>CM048666.1:24235086-26647586 GCA_026401315.1 Dysphania ambrosioides
ATGCAAACTTGGGCGTGTTACGGAAAGGGGTTGAGAATTTTGGCAAAAGCATGGCTCTATGTTTGCATCTTCAGTTTGCAACCATTTACAGCAGCAAGTTCCTAAATCTTTCAAGGTTACTTCTATTGCCTAGTTCTATGTTTCTAACAGCTATATTCATAACAATTCTTTTTTCCTATAAATACTAACTCATTTTATTCATTTATTACATAAAAAAACTATCAAATTCCTCTTATTTTCATTAATCTCCTATAATCTTCAATTCGAAATTTTTTTGTTTATTTCAAAATGGTGTTCGGGCAATCAATCATGAAGGTTTGAATTGGTTGTAAGATCTAACTCAGCTTTATTTTTATTAATTGTTATTAAAATCGTTATTATTATTATCATTATTATTTTTATTACCATTATTATCATTGTTATTGTTGTTATTATTTGGTAATTATTATGATTATAAATTAATTTGTTTTATATTACCAAATACTTTGTGGCATCAAACTCAAACTCTTCCTCCAACAATGACAATAACATAACTACTAGTAATGAATCACCAAATCTAGTCAAATAGCATCGCCTCGATACATGGAATTCAGCCAATTAAGTAGTGTTGTTGGTAGCCTAAGGCTCCAATTGGGTGGCATGACGATGTTATCTTTCTTTCCAATAATATCGAGATTCAGTCACATCCATGATAATGACATAGCAATAATAGTACTAGGTTCGAACTTTGTATCGTTCCTTACTAGTCTCCTATAAACCCGTTCAATGCTAAACCACCAATAATAATAGTTTAAGTCTAAAGTTTATACTTAGTTTCTAGTGTTAAAGTGTACTTGTTAGTACATTGAAGCATAAATTATATGTTCGATTATTCTTGCATATAACCAACTATTTATTATGGAATGATCCATATTAGGTTTCAGTTGTATTTTAAACATGTACATAAAAATCATATTTGCTTATTGTGTCCATGTATATTTTCCTGTCGGTCATACCTATTTCTTAATTGACCTTATTAATATCCCAATTCAACATTTGTGTTGTTTGAGAGCAGTTGTCACTAAGGTATAAGATTTGTAGCATTTGTAGATTTATGAGTGTCATAGTTACATGGGGGACTTGAGTGAAGAGTTTCTGAACTTTATTGCATTTGGTTTTGAATATTATCACTAGTTTTGGACTTTGCTTTATGTTGGTTTTGAGATTGGTAGAGAGATAAATGTGGAGTAGAGAGGAGATGATGAGAAATGAAAATGTTGTAAGGCGTGAGTTGATAACATGAGTTTACTTATTTGTTAGATGATTTTTTTTGGAGTGAATGATGTAATATTGTTTTACTCCCGATTTTAGGGGAAAATATTTTTAATACGGTGTAAAATGAATTTAGCTCCAAATTTTGCATTCAAAAAAGTTTTCAGAAAAAATATTTTATGCCATGTATAAAATGGAGCCTTAAAGACTTAGTTTTATCATATTTGTGTACTTTGAAAGACTTTTAAAGGATTTTGATTACTTTAAAGGCTATTTAATAATTAATAGTAGTTACTTTTCCCACTGCAAAACTATAAAGAGTCAATCAAATAATTTTTTGAGGTGGTAATACTTTTATAATTCTCTTTATTTGGTTTATTTATTTGAGAAAATAAATTATAGAAATAGAGAATTGTGATGGTGTTATGAAGTGGTATATGGGAGCTGAAAGTTATTTTTTGATCAAAATTTTATGTTTGGGAAATTAATTTATAATTTAATTTGTATAAATATTGGTCAAAGTCAATTAATGAAAATTTAAAGTTAAGCATCGAGTTATGCGTAGAACTGTTTTTTAGAAGGTTAGATACGTTTGAGAGGGCGTTAAGCGGTCAGTTAGCGATCGATTTGGCGTAAGCATGCTAAGTTTTTATACTTAAGCACAAATGTTTATTTTTTGAAATTATTTTATAGATACCTCGAATTATTCATATTAAACCTTTTTTGGGGGTCTTGTGATTGATAATTTGCTAAGTATAGTTGTTTTTTCTCTTCTATAGAGTTATAGGTAAACCAATTCCAATTAACATTTATTTAGCATCATTGTATAACTATTATATTTGATATAACTAAGTGATTTTAGGACGATCATAGTTTGGCCACGAAGAGTTAGTATCGAGGCTTATTTTGGCTAATGTAAAAAGAGTCCATCAATTCTTGAATTTCTTAAACGTTAATAATAAGTTAATAACCCTTATTACAAATAGGGTTAGCTATGAGTTAGACCTTAGAGATTGGCACTTCTCATTTCTGTGTTCCCAAAATAAAAAAAAAAACCTCCCCAAAACCCCTCCTTCAGCGCTTCGCCTCCTTCCCTTCCCATACATTCAGCAATGGAGGACATTCTTTCCGACGAAGAACTCCAACCGATGGAAACCCTCCCTACATTTTCGGAACCCCACGAATCCGACGACGAACACGGTAACTACTTTCTCCACTCCTCTCCTCTCCGTTGGCTTTCTAATTATTACACTTACATTTCTAACTTCGCAGCAATCCAAGAAACCGAAGTTAAAACCCTAAGTTTGGCTCCGAACCCGTTGAATGAGGCTAAAATCAGAGAATTACTCCGTAACATCAGCTCAATTGAGCTCAAGCTATGCTCAGATGGGGCGAAGGAGTTCATGAAGCTGTTGAGGGGGAGCTCGGGCGGGGAGCTGCTCCACGATTATGTTCGGGCAACGTCGAAGTTCTCGGAGCTTTTAGAAGTTTGGAACCGGCGCCGTGGTAAGCCTGGTATGTATTATGTTATGTCATTGATTTCTGTGATATTAGGGCATCCTGAGGGAAGGTTTAGGGCTGATGTTGTAGGGCGGATTTCTATTAGTCGGGAATTGGATAAGTTTGCCAAGTTCATTTTTGAGGAGAAGTTGGAGGATATTTATAAGGAGATTAATAGTAAGGATGGGAAGCGCCAGAAGGCGGCGTTGTTGTTGATGGCGTCTATTGTTAGGCGAGGGTCGTTGTTGGCGGCTGAGGTGGCCAAGGTTTTTGATTTTAAGATACCATTGTTGCCTAAGCTGTCAGAGTATAGGAAGAGGAAGGTGGAGAAGAAGAGGAAGCATTCGACTAGGGATTCTTTTATTGAGTTTGCGCTGTCGTTTTTGGAGGTGGGGAAGCCTGGATTGTTGAGGTGGGTTTTGCAGCAGAGGGAGATTTTTTCGGGGATTCTTAGAGGGATTGGGAATGACGACGAGGAGACTGTGGTGTATGTGTTGTCGACATTGCGTGATCGGGTTCTTACGGAGGAGTCTTTGGTTCCCCCTGGTCTTCGGAGTGTTCTTTTTGGGAGTGTTACTTTGGAACAATTAGCAGGGATTTCAGCGTGGAAAGATGGTGCGCTTGCTGCAAAACTTGCGTATGAAGTTCTGCGCATGGTCTGCATTGATCCTGCCAATGGATTGATGACTGACTTGAAAAGACAACCAAATGCACTCAAGGGAAACCCAAAGCGGCTTGTGGACCTGATGAAGAAGCTTAAAGCAACGGAAGTTGAGTATCACAGAAGACTGCTTTTAGCAATAGTAAAAGGGAGACCATCACTAGCTTCAGCGTATTTGGATCAGTTCCCATACAACCTTGACGATCATACTTCATCCTCGTGGTGAGATTTCTCATTGGACTCTTTTTAGGTCAACATACTTATTTGGTTATTCAATTATATGCTAGTCTCTTTTTTGTTTGTAACTAGAAGTTCCTGCAGGCTCTCGGCTGTCACTTTGGCAGCTGATGTTGTTTTGTCAGTGAGAGGTGGGATTTCATGGGATTTTCTTGATGCCCTAGCCGGAAATTTTCTTGCTTTTGAGACTTCAGATGTACAAAGTGTTTTAAAATGTGTCTGCTTTCGCCCATTCAGTCGTCTGGTTATCAACAAAGGCTTACTTCATTCTGATTTTCTTATCAAACATGGTACCTTGAGGCTTCTTTTGGAGATTCTAAAATTGTTAAGCTCCTTCATTGATGCTTTAAGTTTGAAAGGATTGTCTTCTCTCAAGCAAAAAATTCAAGATGAAGTTCGTATCATGCTCCCTGATCCCCAAGTATTGTTTACATTATTTAGTTCAGTCAGTAGTATTTATCAGATATCTGGGTCTTCTTTGAAGAAAGTTTCTTTGAAGAGAGCAGCTGATTCAGAAAGTATTGGCAGTCATAAAGCCACTGCTAAGAAGAAATCGAAGAAGAATATCATGAACAAAGACATTGATATTCTTGTGGGCGGGTTAGATTCTAGTGCTGAGAGCATTGTACCTGGAGAGAGTGAAAACCCTCAGGAGACAGTAACTACACTTCTGTTAGATGATGAAAATGATCATGAGAAAATCATGGAAATTTGGAGTGCTTATGAAAGCTCTTTCTCTTTGGAAAATGCTGGAGTGTACTTCTATTGCAAAGTGCTGGAAGCTCTCAAAATATATCATGTAAGTATCTTGCTGTGTATAGTTGAATAAAGCGCGTGGTTATTGTTAGATTTTTTTGCCTTCACCAAACAGTGGCCAATTTACTACTTGTCATGTCAGATAGTGACATGCACGTAACTTCTGAGAAATAGCAACTTGCTATGTTTCCCTATACTAAGATATTCTCAATCGATTTCTCACTGACATTATTCTTATCATAATATATTCTTTAATTCACCCACTATGATACCTGTCAAATTTTTGTACTGCCTGCTTTATGTTCAGTTTGTTTTCTCCCAGTCTAGGGATTCTCATTCAATTCCTGTAATGCATCTTGGTGAACTTTCCTGTTACTACAGTGATAGTACATATACGGGGTCTGGGGAGACAAAAATACAAACATGCTTAATCTATGTGGGTTATTTTCTATGTTGTGTAAACTTTAGCCCTATTCAATTCAGTATCAGAATTTAAAGAAAACAGATTAATAAATAAAGATTACTTTTTAGAGCCCAAAATCATATCATTACGAAGTTAAGGAAGAAACCAGACAAGTGGATGGACTTAGAAATCCTCCATTATAATCCGAGGTTCTTGGATATCTTTTTATTTTTTATTGGGTTATACTGCCTGTTCATTATTGGGTTTTGTGTTAGCCACTTAGCCTGTTATCTGCCTGGCCTATAGGATCTGTTCTTTCTGTTTGTTGAATACTCTGCATTCTTAAGTTCATGAATTAGTTATGGCATTATGAGGATGCTTAATTCGAACTGCAGCCTTATTACAGGCATGGAGGCTATTAGTTTTAAGATGCAAAAGAGATGGTATGGCTGCATAAAAGAAGCACTTGGATTCAGGTATGAAATTAAGTAATAGAAAATTTGGGAATGTGGTCTAGCAAGTGCCCCCATCTATTATTATATACTAAAAGACAACAAAAGAGAGAAACTATTTTCCTCTTGAAATCCTTTCCTTTTTTTCAGAAGTATTTACTTAAAACTTCCGTTTCAATAAGATTTACAATCTTCAGATTTTGAGTACTTTTAATGTTCAAAATCCAATTTCACAGGTGCACAGAACCTACTGTAGTATTGATTAAATTAGGATTTGGCCCTTGACACTTATCCATGATACTCTTGGATACATGTTATAGATGTAGGTCCCAAATAGTGCACTATCTAGCTATAGTATTTGATGTAATGTGCATCTTTCCTTTCTTTTTCATGTGCTTACTTATCTCCCTTCTACTGAATATTGGGAATGTTCTGTTTTAATATGGATTTGCTTTCCTGTTTCTACAATTAATCTTAACAGGCTAAAACCATGTTTTTTCTTTTTTTTGGTATTCTTTGTAGACATGTCTCTCTGGTAGTGTTGAATTGTTGATTAGTTGAGGGATGACTATGTGTAATAGTGTATCTTGTCCTCCCATGGGATACAGGCTGGATGGTGATTGTTATTATTGTTGCTCTTCTCCCCCCCCTTGATACTTTAAAGTTCTCGGCATTGTATTGTTTTGTTATCTTAGCAACAACTTTACCCACACAGGTTGTTCACTTTTTTGTTGCATGAGTTATTGATAATCATGTATTGTCTATGATGAGGACCTAGATTCAACTTGCATTTCATGTGTTTTATGCAGGGTACCTTTCATGCTATTTCTGAAGCTTCATACGACTTTCTTAAAATTCTTCCAAGTAATCCTCTAAAGTTGCCTGGAATCTTGCTTGAATCTTTGTTGTCCATGTTGATAGAACACTTTGGCTGTTCACAAGACTTGGGGTTTTCTGCTAAAATGCTGCCTCCTATCTACAAACATCTGCAGTCTTTTCTCAGTTTGTCATTAAATTCATCATTCAAACATGTAAGGGAGCAAGCATATGTTTTGGCGAAAGCAGCAATGATGAGTACTGGTGCTTTTGACCACAGCCCATGTGAAATTGGGTCATGGTTTTTGTTTTTACCTGAGGATGTTGGACAATATAATAATGGGAAAGGCCAGGAGGGCAAATTATTCCAGTCTATGTCTTCATCCGTTGTTCCTTTTCTTTGTGATGCTGTATCCACTGTTGGTAATAACTTGGTTAAATATTGGGATTTCTTGAAGTGCCAGCTTTCCGAAGTAGAAAATATAAAAGGTAATAAGAAGTGCCAGCATTCCAGCGTGGAAAGCAGAAAAGGTAATATTATATCAGAAGATAATTCCATCTTCTTTATGCTGTTATGGTTTCAAATATTTTGCATGTAAATTATCATATTTGTTGTGGACTTGTGGATTATTGAGTGATAATGCAAAATGATCAAAGTTACTGCCTACAATGTTAAATCCATGACTATAAGTGGTTCAAAGCATTGGCTTCTCTTTATTTTCTAGATATAAACTTCTGCTGGGCATAAGATGTGTACATATTATGCATCCTATAGATTGAAAATTTGGGGCCTTGACTTCCTATTGTTCTGTGCAATAGCCATGGAAGAGGAGGGGGAGGCAGAGGGGGGGGGGGGGGGGGGGGTGGTGGCAATGATTCGTCTCTTGTACTATGTGAAGTGGTGATATGCAAAGCCAATGAGAAAAAATGGTTCAATGGACTTCTTTTCTTATGCAATTTGCTACATATTATAAGATTCAAGTAATTATTCAAGCTTCCAGGCCTGTTACTTGTTTGTGACAGTTAGGTGCCCTTAATAAGTTTGAGATTTTCTACAAAATTGATAGGTAGAAGCAGTAGAAGGGAAGTGTCTAATAAAGGGGTATTGTATGAGCATTTGTGTCATTGATACTTCTGTCCAACAACAATAAGAACAACTACTTACAGCCTGTTTGGTAGATGGTAATAATTAATTATATTACTATATGTAATTTTGTGAAGAAAATCTCTTGCCAATATCCATGTTAATGTGATTCCATGCCCTAAAACCTCAATTTTCCTGTAATTTCATCCATTACCTGTTTAGAGGTGGTATTGTGTAGTAATGGAAACGTATAAAGAATTTATATGTTTGGGGATTGAGTTTCATTACTATGGTTATGAATATGGGGTTTCCTTATAAATATACACTGATATCCATTACCATTCATGCAATGTTAAATGTAGTGCTTCTAGGTTTGGGGTGGTTATAATGTTTTGCCTTACTTCTAACCAACTGAGACTGGTGAAAAGGCTGTTTCCTAAGCACCAGCAGGAGGACATGACACTCTGATATGGATGTAATAAGAGTATTAACTCAAAAACTTGTTCACAATGACTAAGTCACACCAAATCTTTTAGCCCTCTTTAATCTCATCTTAAAATCATTTCTCGTAAAGGTCATTTGCAAAGTTATGCTTATTACCACAAAAACTCAACCGAGTCTTACCGTGCACCCAACTTATGCATGAGAAAAAAGACTTAACCACAAAATTAGGTAAGTCTAAAACAGTAAGAGTGGAGGTGGGGTTGGGAGAATTGTGGGAGTAGTGACCGCGTTGTAGAAAATATAAACAAGTGAAAAATTGCAATTGACAGTGACCTAGAATAAACACAGACAAGATGGAGGGGAAGGACAGGGAGATAGGGGCAAGGACAGTGTGCAAACATGTAATATGCTGCCTACTTGAGATCAGCTAAATGGAATCTGCTATCAATTTTGTCAATGTTTGCTTCTCGTTCTTCTTGTTTCTGCATTTGTTGCTATGATAAAGAGCTTCTTAGGGGAAGTAAAACTGGAAAAGATTACCTTTTTCTAATGTGATTTTTTGAAAAGGGAGTCATATACCTACTACTTTTTAGATACCAACATATAATTGAAGATGCCTTATTGTACTAAGCTACAGTTGCCTACTTGCCTCTTTTCTTGACATGTTAACTGGGAGGGTGATGTTGCATGTCTAAAAGACAACTTATGAGGGTTCTTTTTCCTGGCTAATAGAATTAAAGGTTGATGTGAGTCACATGACTGATTTTCTAAGAGCTTGGATGTTTTCTTCCCATGGTAGAAACAGATGTTGGTTTTAGTCCACTTGTCGCCTGTATTCTGGAAAAGTGTCTAAGACTGCTCAGTTCTGGATCAGAAGCATTCACCTTGCCTGAGAAATCTGTGATATCCTTATATGTCTGTAACACGTTAAAACATCTACTGGAAACTCAGGTAAATATTAACACAGTAGGCTGTTGCTTTCATTGCAAGCTTCTGTTCACAAAATAACACAATGCCCTTAATTTTATAGATTGATGCCGGAGTGTTAGCTGCAGTTGTTCACCAGTGGTTATCTAATAGAATTGAGAACCATATCTCTGCTGTAGCAGATGTTGAAGATTCCTGCTGTGAATGGAGACCAATGATCTCTTTGTTACGTTTTTCACGAAGCATATTATATCATGAAACTTGCAATGAATGTTCTACTGAAAGAGTTTCTCAAAAGGAAAACAGCTCGTTGATATATACACTTGCTGAGGTGAAAAGGCTCTTGAGTGCAGGTAGCATTGATGTCTTCGGCATATCTAAGGCGTTATGCTCCACAATAGCATGCACAAACCCTGAGGACATAATGGATAATCTTCCTTCAGTTATGGCTGTTTCTGGAAAACTTGCTGGGATTAACCGTTTTGTAGTGGACTACATCTGTCTAGATAAGAACCTCATGAAACATGTGTCTAAGCTGTGGCCTGATATGTTCTACTCAGGTCTTAGACACAGTGTCATAGCATCTAGTCAACTGACTCAAGATAATGACAAACAAACTTCGGTTAATGCTCTGCAAAGTGATTTTGAGGAAATAGAATATGCCTCTGTTGTTTTTGGATCTTTACTGAAAGAGGCACCTTTCTATGTATTATTCCCTGCAATTATCTTTTGTGGCCTGGAATATCATTCAAAAATCAAAGCGTTGCTTGTAGCTAAGGTGTCTAATTTAGAAATTGAGCAGATTGTTTCTTCACTGAGGCTAGTCCTCTTTTGGTTTAATCAGATACAGACATCATATAGAAAGAAACCATCTGAACAGCAGGAATTGCAGGCTGAACTATGCTACTTGCTTGTGGAACACATTGTAGCCCTATTATCTACTCTGAAGTTTGATTCTGGTTCTTTAGCCAAAAATGCAGCATTTCCTCTCTCTCTATGCATTCAAGAAGTAGCTAAAACTGTCTTCCGTCACCCTGCAGTGACTGCAGCATTATCGTTTCCATGTGATCGTGATTATAACCTCACCAAAGAGTTCTTTTGGGATTGCTCAGAAGGAGTTCTACATCTTAATGGAGAAGTAGTTGGTAAGAGAGAACTTCATATTTTGAAGTTATTGATTACAACTTCTGATTACTTGTTAACTTTGTGTAGCAAGGAACTTTCTTCATCTTTGCATATGGAGAGCAAGAAAAACATTTTCAAGGAATTCAGGAATTTGTTGCAGTGGGTATTTTTTAAATTCAAGCGGAAATTCAAACTGTGGCTTAGATCTGGTGATATGAGCCTCTTTCCTGTCTTTTTTGCTGTTGTTGCTTTGATGCGTTTTAGTCCACCTATCGAGCTTCTTGAACTGGCAAATTGGATGTTTTCTTATGTCAAACTTTCCGATTCCATGATTCCTGGAACCTTTAGTATATCTCCCTCATATTTGGCATTTTCTATTGCTTGTGGAGCTTTTAGCATGCTCTTTCAATGTATGCAATCTTCAAATATTGGGGTGATGCATAATGACTTGTTTTGGGCAACCGAATTGGGTATTGTTGATGTGACAGTATTCAAAAGCATATTTTTTAAGGCTTTTAATTTTGCGACTTGTCTCAAGATGGATTTTGCTGACCTGTGTTTGCTTAAGGCCCTCAATGCATCTCACAGCCTAATTTTTAGGCTAGACTGTAATCCAAATAGCATGGAAATAACTAGAGTGATAGCTAGTGCTCCTGTCACAATAGTTTCTCACTGTCTTCACAAAACCAACAATACCAAGGCAAAAATGTTGTTTCTAATAATTGAGATGAGTCCATTACATTCATCAGCTTTTGGTCAGCTGTTCTCCAATATTATGAATAAAGACACTGTTTCTATTATAACAACAGCAGAAAAGATTGGTAATCATTCACTTTCAGAAGAGGAGTATTTGATGCTTTTACCTGCTGCAGCCTTGTACATAAGTTTTTCTTGGAAAAGTTTCAGAGAGTACTGTATAAGGAGTATTGAAATCATACTGGATACTTATTCAAAGATTCTGCTCGATGGTTTTTCTAACTGGAAAGGTTTTGTTTCTAAAACTGTATTTCACGTGGAATATGATAATGCATTGCCTTGTTCTGTTCAGAATATCCATGATCTCGTCAACAACAGTCTCCTTCAGAAAGCAGTTCATATGTTGCAGTGGTATTTCTCTTCAAGTGGAGATAATAAAAATAAGCGATTGAAATTGTTTAGCTCACTTTGCCCTATTTCTGGCGCATTGAATGATTTCATGGACTTTGACTTCGGATCTATTTATTCATTCCCCGTTGATCAGCTGACAAACTTAATCAATGGAGTTGTTGCAAAAATTTCGCTTTGTTTTGTACTTCTATTCCCAGAGGGTGAAAAGAAGGGTTTAACAAATGAAGCTCTTGATATAGAGGGGGAATCTTGTGTAGGCTCTAATAGTGAACATTCAATAGAAATAAGGTTTTTAGACATGTTGGTCTGCATTTGGCAACACGTTGTGAAAAAAATCCCATCTGCCTTTGATGATTTTGGCCCAAAGACTCCCATCTGTTTATTGTTGAGATCTCTTGAAATGTTTACATTGAGATGCATTTATAGACTGACAATGAAGATGCAGAGTATCTTGATTCAGATGAATTCACTTTCCTTTATAGAAAAGATGGTTAAGGTTTCTCTTCTTCATAGGTTTGGGGATCCTGCTACCCTTGAAAATCTTCGGCTTATTTTATCTTCTCTATCTGTTGGGAATTTTCCTATAAGTTTAATTCTCCAGCTGCTTCTTGGGCATTCTCAGTTAGCCACAACTGTTGCTACTGTTATTGACTCATCTACTTCTTCCTCATCTGGGATGGTTGTAAAGCCCATATCTAGCTTTTTGAGGACACAAGTTCCTACAGAAAGTGGCAATCTGAAAAAGTCAGAACAATACAAGCCCCAGTTGGAAGTCATCAAGCTTCTTAGACTACTCTTTCACTTAAGAGCTACTCGGTGTGGTTCAGTTTCTGAAGATGATTTGGATGTGAATTTAAAAGAATTATCTTTGCTACTTTTGATTACTTATGGCGCCACAGTTAGCGAAATTGATTTGGAGATTTTTAGTCTTCTTTCAGAATTATATTCTGATGATGGGACGTGTGACAAGATATTTTCTGATCAGGATTACCTGTGGGGAAGTGCTTTGAGAGTTAGGAAAGGGCACACAATGGATAATGTTTTATTAAAGAATGGTATTACAGATTTGGAGGAAGACTGCAGACGAAGTCAGTTCAGGGATAATCTTCCCATCAACCCTAAGTTAGTGATTCAAACTGTTCTATATTTTCCTTTTGGAAGGGCTACGTCAGAAAACTCATTCATCATTGCTAATGTTCTTCAAGATAGAGTCAGAGATACTCAGGAGGTATCTCTCGCATTCATTAAAGTTGTTTACAAGGTCCATCTTGGCATAACATTTGATGGTTCTACTTTTTTTTCTTTAACCTGTTATCATGATCTTGTTACTATTCTGAAAAGAGTTTTTTTGTGATATGCTGCACAGGGGCGCTCTACAGAGATAGGAAGGATAGAAAGTTATGATCCAGTCTTTGTTTTATCCTTCTCCATTCATAGTTTGACATTGGGCTTCTTGGATCCCGTAGAGCTTGCTGGCTTAGGACTGCTTGCTATTGCATTTGTCAGCATGGGGTCACCTGAAGACAGGATAAGGAAGTTAGCTTACGAGTTTGTTTGGAGATTCAAGGACGCGTTAATGGTAATTTAACCTTTTTATCATTTCCTTGTGTTTCAAGTTCATTTATCTTAATTGAAAAACTTGAAGAGAGTGGAAGTATTATGCTTCTTCCAGGCAAAAACGAAAAATTACGACACAAGCTTCCTTATGAAAATAAACTTGTACCAAGGTATTCTTTGAAGTGGTGCTTGCATCAAAGAGAATTATAGTCATCATACTATTTCTTAGTCCGTAAATGTTCAGTTATTGGTTTTTGATTTCTTGTCTGAATTCTGAGGGTGCTCGAGTTCTAGAATAATCCTATAATGTGAAGGGGGTAAGGCTCCAATCACCCAATCTTTTACAGCCATCTCTCTAGGATTCTTTTGTTGTTTGACTTGTTTCTGAGTGTGACTAATTGCTTTGATTCGTTTTTAGGTTTCTAGGCCAAACAAATCCTTATATTCCCATATGGAAGCATGAAGGAGTAACAGAAGTTCTAAATTGTAATAGACGCTGCATTGCCTCTTCTTGCTTTGACTTGGTGATGCATCAGAGATGAATGCGCTCTCTTTCAGCTTTTGTTTTAAGGTTCAGTGATAAGTAGGTACTAGTAAGTGCTCGATTAGGTTCTTAGTGAGAAAAGTGCAGAATAGATAAGCTTACCTAAATTCATCCTTCTTAGTTTCTGATTGTTTGTCAGATTAATTGCCTTTCAGTCTATCTAATTCAGTTTGTTGGCCTAAGAGATTCATATACTCCGATAATGGAAGGACAAACCAAAATTTGCTTATTTTTTCTTGGAATCTCAAATCTAATCTTCTCTTTCTTGGTGAGGTATTAAGAAAAAATTCTTCTTTCCAGGTTTAGTTTATGGGGGTCATTTTTCAATGAGTACGTTTTTTTAATTCATGTGTAACTGTGTATATATAACTTTTCATTTGGTGAGGTAGGAAGTTAGTGCTGTTATCTTGGATACGGGAAGATGGGAGTGTGTGTATCAGGCTGTTTAAGTGTCAAAGTGTTATTATATTTTCAAAATCTTCGTACTGGACATGTTGGAAATGCACTCGTAATCATTAAAAAGTGATTTGGGGAAAATGTGGATCTGGTTGATTAACCATTAATGTTGCCAATTTTTAGAAGCTTGTGTGATTGTTTTGTATTGTATTCTCCCTTATTTTAAGCATAGGATTAGATTGAGTAATTTGAATTTACTGCATGAAGTTAAATATGCATTATCTTTGGCTTTGGTGATCATTTTTATTCTCTGGAAAATGTGTGTCCACCTCCTTGAGGAGTGAAAGTGCTTAACACGGGCAAGTTGGAGAATGGAGGACATTAAAGATTATATTTTGAAAATAATATAATCCCTCTGTTTTTAACTCTCCATTTATAGTTATGTCATGTTACTTGAAATGGGAAGTTTCAACATCTGATATTACAACCATGCCTTCTTTTGTGGGCAAGTGATTTTTTAATTTTCTTTTTCTATGTATTTTATGGTCTTTATCAAGCACTTACATGGGTTAAGATCCTATCTAATGTTGACTATAATTCGGCTGTTTTCTTTTTTCTTTTTTGTTACCACATCTCGTCATCTTTTATTTGTTCATTGGTTGTGTTTTGGAAATTCTGACAGGACTAATTGTTGCTGTTTTCAGAGATGCCCAAAGAAAAGGGAAGTGACACGGCTTAAGCTTTTGCTGACGTATTTACAGAATGGGATAAATGAACCATGGCAAAAAATTCCCTCCATTCTTACTATTTTTGTAGCAGAAGCTTCAGTTATCTTATTGGATCCTTCTCATGAGCATTATCCAGTCATTAACAAGTTCTTGTTGCAGTCTCCTCGGATAAATATGAAGGTATCCACCCTAGAGATTGTTTAACTCACTGTTTCCTTCATCATCATGCTAACAGGATTTAAGTACTAATGTATGTCTTTTATCAAGATTTCCATGCTCATCATTCTAGTTTCTTTTGCAGTCCATACCTTTGTTTCAAGAATTTATCTGGAGTAGCTCTGTGAGTTTTAGAACAGATAGGCTGTGGATGCTTCGTCTGCTTTATGCAGGGATAAATTTTGAAGATGATGCTATAATATGTATTAAGAACTCAGTGCTTGAGATTTTACTGAGCGTTTATGCTTCACCTCTTTCAGATTTTGAGTCAAAGGAGTTGATTCTTCGGGTAAGTTGTGGTCAGGTGAATGATTTCTTGTGTCTTTTTTGATTAGTGCAGGCAGAGATTTTGAACCATATTTTTTCATGGAATTGTGGAGGCTATGAGGGATAAAGTTTTTGGCTGAATCTTTGTGTATTCTGGTTTTTCTTTCTTCAAAGTATCCTCCTGAAATGAAAATATTATTAAATTATTTATTCATATAATATATATTTTTTTAACTAGTATTTAGCCAGAGTATCATATGGGAGTGTTCCTCAATGCTACTGCTATGTAGATACTTCACTACATTTCTTGTTACTGTTATTTCCTTTAATTTCTTTTTTCTGCATTTATCTTGTTCCTTAGTATTGAAATGTTTTCTTTAACTTGTTTAGAGCCTGAACTTTTGACCATCTTCTGCAATTGTTCCAACTCTGATTAAGCTCAAATAATCCAATTTCGGGGGCTGTAAACATGTTATCTCATAAAGGACTGAATTACCCATCTTCCTAGCTAAGACTTGTTTTTGAATTGATCAAAAGTTGGGATTAATTTAAGAAGAGGGGTAATAGTTCATGTCAACCGTTCAAAATTTCAATTTTCAAATTCCTCGTCCGCGTACTCAAGGTTTTACACTTCATGCAGGTGATCTAAATCTCATATTAGATACGTTTAAATGTCTACCCCAACATTTGTGATTCCTGCAACACTCAAACAAGTCATAAATGATTTTCAATTTTTTAATTAGTATTCTGGGTGTTGAAAGCACCTCATCCTGCATGGTAGATACTATAGTCTAAAGAACTGTTTTTTCCAATGTGGTAACTCATTATTTATATTATATTCCTGAATAATTCTTTCAGCTTTTGGTGTGTCAACATATTCTGATCCGAATAGCATAGTTATTTATGGACTTTTTCTTCTTTGTTAACCATTATACAGGTGGTGAAGAAGTGTGTTAAATTACAGAAGACAGCCTGTTATCTGGTTGAGAATTGTTGTCTGATTTCCTGGCTATCTTCAGCTCTTGCTTTATCTATTATACATACTGATGGTGAAGATATGTTTTCCTCCAAGCAGTTGCTTGTTTTACTTGAGGTATGTTTATAGTTTATCTCTCCGTTTCCATTATCTTGTACTTAAGGATTATCTATCTACACTTTAGAGCTTGTTCAGACGGCAAATGTAATGGTATAGTTTGTGTATAATCATGAGTTTGATTCTGGTGGCCTTAAAGTACTAATATCTTTCTGGAGTTTACTGTTTGTGCTTCTTATATGTTGTGAAGTTGCAAATGGTTGTTGTGTATCGTATCAAGGGTCAATAAGAAACGGCCTTTTTTGTTGTTGATATGGTAACTGATAAGGCTACGTAGCTGTGGCCCCTGTTGTCCTGCTCTGACAGGATCTTTATAAAGGCATCAGAGTTATGTTGATGTTGTGGAACACATTGGGTTAATGTTGTGGTATACCCAATCATTTGAGTAGTGTTCTATTTCCAACTCTTCCTAAGAGAGTTAAGAAGTTTTTGTGTTGTTCCATTCACGACCAGCTTACTGTAGGGAATTAGGGCACTTTAGTTGGTTTTATCTTGTTATATCAATCTTCTTCTCTGTTCTAATCATAGATTGTGGGTTGGAAGGTGACGAGTAATTTTTCTCTCTTTTTTCAAACATCATTGCCAATGAAAAGATTCCTAGGGACCTTCCCCGTGATCCTAAGTTTTCTAGTGTTTTTCAACAACATTTATGTGTGGTTAACTTTTGGACTTTCCTCCCTGCCCTGTCGCAAGCAATGCCGTTGAATGAAAAAACTGGTCTCCTAACGACAGATGTCTAATTTGTGGGTTTCTGGAGTGCAATTTAAAGGTATTGTGCTATCGGCAATTTTGAGAAGTGTAAGTGTCAAAATTGTGGTTTCAAAACCAGTGTATTAGACATTGTGCCTTTGCTAAAAGTAGGACAGGATGAAGATAACTTTAGGTGGGTCAGTTACTCGGTAGTTGTAATGTTGACTACACGCTAAGTCGTTAAATGTGCCACCATTATATAGGTTGTTTTTATACTGAATCATTGTGTAAATTTTTGTATTATAAGACCAAGTGGTTGACACTACTTAACTACTGGTGGTTTAATTGTGTAAATGGTGTTCATTTGGCAATGGGTAGAAAAGAGGGGTCATATCAGATTGTTAGAGGGGTAGAAGCTTGAATAACAGGCTTTATATATGCAGGTTTTTAAGGAGTCTTAGGTCTTCTATTGTGGTTTATTGGATCTGGGCTTCATCTGGCTGTTCTTTTTGACTAATTTGGACCTGTTTCATTGAGATACTTGATTTTGGTACTTAGTTGGCTGTGAGAACTTATTGTTCTTTAGTGAATAAATTACAGACACAAACAAAAATAGAAAAAGAGAAGAAAAAACATGAAAGAAAAATGTGATAAACGAAATGAAGACACTGTTCATTTTTGTTAACTTAATTCTCTTTCCCAGCATTTATTTGCTGAAGTGGTCAGGGCTCTGTTTTTGCAATCATGTATGGCCCCCTCCCGTGTCTATTTTCAGCTTGATGTGTTGTTATCCTTGTGGTTTTTTCTTGTTTGTTACGTTTTGTTATTGTGCTAGAGCTTTTGTGAGCTGCTTGTTTGAGCTGTTTTCTCCCTTGAGTTTAGGGTAGCGTTGCGAATACTTGCCGAATAAATAAATGCTGTTTTTAACTGACAAGAACCTTAGTTGGATAATATTATCACTCTGAAAGGTTAAATCTTCTTGTTATGAGGCTAACTATTGGCCCCTACTATTGAGGATGTGTATTGATCTATTCCATTTTATTCATTATGTAGGTAGTGCATGAGACCGTGTCATCCAGAAGCACAATGGATTGGTTGGAAAAGCATGCAATTGATCAGCTTTCTGATCTTTCGTGTCATCTTTTCAATCTGTTAGTTAGATGCTCCAAGTTGGCACTGGAGACAAAGCCATTGGTTATTTTTATTCTAGAAATAATCATAACTGTCTTGAAGATGTCACAACAAAGGAACTTTTATCAACCACCTTTTACCCCATCCATGCAGTGTTTGTATCAACTATATCAGGCAACTGATGCACTTGATAATGGCAGATCTGGTGATTGTGCAGAGTATGGACTGAAAGCTATGCTCATGAGTGCACCCCCAACGACAATTTCTGACCTGGTATTCTCATAATGCCATTGTAGCATGTTATTTTTTCTTTCATTGTGTTTGTATTGGGGCCAGGGCTGTGTGGCTGCATGCATTTATGTACCTTCCTACCTCATCAGTTGTGCCATTACATGTCTCCCACGTTTACAGAGTCATTGGTTTTTCAATAATTTGGAAGCAAAATCTTTTTTTAAGCCTTAAATGTGTAATGAATATTTGCATTCCATGCTTAATTCAATTGCAACTGACAATCATCAGTAATTGGTTTTAGCAAGAAATTTGACTTATCAATGTTTGTTAATATTTTGATGTATCAGAAGTGCATACATTAAACTAGTTTTTTTGTCATGTGCCAAGTGTACTATCTATATTTTTTTTTGGATGATGGTAGTAGTTGAGAGAGAATTGATAGTAATGGTGGTTACCCTTGATATTGTTACTATTAAAGGAAGATATAAAGTGGTACTGAAAGTTATGTTGTACCTTGAAAACTTGTACTCCCTCCCCCCCTCTTTTTTTTTTTTTCCTTTTGTATGGCCTAGCAGGGTTTTTCTTCGAGTACAAGTATGGATGGTTTTTTTTTTCTCTCCTACCTCAAAAGATTGATGAACTTGTTGGCTTCAGATACATGTGTAGAACTGCTATTTCATACTATGACTTGTCGCTTCTTTTTCCTGAAGGACTTGAAAGAGCTCTCCAATTTTATCACATGGGCAGTTTCTACAGCACTACGTGCAGATTCTCGGAATGCGTTGCTGCAGACGCAATTTCCTCTGCACAATGTGTGTACTCAGGAGGAGGAACACATACAAGAAGAGTCTCTTACTTCAACACTTTTACGTTGGCTTGTAGCCTCTATATTTTTATGGAGGATTTCTTTC
The DNA here is from genome assembly GCA_026401315.1 of Dysphania ambrosioides. NCBI lineage: Eukaryota > Viridiplantae > Streptophyta > Magnoliopsida > Caryophyllales > Amaranthaceae > Dysphania > Dysphania ambrosioides. The sequence goes on from CM048666.1 coordinate 24,253,614, forward strand.
TGTAACTGTGATTTCAACCCAAGATTTGTCCCGAGGGAAGAAAATTGCGAAACTTTGGGATCACTTATAGAACATCTAGATAGCAAAGATGGAAAACACAAACTTGTGTCTGGTTCTGAAGAAATCTTATCCGCAGCACTTTTATATCTTCAACAGCTTCTTGGCATGAAATGTCCGGTGTTACCATCAGTGGTTGCAGCACTCTCACTTTTGCTTCTTGCCAATGGATCAAATGCTGCTGAAGGTATGTATCAGCGGTCACAGCATTACTGAACATAAGAAACAATGACAACAAGCTGTAAATATACCATCACTCAGATACATGGTCTAACATTGGAATTGGAACTATTTTAACTGTTGCTCCATCTAATTCTTTAAATTAACACCCCCACCCCCCACAAAAAAAAAAAAAAAAAATAAAAAATAAATAAATAAAGTAAATAACGGGAAAAAGAGCCTGAATTCTTCAGATATGTTTTTTTTTTCCCTTATACCTTTTTAATTGTTTCTTGAATGTCGGTCACCTTTATTGATGTAGGTGATCTATCATGCCATGATCCATGTATCAACCCTCAAAATTCTGTGTCATCTCTCTGGTCAAAGATATACTGTCCTCCTGAAGCTAATCCTTCCTGGAGATGGTAAGTAGCAATTCTTCTTTGTCTGACCTTCCTTTTCCTGATTTCATCAATCTTGTTTTCATTTTACATGTACTGCCGTTTTCAATCCTAAATAATCATCCTGCTCCATAACTCATCTTCATTTAATTAAAAATCTGTAGCTCGACACAATTTCTGTATCTTATGGTAATATTACTGGGCAAACTTTGCACCAGAAAAAGGGCAACCTTGTTAAGAGTGTAAATTGTTTTTCCCCTTCTTATTTTAACTTTGAAGAAAAGTGTGAGTGCAACTAGTTGTGTATAATGGCTGGTTTCTGAAATCTGTATAACTATATGAGCTAACCTCGTGGAGTACCTTGTGTCTGTCTATTGAGCAGGTCATTTTTCCAGCCATGGGCTGATCATGCAATAAAACGCACTGATTCAGAAAGATTGAATGAAAAACATGCATGTCAAAAACTCCTGGTCATAATCTCTGCAGTCTTGGTGAAGAAGTCATCGCAATACGAGTTACTATCCCTTCATGAGTTAGATTCTTCAGGATTATTTGAATGGGAGGGAACTAACCTCCAGAAAGGATAACATGGTTACTAGAGTAGAGGTCCATATTCTGACTGTAAATATTTTTTGGAGCTTGGTAGTTGTAGCTTTAGCAGAACTGTGCTTGGATTCTTTTCATAGAAAATGAAAGATTTTAATGGCTGTGTCCCGAAAACGTAACTTCAATTACTCCATTTCTTGATGAGTATCTTTAGAAGTTCAGGCAACGGTTGCAAGAAACCAGTTCTAAAAGATGTTCTTTGTCTAAAACCCAACAACGTGCCTTAATAAGCAATCATCTATGCTCTTGATTCAATTTTGCTTCTTCTAAGAGCGCTGTTTTCATGCTAGCTTGAGAAGTATTAGAGCTCGGCTGCTCTGCTTGCATATCCCTATTGTAATTTTAAAAAGCGCGCTTTAGGCGCAGGCAACCTTAGGCGCAGCTGAAAATGATTTACTAAGGTAAAGTAAGACAGAGTTTAGACCTCTTCCAAGGCTCTTGTTAAGAGCTATTAACCGGTTTGTTTGTAAAAGGGTCTAATCAATAATGGGTTTAATGGGTTGATTTATTAAAGAATTATGTTTTATTGGATTTTTAATGGGTTATATTGGGTTAATAATTTCCAAGAGTTTTAAACATTAGGTAATGAATTATTTTCACTTGTCGATTGGTACACTGTCAAAGATTGGATGTGATATATGTAAACTAACACCCTTTATAAATAATAATTATAATTTATTGGGACAACCTGGCTTGACTTGGCCGGTTAGCTATCACCCTATTTATTGGCTACATTTGACTTTTTAAGGCATTTAAAACACAATTTTAAAACATTTTTTCTTTAAATCATAAGGCAAAATAATAAAACTTGGTATTTTCAAAATTTACATTGAGATGTATCCACAAAGATCCTATTTAGATGTATTAGTTGTTATAATATAATAAAAACTTATGGTTAAAGTTTTTTTTATATATTTTTTACTCCAAAAATAAAAATGTACCAAATAAATAGAAATGAAGATAAATAGTACTTACTATCCTTTTTTAATCAAAGAGAGTCGAAAATAATACACTTTCCACTTTTTCTTTTTATATTTTTATGTCTATCCTACTCCCCTAACCTTGGTAAACATGACATAGCCATATGACATATCCTTATTTTTTACTAACACCTCCCTTACTCTCTCTCTCTCTCTTTTTTTTAATATCAATGTATTTTAGTACTATTTTGGACTTTTATTACTTGCTATATGGTCCCTTTTACAATTGTTTGGTAGGTAATTATTGTGTAGGGGACCATATGTAATTAAGCAAATGAAAAATTAATGATGGATTTAGAAAATTAGAGGAAAACTAAATTGAAGCAACCTAACACCCGTTCTTGGTTTTTTTTGCCATTTTAAAGTTTGGACTTTTGCCACTAAATTTTGAAAATACAATAGCAAAACAGCAACTTCACTACTTGCACTGTAAATAAAGAAGTTCATTTATGACTCAAACTTGCTTACATTTAGTGTTAACTAAAGAACATATTTTCATATGAAAAAAAAGCCCTAACTTATCAAACAACAATATCAATGGGTCTCTGAGCGTGTAGGTGGGTAGGGGGAGGGGTTAAGGACAACACTCACCCTTAGTTAGGCAAAGCTTCATTATCGGGTGATTTTTACTATAATCTTGTTCGATTTAATAGTAGGAAAAGAAAGTTATTTTAAAGGAATGTCAGTGACATGTTCTGTCTTATTGTTGAGTATGACTTTTATGCCTTGTTTTAAATTAATAATCACTTAAAATAAAAAGTGATTAAGCAATAAAACTATAAGTTGAATTCACCTTGATATTGAACAAAGGGGGAGAGTTACTTGGTTGTAGCCTAAATTTCCTACATATTGCATGATAATGTTGCCTAAATTCTTAATAGTAGCCCTTGAAATTCCATCACTTCCATAATAGTGACATATTATTAATAATAGTTTTTAGCGGGTCCATGAGATGTTCCTTGTTAGCCCATGTGGACACATCTCTTTACCCATTCATTGCTTATACCAAATATATAAACGTATTGTCTAAAGAAATTAAAGATCATAATTTATAGTTTCAATTAAAAGTAAGGTTTATTTGAGTTAGTAGTTGAAGCATGATATGTATTATTTGAGTATTATGTTTTTATTATTATTATTACATATGTCCAAAGTATTTATTTGGAATGATGAATATTAAGTTGAAGATGACTTCTTAATAATTACTTGATCTTGCTAATTGTGTGTATCTTTATTATTTCACAAATTGTATTATTCGTAAACAATGACTTGGTAGGTGTCAAGGATTATTTTTTGTGCGTCAAGCTCATGAAGTCTATTCATAGGGATCATGTGGAGAGTTTTCTTTAGTTGTTTTGAATATTGGTTTCAATTAACTATTTTTTAAATTTAAAAAAAGTTTAATAGTTCTATTATTTAATTTTAGTTCCAAAACTCTAAAGTGTTAATCAAACTGTTATCATAGAGCAATAATATTCTTATAATTCTCTTTAATTATTTTAAAATTCGTTGAAAATAATTTTTAAGTGTAGATAATTATAAGGGTATTACATAGCGAAGAAATTACTATTTAATTGGGTTATGCAAAAGGAATTGAAATCGATTTAATTTTAATTGTATTTATGTGGCAAGAAACATGAGGGTTTTGGTTGGGTAACAATCAACCACCTTTTACTAACATTCTATTAGTTAACAACAAACAACCTATAAAGAAGAATGAAAAACATAATTAAAAAAATAAATTATTTTGGGATGTCCTAAAATACCCGATTTTTACCTATCTAATGTATTTTATGATTTATTATCCAATGTATATTTTTTAATAAACAACTTCATAATTTGATACATTCAAACGTTATAAATATATTTCATCAATGTTCACCTGTTTTCGTAAGATTCTATATATCCTAAAGACACCCTCTTGTTTTTCTGTATATTCCTCTTCACATAATATTCATTTCTTAGAAAAACTATCATGTTAATGAACAATATTTCTAGAAAAGAACAATTTTTTGAAACAGAAGACAATGGGGTGGAAGCTAAAGTTGGGCACGGGCCAAGCCGGGACGCGGGCGGGCGGGCTTGAGCACGGCATGCTCGTGGCAGGCCCAACACGAGGAACGCCCCTGCAGGCTGCGCACGTGCCAAGGACATGGCTTTGGAGTTAGGAATTCCAGCACAAGCACGCCGGATCACAAGCACGGCCCGATTTGGTCACATGCATAGCTCTGCAGCCCAGCTTTAAGTTTACTAGTTGTCAGTGGTTTAATAAGCCTATAGCCGTTTGATAACTCATTGAAAGAAAAAAAAAAATATTATTGCTTCGAATTTTAGAGGTTGGATGTATGAGCAAACATGCATTTGTTGAATTTGTGCTAGAAATTATGGATTTAGTAGTTAGAAAGCTACAAAGGGAAGTGGCATAAACGGGATTTGATCGTGTTCTTTCCCAAGAGCTTATATTGCTTTTGTTTAGAGGAATGTGAAATAGGCAAATAGCCCTTTATGCTATTCCAGTTAATGTTTGTATGGTTGGCAAACATGCATAAGAATGACAATAGAGGCTCAGGCTATTAGTATTCACATTCTCTGTATGCTTAGTATGTAAATTTTGGAGAAAAGGGGCTGAGTATGTATAATATATGATCTGAACTGTGGGCAGTATAGCTGTATAGTAAGGGTAAACTGTTTTAGTGTGTAAATTAGTAAATGATACACTACGCTTTAATGAGGTAATTCGCTGTTCGATTTTCGGACTGATTCAACAAATGTGTGAATGAGAAATCAGAATGTTGTTTTTAAAGATATTTGGAGCAAGTTTCCTTATGGCCTGAGGGTCTGAAACATGGCCAAGCTGACTCATTTTCTAGGAATATGATGGCTTTTCTGCGTGTGACCTCACTTGTTAAGGAGATATTAACTTGTTCATTTCTAGAGAATCAACTTAGGATCGTGACCTTTGCTAAGGTACTGCTAATTTGTCCAGTTACATAGATTCCTTGTGATTGGCCACTTCTAAAAAAGCAATACCACTATATCAAGGAATTTCTTGGAAAGTATAGAACAAAGGGTGGTAAGGCTTTCTTATGTCAGATAAAATCCATTTTATGTGATGCGAGGAGCCGAAGTTGCCTTATTCTGTATGCAGTACGTCAAATAGTTTCATTTTTTTTTTGTCTAGTCTTTTACACAGATTATAAGATGCTTTATGGATATATATGCAATAAGATGATAGAAACTAGAAAGTGTAACCGATGACTGAAACCTTGAAAATTTTCACACTAGCTTGGTTTATGTTTTAAATAAAGATGTTCTAAAGAAAAGCTATGCAAATAGGACTATAGGAGTATGTAGTGCCAGATATAGCTTGTGTCCTGGTGGGTCAAAAAAATTAGATTTATTTTTTAGTATTATTATTTGGTTGTTTGGTAATAAAAAATTTATTACATGTTTGATTATTGATCGTGCCTCACCCGACGAAAAGTCCTCCGCCACTCGAGTATGTGTCAACTCTGTTGGGAGAGAGGATAACAAACAGTCAAACAGTATAGAACTCATTTTTAATTGTCCAAGTCTTAGATGTTAAACACAAGCCATTGTTATTAAGTTCAGTGCTAAATGTGCTCTTAATGGCACGTTTTTTGGGTCGTTATATCCAACAAAGATATACGTCCTACCTTAGCTTCATGGTGTAAACTGAAATTGCTAAATCTTCAAATACTTTGACAGGCCTCTTGCTGTATAATCCATACTGACACAAGTATGTAAACATAATTGATCTTGTATTGAAGCTTATAAAATGAATGAAATATCAGTTACACTAAGATAAAAGCAAAAGGATAAGGAATAGTGTTATGCCTGATACATTCTCATGTCTATTTTTGTTTCCTTTCTATATTGTATCTGTTTAGAAAAATCTTTGCAGGATCAATTCCAGATTGTTCTTAAGAAAGGTACACAAAATCACTATATGTTATGTTCACTGCATCTTGCTAAGTATGACGAATGTAGAAAAAGCAGGAGTACATCAGAGATCAGCCTTTTCTAATCCAGTGTTTTCTGCGCTTTTGATTGTTTTTTGGCTCTTCGAGTTCAGTTGAGTTAAAAGGTATCATCGGTAAACATCCACGTGCCTGATGTATGAAGAAAAAGCTTTGCTGCTAGAGTACTAGATGAAGGAGAAGATCAAATAAAAGAGGTATTTCTAGTGGATTTCTTAAGCGTGGCTCTGCATTATTCTTTTCACTCTTTATGTGTTGCAAAGTCAATTTTTCTAGATGCCCTTTGTGTTTTTGCTTGTGTCAGAATGAAATTATTCCATAGGACAAATGTCATTGTTTCTTTCCGGCATATGAAGAACTTAGATGATGTAAAGGGTCATTTTCGAGTACAATTTGTGGATCACAAAGTGGAAATAGAAAGTTTTATTTTGGTTGAAAGTTCCAGAACTTATCCTCTAAACTAGATTTGCTCCTGCATACAGATATGAGTCGCGTCACCTTAGGAGAGGGTTATAAATAGACTTGTGAGCATTTTCCTACACTCCAATCTCAAGTCTCTTCACCAATCAGTATCATAAAAGCCCACTGCGTTTCAGTATTTTCATCACCATTTCCTCCCTTAAACAAAGGAATTCCCTTAACTTGAAATATAATGGATGTCTTGAAGGGTTTGGTGCAAGAGAGGCCAGTGGTTATTTTCAGTAAGACTGGCTGTCCTGTGAGCCACTCGATGAGACAGCTCATCAGTGGCTTTGGTGCTAATCCTACCGTATATGAAATTGATCAAATGGCAAATGGACTAGAAATTGAGAGAGTTTTGCAGATGATGGGCCGCAGACCCAGCGTGCCTTCCATCTTCATTGGTGGAAACTTTGTAGGCGGGCCTAATGATGTGATCACTCTTCAGGTTCAAGGAAGACTTGTACAAATGCTGATGGATGCCGGAGCTATTTGGGTCTGGAACAGGAACTAGCTAAATTATTGCAATTTAAAAGTAGAATAGTGGACTTGAATGAGAAATAATGTGTCATCTGCTGTGCCTTATTTTTCTATGCACAATCACAATTGGTGACTGAAAATTAGTGTTTTTCAGTGTCTCGTGATTTCTTTCTACCACGAAAAGATTTTATAGCCTTTTCTGTGAAAATGCACGTCTTGGGTGTATGTCTTTCTCAAGTTATATGCTAGTGGGAGCTGCATTCTTATCTTAACAATGCACTTTTATTGTACTTAATCTGAATTTTGTGTCATAAATATGAAACTGGGATTCATAGCATTCAGTTGCATATACTTCCACAAATAATGCTTGAATATCTTTAAGTACCAATTCAGTAAAATTAGTGCAGAGGATAGCACAGCAGAGTACACTGCCATGACCACCAGTAGACATCGATCTAAGTACAGCTCTTTTCTGAACTGAGAGTTCATGGTCACGCCTCTATTTGATAAATATCATTCAATGCTTTTATATTGCATTCCAACCACTCAATGTTTTTCAGAATTTCCTGATAAAAAGCTATATCCAGCCTCTTATTTTTTTTTTTTTTTTGAACTGTACGACTTAACTCTACAAGGTCTACTAAGGCTTAGCTCTGTACGTGGCGGCCCTTAGTCACAGGCTCACACCATTCAGTTATTCGTATAAAGTAGAATATTTTCTGTATATTTTCTTTTGATGCCTCAAAGGATATGTGAAATGATTGGATAATCATGAATATTATTAATGATTTATTGCAGGTTTGCAGGTTCTTAAAACTTACATTGATCTTTCGGAGTGGATTTTTTAACACATCATAGGTCGGTTTTCTCTATGCTCTTGTAAGCTAGAGCGTATATAATACCATTTTATTTTCAGAATACAAGGCATACAGTAAGGTTTTTTTTTATGTTAACTGTTCAAAGTCTTTTCTTGCTTGGACAGTTTCAATATGATCTTGTCTGTACTTTATCTTCATCTATACAAGCTCTGAACAAATTAATATTCATTTCGTGGGTGCGTTATAAACTAGTTACCTACGCTTAGTGCCATTCTGAAAGAAAGAGCGGAATAGTGAACATAGTACAGCTACAAAATTTTAGATGGTACAGAAAAAGCATTCATTTGTGAGAAACAAAGGAAAGTACTGTACTATGTCATCTCATATTTGTTTAAGAAGCCAAGGATTATCATATTGCAAATCATAGTGCGGCACCAATTGGAGGCTAGGAAAGGGATAATTTCTCTATCTCCCAACCTCTCTTTACATCCCAAAGCAAGTTTTACCATTCAACAAGTCTAATGATTTCAGAAATGACAGTCATAACTCTAATAATTGGAGCAAATGGAATACATGATATATTGGTTATTAACTGCTCTCCAAAAGCAAGAATTATCAGTAGATATGATGCATAAAATCTTGGAGAAAACAGAAATAACAATTGTGTTTCACAGTTTCACACAAGATTCCAGTCATGAAATGTCATTGTTTGAAAGTGGGCATATATATTCTGACAATTTAGTGGCTACAGAAGTATATTTTGTACATGGGTAATGTGAAGTTGACGCTTCTTTGATTGTCATGATACTCATGAACGTCATGGTTGGTGATTGGTGTCTGCTCTGTGATCGGGAAAGAAGTATATCAGAACCTTCAAAAAGCTGTTAAAAAAATTTGCACGAACGTGCCTTTCAGTGAGGTTCGATGCCAACAGTCGATGTAATTATGATGGAAATATTTCATTACTAAAACTTTAAACATCAACTTTTAGATGATGTAAGGTTTGAGGATGCCTCGGCTATCATAGCTGTAGATCTTTTCGTGTTAGGCACAGCAGATTTTTGTTTGGTTTTGGTGAAGTATATTGTCATCTTCCTGGAGCACTACATGTTTATCCTTTGGACAGTGAAATTTCAATTGCTATAGAGGACGCATAGTGAGTCGGAAATGTGAATGTTAATTGCTGCAATAATACTGTATATGTCACCGTCAAAAATCTTTCAAGCAGACATTTCTTGTGAGAACTAATTGTTTGCCACATAAGCTGTCACATATACATAATATACTTCTCATGTTAACATCTTATCCTCGAGTTATCTTGCCTTTTTCCTTTGGTTTCAGTATGGTGGATGAGAATCTCAATATGGATGCATGGATAACTCTTGCAAACCTTTTCTCATTCACGAAGATGCTTTATGATAGGTACAGAGACAAGCCCTTACAGCAAAGTACACACTTCTACAAACAAAAACTATGCCTTTCCCCTTTTTCAAATAGTATGGTTAGGTTGGGTTTTCTAACCCATCCAAGTTGGGCTAAGGCTGAAATCAGAACGTTTGTAAGTGTACTAGAACAAGGGCTCAATGTCGCACACTTCTTTACCTATTCTATAATAAAGTTTTATGAGGTTCTGCTTAGCAAACTCTTTCTCTTCTAGCAGAAAGTGGATTGGCAATGAAATACATGTGAGTAATTTGCTTCTGCCATGATGCAACTCTGCAAGTTTGCAATTGCAAGAAGGTTGATTCTTTAGACTGGAAATCGATGGAAAGTTTGATTACTCCAAGACTGATGAATGGAGGACAAGTTGGTCAAGATATTAGACAAATTTTTATCAGTGTATTGCTGAAAATTTGCTAATCATGACTTTCAACCAATTATTCTTGCATACACCCTTGTCAGAGAAAGGTTTCAATGAAACAAGAATCATAAAATTGTGAAGGATTTCTGTAAATCAAAAGGTCACCTAAAACACCTACAAAGTTACCCAAAATCCATTTCCAATACGTGTCATGGCAACCTTTCTTGTGATACCACGTTATACATATATAATTCCTGACTCATGCATGCTCAACTGCTCAAGGCTTGTTAATGTGTATATATTGTATAATTCTTTTAGTTGAGATTTTATTCTCTTGAGATGGACTTCCTATTCCAAAGGGACTGACATATATTTGTATAATTATATATTGATCATTGTGAACGAATAGAATTATCTTCCTCTCTCAAATCATAATGTTTACAAGGCTCAAGCCATCTACATGATCAGATTAGTCATTGCAAATATGTAACGGAAAATGTGAAATAACCTCAGAAGTTACTACATACTCTCTGACTCGGAATATTGAAACTTCATCTTATCACTTTTGTAATTAAGCCCTCATGTTCAGTTTGTTGATGCCAAATGGATTCAAGTTTGGGTGCATGAAATATCTCACGAGGTAAACTTAAGTGTACAACAAAAGAGGATCGGAGTGCTGTGTGATCCCGGTAATTCACTCTATAACTTCTTTGATAAACTGAAAGCCAGTAATAAGTTCAGTTTCAGTAGTTACCCGGTGAAACAGTAGTTCTTAAGCAGCCATGCTGCAAATCCTGTTAATATAAGTAGTTAATAATCAAGCTGAATTCGTCAGAAATTAAAGAAAAAGTATTCTTTCGTTGCAGGTTATTAGTAGGTTACTATGGTATATATATATATCATGTTTTTTCTGTTGGTAATAGGTAAATAAGAAATGCAAACCAAGAAAAGTAAGTCGGCAAAGATTAAGTCCTGGGTTTGTAAACCAGTTAATTATAACAAGAAAGACTGTTAAGGATTTGTAGTAACCTTGTATATATAAATGTATAGCTGATGTATTATTAAAAATTCAATTCATTTTTCATAATACAGAAAAACACTTTCTCTCAGAATACAATCTGACTCTCTCTCTCTCTCTAATACATCCTTTTGCCATCTTTTGTTCTTCTTCTCTGCTGCATGCATCATTGATTTATCGATTAGCTTAATAATGGCGATCTTGTGCTCATCAACATTTTCCATTTTGTAAATTGATGGAATAATTTTTAAAAGCCCTGTGTGTGTGTGGGTGGGTGGGGTGGTGGTGGCAAGGATAGGAATTTGGTGCTCTAGGTAGACAGCTCTATTCTTCTCGGATAAGAAAATTCCCCCTTACTCCCCCCCAACAACAACACCCCTCTCTGCAACTTCTGTATTGTCTCCAGTCACTATCTGTATAATATGATGAATGTGTGTGTTAGCTCCTTTATTTATCTATCTTTATCTTAGCTCAGATCACGAATATTACAGAAAAATTTAGACTGCAACTTAAAGATGACCTCTATATACATAACAGGCGAGGAGGAGACTTTCTTGCAGTGTGCTACCCATTCAATTTCTTGCAAAGCAGTTTATTTCAAGTGAATCGATCGTTCTTGAAATCACCGGTTCTGTCTCATAGCATTTTTCCATGTCTTGTCATTCAGCATCTGTACATATCCATCACATAGTTCTTTTGGTTGTCTCATTAAGGATGCAGGACAATTATGTTGTGGTTAATCAAGAACCAAAATGTCTGCTTTCTCATCTGTTAGAGAAATACTGTTTTTGACTACTGAATCATAACTATCCATCACTGAGATGATCCTCAATATGCTCAAAGCACTGGTTGCAGACACATTTTTTGGAATTTGACATCATTATCTTGGACAGTTGGACAACCAGATCAGTTGCAGACACATCTTTTCCTCAGGGAATTAGTGGTTATCTTGTAGTCTAAATAATCACGAGGTACAATAACAGAATCACAAAAGCTCCTTTACTTTCACTGTTCCAAGAATAATAACATATACCTCACATTTTCATTAACTTGATTATGAAATGTGTCTCCGCAGGCTATAATTAAAAAAATGGAAATTTTTTAAAAAAAATGGAACGATCTTTAGGATACAGACCAAAAAAAAAAATGGGGCAAAAAAAAAAAAATGGATAGAGGACTAGTTCCATAATTCTCTTAAACACGGATAATGAAACTAGTCGACATTTTTCAGAATACAGAGATACTAGATGCTACAGAGACTGTGCAACGGTAGTAGCCAACCTTGCGAATCTCTTTACCATATCAGAATAGCTAAACTGCTAAGTATGAATATCTTCCGTACTGACTTGTAGTACTATCTTGTGTCAGCGTTTATTCTTCTGTAACTTATGTACATAATCTCGACAATTGTCATTTTCGATAAAGCAGTTCCACAGGTTCAGACAACCTTGACGTGCAACGTGTACAACAGTCAACAGAAGAGACCAAAAAGATAACTGGCCCTTCAGTACGTATAAAGCTGTTGATTCAAGCTAAAATTCCTCCATGGGTTTGTTTCCACTTTTACTTATTCACCTTGGTTATGGGTATTACTTACCACGTCCCAAAGTTTGAGGATAATGAAGCTCACATTAGCTGCTAGTTTTCAGTTTCAGAAGTATCAGTAGATGCTGGTTGTTTCGGATTAAAGAAGACTTCTTTATCAGTAATCAAGTGCTAGGTGTGCGGTTAGGCAACAAAACCAGAATCTGATACATAGGTTGAATTCTAATTCTATATATATATATTCATTATTTTTGAGCTAATTTGATGAAAGATCTTGTACTAGATTGCGTCCTATCATGTAACAAATATATATGTAACACAGTTGATTTTAGTGCCAATATCATGCATATGCTCATAGGTCATAACTAATTTCTTAAATTTCGGTTCGGGTTGAACTTTTTAAGAGATAAAAATCCACATGTGAGTTGGGATAAATTTGTCCACATTGATAAAATGAGTAAAAGTCAAACACTTTATAAGGCTAAGGGTAACTCCTTAAAATGAGTAAGAGTCAAACACTTTATAAGGCTAAGGGTAACTCCTTAAAATGAGTAAGAGTCAAACACTTTATAAGGCTAAGGGTACTCCTCCTATAGCCATATGGTTTTAGGATATAATCCTTTTGGACCTTATAAGTGGACTTTCTCTCTTGGTAACGGGTATGGCCCAGACCTGTATTTAACAGAATTAACCTTGTGCAAAATCGTAATAACTGAATTGCATACATATGGGTTAAGACTTAAGATTCTTAAAAAAATCAGGTAATTTTGCGAGAGGTATATTTTTATTTGAATTTCAATTTGCATACAAACAAGCCAAATTTTAATTTGAATTGGGATTGAAATCAATTCACTTTAGATTGGATTTCAAATCAATTCGTTTTGGTTTAGACTCATTTTGAAATTAAATTTTATTTCGTTCAGGATTTGATTTGACCCATATTCAAACCGAAAATTGAAGCGACTCCTCGAGGCTTATAGGATGTCTTTCAGGCACTTTCACCCGAGTTCAAAGTCCAGCTGGTCATCACGGTCACCATCGCCATTCAACAAGGCATTGTTACACACCGAAAGTATGAATGACAATAGGTCGGAGTCGGGTCGGACCTAGCAAAATCTGACTCTAAATCCACCTAGTTTTCAGATCTTCATTTTGGATTCGAATCTTAGCCCGAAATCATAGAGTCCAAATCCGACTCAATCGGATTCATCGGACCTCCAAATTCGACCCGATTCATTGGACCTTTGTTGGACCTCCATTATAATCCGATAAACCAAATGTTGAACTCAAGTTGATTTATATAGCTATGCTCTCATTGCTATTCCCAATTTTTTTCAATGTGGGCCATTTAAGTTTATAATATTACCTTATTTTTCAATTTAGAGGCTTATAAAATTATTCTTTTGTACTATTTTCCACTTTTTTCTCAATGTCGAACATAGGGGTTTACATATTATCTCATGTTATCTCTTAATTTTTTTTTTATTGTGAGACACTCAAGTTTTATGATAAATCCCCCATTTTAAATGTTGGGGGTTCTCTACTTCTCTTTTTAAATGTTAATAAAATGTTAATATTAGTTGATGATAGTGATGATCAAGTATATATTACAATGTAGATTAATAAGATTAGTGGATATACATGAGAAACTAAAACACAATAATATTTTCCATTTTTCCATCACTGTCAAAATTTTACCTATCGTTTAAGTAAAAACAACAAAAATTTGTTTGGGAGGAAATAAGATAAAAACTTGATAATTTTATGATTAATTTTAATAATACATTGGTGGTTAAGAAAAGGATAAAGAAGAAACAAGATATAAAAAAACAAGGGTCTTAATGTCTTATTAGAGAAATTCTGACTAAAGTAAAACCTCTAATTAAGCATTAATGATATATAGTGGGCCTTTTTTTGAAATTAAGAAAAATTATTTTTACAAAAAACACTAGTTATAAAAGTTTGTATTCAATTAATAGTTTTTCATATAAATTAAAAATAAAAAATTGACAATATGTGCCTAATTTTATTTGGGTCAGACTCGGATCATATTCGGTCGGATGTAGTACAAGATCTGAATTCGATACATCTTCAATTCGGATTCGGACTTTAAGTGTTTTTAAACGGGTTTGAATCAAACTTTTTCCTTCGAATCGGATAGGAGTCGAATCGGATTCGTATTGGATTGATGTCCGTCGTCATCGGGAGTCGCCTCCTAAGCCAATCCAAAGTAGCGACCCACAGCCCACAAAGATTGGTGAATTTGGTGATGGCGTGTGAATGTGATTTACCGACATAGACTCGTTTGTTTGGCAAATTGGCGTCCAACCTTGACGACTTTTGGTGCCCACTTCCAATCCCATCACATCCCATTGCATCCAATCTCCGTAGATCTCATGGGGCCATTCCTCTGCTTCACAGAATAGAATATTAAAAAGTTAGTGAAAACAAAAGCAGGCGTAATCGATAAAGTAAATACAAGAAACGTACGTTCCTACGAAACTTTCCGAAAATCATTACCACCTGGCCGATCTTCACGGGGGATGCCTTCTTTACTAAAATCTTTCACTCCTATCTAAACCCAAAAACAATGGGTTGCCATATTCGGATATTTGCATTGACCATCTTAATCTTAGCTTCATGTAGCTGTTATTCTGCAACTGATGATTACATTCGGCCTAAACCCCGTCATCTCCTCCACTTCCAATGGCACCGTCGCTCCTCTTCCGAGCCCCAACAGGTATGATACCCATCTTTTAAACTCTTTAACTTTTATGGTTCATTTTTGGTTGTCTGATTCTTCAGTTTCTCTTGTTGTTTGTATATTTGGTGATTAATGGAGGAAAAGGACCTTAAATTTGTCTTCTTTTTTTTCTTTGTTAATGATTAGTTTGGATGACCTGGTGAGTTGTCTGTTTGACTCCTTTGGTATTGAAAATCTGATTGTTGCTGTTTGTCTTTAATTGTCTGAATGATATACTGTATTTTTGTGGGGCTGCAAGCGCTTAAGGTTTGATTGGTTTCACTTCTGAGTGGAATATGTTTTGGATTTGATGAAATTGTTTGACTTCAGAATGTTTTCTTCATTATCACGCAATGTTAAATGTTTGGAATGTTACTCTTAGAAGTTTGCAGTATAAATGGCAAAATGTGTATGGGTTTTTCATAATCTTTCTCGTCTCAAGGTTGCTGATTTCTCTTGTTCTTCATGGTGTCGCGTTTGTGTGATTGCCTAAATTTGTTGTTTGATTGAGATTATGTTTGTGTTTGCAATTATGTTGCATATTTGAGGACTTGCTGTAAGATTTCGGTTGGTTCTATTCAGGGCGGATCCAAGATTTTCCACCTAGTAAGTCACGATCGGTAATCAAACATGTAATAAATTTGTTTTACTAAACAACCAAATAATAATACTAAAATTATTTGACCCATTAGGACTTGATGTACATCCGCCACTGGTTCTATTGCGTCTGAAACGTCTAGTAATGTATGTTTGATGTGAGTCAAGGTGCTGGATGAGATGTTGGGATTCTCCAATTGTCGCTCCTCGATGTGAGCCCTCAAATTACATAGCTTTAATCATATGGGTTCCAGCTCCACCAAGCCAAAAAAAATTGGAAGTCTAATTCTTTGAATGAAAGAAGTGTAGTTTTTGCTAGTTTTCCCCATATATTAATGTTGAATGAAATTGGTGGTATGGATATATCCTGACAATAGCCGAACCTTGTCTATATTATAATTTATTGAAGGTATAAAAAGTGCAGGAGTTTAAGGCAATCTTAAGTAAACTATAGGTGTTAAAAAGTCTTATGAGCATTGTTGTTGTTTCAGGTACATATCTCATTGGCTGGAGAGAACCATATGCGAATCTCATGGGTTACGGATGATTCATCAGCTCCTTCTATTGTTGAATACGGAACATCACCAGGAGAATATTCTGCTAAGGCTGAAGGAGAGAGCTCCTCCTATTCATATTTATTGTATAGTTCAGGGGAGATACATCACACTGTTATCGGGCCACTGAATCCTGCAACTGTATACTTCTACCGTTGTGGAGGGGAAGGCCCAGAGTTTCAACTGAGAACTCCTCCAGCTCAACTACCCGTTACTTTTGCTATTGCTGGTGATTTAGGTCAAACAGGCTGGACCAAGTCAACTTTGGATCACATAGATCAATGCAAGTATGATATGCATTTGCTTCCTGGAGATCTTTCATATGCTGATTACTTGCAGCATAGGTGGGACACATTTGGTGAGCTTGTGCAACCACTTGCAAGTGGAAGGCCTTGGATGGTTACAGAAGGAAACCATGAAAAAGAAAATATTCCAATGCTGAAAGATGGCTTCCAATCATACAATGCACGATGGAAAATGCCATTTGAAGAGAGTGGTTCAAGTTCCAATCTTTATTATTCTTTTGAAGCTGCAGGGGTGCATGTTCTAATGCTTGGTTCGTATACAGATTATGATGAATACTCTGACCAGTATAGTTGGCTAAAGGTTAGCCTTGTTTCTCACTCTTGATCTTATTGTTAGATACTTGTGAACTGTGATTGATTGTTTGAAGTTGATGTTGCTCATTTATTATTGTTGACGTCACTTTGAGTTGAGACTTCACTGCACTCATCTGGGCCCCTTCTTCATCAGCAGGATTTTTACTGTTGTTTCTGTTATGTATATGTGCCAAATCTCTCTTGACAATCTCTCCATTGCTATGCTTCTAGGTGTTGGTGTGTAGGAGATTGAATTAGATTGACGATTGTCATTTGCATTTCAGTTTCTTGAGTAGATACACTGCTGCATGTCGTATCACGTTTAAAGGAGATATGAGTGATAATAATTCCGGATCACTTGTTCCTGATGTGTAAGATGCTGTCATTCTCGTGTCTCCACTTTTGTTTCACTTTTTTAAGTAGGAATTTGGAGACGTGTTGTAGCCCTCTGATTATATTACTTTATATGATTTCATATTTCCAATTCACTTTACTCTGCTAGTGGCAAATGCAGTGTTAAAGGTGTTTCATTTTTCATTTCTCATATTTTCACGATTTTTGTGCTTTTATCTTTTTCTTCTCTGTAGATTACATTCTCATTGCTTAGACGCTAATTTGCTGTGTATTTGCTACTTGCTAAATAAGTAGGGACTGGCATGGCTTCTCAGATTTCATTTCTGATAAGTTGGTGATGTCTGTAATTTAGTAGGGAAACATCTTGTGTGGCCTTTTATTCTGCTAGTTTAAGAAATTAGGTCTGGTTTTGGAACTTTGTTTTTCTCTGTGCCTTTGACATTGTTTTACCCATGCTTTATATGTAGGCTGATCTGGCTAAGGTCGACAGGAAGAGAACACCTTGGCTGCTAGCTTTATTCCATGTCCCTTGGTACAATAGCAATGTGGCTCACCAAGGTGAAGGAGATGGGATGATGTCAGCCATGGAACCATTGCTCTATGCTGCTGGTGTAGACATAGTATTTGCTGGGCACGTCCACGCTTATGAACGATCGGTGCGAGCATTCTTTCATGCTTATATCCTGTTCTATACAAGATATTGTAGACTAAGTTTTTGCCATATTTGTTGACAGAAACGGGTTTTCAGCGGAAATTCTGATCCTTGCGGTGCTGTTCATATAACTATTGGCGATGGAGGTAACTCTGAGGGTTTAGCCCGAAGGTGTGTACTTGTGAAACTTCTGCATTAGTTATTGGGCATATTTGTGTTCCTTTTGTCGTTAATTATTCTTGCAGATGAAGGATTACTCATCTACCATTCAGTGCATTGTGCTATAACTCCTATCAGTTATAGATTTGTGAGTAGATTAGATAGTATTATTCTTGCGTAGAAACTATTGTTCATTACTCTAAACTAGTTTTTAGGTCAGGCTATACTATGAGAGATTGCATGTAAATATTTGAACTCAAAAAAATTGTCATCATATTGTACTCTCTCCCTTCTCTTTTGTTTATTTTAGGATATTTTTGTTAAATATCTTAAAAACACTATATAATATCTTCAAAATTCAGAAGATTTCAAACTCGTTGAGGGAATACCTTGATATATTTATCATAACATCTTATAAGTTTATAGTAGGCCATATGAGTAATTAGAAACATCTACTTTTACTTTAAACATATATTTCGATCGACAAATTTTTTCCTATAGTTAAGTCCTAAACTTATTTTACAAGTCTTTATGAGACCGAGTATAGGAGAATTGTTGGTTATGAACCTTTTTATATGAACATAGGAGGACCTACTACCTCTTTCAATTTAGGAAATTTTTCTAAAATATCTCAAAATTGTCTTCAAAATTTAGTAATTTCGGTCAATTTCCTACTGGTGAGGAAATACCTTGTTTAATGTGGGTTTTATGGGTTATATTAGGCCCTATAAGTGATTAGAACCATATACTTTGAGTTTCAATACCATTTCAATCCATTTCCAAACTTTAACATTCAAGTCACAAGCTGTTTCAAGGCTTTTGGAGACCAAATATAAGACATGCAATACCATCATTTTAGTTTGATACATTTTCGGATCCAGTGTTGTGTTTACATATTTCTTATGTGCATAAAAACATTTGTCTTAAGCATTTGTATAACTAAGTACATTAATGATTTGGTGGTGGAGAGGTTTCATATGAGTTATGTTGCGAAGGAGGTATGAAGTTCAAATATTCATGTGTATAACTGAGCTTTGTATCTTGACAATACAATGACCTTAGTGTCATATTGTCATTTGGTGACGAGGATGACATGTGGCAAGACAGCAAAACTTTAAGTTGGCTTCTAAAAATATAGACAATCATGACTGAGGCAAAAAAAAAAAATACACCTTATAATCATGAAGTGTTTTTAGCTAACTCACATTTTCTCAACCTTTTAGTCCATTCATGAATTTCAGGCTGACACTCTCGTTATATTTAGTGGCCCTCTTTGATTGATTTAGTGGCTTTCTATGGATTCAGGTATAAAAATCCACACCCTGAATGGTCAGTGTTCCGAGAAGCAAGCTTTGGCCATGGAGAACTCCAGATAGTGAACTCATCTCATGCTTTCTGGAGTTGGCATAGGAATGATGACGACGAGCCAGTTAAATCAGATGAAGTCTGGATAACCTCTTTAGCTAGTACAGGATGCCTTGCAGACAAGGCACATGAATTCAGGAAAATACTGATGCGACCATAGGGCTTTCAGAAAAAAGCTGCTCCTTCCGTATTTCTATTAACAGAAAGCAGGATTCCATGTAGACGTTGTCATCAAATCTCGGTGTTACCCCGACAATAGATGCCTATAGAGCTTGTTTTAGAACCTTTGCCACCACAGGTATCCCTGCTGCTTGGTCATGGCTTCAGGAGATCCTGTATCCTGATGTGTCCTCATCAGCTTATGTCAAGAGATCATGTATCTTTCTTAACTGGAATTTGTGTCTGCATTAACTTGTGGTACTACTAGTATGTTTGTATCTGCATAACATTACTCTAAAACTTTATCATTAATGTACACAGTTTATGTATATATAGAAATATATTGTTCTGTTCCATCTCAGGCCTTTAGCTGCATACTTACAGGTGTTGCAGCTCTGTTTCAGTTACTCCAACACAGTTTTTAGATTTCTTTTTCTCTAGATTAGTAAAATATTTCTATGACAAGTTTCTGCCAAGTTCGTGGAGCTAAGCAGGTGCTATGTACAGTTATGTACTCATAAAACCTTACATGACAAGATTCAAGAATACATAAACACCCTTTTACCACTTCCCTTCCCACAATTTTCTGTATACATAATAAGTTGATAGCAATGTATCATAAGCAACTTTGCTGAAATATATGTCGATAGATTTGTGTTAACATATAATAAGTGCAAGCTTAAATCTTTTGGAAGAGTTGTAGACCAACATGGTACAAACTGTAGAGTAGGCAGAGAAGCAGTACAAGTAAAACAACTGAAAACTACAACTTGACAAGGTGACACAAAGACCTTAAATCCTTGGATATCTCTTCTCAACTCTGATTTTCTCCACAACACCTACCAGAATTTAGCGCAGGAACAACTAGAACTCACTGCAATCCACACCATAGCATGAAAAGAATGAGCAAAGATGGTGCAGCCTTTATCATCTTGACAAAACCACAGCTTCATGAATGAGAAATTTCCTGATCGGGTCAAACGATCTTCCCTTTGATGCATGAGAAAGTAAGAAGTACAATTCTGACCAATTTGAAGCCAAATGTTATTTGGCTTGAAATCCTGGAGCTGTCTTTTAAAACACAGTGGAAACACAGAGGGGCTCTTACACAACATCTACAAACTTGGTAGTTCAGTTATGCAGCTATCTTGATTGTCTTGGTCTCTTTTTCCCCTCCAAAGAATAATTTGCTCATCTTTGAACAAGATTGGAACACATGGTACCAAATCCTGAATTGAGTCAAATACAACAAATAAGTAAAAAATAAAAGTACAGAGATCTATGATGTCTCAGAAAAAAGTACAGAGATCGACCCTTAGCTTCACACCAATCCTTTTGCAGTCGCTTGTTCCCACATAGGTACAATCTAGTCTCACCACCTCTTCAGTCTCAAAGGCATCCCGCACTCTTTGCACCACATTAACATACACACCATTCCTGGCTAAGGAAAGATGCCATCCAGGAAAAAAGTTGTAATTTTTATGCTACGCAACAAAATGATTATCATTTTTAAGAACAGAGAAATAACTTACTGAGTTTCATGAGCGCAATAGAATTAAGCCCTTGATTCCTCAATTCTTTGGTTTGCTCAAAAGTCAATCCATCAGCAACATTCTTCACCAGCTTCGGAAATATTGGAGCACGAGGCTTCCAAAGCATTAAAGGAATCACTGGTCGGTTTTTGTGATCATAATTCCTACCCCGATATAAAAGTAGAACATTAAGATGGCGGTAGATGACCTTTCCACCAGATTTATCCTACATCAAGTCCAAGAACAGACAATAAACAACAATGAACGACCAAAATATCCTCCAAAACAAAGGTCGATTAGATAATTGTTCACAGATCACCACCTCAAGGTGGAAGCAAATATTGTCCATATCAAGAGTCGGTATTCCCAAGCACTTAATCCTCACAGCTTGTGCCCTCCGCCAATGGTTGTGGATGTCATCCAACATGTTATGTGTAACTCCGTCCTTCCCTAACTCCATCAATCAAGGATCGAATCAACCAAA
This sequence comes from Dysphania ambrosioides, assembly GCA_026401315.1. Classification (NCBI taxonomy): domain Eukaryota; kingdom Viridiplantae; phylum Streptophyta; class Magnoliopsida; order Caryophyllales; family Amaranthaceae; genus Dysphania; species Dysphania ambrosioides. Next base: position 24,275,137 of record CM048666.1, read on the forward strand.
TAACGTCAAAAATATTTCAAACAACCTTAATCCTATCATCCTATGGAAGGCAGAATATATGCACTACCACATTACACAACCACGAAAACATGCTCAAGATTTTGAAATTAGTTGGACATGATTTGAACTATCTATGCTCATCAAAATGCCTAATGCCAACAAACAGCCAGATTCTTGCAGGGTAGTTTAGGTATAGGTTGGCTGTATCACACTCAACTACAAAAACACCCCTTCTGTTGCATAAAGTCATTTAAGTCCGCTTCACATAAGACTCGTCCATTTCCTAAATATGAACAACATAATACTCACTCTAATTCTCTATCACTAATTTTTTTTTCAACATTTATATTTCCATGGTTTTCAAAATACAATTTAAAACGGTTTCAAATCCATAGCTGAAAATGTTATAAATAATATAGCCATTGTCTACAAAACCTACGGTATCAAATATAGAGGTGCTTATGAGCCGAGTCGAGCTCGAGTTTGGCTAAGCTTGATTCGAGCTCGATAACTAAAACTCGAACTCGACTCGAGCTCAAAAGCCCATGAGCTAAAAAATAGAAGCTCGAGCTCGAATCGAAACTCGTTTTGAGCTCGATTAAAACTCATTTCAAGCTCGATTAAAACTCGTTTCAAACTTGATTCGAACTCGTTTAAAGCTCGAGCTCGATTAAAGTTTGACTAAAGCTCATTTTAATCTGGGACTTTTGATTTATATAACAAACCATCTTTTATTTCTTAAGTATATTTTTCTATAAATATATAAAAATTCGAGTTTCTCGCAAATTTTTCCAGTCGAGCTTTGATTTACTCGACTTGACTCGTTAAGTTATCGAGTCGAGTTCGATCTCGAGTCAAGTTCAATCGAGTCGAGTTTTGACTGAGTCGAGTCTGAGTTAAGTAGTTCAAGTCAATAAAAAGAATATAGAAACTTACCAATATTAATCTGGCGACCACAATCATTGTGGCGATACTTCTCAACAAGCTCAGCAACTTCGTCCTCCGAAAGTGGCTCACCCAAAATTCTTTCCCTCTCCTTCTCCCAATTTTCTCTCTCCTCTACCACCGTCTGCGCCGGAGCATGCGTCCCAGTCCACTTCCTGTCAAGCCGGCCCGGCCCAAACGGGGAAAACTTCGGCGGTTCACGGAAACCGATGGGATCAACTGCCGGGTCGGATTCGGAGTAGGAGTATCGGAAATCGAAGGGTAGGTCGGAGTTAACCGGAAAGGCGGGGACATTTTGGGGATTTTTCAAGGGTTGTTTCCGTGATTTGTTGTGCTTTTTGAATTTTGGGAGGAGAGAAAATGGAGGGTCGTCGGTGTCGGAGGAGAGGGAGGAGAAGAATGGGTAGGTGCGAGTGAAGGGTTGGGTTGGAAGGGTTTGACGACGTCGTATTAGGAGGTTTAGCATTGGGTGCAGCCGTGCAGAGGAAGTGATTCTGGTCTCTGTCACAGAGGATGGGAATTAGAGTTGGATGTGAAGAATGTTTTTGATTGCAGAAAAGTTCATAGTTCAGTAATTTCTAAGTTGTGCTTGAGTTGTTGCATTTGCCATTTGCCATTGCCATTTTGGACTCTAATTTTACCATGTATTTAATAAAAGTGACATGTTTATATAATAAAAGTTACCACTCACTAAAATATATATCATTTTTTATCAATTTTAAAGGTAAGTTTTTGTTCTTTTAAGGGGTAACTTTTATTAGAGGCATAATAACTTTATTATATCTCGTGTATATACAATACTTGATGTAAAAAGAAAATTAATCCTATTAACAGACTAAATAAACAAAGTGAGTTGATAAAACTTTTTGTATTACACATTTAATATATATGGAAACATTGATTGTGCGCAAATTATTACTTTATCTGTCTCATTTTACATGTTATATTTGAATTTTACGATCTCTATATTAACTTAAATTTTTTTTCCTAAATTCATTAGATAAAAAAATAAAATATTTAATATTTAAAAAATTTATATTAAAATATATCTACCAAAATCTCATTTAAATATGTTATTTGTAAAACTCCTAACAATTTTTATTTTGTTATGCTATAACAATTAGTAAAATTTCATAAAGTCAAAAAAAATTTTGAAAAAAAGAAAAAAAAAAAGTTCAAACCGGTTTCCATTTACGGCAACATTTCAACCCACAATGAATGAAAAACTTGCGAAAAGATTTTCTCCCATATTTTGTTAGCTACTCTCTCTTCTTTAGTGGAATTGAGCTAGGGTTTGAAACATGGGAGAAATGGATTGTGAATCTTTGGAGTAAGAAGGGTATGAGATTCTTAGGGGATGGATAGAAATTAAAACCACTTGAGTATGAGATTTCATAGTTCAATCAAATAGGCTATGGATAGGTATACTATTCCAAATTAGTGAGCCAAATTCCCCTGCATGATACAAAAGCCACAAGGGCGAGTACCAGAAAAGATATCTTGCTGAGAGGGAGCGTCACAATGAAGGTAGCTGCTTTAACCGCTCATCCTTGTATCGTCTCTGATCTTCAACCATGGATTCAAATACATCCAGTAAGTTATCTAGCCCCTCCAACTTCTGGCTTCCTCCCAGTGCCTCCAACGCATACACAATGCTCTCAATGGTAGACAGATATTCGGGTTTCGGCTGGTGCCTAACTTCACTAAACAAGCTTAACTTCTCCACATTCAACCTCACAGTTGGTAATATTCTCAACCACGGATTCTCATTATACATTCTATTTGCCTTTGCCCAAGTTCCGTCCAAAATCATCAAGTTCTTCACCTCGAAGTCAACAGCTTCGACAGACATTGCATTTTGGGCAGGAAACAGAAGTGCTGATCCAGGTGGGACTGTGATCTGAAACTCTTCAAACTGTTTTAATTCTGCACTCCCACTTATTTGCTTCTTTTGCAGTTTCTTTACCACAAACCCTCCTGCTAGAGACTCCAGACCCTCAGGTGACGCAATCAGACGCTCGAAATTGGGTAATCTTCCTTCATCTTGCAGCTTCCATTTTTGGGATATGTTGCTGATTTCTCCATATTTACCAATTGTTACACTCATCAAAGGTTCATGACTTTCATTTTTATTTTCACTCAATAAATCATCACAAACACCAGCAACTTCTTGATCACATTGATTAAGCAAGTGACCATCTTTCTTGGCCAAAGCACCACCACTACCCTCCGATTCGACAAATTCATCAATATCCTCTCGCAGACAACCTGATAACCGCTCAGAACCCAAAACACCAACGTACCCAACTCCTGAATCAAGATCAGAAACCTGATCAAAACCCCGGTTTCGGGCTTTTTCAATCCCCAAACAGCCATCACAGCTCAAAATCTCAGGCGCATTTCCACAAACATTTGGCGTGCATTCTCCTGCAAACAAACACTCTGCTTTCCCCAACCCCAATGGCTGAATATCAAACTGAGCTTCAAACATAACATCAGTAACTGTAAAAACATTGACATTTCTAAGGCCTAGTTTGGCAATTCTAGCAGAATTAAGGGGGTGCTTCCTCTCTAAGCTATGCTGCAAAATGGTGACATGCACTTTGTTGTTAAGGTTTGGGGTCGTGAGTCGAGAGCAAAGGCAGAGAGAAAGGGGTTTTGAGCAAGATGCGCAGGTGGGTCTCTTGGAATTTGGCTGGGGTTCCATGTTTAAGGTATAGTTTTTGGGGAGACAAGAGATTCTGTTGGTAAGAAATGTTGACAGTTTGCTGGTGCCGTGGAAGTTGCTGATCTTAGTCCTCACCTGAGACATTCTCTCAGTTGATGAACTTGGTAAATTTGTACAAAAATTAGTCACGTTAACTATGTAGGTATTGTATTTAGTTGAGAAGCCTATATTTTAATAGTTGTTACTTGTGCCCATATTTCCGACTATTCCAATCCCGTCATTTAAAGAGGGTGGTCGAGTTTGAAGTCTCCACCTTAATGAAGTTAATACTTTATTATGTTGATTTATGATGGAAGTCAAAAGTCCAAGCAAATGATGATACAAAATTACAAATGCACATGGACCTCAAATTGGAGAAAGCAAAGATGTTGATCAATATGATGATGCCCATGAAGCCCATGATTGAACTTGCTACTATTGTTTATTAGGTTGTTCATTATTTTGTCTAACCTATTTTCTAACGTGGTTTTGCTATTTATAATTCAAACTTAACTATTTTCAAGTTCGTCAAAATTCCCGTGAAGATAAGCGTGATCTTTTGATAAGTTTTATCTTATCTCCTTCCTTTTGATTTTAAACATGTAACTAATTCTTCAAAGTTTAAAGTGCCGAAATCTCTCACATGAACTTTTGATTTTGAATAATGATAGAGTTTGTTACAGCTTTAATTTGTCACATGCTTCAAAGAATAAAAAGATAACGTTGTTTCAAGATTGAAGCATAAACATGTTTGAAGAATTCGAACAGCCTTATCCCAACAATTTTGGAGAAAGTTGTGCTGATCATATCCAAGTAAATTCGAATTTCCAACAGCCACATTCCCACAGTCTTCAGAATTCATTTAGAACTAAGATTAAAGATTTATTCACATTATTCCGCCATCTTCCTTTTCTACTCTTCTCCACTCCATCATCCATTTTCAAGTCTATTGCAAGCCTTCAACTCTTTCTCATCGCCACTTAACAAGTAACATATTCATATATTTTTTATGTATATTTTGTTATTACTAGCTTTTCGTCGTCACACTTCCACAAACATATTCGGGTTTGAGATTACTAGCTTCTATGCGATTTTAAAACTTGCGAGTAGTGATGCACCTAATCTTAAAAACATTGTAATAGAGTACTATTGAGTTTATGACTTTTGATTCAGTGTTGGATTTTAACTCAAGTCCAAACTTGTGTTTCCACTCACTGAACTAAATATTGTTTTATGAGTATTTCAACGATACAAATTGTGTGCTTAAGAAAAGATTTATTAATTTATCTCATTTGACATAATAATGTAATTTATTTTCCTTTAAAACACTTAATCGGTAAACAATGCTAAGGTGTGAAATGCGAAAATACATCTAATTATAAAACATGTGAATAATAAGCACATAAAAATAAAAATATATGTTAAGGATTCATTTTGGACCCGAGACCCATAAAGACCAAGTGGATCTGAGTAAGAGTTTGAAATTTTAGTATCAAATGGAAATGAGTCGGATATGTGTCTAATTTAAAAATAATGGGTATGGATCTAGGTCTAATCAGACCCAAATCCGACCCATTGTCATCCCTATGTGATACAATGTAGTAAGTTGAGCACAACAAATACGAATCAAGTGTCAATGGATGAATTGATACTACTGATATAAAGTAGTGGTGCACATGGAAGAGGAGTTGACTAAACACTCATTAAATGTGGATTTACAACTTATATGTTAAGATCTACAAAGTATATCACTTTTAAACAAACAAATTATTCGTTAGATTCATATCACCAATTAAAAGAAGTTGGCCTTAAAATTCATTTTTTAATAAAAAGTTCATTATCCTAACTAATAAGGCGACTAAAGCCACCTCATTGACCTAATAAGGCAGATATGGTTCTGAAATAATTCTTACACAATATAAAAGTTAATATTTGTACTCCGTAAAATGGGATTACCTATAGAAATGGGATGCTACAGTAATGGTGAATGGTCAGGTGAAGTTTACCATATCTAAGAAGAATACGGAGAACAAGTCTTAACAATCACAAAGTACGGAGATAACAGAAAAACCAGAGCTGGAAAGTCGTTGACATCAAGTCGTCAACTAGTCGTCCATTTTTAATTTTTTTTTTCCCAATTCAACCAATCACATTGCAATTGCACAAGCTGGCCACACGCCATACCCACTTTATTCTCACTCCAGAAAATTCCAACAATTCAGAGAAAACCCACTTCTGATCTCATCAATCTTTGACAAATCTCAAATACCCATTTGTCGAAAATGCATGATTTTTGCTTCACAATCCCATACGGGTTGGTCCTGATATTGGGCGGGCTCATCGGCTTTGCGAAGAAGGGCAGCTTGGCTTCACTTGGTGGAGGTGCTGGTGCTGGTTTGGTGCTCATTTTAGCGGGGTATTTGAGCCTCAACGCGTTCAAGAAGCGTAAAAATTCATACTTTGCCTTGATTCTTGAGACGGGTATGTTTCATTTCTTGTTTATATGCTCAATTTAGAGTTTTTTTTTGGTTTGTGAAATACCCAGATGAGATTATTAGGTTGTTAATTCATAGTTATGAATGTATCATGTTTTTTGGATAATCGAATGGTGTTTTTATATGAAAGTTATGCTGGGATTGGTATGCTTCGTATATTGGTGATGTTTGATTGGTTTTTGGGATGTGATCATGTGTGTATATATGGTAACATTAACAATCAACTGCAATATCTGAACTAATTTCTCTATGTGAGGCATGGGAAGCTAGGTAGATTTTTTTTCATACGTTGATTCTATAGTTCTTTAATTAGTGTGCAGAATTATTGTTGGAATCGGCTTTTCGGGCCGCCTTGTGTGTTAGGAGTTGGGTCGTTGCAATTCTAGGGTTGTGCATGGTGTTTATGCACCAACTTAGTGATCTTCACTTCTTGATGGAAACGAGTTTGTGAATTACGGCATTTGGTGTAGTTGACAGCATTAGCCTTGAGTTGACTGCGACATTTTGAGCTGAAAAGTGAAAATGTCTCCGATGATGAGATATTGGAAGGTGATCGGTCTCGTCTGTTTAGTCAGGAGTAGCTGTGGATGAAAAATAGAAATTTCAGTCTTTTTAGTGATTGCTCTTTGCATTGATTAAAGTTGGGTAGAAAACTCCTCAAACTATATAACTTATGCGCCAATATAGATGAGATATACTGTACATTAAGCTATTTTTCTAAATATCTCATAGCTTTGGCGTATGCTTGTCCAAGAAAGACTGGCTGAGGTGCAGGAAACTGAAAGTTAACTGAAGAAAGAGAGAGGCTGCGCAAAATCAGTTGTCCAAGAAAGACTAGCTTTGGCGTATTCTAGTCAAGGGAAGGCTTTCCCCACCTTGGTAGTTAGGATTCTTAGGAAGGGTACATTGCTTTTCGTGGTAGCTTCTTTTTAGGAAAATGACAATCATTTATAGTAACTAGAAAATGTCAGAGTTTCTGTTGCCAGGGTCCTATCTTGTATGAGTGAATTACTCCATGTTGATTGATTATATGATCAGCCTCAGATTGTATATTTTGACATAAACTTGATTAGATCCTTATTTTAGGGGTATGACCTAAGTCTGTGACACCTTTATCTTTATCTGTAAGACCTACACCATTTCCAATTTTCTGTCAATGGCACTAAAAAGGAATAAATGTAGGAGGAGGATTTTTGTGGATAATCACATGAGGTTGACTCTCAATTCATGCAGCCGACCCCATCTCTTTGGGGTTAAGGCTTGAATTTGTTGTTGTTTGTTGTGGATCGTATAACTTCTGTGTTTTACCATGGCAAGCCAAAGAAGGACAGCCAACACTAATATTTATTCATTTAACTCAAGCACTTGTCTTAATTAAGACTGGAAGAGGACTATAGCATGCTACCAAAATTATCAATTTCTCACTTTTGAACACATCGTTGGCTGTTTTTACTTTATATAAGAAATTTTGGGTTTTGAGACTACTGCGCTTTTCCCTTATGTCAAAAAAATAGACTGCTATACTGAAAAATTCAGATTTATTTATCATTAAGCTCAACTACAAGATGCAAATGATTCCAGGTCGTAAATTAGGCCAAGAAATCGTCCTTATCAAATGGGAGATGAATTTGCACATTCTTGCAGGACTTCTGGAAATCTCTATCCCTTAACTGTTCAGAGTATCTAGACTATATGTGATGCATTATGAGAGTACTTTTATGCTAAATTTGCATCTGGATTAACTGATTAAGTTCTGTAATCATGCAGAAGAAAGTGATTTTTATTTGTAGGCTTTTATGTTGGTGATTCTGACGTTTTCAAACTCTAGATGTATTTGTGACTTCCAGCATCTGGTACTTGTCCTCATACCTTAGAATGTGTGCAATCTTTTGCATACTTCCTGGCCTTTAAGTAAGTGCATATCAAAGTGAGACAATGATAAGGTCTGAAACAGTTCTTCTGATTGTATTTGAAGAAATCATCGTAAGATTTGTTTAACTGAGAGAAAACAATTGTCATTCTATCTGCATACTTTGAATGAATTAGTTTGAAGCATAGTGTTTAAAGTTTCAACTTCTCCATCTGTTTAAACAGTTACTGCTACTGGTCTCACTTATGTCATGGGGCAGCGCTATATGGAGACCTCAAAGATAATGCCTGCTGGAATTATCGCTGTGATCAGGTACCTTGATAGGGTTCTTTTTTAGTCCATTTTTCTCTCTGTAGTGTAGAGTACTACACTAGGAGGCTTTTCTTGCATCATCATGGTTAGGGGTGTCACATAATAGTTTTATATCGTATGTGTATTAATAGTATTATATCGTTGCTTAATCAGTGACAACTCAAACATAATCTATCTATAATATTCAAATAACAAATATTGTCACAAAGTTTGTTGATATGTATGGAGTCTAGAGATGGTAGAGTAATAGAGTTGTGGACGTTAACTCTTTTGCGTTTGTTATATATCATAGTTAATTAATTGATCTTAATAATTTTAATAACTATCGTCTTGTCAAATCATCGATATATATTATCGAATTGCAATTGATCTTAGTAAACAAAAAAGTTCATGTCATGTTTTAAAGAATGGCTTTATAACAAACCTATAATGATAGAAATCTAAATAAACTACCCTGATATTAAACCCATGATGAAAATGACCCGAATCCAATTGGACTCGTACAAAACCGTTTAGAACCTTATTTGGGTTTACTAGAACCTTATTTGGGTTTACTAGAACCCAATATGATCCGATCTGAAATGACCTGAACCAAATCTACTTGTATTCGACCAACTCTGACCCGAATCTTCATTAACACAAACCGACCTGATGTGGGTTAAAAAGGTATATTGACCCAACTCTAACTGGACTTAAAATGTCCCGATTTGAAGTGCTTCAACCCGAATCCCATTTGTCACCCCTATTCATGGTGTTTGAACTTAAAATCCAGAAAGGGTCAAGGAGCCTTTGCTTGGAGCTTTTGATGATCACCTATAAATCTATGACAAAAGCTACTTTCTTCAATACAAAATATAGGTTGTTAAAGAAACTAATTCCTCACAATAAGAAGTTAGTTAAATTGGATTTACTTTGGGATGGTATTGTAGAGACACAAGGCATTGACATTTTGAAATGACCTATAATATGAGTGCTATTGTCGTATGTCATCTGACATTGCCAGAAAAATTGTCTTCTAGTATTGCTTTAGTATTGTAATTTTGTAAACGATTTATTTCTTGGACCAAAAGGTAGTCCTCAAATGAGGTGTATATTTATTGTCTAATGTCTATGTGATATTGTGGAGCCTATGATTATCAGTTACTTAAAGAAACCATGTAATCCAAAGCAACTCTTTTGGTTGTTGCATTTACTGATGAAAGACATTTTTCCAGTTCCTTAGTTCCATACTAATTTCTCCTTTTTCTGATAGATTCTCATCCAATCTCGTTCATCTTGTTTGCAGTGCTTTCATGACTGCCTTCTACGTATACAAGGTAGCAAGTGGAGGCAACCATTTCCCACCTAAGGCTGAATAGTGATAAGTTACACCAATTTCACATGGAAATGTATGGTTGAACACCCTACAACATTTCTACTGCATACGAAATTCTCAATTCTTTTTGTTATAGCTACAGTGGATCCTAGTTTCGTGTATAGAAGTTAAGACATCACTCTAATCTGCGTATCGTCCCTTGAGGAACTTGTCTTGTATTAAATCTGAAAAATGTATGGGTAATATCCTAAAAAATAGCTCTTCATATGTATTGATGAACTGATTACTAGTTTACTATTCTCTGCTTCTGCTACACTGCATACAAGTATACAACTCATATTCTGATTGACTGCATGAATGGACTATATCTGCCCTGCCGTGACATTTGTAACCATTTTGTCATTATTTGTTTCTACTTCGTTGATATTACAAGTTTACAACATTGTGGCATTTGACCTTTGGCTAGGTACGTCAAAATTTGACTCGACCGCGAAACTGCCTAAAACCAACCCGCATCCGACTTGGTTATGACCAAAAAGGGAGACTTGTAACCCGACCTAACCCGATCCGAAACCAATTAGACCCAATATTCCAAGACTCAAACCGATCTGCGTGACCCGAAAACAACTTGACCCGTTAATCACCCGACCCGAAAACAACCTGAACTGTTAATGAATGTGAATTGACCCGATAATGACCGACTAGAAGACAACTTGATCCCTTAATGACTTAATTCGTCAATAACCCATGAAACTAACTTTCCTTGAACTATATTTGATACTTGTTCGATATTCGATAGATTCAATCATCAATTGATTTCTGATAAGTAGATAATTGACATAGATAATATACATTGATACACTAATATTCACATCTCATACTCATTCATCTTAGTAATACACAATTGATAATCAGTACCTTGTAAATATTTAGTTCTACAATGACTTATTGTCATCATTATTATCTAATTAATGAATTAATCATCAAATAAAAACAAGTTATGGAGTGAGCTGCCTGAGATTACATGACATGACTCGTGATGGGAACAATAAGAGTAAAAAACTGAATTATAAATATCAACAATGACCAATTCAAACCCGATAAGGTCTTACCCGAATTTCAACTAAAATGGAGATGACTCATTTCGATAAGCGATTTGAGCCGAAATCTACATGTAAATAAATAATCTGTTTAGGAACTGATTCAAATTGACCTGAATCGACAACAGGCCAAACACAATGACAAAACAAGTAGGACGACATTATGAAATATCAATCGCAAGTACTTAATTATTCTCCTTATTTTTCTTAGGAATTACAACCAAAACTTCTGACACACTTGTACATAAAAAATGACAGTGTATAACGGTCAATAACAAATATTGAATTATCAAGTTGTAGATTAATATTCTTTCTCTTTTTTTTTATGCCAAGTGTAGATTAACATTCTAATGTCAACAACTAGAACGTGAAGCGAAAATCTTGGGCATAATCCCATATGAATATCTCCTCTCCTTCGTCCCATTCAATGTTTTCAACTCAAAACTTTGTACTCGAAAGTTTACAAATTGCAATGACCACAAAACCAAGTGTTATCAAAGACGATGAGCCTACTCCGATCCAAACAGAAGTTTGCCGAGCCGATTTTCCTCCGGACTTCGTCTTTGGCGTCGCCACCTCGGCTTATCAGGCAATCCCATCATTCTTATATATTCTTGCTTGTATTCTTCATATTGCCCCATACGTAGTACGTACAAATCCAATGAAGAATATGATTTTGTTGTTGAATTATAGGTTGAAGGAGGTTGCAATGAGGGTAACAGAGGTCCGAGCATTTGGGATGCTTTTTGTCGTACTCAAGGTTATCATAATATTAATGCTTCCTCCTTATATAGCATTATATGTTGATAGCTCTTTCTGTGTGTATTTTTTTTTTCTTGTAAAAAATAATATTCATGATGAAGAGAGAAAAATGGGAGTTCAGATTATTTATCGATTTATGAGATTTTTTTTTTCTTGTTGATTAAGGAAAAATTGCTGATGGCAGTAATGGGGATGTGGCTGTTGATCAATACCATCGTTATAAGGTTGGTTTTGACTTGCTTTTTCGTATGAGTATATGATAGGAGTACCGTTTCTATCTTGGAAGTCAAACTTTATGAACTTTGTGTTTTATACTATTAAATTTGATCTTGTTAGATTTTTCACAATGTATTTTTTCAAAATGTCAACTTCGTAGTTTTTTTTGATGTAAAGGAGTCAGCAAGCGATAAGACAATAATTGATGTAGATTAGATTTGATCACAGGTCTTGAACACCACCCTCTAATACTTTAACTAACTTAGTTAATTGACATCCACAATTTCATGGTTTTTTTAAATCATGAAAATAAAAATATTAATAGTCAAAATATTTGTTGGGGAGTCTAGATTGTATATATGGTTTTTTGAAATTATGATTCACGGTCCAAATGGTTATTCTTATATTTAGTTGTTCTAGTTGATTCTGTATTGAAGTACGCACAAGGGTGTGATCAAGACAGTCACATAGGTGTGAAGAGACTGAGTAACAAAGGTTATATGCATAAACCTGACTGTTTGTCTGTCTTGGCAACAGGAAGATGTACAGCTCATATCAAAGTTGGGGTTTGATGCATATCGATTCTCAATATCATGGTCCCGCATATTCCCTGGTATCATAAACTTTGCTTGTCTATCGATATGTTCCATTCATATGCTATATTCTTTAGACGCCTCAAAATGAAATGGTGTCTTCCAATACTTCCAGATGGTCTAGGAACCAAGATTAATGATGAAGGGGTCAGTTACTACAACAATCTTATTGATGCTCTTCTTGAGAAAGGTATGAATTCATTTGATGTAATTTAAGAGTGTTAACATCATTGCGGCATGCAAGTAACGTTATGTAACTCTTTGTAGGAATACAACCTTCAGTTACTTTATACCACTGGGACCTTCCTCTACATCTCCAAGAGTCACTGGGAGGGTGGATGAACAAGGACATTGTGTAAGTACTTCTCAAGAACTGAATCATCATGCTGTATACTTGAGTGAATGCATATGATTGTGCATGAGAAATTTTTAATTTATACCTGATATAAATTACTAGACCTGAGATTATAATATCTATATTTGATATATATTTTTATGTAATTTTATATCTTCTGTATTTTTATATCTGATATAACAATACCTATATATAATATTTCAATATTCTGATATAATTTACATCAGGTATGAATTATAAAAAACTTGATTGTGTATCATAGGGTTGCTCGAAGTGCAGTCTAAACCGAACCAAACCTTGCCAAACCCTTTTTTTTAGCAGCTTGGTTTGGTTTGCGGTTTCATTTAACACCCCTACTGTATCATCATTCTCCAGAAGTGTTACACTATTTTCTTCTTATTATCCTTGGTTTCTGGCAAGATGAGTTGGTGCTCTTATGAGTTATAATAGAGTTGCCTAACAACTTGACAATTCCAGAAAATATTTTACAATTTATGCGGATGCTTGCTTTGCAAAGTTTGGGGACAGAGTAAAGCATTGGGCTACTTTAAATGAGCCTCAACATACTGCTTTTCTTGGCTATGGCATTGGGGTATTTGCACCGGGAAAATGTGAAGATATATATTTGGTATCACACCACCAAATCCTGGCCCATGCTTCTGCTGCTTCAGTCTATAAAACTAAGTACAAGGTATATTTTCCGTGACTGACTTAACCCCTGTCAACAAAGGCCTTAACTGACAAGATATTTTTTTTTTTATATATTGCCTTGTCCTCTGACCAGGAAATGCAAGGAGGGCAGATTGGCTTGGTGCTAGATTGTGAATGGGCCGAGGCTGCATCAGAGAGTGTTGAAGACAAAACTGCTGCTGCACGACGTCTAGCTTTCCAACTAGGATGGTATCTAATTTCTTACCTCCTGTTTCAGACAGTTACAATCAGTTAATCTGTATTAAGCTTTGAATCAATATTTCATTGAATGATGTACCATCAAAATTTTTTGCTGTCATATAGTTGTTACATAATATGCCTTCCTCTAGTTCGGATGACCTGATCATTCATTTATCTGTTTGGCATAGGTTTTTGGATCCTATATACTTCGGAGACTACCCCCAAGTAATGCGCCAAAAACTTGGACAGAGGCTTCCTAAATTCTCACAGGAAGATAGAGACTTGCTTCAGGACTCCTTAGACTTCATTGGTATAAATCACTACACTTCTAGGTACATAGCACAGTCGACTGAACCTCACGAGCTCGACTTTTTCGCAGTGCAAGAGTGTGAGATGATTGGTAATGCTGAATCCTCAAGGAAGTTTTTGCTTACTAATATGATTTATTTCCTGCTCTTATTTGTCTTCCTGTTCTCTTTTACAGCTGAATGGGAAGGTGGAAAAATTGGTGAGAAGGTAATTTTTCAGACCTTTCCAACAGTATTTTCTTCTGTGACCATTATTACTGATTTTCTGTATCTGCTTGAATGGCAGGCAGCATCATTTTGGCTCTATGTAGTTCCTTGGGGTTTAAAAAAGCTTCTTACATACGTAGCAGAGAAGTATGACAATCCCTCAATCTATGTTACTGAAAATGGTAATAGTTAATCAGTTGAAAACTTATATTTAGTCGTTCCATAAATTTAGCTAAACTCCCCCCCTCCAGCCCTTCCCTGTCACCAATAAGGAAGTGAAAAAATCGCGGACACTGACAGAGATCAGCTTGACGAACTATGTTGCAGGAATGGATGACGAAAACAGTGACTTGGCGGAGCTCCAAGAGATGCTAGATGACAGACTGAGGGTCACTTACTTCAAGGAATATGTTGCCTCTGTTGCAGAGGCAATCAGGTAAACATTTCAGTTCTAACCAATCTTCCAATGTCGATAGATAGACGTTGGTTACCTTATTGCCTATGTTACATATGACAATTTTTTACTCTTGGCCACATCATATGCTTATGGCCTTGGAGTGAAGCGTTACATACTTGGGAATTTTGAACATATCACTTGTTGAAATATATGGTATGGGTATATTCTATAAATACCCACACCCATTAGTATTGTATTTTGTAACTGAATACATATCAATAATACATAAAAATTCATTCTTTGATTTCCTTTTCTCTCCAAAATCCATCTCTTCCCTCATCAACCTTAACACCGTAATCATCCACAACAATGGCACACTATCACTTCTATCCTCCATGATTATCGATTCTAACATGGTATCAGAGCCTGAATCACTATATGTCTATATTTCCTATTCCCTCATAGAATATTAGTCGACTAGGTATTAGATATGTCATCTTCGCCTGAAGTTCACTGATTAGAGTAACTTTCAGTAGATTTTTGTCGATCTGAAAGAATTATTTTGTTGATCCACAGGGATGGAGTCAATGTGAAAGGATACTTTGCATGGTCCTTGTTGGACAACTTTGAATGGCAGCAAGGTTACACCAAGCGTTTCGGCTTAGTGTATGTAGACTACAAAAACGGGCTTTCTCGGCATCCGAAATCCTCTGCGCTTTGGTGGAAGCGGTTTTTGAAGGGCAACAAGGAGAAAGATGTTAAAGAGGAGTGATTTTGATGGGAACATGAATCTCAGGTGGTTGAAAACAAAGTACTACAACTTTCTGCATCCGTACAATATATGCACCAAATGTTATGAAGATTATCCTAGTTTGTACTACAAATAAGTTAATGTGTTAACTTTCTAATGTATATGTATAACTAATGGTCATAATTGGACGAATTCTTATTTCTACTGATAAATGACCAAATTATTTTAATATTATCATTCCCATACTAAATTGATCGCTATCACCTCTCTTTCATATGACTCTTGAACCACTTAGCCAATCTGTTGTGCTTCCCATATTCAATAACTTGAACATATTAGATGATCACTGTCTTAGTCCTCATCATGAGGAAACAACTTGTGTGCAACATAAATCGACCCTCTTCCTCCATTGTCCATTGATTGTTACCACATTTTTTTGGAAAAAAATGTTGTAAGATACACTTAAAGATTTATTATACTCCCTCCATTTTTTTCTTTCCCATTTGAAATCAGGAAAGAAATCAAGACAATCTTAAATATCATTAAGATTTTATAAAATAATTTAAATTAATCTAAAAATAAGAATAGATTATATTTAAAAATGATGCAAGTAGGTTGATCATTAAATAATTAGTAGAATTTCTTTAGTTCATGGCATTAAACAATTAAAAGATCAATGGGCTACATATTACATGGATAGTGATCCCAACCAAACTTTTTCACGTAATGACAATATTAAAGTAAAATAGAAGGAATTCAAATGAAAACAACATTTTAAAATTTCCGAATGGGGAAAATAGAAAGAACAAAAAGAATGGAGGGAGTAACTAATTTTGATGAATCTAGAATTGAGAATTCACTCACTTTCAGGAAAGCTAACTCACTAGATATCAAGAGTTGAATCAAGCAACAACAGAATTTGCATTCTAGATTAATTGAATTTACAGACAACCCTATTATGCAACTAAATAAACCATATTTACATCGTATATCAACCTACATAATGTTGTTATACGTGGAAAAAAGACGTATATATTCAACTTAGAAGTATACATCCTGGTATTGTACTAAATCTGCTGGTGTAATTCAAAGTCAGCAGTCTTTTGGTCTATCATATTTAGGAGGAAATGATGGGCACTTTTTGTTCATATGTGGGTGTGGATCAATGGTATTGTAGCCAGGTAGCTCCATCCTATATCTTCCTTGGATTTGACAAAAAAAGAAGCATTACATCATCACCATCATAACATCAACTTGGCAAACAACTTAACTCATTTTCAAAAAACTTCAATGAATAGGCATCCATCCTTAGTCTACAGTTGAAACAATTAGTAATCAATCCTTGGTTTAAGTGGTTTCACTGAGATAAGAAGGAAGAGGAGATGTCCTTGTACTCTTGCCTTAATTCATTTCCCAATTTTTAGTAGCTAACTGTCCGTTTATATTGGTGCAATAAAAAGAGTGCCAAGGTGTAAGATAGTTAAGCGACTTCTAATGATGTTCTTTTCATACAAGGTTTGTACTTTGCAGTACTATTTGCCCTCCAGAATATGAGCAACTTAGTATAAAAAGATTGCATCTACAAATCCTATCAGAAATGAGAGAGAGAGAAAGAACAAGAAAAGACAGCAGTTCCATAGAAGAGGAAAATTCTTTCTTTTGTGATAAAACAGAAACAAAGTCTTAGGGTGTTTGGTTCACTGAATTTGGAATCAGGTATGGGTTTGGAAACAACCAAACTTATACTTGATGTTTAGTTCAATTTATTCCCAAGGTATAGGTTTCTCATACCTGATGGGAGAGGTGGGTTTGGAGCTCATACCTGTGGAATCACATTTTAGTAAATTATTGGTGGCGACTCCCTCCAAGAACCCCGCCATATCCACCATAACTGTGAACATTGCAAAACCTGGCAAAACCACCAATACCTAATATATGTTCAGCCTCTCTTTTCATTATCCACTTACAAATGCTACAATGAAAGGAAAAGATAGGAACCATCATTAAATTATCAACCACGGATTAATAAATTACTCTATTAAAATTGAAAATTAAAAAGCTACATAATTTTTGGAAAAAGGAAGAAAATAAAGATTGTGGAGAGATAAACAGTGGAGCTATTGGTGGATTAATGGAAATAAGGGTATAGGGGTGGAGGTGGAGGTAGTGGAGCTGCAGAGGGGTGAAGGAAAGGGCTGGTGTTTTGATTTGCAAAGGAAGCAATAAACGGTGATCAATTAACTGCATAACGATTGGGTAAGCAAGAAGAAAAGAAAAATAGGGCAAAAAAAAAGTTCAAGTATGGATTTTATGGTATCACTCATTCTAAACCCATGGGTTTTGAAATTAAAACCAATACTTGATACCAATGGTGAACCAAAAGCCACCTACTCTCTACTCCCTACATCCCTTCTTAAGTGTCACATACCAATTATGGTAACCTGACACTCTCTATTTTATCTCTAATGCTAAGTCCAACACCGACCTATTCACATACTTTTTTTTCTTCTTTTTCACTCTCAATCTATATGCCATTTCTCAATAAAGGGAGCATACCAACAGTCATTTCTTAACCCTTAGTTCAAATAGGTAGCAGCACATAAAGAATAAAACAATTTTGTAAGCTTTATCTAGGGTACCACTGCAAAACGAGAAACTTTGGGAATCCTTTATCAATATTGTTTAGAAAAGAGGAAAGGCAGGTTATACATGACTAACAGATTGTTTCAAAAATCCAGTTCACATTTCAAGGTCTTGATACACAAAGGTTTGGCAGAAAGTAGAGTGAAGAAATTGGCATATACTAGTGCACATGTTTCTGAATCATGCAACTTAACTAAATAAAGCAAAGGTAGAGCCATAAAACCCAAAAACCAGGCAAGTTAAAGAACTATTGGTGTGGGAATAAAACTCACTGAGAACTCAGTTGCTTTAATGGAACTAGAAAGTGGCCCAAACTGTCAAGCAGCCTTGCATATTTGAAGAACATAAGCAATACATGAGACCAATGATCTATCGTCATACATCCAATTATCTTGCTTAGGAATAGCAAGAAACTCATCTAAAGGAGGAACAACGCTTTTCAACTTCTATAAGAAATTCTGGTAGATCAAGATCCTGCATAGAAAAGTTGTAGTCACACAAGAGTAAAAACCTTAGCTATGGTGTGGCAGTAACACCCCCAATCAAGATCCTTTTTTCAAGATAAATTATACAATCTTGATCCTTTGAAAAAAATAATGGTCAAGAGCACACAAGAGATGATTATCATGACAAATGATTACCTTTTACAACTCACTAAGTAATTAGCACAATAACTGGGAGAGGATGAGAGATATTGTGGAACATTAACCTCAGTTCCCAAATGCTTTTTCAATGCTTCCTTCCACTAATTAGCTGCATAATCAGCTGCACATGGTAACATATGGTCATTACAGAAGCACACTGTAAAAAGGAAACAAACTTATCATTAGAATGACAACATATATTCTAGCTTCTTGCAAGTCACAACAAAATGAATACACTACATTTTGGTACTTCAAATGTGTTACTAACCAGTACACACTAATCATATTACTGATCATCTCTTACATTTGATTGACATGGATTTTCCAATTGCCTAATTAAGTGAAAACTCTGATGCTACAGTAATAAAAATTTGCACCCAGCTGCAAAAGTAGCATAATGTTGGCACGGAGTGAATGCAAACTCTTAGGATGGAACATAAATATTCATGTGATCTTGATATGATAGCAAGGGTTTGAAATTGTTAACACTTCATTATTAAGCAATGAGAATAAGGTAACTCTAAGCCAAAGAATTGCCCATATCAAGAGTTTGACTTAGAAACCATGAAAGCCCAATGTCTAGAAATACAGGATTCGATAATATAATAAAGTGGACAAAGCTTAAAAAGAGATTGTCATACCAGATGTGAATCCAATGAAGGAGGATAGTTCTTTTCTTTAGTGTCTACACAGCTGAATATAAGAATAGTAACCATATGGCTGACCATCCATGCTTCTTACATACTCCCAAGCAGCACTTTCATTAAACTTGGGATGCGTATTAGGATATAGGGGAAGCAATGCATTGTGATGATTGGAGTCATATTTACTCAGCTCAAATTTCCACCACTCATTCCACGGAAGCAAAGCTACAACATCCTCTCCCTGAAACATGAAATTACAAACATTCTGCCTAAACCTGATACAAATCATATGAAGGCAGATAAAACTCCTTGACAGATGGGAAAACTAATACAAGTAAGCAACAAATAGTATATATTTTGATAGAAGAGGTACAACAGTTTTTTTAAGTAGATATAGAAACTGATCTTTGTACTAGAAGTTTAGAAGCCTCTGCAAAATCACAGCAAAATGAGAGGATGTTCTTAATTCACCAATCAATAAGTACGACAAAAAATTCACAACAACCATGTTCGTATAACAAGGTCTAAGCCCTTTTGTGAGATTAGTGGAGAGGGAAAAAGGAGGAAAGGATGGTCAAGGGATCAGAGAAATGTAATATTTTTCCATATTTAGAGAACTATACCCTAATGAGAGACAAGGGGTTGTTTGATACCCTCTAATCTCATAATCCTTTCTTCCAAATCTATCTTAAAGGAAGTAACAAGTCACAGACAACTAGCACAAATCTTGCTACCATGTTCTAGAAACAGGACCATCCAGATCAACCCGTGAACAAGCCATGTTCTTCACATAATGGATCCAAATATCAGCAAACCTGTCAACCCGACTGTGTGGTAGGACCATGCTAACAAAGTCATTGACTCAAACTTTGAAAATAAAATTTCTTAGTGAGCGAATGAACCCTTTACCTAATATACAGTGGCCTGGGCTCTTCATATCCTTTTTTTAGGAACCTTAACCCTTCAAACTTATACCACTATAAATAAAATATAGTTTAGAGATGTATACTTCTTATTTATGATTTTTGTGTCATTAAATTATTTAGACAATAGTGAAACTCAAAGTGATGACTTAGCCACATGACAAGCTAGATAATTGGTCAGCTTGGAGAAGTAAAAAGTATAAAGTAGTTGCAATTTCAAGTGCGAAAGCAGAATTTTGGGTATTGCGAAGGAGTAGCAGAGTCTTGTGGCTACGAAAATAACTCTTGGAACTAGGTTTTCTTCTGGAAGGTAGTTGTGAAATTTACTGTGACAACAAAGCTGCAATCAGCATTTCAAAGAATTCAATCCAGCATGATTGAATAAAGCATGTAGAAGTTGACAGACATTTCATTAAACAGAAGTTGGATACATGAATTATATCTCTTCCGTTTGTTCGGTCAAGTGAACAAATGGATGATATTTTAACTAAAGCGTTGTCTTTGAAAAAATGTTGAGCAAGTTGAATGTGCGAGATCCCACAGTTAACTTGAGGAGGAGTGTAGAAAAGATAGAGGTATGATCAAGATAAAACATATCAAAGATTAGATTAAGATAAAGTGATAGACTTACATCAAAGATAGGATAGATTTGCTAAGAAGTTTACTAAGAATCAAATGTCATGAAAACTATAAAATATCAGTCTTGTACATGCTAAATGAATCAATGAAAACTCAATTTACAAACACATTCAATTCATCGGTTTAGCTCTGTCATTTTTCAGACAATGCTCATGGAGTTCCATTAGCCTAGTTCATATTCAAGAAAAGTCACTATCTGAGATATCAGCTTTATACCGAACCTAAATTTCAAGGTTACTTTTCGAAATAATTTGCTTGTAAGAGTATTTTTAGATGTTTTTTGAAAAAAAATTAAAGTAAATGAGATCAATATATATATATATATGATGAAGCTAGGTTATGGCCCGGGCTAGTGCATGTATGGAGGTCGATCATTGGCTAAAACTCTTAAGATGATCCAAGGCTTTATATGATGGTGCTCTTGAATAGCCTTAATTTGATCCCCACATACGGGCACCAGCTAATGAACTATGGATTTGGCTAAATCTAGGCAACAGCGGAGGACTCGTGGATTTTAAAGTCGGGTCTTAGGCTCATGATCAATATTATTTCTGTCTTGGGCTAGTGTGACAGTTCAATCATACTTCGATTAAGGTCAAGCTAACGTATGATTTAGGATTTTTATACTTTATATCATATATATGGAGGTGTAAGGGATTTGTTCGAAGTGTGGGCCAGATAATAGGTATTTGTTTATGTTAATATATAAGGGTGTAAGGAAATTTGAATAACTTCATCGGTAACTTAAGGTAAGACTGACATTGATAATTACATGAGTTTATTATAAATCTTATTCTCACTATAGGGCGTGGATAATAACTAGAAATCAAATCTCGTCCATATTATTTACCGTTTACGATTTTCTTTACACACACAAAAAAAAATATTCAAACAAATTAAACATATAGATTCAAATTTAAAGTAGATATTAATTGATAAGATTCTACTCCATAATCTATAATGGATTACCAAATATAGCAAAATAAGTTATTAACAATCAACGATACACAACATGTACACTCCATACACCGTACAAATAAATGCTTACCATGCATATATACACATGTACTTAAATATAATGGCTAACTTATATTATACAGAACAAAGGGAGATCAACTGATGGGTCAGTTATTGTGCAAATAAGTAGTTCTGTACATTATTTCGAATGTTGACGATACTTTATTAAATCATTCTATCATATACGTACTCCAGAGTCCATGCATTCATGCATTCATTTCAAAGCAGGCTCATTCCAAGACCTTGGCCTCAATCCGAAGAGCAAGAATAACGTCTTTTCAAGTACCTTAAAAACCTTAAATTCATCTAAAATTTTGTTCTAAATTCCACTCACTATACAGTAGTTACTATCGTAACGATTGCGATGATGGGCTGCATGTTGTGAGCGTGACAGTAGCACCCCCATATCCTGTAAGGCCACGACTGTTGAGGGTAACTTGCTCTTTGTGAAGTGGGACCATGCATGGAATTGCTGGTAAAATAGGATACAACCCGAGAATGCCCCGAAAAATGCCATTAGCTGGCGTTGTTGCAGATAATGTTAATGGGTAGGAACAGGATGGTTATGGCTTGGACTAGTTCATGAAGGTTGATGGCTACATGAACTCTTGTGATGTTCGTAGGCTTTTCATGGTGCACTTGAAAGCCTTTAATTTGGCCTCCAAATATTGGGGTTGAGGCTGAAGCAAAATGTCCTTTGATCAAGTGTAACAATTAAGTGTAACATGGACAAATCTATGGAGATATATATATATAATCGGTTATTTTAGGTGATCATAGTGTTTTGCTAGAAACCGACTATGATTTGTGAACTAATTTGATTAGTGCACGGCTAATAATAAACCGGTCATATGAGGTCACACATATAAGTATATGATTGAATTAAAATACAAAAGAGGTTAAGAAGCTAAATGGTCATGCTTATGTGAAGTATGGACTAAAGAGGTTATTTGTAACATATAGATGTTACTTATAAATATGAATAAGTATGAGACATGATATAACACTATAACATCCATACTTAGCCATATACTCCAAAAATCTCTCTTCCCTTCTCTTGGCCATCACCAACAAAAGCAATAAGGAATTGTTCCTTATTCCGTACTAGCATACGTGGTGTTTCAATCGTTGCTTGTGGACCAACACTAGAGGAGCAACATTTGGTGTTCTAAGGATCTCCATATAGAAGTGTGAATCGTTCTTCGCTTTGTGGAAAACACGCTTCAAGGGTATGGAATTCTAATCCTATAATTCGTATTAAAATGTGCATGAGATCCTGTTGTAGATGCAAGAAAATGTTTCTTGAAATTCCGCTTTACGTATCTACACTCCTACAGTGGTATCAGTTAGCCTCTTACTTATTTTGATATGATTACTTTGATTATTTTGATTCAATTAGGGGAGATTTGATATGTGGTATTGAAAATGCATGATTAAAATTGGATTTTGATCATTTAGTATTGATTAGTTTAATGCATTTTGATGCTTGGATTAATCATATTTAGCACGTTTTTAATTAGATTTTATCTTATTAATTTCGTGTTCATGACATAACCCCAAATTCGAAATTATGATGCTTGAAATTGTGATTTTGGCATAATCAAGGTTCGAATTCTTGTTTCTAATTGTATGAATTGCATCTAAGAACAATTTGATATTGAAATTTGCTCAATAATTGCCCATTCATACATTCGAAATCAAGAACCCTAATTCCATCCCCAAATTGATTAATTTGCACCAAACTTATGAAGTTTCCCAATTAGTCATTCTCAAAATGTTATTATATGATATTCAAACATTTTGCCCTTAATTTGGACCTCAAATTCGATCAAGAGTTGATCGAATTCATCTCAAAAATGCCCAAATGTTGCGAAAAATTGGAAGGCACCGTGGCTGGGCTATGGTGGCCGAAATCCGTCGGTATTGGGTGGTTTGGGTTCGCCGGTTTCAGGAGAGAAATCCGGGGGGTCTGGTTCTGGGTGGGGCCGCATGGAGTCGTTAGTGTTGGGGTGGGTGTTGTCTGTGGCTGCGCGCATGGAGTGGAGCTGCTGGGCAGCACATGCGGGCCACGACGGGCCAGCTCTGGGCTGGGAGCGCGAGCGCTTCATGGCCAGTTTAATTAGCCTATTTAATTTGTTTAATTATTTGTCTTAATACCACATTTAACCTTTAATTGAATCAATTTAATTATTTTTCTGTTCATTCTTGATTAGTTTGTCAGTTTCTGTCTTAATGGCCTTTATTACTAGGAATTTTATTATTTTGAATAATAAAATGGATAGTTATTGACATGTTTTAATTATCCTTTTATTAATATGATTAATGGAATGGATGTTTATTGTTGCCTTTTAATTACCCTTTTAATGTGATTAATATATTGGGTAGTTAATGTTATGTGTTTAATATTATTATTTTATTTTATTAATATGATTAATAAAGTTAAATAATGACATTGTTAATAAGTGTTTTTTTTATTAATGCTTAACTTAATTAAATTGATTAGTTAAATTAGAATTAATATGTTCTTTTAATAATTTTATGACATGCTAAATTCTTTAATGTTTAATAATTGTTATTATGCATTATGGCTAATAATATATGATATTATTATTTTATGCATGATATTATTATTGTTTTATGCAATTTATAATATTTGATATTGTGACTGCATGAGGTGACTAGTATGGCCCAAATTAGGATAGAAAATACGATCTGCGAATCGTTAAAGTATTTTTGTATCCTAAATACGATCTGCGTATCGTTTGTATTTTTGTAATTTAATTTTATTTGTTATTTTAATTTTTCAAAAATTATTATGTATTATCTATGGATGGAGATCCATGGAATGAAGATCCATTAATGGTCAAGGATGGAGATCCATGATGGTTCAAGGATGAAGCCCATGAAGAGTAGTCTTAGGGTTTTAGGGGCCATACTAGGATCACTTTTATATTTTAGCTTTTTATTGCTTTAATATACATTATTAAGTTTATGTTGTTTATTTATTGTATGTGTTCACTTTTAAATAAACCAACATAGAACTTAGGTCCCTAATATAATATTGAGTTAATTTGCTTTTCCAATACAAACACCAATGGAAGCCTTAATCATTAGTGGTAGGTTCTGCCTAAGCAGGGTGTCACTAAATGATATAGGATAAATAGGGTAAATTTGGAAAGTTTACACGTTTGATTGGTTATACTCAACAAATTCATCAAAAGGGTTTTGGATTTTGAAGCATAGAGATGGGTATTGGGTAAGGAGTTACTACCTATCGACCAAGAATTACAAAAGTTGTAATTAGTAAAAGAGTTTACTTACCCCGATAAGACAATTTTAAGAGTAGGGCCCAAGTCCGCTTAGAATTATTTTTAAAGGGATCTTGGTATCACTTAATTCAAAAGGGATAATTTTTTAACTTGAATTGAGTGTGCATGACTTTTATTATTTAAATTATTTAAATACTTAAAGTTTATTATGATAAACATATTGAATTTTGCATTTTATATTGTAGATATCATGTCTAGTAACAACAACAACAGTGCATCGCTTTTCAACTTACGTTCGATCCTTGAGAAGGATAAATTGAACGGCAAAAACTTCCTTGATTGGGAACGGAACCTTAGAATCGTTCTAAGGTCCGAAGGAAGAGAGGATGTTCTTGAAACCCCTATTCCGATGCTTAGCTCAACTCCTACGGAGGCTGAGATAGCTTCTCACAAGGCTATCTTAGAGAGGTCGGTAATTGTTACTTGCCTCATGCTAGCCTCCATGGACTCTTCCCTCCAAAAGAAGTTTGAGAAAATGGATGCATATAACATCATCCAGCAGTTGAAAACTATGTTTCGACTGCAAGCTAGAGTTGAGAGATATGAGACTAACAAGGCGATCCTTGAGTGTCAGCTTGAGATGGGCAAGCCAGTGGGAGAACATGTCTTCAAGATGATAGGTCATTTTGAAAACATGGAAAGACTGGGCTTTCCTTATAGCCAAGAGTTGGCTACTGACATTGTACTCCACTCACTTCATGATGGATTTAAAAACTTTAGGTTGAATTTCCATATGAATGGAGTGGAGAAAACCCTTGCTGAGTTACATGGGATGCTCATTACTGCTGAGCAAAACATCCCCTTTGAACCTAAGAAGGATGTTCTTATGATTCAAAAAGGGAAAGGGTTTAAGAAGGTTGGGGCCGGCAAAAAGAAGGGCAAACAAGGAGTTATTGCCAAAGTTTCTGCAAAGCCAAAGGCTACAGCTAAGCCAAGGGTGGCTGTTGAGAGCAAATGCTTCTATTGTGACATGATTGGTCATTGGAAGAGGAATTGCCCCAAGTACTTGAAGGACAAGAAGTCTGGTGCTTCTACTTCAGGTATCTATGTTATAGAAGTTAATTTAGCAACTTCTACATCTTCTTGGGTATTTGATACCGGTTGTGTTTCTCACATTTGTTCAAATATGCAGGGACTTAAAAGGAGTAGAAAACTGGCAAAAGGGGAGGTAGAAATGCGTGTAGCTAATGGAGCGAAGATTGCTGCCACAGCAGTTGGAACTTATTATCTACCTCTACCTTCTGGATTAGTATTAGAACTAAATAATTGTTATTGTCTTCCTAATATTGATAAAAACATTATTTCAATTCATGTATTAGATCATGAAGGGTACTCTTTTACGATAAAGAAAGGTTGTTTCTCTATCTATAAGGATGATATGTTTTATACTAGTGCTAACAATACTAATGGGTTGTATCTACTTAACCAAGATAAACCCATACTTAACATAGAAAGCAAGAAACATAAATCAAATGATATAAATCCCACCTATCTATGGCATTGTCGCTTGGGTCATATAAACCAAAATCGCGTTCAGAAGTTACATAAAGATGGGCTTCTAACATCTTTTGATTTTAAATCATTTGATGTATGCGAGTCATGTTTGATGGGCAAAATGACAAGATCACCTTTTTCTGGAAAAGGTGAAAGAGCCACTGAACTATTGGGCTTAATACATACAGATGTATGTGGACCAATGAGTACAAAAGCTAGAGGAGGTTATAGCTACTTCATAACTTTTACTGATGATTTAAGTAGATATGGGTATATTTACTTAATGAAACATAAATCAGAATCCTTTGAAAAGTTCAAAGAGTTCCAAAATGAAGTAGAGAACCAACTTGGTAAGACAATAAAAGCACTACGATCAGATCGTGGTGGAGAATATTTAAGCCAAGAGTTCAGTGATCATTTGAAGAGTTGTGGGATTCTTTCACAACGAACTCCACCTGGAACACCTCAAATGAATGGTGTGTCTGAGAGGAGAAATCGAACTTTATTGGATATGGTTCGATCTATGATGAGTCTTGCTGATCTTCCTGTATCCTTTTGGGGACATGCTCTCGAAACTGCTACTTTTACGCTAAACAGGACTCCGTCTAAGGCAGTCGATAAGACACCATATGAGTTATGGAGAGGAAGAGTTCCTAGCCTGTCTTTACGCATTTGGGGTTGCGAGGCTTATGTAAAACGTTTACAGCCTGACAAGCTCGCTCCCAAAGCCGACAAATGTTTCTTCGTAGGTTATCCTAAAGAAACAAGGGGCTATTACTTTTACAACCGTCATGAAAACAAAGTGTTTGTTGCTAAGGATAGTACCTTTCTGGAAAAGGCTTTCATTTCCAAAAAGGTAAGTGGGAGTAATGTATTTCTCGAAAAAGTTCAAGAAGCGCAACAAACGGATGTGGTTCAACCCATATCAGAAGCAGAGGTACTTGTGTCATTGTCTACGGTAGAGGTTGTGCATCCAATGCATGAACCATCTCCTATGCATGACCTTGTGCTGGAGGAAGAGCATTCAATAGTTGAACCTCCTACTGCTCCACTCGAATCTAATTCGAGCAAAAATTCTCAAATCGTTGAGAAGGAAATTTCTCCTGTTGTTGCCCCTCGTAGAGCTAGTAGACCAAGAAATCCACCAAAGAGATTTGTGGACTTCTTGTTAATTAAAAGTTCTGAAATAATGATTTTAGAACATGAAGAACCTACTAGCTACAAAGGTGCCTTGGCGAGTCAAGACTCTAAAAAATGGCTTGGAGCCATGAATTCTGAAATGGAATCCATGTCTGTAAATCAAGTATGGGACTTGGTTGATTTGCCTGATGGGGTTACACCTATTGGTTGCAAATGGATTTTCAAATTGAAAACAGACAAGGATGGAAACATTGATGTTTTCAAAGCTAGATTGGTTACAAAAGGGTTCAGACAGATTCACGGTATTGACTATGATGAGACCTTTTCACCAGTTGCGATGCTTAAATCCATTCGGATAATCCTAGCGATTGCTGCCTTCTTTGATTATGAAATTTGGCAAATGGATGTCAAAACCGCTTTCTTGAATGGGTTCTTGAAAGAGGATGTGTATATGACACAACCTGAGGGTTTTGTGGATCCCGAGAATCCTAGGAAGGTGTGCAAGATTCTGAAGTCCATTTATGGACTAAAGCAAGCATCTCAGAGTTGGAATCTTCGATTTGATGAGGCTATCAAACAGTTTGGTTTTCTCAAAAATGAAGAAGCATCTTGTGTATACAAGATTCTCATAGGAAACAATATTCCCATGCTTGACTCTGTCAAAGAATAGCTAAAGAATTGTTTCTCTATGAAAGACCTTGGAGAAGCTGAGTACATTTTGGGGATCAAGATCTATAGAGATAGATCCAAACGATTAATTGGACTTAGTCAAAGAACTTATATTGATAAGGTTCTTACTAGGTTCAATATGGAAAACTCTAAGAGAGGTTTCCTCCCAATGCAACATGGTTTATCGCTAAGCAAGACTCAATGTCCTTCAAACATTGATGAGATTAAGCGAATGAGTAATGTACCTTATGCTTCAGCTATAGGGTCCATTATGTATGCCATGATTTGTACTCAACCAGATGTCTTATATGCTTTGAGTATGTGTAGCAGATACCAATCGAATCCAGGCGACGCGCACTGGAATGCAGCTAAGAATATCCTTAAGTACTTGAGAAGAACTAAGGATCATTTCTTAGTTTATGGAGGTGAAAGTGAGTTGTTTGTTGAAGGTTACACGGATGCGAGCTTCCAAACAGAC
Organism: Dysphania ambrosioides; assembly: GCA_026401315.1. NCBI lineage: Eukaryota > Viridiplantae > Streptophyta > Magnoliopsida > Caryophyllales > Amaranthaceae > Dysphania > Dysphania ambrosioides. Next base: position 24,303,981 of record CM048666.1, read on the forward strand.
AAAGATGATTTCCGATCTCAATCTGGGTTCATCTTTCGTCTAAATGGAGGGGCAGTGAGCTGGAAGAGTTCAAAGCAAAGCACCATAGCTAATTCTACAACTGAGGCTGAGTATATTGTTGCTGCTGACGCAGCAAAGGAAGCCGTTTGGATGAAGAAATTCATTTCTGAACTAAGAGTAGTACCTAGTATTGGGAATGGTATTGTCTTACATTGTGACAATAATGGTGCCATTGCTCAGAGCAAAGAACCAAGATCACATCAGAAGTCCAAACATGTACTTAGGAAGTTTCACATCATTTGTGAAATAGTGGAACGGAAGGATGTGATAGTTTGCAAGATTCATACGGATGATAACATCGCCGATCCGTTAACTAAACCGTTGCCTCAACCCAAGCATGAAAGTCATACTAGGGGTTTAGGGCTTAAGCATATTGGAGAGTGGCTTTAGTTGTGTACTATTTTATTGTAAAATTAGTCACAGACTTAAAACACTTAGATATGTATGTTTATGTTTATCAATAAAGTATTATTCTTATTTAACTATGGTTTGGTGTTAAATAAAATGTCCAAAGTATTGTATAACGTTCGATAGGTTTGTCAAATATGTGATTTGATGAATGAAACCCTATTAAGTGAACCGAAGTTATAAATACTATCAGTCCCTGGTCCGAATCATTAATATGGACATAAATGATTCATTCAAAGACTAGTTTGTAAGTTGATTGATAGTGCAGTTTCATGGGCTATGGGGACATGGAGATGTCTAGTCACTTGCATGGATATGTATATGGATACATATTGGATAGACCTACTTGATATTCTTTAAAATGTTTTTAGAATTTCATTTGTTACATTTAATGGATTCCTTGACGTGAGTGCAACACTAGTCTCACTTTGTGATTAGTATGTCTTTGACATTCTCAAACGCCGTGCCGTAAAAGGAGGTTATAAAGGGAATGTTTGGGTCTGCTAAAAGTTAAGTGGGAGTTTTGGTTGTGCAAGATTGAATAAGTCCTCCTAAATGTTAGGATTGGTGTCTTAGGCCTCTTGAAGAGTAAGAACTGAAAATGCATGGCCGTGCTCAAATGGATTAAAAGTTAATGATTTGTTTCGACAGTTCAAGCTCATATTTCGAGAAATGATTTGAATATTAGTATGGATAACATGGGATGCTATCATATTATCAAATTAGACACTAAGAGACTTAAGGAATTTGTAGTTACACACTTGTTCTAGGACAAGTGGGAGATTGAAGGAAAATGTCCTTTGATCAAGTGTAACATGGACAAATCTATGGAGATATATATATATATAATCGGTTATTTTAGGTGATCATAGTGTTTTGCTAGAAACCGACTATGATTTGTGAACTAATTTGATTAGTGCACGGCTAATAATAAACCGGTCCTATGAGGTCACACATATAAGTATATGATTGAATTAAAATACAAAAGAGGTTAAGAAGCTAAATGGTCATGCTTATGTGAAGTATGGACTAAAGAGGTTATTTGTAACATATAGATGTTACTTATAAATATGAATAAGTATGAGACATGATATAACACTATAACATCCATACTTAGCCATATACTCCAAAAAGCTCTCTTCCCTTCTCTTGGCCATCACCAACAAAAGCAATAAGGAATTGTTCCTTATTCCGTACTAGCATACGTGGTGTTTCAATCGTTGCTTGTGGACCAACACTAGAGGAGCAACATTTGGTGTTCTAAGAATCTCCATATAGAAGTGTGAATCGTTCTTCGCTTTGTGGAAAACACGCTTCAAGGGTATGGAATTCTAATCCTATAATTCGTATTAAAATGTGCATGAGATCCTGTTGTAGAAGAAAATGTTTCTTGAAATTCCGCTTTACGTATCTACACTTCTACAGAGGCATCCCCGTAGTTGTCAATGCCCCAATGGGACACTCCTGACACGAGATCAGCCATAGCGGACCCAGCCAAGCAGGCTAATATTGGCCCGACCCAAATTTGGTTAGTAACTGAGGCAGTCATGGACTTGGCTAGGCCAATAAGCACCGTGGTGCACCCGCTAGCTAACCAGACTCGATGGACCCATGTGGGCTTTGAAGATGGATCAATAGGACTAGTCTCACTAGCCTTTTTAACTCGACTCTGTGAAATAGCAGCAGAACATGGTTTGAATTCTAGGCGGGTCGGGTCAAGGGCCGGTTTTATTGGTGCTGAGGATGTGCAATGGATCTTCGGCATGATGGAATCTTGGTAAGCTTGCATATTGGCAAGGTGATTAGAATAGGGTCAATTTTATTGCAGAATATGGACCTTCCACCAGGTGCCTAGCTAAATAAATGAGGGAGGGTGGCACCCTGCACAAGTAGAAATTGTCGACATAATCACACAAGTTAGCTTCATACGTATACGGAAGAATAATATGATGCGAAATTTTCAACACCATACTTAATGTTGTAACCTGTTCTAGTTGATGAGATGAGACGTCTAGCCAAAATGAAGTTATATATCACATGTATTATTGATTCTTCACTTCTATTTAGCAATTAATTAAAGTCCCTTCTCATCAACTCGAACAGGCAACAACATTTGAATTTTTTTTTATTTTTTAGCTTTTTTTAAAAAAAAATTGAAAAATAAGCTAGCTTAGAAACTAATTTAAAAAATAAGCTGATTTAGCTTCGGATTAAAAACGCTTCCTTGGGCAACGTTTTACCTAATGCAAAATCGCTGCCCAGGACAACATTTTGTATGGTGCTGGATTATTGATGAGTTAAATTAATCTAACATTATTGATGAGTTTACTATTATTTTTATATATTATAATTAATTTTGTAACCGAGAATGACACACCACATATACATACATAATCATTTGATGAAGATCTTACATGACAAAATAATATATGGTTGCATATATTTGTGGATCAACTAATGCATCATCATATCATATCACTTGTTGAATATATTGCAATACTTCAAATGTTCATAAATATTTAAAGAATATCATAGTCCCAATACCTAGGCTCCAAAAACCTTATATTATATTCATCTAAAAATGTGTTCCATAATCCATTCACTGTGCAATAGTTACTAGTATGGAGGACGGTGATAGGCTGCATGTTGCGAGCGTGTCACTAGCTAGCACCCCCACATCTTGCGGCTATTGTGTGTAGCTTGCTCTTGGTTGATCTGAGTAAGACCATGCATAGAACTGTTGACTAAATAAGAGGCGATCCGATCGAGAGGTAGCCAACCAAAGCCATTAAGGTCCGGTCATTGCATATGAGGATAAATGGTAGGAACGTCAATGTTATGGCCTGGCTTAGGGCGTGTAGATTATTGTTTGCTACTTGACGTATTGTGATGGACCAAGGCTGCTGATGGTGCCCTTGAAAGTCTTCAACTTGAGCTCCAAGTATTGGGGTTGTGGCAACCTCATAGCTGTCGTCGATGCCACCCACCAGCTAGAGCAGCTAAGATGGGTTTGAACCAAATATGGGAACTAACCGAGGAAATTATTCATTTGGCTAGCTAAGGCAATAAGAAATATAAGAAAACCAACCAATTATTATTATTATTATTATTATTATTATTATTATTATTATTATTATTATATACACACATACTAGTTATGCATAATTATCTTTTTTCCTCATATTGTTAATATAATGATACTTTATTAATTTGCTATATTTAGAATATAGGCTAATGTTTTGAATTTTGATGATAATATTAATCTGTTAAGTGAACTAACTATTCATAATATTGTGAACAGAAAATATCATGATATTATGATAACATGGTACATGAAAATTTCTATGAAGTAGATTGCTCATAATATAATTAAAATTAAAAATTTTCATTAAAGATTTTTATTTTTTAAATACAATTAATAATTTTTGTGATTATAATACATAATATTATTTTTAATCAAATATTTCAACAAATTATTTATTTTTTTGAAATAAAAAACACACCCTACTTAAATTTCTTTTTATTTGTAAAACAAATAAATAAAATTATATAAAATATATTGTTAAATTATATGGCTCAAATTTCTCATTTTACCCTAAACTTCTAAAATGTTAGGTATGGCTTTTGTAGGGATTGAGATTGGATGGGCATGCATTAAGGTACGGTTGAGAGGTGCCTGGAGAATTAAAAAAAGGGTGGTGTGGCACTTTCAATTAGTGGACATTGAGGAAGTACATATAAGGAAGAGCTATAATAAAAAAAAAATAAAAAAATTTAGACACAAAAAAACATAAAAATGTTATTTGTTGCCGGTTGGAGTAACAAAAATTTAGCCTCCATATTGTTAATGATTCATGTTTTGTTTTATCAGATAATGAACTATGAAATTCTATAAAACTTAAGAAATTTGTTGAATATTCATTTTATTGGAATTAATAATTTGGTAAAATTTGTTCAATTCTAATTCAATTTTTGTTCATAAGTTCGAAACATTAAATTGATGTATTTGTTCAATTCTAACATTTTTTTTTTTGTAGAATATTGTAAATTTTATTCAATTCTGATCTATGTTTTGTTCATTTCAAGTTTGAATTTTTTTTATAAAAATGACGAAACCTTGTGAAACTTAAGAAGTGTTTTGGATATTTAATTTCACTGTGTCATGAATTGATGGAATATAATACACTTTTGTTCAACTCTGGTTTAGATTTTGTTCAAATTTTATTAAGTTTTTGTTCATAAGTTTGAAACTTATCTATTGATGTAATTTGTTCAATTCTAACCTATTTGAGTACAATATTGTAAATTTGTTCAATTTTGATCTATTATAGTGATTTATTTAAAGTTTTTTTTTTTAATTTGCAGATACAAGAAAGTTGCATGTCCCATCTCAAATATCAAATTACATATATTTTTATTTAAGGAATTTCAAACGTGTTGTTTGATAATTTTAGGGATATACTTAACATACGAAAACCTCTTCCTTTACCCACCGGGTTGTTGCGAATATTGTGTAAATATTATAGAAGGTTCACTTATTTGTATAATTATATATATACATATAAGCTGGAAGATTAATGAGAAATCACTAAGAGATAACTTCATTTAATACACTTTCAAAATAAATATATTTAATACACTTTCAAAATAAATATTTTCATTTCCATAGTAGCCTATGTTCATTATAAAAATAAATAAATATTCATATATACAAATCTGTAAATGTTAATATTTGAAATTAGATTATAAAGACTCACCCCAAATATAAAAAATGATGTTATTTAGATGGGAAAACAGGCAAAGCATACTAAACACAGGTATAGTTAAAAATTAGCGCTTTTATCCTTATCAATCATACCAAACAACCCTCCATTGAAATGGTGGTCTTCTACCAGACATTGCAAATCTATCAATTAAATTGATCACACCTCCTTAGTAGGGCAGAATATACTTTGTATTTGTTGTCACAAATGGAATATATTTTCAAGAACCTTATTTTTCTCTAAAATTTTATCTTCCCCACCAAAATATTAAGCATGTACACGACACAATTAAGCAATGAGTATGATATTTAGTATCATATACTATATATGACTTAAGTAAAATTGTTTTCCACTACAATATGCTCATTTACAATAAAATGGAGGAATACGCACATCGTAATTTTGTTGTTACATTATTAAAAAAAAAAATGAAGTTCTCCTAATTTATGTCTGATATAAATTATATCAGGGTATTAAAATATTATATATAATATTGTTATATCAAATATAGATATTGTTATATAAGATATATATATATTGTTATATCAGATATAGAAAAATAAATGATATAAAAATATAAAAAAATGTATATTAGGTATTGACATTATGATATCAGGTATAGAAATAAAATTACGAAAATATCCCTTGATATAAATAAGGAATTTTTCATAAAAAAATTTCCAACAAAGAAGGAAAAAAAAAAAACTTAATTATTGAGGCAAGGAAGAGGGTGTAGCACTTTCCTCAGTCCATTCCAAGCTAGGTTCACTCCAAGACCTGGGCCTCACTCCTAATTGAAAGAAAAACACCATTTCAAGTGCCTCAAAAATCTTACTTTGATCTAAAAATTTGTTCCAAATTCCACTCACTATGCAATAGTTACTATTGTATGGAGAGCGGTGATGTGCGGCATGTTCCAAGCGTGACACTAGCACTCCCAAATCTTGCAAGGCCACTACTATCTTAGGTAACTTGCTCTTTGTTGAGTGGGACCATGCATGAAATTGCTGGCTAAACATGATACAACCCGAGAACGATCCGATAAATGCCATTAGGGTCGGGTCGTTGACAACGAGGTTCATGGGTAAGACTGTGAAGGTTATGACCCGGGCTAATGCATGGAGATTATTGGCAAATTGCCGCTTTGTGATAGTCCAAGGCCATTTGTGATGCCCTTGAAAGGCCTCAATTTGGGCCCCAAATAATGGCGTTGAGGCATCCCCATAGTTGTCGATGCCCCAATGGTAGACTCCGGATCCGAGATCGGCTAAGACGTACCCGGCTAAGCCAGCTAAGATTGGCTCGACCCAAATATGTGCATCTGCTGAGGCAGCTATGGACTTGGCTAGAGCAACTAGCAAAGTTGAGCACCCACTAGCTAACCAACCTCGATGGCTCCAATTGGATTTTAGTGATGGATCATCAGGCCTAGGCCCTTTAGGGGTTGGGACTTGAGAGGGTGTGGATAGAGTAGGATTATTCGGATTGACTACAAGGCGGGCTGGGCCAAGGTTCGGTTTTATCGGGGTTGTCGCGATGCAACGAACCCGACTAGCAATGTGGATGATTTGGTAGTTTTTGCTAGCATATTGGTGAGGAGAATTAAAGAGGGTCTTTTGTTGTGGTAGGATTGACATTGGACACCAAGGTTATAGATTTGCAGGGGTGCCTAAGGAGATTACTATGAGAGACGACGGTACCTTATATAAGTGGACATTAGATGTTCACATTGTGTGACTACGTAAAATGGGAGAATAATAACTAAAATTAATAAAAATAATTATATAAAGAAATGTGGTTGGAGTTAATGAGAAAGGAACTTGTGGTGGATGAGAAGATAGAAAAGATACGTAATGTGGTGTGGAGAAGAGATGCGTGGGATCATTTGGATGTCACATAGTCTCGTATACTTCTATAGGAAAAGTTTTTGCCCATTGTATTGGACGAGTTTCTTGTTAGTCATTGATCATGTCCTTATCAACCCTTAGGCATTTAGTCCCTAATAGAATGCGAATATTCATATTTTGTTTTTGGTAGGTTTTAAATCCCGACTTATATTTATATTCACGAACAATGATTAGATAATGTGATAATAGAAGTGGTAAATTAGTGTAAATTTATTTTTATAGAATTATGTTATTTGTTACTTTAACCAAAACAATATCCTCCATTTCAAGAGTTGACATTACTAGCCAAAAAATTTCTATGCATGTTGCAATTTACAAAGAAAATTAGAAATTAAATGAGAAATACACGATTGTTTGTCACATATCTTGTCTTAGCCCTAAAGTAACCCTGCAAACCCATCGTGATAACTCAATATCACTGCATTTTGTTGTCCAATTTTTGACACTGAATCAAAGAGGAGTGTGTAGAACAGTTGAAAGGTAAGATTAGATAATCAAATGTACAAAAGGTTGTGTTACATAAATAGGATAGAACTTATCAGAAGTAGAGTTTTCCTGTGACACAATTAGCAGTCATGCATTAATATAAATACAGAGGTAATGTGACGGTGAAGAATCAATGAAAAACATAGAAAAATTCATGTTATCCTTTTCTTCTGAGTATTGATAAATTGATCAGGCGGTGCCACACTTATCCTTATGGCTCTGGTTGTTGTAATGTAATTTGATTGGAGAATATATTCATCGTTAAAAGGCGTATGTATTTGAGACCGTGAAAATTCAAATATTGCAAATTAAAAAAATATAGGATAGACATAAAACATTGTGAAAAGCAAATTTATTTCATATCCATACATGTTCATATCAAAATGAATTCACTGTAATGTTTATATACCATAAGATATGGCGAGCATGATAAAAACTGAAAGAAAAACAACCTTTCAATGTCTTGGTGAATATTTGTGAAAGGTGGACTATGTAGAAAATTTTTTATGACATTATAAAAAGAAATGCTTAGTATTTACATTGGTACTATCACAATTAGGAAATTTTACGAGTAAAGATATTCCAATGTAATATTTGTTAAATCCCAATGAAATTGAAGCTTTCGGTTATCTATCTCATTTATCTCAACGAAAGTTGATTCGAATTTCTCCTCTCTCTAAAATTCAAAAATATATAGACCCTTTAAAAGGTGAAAAACCATCTTTTATCAAAAATTCTTTGTTTTGCAAGTACAATAATTGATCCAAGAAAAATTAATTGTCTCTTGGAAGACACTTGTGCTTGAGGCATAAGAAGTTTAATGCCCCTCCTCACGTGTTTTATTATATAATTTAGATTGTAATAGTTTAGATTTTCTTATACTTTATAAGAATTATGTGAATTTTATGTAATATTATGAAATGTAAAAAAAATATGATATCCATGATAAAATGAGTAAAATTCGTCTTATCAAAAATAATACCAATATTGCTTTTTTATATGCCTTTTTTATATTAAAATTGTACGTACATTTACCATTTGATTACGAAGGATCTTTACACACTTACTAAAACGGTAAGTGAATTATCTACTAATCTACACTGAATATGCATTATTTTTTTGGTGATTTGAGGTGGTCAGTGGTGGTTGTAAGGTGTTTGGTGGTAGTTGTGAGGGGGTGATTAGTGAGTTGGTAGGTGAGAGGTAATGATCAGTGATTTATAGTAGTGAGGTGTATGTAGGGGTGCTTATTGAATTGAGTTACCCGCAAGCTACTCGAACTCGACTTGGTCAAATCTCGACTCGATTGGACTTGACTCGAGATCAGACTCAACTCAATAAGTTAACGAGTCAAGTTGAGCAAGTCAAAGCTTGACTCAGAAAGCTAGTGAGAATCTCGAATTTTTATTCATAACATATATTAATAAAAAAAAATATACTCAAGATATAAAACTAGAATAAAATAAATATGATTTGATAGATAACCAAAAGTCTTACATTGGATTAAAATGAAAGATGGTTTGAAAGAGTTTTATATATAAACTCAAAATTCCATATTGAAAAAAATGATAAATAGTTTGAAATAATTGGTATATATAAGCTCAATATTATTTTTCACCTAAAAATAAATCAAGCTTATTAAAGCTAAAACACAGGCTTCTTCTTAGCCATTTGGGTACATGTACTTAAGCTTATTGAGTTTTTATATTAGATGAAACTAATTTCGAACTCAAGCTTTGGTTTTGTAGCTCACGAGCCTTCGAGCTCTAGTCAAGCTAAAATTTGAGTTATGAACTCAGCTAAACTCGAGCTCGGCTCGTCTCATAAACACTCGTGAATAAGGCTAGCAGCGATTAAATTATATTAAAAAAAATTACAATTGCTTTGGGTTTTACAAAAGACGGAGTATCTAGCTATCACCTGCTACACGCCTACACCACGAGCACCAACTACTGCTGCCAAGCCACCAACGAATTCATCGGTTTGTCCAATTTCACCAAGAACAGCACCTCCTGCTGCCAAGCCTCCAAGGCAATCACCTTCACCCAAAGAAGTACCATATCCTGCAGCCATTCCACCTTCAACCTGAAAGCGCCATCTCCTACTGCCACCAGGGCATTCATCAGTTGTTACACCCATTCGCCTACGAATTCACCAGATGTAATTGGTGCTTTGCTTTTGGCTGCGTAGCTAGCTATGATCAAGAAAAAGGCATGGATATCTTTGTCCTTCTGTTTTCTCCTTGAATTAAAACATTGTCATCGATTCTAAATTATTTGTCCATTTAACTGAGGTTTTATCAATCCTCTACATCTTAAAAATTCTTCATCCAAATTTCAATCTTGTACACAGAAATCTAGTATAAGTGTATAACCCCTGCATCCCTTGACAAATAGACCACACTTCCATTTTAAACTCCTACTCTCCCAATAAATGAACCACTTTTCTTATATTCTTTAGTTAAAGTTTTACCCGAGTGATACCATCCTGCAACCAGTCCAAGTCCCAAAAATCCACTTGTGGCCCAGCCGGTGGCGTGGTTTCCCTAAACTCTTATTGTAGCCTTCATTAACTTCTGGCCCAAACCACCTCTTGGTCGAACCATCCAATAGCGGTTCAATATTCAATTAACTCGTGATGAAAAGGAGGCTATAATTCAGTTTTGAGGTAACTTTGCTAAAAAAAAATATATAACGATGATGGAATTTATTAAGATCGTTTCTCATCAAACAGTTCTCATAAAAGGCTAGCCACAAGTATAAGAACCATGGATTGAATGACAACATTCAAGGTTGAAGCTCCCAATTACCGGATGCCTGAGATGAAATTTGAGTGACACAAATTTCTGCATTAAAATTGAATGAAGCAATATACAATTTGGTGATCCCACAAGATCTATTATAACATTTATACGTAGTACCATCAAGCCCCTAACAGATGAATCTGAAGTAGTTTCTATCAAACATGACACAAAAAACTGCAAAAAAGGCGCATGCATGCAGGAGGGGTAAGTAAGAGGAGATACTACTCGACAAGAAGTACCAGTAAGTAGGGAATTCTGATGATAGCTCAGATCCAAAATTGAGCTCAACCCTCCCAAAAAAAATCACAGAGGATGGCAATAATTCAAGGCTTCAAGCTCACTGGATCGGATGATATTGACCAGGTGCTCTTTTTGCAGGAAGCTTTCGCAGAATAAAGAGGACAAGTGCAGAAGGCAGTATCTCAACGACCTGTTATTCCAATACAAGTGAGAAACAAATGAACTGTGTTTCAGATCATCGATTATAGACATTCAAAAGAAGGGAAAATAAGTTACCAGGTAATATATGAGATCCAAAATTGGATGATCCATGACTTCAAGAGATGCATCAGAATCAAAGGCAGAATACACAACCTGTAACCATATTTTATGTAGTGAGAATAGCCTCGAGCAATTAAATCATGTGAAAGAAAAGACAGCGAGAAGGGAACCTAATTCTGAATGCTCGTGTCTCATAAAAATGAGTATTGATGAAAGGAAAAATCAGAAATAGGGTCACGGCATTAAACATATGATCTCATCAATTATAAAACGAGATATCAAAAACAGCAAAATAGCTATATGTAACCATACAATACAGAGGGCCAAGATTCAGGCTTACCATGATGCAGCGGATGAGAAAGCAGGTGAAACAAATTGCTGTAACTGATCCAACCTGCAGGAAGACATCTGTCAGAATGTTGGCACTATCCTAACATCCATTTCTTATCTTTATTAATCTTACTATTCATGCATCCTTGAATCTTTTGCAGAAACTCAGCATAAAATACCAACCATACAAGATTAGCAAGATTTACTCAAGGCAACATACCTACAGTGTCAAACACCATTATACACATTTCAACTGTTATTTATAAGGGTGGTAGGTTGTGCTTTAGCTTTCCATGGTTTGTACTTTGAAAAGTGAATTGACTGTTTTTGTCAAATAACACATCGGAAGGATGTTTCTCATTCAATTTCCCCTCATGCATAGCACAAACAATCTATGGTCTTGTGAAATTTGTGGAAAATGTTTAGGATAGAGCAAACCTCATGAAGTTTTTTTCTTCGCCCCTTTGATTCGATTGGGAATCGTCTCAACATGTTGAATAGCCTACAAAAGGAAACAACAAAAATTACACTTCGCTAAAAATTACCTTATCTTCAGCGCAAAAATGATGATGCATTGTGGTCTACCTTCCCCCGTAAATCAAGAAACCAAGGGCAGCAATAAAGGACGCCACTGCAAAGAAAATATAGTATATATTGTCAATCAACCACAGCTAAGATAAACAGAAACCAAACGTTTTTGTAAGCCATTAAACTAACCAACAGACCTGCGATAAATATTTGCCCCATGGTTTCAGCAAAACTGCCGTCATGTATCCAGATTAGACACTGTCATACCAGATTAACTCAGTACTTGCAGGATAATAAGACTGTAAAGGGTTCATGGAAAATCAAACGCTTTTCCCTACCCTTCCGAGACTATTCAAAATAGATAAGCCTTTTCATAGTATTCTTCAACCTCCAATCTTATGATTATGCTTTTTATTTACCATGTCCAACCCCAGATTTACCAAGATGATATCTGATCTTATCAAATAGTTCTAAAGAATACAACAATGAATTGAGGAGAATTATGCTAACAACTAAGTCGAAAGGATGCAGTGTTCATGACCAATCCAGTGAAAACATATATAAACCCTACACAGAATTAGGAACCATCACTAATTCCCTATGATCCTTGCTCCAATGCTTTTCATGAGACTTCTATTGAGGGCAAGGAAAGGTAATGAGCCTCTGCTCCCATCAACTTATTTAAATAAGTTTCAGCAGAATAAGTTAAGTACAGCTAAAATAAGTTAGTTCAGTAGAAAAATGTGTCTAGCAACAAAGCTAACAAAAATAAGTTGTCAGCCAAAGTAAGTATTTTTAGGAAATAAGCTGAGAGGAATAGAAACTGAGTTGGGGAGAGCAGGACTAATAGCATCTCTTTTTCTGAGGTAATAACTAGAGAGAAGGGTCTCCTTTGCTCAAAAATCCTTGTACCTCCCACTTACCCTTATTGACTGCTCAAAGAATAATGCAATACAGTTAATACTCTGTAAGACTCAAAACAAGGAGAAATGGATAGGCACAAACAATCAATGCCATCTTTTGTTATGCTGAGATATGAAAGCTTTAGAAACTGAAAGATATTCTAGTTTAGTCAAACCTCTATTTTCTTTTAAAAGGATAAGGTAAAAAAGAAACATTTGGAGACTTGCCTCATGAGGAGAATTCCCAATCCACACTTCGATTGTAACATTAGTACTTTCTAAAGATTTAATTGATATTATATACTCTCAAAATACAATTATGGGGGCATACAGGTTATCGTTACTTATTCCATTTCATATTAATTGGCCTTCCTGGTTTCTCACACATTAAAAACTTGAAAGATATGGTATTGGCATACAGTGAACCTCAGAGTGACCAATAGTACAGCAATAGACATTTCCAGATATAGATAATGTGGAACAAAAAAGTAAATAAATCAAACATCTAATATGAAATATAAGGATTATTCATATACAGTGCTTTGACTGATTTTACACAAAGTATCTAGTTAACCTCCTCTCCACAGAGGCGCTTCCCCTCTCCCAAGATCTCTTAAGAGGAAGCAAAAGATGACTGACCTGTATAACATAGATTGTGCAATTAACAGCAATATACCAGGCCCTGAGCTTATTTGTTGATAGACTTCTAGCCTGTTAAACATACAAAAATTCAACATCAGGCAAATAAGCATAAGGAAAATAATTAGAAATACTATCTCTCAAAGATTTATATGAGCCAGATAACGGATAACTAGCAAAAATATCACTAAAACAGGATGCCTTAGTTATGTGGAACAAAATAATTTGCACTGTAAAAATACTGTTCAGCAATGCAACTCAGTTATTACTTTCTCAAAATAATCATTACAGAAGAGCTCATATCCTCATACAAGCCAATAACAAAGCAAGCAATAAATACACTTTTAATTTACAGAACTATTTGAGCAAAGAAGTTCCCATAAGCAAGAAAATGCATCAGATTAGTATAGCAAAATAGATCCTGAATACCTCAACAGTTGCCTGATAATAAATCTCAGCCCAGAAAAGAACCAACAATGTGTATGTTGTAAAAAATAACAGCCCAGGGAAGTCCAACAACACTGATGTTAACACCTGAGTAAGCATATCACAAAACAATGGCCATAAGCAACAGAATACACTATAGCTGAGAAGAAACAAAGAAACATCACGGTGTTAAAATGATGATTAGAAGGACAAAAAATAAAAAAATTTATACACAATATATTGTAAATTTGTGATAAATCCAAGCACTGCCTATTACTTGGGAATATGCTTAAGCATGTTCATTTCACAGGAGATAATGACAGGAAGTACCAACTTAAACTTGCAAAAACTCGCATTCACAGCTTTCAAGAATGTTAAGGAGGATTATTTTTGTGATGTGTATTGAACAAAAACAATGTCTCTAATACTCTAGTAGAGTAGTAAACAAATATCAAACAACATCATTGTCAAGTTGTTGCTTGTTTAAATAGCCACATAATGCTCAAAAGACAAAAGTTCTCCCCATTATGAATTGCTTGAAGCATATTGCTCTGCATGCTATGAAGAAAAGTTAATCCATCGGTGAGAATCTAGCTTGGCAACATTGTTGAACTCATATTCAAGCAGCTAAAGGGAATCCTAGGAAAAATCATAGAGGCTTAATCAAAACTTCATGCATAAAGTGAGACTAAAAAAAGAGATTGCTCACCTTAGGCTTCAAAGCAAATACAAACATGTGAAAGCCGAAAATTGCTGCACGCACTGCAAAAATAAATAAAAAATAAAAAAAAGAACTCAATCTTAACAACAAGAAAATACATTAATTTAAAGCCAGAAAAACAAAAACCAAGCAAATTAGGCAGTTCTCAATCACCTCCATTGACAATAAAGTTCATCAAATGGAAAACTTTCTGTGTCGTCCAGCCATATTCAGGAACTCTCAGTTCAATCCTTATAAGTTGAATCTGTCCATCATCAAATTCAACAAAAAAACAAATAAAATTACAACTTTTACATCAATTCAATCAACAAAATCCCAAAGAAACCGAATTCGATCAAATAAAAGGATTGAAATTAGCCTCTCATAGTCAATTCAATTAAATCATTACAACCCTTTATATCAATTTTAATCAACAAAATCCCAATGAAACCGAATTTGACGAAAATCAAATCATTGAAATTAGATTTCAAACTCTGATTCACCAAACCCAAATCAAAATTACAACACATTATTTCAACTTAATCAACAAAATAACAACCGACCCAAATTCAATGAAAACCAAAACGTCGAAAAAAACTGCTCAAAGTCAGTTGAACCAAAATCTTAAAATTACAAGACTGCAGCAAGTTAATCAACAAAATCCCAGACACCCAAAGCTCAATTAGAGCCAAAGATTGAACTTTAGCAAATCAATGTCAAATTAAAGTAGGATTATGCTCAACCCTATTTCCCGTTCCCTTAATGGGTCCTAGAAATAAAGCTAGTAAATCATAAGTAAAGCTTAAACTTTAGACTAAAAGTTTCCATCTTTATCCTTAATCACAAAGCAGCAGACGAATAAAAACATGCAGACGAGAGAATTACAAGGGCAACAGCAGAAACGAGAGCGTAGATAGCAGAAAGCGCGAAGAAGATGGCATCTTGCCACTGGGTTGACTCGTTAATCTCGTCCCACCAACTAGTTGTTGTTGCCATTTTTACAGCAGCAACCAAAGAAGAGCAGAAGTTGGCTGCTGATGATGAGGAGGATGACTCTGGATGAGAGATAGAGACAAAGAAAAGTTGATGGTGCAGGGTCCTACCAATGGCCAGTTCCCACGTTGCAGAAATTGTGTGAATTGAATAATAGTGCAGGATCAAGAGATTAAGGTACACTAATCTTGATTAGTTTGAATGAATATGAAGTTGATTTTATGATGTTGATGTAAAGAGAGGACAGCTGAGCTGTGTACATTTTTGAATTTTGAGTAATAATCTGAACATTCCACAATTTTCAAAACTCTATATTTTTGGTGGAGATTTTGTTGCTAATATCTTGTTTAGATACTTTGACTATTGATTAGTCATTAGTAGTAAACGAATAGGGATGTCAACCATTTGTTACTAATCATTATACGACTGAGAAAATGCATAAGAAGTGAGTACTATTTGTAGATAGAATTAACTTCTTGATGAACGATGACATGCTTTTTACAAAAATAAACTTGTAATTATAAGACATGCTTTGGTTATTGTAATTATAAGACATGCTTTGGTTATTAAGGTTGTTTTGATTATAATTTTTGTTTGATGACCACAAATGATTTGTTATTAGATTTGCTAGTGTATAATTTTTACATAATTGTTCATCGGTTATTTAATGTCACACAAATTCTTGAGAAAATTGTCACCCTTCATAAAATAGTAGTTTTGATCAAACTTGTTTGTTTATGTATCTACTTGGACCATTTTCACCAATTAGGAAAATTTTCCTCATCCTATCTCTTTACATATTCTCTCCTCCGCATTATTTTTTCTTATGGATTTAAAAAAAAAAACAATCTTTATCCCACCTATTCTCTATATTCTTATTATATCTCTTACTTTTCACCATATTCGCACTAACCACGCCAGGTGACAACTGAATCGTGAAACTCATTGTCTACTAACTAAGCATGAAGAAATTTTTATTTCCTCATTAATTAAGGAAATTTTTTTTGTGTTATCCTCGTGCACGAGGAAAATTTTCCTCATTAGTACAATTGCTCTTGCATTAAGTGATGGGAAAATGGCAGAGGATATTTTGTATAATCATGGCAGAGAAAAATGCGACAACAAATTTCGCAGAGGATGTAAACTAAATAGCTCTATCCCAAAAATCACACTGTCCAAATATTTAGCCCTTGCCCCTCAGTATTTAGTAAATACTTCGAAAATGACAACAAACACAAATTGTACTCAAAGCCTGTATTCTTTTTGGACCAGGTTTGATAAAGATGTCAGGCAGACTAGTGGCATTTGTTGACAACAATCACCAACGTCATCATAAAATCTTGTTAAATGCTAATGTCAAATACATACTTATCAGAAGAGAATCGGGGAAGGATCTCTGCCCCTCTCCCATCCCGCCAAAACTGATATAATGTGTTTCATTCTCACCAGCTTCCGGCACCCCAGCGACTCCACCCCCAACCCAGAAAACAAATAAAAACCTTATATCTCTGAAAAGAGTGCATTCCAAATTACCTGAGAACAGGTTTAATATATATACAACTAGAACATAATTTCTTGAATTTGTAATCCTTGTTTCAGTTTCTTACCATTACCTGTCCTTGGTAAATGCAAGGAATAGAAAAAGCACACAAGATGCCACATTTTAAAATCATATTGCAATCACATCAGCTCCCACAATAGCAGAGATGGAAAACACACAAGGAAACCAGTATCGGCGTTTTCCATCTTTGTGGCCATCATCAATCATTGCCAAGCCTTCCTGCATCCACAAACACCATTCCATGAGCACCAGCTCTAAGTTTCTGAATGACTTGAAGCTGCAATTAGAAGGCATTAGACGAAGACTTGCCTCTAATAAAGTTTCAAGAGCATCAATTGCACGCCCTGCTGACCAAGAGAATCGTCTTTCTACCTCTTCCACAGTTACAAAGCCTTGAGCCTAGAGAAAGAAATGCAGTATAAGTTAAAGTATAACATATACTGTAAGTTGTTTCATTAAGAATATATAGAGAACAAAATTATTATGAAGCCATTCAGATTTTATTTGTGTTCCATCCATAAACAGACATACACGTCTAACTACTATGATCATAACGCAGTTCTCACTAACAAATAGCAATTCCAACTTTAAGAGGAAAAAGGTATTATACCATGGAGGAAGAAGTGCGTGTCAAAAGCCATACAATGTGTATAATAGGACTTAAATAACTTCTGAATTATGAGCCAGATTTCCATTTGAGGCAAAAAGGCTCATCAATGGTAGAAGTAAAATTAAATTCAACACGTGTAGATTAAACCAAATCAAGATAGCCAAATCCATCGGAAACTGATAAGAGAAACTTCCACATCAAAAGATATCAACCTCATATAGTCAACAACCAAAATCCATGAGTGAAAGTTGACTATTGCAAGCAAAAAAGTCTTGGGAGTAACTCAGATTTGAGAACGAACAGTGACAAAAGATGAAACAGTACAATTACAAAAATTCTTGTGGTACTTTTGAAGGATCTAAGCATGAAAAACAGTAAAAGAATAGTGGTTTACGAAACATAATCCTACAAATCTAGGAACACTTGCTCCAATTTAGAAATGATAGATATTCAATGATTCTTATTTGGTTTGCAGTCATCAAAGTTTTTGCTTTCTATGCCCTCAGTAAACAAAAATAGAAAGTAATTAGTCCACAATCCTTTTGTATCTCCTATAATAGCTTCACTTTAGATGGCTAAACAAAAAGAACTCCCTATTAACATGCTCCTCACTTGAAAAAAGATCAACTATTATCCTGATCAGTTGCTTTTTCCCTTCCAGCAGAAAACTGGTGTCAAATGAACTGCAAGAAGCCTTTTCTCTCTCCAGACATTCTTCAAACATTCCTCAATTCAACTCTAATAATGCATCTTATGGGAACTTTTGAAAACTATAAGCACTGAGCATAAACTTCAATACAGTTAGCTAAGTTATCAATCTGTCCGTAAAAGATCCCCATCATATTTTACATCCTGCCCTTCTTATTCTCTTCGAATAAAAAATACTAGGCATTTTAAGCACCACAATATTTGCTTCCTCCCTAGCTCTTAAAACCAGTCCCACAGAGTTTCTTTGTTATGAAGGCTTATAATTCATATGAAAAACTTCACAAAGACTAACCAGCAGAATTACACAGTCCAAGGTAACAATCATACTACCAAAACCTAGGATTCACATTCAAAAGTCATGAAAAGAAGCTAGTCTGTACTAAAAGCACCTAATATCACAGAAAAAGGGTAATGAGATCCTCTGTAGTTATTAACCAACTCCACAATCTCCAACCTAAGCCCCACATCATCAGCATCATCAGCGGAAATCAATGGCTACAAACAAAGGAAGATACATAAAATGTAAGTTCTAATATTTTGTCTCCATAAAACTTGAGTAATCTTCAGGCTTCAATCATCACCATCCAACTTAATTTTTTCCTTACTTTACCCAGCAACCACACATGGCACCACAATTACCTGACCACTGCCACCATATATTTAAGCTCTCAAAACCCAACACTCTCACCTCTCACCCACAACAACCACCAGCTCATTTTCCACTACACCACCACCAGCTGCACATAGCAGGCCGTTACCATGCCGGGCAGATCCAACTACCATATGCCGCAATGTAACACATTACTATAACTTCATATTCCCTATCCCCTACTCCCATTCACTATTGGACCATATTCACTAACGGAATTGTCATCATAGTTGGTCATACAATGCTTAAGTAAATCCTTAAAATGCATTCTATTCCTATTTTGGAACATGTTGAAAGGATGTTAGATATCATTTTTCCTTGTCTTTTGAAGAGCCCATATAATGCTAAGTATATCCAAATGGGCTCTCCAATCTCTCTCTTCCATTATCTTACCAATAGATGCTCCCTAGTTTATCAAAAAAATTTCAAAAGACAAAACTCCAATAGTGCAAAGGCTCCAATATCAACGACTTGGAGAGACCAGGCACAATTCAGATGGAGAAGGTTTCTAGCAATACCATTGGGGTTCATGGGGAAAGACTCTCCTGTGGATCCCTCCATAAAAGATGTAGAGCCTTATTTGAGGGAGATGCATATCTCCATCCTTTTTCACCTAGAAGAGCCCCATAAAAATACATCCATGACCAGTGTTGTTTCACATCTAAACATGGGAGTGCTAAAATTTTATGCCTATGTTCATTAAGATTAAGAATCAGTCTTTTCTAATATGTGATCTCCTTCATTGTTCCCAACAGGCTTCTCAAAAGATTTATTAGTTGGAGCCGACACAATATCTACAGCAGGTTCTTGGGGGACAAGTCACTAAAGGCATAA
Source organism: Dysphania ambrosioides (assembly GCA_026401315.1). NCBI lineage: Eukaryota > Viridiplantae > Streptophyta > Magnoliopsida > Caryophyllales > Amaranthaceae > Dysphania > Dysphania ambrosioides. The sequence continues at coordinate 24,323,789 of CM048666.1, forward strand.
TATACCAGAGCCCAGACAAGGGTACAGCCATTCAGGAACATGAGTAGCCAATAGACTAAACATTGCCTCCACAAAGACTGTAATATTATTAGCAATTTCCAAGAATAGGGTTGAACAATCATACCTGGGCAAGCTCCAAGATTTCATTGTGATCCTTGTTCAACTCAGTTGGAACAGATCGTATGAGCTTTTTCTTACCTACAGTGATCACCTCAAACCCACTACCTAAAACCTAAAAATAGGCATAACAAAGATGTAAGATTTTTGCAATCACCTTGAATTAAAATAAAAAATTGTGTGAATTGTAGGTAAAATTAAGGTCAACTAAGTCACTGCAAGCCTGCAACCAGTAGTCAGAATTTAAAGATACAAGCTGATAATGTCAAATTATCAGTCAATAAAATAATTTTTCAGTAAACGACAAAGTTCAGATAAAGGTCCATGCATTAGTAAGTCAGGAATCAAGATACTCCCATAGGTCCTCTGGCCATCAAAACACAAGGATACCCAAGAAGAAAGATACAGTTATGTTACAGCTCACAATCACGGCCATGTGCATTAGCTGCATAGTATTCATACAATTATTCACTTGATTCGAGTAAAATGACAAGTTCAAGCAATATAAGCAACTTGCCAATACCTTCAGCTTACTTATGGCACGTAAACAGTCATCCTCTGATACAGGTTCACGGCCATTTTTCCGTTTCAGACGTAGCAAGTCCAATAACTCCTGCAAGCTTATCAACCCTCCATTGACCGGTCTAGTGGCCAAACAAATCTCAACAATTTGCACCCCTTTCTAGGCAACAAATAGATAGATTAGGAAACACGGACATGAATAACATATATCACACCAAAAGCAAAGGGTTTTAACATGATATGCCAAAGCAGGTTAAAATATCCACAACAGGGCTAGGATAGCACGACACTCACCAAGTTCATAGTAAAAGTCACCAATCCCCAGAAGCTCCGCCCAGAAACCCTTATTTGAGGCAAGAGGGTCCACCCCAACTTTAGAGCACATCTCATGGAATTGGGCTCTGAATATAGGATTCTTCTTTATATCATTCTGCAGAACAATGAAAAACCGAAAACAGGAATAACAACTCGTCCACTGGATTACGCCCGACACGTACAAGATAACAAGACGCTTTACATATTTACCAGGCTTCAAGTTATCCACTAAAATTCAAAACACAATTAATCAGTGGCAATGAACAAAATTAAGATTAGGGTTAAGGGTTTGCCGAAGGATGAGGACGGAACATAATGTAACACTCAATTAACATAATTCTAGACTAATGAATGAATTCTGAAATGGGGTCAGAGAACACTACAACAATTGCCAAGTAAAGGGTAACATGTGACGAGATCACAAGCATTGAACACTAATCCAAAATAAACAACAATAAACCTTGTGTTTGCGAGCGAAATCTTCAAGCTGAGACTTGAAAGTGGCTAATTGGCCCTTCATAATATCGGTTCGGACAGATGCCACATTTTCTCCGGTTAATCGGAATTGATTCTGTAAATATTCAATTCAAAATTAAACCAAATAATAAAAAGGTGGAGGTGGAGGTGGAGGTGTAGGAGTCACCCTACCCTAGTTGCCGCCGCCGACTGTAGACCTCCGATTCCAGGGCGCCGCCTCATTTTTCACGGGCGAATGGTGTTGGCGTTGAGAATGCGATGAGGAAGGTGTTTGAGGCCAAAGAATTGGGACTTTTCAGGAAAGAGGGTGACGTCCTTGATTTTATTATTGCACCAAAATATCAGTGTTTAGGTTGTTTGATTGATAATTTTCCTTATGCTGAGTGGCTGACCTTTCTTAAGCTTTATCAAAATCATTTTTAGGTAAGCTGCGGGGAGTGAAAATGGTGAAATTGTCATATGGAAAAATGGGAATATGGGACTTTTGATAAGTTAATGTAAATATTGTCTAATCTTATTGGTTAAAGTCTTCAGAAATGTTATGTAAAACTCGAAATTAAACTATATTTACATCATTTGCATGATTGCTACACCACCTTTTTCATGATATTAGAATGATTGATTATGTAACGTAATGTAATAATTTCTAAGAGTTTGAGTTATATTGTTGTATTGGAAATTTAAAGGGCTACTGAGGAGCACATTCAATCTTGTGATTTGTATATAGAAAAGATAAGTCCACAAGCTTACACTAATATAACTCGCTAGATTAAGTTTAATGTACCACAATATTTAGGTCTTATCCGAAACTTACTTTATTAAGCTTCACATTATATGTGTTATAATTAGACAAAGTAATTTTAGTCTCATGAACAAAAACACAATTTTATTTGAGCTTGAAAGTAATTAGTAGTCCTACCTATTGCATGAAACCATATAGGTGCAATACGCAAGTGATGAAAGGTTATACCTCCCTTCATCGAGTATTCAATGAGGGATAACACGTGTAGCTTGCCTTAAAATTTGCCTCGAGGTTAAGTAGGCAAGTTCATATCTCAAGTTTTGTGAATGATTTTGGTACTTCATACTTCATATATCTAAGATTCACAATAATATCTTTTTAACCTTTAACTTACTCTCACCTCACAATATGATGAAATAAAGTTTGTGTCTCTCTTCATCATAAAATAAAATAAAAAGGATTAAGGTAAGAATGACTTGATTTTGAAAGACTAAACTCATGTGTTAGATTTTACTAGGCCAAATATTACAGGTAAAACTAGAACCTATGTAAATAAACTAATATGGAGTCATGTATATATAAAGATCATAAAACTCTTTTTTAAGGCTAATCTGGAGTCATGTATAAAGATCAAAAGTCTCCTTGATAAATTATGACTACTTTCAGGAGAGATTGTCAGTTCGGATAAATCTTTTGTTATCTTCTCTCCTAATAATTCGTCGAAATTTTTTTGAGAAAGCCATTGCAGGTATCACAAAAGAATGGTCTTGGATCATACCTAGGAGTACCAATGGACGTGGATAGAAGGTCAGGGGAAAAGTTTGATTTTATCTATGAAAGAATCTTGTGTAAGTTGGGCTCTTGAAAATTCTATTCATTGAATCAAGCTGGAAAAGCAATTCTTATTAATGAAATCCTTATTGCCCTAGCTTCGCATGTGGTCTCGATTTATTTGCTCCCTAAGACTCTTATCAAGAAAATTAATTCTTCTCTATTTAAGTTTTGGTGGGGTCATTCTAGGGATGAAAAGCCAATTTACTTGAGAAAGAAGGATATTTTGTTCCTTCCAAAGCATGAAGGGGTATGGAATTTCGCAACATTTCGCATGTTAATTATTTTATGCTTTTCAAGCAAGCTTGGAGAATTCATAAAACGCCTCAAAAGACTTCTTTCAAGGATTATCATAGGGAAGTACACAAAGTTTCGCCTATTAAAGTAGTGTAATCCTCCATTAACCAATCCAAGAGCTCATGAGGATTTAAAAGCATGGTGGCGGCTGCTAATGTTATGAAGGGGGGAATGGGAAAAGTTATTGGGAATGGAAGGACTATCGGTATTGAAGAGGAAACCCATGAAAATAAATAGTAATAATCTTCATTAGAACGAGAAAAAGCCTAGGTGAGTTGCTGATCTTCTCAAGAGTAATGCTTCCTGGGATCAAAATAAGATTAGGAGACTTTTCTCAAAGGAGGTCCCCTTTTCTATTCTTAGGTCTCATATTTCTCCTGGAGCTGGCAAGGATGACTTAGTGTGGTGGATCTCGGAAGATGGAGATTTTTCGATAAAAGATGGTTGTCGTTTTTTGAAAACTCAAGATTCCTCAAAGATTTGCTATGGGCAAGATAAGATGTCTTATGGTCAGGGATTTTGGGAAGAAGTTTTGGAAATTGAAACTACCACCCAAAATTCTTGTTTTTGCATGGAAGCTTGTCTACAGAGCCCTTTCGATTCGGGAGTAACTTTTAAAAAGGGATGTTACTCTTGATCTTATTTGTTTGTTGTATCGAGGCCAATCAGAGTCGCCTGAACATTTATTTTGTGATTGTGATTTAGTGAAGCATGTCTAGAGAGCCTCGGTTTTAGGTCTTTGATTTTCTTGTTTGGAGCCTTGCTTCGAGACTTGGTGTGTCAATTGGGTTTCGTACCTTGTTAAAAAGGATCTCAATTTTCCAGAAGAGCAGATTTATTTCTCACAATCTGCTATAGTATCTGGCTTTATAGAAGTGATGTTCGTTTTAATAAACCAACTTTGAATCCGGCTTTAGTCTTTGGAATTCGTAAGGAATTGAGTGGAAGACTATCACAAGCATGGATGAACCAAGAGAAAAATTTAAATGTTCTCATTCAAGCGCCACCTAATGTCAAAGAATGGACTCTAGGTAATCTTCAGGGAAAAAATCTTTCTATTGTTGAAGTGTATGGTGCATGGAAGAGAGTCAGAAAAAGGAATCAAAGATGGTATATTGAAGAATGTATTGGCTGGTATATTCAACTTGACGAGGGGAAGTTTTCTTATGGTAGTCAAAAGGTTTGGGCAGCTTTTTCTCTTCAAGCTGAACTTATGGCAATTCGAGAAGGGTTGAGGGAAACCAGGTTGGTAAGTGAGACTTGCTTGCTTCATACGGATTGCGCACAAGCTCTGGACATTCTTATGGATCTGACCAAACTGCCTAAGGAACAAAAATAACTTATTCAGGATATTATTGTTGAGGCTTTGAAGTTTTCATTTTTTACCTGCTTTAAGGTTTCTAAAAGTCTTGTTCAAAAAACTCATATTCATATAGTGGCTATGTTAGTTATGATGGGTTCAATTTAATTTTGTTTGTATGGTAGATTCTTGCAAAAAAAAAAAAAAAAACTAATATGATAAATTATACAAGATTTCGTAGTAACTAACTCCTAAAATTCTTAGAAATCAATTGTAATTGAAAATAAACATGAAACTGTCTCAACCCAAAATTAACAAAACATTCGGTTAAAAATTAAGTTGATTGCCTATTCGATTAGTCAAACCCTACTCTATCAATTCTGTTTTTGGATAGGGTCAAAAATTTTCCAAAACAATAATACACTATTTGGTCCATTTGACAATGGGCTCAAATTCGGGCTTAGTCATTTGTGGTACGGTTAGGTTAATCACTCATCCGTCGTCATTTCAGGCGCCGGTATTATATAAACCAAACGTTCCATCAGCATATCATTCCCCCTTCCCCTTGCGTATATTTTAAAGCTGCCTTCCTATGTCATTCTTAGCGTGCCTTGCTTTCCTCCTTTCATCGCTTGGTAAAGTCCTAACTCCATGCTAATTGTCATCATTTCTATGAGTTTTACCCAATTAATTTAATGGGTACCTCTTATTTTTCTTGCTTAATCAACATTTTGAAACTCAATCTTCATATTCCTAGTATTCTATGATCTGGGTTCATATCTTTTTTCAACAATTTGATACCAATAAATTTGAATTTTGAAGAATGAAACTTTGCAATTATCTTCATCAGTTTTATCTGACGGGGTTTCTACTTTTCCAAGATTGAAACTTTAGCCGTGTGATCTTGTTAATTTGCATAATTATCTGCTAATCTAGATTTTATTACGATGATTGTGTTAGTAGTCTGAATTTCTGTGTATGATTGTTGCTTTACTGTTGTGCCTGAAAACATGGTATTTGTGCTAGCTTGGTTGTTTATAAGTGAGTATACACCTTGTTTTTCCTGTTAAATTCAAGTTCTATGTGAGTATTTTATTGCTGATTGGATTTGGAGCTAACAGTTTAGTACTTTCATTCGAGTTTAGTTGTCACGTTACTAGTTTGTAATACGCTGGACTTTTTTTCGAGTATGGTTTTGTACTTTTGTGTGTCATATCTTTCATTGAAGTGTAAATACATCCCTGTGACGAATGGCATATGTCCAATGAAAGTAGTGGACTGATATGTACATGATGAAAATTATCATTCTGAGGGTTTCGTACAACCACTTAAATGTTTTTTTTTATTTGGTTAAAGAAAGTGTGTTAAACCTTAGATTTTACTAGTTTTGTTGATTTTAGCTCAAAACTTAATTTACTTAGTATTGAGTTGAAAACGAAGCCTAGAGTTTAGTCCAAGGGCTGCGTGCATAATGGGGAGAGTGTATGTACTATGTACTTGACTCTGAAATACCTGTAGGTCTTCTATGGGGTGCTCAGCAGCGCCATGCCCTTACATGAAAGAATGGCATCATAGTACAGTCTTGTACTTTAGTAATGGTTGGAGTTTCAATAGGTCTTTGATCTGTTGATCCTCTAACCCACTTACTGAAATTTCAACAAGCCTGCCTCCAAAAGCCATTACATTTCCAATTCCTTTGATAACTCATGTATGGCTGCTTGTAAACAAAGTATTGTATAAACAATATAACTTTCATTATATTTAGGGTTCACTTTTTTTATTGTGCCTTGTGTATACAATATTTACATATTGCTACTTGTATGATGACTACTGTTTTATGCGTGCATTATCACTCAGTTTCGTTCGTGCAATATTATTGATACTCTAGTAAACATTTATGTTCTTATGTGGTGGAATCTATACTAAGTAATAGAGCAAAGCAAAATGATGAAAATCAGTTAAACCGAATTACTTTCATGTGGTTATTTTCATCTGAAAATTTATACCTTCGAAGTTCTCTGATTGCTTTGCTCTATTTTACTCTTCAGTTTTCAACTGTAATATGGTAATCTCTCTTTCAGTTAGTCTTTAATTCAGCTGTAAGTTCTCTTGGGAGTGACTGAACTAAATTAACTGATTTAGTCGTAAATGTTTTATTACATAAAGCTTTGCACATTAGCTAATTTTATGTTTTACAAGGTGTCATTAGACATGCTTGCATAATCGTATGTAAACTTTTTATGAACCTTCCATGTTCTTAATGGACTATGCTCTCATTGATTGCATCCTGATCGCCTCATCTGCTGCTTAAGACACTTCTTAGTGCTCCATCCATCCTTCCCCTCCTTTTTTTCAAGTTATATGCTTGCATTATCACTTTTTGGTATTGATATCTATAGAACATATATGTTCTTTGATTAGTGTTGGAATTTATGATAGAGCGGAGTGAAATGATGAAATCAGCTGAACCTGAATTTCATACATGTGGTTATTTTCATCTGAAAATTATACCTTCGAAGTTCTCTGATCGCTTTGCTCTCTTTTTACTCTGGTTTTTCCAATTCTAATACAGTAATATCTCTTTCAAATTAGTCTTTAGTTCAGTTAAAAGTTTTCTTGGGTATGAGCACCAAATAATACGTAGCTTGACTTGAAATTTTGTCAGAGGCTACACGAGCTTGGTGCTAAAGCAAAATCTCTTCTCTGTTTTGCCTGCGGTTTTCTCCCATGGCCCTTAGGCATACTGTGAGAAGAAAAAGTTGTTCATCAGTTATTTCTATTAAGCCAAATTGTAATTATTTGCCCTTATGGTCCGTAAGAACATGAAGAGCAAGACAAATGACATTGTTCATAATCCAATGACCTTTGTTATGCTGTATTTTACATCCTAAAATTTCAAGCCTCGGGTGCTCAGAGCCTCGGAGTGATACTTGGAGGATGTTGGACTGTGATGACAGCTTGAGATGGATCGATTAAATCCGTTACTCAAAGAAGATAGAGGGTGAATGATTCATTGGTTGTAATCACACTGACTTCTGATTGAACTACCTTAAATTTGGGTAGGAAGGAATCAAACTTGTTCAGACACTTGCGTTTTATTATTTTTTGTGAGAGTTTTTTGGTTAAAATGGAGATCGAGCAATATTTCGGAGTCTGGAGTGATATTGATAAGCCCCCTTCACTCCTATTCGGTACTGTACCTATAATCCAATTCATTGGTGATGCACTGACATATAACTGTCCGGGAGCTTTGCTAGTAACATGTTTCTGCAATCAAACGCTCTAAGAAACATAAAATGTAAACAATAAAAGACCTCCAAGAATATGGTTAGGATCAAAACTAACAAGATCAAATTCAATCTAGGCTTGGTCATATTCATTTCAGATTTGGACCTTAAAAAAATTTAATATGAAAAGTTATTGCTATTAGTCTCATGGTATAGTTACTCCCAAGTTTTAATTATTACTCTCTAAAATTTTGCCACTAACTACGGGTATTATTTTTAACAAGTTTTTGTTTTCGTTTTTATTTTAATAAATTCCTTTTACATTACCTTTTTTTGGGATATGCCTTTTAAAAAAATTACAAGAATATTTTGTATTTCAATATTATAGGTGTATTAATTATATTACATGGCTATTTAGGTTGACCCCTAAAAGAAAATTGTTCAAGATTCTTCACTGTTTGGAGGTGTTAATGTTTGAGGGTTGCATGGGAGCAGGAGAATAAGAAATGGTGGCGTTTGAGATTTCAAGTTTTGCATTCATTAAGTTAATTAAGCTCGGCTCTTAAATTATGATTTTGTAAGGACAATATTTTTGGGTGATTTCAGATAATAGAGTTGAGATTACTCAAACACCATAAGCAGAAATAGGTTCATTGGCCATATTTGATGTGGAAATGGTCCACAATGAGCAAGATTTTCGATATAAGGATTTTCAAGTCTATTAAACTTAAATTAAGTGGATTTTAATAAACTTTGCTTTATTTAAGTATGGAAAATATTTGTGTTGTTGTTATTAATAAGGTAGTGTTAAGAAGTTAGTTGAATAAAAGAAACTAAGATCATTCAAAGAATCATGTTCATTAAAGGATGCTAATTCATTTAAAGATGTTGCGTGATTATTGAAGCTCCTCTTCTAACTAGCATCTTTATTGCTGATCAATTGAGGGGGTTTATGGTTGGTTGAATGGATTAATTGAGGAGTTTCAAGACTTTAAGTTTAGTTTTCAACATGGGCGTAATTCATGGGGCTGATTTAATCTCCTTCATTGCTACAGCCATAAATCACGTATTTTTTGGCTGGTTGGTTTTCTCCTTACAATTCATTGCATTGAAGAGCTTATTTTAAGAGGAATTAATAAGGGGTTATGGTTTTAAAGGTCTAGTATTAAATAGGAGAGTTTTAAAGCATAATTGGATGAGTTAAAGTGTGTTTAACTCTAGCATAAAGAAGACCAACATTTTTTACAAGTTCCAACCATCCTTGAAGACTCTACAACGACTCCTTGGATTCCTTGGATATTCAAGTTACCTTTTGCTACTTAATTAGTTTCATAATTTGTTGTTTTAATCTTAGTTTTTAAGAGGTTTTAAGAGCTTGTAACTTTTGATCTTATAACTCCTTTTGGCTGATTACATAGCCTATAAAAGGGAGTTCTTTGCAATTGTAATAATTAATCAACCTTTGAATATTTTTCTAGAATTTCTTTGTAAAATCTTAGTGTTTTCTCTTTGAATTTACGAGCCTTAACATTCTTTTCTTTGTGAGTTGAGTATTAAGATTTGAGGGCAAGATATTTGGTGTTAACTGCAGCTCAAAGATCTCTCACAAAACCATGCATCGGTTGCTAGAATTGTGTGGATTTATCCTTTTGTTTTCTTGCTCAATTCAAAGTTCTTTCATTCTAACACTCTATAAGACGATCCTAACCCAATTACACATCAATATTGCACATTGAGTAAGTTAGCTTTTGCTAATTAATAATACTTCGCAGAATAGTATCAATACATACATATTTAGAGTTGGCCTTGATGTTTCAATGAGACACCAAATGAGCAACTGTGTTCCCTACCCTTTTGACATGAGAAATAGAAAATTGAATGATCAAAGCGTATTCTTGTAGATTTCAAAGTAGATGATAAAGATTAGAGCAAAACTCGTCGCCTTATACTTCATATTCTTCGCAACACTTATAGCATCATTTTCAACTTCTCTGAAAGCCAAAACTTATTGCGATCTGCATTACATAACTCATTGCTGTCGCTTTAACCATGGTAGCCTCCCACTTTTTATCTTCTCCTTGCACAATACACACGAGCATCTTGCCAGCATAACTATCCCAAGACCAACATACACCCCTCTAAAAATTGTAATCATATTTCGGTGAGTAAAGGTTGCAAAACCCTAGCGCATATACTAAGCTACTTGTTTTGGCTTTCTTCCCTAACTCTCTTCCACCCACCAATCTTCTTTGATGCTTCAATCAAACCTCTGAAGTCTACATCTTAATTCATATTAATATCATACTTGTAAAGCGTAAGGAGATCAAAGAAATAAAACTTACCCATAAAAACAAGTTATAGGTCATGGAAATCAATATGGTAAAACAACGATCAAACTTGGAATTAAATAGAATATGATTGAAACTTGGGGCTAAAGGCTTTCAACTTTTCCCAATAAAAAAATAATAATTTTGCAAGAATTAAAATTATGCGCGACACTGAAAATACATCCCGACAACAGATTTGATTTGGTTGCTCCAAAAATTTAGAGCACTGATTTGACATCGAAATGAAGTATTTGAATAGAGTTCTTAAGTATGGAATATTGCAAGTATAAGGAGATTGTGGTTTATTTTATAGAATTGGGTGTTACAATTACTTATACTTCAACTCAAGTGCAGCAGTGCACATCTGAAAAGGCAATCCCTGCAGGACTGCAGTTCGCCTGTGACTGTTCATATTGATAATCAGCGTTGCATTTGATCGTCCAGCCTTCTCGTATCTAAACAAACTAATTCATCAAAACACAACTTGATGAAGGACATTTTGGCCATTTCTCCATATCACATCACAACAGGTTAACAAGGAATAAGGGCAGGATATAATACACACAAGGCATTGCACTTTATAGTATGTAAAGGTAAATAGTATAATATCACAGCAACATACCTCCATGTAGGAGTAGGAGATCTCACAATCCGAGTTGGAAATAGCTTAACACAGGAAATAATACAAGTAATCTCAAACTGTCACTCATCCAAATATAACACTTTAAAAAAAACACTGGATAACACAACTGCAGCTGCCTGCATTTTAGCTTTGCATGTGCTTATTGTAAACCTCAGTGATGTGAACAGATCATCCTGCAACTTTTCTTGTAAAAGTTCTGCTGGGTTGGATTTCCTGAGATCGTCCCATAAACATATTAGACTGGCCATGCCATCCTCCAGCCTTCATAGGTGCTGGCAATGATTGCCTCATTGCTTGCTTGCCGGAGCCAAGAGACATGTTTGACAACTTCTCTGCAGATTCACTTACTCCACGGGCGGTCTTACCAGGGTAAATGGAGGCTGCATACCGATAGCTTTACATTTTAGTTTTGATTCTTTATCGGAGGGATAACAAGCAAGATTTATGTTTATCAACACAACCAAAAAATCGGAACTAAATAAGCATGAGAAGTAACCTACATGGGGTGTTCTTAACTGGTGGCCGATATTTTGGCTGTTGCTTAATGGAGCTCTTAAAAGATTTGTCATTCTTGTTCAAATCCTTGCCATCCAGTTCCAGTTTGCGTTGTACACTTGCGCCAAAGGCAACATGAGGTTTCAGATTTGTGGTTTTTGACATGGGAAGAGTTCCAGGACCAACACTCTTCCTTGCAGATTTCTGATCAAAATATCCCCTGGTTCCCAAGGATGGGGGTGTTCTGTTAACAGTTACTTTAGTCCGTAATGATGGCGGGACATAGGAACAATTCTGCATAAAAAATGGAAATCGCACCTGTTAATCCTAAATCATCCCATCAAATGCGGAATACAATGTAAACTTATCAGTTCTAGAAAGCCGACAACAGAAAACAAGAGAATAAATCACCTGGAAGAAGGGATGCTGAAGGACCTCTGCTGCTGTTGGCCTCTGCAATGGGTCCCAGGAACAAAGCGACTGAAATGATCCCATTAAATAATCAGTACAGAGACAAATATCACAACAAGCCGACAGTTGAAGAGTAGGAAGAGTCAGACCAGGAAGCTGGAAAATATTCACTTACCCTAATAAGGCTAATTGCATCATCGCTAGCTGAGGGTATAAGAGTTGAAAGATGCACGCCAGGAAGCTGGAAAGTATTATTATTCTAAGATCAGCAAGGGTAAGAGAAATTAACAAAAAATGCTGAGATAATGCACCACAGCTACAAATAGGTTGAAAGTGGTTTCCATGACATTGCACTATATAATCATAACCAGACAATATAACATACATTGTAGATAAGGGGCATTGTCAAAAATGAGTGGGGATTCATGATTTTCCTACACAGATGATTGGAAAGTGCATGATTTTGATGAGAGCTTTCAATACAGCATCAAGAATTCAACGTCACCCAACACACTACACTATCAAGAGAGACTACAAGATTCAAAAAAAGATTCTAGATATTTTAAACATATTTATCACCCCGATAGATATTGGGGCTACCAGCAGAGGAGTTTTGCCAACAGAAAATCCCCACAATCCAAAATCATGAACTTCAGAGGCCCAATTTCATTAGACTTATCAGAAGGTCCCATTGGAGAGAATCCACTAAGAACTGAACATATGGATCACCAATAATGAGTTGAGCACTTTAACCAGCAATAGGGTGCTTGACCCCCTCCCCAATCACAATATAACACCATTCACCAACTAAAACTAAGAGAATATAACACTAGATTCACAGATTCACAGGAATAATTCACAATATAACACTTAAAGCCACCAGCTCGCAAAAAGTCCAAGGCCACTAGATTCACAGGAATAATTCACAATCAATGGGATTACGGGAATCTAACCTGTGGGAACTGGTAGTTCATAGCTTTAGAAAGAAAAAGCCCATGGGCCCAAGAGTTCTCTGTAGGAGTTCCAACAACACTACATATTTTATATATCTCGTCTGCTTCACTGCAGTAACATCAAGAACATTCGAGTAAGAATGCAACGGGATGGAGAGACAACCAGACACGTACATCAATTCAAGCTCTGAAAAATGTGAACTAATGCTATACCTTAATCCAGGAAAAAGGGGACGAAGAGTGAACATTTCAGCAATTATTGCACCCATTGCCCACATATCTGAAAGTCCAAAAAGATACAGACACCCTCAAGATACCATAACGACAACAGTCTACCATACAGAGAAGGAGCTAATTCACTTACCAACAGCAGAAGTATAAGCGGGGGACTGAAGCAGAACTTCAGGAGCCCTATACCTGCCATGTTACCAATTTTTTAAGATATAAAAAACCCGACAAACATTCAAACAAGCATCAAAAAGAACAGAACACTTCTAAAAATGATTAAAAAAAAACCTACCAGCGTGTGGAGACATATTCTGTATAAGGTGGCCCAGAATTGACTTCTCGAGCAAGACCGAAATCAGCTATTTTGATTACATCTTTAGAAACCAGAAGATTTTCTGTAGTGAAAAAGATATTGAAGTACTTAGTTGATTAATCAAAGAACTTGTTAACAGCATACATAATGAATACAAAACATCTAAATCGCAGAGATTAAGCATTCAACAATGCTCTGATTTATCAGTAAAATTATTGATAAATTCTCGCTGCAAACTAGCAAATCGGAAAACTTGAAAACACATTGGCAACAAAGTTAGCTTACAACTAAGGGTGGCTAGAATTTAAAAAAAAATCAATATAAAGGATACTAAAATGTCTGAATTTGAATAAAATTTGACTACACAAGACACAACAGATGCACATCAAATACCCTATTGGGAAGAACTGTGTACCTAATAATCACAAATTAAAAATAGAAGCAGCTAAATTCCATAGCAATTCTCAAAGAATCGTGGAAAGTACAAGGATGATCAAAGTTTAAGAGCTTTGCTTTGATAGTAATGTACAAATGGATGCTTAGTTAATTCTCACAAAAGGTCTCAGAGATATTTTCTAAAGATCACAAAATTTCAAGTATAAGCATGCTTAAAATTGTTTTATTTCTGACCCCAAGTAGTTTCACACTGGCAGCCCATACCTGGTTTGAGATCACGATGAAAATAGCCACGCTGGTGCATGTAGGCAAGGGCTTGAAATACTTGAAAGCACCAATTTCTCACATCATTCTCTGAAAAGGGTCTTCCCCTATCTTTCATGAGTTGATACAAATTGCACTCCTAGTAAAGTTAATGTGATATGGACTAGTATTAGAAAATTAAAATTAATTAAATGATGGAACCATAAATGTTCACACATGCAAAAGAACATCACCATATATTCAAACACAAAGTGCAGGATATCATGCTCTCTAATAACTTCTTTCAGCTTCACAATATTTGGATGGCTCATCTTCCTTAGCGACTGCAACATTTTAAATAAAGTAAATTGGGGAAACAGAAACAACAAATTTGACATGTGATGGAATGACTAGTAAGCAAACTACCTTCACTTCTCTTAAATTAATGCATTCGTCCCAGGAATAATATTTTTTCTTCATCTTCTTTATAGCAACCTGTGAATGTATCGCATGATGTTAAATTAATAAACAAAAAAACTATATCCACATTCATCACCATAGGAATTTGACTTACAACTTCTCCACTCTGTTTATTTATAGCACGCCAAACACACCCAAAAGTTCCATCACCAACTTCTTTAATTAGCTTGTACCTGCACAACCAGAAGTGCGAATAAATAACGGCATACAGCACAAATAGCACAAAAAGTGCAAGTAGATTAAACTCACCTCTCCATTGTTGAATCCTTGAGTCAGAAAACGACAATGCTGAGTAGCTGGTGAAGAGCTCTTTATTCAAGAAAATTGAAAAATCACTAGCACAAGGCACATAAGACAAAGATGCCCAATCAATGTCCGTAAATAACGCTTTACAATAGGAACGAAATAGAATGATTTATCCAGCAGAATCCACCCGATGACTTAAATCACAGTACGCACAGAGACGAGATGTGAACTCTTGTAATCGGCTAAAGTTGTAGACCTAATCACAGTAGATTCATGACCAGTGGCTCTGAGACAGTCCAATAGGGTAGATGGCAGAGATGCTTGGGTATTTAAGAACATGTTCTTCAAGGAAGAAACTCTGATTCACATCATATTACCGAGGCTACCACAGAACTCCAGAGCTATCTGGAAAATGACTTCTACGCACCTAACGGACACCCGGAGAAACAAAGAAAATACTACGGCCACAAAGATTCTAATGGGATAAGCTTATCTAGTGGTGACTACAAAAGCAATCTGCATTCCTCAGCCTGCAATTATCAGTCCTGCAGGAGACTGTATGATTTATCAACACCGGAATAATTTATATATTGTGAAACAGGATCAACAAAAAGGTTATGGCAGTACCCCGCAAGAAATCTTTCCAAAACTCTCGACTTGATTTATACTCCACAAAGCGCTGATAGAAGATTCAAAGAGGAACAAATAAAAAGGATCAGAAAGAGCAGAAGGAGCACGCAACCACCTTTCAACACAATGAAGAGATAACTTACTCATAGGAGAGCACTAAAGTTCTGACAAACTTCTTAGTAGATAAGTGCATTGGGCCTCCTATACTGATCATTTAGGAAAACTTGGGCACTAGGTGCTGTTGACAAAGGAAACAAGAAAAGAACCTCCGAGAATAGAGAACCTCCAATCAAGAGCTTTCTGGAATGAAAGAGCCTGAAAATGGAAGCAACTTGACCGGAAGTTAACATGCTCCATAACTTGGTGAAACAAAATGAGCCCTCTAAATCAAAGTCTGGAACCTGAAAATCAACACAGCAAGAAAGTAGTGCTCAGTCAAACAAACTTATAATCTAAAACAAGCAGATATTAACAAAGAGCAGTAGACAAGATTTAACAAAAAACAACTATATGCAAAGCATCAAACTTTAATGTGGTTGAGCTTAAGAATATGTCAAGGCCATAAATACAATTAAACAATGATATGTGCATCAATTGACTCCTGCCTTCCAAAATTGAGCTTTTAGTTATGCGATCAGCATATTCAGCAATATGAATGAGGATAGCATTTCATGCTTGGTTAATGATTCATTTTAGCTGAAAACATCAACATAACAGCAATACGTCATGACGAATCCAATTGTCTGCTTTAAGTCTCATATACAAGAATGCATCTAGTTTCAACATCAATTTAAAGGGGTAATATACAGGCAATATGATTTTGCTTCATAATATAACGAAAATTGACCATGTCCACATCAATAAATTAATTAATCCTAGAGATATTCGGTATGTTTCAATACCTGATTGCACATCAAATAGACAAATAGTTGTATCTTTGGTACATATACAAAAATAACATATTCATCCTAGACGTATTCCTTCTGATTCCATATCTTATCGCATGTCTAATAACAACATTCATCCGAACACTAATGGGAATAATTAATTCACTGAAGAGGTATTCTTCCTAGTTCTGTATCTGATAGTACGTCTATCAAGTAGCTACCTCTTCCACACAAAAACAGAAAGAAATAAGTCAATGCCCATTACATTCGCAATCAAAACCGAAATACGGCCCTCAAAGTTCTCCGATATTCAAAACAAATACAAAATCCGTAGGTCCCGTACATCCTCAGGAAATACCTCGATTGCACATTGATTCATCGCCGTCAATCACCATAGATAAAACCTCAATAATCAAGTTAACTAATACCTAATCATCAGAAATCATAATAATCAATAATATCATCATTTCCATCGAACAATAACACAAAATCATTATTCAATTAACTCCGCAAATAACCTAATTGGAAAAAAATAATCAATCAATCAGAAAACTCAATCAACACAAACCAGAATCTCAAATTCATTCTACTAATTACAAAACACACATCAAACCTTCAAAAACACGACAACTTTCTCCAGAAAAAAAAATCGCGATTGTAAAAGCACCAAAATCCAAACCCTAGCCTCCGATCTAACTCAAAAACGTCAAGAATCGCATAAAAAAACAAAAAATCAAACAAGAATCAAATCGAAATCTAGACAATTCAAACCTAATTCAAATTGAAATCGATCAATCATATACAAAAACGAAGGAATTCCAATCAATCAAAAAAGAAAGGCGGAGAAGAGAGAGAGAGGGAGGCTTGGAAACCTGAAGGCCAAACGGCATAAGCACCTTCCAAGACGCGGAAGGGAAAAGGTGGACTCCAGAGCGATGTTCCTCTCCTAAACTCTCTCTCAGTTTCTCTCTCTAGAAAAAGGTTGATATTTTTTTCTCTCTCTACAAAATAATATAGCCGAGGGGACAAAGTAGCTTTGGGGTTGAGATTTGGGGGTATATTCCCGTCTTTGCGTAAAATATGAGATGAGCTGAGATTATATTGTAAGCCACGCAAAACAGAAGGTGTGGTGTGTGGGTGTGGCAGCTACGGCTACCCATATGTAATTTACACGCTGCTGTGACCTTCGCCAGTTGACCCTACCCCCCCTTTTTTTTTACCCTGCCATCATGCCGCCCACCTCGCTATTTACCGCTTCATCAGCCCTCTAACCTTTACCTAATTAAGGAGTAATCACTTCATTTTTACTGCGTAACTCTTTCTTATTTACCACTTTTGCTCTTTACATATGCCATCACCTAAACAACCCCATACTATTAAGATACCCCGTGGAATACTTATTTGTTAAGGAATTTAATGATTATGGTTGTTTTAGAGTCCGAATCCTCACTTCTTTCTTTTATGGGTATTATCATGTTGCAAGACCTTGATTACCGGAAAAGAATGGGTGATTGAAATTAGCCACTTTTACTAAAAAGCCAATAGAGTTGCTGATTGGTTGTCCAACCAGGGATGATCTTGATCGAGAAGTTTGTTCTTTTTGAAGCGGCCCTAACAACTCTTCGTGCTATTTTGTTGGAAGATATTAGTGGAGTTGCTTTATAGCTAGATCGATCTTGGCTGAAACTGCTTAGATTTTGTTTTTGTTTTGTTTTGTTTCTTTGTATTTTCGTTTGTTTGTGTGCTTATGTGTACTTTACTTTTGTTGGTTTCCCCCTCTTATGCCCCCAAAAAAATATTTAGGTGAAGTAGCGGACTTTGGAGCGATTCCATGAGTAATGAGTTTCTTAAGGTGATTGTCTATATTGTGTGGTGAAGTAAGTTTGTGATGCAAGTGGTATCAACACTTCTAGAGATGGTCCTTTTAGGAATGGAATATAACAGAAAACGTTGAAAACTTGTGATTTTGTAGGGAATACTTGCATTTACGCTTTAACTCATTCAAACCAAACATATATATTGAAATAAGTTAAGCTAAAAGATCATTAAAAAGTAATTTGTCTAATTCTACTGATGTGTGGATGACTTATTCCAATGGCTATTTTCAAAATTTTGAAATCTAGTTCTCCAAATATTGTTGAAATATTGATGTAGTCACCACTTTTTATTAAAAAGGATTTTTATATTGTGGAGGTTGTGGAATAAGTCATGCCTAAGATTTGAACATATCATAAGCTTATGGTGTTGAAAATTGAATTACCCTGATTCCACACACACCACACTTGTGACATGACATATTCAACATTTACAACCATTCAAATGGGTACAAATCTAAATGTCTATATTCTCCACGATCACCACTTCACCACCCATGAGGGAATACATTAGCCATATGTCACACCACATTTACTGTGACTACTTAATATTCACAAGACTTACAAATTACAATAGTCCACAAATAATGTAGATTACCGAGAAACATTGAATGAAATCCACTATTTAACTTGACAAGAGCGGCTATGTATTTATTGATCAATTATATATATATAAATTAAAAAGGAATTTGTGGATATCAACCACAACATAGTACAAAAAGGTCGTATATAATTAAATTTCATATATGAATTGAATTACGGTTGATTTTATCTGGGTTATTTCTAAGGAATTAAATATTTGAATATAATGTCTAAAATACTTTGTAGTTAGTCTAATCCAAACTCATTCTTTAGTTTTTGAATTGACTATCTTGTAAATTTCATCGTACATAATATATAAGCAACATTAGACATATTGATCTTTTAACCTTAATTACTTTATTAGGTAAGTTTTTATGATTGAACCACTTTTTTCTTTACATTACTACGAAAATCTTTGATCTCATTTACTTTTCAACAATGAATTACTTGAAATTTAATTAGGTTATACATATGGAATAGAGTGAGTTGTGCACTATCTATTCCAAACTTATTTTTTAATTCATAAACAAAGTATCATATATAATGATCAGATAATAATTTATTGTCAAAATTTCACTATGAACTCTTTATGTAGAAGTTGCTTTGGATCCTTTAGAAGTTTACTTTGAGTATTTTCACATAATTAGTGTGAGCTATGCTATCTCACCACAAACTAACCCCAATTCGACGTAGTCGACTAGTTTTGGCCAGCTTTATCAGTATGGAATATAGTAGATCGCTTCTTTTAATAAATTTTCTTTTATGCTCTTGATTAGATTTTAAGTGTACCGATGAAATATGTAACTCTAACTGAACCCAACAAGAAAATCGATTAAAACTCGATTAGTATCCGACACGCTTCAACCCAAATATAACCTGACCGGAATGAAAAATCTCGTTAACAATCTAACCCAATAGTAAACCAATTAGTAACAACATGAATATGATTCAACTCAACAAGGCCTAATTAATAATGACCTTTAACCCAAGTTAAGATATGTTCAAATCCAAACTATTCTTGATGAGGTTGAGAATTATAAATCTTAAATACGCTATTATGGATCGCACAATTCTATGATATGAAGCCGATCTAATTATAACTCGAACCCAAATCGAAAAATTCATTTTTCCAGTCCGATATTATCGAATCCATACGTCTCGAACCAAACTCATATCCACACTCTAAATTGATACCATGTATGTCTTCTTAGTTCTCAAAAGCGGTAAAGTGCCCATACCACAGCTTTAACTAGTACATAGGTAAGCCAAAAAAGTAAATATAAACATAAATTCCCTCTTTTAGTGGCATGTATCTTAAAGCATGGCAACACAAGGCTTGCCCAACTCTTCTCTCACCTTTTATACTTCATCCACCTCATTTCTCTCTCGTCCACTTTATTTCCTAATAATTTTACTCCACAACCTTCCCAAAACTTATATTTCCTCCACAATGTTAAGGTTACCCAACTAATTCTCTTTTCAATTTTTACATACCCCACCACCAATAACTAAGTTTCATTTTATTAGTTGTATTTAGATAACTAGATCCGATAATTAACACATTGAATAAAATTTCATGGTTTTTTTTCTAATGGTAAATTGTTATAATGATTTGACAAATTGAAATTGATGCTTTATTAAAAGTATTATGAAGATAAATTCATATTGACATATTAAAAAAAATTATCATTAAGATTTTTCATTGAAAAATAATAAAAGTACATATAATAATACGAAATAAAATAAATATTACATATAAAATTATTAAAAAAAATTACACTAATTATACACTTATCCATTTCATTATTCACCCCACCCTTGACAATGAGTGAAATTTGGGAATCCTAGGTTGGGAAATTTGAGTGAAATTAAAATGACTTTTGGGAATCCTATGCCTAGGTTGGGAAATTTGAGTGAAATTTTGATAATGTGCTTGTTGTGAAGAAGATTGATTGAAATATTAAGAATGTGGTTGTTGTGGAGAATTTTGAGTAGTATTTTGAAAGTGGGGATGTCGAGGGAAAGTTTGAAATTGATATCCCATATTTTGATGCGGTGGATTTTGGATGTAAAAATTTTGTAACATTGCTTGAAAATTTTGGATTATTTAGCAGATTTGGATTAAAGGTTGGGAAGTTTGGATTTTCTTGGATTTATGGATTATTTTAAGAATTTGGGTTATTCTCATAATTTGATTGTTATCCATATTAAGGAAAAATAATTTGAGAGGAAAGTTTAATGTAGTTGAGAGAAATAAGACAAAATTTTAATGTGGAGAAAATATATTAAATTTAGGCTCATTTCATATAGGAAAAAAATAGAGTTGTTGGTATTTTTATTTTTTTACAAAAAATCAGATTTTTTTTTTAAAACTCGTTATAAGATTTATAGCCGTTGGAAAATACCAATAAAAGAGAGCCAATAAAAATAAGACAAGTGTTAATAACCCATTGGACAAAATAAAACAAAAAATGAAAAAAAAAAATCTTGAGCACCTCTCTTGCTTTCAAAGAAAGCACAATACTTGGGCAACCTTCCACATTAAGAATGACAATGGATCAGAGTCAAAAGTAGATCCAATAAAATCCGAATTCGATCCGACAAGTTCGTGGACCTTAATTGTTGATCCAAATTCGACTCCGAATCCGCAAACTCCCCAATTCGATTCGTCAGACCTAAGAATTCGATCCAAACTTTAATATTTTCTTACCTATTTTTTGTTAATTTCATTACTAATACTATAATTCATTTATAATACATAAAGTAAATTTATAAAATTTATTTAACTTTATTTATTTTGGTTATTATATTTGGGCTTTTTTTTTATAATACTAGCCTTGATACTACTCATTCGGATCGGACTATCAGACTCGGATCACAATCGGGTCGGATGTAATACAAAATCCGAATCCGACCCATCTCCTATTCGGAGTCGGAGGTTTTCTTTATCAGATTCGGAGTCTGGAGTTTTTTTAAATGGGTTTGGATTGAACTTTTTTCTTTCGGATCAGATCAGACTCGGTTCAGATTCGAATTGAATTGTCATCCCTATTCCACATTGGAAGACAAGCTCAAATGGAGAGAGAGAGAGATCAAAAAGGGAGGGTAGTTGCCCCCCATTGCCCATGTTCTTATACGCCAAAAACCATAAAACATGTGGTCAGGCAGGTCAACTTAGAATTTAGGTTTGTTTGAATTTCGGGACAAATTTATTTATATATGATCGCACATCGCGCCCTATCAATCTATCATTGCATTTCCTCACACAGCCACCCAGTTTCCTACTGTTGCACAATTTGTTAACCTACTTCTCTAGAACAGTCACATTTTACGTTACTGGTATCCAAAAAATGACTTTAAACGTTTTTATCTCCGAATTCGTAAAGCAAAAAATTATAGAAACTTAACATTCTAAAAATTTACATTAAGATGCATTTAACAAGATACCAATTGAATATATTATTTCTTATTATGATAAAAATTTATGGTCAAACTTTTTAAACTTTGGCTCAAAATAGTAAAAGGAGACTTTTTTTTTTATAGAAACTAAGGGAATTTTCTTTAGCAGGATATTTTTGACAACCTACTTCATTCAATTAGGGGAGTATGCTTATACAATAATCATGACTAATTTGTGACTTTATTCAATTCCTTTTTTAATTTCATTCTGCTTGCATACATGCACTGTATGATTACTTTATATAATGGAGCAATAATTAAACGTTTCCTAATCCATGAAAAGTTGATAACCTTTTCCTTTTCAGATTCATCATTAAAACAAAAAGGGGGTTAACAGTGAGAGATTAGTAGCCAATAATGATTACTTTTCAACACCCTTAATATATAGAAAATAAGTAAGATATAGCCATCAATATGAACTTTTATAATTGCATATTTGCCTCTACATTATTCATTTGTTCATTGATGTAACACTGAGTTGAATTAATAATAATAATAATCATTATTATCATAATAATAATAATAATAATAATAATAATAAAAAACAGCAGCTTCTGAGGGAAGAGCAACCGGAGTATGTCTGTATCAGGAGCAGAATCATCATCCAACCTTGCAATGCTGAGATCAAAAATTCAAAATAATAAAATTTTTGACTGATATCCAGAAAGTTGTTCACCCAAGAAAAATGACAACTTTTTCCAAATTTATATAAAATAAAAAAACTTAGGTTTCTATACCATAATCTTAGCTATAATGGTGGATCAAGTCTTATATAGGATGCGTTCTGCAAATGAAAAACAAATTACCCAGACTTTGAATTTATTAATGGCATATGAGAAATATTTATTTTACTCTTGATATATTTATTAAACCTTTTATCATAAAATTACCATGATCAATAATTAGACTATGTTAAAACCAAAGTATGGGAGAACAGAAGCTTGGTAATTGCATTCGACAAGACCTAGGATTCAATTTCTTACAGATGCATATAAGATATCTTTGGGCATCCAAATTCTGAAGATTACATACACAATCACTATAGTTTTTACCTAAGGAAGCCAATATTGATCCCACAAACTGGCTCTCCCAAGTAATCTCTAGTTTGTCAGGGAAATGAGCTACGACTAAGGCAAGCAGGCTATCCTCAGACAAGGTTGGATTTACTCAGGGAGGACATGGCAGGTCATAGACTCATAGGAAAGTACAAGACTCCCAGTCCCCCTCATCTGGCAATCTGGGATTGTCATGAAGAAACTAATGGGACCCCACTGCTGTAGCTATTTCAAAAATGCAGGTATCAGGTTGTCTCACTAGTCACTACCAACAGTCCAATGAAATCATTAATATGACCGTTCAGGGGCCATGACTTTACCCCACAGTGATACAAAAAACAAATACAAAAAACATGCTTGTTTGGTTATTTTAAAGCATTTTCCTTTGTCCATCAAAGTTTTCTTCCTTGTGAAGCTTCTTACAGGTTTTTTCAGCTAATATAATCCCAGCATTCTCTCAAGGGATTGAATAAAATTATAATTTGCGACATCATTCTACTTATAGTTTTCTAAAAAAGAGAGAATCAAACAGAAGTAGAAGAAACAAATGGATAAACATACTGAATACAACACTGGAGTCAAAATGGAGAAACCAGGTTGAATATAGGTGTACATCACAAAATGGGCAAAAGACTTTTTAATTAAGAGAGGGAGATGAACAGTTGGTTTGTCCTTCGCGGGAGGCAGGGGAAAGCAAAAAAAGTAAGTACCTGAGGCGGATTAAGTACTTTCTCATCATAGCGGATGTCACATGGAAGTCTACAGCTCTTTCATCTAAACAAAATCCACAAAGAAGTATAAAACTCTTTATGTGATAAAATGGAAGTTCTGACTGTCAACATGGCAGAATGGCGGGAGCAATATATCTGAAGCAGCACTAATCAATTGATAATGGTATTTTTTGGCTAAGAAAAACTCTATATTAGTCTCAATGACTGGGACAAAATGGTCATTTCAGGTTGTTTAGATTCATTCAGTGATATATAAATCAACCTTCACACAACTCACCTTCAACGTTAAGAAATTTTTCGATATATTATTAAAGATGGATCCTACACAAACTAGATTCGTGTGTTACTCAAACTCGTCAAGAATTATTGGACTATGATGCATTATCTGACATGGATACATCAAAATCCTTTACGTCTTTAAGTTACTCACATACTTTTGAAGGTTCACATCCATGTACAACAAGGTAAAAACATCTGAGTATTTTTAAATGGGTCCGAATACTGTTATAAACAATACAAAATGACTATTTAACCTCAAGATAGGATAGTATTTCCTAAACCCACATAACTTATCGGCTTTGGGTCTTTGGTTAATGATCTTAATCCTGAATGGTCAATGTTCTTGATTAAGATGTTTGAGCAACTTGTTTCTATCAACTAACCTTCTCTAAAAATATCAAGGAAGGTCATAGGGACTCTTCTAAGAGACCTTGAATGTGAGGGAAAGTGAAACCCTAGGCCTCAGTCATGGTTTGCCTCTCACACATAATGACATAAAAGACAAGCCAACT
The DNA here is from genome assembly GCA_026401315.1 of Dysphania ambrosioides. Taxonomy (NCBI): domain Eukaryota; kingdom Viridiplantae; phylum Streptophyta; class Magnoliopsida; order Caryophyllales; family Amaranthaceae; genus Dysphania; species Dysphania ambrosioides. The sequence continues at coordinate 24,348,361 of CM048666.1, forward strand.
GGAAAATTCTAGGAGATTATGCCCTGTTTTATTAAATCTCCACAGGATATGGAAAGGAGACGCCCTTCTTAAAATTAAATTCTTCTTATGGCTAATGTGGTGTGATAGGATTCCTAATTCAAACCCCTTGATACTAGTTCTACGTTAACTACTCCTCTGTGTCCTAGATGTCAATAGATCCAGGAGGATACTTCACAAGTGATTAAAGACTGCCCTATCTCTACCCCAGCGGGGCAAATTAACCCTATACCAAGTCATTGCAATTCCTGGTAATTATCCTCTTGCCTAAAATTAAACCTGCTAACCACTACCATTTGTGAGGGAGTCAAATTTTGCACCCTTTTACCTTTCCTGAGATTTCATATGTGATAGAGTAGAAACAAGGTTGGAGTTCAAGAGCCAATCTCAAACCCGGACCAAAAAATTAACACAACAACCAGAGTGGAGAAGGCAATTTGTGTCTGCCACCCTCCCTAATTCAAATCTAACTGAAAAAAGCTATCACATTCAGTTTTTCCTCAAGATTGACACATCTTATATGCGGATGCCTCTTTCTTGATGCCTCTCTTGCACAAGGTTGGCGGGAACTATACAAACCAATCCAGAATGTAGCTCAATGGTTCCTCTAGAAAGTGTTCGGCAACTTCTGTTCTATTAGCAGGTTGCTGGCAACCAAAGAAGGCCTCATCCTAGCACAAAGTGTGGGAATAACAAATCTAATGATCTATTCAGATAGTACTAAGGCAGTTGATATCATTAACTATCAGGAGGATTATCAAACTTCGTTTACAAATAAGATACATGAATGCAGGGTGAGGACCAGGGAGCTCCCGAAAATCAAACTAATGCATGCTAGAAGAGAGCCCAACAAGCTTGCTGATGCCATGTCAAGGGTAGATTTCAAGACTGCAGCAAGGAAGTAACTAGGGTATTACCCTAACCCCCAAGTTGCCATATGGACTTCGACCATATGGATTGGAATAGCCTTTGTGGTGATATTGATGCATTCCATCCTTTTCACCAAATAGAGAACTTGAATTTTTCAAGTATCTCCTTGATCCTAAGTCTTACTACCTCTTCAGTGATAAAATTTCAGGTATACAGAGTTTGAAAAGAATAATTTTGAGGGAACACATAAGAAACAACAGGTATCGATCACTTCAAAATTAACTTGTTGCAAACATGTCCATATGAATTCTTCATTTAAAACGGTGATGTTACCTCATATAACACAGAGGCTACCATTGAAAATATCTACAACTTGACCAAAGCACAAAGATAACTCTTTCTCAACTGTGTCTAGAAGACTCTCCACGCAAATGTGTAGATCTCAAATTATGTTCGTCCTGATATAGAATTCAAACACCATGGTAAGAACCATAAAAATTATTACTATTTACTAGCATAACATCTCATATGTTACCTGCAAGCTATAAGAGAAGCTAGATGATGACTGAAAATCCAAATGTCCCTACAAAACATGAAAAATGTAACCTGAAGGGATTCTTTGCATTCCAAGAGGGGGGGGGGGGGGATTTTATTCATTATTTCATTCAACAGTATACCAGCCCATGTATATTTTGTTGAGCCCCAAAATATCCTTCATGGTTTGGTCCTATCGAGTTTAATTGTCCCTGTGTCATTTAAAGCAGGTTAAGAATATGAAGAACTACATTACTCATATACATAGCATCATATGAATTTTCATCATCCCATACCAGCCCTTGCATACTTTCTTGAGCAACATAGTAACTATCATGTGGTAGCTCCATTAAGTTCAGCTGTACCTGTAATTTAGATTGATTATTCGCACATCTTTAAACTCACTTTGTTCATGAAACTCATAAAGGTGATGTCACATACCAGTCCAGGCACATTTTGTTGGGAACCATAGTAATTATTGAGCGATATTCCGTCAGAGCTCAAATTGTCCTAAAAGTATAAACCATGTAATAATTAACCAAAATTCGAAGTGCTATAAACAAAACTAGATTTTCAGGCAGACAACGCCATTAGCTAACTTGATAAACCCAAAATGGTGCATGATGTATTTGACAGAATAGCTACAGGAAAAACCATTTAAGGCATTATAAAATTGGCAGAATAGTGAAAGGAGAAACCATATGATGCAAGTTATCCTCAGCATCAGTCAGCATCACATCTGCTTCTGAAGCTACCTGCATAACAAGACTAGATGAAATACTTTCTACACTACAATTGAACCATCAGTTGTGATCACAACACTCAATCCCCAATAATTACCTTCCTTTTCTTCACTGCATTCTTTTTTTTGCTTGATCTAGTTGACATATTTCCCTGGTAAGCTTCAAAAATATCATGCCCACAATAAGTATCCCTAGCTTCGATAGCGCTTCTATTTATGTTATTCAAGCTCACACAATTTTTCAGAGTATCCACAAGTGTTCGCAGGGTAATGTCGTAACTTTCTTGAGTCAAAGATCCTTCTTCACTCAGTTCAATGGCTTGTTTACATAAGGCCACATAACGCTGTGCCCTGGTCTGCAACCGCTCAGTTCCTTCTACCATCAATTGCCTAGTTTTTGCATCTTTTGTCCACCTCCTTAATATATACTGAGACGGTATGCTAGAGAAACCACAAATTTGGAGAACAAGCATAGCATGTCTACACAAAAAACCTCTGTACTCAAATGAACGACATAAACATGACACCTGAGAGTTTGTTTCATCCCATGCAACAAAAAAAGTTTCATTTTTTTCGCAGTCATCCACTCGATAAGTTATGGATGTTCCATCTTCACCTTCTTTCTTAGGATGACAACCTACCACACCCAAAACTTCAACCTGAAATTTCTTGAATATGGCGTGTGTATATATAGTTGACATTTGTTTCTCCCAGGGTGAAGGAGACTTCAGTGCAGGCTGTTTGTGCGATGTATCGAAATCTGCTATAGCCTCTTCCTCATACCTATTTTGTAGAATTGTACCATATTGTTTAACAAACTCTTTCAAAGTAAGTTTTCTTTGAATATATTTGTCAAAAAATGAATTTACACTTTCAGTTCGATGTAGAGGAGACATTCCAGCCAAGAAGATATTAGTTATATACAAAGGAACCCATTTCTTACGATCTTCATACAATGACCTTACCCAATCATCCTCCTGGAGATCAAACCTACCAACCATTTTCCACCATCTTAACTCAAATTGTTCATCTGTCCATGACTTGAATATACACTTTCTGAATTTGTCAGTAAAATTTTCATGTCTCTTAATGACGTGTGCAAGATTTTCTGGGAATTTATCCAGAACATCACAAAGATGAAAGCAATGACGTGTATTAGGGAAGACTTCCTGGATGGCAGACTTTATAGAAGGATGCTGGTCAGTAATAAATACCTGGGGAGTATTCCCTCCCATCGCTTTGAGCCAAGTCCTTAGTAACCAAACAAATGTGGACGTCAGTTCCTCTGCAATCAAGGCACAGCCAAGTAACATTGTCTGGAAGTGATGGTTTACCCCAACAAAGAGGACAAGGGGTAACTTGTCATTTGTCCTTATATATGAGGTATCAAGAGACACAACGTCACTAAAACTTGCATAGTCACTTCTACTTTTAGCATCAACCCAGAAGAAATTCCTAAGATACTGCTCTCCATTCAAATCTACTGCATAAAAAAATTTAGGATTTTCTTTCTTGACACACATAAAGTAATCAAGTAAGAATTGGGCATCCCCTTCATCAAGATCCAATCGGTTATCTTTATCAACTTGAGAACCCAGTACAGCCCTCATAGATCCATGATTCAAAAAACAAGCAGACTGTCTTGACATATCAACATACAACTTTTTTGTTCGTTCACTAACAGCATGTAATATATCAATATTATTCTTCTCAACCAATCTCACATTTCTGTTCATACGAAAATAATATGCAAGTGCGGGTAAGAGTTCGTGGTTATGCTCCTTTATGAACTCGTGTATAACCCATTTCCCAACCTTGTTTCTCTTGACATGCATACTCGCCTTACAATCAGTCTTCTTAATGCCAGAACGCCGGCTACTACCAACATCAGATTCTGGCGTGACCCCATACCTGGAGCATGCATACTTAGCATCGATAAAATCTTTGGATATCTTTGAACGTCGACTATTCTTTATCGAGGTCGTGAATCCCATAGATTTAGCATATTCTTGGTAGAACTTGTATGCAGCCTCATGCGACTCAAACTGAAGGTCACTATCAGGCCCAATATCAATGTCTCCTTCAAGTAGATGACTATTTGTACCAGATGTACCAGCTCCTCCATCTCGAACATGGGCTACATTAACAATATCATCCATATTCTGATCAACCCCTTGATGTTGACAAATATCTTCCCTTTGACCAACCACACTACTAGCAACACCAGGGTGGCTCTCCTTCATTGAAAAGTCCATTACTCCAATTTACGTGTTCTTAATTATCTTTCTCTACATTGAATTCCTAATCCTCACAATTTTGCCCTGGCAATAGCACTAATGTTATAAAAGGCAAGACAAAACATAGAGAATTTCCATTCTTTGTATTTTCAGAGAAAAGAAAGCAACAATCGAATAATGAATGCGCTACTACTTAATGGATACTAGGGCACGATCATCATCCATGAACACAAATTTCATTAATGCTGGAAACCAGAAAACTCTGAAATCCAACTGTGATAAAAAAGAAATATGCTCAAAGCCTCGTACACACATATGCAGATCTCCAGCTGCTAAACTAGAACCACATTGGAAGGCCACATGACCTAGATATATTCAGAGAACAAAAATAGCCAAATTCCAAACGCTCAAGTTCTAACAAATTCCTCATGCAGCTACACACCTCCGTAAGTATCATAGCACATTTCTGCAAAATTGGGGGAAAAAAGATTAGCAGCCCAAAACACAGATAAACAATACATAGTTTTGTAATTACATACTTTCAGAAGCAATGATCTTAGCTAAACTTTTACTCACCCCTCTCAGCTAATTAAGTAATCATGTCAAATAAATTGTTCAGACTCAGTGATCAATCTCAAATTCCCAATGTCAACATCAATAAAGATATGAACTTGTTAATCTATACCCTCCAATTTTACCACAATATTCTATAAAACTTCAATAACATTGAAACATGAAAGTAGGAAACTTGAAAACTCCGAACATTCAATTTGTGATAAACAAGAAAATATGCTTATAGCCTCATATACACATTATATCATCTCCTGTTTCTGAACAAGCATCAATCTGGAATCCCAGTCCTCCCAGATGTCCTAGTTTAGATCTAGAGAACAAAATTGAGACCCAAATTACAAATGCTCAAGTTCTAAATTCCACGTACAATAACATAAAACTAAAATAATCCCAATTCCTAACAGTTTATCAACAACACACCCACTAACCATGGGAAAAATTAACAGCCTGAGACCGCAATTTGGAAAGCAATAATCTATGGCAAAGCTAAACCCCCCCTTTCAACTAACAAGTAATTATATCCAACAAATTGTTCAAATTCAGCGATCAACCTCAAATTCTCCCATTTCAACTACAAGAAAAATATGGATTTTCTAATCCTACTCTTTAATTATAGATGCAAATTCTAAATAATCAGAAAATCATTAACATCAATTATGTTATAAAATAGATGCAAATTGAGATGTGAAACAAGTTAATCAGCTTCATGCAGCTCAAATTGAAGGTCAAAATTAGGCCCAATCATTGTCTTCTTCAAGACTGTTTGGACCTGGGGTATCAGCTCCTCCATCTCGATCATGTACCACATTAACAAGATCATCCAATCATCCATATTCCCACCAACCCCCTTTCCTTGATAAATATCTTCCCGTTGATCAACAGAATTACTAGCTACACTAGGGTGGCTATTTTTTTTATCAAGTCCAACAACAAGTTCTTAGATATCTTTCTCTACATTGAACCCCTCCTCACAAAGTTTTCCTGGTGATAAAACTAACGTTATCAAGGGAGAGACAAAATAATTGAAAGCAACAAAACAAGCAACCCCAAAGCTTCAAATCTTTGTACTTCCAAAAATAGGGAAAGCAAAGATCGAACAAACAACGTAATACCGCAGCAGTAGGATACAAGGGCACACCACCAGAACATCATAATCCCATTGAACACAAATTTCATTTACATCGAAAAAAGGAAATCTGGAAACTCCCAAAAATCCTACTTTGATAAGCAAGAAAACATGCTCATAGCCTCATACACACATAGTCAAAGCATCACAATGGAATCCCGATGATAATTTAGATTCAGAAAACAAAAGTCAACACCCGAATTCTGAATGCTGTACTTCTAATAGCTCCCCATACAATTACATACCCTAAAAACCTCTTTACAGTTAAATTAGCACATACCCCCCAAAAGCGGGAATGATTAACCGCCCTTCTCAACTAACCAAGTAATTATATCCAGCAAACTGTCGAGATTCAGTGATCACCCTCAATTTCTCTCATTTCAACTACAAGAAAGAAACGAATTGGCTAACATATACTCTCTAATTATTATATACCCCAATGTTCAACAAAATGAAGGAATCGTAAATAACTTAAAAAAATTCTGAAAAAAGGATGCAACTTGAGATGATAAACAAGGCAATCACTTAATCAGCAAGAATTAACTCATTTCTTGGAAACAAAAACCTTAATTTTGAAAAAAGGGGGAATTTTAATTGAGGATTTGATGAAGTGTGCTCACCTGATTGCTTCAATTGGAAGTGGAAGGAGCACAGTGAACTAGTCTCTCTCCTCCGTATGCACTTCCCATGAAGTATGAAATATATTTTTTTAGAAATAAAATTGGCAATAAACTAAGCTAAACACGTTAGAAACAAATTTAACAAGTTTTTCTTTTTTTCTTAATAAAAATTACCCTTCCTACATCTTTACTTGGATCATTGTCTCAATTGCAAGTAGTTTTGACATTTTCCGTGATATACGTAACCCTTTAGTGTATACAAAATATAGTGTTACGTAACTGGTAAAAATTATATATAGTACTTCATATTTTGATTATGTCAAATGCAGCAAATTGTAGACCATGGGTCTATTGTCTAATTGTTGCATATTGTATGAAGATGATTGCAAAGCCTAATCATCATATTTTGCTCATTTGCTGACTTTATTGTTACTGGTTGGCAAAATATGCTTGTTCAGACTTCAGACCAGTAACACCATAACATCGTGCTTAGTTGCTGGCTGGATTATTCCTAGGTGGCAATTGGCAATTGCTTTGCTTTTTTTTTTTTTTTTGCTACTGATGCTCTAGTATACATAGGATAGATGCAGAGGAGCTGGGCCGCATTGCTGGTGCTGAAGTGCTGTGTTTTGCTTGCTCCGAGCTGAACGTCTTCTGTATCATGGATTTTGGCATGGTATTATGTAATGATTACATTCAAGTCTCATTCACGTCTGTGCCTCAGCCACACTCACTGTTTTACAAAAGAGTTAACTTTTCGTTCTTCTTGGATGTGTTCTGCTGCCTCTGCATCTCATTTCATCCGTATTCTTTTTCAACTCTCATCGACACGAGTAGAAGTAATGCTAGGCTCTAGTAGCATCAGATGATCACTCAAAAAATTCAACTTCAGGATCATATATGGCTTCAGACCTTGGATAGGACTATAGGAGATCAAACATTGGAATTAGGGATATGTTGGCTTTCATGGGTTATTCTGGGAATCTGCTGAACTGTTGAAGCAACACCTGCAAGCTTTTTGTGTGCAGCTGGTTGATGATCCTGCTAAGTTGCAACTTCTGTGTAAAGCTTTGCCATCAACATTCTGCCTCCATGAAATGATCATATTGTCCTAATAACTAGGAAACTGAGGGATATGTTGGGTTTAGCAACTGACAGAACTGGAATTGAAATCTGGGAGGGATTTGATCTCCTATAGACCTTGGATAGGACTATAGGAGATCAAACATTGGAATTAGGGATATGTTGGCTTTCATGGGTTATTCTGGGAATCTGCTGAACTGTTGAAGCAACACCTGCAAGCTTTTTGTGTGCAGCTGGTTGATGATCCTGCTAAGTTGCAACTTCTGTGTAAAGCTTTGCCATCAACATTCTGCCTCCATGAAATGATCATATTGTCCTAATAACTAGGAAACTGAGGGATATGTTGGGTTTAGCAACTGACAGAACTGGAATTGAAATCTGGGAGGGATTTGATCTCCTATAGACCTTGGATAGGACTATAGGAGATCAAACATTGGAATTAGGGATATGTTGGCTTTCATGGGTTATTCTGGGAATCTGCTGAACTGTTGAAGCAACACCTGCAAGCTTTTTGTGTGCAGCTGGTTGATGATCCTGCTAAGTTGCAACTTCTGTGTAAAGCTTTGCCATCAACATTCTGCCTCCATGAAATGATCATATTGTCCTAATAACTAGGAAACTGAGGGATATGTTGGGTTTAGCAACTGACAGAACTGGAATTGAAATCTGGGAGGGATTTAATTCCGCCATAGGAATTAGTGTCTAAGATATACTACCTGGTTTTTGCTTGGATGCAAGCCCAGTCTAAGATACACTACTACTTTCGAAGGAAACTATTTGTGCAGTTCTGCTGGATGCCTTTTGTCATAGTTTCTCTCGTTTGTTGTCAAATGCAGCTATGCATGGCCATTTCATATGGCTGTACTTCGCAATAGGGCTCTCCTTGGTTTCATGTACATAGGAATACCTTCCTATCTGATGTTTCTAGATTGGTGAACCAAGTCCTTGATGAAAAAGTATCAAGTTGGTCTATATCTTATTATCTTAGATGTAAACAGACCATTGTTTGTTCTTAGGCTTACCGAGTTTTTGATTTGTTTGAACATGCAGTTTGGTACTCTGTTCCCATTAAAACATCCAGAGTATTGTTTGACAGAGATTAACAAATTGATATTGTGGCTTATTTTCAGAACAAGTAATACCTGAAAAGCTAATCAGTACATTGCTTATAAATTGAGAGAGCCACACCATATGCAGTAACAAGCAATGCTATTTAGTGTGATACTGTGATTATGTTGCCTTTGTTGGAAATAAATAACCACTTTTTCCCCTACTATTACAGAAATAGAGGTCTGCTGATCAAAATATAATAAGAACAGCAAAACGTTCGAAAAGCGAGTTACAAAGCCTACTTGTAGTACTTGTAGAATTTTCCAAAAACAGAAATGGAGAACAGGTAGCAGCTATGTTGCACTGATACGGATACGAATAGGGATATAGAAAACGGCAAAATCATTTAATTTCCAGTGAACTATGCTGCACCGATACGAACGGATACAAATACGAAAAACGGTAGGTCATATGCGAATCCATGCAATATAGGGGAGCAGTACTACTAGGAGAACAAAAATTGGAAAGGGATTCGTCAGAGAAATAGCAGTGAAATAGATATGCTTCTTGTATGGCAGATTTATTTCCAGCAACAAGGTTCCGGAGAGGAGCAAAATCATCACAAAGCCCAAGCAGATTGACGAATATGCGGCACAGAACCGTCCAAGTCGATCTCCTCCGAGTAACCCCAGAAAGGAGGAGAAGAACCCGATAGCTAGAAAAACGTGGATCCCGCAATATACAGATGGAAGATGCTGGACATTGTCTGGCACGCGGCGAGGAAGGAGTGTAATTAACCAGAGGTAGCTAATCACAAGCACCTTGTTGATCTTCTCATTATGATTGTCTTTACTTGAGAGTAGCTACTGCTGCTTCTTGCTCTTGTACACAGAGAATCTGCCTTCTTTATATTTAGCCTCTACACTTTGCCAAGTTCGTCTGCTTTGACAATCTCTATGATTCTCTGTAGCCTAGCCATCCGATCTAAAATATCCATGCTAGACTCAAGAGTGTCCAAAATAGTTTGAACAACATCATTCTTGTGTATGGTTATTGGACTAATGACCTTGCTTCCGGTCTTACTTTCACCCCCATCTTCAATAATGAGTTCTTTCCTTGTACATTCTTCACCTGGCAAAATGTTTTCTATGCATTTGTTCGCCGATTTCATCTCTTGAATAGAAGCATTTTGCCTTGCAAAAGATAGAGTGCTCCCTTGAAGACTAACTGTGGCCTTTTGAGTACTCTTTACCTTAAAGAATTTTGTAAATGTTAGGAAATCATCATCAGATTCATCGCTAAGATTCACCGTCTGAATTGCGGAAGACGAAACGGGACTACCATCGTCACCCTCTGCCACCCTTCTGCATTTTGGACTAAAACCAGGAGGCATTATAAGCGATGTCTTTGAGGAGCTTCGAGATGGTATAGCACTAGCTTCTGCGTTTCCTGTTTCTCTCACGCAATCAACAGTCTCCTTCTTGACTTCAGATTTCTTCCAATACTCCAAATAAACCGTTGTAACATCCGACTCAAAAAGCTTCGATGGAACGTACAGCTTGACATCTCCAACAGGCCTATTGTAATCATTCCAAGCAGCCTTGCAAGTGCTTCTCACCGGAGAGAAAGCACAAGGGACGTCTTGATCAAACCCAAACTGCATCGAAACTCGATGAGGTAGGTACTGCTCAGCACAACACAGTCCAACCAACATACTATTCCTTACAATCCTAGCATAGGACTCCAAATCGAAAGAAACCTCAGAGCCAACACACACCCAACTAGCCTTTTCCACATAAAGATTAGCACAAAATGACCATTCGTTCAAGCCGATCGAATAAGGCCTCCACAGAAAACTATCAACTGCAGAATCAAAATCCAAACCTATAATATCATTACTCAAAACTTTCACTTTGTCCCACCTTTGTAATCTAGGCAGTCCATGACTCGGCGGATTAGGCTTAGGGCTGAATGTAGTAAATCTTTCCCAAACCCAAACCTGCAACAACTGCAAGGGTGAACCAAAACTAATATTACTAACCAGAAAATCATCTGCATCACCCAATTCTCTCAAACTCACAACCCTTTCCTTTAACAACCTCAAGTCGTTGTATATACTAGCAAGAACAGCAGGCGCAAGTGCAATCTTAGTCCCTCGAGCTAAAAGTATGGCGATTGGAAAAACATTCTTGTTAATAATATCCTGAGCTTGAGCAGGCAAGACATACCTTGATAACCAAAGAGTTAAGAAAGCTTCGTGCTCGAACTCGATCCAGTCTTTCATCCATACATCCATCCACTGACTTTGGTATACCTTCTTAGCTTTACTCCTCCTAAGTTCCAAGTATGCAGTGTCCAAACTATGCTTGATTTCTAGCATGTTACTCGAGTAAACCTTACTCAGAACAGAATCCCCTGTAATAGAGTAACCCCCCAAAAGCAAGATATCCTCCAAAGTGATGGTAGTTTCACCCCAACTGAACACAAACGTGTTAGTTTCTGAACACCATTTCTCCGCAATGGACAAGATGGAATCTCTGCTTCCTGGGATTTCAAGCGTGGAAGCCATGATTGCTTCATAAATGGAGGACTTTTTCCAAGTGGACTGGAATTTAGGGAGTAGTTTCTGAACCCAAGTGGTCCAGTTTTTGGGTGGGTGTTTCCAGCCATGGAAGTTGAATTGTGAGGAGTAACACTTTGGTATCTGTGAAATAGGCTTTGTGGGTTGAGGGATTGGAGGAGGGTTTGAGAGTTGTGAGGTTGGAATTGTGGGTTTGAGAAAATGGGCAGTTCTTATGCAAGGCTTATCTCCTGAAGGTGAGATCATTTCTGCTTCTCTAGCCTCCATTAACGTTTCCATGTTTACATGTGCAATGAAATTATGGAACGATGGAAGTTTGAAAAGGAGGGAGAGACATTGGGGTAGAGGGAGGGACTGACGGTGGGAGAATTGGGTTTTGCGTGCGAAGTGACGGATGCTTTGCAGTAGTAATTGAGTTCTTAATTTTTTTTGTACCATTTTGATTTTTTACGAAATATAGCTTAAAAAATATATATATATAAAAAAAACTAAATATTTTAAAAATTTACCTCATCTAATAAAATCGTACTTAAATATATTATTACTTATAGCATAAGAAACTTTAACTTTATAATAAGAAATAAAGAATGTATAAAGGTACGGAGAAGTAGTATTATACCATTAGCTTCAGAAGTTTAAAAAAATGCGCAAGAAGGTTGATGAGTATTTTGGTACGCTTGCTGTCAAATTGAAGACGTGAAGTTGCATAATTATGGAATATATACATTGATTTACGGAGTATTCGTACCTACTTTGAAAATAGATTTGAGTGGGCAATGGTCATCTTCAATTTGTTGTAGTAACGTTTTACCATCAAATTTATAGTCTACCTTGAATAGAGTTAAGTGAGCAATGGCCATCTACATGTGCATACATAAACGGAATAAACTATCGGCAATCATTAATATATTTTTTTCTTATACTACTAGTGTAACTATTTATTAAATTCTCGTTAAAGAAATAAATTATTTATTAAACTACTCTTTTAATATTGTACGAAATACGTGAACTTGATCAAATGACCAATTTTAAGTTTTTACGTATGTGTTAAAAGCACTTTAAGAGCATGAACAACCATGAGGTTTTCCATTCTCTCCTCATTTGAAGAGGACTCATGGATGTGGGAATATGAAAATCCTTTGGTGAGAAGGAATGGTGTTCATCCTTATGGAGAAGAGGAAGGAGTGTATGGGGTAATTTACTATCATCTTTCTCAAAATGTTGACATGTGGAGTTTAGAGTCTATAACTTTTTTCACTATAAGTGCAATAGTGCATCATTTTTGTCAAATGTCCTTTCCCTTTTAAAAACCTCATATAACTTCGTCTTTGATCTCCACGAGAGTTAACAATTAAACTTGTTAAGGGGCAAACCTAATCAACCAATCATGATTCATTTAATTGAGTAAATTTGAGAGAAATGTAAATGAAGCCATGATACTTGGTTATGATTTATGAGCAAGCCCATGAAAGATTTTAACATAGTGTTATACTTCAATTCATATATGAGGCCTCTACAAAAAGTGGTCGCACAAACTTTGTACATGTAGAACCCTTGAAAATAATTCATAAATATTCACCCATCTATTTTGTCTCGTGATGTTTTTTTGGTCGAGAAGTCACACTATCTTCTGAATACAAACAAAAGTAGTGACTAATGAGCCAAGTCATTTACTACGTACAGTAATTAGTTTCACAATTGTCAAGTAAATTGGTATGGTGACACCATAGTTGACAATATAAAGTAAATTATGTCAATTGTCAAAGTAGTTGTCAGAAGAACTACAACACTCATATTGCAGTATGTGGACGTTACACCCGGGTGCACGATGCGCATCGTGCACCCTGTGTAAAACGCAGGGGAAAATAACATAAAATGCATATGGCTTAAGGGGCTTTTACACTTCAGATATCTCAATGACCATTTACCCCAATCCACTAAACATTTGCGGTTTCAAAATCCCCCCCCATAAACTGTCATATCCAGGCATGACTGGATATGCCTCATTTCCCGAAGTACGACTGTTGTGCATTCCTCATGCAACTGCCATCATTTCTTTCCATTTTCCCAAATAAAGTAGACCGTCCTTTCACTTCCAACCTTTCAACTTCCATTCACTCTCTCTCTCTCTCCCGGTGCTTCCCTTCCAACTGACCCCAGGCAACCATCACCTTCTTCCTTATTTCTTCAGGAATTTCTTCACAATCTTCCTTAATTTCGACTTTAAACACTCACCCTCTAAACCCTACATTATGTCCGGAGCGAAAGATAAGTAAGTTTTGTAAATTTTTTGAGTTTTCTTTCATGTTCAAGGGGAAATGCCTGATTTATGATTCTATGCACAATTTGAAGGTTTGTTGCTTATGTAAATGAAGAAGAACCTCTAATCAACATAGTTCAAGCCAAGAAATCGAAGAAGAAGAAGACCTACATGTTCGAACCAGTTGTAGATCCGGCCTTGCTAGAAGAAATAGCAGAGCAAGCCGAGAACATTGAGTAATGAATTTCACAATTTTTTTTTGTATACAATGTATTCTTTATAATGTTCATGTATTTGTATAGATGTTCAACTTTGTTTGAATTTAGGTAAGTGGGCAGTGTAATTGACCAGATGTGCATTCAATCTCTGTACATATTCAGTGGAAATGAGTAAATGTTCATTGGAAATGCAGTTGAGTGTAATAAGTTACACGATCAGTAAAATTGAGTAGATGGTCAGTGAATCGATGAACATGTTCAGTGAAACTGATCAAATGTTCAATGCAATTAACTAATTGGTTATTGAGATTAAGGACTTGTTCAGTGGACTTAATTAGATGTTCAGTGAGATTACCAAAATGTTCAGTAAAGTAAAATACATGTTCAGTGGAGTCAGAATGGTTGGTCAATGGAATTATTTAGATGGTCAGTGAAATCTATCAAATGTTCATTAGAATAGAATACATGGTTAGTTTACATAACTAAATGTTCAGTGAGAGTTATAACATGGTCATTGAAAATAAAGGACATGATCATTGAATGTAATTAGATGTTCATTGCAATTGACTAAAATGTTTAGTAAAATGGAAGGAAAATATGCAGTAGAATTGGCTAAATGATCAATAAATGATTAAGTAAATAGCCAGGAAAATGAATGTAATGTTCAATGGAATCATGTAAATGGTCATAAGAAATGGAGTAATGTTCAGTGGAATAAGATACATGATATAGTGAGATTTAGTAAATGGTCATTGAGATTTAGTAGATATTCAGTGAGAAAAGGGAGATGTTCAGTGAAATTATGAAATGTTCAATGAAATAGGTAAATTGTTCAGTGGAATTACGTGTATGGTCAGTGAAAATTGACAAATAGTCAGTATTATAAGTTAAATGGTCAATGAGATTTTATTGGATGTGAATGGTTAGTGAAATTATCTGGATGGCAAATCGAAAAATGTATAATGTTCAGTGAAATAATGGACATGTTTAGTGAATCAAATGGACAGTGGACTCAAATCAATTGTCAGTGGAATTGATTAAGTGTTCAGTGGATTTGATTAAATGTTCATTGATTTTATCAAATGATCATTCATAATTGCTATATGATCAGTGGATATTGCCTATATGGTCAGTAGATATTCGATAGATATTTAGCAGATTTTATTGGATGTTCATTGTAATAATCATTTATTTCAATAACCATTTAGCTTATTTTCACTGACCATACCCTCCCACTTCACTGACCATTTAGCTTATTCGACTGACCATCTGTTCATTTTCCGTTGACCATTCAAATAAATCCGGTGACCACATCATTCATTTTACTAATCAATCACATAATTCCAGTGAACATTCCCTTCGTTTCACTGACCATTTAGCTTACACCACTGAATATCGCATTCATTTCACTGATCATTCTCATATATTCACTGAACATTCCCTTTATTTCACTGACCATTTAGCTTATTCCACTGAAAATCATTTGCATATTCCCACTGAACATTCCTAGCAAGCCACTGACCATTTAACTTATTATCACTGAACATCTATCCATTCTAATTGAACATTTACTTAATCTCACTGACCATTTTTTTGTTTGCAGTGCACAAGAAATGCCAGCCCAGACTGATGAGGTTGGAACTAATAGGAGCAGGCACCAACACCAAAACGCCAAAGAAGGAAAAGGTTAGGATCAATGCATTTTTAATAACCATTTAGCTTATTTCCACTGACCATTCCCTCTCACTTCACAGACCATTTAGCTTATTCGACTGACCATTAGTTCATTTTCCGCTGACCATTCAAATAATTCCAGTGACCACATCATTCATTTCCAGTGATCATTCGCATAATTGTAAAAGTACATTGTTTTTATTTTCTAGATGTATTTTGTTGCACATTATACATTACGGTTTGTTATGTTTGTGAATGTACTCATTTTCTTTTAAGTTCAGTACTTACGTATCTAATGTTCATTACCTTTGTGTTTTATGTTCAGAGTCTATATAAGAAATGTTCAGTATAACTCGTTTTCTTTTCGCATCAAATAATATATATATATATATATATATTTCAAATGAACATATTACATATCCATAATGAACATACTACGTATCCATAATGAACATGTAAAATATCCCTAGTGAACATACTAATTATCCAAAAGTACGAATTGTTTAACTTGGAATGAACACACTAAAATGGAGTGATATTGACATCAAAATATTCATCGTGTTGGAAACTTTGAAGTTCTTGGACAGCAAACACTGTATTAGCAAAGTATCACCTACAGGAACCTCAAAATAATCCTGCAATATTAATCATACTTACAGTTAGCACCGTAATGTTCAGTGAATTTGGAGTTAATGTTCAGTGCATATAACCCTCATGTTCATTCTCGCAGGACTTATTGTTCAGTACCACTGAACTTAATGTTCACAGCCTTTGCAATACAATTATATCCCATTTAGTATGTTCATTGACTTTAGAGTTAATGTTCATTGCATATAACCCTCATGTTCATTCTCGTAGGACTTGTTGTTCAGTACTATTGAATATAATGTTCATTGCCTTTGGATATAGTGTTCATTGTCTTTGAACGTTGTGTCATTAGATACATGTATAATGATCAGTATCTTTATAGAACGTGTATCCCTCGTTTTCATCGTATCAACAGCCCTACTCGTCCTTTTTTTTTCCACGATTGAAGTTTTCGGCCCTTGAGCCTGTTGTAAATCTTCTCCTGTGTTGATTTAAGCCGATCATTTCTGCCACTCTTTTTTTTATTGGGTCATTTATTTCATTCTCATAAAGCACAGGATGATCATCGTGTATCTGTGTACCATATGCAATGGGTTCTAAAACACCATTATCCTCATTAGTACACTCATTACTATCCCTCTTGTTCGTTATACCACTCAAATAGAAATCAACCTTCTCCTTGCACTCAACTAAGCACTTTTCTACGGCTCCTCGAGCAGCAGTATCAAACTGAGCAGCATCAACTAGCTTTGTAAAACATCGTATATTATATAACCTCTAAATTCCAGAAGGTGTAGCACCTAACCCTTCAACCACATTCTCATCCACCTTCGTACACATAGCAGACTTAGTCCATCTCCTTAGGATGTATCTTTTTGGTATAAAAGTAACATTGTTGAGGTAAAGAACACGAAGAGCATGTTTACAAGAAGCCCAACCTTGTAAAAATATTTGCATGTGCAATCAATTGTCATTAGCCAATCATTGAATGTAACAATATGATCTATGATGTCCTTTTTCGAATGACCCACATGATGCTCATAAGTTGGGGGTTGCATTTGGATAACCTTCGCAATACAAGGAACACCATTTACAAAATTATCCTCAAATTGGATATATAAGATAGTGTAAACCTTCCTTGCATGCTCCAATATACCCACATCCGCCCAAACCAAGTGCTTGTTACTAGTAATGATGTTATAGTCATCCATGTTCTCATTACTCCTCCACTCTTCAACTACACCAATGAAAAAATTATAAAAATCACAAAGATCATGAGTTTTATGTAATATCCTCGAGATAGCTCTATTAGTGCTTTCACTTCTTTGGGATGACATTACTCCTCCATTGAAATAGTCCTTGGAGTATGCAGGGCACCACAACTCCTTGATAAGATACAGATTTTGAATCCATTTGTTGGAGGAACACGCAAACTTCGTAACCATATTGCAAAATTAAACAATGGACAATGTGTACATTAAAATTACACGTAATGTTCAGCCGAATCAAGGACATGTTCAGTGCAAATAGGCTGCATGTTCATTGGGATATAGTAAATGAGGTATTCAGTGAAAATTTTCAGTGGAAATGGGAGACATGTTCAGTGGAATTAACTAAATGTGCAGGGAAATTATCTAGATAGTCAGTGAAATTTATCAAATGTTTAGTTCAATAAAATAGATGTTTATTGGATTTTTATTAGATGTTCATTGGAATTAACAAAGTGTTTACTAAAATGGAATTATGTAAATAGTCATTGAAATGAATGAAATGTTCAATGCACTTATGTAAATGTTCATTGAAAATGAGAAAAATGTTTAGTGAGATGGCGTAAATGGGCAGTGAAATGTTCAGGTTAATTATGCGAATGGTCGGTGAAATGAAGGAATTATGCGAATGGTCAGTGAACATGAATAAATGTTCAATGGAATTATGTAAATGGTCAGTGGAAATGAACAAATATTCAGTGGAATAAGCTAAATGTTCAGTGGAGTAAGCTGAATGGTCGGTGAGATTTATTAAATAGATATTCATTGGAATGAAAGACATGTTCAATGAGTTTAAGTAGATGTTCAGTGAGATTAAATAGATGTTCAGTGGAATTAAGGATATGTTCACTGAAAACCTTCCTCCTGAACAAATTACTCATTCAACATGAACATACTAAGTATACCTAATATACATATTATAATTTCTAATGCGCAGTATACTCATTATTAATGACCAAATTACTCATTAATAATGAACATACTGTAAACCTCGCTTATGATATACATAATACCTTAACCAATAGTGCTCAAATTCAGCTACCATATCAGTGTATTTTAAAACAATGTTGAATATATCATTGAAAACCTCCGTAGACCTCAATCCCTTAATATTCTTTTTAGCATTCTCCCCAATATGCCACGTACATAAACGATGACGGGTGTTTGGAAACACAATCTTTATCGCTCTAGCCATTGATTGTGCTTGATCCGTCATAATAGTAATCGGATTCTTTCCACCCATGGATTTCAAAAACGTGCTAAATAACCACTCAAAAGACTCCGACTTCTCATTCAGTATGAATCCAATGCCAAACATCATATTCTTGTTTTGATGGTTCATTCCAACAAAAGGACCACAAATCATATCATATTTATTTGTGCGGTAAGTAGTGTCATGAAGTAATAAATCGCCAAATACGTCGTAGTCTATTCTCATACGACCATCCCTAAAAAAAAAAGACTCAAGATGACCTTTCTCATCCATGTCAAAATCATAGAAAAAGTTATCCTCCTTTTTACTCCTTTCCTTAAAGTAATTAATTAATCCTTTTGCATCACACCCATAATATTTCGCCTTTTTCTGACCTTTCAACGCATCATAAGCATCCATAGCAAGAAATCCAAGATTAGCTTCACCTCCTGCCTCGTTCTTCAAAATGCGGACAACATCAACAATAGGTATTCCACTCTTGGCGAAATTGCTCAGCATTGCAATTTGATTATCCGAAACCTTCCTGTGGGATCTTATTAAATGATGTTGTGACACAGGAACCCTATTGTGATTATGAACCATGTAATGCTTTGTTACTATTAATAAACCTGAATCCTTATCAACATCAAACTGAATAAATGCCTTGCACCCAGTTCTAACATCCCTTTTCTGGTAAATCGATAAGTCCCTACTTTTCTTAAACCCAGCTTGCGAGAATACAAATATCCGCAGCCGTGTAGTTTTTATATCGGGCCTCGTCTCCATCTTTCCTTTACGCATGCCAAACCCATGCTTGAACAAATAATTGTTATATAACTCGTACGCTTCTTCGTCAGATTTTACTTCTTTGTACATAAGCTCAGACTCTGTGGACTCTACAAAACCCTCTGCAAAAAAAAAACAAACATTGAACCTAATGTTAACTGCAAACAACAAACATTGAACCTGATGTTCATTGATTTAACCTAAATGTTCAGCGCCCTCCAACATCTTAAATGTTCAGTGCATTTGAACCTAATGTTCAGTGCATTTTAAACTAAATGTTCAGTACTTTTGATCAGGGTGTACAATTGTGTTCATGTTAAGCCTAACGTGTACAATTGTTGAGTGCATTAAATTTGATGTTCAGTCAAAGCTTGCATAATGTTCAGTGCTTATTAATATAAAATTCCCTTCCTCCAAGTGTATTGTTCATTGCATTTGACGTTGATGGTCAGTGCTTACCAACTGAATGTTCAGTGCGTCTGACTCTTACAAAAATTAATTACAAAAATCAATAAACTTAATATTGCTAATTAAATCAACATTAACTAAGCTAATTTATACAAAATTCAAATAAACTCAAAATGAACAAAAAAAAACTCAGTGAACATTCTGTTGTAATTAAATCTACAAAAAACTCAAAAGAATACATATCATTTCTAAAATATCAAAATGGAATTCAAAACATCGATAAAAATATGCTAATTTGTATTATAAATGAACATTATGCTTAAATATGCTAAAATATATCTCCACTTAAATCAATATTAGCACTTCAACATTCTTCAACAGAACCAACGCTTATATCATCAATGCCTTCACCCAAGGGAATTGAAGCCATTGTAGTTCATAAACAACAAATAAAATCACTTCCAATTATTCGAAATATAAAAAGGGAATGAGTTGAATATGCTTTTACTTTTGAAGACCAACAATAAAATACAAAATTAAATATGCCAAAAGTAATATTGCAAAATCTCACATATAGACGTAAATCTTGAAAAGATCTCTGCAAAAAAACCCACGCATCATCATTATAAAAAAAATGCTCCTTCCCAATACAATCTCTTTGATTTTTGTACTGATATGTAATGTTCATTCAAACAAAACCGTAAATGTTCATTCGTTTACACTAGTATATTCATTGGTCTAGCGTGTACAATATTAAAATATATCACAATAGTTAAATACTTTTACAATAGTAACAATCTTTGAAATATTAAATTAAAGGAATCCCAATACATATTCATTACAAATTAATGCTCCATCCCAATGCTTTCTTTTTGAATTCTTTCTATCAAGTAAAACAAATGTTCACTGCATACTAATAAATGTTCATTTTTGTTCAACTAAATGTTCAGTGGCTCGTTATAAAATGTTCATTGTAAAAACTTTCAATGAATTATTTTGAACTAATTCACCCAAGTATAGAAATGTTCATTGGATTCTCCTCACATGTTCAGTGATGTACAACTAAATGTTCAGTGGATTACTACATAATATTAATTCGTGTATTGTGTCATTAATTATGGCATCTTTTCATGATTCCTTATGCATAAAAAACAGATTGTTCATGCGCTATAGTGACTTCTACAGTGACTTCTGCAAAAAATCTTTCCTTTTCACGTTTTCCAAGTACAACTTTTTCACGTTTACCAACTTTTGCAAGAAATCACAGTGACTTCCAGAAAAATCTTTGCTGACATGTCTCCCACTACATGCTCACTGCGTTTTGAGTTATTTTCTCTTGCGTTTTGCACAGGGTGCACGACGCGCATCGTGCACTCAAGTCGTGCACCCAAGTGCAGGATCCTTTTTGCGCTCAAATTGAGCTTCAAAATGAGAGAAACGAAAACAGAGGAAATCCAACAAGAAGATCAAGCAAATCAATGTTCATTTTCTTCTTTATACCCAATCTTACCACCCATTGGAGTTGATAGTTGATAGGTTTTTAAGGCATGATCTTTTAGAGTCTATAACTTCTTTCACTGTTAGTACTTGCATCTACTTATTCACACTGTACTAACAAGCAAATATATGGCTAACTAAGAATATGGCTCATTTGGATTTGCTTCTAGACTTGGTTAATTTTGGCTACATTTGCAATGTCTACGATTTTTATAGCCTAAACATTCGATCTTGTATAGGATGATAAAATTAGCAATCACGTAGGATAGAAAGGGTGTTGAGCCATGGTTGTAGATGGATGATGGTGATAAGGTAGAAGGTGGAAGGAGGAAGAAGACGGGTTTGGAAGTGGAAGAGGAATTAGAGAAAACAATGAAAATGTATGTATTATTGATAGGTAATTGTGTTGCTAATATAATGCTAATGGGTGTGGGTATTTATAGAGTGTACCCACATCATATATTTCAACACCACCTGCAAGCCGAACGGGGTAAGAAAACAAAACGTCCAGATTGGACTATTTCAGTACAAACTCTGATACCATGATAAAATCAACAATCATAGAGGATAGAATTGCGTTGAGCCATGGTTGTAGATGGGTAACGGTGGTGAGGTAGAAGATGGAAGGAGGAATAAGATGGGTTTGGGAGTGGAAGAGGAATTAGAGAAAACAATGAAAATATATGTATTATTGATAGGTAATTAGATTGCTAATACAATGCTAATGGGTGTGGGTATTTATAGAATATACCTACACCATATATTTCAATATAGGACGTTGACAAAACTTCCTCCATCAATCAAGATTTTGAACACTTTATGTATATGTATAGTTATATTAATAGTGGGTTGGAATGAGGAAAGACCTTCCTTTTGCAATCCTTAGTAGTATATGCCATGATTGAGATGCCTGGCAGATTCATCTACTCAATAACATAGAGTTGGGGAAGTTGAGTTGCCATAGATGAGCCTTATGCTCATTAAGGTCTTCTTCCCCACTTAAGATCATATATATCACATATTTGCCCTTGTCTATTTCAGAAATTTTCATCTGTGTCCTCCATAAGAACAATTGCTTGAAAATTGTAAATAGCTCTTTTTTGACGTGATTTGATTGATAAAAATTTGAAAAAAGTTCATTGCAATATGTTTAACTTTTTTTTTTATAATAAAAAGAAGCGTGTTGTAGGTGTTAGCGAATTGAAGGCCCCATTAAGGGCAAATGTAAATGCTCCAAGATTGAAATTTTATCATTTGGGTAATACCCAAATTCTAATACAATACATACACACCTTATTTGGCAAATGTTGTGAATTATTTCGACGCTTTCTCGATTATTAAACATGCCATAGTCGTGGCATAATTTGTTATTTTTATAAGGTATATAGCTTAAATTGGGAGTTAGGAGAAAGGAAATATGGTTAGAAAGCTTATGAATAAAACACCCCCAATGGCATCTCCCTATGTTTCGTTTAATTATTTCGTTATGATGTATAACACTTTGCAATTTCCGCCGGTTTTGAAGAAACCGAATGCACATTGTTGTGGGTTTTAGGCCTATTTTTCCACCCCAATTAGAGTTGTTTAAATGAAAGGGACTCCATTAAAGACACTTGACGGATCCGTTTATAAAAAAGTCTAATTAATTATGAGTTTAATTGGGTCAGTCTTTTAAAGGTTTAGGTTTTAATTGGTTAATAGTTTTTAAGGCTTTTAACTCTTATCAGCTATCAAGTAATGGATTATACTCATTTACTTGCTAATAATTCACTGTCAAAAATTGGATGTGATGCAAACACGCTATCACCCTCCATAGATATAACTATACTCTCGTTGGATCGGTCTAGCCCGACTTAGCCCGTTTGACATTTTCGTTGGCCCAACCCGTTTTGAATCTTTTTTATCCCAACCCAAACCGTTTGGTATGTGACTCATCTCAACTCTAACCAGACCTAATACCCTGGTTACCCACAACACATAAACTTCAAGTAGTTCAGTCATAGATATTCTAACAGATAAGGGGTTTTAAGGTGAAAAGAAGGAAATATTAAAGTGCTAATAATTTATAAGTAGAATTTTGTCATCCATGGACAGCAATTGGACTAATGGGTTTGTTTTTTCCATGATATTAGATTCATTAATAGTAGCATCATGCACTGATAATCACAGGGTTATAAGAAAGTTAAGAATGAATCAAGAATTGGCAGGCTAAGTGAGTTGCCATATCAAGTTTTAGGTGTCATACTCTCCTTTTGTCAAGGCAACGGAAGCGTGCTTATACCCTTTCCAGAACTCTAGATTTCGACAACTCGATAATCTCCGGTTGTCAAAGAGCAGTAGATGAAAGGGCAAGATGGATGGCCTTCAGACATTCTGTTGACAAACTGTTGCTGATGCTGTCAAAAGCCACACTAAAACATGGGTTCTAACTTGAAATTTTAGTAGATATGTCGGCATCTGACTAATCAGCAATGAAAATAAGTGTTAGAAACCAACCATTATTAATTCGTATACGACTTACTTACGGGTTGTTTTCATACAGGAGAAAGGAGTAAAAATATAAATATGTCACGAGAACATTTTTGTAATTTTATTTTTATACCTGATATCATAATGTTTATATCTGATATACGTTTTTTTTTGCATTTTTATATCTGATATAATTAGAGAAATTTCAATATTATGATATAATTTATATTAGAAATGAATTAATAAATACTTCTTTATATGATGGAAGAATATGCTACCCCCAACTTTCACCAATTAGTTTTAGTATCTAACTTATTTTGGACTTGTGAATGAACCAAACTTTACTCCTCATTATTGGGTTGCGTTAGACCCCTTTCGTAATTTCTTTCGAATTGTTCATGCAAATCATGCCCATCCCTAATTTCTTCAAATTGCTTAGGCCCATTTCTTCTGAATTCAACAGTGAGTCCGATATCCTAAAGATTAGTCATGGAAACGGACAACAATATGCATCCAATCAAACATTCAGATGATGTGGGTAAATATTTTACTTAGACTTATTATGTATTGAATATCAAAGGTCAAACATTAAATAAATGGATGCTTTGCATGCAACAACTAAATATATTCATCTTCTTTTGTTATATATTGTATTTATGTACTAGACCTGTGCATTGGGTCGGGATGGGTCACGAGCAAAACGGGTCGGGTTGAAGAATATCCAAAAAGGGTCGGGTCGGGCCGGACCCAAGGAGATATATAACGGGTCGATTCGGGCCAGACCGTCCAAAAAGAGTATAATTTTATTTATAGATGATGATAGTTTACATATATCACCTCAAATCTTTAGTAGATGACCATCGACAAATAAATGGAAATAATTCATAACCTGATAGTGTTTAAAAGTGTTGGAAGTTATAGGTTTATTATTTACCCAACTTGATCCATTAAAAACCCAATAAAACATGACCCTTTAAGAAACCGACTCATTAGGCTCATTATTAATTAGGTCATTTTACAAACGGATCGGTCAAATGCCCTTAACGGCCCCCCACCCATTTGAAAAGGTCTAGTATGTACTCTTCTAGTCTCTAGTAAAACGTGTAGTTAAGTATCTCATTTAAATCCCGTCTCTTCAGCAACTTAAACATCATTTCAAAAACCAATATCCCAATTCCCTTAAAATTGGAGGGCAGCTTAGGGGTTAGCCTTTATCTTTATGCACTTATATATATATATGCAGTAGTAGCTTAGTTGGTACTCTATTTTCACGTACTAAAAAGAATTACAATGAGCAAGGAATGAAGCTCTTTAATCTAGTAATCCAAAAAATGGGACAAATCTTGTCCAACTTATGGAGGAGGCTGTGGCCAAAGTCAAGAAATAATGCTCCAAGAATTGATCTTCAGGCCAAACACCAAACATCATGTCTAGATGAGCAGCAACAACCACAAAGCCACTACATCGGATCGACATAGTGGATCATTATGTGCAGCTGAACTCGGGTTCGATCCCTGATGAAAACATTGGACACCATGACAAGATCTTGGATCCTTCAACCTCTCACGTTGGGTTGATTTGAGTAGTTGTGCATATGAAAAAGAAGCTAAGAGAAGAAGGAAGAAAAAGAAAGCAGTCCACAGTCTAAGCTGACCAAGTAATACCAGAAGTAGTCCTGGAAAAGAGGATTACTCCTGCAATTAGTCATGTGTCAAGTGTCAGGAAAATTGGGCTGTACGCCAGCGATCAAACGATACTACTCGTCGTTGAAGGCGACTTCTCTGTCTCCGCTAGTCTGGCCGTCGCTTTTGGTGCTTCTGCTTCTAACATCGTTGCCACTTCTTTGAACTCTGAAGGTACGTAACTTACTAGATTATCTACTATAAAAGAGTCGATCTTTAGCTTCAAAATATAGTAATGATGTTGTGACAAATTTGATAGATTTTTTGATAAAAAAACTACGGCATGTTCATCAGCAACGAGGCTAAGCTAGAGACTCGGGGTAGCATGGTACTTCATGATGTTGATGCCACAAAAATGGTGAGAAATCCCATCCTTGGAAGTTTAATGTTCGATCGTATCATTTTCAATTTTCCACATAGTGGTAACCTTGGTAGAGGTCATCAGCCGTAAGCACTGAAACCAAAAATCTTACGTAAAATATCAGATATAAAAATAAAATTACGAAAATATTTTCGAATAAACATAGATGCATAGGAGCTAGTAGTATTTTATACAATTTGAGCTTAATAATTTGTGTAGCCTGGTTGGTTTATTGCAGTAAGCATAGAATCTGGTGAGGGATTTCCTAAGAAACGGGAAGAAGATGCTCAAAGAAGGTGGTGAAATACACATTACTTCGAAGTGCAATCGATATTTTCTTTAATGGGACATGCCAAAGATAGGAAGAGATCAAGGGCTAAATCTAATCAATGAACACAAGTTTATTCGTAGCATGTATCCTGGTTATCGCACCAAGTATGGATTTGGTGGAGACAAGGACTTTGAGTGCAATCCCAGCAAAACCTACAAGTTTGGTCAACTGTCCCTTAAACAATAGTTATAAGTACTTGACTATGCTTCTTTCCTAATGTTTTTCATTTTGATGTAGGGGTGTGTACATTAATTTTACTTGCCTAACTTACTATTATGTATGAGATTGATCGTAATCGAATTAATCAATTGTTGTAACAAGTGTGGTTGAGGGGGGTTGATCTTTTCAAGTTCATCACTCTTGAAAAATACTCAACTCATTCAATTTACCACAATCAATTGTGCTTGATTCAATAGGAACTGTTTTGGAAGCCTTTCAAGTTTTGATCTACTTGAGTTACATTTGTCAATAACGCAATACTCCCTCTATCCTTTAAAGAAATCACCAAGTATGATTTTTGTTCCTTTAAGGCCAAAGGAAAAAAAATGTGATGGATAACTTTTTTGGGACGCATTAAAAAGGAAAACGAGGTTTTTTTTAAGAGATGGAGAGAGTATCATACGATCTACGACTCCTACTAATGTAACAATCACTGGTGTTCAATTAGAGCTGAGGAGGTTGAAAGGTAGGGAAAGCGAAATTAGGGCTTTTGGAGTAAAATGGACAATTAATAGGGCAGATGGACTTAATGGAGAGATAACTTTTCTAAACTCATCCCAGTTGCATAGAATAAAGGGAAAGTTCTGATTAGCCTAAGCTTGGGGTCCAATATCAAGGGAGGCCAAGTCACCGATGGAGTTCCAGGGCTAAAAAATCTGAAGGATTAGCTAGTTCCCAAGCTAGGGCACAAGGATAGAAAGGAGTTCTAACTAAGAGAGGTGTAGCCGTGTAGGATGGAGATATGATTACATGGTTCCAGACAATGGAATGGGCTTGTGGGATGACTGGGATATGAGGGAAGGATGAGGTCCATGTGGAAGCCAAATAAAAAGGAAATTGAGAATTAGATAATTAAAAATGAGTATACACTCTCTATGTCTCTTTTTTATTACTCCATTTCTTTTGTTATACTCTTTAAAGAATGAAGTATATTTAATGAGAGGTAGTACATTCTAATCAATCACACCATGTTAAACAAACATTTTCAAGAAAATAGGACGATTTTTTAGAGACAGTAAAAAAAAATATATGGCAAATAAAAAAACACAAAGTATGTATTATCTCGGGCAAATTTTTCAAGAGGTAAAGAGAAGCTTACATCATTGACACATTAAGATCCTTAATCGTTTTGATGCTCCTATAAGGTCAAGCAAACTGGTGATGTTTTGACCCTTGTGGTTGTGGTCAAGGGCAGCCTCCTACCTAATATTCTCATTCAATATGTAAACCCCACTAAATTATTCTTGTCCTTAAACTTATTAGTCCCCTCTTAACAGTTAACACCTAATTAATCCTTCCAAATTCAACATAAGCCCATAATAAATAAAAAATACAGTTCCCATATACATAACTTGCCCTCCAACAGTCCAACTTTGGCACCCTCTGTATTTTTGGACCAATAACTCCATTGTATTTGTATACATAACTTAGTCACCTAAGTCTTCCCCCTTTGTAGTTGTTTGTATTATGGTCTTTGGTCTGAACTCTGAATCTGTCTTAGATCTAGCTCTTTCTCCTAGACTTTGCCACTAATTTTTCTTGTCACACCAGCTTTTTTTTACCATAATTTCCGTAATAATTTTGTTGACTAATTCTTTTAGTGCTATTTAAAGCACACACATTTTTTAATACCCATCATAGAGTTATAACTTCTGCTTTTTTAGCATTAATATATTTGTTTTCCATCTTTATTACTCCTGCATTATTATCAAACATATCATCACCTACCGGAAAAAAAATATTTATATAGTCTTCCCATCCAAAGGGTTTTGAGTGGGAGGAGGAAAAAAAAGCAAAACTTTTCTCGTTCTCCTTCTGAGCCATCAAACTCTCTGAATTTCGTTCTATATTGAAAAAGACTGAATCTTTCGTGAGTTTATTCAACGAAAGTTTTGATCTTTGACATTATAGAAGAGTAAAGTTTTGATTTTTGGAAGAGATGATGATAACTAGTCTGAGACAATCCACAGTTTGTTTCACAAATCCCGATGTTTTGAGGCGGAAATCTCAAACACCCACTTCACAATTTGCTACTATTACACCAATAAGTAGTCGAAAATCCGATCTTTTGATCCAAAAACCACTCAAAATTTCAAGCTGTAATGTTCAAGGGTTGGGTTTTGGTAATCGGTTGTTGAGGGAGAGGAAATCTGTGATCAAGTGTGAGGCATATGAGGCAGATCGGTCAGAACCCATTGGTGATGAAGTGGTGGAGCAGCTTCCTGGTGAAGCTGCGAGGAAGGTTAAAATTGGAATTTACTTTGCTACATGGTGGGCTTTGAATGTGGTGTTCAATATTTACAATAAGAAAGTGCTGAATGCCTTCCCTTACCCTTGGTTAACCTCCACTTTGTCCCTTGCTATGGGTTCTTTGATTATGTTGGTGTCATGGGCTACTAGGGTTGCTGAACCTCCATCTACTGATATTGATTTCTGGAAGGCCCTTCTTCCTGTAAGTTGTAATTTTTTTGATTGAATTTACAATATTTGTAGTTTTTAATGTTATGGACTTACGGGTTCTGGATTTCGGGTGGGTTATTAACTTGAGTTGCTCTTAGTTCTTAGTATTTTGTATATCGAATTTCATGGTTCTTAGGATGAAATTTATGATAATTAAATGTGGTTGAATATTTGCATTTTGGGAATTTTGTGCAATTTTCTATGATTTTGTAGTTTTGTTAGGGTATGCGTAACTATCATAGTTTGTTGAATGATTTGTCTGATAATGGTGAAATGTTCTATGGAAATCTTTTGGGCTTTTTATGAGAATTTGAGTTGATTTTGTCTTCTTACTCATTGTATAACAACCTAGTTTGTTTCTTTGGTACCTGTATCTATCTGTCTTAGTATTTCTGTTTGGTCCCGCGGTTTCATTGTTTTTGTTGTCTTCTATGTGCATACAATTTTGTTAGGTTGCTGTGGCACATACAATTGGGCATGTAGCTGCTACCGTCAGCATGTCAAAGGTTGCGGTTTCATTTACTCACATTATCAAGAGTGCTGAACCTGCTTTCAGTGTATTGGTCTCAAGATTCTTATTGGGCGAGTCATTCCCATCAGGAGTATACTTTTCACTGCTTCCCATCATTGGAGGTTGCGCACTTGCAGCTGTCACTGAACTTAACTTCAACATGATTGGTAAGGGAAGCAAAAATTATTATTATGCTCATGAGGGTCAATTTTGCTTAGTGTGTAGTCGTCTTTATTTTGGTCGATAAGTGAATTTGATCTTATGTCGTCCGTGGGTCTCATGTAAGTAGGACGAGTAATTTGTAAGTTTATATCCCTAAGCTGTTGTTGTCTTGCTCTTCATTTCATTCAAGAGCAATTAGCTTATGTTGAGATTTAAATTGTTTCAGTTTCCAATTATATCTTGTTCTTTCGGCCTCTTACCTAGCAACTGCATTAAATTTCAGCAGTTAGCTTATTTGCCTTGTCTCTTCATCCCAATAAGGAATAATTGCATTCCAAACATTGGAACACATTTCTATGTAGTGTGTGCACATTAGGAAAAAGATTAGCAACTCTTAGAAACAAATGAGCCAACTCCTTGCACTCGTTCCAAACATCTTTTGTTTGTTGCTTGTCAGAAGCTTCCAGTTTGAGTATTTTATTGCTGTTTTCTTGAAGCTAAGTTTGGTATTTGTTTGTCTCATTCAGGTTTTATGGGCGCAATGATATCAAATTTGGCATTTGTCTTTCGCAATATATTTTCTAAGAAAGGCATGAAGGGGAAATCTGTCAGTGGGATGAACTACTATGCTTGTCTATCAATTCTATCTCTATTACTTCTCACCCCGTTTGCAATCGCTGTGGAGGGTCCCCAGATGTGGGCAGCTGGATGGGAGAAGGCTGTTTCTCAAATTGGACCCAACTTTATATGGTAATTTATTTGCCGCCAACTTTATCTTTTCCCTTTTGTTTTCCACGTGGCCCTTATTTGGTTCTATGTTCCATCTGGAATTCTGGGTCTCTGTTTTGGCCTGTTTCTCTTCTTGTAAATGTTTTGTAGTCCATCTCAATGTAGTTACTTGTTAGAATAGATGGATGCTAGGACGTGCTGATTATGATATGAATTTTAGTTGTCTGCATGGTTCACCTTTGTGTCAACTTCCTGCCCCTACCAGATTGTATACTCCTAGTCAAGTTCGAAGACTTTGTGGTTCTTCCATTACTTGCTCTAATTTTGCCTTATATAGATTTCCATCTGTCCTGGTGAACTGTCCTGATGATTAACAGAAGAATTCTGGAATCCCTTCCTCGGGCATGTTATTCTACTCAAATGATGAGTAAATTTCGAGGTAGCTGTCATTATTATTGTTTGGGGGCATCTTGATCGGTGTATTTTCATATCACTTACAAGACTTCAAGATGATACCTAAAGTTCTCAAGTGATAAAGTTTTAGGTATACAATAAGGTTCTTATCTGAGTTGTAAACTTGCAAGTTTGACCTGGGTAAAACTTTGTAGCATAAATGGTGTAGCTTCCTAGACTTCTGATGTTATATATCCTGTTATTTTGGTTTTGTACTCATTAATACTTGTGCAACAAAAGTATCATTTGTTCTTTAGTTTTCACTTAATGAGCTATATAGCCTGTATAGATTTGTTTTTGTTTCTGAATCAGTTCAATGATTTTGTCATTCAAGAGCCTTTATACTGATATAATGATAACATCAACCTGTTATTATAGGTGGGTGGCTGCCCAAAGTGTGTTCTATCACCTCTATAACCAAGTGTCATACATGTCACTGGATGAAATCTCTCCTTTGACATTTAGCATAGGGAACACCATGAAACGTATATCTGTCATTGTCTCCTCCATCATTATATTCCGAACACCTGTCCAGCCAGTAAATGCACTTGGAGCCGCCATTGCTATCCTCGGGACCTTCTTGTATTCTCAGGTAAGTTTCTGTGATCTTGATAAGAATGTCATTTGTGGTTATATGATTATAATGTTTTTGTGACGATTTCAAGCTGCCTCTCCTGGAATTTTATGCTAATTGAATTGCTTTGTCCGGACATTTAGTTGTAATATTACTTTGAGATGTCGAGCAAAAACATAATAGCTTTCTTGAAATAATGTGGAACGGTAATTGTACTGACCTGAGCATGCAAAATACTGGTCAAAAGAGGCTGTGAAGTAATGCCCCTCAACAGTAATTTTTTATTTATTAAAGTAATACCACATGTGGATCTGACTATGCTTCTGCCTACTACTATGTCTGGTGAACTATAATAACAACTCATAAAAAAGGCTGAATATTACTTCGAGATGTCGAGCAAAAACATAATAGCTTTCTTGAAATAATGTGGAACGGTAATTGTACTGACCTGAGCATGCAAAATACTGGTCAAAAGAGGCTGTGAAGTAATGCCCCTCAACAGTAATTTTTTATTTATTAAAGTAATACCACATGTGGATCTGACTATGCTTCTGCCTACTACTATGTCTGGTGAACTATAATAACAACTCATAAAAAAGGCTGCTCTTATGAATTTAGTATGGCTTTGACTCAGGTAATTCCATAGACGTTCTTGGTTCCTTTTCTGTTGTAATACGATGAATTTCACCCACTTCAAAGCCAAGCCTTATTAATTTTCTAATCAAAATCAAAGAAAGAAACAAAAGATTTTACCAGGTTCCATAAAGGCACAAAATTAGAAAGATATTATGCAGAAAAGCAAGACCCAGAAACTGAGGTCAAACTAAATAATCAGATTTACCCACTTTAAACTAGGAAAAAGATGCATCCCAAAATCCTGGACATCCAAACAGAGGAAGTTACAGTAGGTTTCTTTATAATTGTTCGGCAAGAATGATAGTGGCCAATTAGTATGAAGTTTAGGTGGTCTGTTTGGGGGGTTTGATTTCAATTTGAAATTTAGATTTAGCGCCAATCTGTTAGGATGGTTCATCATAAACTGGAATTTGGAATTGGTCCATTACCTCAAATGTAGTTCTCTCCTTTCTCATATCTCTTTCAACCTTTGTCCTTCTAATCAAAGTGCCGTAGTGCCAATGATACTAACTTCCATGGCTGCTGAAGATTTGCTACTTATCTCATATGCTCAGAATAAATTGAGGACAGGCAAGCTGTCCAGCGTTGATAACAGTTGAAATTATGATATGTTATGGTTTCTTTCATGGTTGTCTGCCAGTGTAGAGACTAGAGAGAAACTGAAGGTTAAAGGGAGTTCTTTTGGGGAGGGAATTTGAGGGGAAAATTATTACTGCAGTTGAACTTGATAGCTAAAGATAGAGTTATTAACATTGAGGGATTTTTTTTTTTTTTTTCTGTTTCATAGATGTGACTCATGTGAGATGTTTTTTGTTTTCATCTTGTTCTAGGCGATAGATGGCAGTGTTCGATTTTTTGATATAGCATCTTCCAGTAAGCCTTATCATATTGAACTTCTTGTCGTCCCAAGTCCCCTAACAGTAAATTTAAATTTGAAATATAAGACTTTAAATTCTGAATTTCAAATCACCTTTCTCACACAAGCCTTACCATGAAATAGCTAGCAGCATTGGATATTTATCTGTTTAGAAAAATGTCTCCCCAGAAGATTTTGTCACTTTAGAAAAAATAAAAAGGTGCACTGGAGTAAAAGAGCATCTTTCCTCTGCCGATGCTAACCCTTAAAATTTCAATGAGATGAAGTGATCTGAAATCATTCAGTGATGGTTTTTTTGTAATTATTTGATATGAGAACTTGCTTAATAATTTCTTTCTTCCTTGAAAATGGCAGGCCTATGACTTTGCTTTCTTATGTTGGGCTTGTCCAAATCCTAAAGTGTTTCCTTGCTCCCTTTGATTATCTACCTCTAGCGTAGAACATTCTTTTCACCTCACTAATAGTTGATTTTTTTAAAAAAAAAAAATTAAAAAGACAAATTTTAAGGTTGAGCATCAACTACACAAATTTCTGACACTATGATGCTTCATCATTGCCTTGCATCCAGGAGTCATATGTTGTTTAATACTTTGTATATAAGTAGCTGTTCAGTTAACTGGCCAACTTCTACTTAAAATTTCAGAGTCATTTTGCTTCAGTCTTTTCATAGTTTATAATGTAGAGAGAGTTAAAAATCTGTGATACTATGATAACTCTGGTGGTGGGGGACTGAGTGTAACATCAAAACCTATTTTGGGGTGTTGGTAAAGAATAACTGGAAAATACCACATTAATGTTTTGGTTTGTCAGATTTACCTGTGAGTCAAATAGGCAGGAACTGCTTGCACATCTATCTTGGCAGCAGACACACTAAGCAAGCTCCGACACGGGGAAAATTACCTGAAGATTTATATAGGATAGATACTGCAAGAAGCAACATTGTAAATGTTGATTTGCCGGCCTTTGGCATTTGAGTATTGCTCCTTGAAAAATGTTAAAGTTGGTATTGTCATATTGATATTGAGACTGTTTCTTCTTTCGTGATGCTGCACTGCTAATTGGCAAGCTTCACTTGATGCTGAACTGATTCCACCTTGCTCTGATATTTTGAAGAGAAGTCATTGTATCACATGAATTTTTGAACTCTTTCCTGCAGGCTAAGCAATGAGGAATTAGGATTTTCGAGTTGAATATAGAGCTTGTTCAATGCGTTTACGAGAGCAATTTGGTGGTGGTGTGGAAGTTGAATCTTCTCTTCCAAGTGTTTATGGCCACTGGATTTTGATAAGGTTGGACTGGATGACTAGTTAAAATGTTGTAGATAATAAAAATAGTACCTCTTAGGATTTTATAATTTTCATACACAACCCATCCTTAACATGAGGACGAGGACGAGGACGATAATTTTATCTCCTTCCATGCGGCTCGTGGGGGATCTTTCAAGTTTCAAATAAAACAATCTGAAAACCTCTTATCTGTCTTTTGCTGCAAAAATGCGCAGTATATTATTAGTATC
The DNA here is from genome assembly GCA_026401315.1 of Dysphania ambrosioides. Taxonomy (NCBI): domain Eukaryota; kingdom Viridiplantae; phylum Streptophyta; class Magnoliopsida; order Caryophyllales; family Amaranthaceae; genus Dysphania; species Dysphania ambrosioides. Next base: position 24,382,666 of record CM048666.1, read on the forward strand.
ATTTATGTGTGTTTTCTTAGAAATTTGATGTATTACGTCTCATTTGACTTTTTATGATTTTTAAATACGGTTTAATATACTTTTATCTACAAATCTATAAGATAAAATGTTATAAAAATATAATATTTTAAAAATTTACATTAAAAATGCATTCAATAAGATTCCAGGTTATAGTCGAGCTTCTCTTCCTTTTTCGCCCTTATAGGGTGCGTAACTCTCATTTTGGCCTACTTCTAGTATACACTAATTCAAAATGGCTACTGGTGGCACAGTTTAACATTCAACCAATTTTACAGTATAATACAGAGAGTACTTTGTACTTGCCTATTTCAACTATAACGCACATACAAAATTACAAATGATGCAGAGTGGACTGCGAATACAAAATTGCAATCTACTTCGTACAAAAAAAACTCCTGCAAGCTCAAATTAGAATTGTAATCCACATAACAAATATGTCCAAATCTTAATGTTCTCTGCGTATACAACACTTTATTCATCACTCAGATATCCTCAAACATCACATCTTCAAATGCTTGATAGCAGTTTGTACATCCTTGTCTCCTCTACCACTGCAATTGAGGACAACCTTAGTGCCATTTGGAAGAGTTGGACAGAGCTGCTCCAAATAGGCTAGCGCATGAGACGTCTCCAGAGCAGGAATAATGCCTTCTAGTCTAGATAACCTCTTGAATGCTGCATACACATACCGCCCAATTTCATGTAAAACGAGAGTTAAGATAAGCAGATGTGGAATGCTCTGTGATGGAGAGCATTAACTGTAACTGTACTTACAAGTAAAAACTTGTAAATCCTTGCACTTCTGACTATACAAGATCAAACACAACATATGCTAAACCAACACCTAAACCAGTTATCAGCAGCTTGACAGGAGTTTAAATTGTCCAATTCTTCACAATAGCGATGATAAGTTGATAACTAGAATGGTCTTAAAATCACTACAATAGTAATGATTGATGCGACCAAAAAAATTGAGGGAAAATGGTGGATGTGAAAACGATCAAGTATAGTTGCAACTATTTGGTTTGTAGAAATGGGATTAAAGATGTCATGTCTACAAGTCTGATTGAAAGAGGAGCAGGTATGTGGAGTGGTGATATGGCAGAAAGAAGGCATCTAGTCAGTAATTGTAAGGGCATTACCGTTTCAAATGGAATGTTGGGGGATAGCCATCCTCTCACAAGACACCCAACATTTCATGTAAACTCGTCTTCTTCCTGGTAACAAAAGGGGAGAGAGAAAGAATTGGAGCTGCTTCACACTCCATCCTCCGGCTTATTGCAAAAACCTTGCAGAGGAAACTCCATTCTAAGCGAGACCTAAGTATCTTATCAAAGTCCTTAAACCACATTACCGCTAAGAGATTTAAAAATACCACTGCTACTAAACCCCCCCCCCCCTTCCTCTTCTGTGTAGGGTAATGATCACAATTGAAAGGGACTGAAGGGGTATATTAGAACAGAGATTAGAGAAGCATGAACCATCTAGATTATAATCTTAGCTAAATTTGTAGAAATTACCTTCCAGTGCCTCTTCATCAGTCACACTGAAATACTCAGCACGTCCCATGTCTTTCAAATAGCTATGCTCTGGACCAACTCCAGGATAGTCCAAGCTGTATGTTGAGGGCAATTTCATAATGAATAGCAATAACAATAACAACAGCAATATAACAAAACATGTGAATCCAATCTTTTCAGATAATAACAAATGACATACCCAGCACTGATTGAGTGAGGCTCTATTATCTGACCATCGTCATCCTGCAATAAATAGCTCATTGCTCCATGCAATACTCCAACCTCCCCTAAAGTCAAAGTAGCTGCGTGCTTGCCACTATCTAAACCAAACCCAGCAGCCTCAACACCAATCAACCTAACATCTTGGTCCTCAACAAATTCATGGAAGAGCCCCATGGCATTCGAACCTCCTCCAACACATGCAACCAGCACATCTGGCTTGCCACCCCATTTCTCCATGGCTTGTTTCCTAGTTTCTTTACCAATCACCGCATGGAAGTCTCTAACCATCATGGGGTATGGATGTGGGCCAGCAACAGACCCCAAAATATAATGTGTTGTCTCCACATTTGTTACCCAATCCCTTATAGCTTCAGATGTAGCATCCTTCAGAGTGGCTGTGCCAGAATGGACAGGTCTAACCTATATATATTAATAGTTCATGAGAGAAAATGAGCTTCACAACTCAAGTATAACAAGGCAAAGAAATATGACAGACCATTTGCACAAAGACAACTATATCAGATTTGGCAATTAATAAACCAATATAAATCTTGCTGCGTAGACCAAGTGAAGCACAAGCCATTGGAGACAACCAATAAATATAAAACATGACATATGTGGCAAGCCCATTGCAGCAAATTCCATAAGGTTTTTTCTATCAAAACAAAAACAAATCCTAAAATAGAAAAGCAGGGAAAGGACGTTTCAACTAAAACAATCTGAGTAAAAAACCTCAGCACCAAGAAGACGCATTCGAAAAACATTTAGAGCTTGTCTGTCCATGTCTTGTGCTCCCATATAAATGATACATTCCAACCCAAACCTAGCACAGACAGTAGCAGTTGCTACTCCATGTTGACCAGCTCCAGTTTCAGCAATAATACGCTTCTTCCCTAGTCTCTTAGCAAGCAAAGCTTGAGCAATAGCATTATTGATTTTGTGAGCACCAGTGTGGTTCAAATCCTCCCTCTTTAGATAAATGTCAGGCCCTTGACCACCATTAGCAAGCTTGTAATGCTCAGTTAGACGCTCTGCAAAGTAGAGAGGAGTTTCTCTCCCCACATAGTCTCTCAGTATACCATCCAACTCTTTCTGCAACAAAAAACCCTTAAATCAGCAAACTACCAACTAAATATAACACATTAATCTGGACCATAAATTGCATCCAACAATACAAATCGATCCCATAGACGTTTATTACTTCATCGACTCCATAATTGATTTCCAGATATTGCTTAATGATCTACAAATTACCAATATGATACAAACTTCATTAATATACATAAAATTGCTGAAATAAGGAAAGGGTGTTTACACACTATTATTATTTGTTGTTATCTAACATTCTAACCCCTCCCTAATTGAATCAAAAACTTGATTATGAACCTAAATCTTAAAATGTCTTTTCAATCATTAGGTTCCTACACTTCCTTGAGGTGACTTCAAGCACATTGCCAAACATATATATATATATATACACACTGTATGCAATAATTTCTAATAAGTCCTACTCATAAAATTTATTCGTCGGCCGCACGGTTTTGTCATTGTTTTATTTTCCACTCCCTCACTTTATCTTTCTATAACCTCTTTTGTCATTCTTGTCAAATATCAATCCCGAATATATCGACAAATCCGATTAATGTAAAATTCCCACTACTTGGATCTATATATTATGATAAAAAAAATTTTGACACTTAAATAGGCTAAAACACTCAAAATTGGCGGTTTAACCATGGTAAAAATGCCTAGACGGTTGGTCAAACTGATTAAGCGTCAAAAATGTTTTTTTTTTTTATCATATTAGTGTAAATTTTATGTTAATTGAAGGTGTCGACATGTTGGGAATTGACGGTGGCAGAAACGTCAAAGACAGTTTTAGACAGAGTGAGGGACCGAAGGAGACTGAAAATTAAAATAATGTTAAAACCGTAAATAATTTATAACATGCATGTCACATTTAACGGCCGTCTAGCGTTTCATTGAAAGTAACATGCATGTCACATTTCTCGTTCCATCAACCCCAAAACTAAAACCAGCCACCCATTTCACCAACAATTGCTTTCTAATCAGATGCTCTAAATAACTCCAAATTCAATACCCACATCAAAGATTTCATCTTTTATATAACCCCAAAACCATTTTCTTAAAAATAAAATAAAATAAATAAATATTAAATTTTTATCGTTTCATCTCGCTCGAAAAAAGCCCACCTCTCAAGTTAAACTAAATTTAAATAAAAATCAGAACTTGAAAAGAAATGACAAGAATTCACCATAAAAACAATAGGAAACTCAAGAAGATATTGACAAATTGAAAAAAAATTACATAACTCATCAGCATTTATAATCAAATCAAACCCATCAGTCAATCGTTTTTCATCAAACTAAATAAAAAATAAAGAACGGAAACCTTAAAATCATCATCATTGGAAAGAGCGCGGAATGCGGATTCAAGCTCAGTAAGAGCATACATAAGGGTTTCCGGCACATACTTGCCCCCAAACTTCCCGAATCTTCCGAAAGAATCAGGTCGTTGAAAGATGCTCAAATCTCTCTTCTCGACCGCCGGAGCCGCCGACTTGGAGGCCAAATCCGGGGCCATAACACAACAAATAGAGCGGCGAATTGGGGATTTGGAGGATGAGAGATTGAAGGATGAGGTGGTGGTGGGACAGGGTTTCGGTAGGGAGGATGAGGAGGTTGAATTCCTGGTTGTGAGAGTTGCTGCTGCCGCTGCTGTGCTTGTTGTTGTCAAGGCCATCACAGAAATGTTTTCTTGTTTATTTTTATGTTGGGAGGGAGAAATGAGAAGAGGTATTTGTTTGTGATACGAGGAGTTGCTTTAAAATAATAGGTATTTTATATGGGGCTATACGTGTCATATGGATAAGCCATATGGTCATATTGCTATCTAAGACTTGAGATCAAATATAATTATCGTCATAATTATTTGTAATTGATAAAATAAGAAAATTAATCATATTCGTTTAATAATAGTGGTAATTGACAAATTTAATATTCCCATCGATTCTATATATGATTCTATATATGAGCGGTTTTAATTTGAAACATGGGCCTTTGATAAAATAAGATTGTTTTTACTATATTATTGTTCCTTTTTTATATTATATTATTATTTTCTAAAAAAAGATTATATCAATTATAGAAGTATATTTTTAATGTTATTTTGCATTATATATTGTGGACAAGAATAAATTGATGATGAAGAGATTAGGGTAAAAAGAAAACAAAGTATAAGAGTTGGATTAGAATGCATTGTCTTGCACTTATTTCTATATATAATTTCTTGCCATAATTATTGTTGTATTCAAATTGTAGGGGATCACATTAAAAATCCCCATCTAAAAAGTTTCCATAGGATTGTTGAGTGTAATCACGAGGAAATAACGCACTGTTGGCAATTGGATATGCATGATATGTTTTCGTAATAACTATGCAAGGTTTTATCATACAAATAGAAAAGGGTTAGAGTTAATGGAAAATGTCCTTTGATAAGTATAACAATTAAGTATAATATGGACAAATTATGGAGATGATTATAATCGGTTATTTTAGGTGATCATAGTATTTTACTATAAATATACTATGATTTGTGAACTGATTTGATTAGTGCACGGCTAATAATTATGAAAATGACTTCTGCATGGGTTTTGGTGGCAGCGGTGGCGGCGAGTGACGGCAAGGATGATGGTGATGGTGGTGGTAGAGAAGGAAAGGGAATTAATGAATGGATGAGGATTAGGAGGGTGAAGGGTAGTATAGGAAATTAGAGGGGTGATTGGAGTAATTTGAGGGCGGTAAATAATAAAACCTTTTTTTTTAACGCATTAGTCATTGTTATTCCCACAAAAAATGGAAAACCAGTGAAATATGCATGCGTCGAGTTCCAATTTCCATGGGTACCATTCAATCTTTTGTATTCTTATGTAGCTCATACGCCACAATGTCCAACAGCCGACAAAGCTCCATATTTGTAAAGCTAAATTTTGCCTAATATTAGTATTTTATACTCCATATTTAATCTCCGTCATTAAACCCATAATTTGTCCTACAAAGTAAAGAGATATCATTGATCCCAATTCACATGTGAGTTTTTATCTATTAAAAAGTTCTACCTTTAGAAGCTCCACGATAAACCTTAGAACACCCATTATAGTGAGAAAAAAAAAGTACAAAAATTTTAGTTAAAACATCTACGTCAATGGGAAATATTTTTCTATTTACGAACAACTTTAAAAACTATCTAATAGTTGAGCAAAAACTAGCATTATGCACTCGTATATTTTCAAGGGTGCCAAAGTTTTAAAAAGGCAGGGCAGAGCTTTTCATCTTAGGGCATGTTTGGATTAGGGATATTGTACTAGGGAAGTAATGGGAGTAATAAAAGTCAAACCAATGAAAAACAATGTTAGTGGAAGTGGTTCACAAGGGAAATGTAGTGTTGATAGCGTGATGAAAGGGAAACTAATACCCTAATTTGAAGAGTAATAGATATTCTCCACATCCCTAGTGTAGTTATTACCACGATAATGAGGGTAATAAACAATCTTTCAATTCGTTTTTCTTTCTTATACCACCACAATAATATTTTTTTTTTCCACTTTATTCTCTTATCACCACCTCTATGACTATCTACCTTCATTTTTCATTAATTTGTCTTTTATCACCCTATTAATCTATCTCCCTCGATCTAAATATGACCTTATTCTATCTCTTTTTTTAGGAGAATGTGGTTTTGTACGGCCCTTTATGCTCTGTACAAATCAAGCTATCTTGTAAAATAAAATATGGTGATAAAATCCAAGGGTGGAGCACCTAAGTAGACATTTAATAAAATATGGTTAATCATATAGTGATCCAATTAACCTAAATTTCACAATACTATCCACACTATTTCACATATAATTGTAAGAGGGATATAGATGAACTTGGGAGAATGTTAATTCATGTTGAACTACTTGGTTTCTTTGTCAATCAATCGTTTACCCATGACATAAATAAAGCACTACAATCACAGCACAAAAAAAATCTCTAGCAAAATTGTTGGTTCTTGTGCAATGAAAATATTCCTAGAATATAAAGTAAGGTTAGTAAAAGAATTAAGTAATCTTCCTAGCTTAAAGAGTTTATTTTACTAGAATTTATGGGATAATGGTTATAGACTCCATTACTTGTGTGTAACTTGTCATTGGATGGATAGAGAATGAACTTTACTAAAACAAGAACATCCATTAAAATGTTAGAGTACCCCCATATCTATTTTAATATTGCTCATCGTTTAATATAAGTCATTGATGTATATGACCTTAGGCCCAAAATCATGTCATTGACATTTGATATTACAATATCGCTGGCATATAGTGTAAATATGATTAAACAACATTTAATTGGTTTTATATTAAATTGAGATGCAATTCATATTAATTATATTTGCTACATTCTTAATTTGTGTGTGAATGATAGAGTTAATGTAGTCGGTCCATTTTATGAATACAAATGTTATTCTTATTATTAATAATTCTTCTTTTAGACTTGAAGAATGAAAAGCGTTTCTTCAATAGTGAAAGTTAAAAGGTTGTCAAAAATCAAAATAAGTTGTCCAACTAAGTGAAACTCCACCTATGACATGTTGAGCATGACAATCGAGTACAAGGTTGCCATAACAGTTTTTTTAATGAAAAACTTCCACCAATGGCTTATTAAAAGATGATTACGCCTATTGTCAAAATTATATGCAGGTTTTACAACTATTATGTAGCATGGTGCCATAGCATATTATTTTTATTTTATTTATAATACGTTTAATTGCCCTCCTCTCGATCAAGCTTAGACCCTAAGAAAGTTACTAGTTAGAAATTTAGAGTTCATTAAATTAGCATGTTGAGTTTTTTCTACATATTTTTGAAGGGCCCAATGGCTTTGGACCTTATGTCTACTGAATATGTCTGCAACAGACAACTAAGAAGGGTACAATGTCGATTCATCTAACGAACAATGGTAGATAGAATCATATTCCTCTGTCTTTTTTTTTGTCTCAATTTCTATTTTGTTACTGTCTTCTGAAGATTAAAGATTGTCTCGTTTCTTTAAAAAAATTTCCGCGTTAAATTATCCCTAAAGATTTTAAATTATATATTAAAAAATTGATTTTTATACTTGGTGTAAGAAAAAAAGACGGACATAATATAACTCGAATGTAAAGTGGACAAAGAAATGCAACACAAGAGATGGGCATAGATTTTGCACAGAGAACATTTAAAATTCCGATCTAATATCATTTTCACCCTTTTTACTGCGGCATTCTTTTTACTGCACTGTTCATCTATATGTATCTGGTCGTATGATTCTATGTTTGGAGCTATGTACAGGATGACCTGCCGGGCAGGGCGGTGAATCTTGGGCATAGAACAAGTTATAAGCAAACAAAATTGAACTAAAAATCAATTATGGGCTCTCCGAGGGTGAGGTTCCTCTGTACAGTCCAAGGCAAGTTAAAGAGCTTGGCCATTATGAACTTGAATATTTTGTTTACGTTTATGTTATGTGTTGCACTTGAGAAGAAAAGAGTTGCATCCATTGCCTTCGCACACGCTCTTGCCTGCATTCAACATGACACCAAAATCACCAAGTTTACAATGCTTTTTTCATAATTTTGACAGTAATTCAATTCCTCCACTCTTACTGTGTCCATCTCAATATCAACACTAGCTAGATTACCTATTTGGAAACACCAGTAAATCAAATGATAACTTAACCTACTGCAGTATCGATACATAGATCGTACGATATATGATCATTTACGGTATGATGCAATTTTTTAGGGACATCTATTTTTAATATATGGGGCAAATAATTAGGGACATAAGAGTACCTATTTAAAAACACGAGTAAATCAAACGATAACATAATCTACTACAGTATCCATACATAGATCGTACCATTTAGCTAGGCAAACAATATATGCTGAACCATATACGTGCACTACATAGTGTATGGAGTAATAAGTTGTCAAATGATTGTATATACTCGCATGTAGAAAGAACACAGATTTATTTAGTATCTGCACAGACTAGTCCACACCACCACGTTGGGTGTATCGCTCAACAACCCAACAGCTAACGTAACTATCAGAAAAAACAAATGATATTCATGATGTATTTATTTATCCCTATGCACCTGACTACAGAAATATTCAAAGAAGAAAAAACTAGCAAAAGCAGCAAGGGATTCCCCAGATGCCCAGATTTAGCCAATATATACTAAACAATACAGTCACAACAGTTGTTCACAACCTGCTGAAGACATCAGCAGCCTTGCGAGGGTGTCGCACATTCACTTGTAGAAATTTATAATTAAGTACTCCGTAATATATGGCCACCAACCCAAACATTTGCAATTGGGCTTTTTAAAATATGTGCAAAAAGATGTTCAAATTGCTAATCCCAACTTATATTTATTGATTAGGAAGGGAAACAAGGCCGAGCTTGTAAACGAAACTCCAACCAAAACCATCAGTTAGCACGAATAAACGTGATAACTATCTACTCCCTACGTCTCACTAAAATTGCCCAATTTTTATTTATATAGTCAAATTTCAAAAATTTTGATCACAAATTTTAATCATGCTATAAGAAATAATATTTCAAGTGGGATTTTATTAGATGCATCTCAATATAAAATTTTAAAATATTAAGTTTTTATAATTTTTTACCTTATAAATTTAGAGATAAAAGCATTTAAACGCAAAAAAGTCATACGAGACAAACTTAATGTGACGGAGGGAGTATGTTACACGAAAAACGAAATAGGGTCAAATATTGGTACGGAAATGAAAATGAAAAAACAGCAAATGTGAAAACTATTGAATAAGGATACGATTCACTAGCGGGTACGAAGACTACAACCAAATGAAGCATCCGTGGTTTATATAGCTTTCCATCAACAAGAGAGTGATTTACTGTACAGTTTTGAGTTTGTTTCATGTAAAGAATGTAGAGCATGTAGGAGAAGTTGATTAGGTTGTTACCTGAGTTGCAATAGTCCACTGCAAATCTGGAGGAAGCCTAACAAAATCATCAAACTTGGTGCCGATCAGTATTGGAATTGCTGTCTGCAATAATTGATTGATGTAAATTTGGGCTTAGGAACAACTTTCTATACGTGCAAGTGCAACAAGTTTCACAGACTATTTCAAAATGCCTAACGTGTGGGGTAGATTATCAAAATCATCAAACCAAAAAATTAAAATCTTAGAACAAATGTAGTAACAACAAAATTTAACCTGTATAAAAACGAAATGTGACATCCAATTTATATAAGAAAATGACTACGCTAGGTTTTTAGCAACCACCAAATTGAAAATAATGAATGTCAAAAAAAAAAAATTGAAAATACTACGCACTCTATATACTCTCTACGTCTCTCAAAGTTTGCCTTATTTGACATTTTTTGTGAGAGTTTTTTTGGTCAAAATAGGACAATTTTTGAGAAATTGAGTAAAATGTGTAAGAAAAATTGAAAAGACTCATAAGTCACACAAGAGAGAAAATAAAAATCAGATTTTTTTTTTGTTCATATTTAGCCTTTAACCTCGCTCAACTTTAACAATAAAATTAAAGCGTTATTTCTAAAAGGATAAGTTGACTAGACTGCTGCATGAATCAAGAATCTAACTCACGTGACCAAACTATAGCGAGACAAAAAAAATTATATAAAAGAGTTATAAAGAAACAAATAGAATGAAGTAAAACAGGAATGACCCCAAGCCATCCAAGTAAATAGATTAAGGATAAGATTGAAATGAAGTCCTCAGCTTCTTGGAATAGTATAAAAATGATTTGTCCTAAGGTGGGTCAACTAAATGACTTCAAATTAAGACGTTTCAACTAGTTTAATTATGAAAATAATGAGGTAAAGACTAAAGAATATGTTGTAGGAATTGACATTTCTCTATGTAGAGTAGTGATCATGAAGATTACATAGCTATAGGACCTTTTAAGTGATACATTCCCTTTTGTCTTAATTCTACCTAACAGAGAGAGAAAACACACACAATACATCTTTTTCTAGTAACGAATGGCCATTACTAAACTCCATATTCATGGAGTTCCACTAAATGTGATATTACACTATCTTACAAATACAAAAATAGTAATGTACCCATGTATAAGTCTCCAAGTCAATTTGTATTAATTATCAAACAACAACTTCAATTGAATTGACGAATGCTTGACAATATTCTCTCCGTCCCTTAATTTTGCCCCGTTTTTACTTGTAGAGTCAAAGTTCGAAAAGATTGACCATAGATTTCTATCATGTTATAAGAAATAATATATTAAGTGAGATCTTGTTGAATGCGTTTCAATGTAAATTTTTAAAATATCAATTTTTCATAATTTTTTTACAAACGTTTAAAACCGTATCTTGAAAACCGTAAAAAGTAACATGGGGCAAACAATTAGGGATAGAGGGTGGCTTATGACATGCCCACATCCCTCCCACCAAATGTTACACCCAGTCTGGTATAAAATTTTCACGATAGAAATCTAACCTCACCGAAGAACCAGTTTATATACTTCTTTCAATTAACAAGTTTTCACAAATTGAAGATTTTAAGTGTATGATTATGCCAATGTACGGAGTAACCAAAGTTGAAAGATAGAAGATAAAGTAAAGAAAGCTCTGGTTTTCAATTTAGTACCTGATTCCACTTCCTTGCTTGACTATACCATCCAATTACACTGCAAATACACATAATTTCAACTCCCATCAATTTGAATCAAGAAAATATAATGCATCATGAACTCAATTAATCACTCACCATACCTATTAAGAGTACATCTGCTAGTAAGATCAAACATGAACAAGATTGCACCTGCATCTTTACAAGCTATTGGTACATGATCTAGAGAACCATGATCACCTAAAAAAATCCAAAATTTATTATCATTTCGTCAGTAATGTACTTCAAACTAATAATATCACAATCAAATAGAAGTATTTAAAAAGAAAGACGGCTTTCCTAATTTATATTAGGTATTAGATATAGAAATAAAATTACGAAAATACTGAAAAAGAAATTACCTGCAACATCCCATATGCTAAGGGCAATGCGAGCACCTTTAACAATGAATGTTTTATCCATCAAATTCAACCCTTTCATCTCTAAACTTTTCCTCTGTTGCTCATCTCCTACATATTTATCCTACCCCACACAAACGAGATTAGTCAAATTAAGTAATGTCATTAGCAAGTTGATCAAGGATTAGAAATATGATTAACAAAAAAAACTCACAAGAAAGCTAGTCTTGCCAATTTGGCAATCACCCAACAAACTAATCTTGAGATTAACCAAATTCGAATCACTCTCGTACCCACTTCGTGATTCTGCCAGCTCAACCTCGTCACCGTTTTCCGGCGAAGTGGGTGGGTTGAGCCGCCGGTAGTGCGCCGTAAACGGTGGTTTGAAGTTAGCACTTCCACAAGAACAAACAAGAATCCGGTTCCAAATAAACCGGAAGAACCGGCGTAGGACGGAAACTCGGTCTAAAATCTCCGGCCATTTGAGTTTGACATGCACGATTTTCCTGCACATTTGCGTCATCTTTCCGGTGGCTTCATTGATGGACTGTCCCATATAATATAAAGTTTCTAGTGAAGAAAAAAAAAAAAGGAGAGATGAGTTGATAAAGTGAAGGATTCTATGCGATCATGGCATAAAAAGGGGGAGAGAAGTGGAGAATATTGAAATTGAGAGGCGCAAGAATTTGAGTTATGGTAGTCGAGTCCAAATAGACGGCTTTTTGTATAAGTTGAATGAACAACGTAAAGTTTGGGATGAGGGGTATTTTTGTCATTCATGAGAAGGAAGGCAACGATGAAGTTTTTATAAACCTTCGTATTCATATATATATATATATATATATATATATATATATATATATATATATATATATATATATATATATATATATATATATATATATATATAGGATGGGTCCATGTGAGAACCCTTCTAATATGAGAACCTTTTAAAGGGTGAGAACCCATTTAACATCACACACATTGGCAGATCTAATGGATGACATTTAACTGAGCATAATGGCAAATCCGTAATTAACCCAAAAACTGACAAAAAGCATGTGCTTCAAAAATGTGATTGACACTTCGGTAAAAGGAAACATACATCACTTTTCATTCACTTCAGTAAAAGGAAACATACTATAATGGTTAATTTCTAATTCTAAACGCTAGATAATTAATTCAAAATAGTTTGGTGGGTATTTTCAAACTACTGAACATCATGTTCTAAACTAGTGAACATCATATTCTAAACTAGTGAACTTGATGTTCTAAACCTCAATGGACTGAAATTACTAAGTATTACAACTCATACGACATTTGCTAAATATACAGGACTCTAGAACTCTTAAAGATATATTTTTCTAAGATAAGATATTCCTAATATACTAACTCAAACTAAGGAAAGCTAATTGACGTCCCTAATTTGCAATCAGCTAATAAGAGTTGCAATTTTCATCTTATATAGGGGTGCAAAGTGAACATGAATGCAAATATAATAAAGATTATATATAGATACACTCTAATGTGGATGGATACTCAAGCCAAATAGGATTAACCAGGAGATTAAGACAAATAGTACATAGGGTAATTTTGGTCCATAAGGGTCATTAGGTACATTGGTTTGGTTATGCGAAGAAAGGCTTAAAGCTAAGCTTTGGGGGAGAAGTGGAATTTTTTTTTCTAAGCTTTTTTTTTTTAAAAAAAAAATGCAAAAATAAGCCACTTGTGAAATTATTTTAAAAAATAAGTCGATTTTGGTATGAGGCCAAATCGTTGCCCCAGGCAACGATTTGTAGTAAGTTGGATTATGGGATAAAGGTGGGCCAAGAGAAATTGTTGCACATGGCAATGATTTGAGCTCCAAGAAAATTATTAGCTCAAAGAATTTTTTTTTTTTTTATAAATCGTTGTCGCAGGTAACGATTTTCATTGAGCTAAAATCAACGATTTCAGTCAGATGAGAATCGTCGATTTCTACTTTACTGAAAATGTTGTCCAGGGAAACGATTTGTTTTGGCCCACGTGTTTGCCATTTTCCTATTCCAACTTCTTACAAATCGTTGCCTAGAATAATATTGGCTTATTTTTTTAAATTAGTTTGAAAAGTAGCTTATTTTTGCGAATTTTTCTTAAAAAAAAATTAGAAATAAAAAAAAATTCGGAGAAGTGTGGGCGTGGCGGGGTTGCAGAGCACAAGACAAGTTTCTTTTTCACGTTGATTGGCAGATTGTGTTTGGCCATTTGAGTCATTTCTGATAGCTTTGGTAAACAGTAGTAGCCATTAATTTTATATTGCCTCTAACCTTATTATGTAAATCAGTGCCCTGCCCTTAAATCAATAAGTTATCACTTGTTTAATTCACGATTATCAAAACACGTGAAAGTATATATAATCATTATTACTTCGTAAAGAGTATTATGTTTAATTAACTAGGAGAAAACTTAGTTGATCCATTGGGTTGTCAATAGTTTTTGTCTTGTCTTTGGCAAAAATTTATTTAAGGAATCGGAATTCTAGAAGCACAAATTGAAGCACAATGTCCAACGTCTCTAGAAACTCTTGTTCTATGTTTAATTTTAATTGAAATATGTTTGGGAAGATATATGGAACACAAAGTAATTTGTAGTAAATAGTTAGTGTTGAAACTTAAAAGGTAGTGTTAAATCTGTTAATTAGGATTTAGGAGTGCCAATTCACGTGGTACAGACTTGGTGTGGTACTATTGGGTCAAGTTGAAACAGTTTACTAATTATTTTTTATTCATGTCGGGTTGATTCGGGTTAATAATCGGATCGGGTTCAATCTGTTGTTTACTCGATTAGGATCGGGTTTCAGGTACAATTTGGGTTTGAATAATTCAGGTTAACAGTCTTAGACGCTTTACTATCAAGTTGGTTTTGATTTTGGGTTAGATAGATTTTGATTTGTTGTCGAGTTGAATCAGCTTCAGGTTTTTACTAGTCGCTTTACTATCAAGTTGGTTTGTTAAAAAGGTCGGGTCATTTCGAATCGGGCTATCTTTAAGTTGGAGTATTCCAGGTTTGCCGGGTCCATTTAGGCTTAAATCGGCTTTGGAATAGGTTTTAGGTCGGGTTTGGTTGGATAGGGTTAGGTTACGGGTTTCACCCTTTGAATTGTAAAATAATTTGGGTTAACCCAAATTGTGTCGGTACAACGAGGTTAATCTATTAGGGTTGAAAATTGACGGCTATAGTCTTAATGAAATTAGTTTGTCCTACATTGGTGAAAGACAAATATGTTTTAGTGGGCATATAACGCCATGTTAATTATGGCATACGGAGTCTAACAATGGGTATAGGCCTTGGTTGGTCATAGACTCATAGTAGTAGTTTATGGATAGACGAAGTATTTCTAATCTAGTTTTAGAATGTTCATTTTAAACTATATTCCTAACAATTAATTTAGTACCCAATTTTCTTTTTTTTTTTTTTTAATGATGAAATGTTCACCTCTTATTTGGCGTGTCCAGTAAAACATACAATATCTACTGTAAATTATGTCTAAGTCCAAACGGAGAACGATGGATCAGTGTACAAGTTTTGAGAATATAGGTAGCTTATTAATAATTAGGAAAATTTATAAGAAATTATTTATAATTTGCTTTAATATAATACTACGTTTTAAAACCAAAAATATTTTGACCAATAAAATTCAGCGATGACTAGTAGTCAATTATTTATATGTGAAAATTTTAACAGTTTTTTTTTAATAGGAATTTCTTACAAATTTTCGTGGTTATAGATTAGCTATCTATACTCAAAATTTATACCTATATATAAGAAAATAATTACTATATTCGTGGCTTCTTAAATAAATATCATTTAGGGCGTGACATGTCGCCATGAATAAGATTGAGTTAAGTTCATCTAAGATTAGCAATATATATCATCGTCCTAATGCTACACCGATTTAAAATTAGGAGTATGAATTTATGAGATAAGTTTAGGACTCGTAATTAACAGAGAAACTATTGTATAAAAGGAAGGCACGTTGATTGGTGGACCTGGTTTAAAAGGGTAAAGGTGCCGACGCCGAGTTGGTCTAATTATGTACAAAGTTGGAATAAAGGAAAAACTAAAGCTGCAAATGGGCATGGCCGCACGGTGTCACTAGTTCTCGTGTTCTTAGCTTTGTTCTTTAATATATAAAATATATCATATATATTTTCCGATAATATTAGTTATCTTATATCTCTTTATTAGAGACTAAAGCCAGCAGAAAAAGAAAACAACCTAACAGAAGAACAAAATAAGAAAACGAAACAAAATCTAAAACCACCCACACTAAACTAAACCCCGAAGATTAAGAAGGAACAAACCTAGAAAACGCCTCTCCCCTCATATCTATTCTTAGCTTTAATAGCATTAAAGAATAAGCGACACTTAAAATTCTGTTTTCTCCACCGATGGGGGCAATAGAGTATATGACATATTTGTTACTCTATATTGTAACAAATAATTACGTCGTTTCGTTTTGTCATAAATAGATTTTAGAGTCAAGTTTTGACTTTAAATTCTTCCTAATATATAAGAAAAAAAAAGAGATAATCGTGTGGTATTCTAAAAGACTCATCTTAAAAAATATTTTTTAATCATCAAATTTTTATAATTTTTGCAAATACACTATTAAACATATTTAAAATTTAAGTTTGTTTTGGTATCTACTAAAAAACAAATGAGAAAATAAAAATAAATAGAATGAATACTACTTTATAAGGTTTTAAATACTCAAATTTTATTTGGATTATCATATACGATGTTTGATAAGAAGTATACTACATAGTGTTCTGATTTATTTTTCATAAAAGAACATATATTTCCCTTACACTATTACTCTCTATCTAGTGCAAATGTACTTCATACCATTTACTTGCAGAGTTGCAATCCTTGCAGACTTGCAGGATGCAATCATGCAACTTTTTTTTTAAAGTTAAAGTTTGAAAATTTTAACCATAAATTATAATTATGTTATAAGAAATAATATATTCAAGTGGAAAGTAAATTTTTAAAATATTAAGTTTTCATAATTCGTTACCTTACAAATTTAGAAATAAAAATGTTTGAAGTAGAATCGCAAAAGTCAAATTATTTGGTTAACGGAAGAAGACGTTAAGTTAAGTTGTCATTTATCCAAACTGACACCTTTAAACAATTCACCTTAATCTATGCAATGTCAACAAATAATACTGTAAAGATTGGTGATGCACAGATGCCAAAGCAATAAAACAAACTCCAATAGAAAAGAATAACACGAAAAGGTGGCGAATTTAGGAATTAAACCTGTAACATTATTGTCCCTACAAACTAAGCTTAGTTAACTATAGGTAGGAAAGAAAGTTTTAGAAACTTGTAAATGACATAACCTTCCGGACCCACCCAAATGGTAGATACTCAATTTCTAGGTTACACTATACTTTTGATTCCTTTGATTAAAGAATATGTTCTAAAAAGAAAATGTACCTATTGTTAAACTGTCAATGTGTGCATAGTAGAAGGCAAATCCAATAATATACTTATATGATATTATACTATAATTTGAATTTCTAAATCTATCATATCTAATCTATCATTGTATGTCTATTCTTAGATTTTTGGTACCTATGTGGCTATGTCGTTTCGTATATAATATTCCCTCGAAAAAATAATTTGAGCTAATATATTTACAGAAAATATATTCTTTTTGTCCTTAAAAATTGTTCCGTTTAACTATATTTTGTGAAAGCTTTTTTGGTCTAAATAGGACAATCTTTGGGGTACGAAGTGATAACAAATTTATTTTGTATCAATTTATTTTAAAGTTATTGTATGGATAACAACCAAGTTATAACCCATTTTGTAATTAAGATTTTCAAGTTATGGACATTTTTAGAGAGATCAATATAAATGCAAAAGTTGGAGATGCTAATAATATTAATTATTAGTTTAGGGTCTATTGTAAGTTCAATAGCTAGTCAAGTTTAATTGTTTAAAAATTATGGAAAATTATAAACTTGTATGATGCATTTGTAAAGTGTTCATGGTTTTGTAGACTTGGTCAATAGCTAAAAACTAAACTCTTCCTATCGGGTTGTCTTAATATGACAAGGAAATAAAAATAGTCAAGTTTAGAGACTCAAGCATGCATGCACGATTTCTAACCGTTTTCCAAGTGATAAAACTTAAATACCATTAATTAAGAAGCCATTATTTATTAGTTAATTAATAAATTTGGCTTATTCATGTTTACACAGTCGAGATCACTAACAATTCTATATGTCAAGGAAATTGAAGAGGAAACATTATTCTCTCCGGCCATATCATTATGGTAAAAAAGAAGCGCATGTTCAATTGTTCAACGCCACCAAACATTAGTGAAGGTTTAAAAAAGGTTTTGTACACCTATCATTGAGTTAAGCAACAAATTAAAAATAAGTTAAAAAAAATTGGACAAAGGAAGTACTGAGTAATAAGTAATGCGGTAATATAAGTTTCACAAAGTATATATTGTACATGTATATACACTATACACAATAAAGTTATTGTGTCCACGGTAAAAATGACCCCCTTATTATAACATAAGTTACCCTTCAAAGTTGATAATGATTGACATATGTTATATTGATGGGTAACTTTTGTTATATTAAAAGATTACTTTTAAATTACTGGTTCCGTATGTATACCATACTTTTTATATATGTTTTAGTTACCTAACAAGTATTGAAATTTGATTCAAATACGAAAGTTATAGCTTGACATATAAGCTAAGTTGCCATCATTTTCATTGAAGTTTTTATTTTTCCATATACAAGCATTAAGCATTTCCGGTTACTATATTATAACCACAAATAAACACTATGGAGTATATACTCTTCTCATTGAAATTTCATGAAAAAACTATAGGTTAAAAAAAGAACTACCGATTAAAAGTCATTATCAAATTTTATTTTTGTGGTTCAATTAAACTCCTTATACTCCTATTTCAAAGTAGTTGTTCTACTTTTAACTTGTTTTCGATATGTACTTATATTGACTATTTTGATTCAATTCATTATTATATATCCAGATATTTAATATTTGATGCATCACACTCCACAATTTTTGAAACATACAATTGCTTAATTATATGCAAACTCCACCAAATGAAAACTCATATATATTTTGTTGGTTTTTCATTCCTAGTTGCTCCAATTTGTATGAATATACTTTATTCCGTTTAAACTAACACTTTTTGAATAAGAGCTAATCGAGTATTATTTTCCTTAAGTAATATGGTTATATGATCAGTGAATTTTGAATTTTGCTTAAATGTTCTCATCCACACTATCAAACGAAAAACTAAAAAATAGTCCCAAATCATATTTGATTAGATCGATATCTTTGGCTCTATTTTATTAAGGGTTATCATCAAAAAATTCAACCATAGCATTTTCAGATTTTATACTCCGTACATTAAAAAAATATGAACCACCAATTTACCACTTTTTTGTTCATGGGAAAAAATCCGTACATATATATTCATAACATTATCCTTCTAAATTAATCAAGAATAGTAAGGATGTTATAATTAGATCTGTTCAAATGGCAACGGGCCCATTAAGAGCCTTTGATCGACCCGTGTATAAAAGGGTCTAATCAATTATGGACTTGATTGAATCGATCTTGTAAAAGGTTATATTTTATTGTGTCTTTAAATAGTCAAGTCGAGTCAATAATGAGTCAATAGTTTTCAAGACTTTTAAACACTATTAGATAATTAATACTTCCCATTTGCTTGCTAATGATTCACTGTAAAAGATTGGAGGTAATACGGGCAGGCTATCACCCATCATAGATATAATTAAAATCTCTTTGGACCGGCCCAACTCATTTTGCATTTTTTTTGAATTGGCCCAACCCAATCCATAAGATTTGTGACCCACTCCAGCCCTAACTCGACCCAATACACATGTCTCGTTGTAATTTATGTGATTATTATGCAATCCATCCACTATATTATTATGCAAGAATTATTTGATGTATTGTCTCACAAATAATTTACACTCCTTAAAAAGGAAGATTTTGAAATTAAGATGCATGGGAAGAGTTTAATCATTTAGTAGTAATATCTCTTGTAAGCTACTAGTTACAACATTTGATTACGTAAGTGTGACAAAAATCTAAATATCAATGTTATTTAGATTATGAGAAACTCCTTTATCGAAATATAATCTAATATTCTAATCAATCATACACAAACCTAGCTAGGTTTCTATTATATAACTAATTGGCAATAAAAAAAAAAATTTAGTATAGTAGTCTCATATATTGGTCATACTTTTAATTCTCTCAATCTTCGATATAAATTATTTGTCCCAATTTATCAACAAAAATCATGTGTTAGTAATTGCTGTAAACTATAAATTGACCTTATATTTTGTAAATTAGAGACATGCATGCATGAGTACCCCTATCAGAAAGACAGAAACTTATCAATAAAGTGCACTAGAAACCGTGTGAGAAACAACTCTGTTGGGTGATTGATTGTACTGATTAATGATCATTAAGATAATGATCTTTCGTGTAATAGTTAATTAAGTATAGTATTTTTTGCCCCAAGTGATCGAATCTTCCTCTTATCTATCTACTAATCATCCCCTTATTTACTTAGATTAACAACTTAGTTTTCTTGTTTTTGTGCTTGCAACCTTGGACTTTAGTCATTAGTTTTGTGAGATAATATAGTTAATTAGTGCCGATTAAAGCATGTAGGCCTCATCCTAAAACTCAGAATTAGTAAATCAATGATTTATAATGACAAAAATATAAATCATGTGTCTTTGGGTTAGGTGCTTGGTTCTCATCACACATTTCCTAGGTTTAAGTCTGGCATACAAAAATTTGGATCACTAAGGAAAGGGCAGGGGCAGGGTGTGTGTAGAGGTGGGTACGGGGCCGTATCGTGCCCGTTATGGACCGTGTCAACTCGTATTTAACCTTTTATCGTGTTGTGTCTAGTTGTGGTTGTGTCGTGTCATGCTAACTTTCCCTAAAATTCGACCCATGGCATGCTATCGTGCAGTATCGTGCCTTTTATGGATCGTGCCAACTCGTACCTAGTCTCTTGTCGTGCTGTGTCTAATTGTGGTCGTGCCGTGCCATGCTAACTTTCTCTAAAACTCGACCCATGGCCTGTTACAACACACATGCCTAGCATGCCGTGCCGTGTCTCGAGCTAGCCTACTTTTTTCAACAAAAAATAAAAATGAAGTACGTAATGGAATCGAAAAAATGATATTAGATAATTTTAATTATATTATAAGAATATAATAATATTAAAAATAATATTAATTATAGTAGTAATTATAATAATATTACTAATAATAATAGTATTAAATAATACTATAATAGGTGTTTAGGGTTGTACTTATGGGCTATGGCTCGTGCCAAATTGGAGTGATGCTCTCGTACTCATGCCTAAACTTTTTTTTTTTCTGTTCGCGGCCTAGCCTGACGGCCCACTTCATGGACAGCATGCCGTGCCGGGCCACAACTGTACTCGTGTTGTGCAGTGTCAAAAGCGTGTTGTGCCTACTTTGTCGTGCCTATTTGGCCCGCGTGTCGGCCCTGTCCATACCAGCTCTAGGCGTGTGTGCATCTTATTGTCCGGCTAATCTACATCTCGTGTGGAAAAAGTGAGAGGCTTCGATTAGAAAACAACACAACATTATTAGCAAGCTTATGGAGATACAACTTGTTTTTATAAAATATTTTGATGTTCTTACCGCTTGAAAATAGTGTTGCATTTGATCTTGTGTGCTAACTGCTAAGTTTACCAATCCGTAATGTTCAGTAGAATCAGTACTATTCTTCCGCTAACTGTAGCAATACTTTGTTTTTTATTGGCTAGACAAATTATTCTTTATTGAAGGAATCATTTGGTTGGAGAACACTAACTTCGAGTTCAATATCCCATTTGATAAGACGGAAATACGCATGAATCGTTTGGTAGTACAACAAAGCTATGCAAAAAGGACATCAATAAATTCTAAGTGAGGGTGACAGATTATCTTACTAGCCCACTTAATGATGGGCCTTGTAGGGGTCATAGTGTTAGTATGGCTCGATATTTGGATATATAGGTTTACAATACGAGTCCTATTCGTGTTAGGATACTCAAAAGATAATTATATAAAATATATCATAAATATCCTAAGATAACAGAATATCTTATCATACATTCTTTCAGGGTATTTGGATATGGTTTAGTTATGTTTCATTCATGGATGCTACAACATTGTTTTTTTTCAATTCCTCGACTCCTACGTTCACGTGCATTCCTTGAGAAGTAGCACATAGAACTTAGTTTCAGGTGATGATAAGTATTGTTATGGATTGTTACCTAAGCGTACAGTTGTTAGTTTTGATTTTCTGTTTTGGTTTCTCCATGCTGATGACTGGAATTTTAAGGCTAAATGTTGGATTTGATTTAGCAAATGAACAATTGGTAGCATTGCCTGCTAGGCTGGATTGGCTAACTGAGTACACAAGTGTCAATTTCTTTGTGATTGGTGGGTTCTTGTCGTTGTTTTGCTGCACATATGACGGACCAGTTGCTGATACATAATACTCCCTCCGTTCCTTTATCTTGGGAGAAATCATATTCTTTCAAGTTTAAAGACGTAGGTCGTCTGACTGTCACCTCCTCTGACCAATTTGTGTTCTGGGATTGTCACGCAGAACAAAAGCTATGTCAAATTAAGGTAATTGATTTAAATCAGGATACTATAAGTAGCTTAAAACAATCCTCAAGGGATATTTATCCTCATCTGTTTCTTACAAAGAAGACTCAGTAATGTGAATATGTGAGCATAATATGTTTGTTTTCTAGAATCCACAGGTAAAACTCTACTCCACAAGTGCATTTAAGGTTATGAGCTTAGATTAAGGAGTTCTTAGATATTACATATATGGACATCAACATAGCCATGGTAAACTGCAATGCAACATGTAATTTTCATTAAAGAAGCTAAAAATCTTCCTAGTCTCTCTCACAAGTCACAGGAAAAGGAAAGCAGTAGCATCGTCTCTGTAACACAATCTCAATCATCAAAACAGAAGATGGTACGACAAGGCAGGGTTCATACAACTCTGTTACTAATATGTTAAGCCTTGTTTACTTTGAAACTGACAATGAAATCTCTAATCTCATCGTTGGCTCTATCAAGGGCAGTTCTTCCTTCTGCATCCTTTACGTCATATGTAGCTCCGGCTCTCAGTAGTTCTTCAATCTTTGGTTTATCACCCTCTGAGGCAGCCATCAACAGCAAGATATCCACAGGGTGAATGTTCTGGCTCAAAAGTGCTTCCAGCTTATCATATGAACCCTCCACAGCAAGCATTCCCATGTAGTTATAGTACTGCACTAGTAACGGACAGAGTAAATCACTAGAACATAGCACAAGCATCAATTTGCACTGACTGCATCTGAAGTTAAGCCTACAGCAGACAGGAGCAACCCCAATAGGCGCAATGTTGAACACCCTAAAAATTTCCAAAGTGACATGCCACATGATGGACGACAATGATCGTTTTTCCAAGTCCAAGTCCATGTGAATAACAAGCAACAAATTATTCACACCATATTTTCTAAGCTTTTGCACTGAGATATGATATGTCCTAACACACCCTTTGTCAACCACTTCTTTTTTTCTCAGCATCACCTACTTTACTAGTAGTTCAGCTTGAATTTAGCACCTCTCTGAAATGTACTACTCCCTCCATCCAAATCATGCCTCCTATGTGAATGAACTACATCAAGGAACAACCTTGAAAGACAAGAATGAGGATAACCGATTAGAGCCTAAGATCGAGAAACTGTATATTCCTTGTTACTTCCACTACAGAAAAACCAGACATGATATAATATGCACAAGGCACCCAAACTAACCAGAGTATTAGCTCCAACTTATCCTACATACCACAGTATTTCCCTTGTTGGACAAAAGTCACTCAAATACTCATCATATTATAAAAACGTTTAAAGTTGTTTTTCAGAAACCGGAAAAAGTCAAATGGGTTAAACTCAGTGGTACAGAAGAGGGAGTAGTGTACTATTTTGGGTCAGCAGAAACCTCAAGCTCAACCAAACATTACAAAGTTCGAGTTTAGTTGTCACCTTACTAGTTTAAATTGTTTTATTACGGCGACAGTCATTTCCGGATTGCATAGGCACAGAACTACTATCCGTAAGCAAATCCTAATCAAATTGAAGTTCACCACTAAAGGCAATGATAGCAAACAGCACAAGTATTGCAACAATTAGCAGAGAATTATGGGTTCTAAAAACAAACAATAAAATAAATAAAACATGCCTGTTCAACGTCATCTCTGTCGAAATCATCACGAGTTTGGCTGCCATAAACGCCAGCGCTTTCAGAGTTAAACCTAAACCAACACTTGGTTCTGCCACCGTTAGTGGGTCCCAGCTTGGCGGCGCTGCTGAAGTTGAGCCCACTTACATTTCTGGCGATACCCAAGAACCCATTTGGTAGGTTCAACATACGAGAGGTTGAATGAGAATAGGTTGAAGCTCTTGAATTTATAGCAAATCGGAGAGAAAATGAGATTGAAGCCATGGTTTAAGTAAGTGTGGATGATAACTGAACCTTCTTTTATCCTTTCTCACTCTTAAATCTGGCCACTTCTTATATATGTGTGGATAATTTGACAGGTGAGGCAATCTCCAATTCTCCATAATTGAATATAGGTGTTAAAAAAAATCCGTATAATTTTTAATTAATACCACCTATTTTAAATTTTTAATCTTGAGTGCATATTAGAGCAAGTGGCCAATTTAGCACAAGGGTTTCTTATAATGTTAAAAAGTTAATAAAAAATATCAAAATAACATATTTATTATTTTAAAGCAATAAGTTTAAATAAATGATTATAATACTCATAAATTAATATTATCCTTATATGGTTATCTTTGTCTTTTGTCTCACATTCTTATTATTACCACTACTTTTACCATTCTAATTATTTTTAATATTATCATATTATAACTTTGAAATATTTTTTTAATAGAATATGAGATAAAGCACGACACGACAGACAACTGAATTGTGCTAAACTATAAGCCGAGGTTTGGAAAAAGATGACATGGCCCTTTCTGTTAAGAGGCCAAAAATGAGCATAGCCCGACACGTCAGACATGTGGCCCGTGCCTACCTCTGGTGTATATCATACTCTTCTCAAAACGATCATATAATACGTCTTTATTAACTCAATTTAGAACATATAAGTGTCCAAAATAAAATTGTCATAAATTTTTTATTAATATCTTTCTTTTTTTTTATCTCAATTATGACTAACCCAATTTTTTATTTTATGACCAATGTCTCCCAATAATTACAATAATTGTTTGTTTTACTTGGCTCTTTCTCATACTCTACTGTACCCCGCCACTTATTATCTCTCCATAACCATATCATATATAACAAAATAATTATTACAAATAAATTAAAGCAACAAATGTTAATAATTATATATTCTGTCTTGTATATAAATTAGTTTAGTTTGTGAGGCAATCAATTGTTAATTAAGAAAGAATAACATTATAATATAACTACATTCCATTACAATACGATAATACGATAGTACATCAATATGATAATACGTTGCAATTATATACTAATTAATCACAATCTTTTAAAAGAAATCAAGCATTATTAACCAAAGAAAAGTAGTCTTAAAGTTACGACAATGTATCCATCTTAGTAAGTCTGATGTCAAAGGTGCAGTCTGTGAATCTGTGATCTCTCACCTTCCAGATCTTGTTCTTTTTGGTGTGTAGTCGGAAAAATGATCAGCAAGACGATGCTTTTAAGACGCACGCACACGCACACGCACACATATACACACAGACTACTGACACAGATACACACAGACTTACTCAGTGACAACAGTATCACATAAGAGCTGATGGAGTATGAGCACAACTATGAGAATTCTGCATCTTTTCACCTCACCAACAATGCAGTAGTAGGGGTTCCAATACTAACCGCACGTTAATAACTTGTTAATGATTCTATGCTTCACAATGCATTGCTCAGCCATAACAAGGCTCATAAAGATTACTGTTGCTTACAATAAGCTTGCACATTAGGGTATAGAGAAAAATCTCAACCAGATGTTTTTTTTTTCAAGTGTATCTTCCCTGACATATTAATGGCTAACAGTTCTTAAGCGGCTATGCTGCCGTGCTGAGAGCAGTGTACTCCTTGAATGAAGTTGAGTAAGCACAGGTCAGAGAGACTTTTCTGAGGAAAATAAAAATAATTCAGATGCTATTCTGAAGTTATAACTAATTAGCCACCTGTATGTGGATGTCTTTTTCGTTAAAACACAGCTATAATTCCAACAATACTCATGTTTAAAATGTCAAGACTGAAGATGAGGAACCCCAGAATCCTGTCGGAACTGCAGTACCACGTTTTGAGACTAAGAGAGTAAGAGTGTCAACCCTAATAAGGTAGCTGTGTGAAGGCTCCCAAGTTGGGATTAACGGCCTATAGCTGCCGGCACACCAGCCATCATCTTCTGATAGACACCATATGTACTTTCTTCAGAATCCCAATATATGACATTCCCTCAAACAGAAACATTATATTATATGAAAACACCGTAATCACAAAGCCTGTGGTAGGTGTAAATGGGGTGATTATAATCAAATTCAGGCTGAAAAAAGAAGTCATTACTAATAGGAATGGTAATGCACTTTATTTTAGGATAAGAAATCAATACAAGCAGATTTGAAACAAGACAACTAATTTGGAAAACCACCAACACGCATCCAATTTAAGAGTGTCAAAGCCCATTATTTCATCCCATATTTTATACCAGTTTGTTTTTGGAATTTACAGTAATAAAAATACCATTCACTGACTGCGGCTGAAAGATCATGCAATATCCTACTGCATTCAAGTCATGATCATCAAGAAAAATCAGCAGAGTGTTCAGCAATTAAACGATATAGGTCATTCTCTGAAATATGAATTGAAGATTTCAGTGAACAACCATGAAACGATCTATTACTTGGAGTCTTGGAGTACCAACAGGATCAAAAATCAATACTAGTAGTAGTCTAATATATGCAAAAGCAACTAGTGAATGCAAGATGTGCTAATATCTTCTTCAACCTTCCTTTAAAATCCGATCAAACTACCTCGAAAAATTGAAATCCCCTTCAGAACCTAAAATCACCCAATTCCTTCAAATTATATACAAGTCAAGGCACATAAATCATCTTAATTAACCTACTTACCAGTTACCACAAACTTAGCAAGAAAAAAGTTTCAGAGTTTCCAAAAAAAAGTCTTGTTAAAGATTACCTCAATCAAAAGATGATAAGGGGATTTCCCGCCATAAATGTCTGTGCTTACAGACTTCAGAGCCTTAAACCTGAACCAGCATTTGACTCTGCTACCACCAGCATTACTGAATGTTGGCGGTGCTCAAGCTAGGTGGAATCAAAGTTGGGCCCACTGTCGAAACTGGAGGTGCCCTGAAACTTTACCAGTGCATTAAACTGACGAGAAGTTGAATGATAATGTGAAGCTCTTGAATTTATTGACCATTTGAACACAAAAAATAAAGAGTCAAGCTTTAATAAGGCTCCGTTTAGTAAGGCGTAAAACGTTTTCAACTGATAATGGAAAACCTTTTACGATGAAAAACTCATTTTCATAAAACTTTTCTGTTGTTTGTTTGCATGGAAAATGATTTTACATTTAAACATTTTTCGTTGTTTGGTTAAACTGAAAATTAATTACTTCTATTAACCTTTTTAATTATATTCTCTTGTCATTTTTAACTTTTTTTTCCGTTATATTTTTTACTTGTTTGTCATTAGCTAAATTTGTTATGGTATAATAAATATTTTTTTTTTATAAAATCTACTATATATTTCTTTGATCTATTAATAACATAATATATTATACAAAATATTTCCATAAAACCAAAGACCCTTAAAAAATTTGGTTCAACATTATAAAAAGACCTTAAGCTAACTATAAAGGAGTATTCGCAATTGAATAAGCAAACTAATCAAATAGGTAAATCAATCAACTCATTGTAATGTAATAGTTTGTACTTTTATATTTTAAATTCTAATAGAAAAAAAATATTTCTACTCTAATTTCAAATAAACTGTTGATTGTCCATAATTCATGAGAAACTATCATGATTCAATCGAATTAGGGAAAAATCTAGGATTTTTTCCAACTAAAATGGATAAAATTAGTTCAAACTCATGATATAGTTCGATAATTTGATAATCTAGATATGAGATTCGAAGAAAACGTACTACATTGATAAGATTAAAAGAAGATGAAAAGAATTTATGGATTTTTTCCCCAATTTTAAAGAGAGAGAAAGTGTGGAGTAGAGAGAGAGGTACCGAGAAAATGAGAAATGAAGAATGTGTGAATAGAATCGGGCATGGGTCGGGCCGAGTAGACACACTTTTGACACAGTACACACACAAGCAAGATTGTGGCACGGCATGACACGTTGTCCGTGGAGTGGACCGCAGGCCAAACTGCGGACAACAAAAAAAAATTTAGGCACTAACACATGAGAGGCACGACCCGAAACACGCTATTATTTAGTATTATTTAATACAATTAATATTACTATTATTTTTAATATTATTATATTCTTGTAATATAATTTATTTTATCTATTTTTTTTTCAATTCTATTGTATACTTTATTTTTATTTTTTGTTAAAAAAAATTAGGCCAACACGAGGTAAGACACGCCACGCCAAGTACGTGGGTCGTGTAAGGCCATTAGCCTAGTTGTAGGGAAAGGTAGCACGACATAGTGCGACATGATTAGGATTAGGCACGACACGAAAAGAGGCCAGACACGAGCTGACATGATCCATGACGAGTACATCACGACCTGTGCCCACCTCTATGCATGAGTTGATAATGCGTAAGTTATTTGTTAATTGATAATTTTTTTGGAGTGAATGGATGTAAAATTGTTTTACTCTCAATTTTGAAGGAAAATATTTTCAATATGGTGTAAAATGAATTTACATTCCAAGTTTTACATTCTATATTTTACTCCAAACTAAATAATGTAAAATGGGAAAACAATTTTCAGGAAAAATATTTTATACCCTACTAAACGGAACCTAAGTGCGATGGTTATTTCAGAAACACCAATCCTCTAGCTTTCAAGTAAGAGAGTAAGTAAATAGTTGTTGTTTCTGCCAAAATTTGTCACCTAGTGACAAGTTAAGGCTGAGACAATTGACAGCTAGCTAAATTATGTGAAAGATGAAATGTAGCGATAATACGTTAAGAAAGCGAAATAAGACACAAAGGGTTGGTGACGTGGAACACCCAAGAAACGGGAAAAACCGCGGGGGCTTGTTAGGCCGCCATTTCACTCTGTAAAGTTATTACTTGTGTTACAATATCAAAACGAAAAAGAAAGCTTTAAATCGAATAAAATGAACAAGGTCGTGTGATAAATTAGTGGACTAGCTCTTTGTGTTTTGCTCAAGTAGACTCATTTTTTCTCTCCTCTTGACTTATTTATAGTCTTTTCAGATGACCCTAAGTTGCTTCCCGTTGAGATTCCTTCTTTCGACTTCTTAAGGATAAACTTTATCTTTTGAATCAGTCAACCTTTTTGTTTCTATCGCTATCTCCTTTCTGTTTGAATCGGTCAACACTTGATGGTTACAATTCAGTTTATGCTCCCTGATCTTATGGATGTGAATCAAGTGTTCGTTTTGACTCGGTCTACTCGCTATCCATGCTGTACATGTCGCATATCAGTTACTTGTCAACTGCTATCAGGGATCGTGTCCTAGCCGTCAAAATTTTTGTGACCCGTAAATGCTTTATTTGTCGGACGCGTATGTTTCCTTACTCTAAGGCGGGATTTTTACCCATAACAGTTGTCATAGTCGGTTGATGGCATGGAGTGATGGGTATGGTCGGGGGGAATCATTAAGGTTCATGTTCAATTTACCTCTATTCGGATCTGAATTTTTTTTCAATTTTAGTTGGACTTTCAGATTTTTTTTTTAATCTTAATTAGACTTTTTTTTTTTTATCAGATTCAAACTCGAATTAGATCATACACCCAAAAGTTGTCAGATTTGCTAATCAAACTGATGAATATTATCTTTAAAAAGTAGTGACATACTAGCAAAAGGCTAAGCTAACTTGTACCACACTACCACAGCTTGGCCAATATGTACACAAAATTAAAATATGTTCTACATGGGAGCCAAGGGGTTACTTGTTTTGTATTATCATTGTGAAACAAACAAGACAAATTTCAGAAACTTTTAATGTTAGTATGAACGTGTTCCTTGGTTCTGACTGCTCTACTAGATTAGGATGACGAGTTCATGAACTATGATTTACATAATAAAGATGAGAAATGGGCGGTGTATCAAGAATCATGTGACTGAGAATCTCAAGATTCTCGAATAGTATAAGCACTAAATTGACCAACATACTACATGCTATTATCATGTTAGTAATCAAGTCTTTTCTAAATAGCCCTATTAAGAAAAACATATGAAAAAAGAAGACCACTTTTATCAGGGGCACAATAACTTTATTGTGTCTTGTGGACCATTTTTTTAAACTTTTTAAAAAAAATTCAAAAAGTAACCTCTATCCGAAGTATGTAGAAAAATGATCTTCTGGCCAATTTCAGGTGAAAACTGCTATCAATGACAACAATTTTAAGTGATTTTATGAATTGTTAAAAATAGAATTTTATCTAAGGATAAAATCGTTG
Organism: Dysphania ambrosioides; assembly: GCA_026401315.1. NCBI lineage: Eukaryota > Viridiplantae > Streptophyta > Magnoliopsida > Caryophyllales > Amaranthaceae > Dysphania > Dysphania ambrosioides. Next base: position 24,413,350 of record CM048666.1, read on the forward strand.
TCTTCACTCAACTTAAACGTTGTTCTTAACAACAATTTTATCCTTGGATAAAATTCTGCTTTTAACTTCGGGTTCCTAGATCTAAAACCCATTTTCAGGTTTTGGGCAATTTAAAACCGATGTCAAGGACAACGTTTTTAACATGGCCTAGAAAGTAGAAATATCTTAATGCATGGACTTAAAATCGCTATCACTAATAGCAATTTACACCCAAAGCTAATCAGAAGGTCATTTTTCGAAATGCTTTCGAATGGATGATACCTTTTGAATTTTTTTTAAAAAAAAGGTTAAAAAAATTTGATTGTGTCTCGTGTTTATACAATACTTTTGTAATAAGTTTTTAATTGTTGCATTAATATGCTTAAGTTAACAAATAAGGATTGCTAGGCAACGTTTTCTTAGTGATTTAATCTATAAAGTAATAGTACATGATTTAATCTATCAAGTAATAGTACATGATTTAATCTATCAAGTAATAGTACATTGATACTCTGTATTTGAATGAAAAAGAATTTGAATTTACAAAAAGAAATTAAATTAAAAAAAAAAAAAACAGAGCAACAATAATGATGATAAGCACACAATGTTAACGCCCAGCCCCCCAACTCATACAGCACTGAAACAAAAATAAGCAGGATCCCAAGCTATAAAAACCAAGGGAAGTAAATGCAAGATGATGTTAACACAAGATTATGGTGACCACAACAGCATGTTAGCTCCGAGGCTCCAGAAATTAAATAGTCCCATGACAACAACCTTTAGATAAAGAACTACCATGCGGCAAGAAGTTCATGTGAACAACAAATCGTCAGTATAAGACCGGATAACAGTATCCAGTATGAGTATCCCTAAACCATAAACAGCCAACCTGCCAAAGCAGTCTAAATTTCATACCCAAAACTTTATCACAGAAACTACATATACAATAGAATGACTAAAGAAGCTCTCCTGTTGAAATTGGGACCAAAGGAACAGTTAGCTCCCTCATAATGCAGGAGATAAAATACTGGTCATTCAGATCAGGGATGCTGCAGCAGAGATATTGCCCCAGAGGCCAACTCCAAGTTAGTCGTTATGAGTATTTCACAAAAAAAAGAAGAAACGAGGAGGAAGCAAGTTTTTATCAAACATGTGTTCAATGGTTGAAATTTCAAATAGCAAAAGGTTAACCTCCGCTGTTGGCTATGATTATAGAAACCTGAAGACTGACTGGTGGGCAGTCCAGAAGTTCCAACTACATGAAGCTCTGAGAAAGCCTTGAAAAATTGAGCTTCTTCAATCTATTGCCTATTGAACCCCCAGGGTTTCCACAGTGTATGTCCACTACATCGACAATATTATATCCTTTCTTCATAGGTTTATCCCGAATTGGAGTTTTCTCCAGATGTATATTTTCAGAACCAAGCATAGGAATATGATAGCTACGTTTATGGCTCCGTGTTTTGCCTGATAAATCCGGGCTTCTTTTGCCAATTCCCTGGCTAACAGTGCTACTATTCCCCACATCTTCTAACGGAGTCTTTTGTTTAGTTCGTCTAGGAGTAGTTGCTGTGCTAAGATTTTGACCTTTTGTTTTCCGGAGAACTTCAGGGATTCTTTGCTTAATACTGGGGATAGTAGTGCTGCTGCTGGTTGCTTCGCTCATCGATTTTTGTGGCTTCAGAGGGCCATTACCACGAACGGCAGGAACTTGGGCACGTGGAGTTGATGTGGAACTTGAAGATGCAATTTCTCTTGTCATCAAAGAACCAATTGTTCCAATGGTGCCAACCCTGACTGAACCTCCACCGCCTCTGATAGCTTCTAGTGTCGGAGCCATGTATTCCCTTCCCTGGAACATAGATAAAGCGTTCGAGATCCTGCCCTTTTAAGCTGCTTTTGAAAGTACTGAAATGGTGCTGAACCAGACAATCAGTCTGCAACAGCCTGCAAGTCCATATTCTGGATGTCAAATGTGCTTGTAATTTGTACCTATGTAGTACAGGTCAATATCTAATCATGTCAAAGTTATTCCTCCCAAAGTTTCAGATATATTTCAATCTTGAATTCTTGCATATGGAAATTACTACAAATTTATGGGAAACACAATCAATCCACATTTACCCAAAGATACAATGCTCCTGAGACATAAACATGTGGCTACTCGGCTCGCAAGACTCCACTGACTTTTGGAGCAACATGGATGAAGGAATTCGAAATATTTCTAGTAACTATTACAGAAAACACAAGGCCCCAATCAAGCAGAATATACTGCAAAAAAAAAAAAAAAAAAAAAAATACCAAATATACCAAATCAATTTTGAATAGTCAAAATCAACAATTCAAAACTGATAGGTAAAAATCAATATTTCAACACCTAGATGTGTGACAACACAATTTGACGCAAACTTTATTCTAAATTTCTAAGCCAAAAAATTTAATTAGTTCGTTAACTTTGAGCACAACGCACATTCATTCAACAGTATACTTTCATGAAGAATCAATGATTTAGCAGCATACAACAAATTTCAAGTAGCTCCTGGTATTAAGGTAATCATGTGATTAACAATAATGGTTAAACTTTAGGCAAATGGTTTTTTTTTTTTCTAGTCAAACTTATCAAAGTTATGATGACAACTTGCACCTTTTTAGACAATAATGCCAAAATCAAACTAAAACCCATCAACATAAACATGATCAAAACCCCAGAAATTTACCATTCATTACAAACTAATCAGCCAACAGTTGAACTAAAATACTGATCTAAAACCCTCAAATTTTCAAACCCTGAACAATAAATGCATAAAAAAAAATAAGATCTGAAATACCCATTAAAAATAGATGACAAGTTTGGGTGAAAAATTCAGACTTACCCAGAAAGTTGAATTTTTTTGGGCTCAGAGGATCTTGAACTTGTCTTTAATGCAAGAACGGTACCTCAAAATTACAGGACTCTGACTTTATAGTATGGGACAGTTGCTTTTTGGGTTTAGTTTAAGTATAACTAATGATTAAAGTGGTGGTAATTTTTGGGAATGGGGTGATTAATTTATTGGTAATCTAGAAGACATAGTCATTAAGGAAGTTGCCAGAATGGTCAAACGTTAGGGTAACAGAGAGCGGATTCGGTGGTGGTGGTGGTCTGTGAGTAGGGGTGGGGGTAGATGATCTGACAATGGAAGAAAAAAGGTTTGTCATAAAACAGTGATGAACTGATGACCATGCGCTGATGGCCCTACCTGGCTACCTCCTCCGCGCCAAAATGGTGACTTGTAGGCTTGTAGCGTGGTAGGGACTCGGGGGAATAATTGGGGTGGTTTTGGATCGGTTCTCCAATTTCGTCCAATATAGTAGGTATTTGGTCCATTCATCATCTGGTTTAACAAACACTCCGATTCAAGTGACGTGATGTATGAGCAGTCTGACGTGTAGGACAACTAGATGTTACGGTCAAATTCGAAAGTTAGTACATGGTACTAGATTATCACTGACGGATAGGTAGGAGTAACCGTCTGCAAGATTCCAGGTGTCAGTTACTGGAAAGACCAAGTCAGCATCTACATGTAGTGAGAAAATCAGTAAACAATTGAGAAATGACATTTGAACAAGTCAACGGGAAAAACTCGGGTATATAGTTTGTTGTTTGGTTTTGGTGATGACAAGATTTGCAAACGTATTTGATATTTGTTTCGTGTGTGAAGATTTTTTTTTATTTATGTTTCGGAGTAGAAGCAAAGGGAAGTTCAAAACCGTCAAGTAACAAAAGTTAAATACAATCAAAACTTGGACCAAATAATTGTAAATGTTGATTGATAAGTTTCGGAGTATGGACTTTCATTGAAGCAACAATGAGGTAGCTTCAAGACAAGAGGACATGAAGACTAAATAGGAGTATACTTATGATTTATGTAAGTGACAAGGAACCTAGCTAATTGGAACAAGTAATGAATAAGCTTAAGTCAATGAGTCAAAGTTCATTTGGTGCTTTAAATAGTTAATTAGGAAAAACGATTTTGTGAAATTGATTTTTGGAAAATTCAGCAAAATATCTTTACTTGATTTGTGAAAACTGATTTCCTATTTTCACTCTAAAAGTTTTTGGTAAATGTTGAATGATAAAAGGACTCTCCTTAATTAAATTAATTTATTTTTAGTTAAAATGAATTTTGGAAATTTTGGATATTAAGTATCCTAATTTAACTCTATTTCTTTAGTGGATACTTATCTTTTTGTCAAAAATATTTTTATCCACTATCTTTATAAAATATTTTGCTGAACAAATGATTTCACTTCTCACGGTAACTTTGCACAACATTCTCATAATTGAAAAAATCAAAACACTTAGTAGCATTATCTTTCCTTAATTTAAGGAAGTGGGTGAATGCATGGAATCTTGGTTGCTACCTATAAATAAAGGATTTTGCTCACTTATTCAAGGCGTAAGTGACTCACGCATAAAAGCTTTCTAGAGAGAAAATTTTTTTTGTCAGTTATCAAGGCTTAAAATCACAAGTTCTTTTCTGCTAAGTTCTGAATTCATGAAAATAGCTTTTATTGTAATGTTTGAGAGTAATACTGAGTTGTACTATGGTGACAAGATTGATGGATCTTGTAAAAGACTTGTCAAGTCTGAAGAACAAGAGACAAGAGAATGAGAAGAGAACAAGAGAGAGTTAGAGAGTGGAACTTTAGTTTTGAGTGGAACTCGAGTTGAGAGTAGTTAATAGATTATAATTGAGGATTACCCTATTAGTGAAAGAGTTGAGAAATCCCGAGAAGGTCGTGGTTTTTCCCTTTGAGTTGGGCACAAAGAGTTTTCACGCTAAAATCTCTCGTGTTCCTTTTGTCAAGTTCTTTTCTGCTTATAAATTCTAGTTTAATTCCGTAAAAAGTTTTAATTAACTTAAACTTCCAATTCACCCACTTTTATAAGTATTCATCCCATTCAACAGTTGGTATTAGAGCCGAAACTCACAAATTCAAGAAATCTTGAAGAGTAAAGTTCCTGTCGGCATGAACACATACGAGAAACTAGAAGAAGATTATTCTACGCAACGGTCACCGATGTTAAATGGTAAGTTCTACACTTGTTGGAAGAAATGCATGGAGATATTCATCAAGGCCGAAAACTACCACGTACGGCATGTGATTGAAATAGGAGACTACGAGGTGACTAATAGGAACTTCGATAATCAGGTAGGTTCTAAATTTATTTCTGAATTTGAAAAAGAAGACTTTGAGAAAATAGAGATAAATGCTATAGCAATAAAACTTCTTCACTGTGGTCTAGGTCCTCACGAACATAACCGAATTATGGGATGTAAAACAGCTAAGCAAATTTGGGATCTTTTTCAAATCACTCACAAAGGAACAAATGAAGTTAAGCGTTCCAAAATAGATTTGTTAATGTCCAAATATGGATATATGAGTCAATTCAAGATATGTTTACTCGTTTTACTAACATCACGAATGAACTTGTTTATCTTGCAAGAAATATCCCTACTAATGAACAGGTAAGGAAGATTTTGAGAAGTGAAGGAAGATTTTGAGAAGTCTTCCATAGGATGAAAGATGGAGAGCAAAGGTTACTGTATTGCAAAATACCAAGGACTTCACAAAATTCAATAATGTGAAACAGCTAGCCGGATCTCTTATGACACATGAACTGCACTTAGGAACTAACAATGTTGAAAGTTCCAAAAATTGTGGTCTTGCACTAAAGGCTAATGAAGAATCAGATTCTGAATCTGAAAATGAAGAGGTTGCGTTGCTTGTAAGGAAGTTCAAAAGGATGTATGTGAACATCAAATCTAGTGATCGAAAGAAAATGAACTTTGGTAAGAAAAATTGAAGTTCCAAAGTTGATTCGGGCTGTCATAAATGTGGAAGCATGGAGCATTTCATCAGAGAATGTCCTTAATGGGATATTGAAAAGAGAAAAGGCAAAGGAAAGGAACATACCAAAGAGAAATTCAACAGGAACACATTCTCCAAATTCGATGATCGAAAAGCCATGATAGTCGCATGGGGTGATTCCGAATCTAAAGAAGAAGAGGAACAACATGAGGAAGAGTATGCTAACATCTACTTAATGGGGATCCATGACGAGGAAAATATTTTGAATGTTGAAGAACAGGTAACCACTGATTCTCTTAGGGTCTTACCTAATGAAAAACTTGTTTGTCTATTAAAAGAAGCTTGAGAGGTTAACAAAGTTTTAAGTCTTGAAAAGGTTTAGACTGACAATGCTATAAAATTATGTAAGGATCATATGACTTAATATTAGAGCCAACGTTCCAAATCGTTTCTTTGAATTGATGAATAGGAATATGTCTTTAAAAGAAACTTATGAATGTTTGAAAAATGAAATGTCTTGCTTAATGTTGAGTTGACACAATATAAAATTCTTCACATAAATCTCACTAATAATTCAATTGAAGTTCCTATGGATAGTTTCAATAAAAAATTGAAAGTTTGTTAACTTAGAAACTACAACAGAGTCTTTAGAGACCTTAGAAAGGGAACTAGAGTCATTAAAAAGAGACAAAAATGTGAAACAACTAGAAGTTACAAAGTGGATAATTTGGCCCAAGCAAAAAGGACTAAAGGTCTAAATTTCTCACATAAAAAAAGGCCAAAAGAAATAGGTATGTGGATCTCCCTAGTAGTAAAGTTTGCACCTTTTGTGAACACTCTGGTCATTTGAGTGGAACATGTGCCAAAAAGGAATAATGTGTTAAAAGGAACATTAAACAAGTGTGGGTCAAGAAAGCGATTAACTATAAAGTTGTACAAGAATCCATGGAAACCTTTGTTTCTAATTCTAACCATTAGTTATCTTGTAAGTTCTAGTGAGGGGGAACAACTCGTGGTACCTTGACAGTGGGTGTTCCAAACACATGATTGGAGATAGATCCAAGTTTCTCTCACTAGAAGATTACAATGGGGGAACTGTGACTTTTGGTGATAACAAGAAAGGTGACATTGGCTGTTGGAAAAGTAGGAAGGTCAAGTTTCCATTTCATTGATAATGTGTTTTTAGTCAAGGGTTTGATGCACAACTTGTTAAGCGTATCACAATTTTGTGATAAAGGTAACTATGTAAACTTCACTTTTGAACGTTGAAAAGTCGCTAGAAATGACAATGGGAAGGTCATGTTGGAAGGAACTCGTAGAGGGAACACGTACATTGTTGACCTTAATGAAGTTCAAAGGTACAATCTGACTTGCCTAAGTGTCGTTGAAAGTAATCCCCTTCTTTGGCACAAACTCTTTGGACATGCTAGATTTTCATTGCTTGACAAACTAAGATTAAAAGAACTTGTTGTTGGTTTACATGCAGTAAAGTTCCAATGTGATAAAGTGTTTGAGGCATGTGTGAAAGGAAAACATGTCCGGAATTCCTTTAAATCTAAAAATATAGTGAGCACTACAAAACCATTAGAACTTGTTCACATGGATTTTGTATGGTCCTATGAGAGTGCAAAGTAGAAGTAGTAAGCAATATGTCTTGGTTATAGTTGATGATTTTTCAAGATTTACGTGAGTTTTGTTTTTGAGCGGCAAAGATGAGGCTTTTGATGAATTTACAGTATGGGCAAACAAATGGCAAAATTCAACAAGTCATCAATTGATACACTTAAGGACTAACCATGGAATTGAGTTCAAAAACCAAAAGTTTGAAAATTTTTGCAGGAAACACGAGATAAACCATAATTTCTCATCCCCTCACACTCCTCAACAAATGGGGTCGTGGAAAGAAAGAATAGGATATTGAAAGACATGGCTAGAACAATGATGATCGCAAGTGGATTGCCTAGGAACTTTTAGGCCGAATCTATCAACACTGCAGGCTACATCATAAACCGTATCATGGTCAGGCCTTTGGTGAACAAGACAGCCTATGAGCTCCTTAAAGGAACTTAGGGAAGTTTGATGCTAGAATTGATGAGGCTGTGTTTTTCTTGGTTATGCAACTAGTAGTAAAGCCTATAGAGTTTATAATAAATGAACAATGATAAATGCGCATTTTTGAATAGTTATTTAAATGAAAGCGTTTTTGTGGAACAACCCTCCGGTTTCAAAAATCCCAATTTTCCAAACCATGTTTACAAGCTTGACAAAGCTCTTTATGGGCTAAAGCAGGCACCAAGAGCATGGTATGAAAGGTTTTCCAAATTCCTTTTACAAAATGATTTTGAACGTGGAAAAATTGATAAGACTTTGTTTTTAAAATCAAAAGGAACTTCTTTATTAGTTTTGCAAGTATATATTGATGATTTTATTTTTGGTGTAACTAACAAATCTTTTTGCAAGTACTTTGCGGATCTTATGGGTAGTGAATTTGAAATGAGCATGAAAAGAGAATTAAACTTCTTTCTTGAGTTGCAAATCAAGCAAACAGAGAAATTAAATAATGATACACCAACAAAAGTATGTAAAGGAACTTCTGAAGAAGTATGCACTAGAAACAACAAAGGTGAATCATACTCCCATGAGAACTGCTACAAGACTTGATGAAGATCCCAAATGAACAAACATTGATTAAACCAAGTACAGAGGGATGATTGGTTCATTACTATATTTAACTGCCAGTAGACTTGACATTGCTTTTAGTGTTGGTTTATGTGCCAGGTTCCAATCAAATCCCAAAGAAACTCATCTAACGACAATGAAAAGGATACTTAGATATCTAAAAGGAACAGATGATATGTGCTCGTTTTATCCTAGAAGTGACTCATTTGATTTAAAGGGATATGTTGATGCTGATTAAGATGGAGATTTGGTAAACCGCAAGAGTACATCATGTATGGCTCAATTTCTTGGTCCATGCATGGTTTCTTGGGGTTCCAAGAAGCAAATTACCGTTTCTTTATCTATAGCTGAAGTAGAGTATGTTGTGGTTGTTGCTTGTTCTTCTCAATTACTTTGGATTAAACAACAACTAAGAGATTTTGGTATTATTCTTGATTGTGTTCCAATCTATTGTGATAATACTAGTGCCATTTGCATCTCAAAAGATCCAGTTCGTCACTCAAAGGTAAAGCATATTCATATAAGGCATCACTTTTTAAAGGATAATGTTGAAAAAAACTTTATACGGTTAGACTTTTATCAAACCGAATATCAAGTTGTTGATATTTTTACAAAGTAATTGAACGGGATAAGCATGAAAAATTGAGAATGGAACTCGGCATGATGCGAATCCAGTTAGTGCACCTAAAGTTCCCTTTGAGGTAAAAATGATTATGACTAATGTACAAGAAACCTAACACAATGCTATTTTTGTGCGTGAGCATAATTAGAGTCTTACCAGGAAAAGAAACTTCACGCATTGTTCCTATTTGGCTGAAGTTATACACTTACGTGATTAATAAATTTCATTCATGTTGCCTTGTTCCGATTCATGCTGTATGGTTAATTTTTTTTCTCTTATATTTTATTCCGGTTTAATCTTTTCTTTATTTTATCCCTTTAATATTTATCCCTCTTTAATTCCATCCTTTTTATATTTTTTTGGATTAATTTGTATTTTTTATCCCTTGAAATTTAATATACATATGTATATATACATATGTATATATATATATTTATCAGATATATAGTATGAGAAACTAAGTGTATAAGCTTTTATATCAAAAAAGAGGAAATGTCATTAAACTCACGTGTCCCACATTGACAATAAATTATGAGATGACATGAGAGTATAATTTTTAAATCTAAAGGATTCTTTACCATAAAACTAAGTGTTTCACATGAAATAAAAATTGGAGATATCATGAGAGGATTACTTTATAAATCCCCGACCCACATTTAAAAAGAGAAGCATTATAATAAATTTAAGTATTCCACATTCTAAAAATATTGAGAGATAGTATGAAAATAGTTTTATAAACTCCAACATTAAAAATGCAGGATTTATCTTAAAATTTGAGTGTCCCATATTAAAAAAAATTGAGAGATAACATAAGAGAATAGCTTTATAAGCCCCTATATTGAAAAAAAAATAAGTTTATAAAAAATATAAATGTCCCACATTGATAAAATTTGGAAATAAAATGAAAGAATCACGTTATTAAGCCCCATATTGAAAAAGGGATACAATATTATAAACTTAATTGTTCCACATTTAAGAAATTTGAGAATAGCAATGATAATATAGCTATATAAACCAACTTGAGTTCATGACGTGGGAAGCTGGGAGGAAACTTAAGGAAAACACATTCCTTAAGGTGGAAAACGGCAAGCAATTAATTTTCCTAGCTCTAAGGCTATCACTTAACTTAAAAGGCATTCACATGGAAAGCTCAACTTTAAAACTTCAAGTTTTTATTCATCAAAACACACCTTGAAATTTCGGCCAAAGACCCCTATTTATACAAGTGTTGGACGGTCTATTAGAACGCCTAGGACATCTACTTAGACTCTACTTAGGACTCTAGCTAATGTTCTTATCATATGATAAGATGTACTAGACTTTGGATAGGATTAGGATAGATTTAGATTCAATTTTATCCTAACTCTAACTAACCTTATCTTAATCTTATCCTAACTCTAACAAACACTATTCAAAATCCTAAATTCTCTAACATGTTCTAAAGATTCGACCTTACCTTAACAACTTGGAACCGAATTAAACTCCTAGTTTCGGCCTTTTGTGACTTATCTAAGACCTTTACAACAACTTGGAACCAATCTTGGCCCACCACAAATTGGAATCTATAAATTAGGCCCAAAATCCTAAATGCTTAAAACATGAAAAACCCTTTCAAATGAAAGGTAAAAACATGTAAGCCAAATCTAGATTAAAAATAATAATAAAAACTTACTAAACTTAAAAATCCTAAATTGATTATATCCAAAGCTTCCAAATGTGTTGATCATAACCTTTTGTTGGATAATGAACCATGCCCCAAAAAAATAGATTAATTAAATTAATCAGTTCAACGTCAATTTCCTAACTACATCGGTTCAACTTTTGATTTATCGGATTATAACGGAGGTCCGATGAATCGGATCGGATTCGGAGGTCAAATAATAATAATTGGGTCGGATTCGGACTCTATGATTTCAGACTCGGATTCGTATTTGGATAAAAAATGGAGATTCAAAAACTAGTTGAATCACAATCGGATTTTACTAGGCCCAACCCGATTATGACCCATTATCATTCTCGATGTACCCTAATGTGTCATTTCTGTATATTGAGCAGTTTCTAGATAGGTACTTGTAGAAGATCGATATACTATTCTATGTAGACCCTTAGGAAAACATTCTTAGGTGGATAGCTGGTTAGATTAGGCTACATGATAGAAACAAGTTAGCTTGATAGGCCAAGCATGAAAAGAGCAATGCTGGGAGAAACTTTTGTGCTCTCTTGGATGACATTGGATATCTATCTATCTATACTAAAAAGCATTCTTGTGAAAATTTATGTATGGTGGCACTCTCTTCTCATGGGAAAAATTGATTTCTATTTTAAAGTTTCATTCGAAAATGTTGTTGAACTCTTAACCTTTGAATTGGTAAGTGGGAATTTATAAACCACAAATTCAACATGATATTATTTTATAATATTACAAAAGTAAAGATAATAAAATCTTCATTATCCACCGAAAAATTCCATAAGTATTTTAGCTTCTACAACATTATAGTACATTATTGTGTAATGATAAGAGAATACTTTATCCTTATTTTCTTACTCTAATTTTTGTTAAAATTATATTCAATTTATGAATTATATTAAAAATTATTATGATTGTTTCAACCCAGGTGTGACAATTAATTTTGTCCCTACTTTAGTCTCTTATCCCATCATGTTGCCCGATGATGAAAGAAACATTTGACATACCTTCATTATATAGGTCGAATTTGATAATTGTTTAGCCTACTATGTTTTTTAGTCTAGTTAGTCAAAATTGAGGTTAAATATAATTTTCTTTGGTCTTGAAACCTTCATGATGAAATTACAATGATTTATCATGCTTATATTCCACTTAGCATGGAATCTAGCAAGCTCATTAGTTTATCTAGCCTAGTCTTTCCTAGCTCAATTATTATATATATATCCTTATGATGGTATTTATGTACTCCACAAGGATTCAAAGGCATTGAACCTACATTTCCAATGACATGTCACGAGCCCACATCCAATATATGATGAAAGAGATCCAAGACTAAAACCAAAAAATAGGTCACAAAAGACACCAATGCATAATAAGTGGCTGCCACTCTTTTACTTGCTTTTTAGAGAACTTCCCCTAAAATTGGTTTTTGTTCATACTTTTTCATGCCCTTTTAGCCATTTTTCCTTTGTTCCTCTCCTTATAAGATCATTTTGCATCATCCTCCCATTTTCATGTTATGTACTCTCTCAAATTCATAGTTTAGTATATGCTTTCTAAGTTAGTGATTGGAGGTTTTCTTTTTGCAAATACCTCTAAATTGATGATTGAAACTTCTTGTAATTTCGCTTTCACTCTATCATTTGTTTCTCTCTTTATTTCACACTTTTAGTTGATGATTGTTGGATTTATTCTTGAAATTATTTAAGCTTAACTATTATTTAAATTTGTGTATGAATCTTGAATGGTTTATTTGTTTGATCGTTTAGTGTAATTTTTATGGATTATGAGTAGTTTAATTCTAGGGTTTTGATGAAACCCTCAAAGAACTCAAGAAATCTTGAATGCATATGGGGATTTAACTTAGAGGCATTGACTTATTAGACTTATAAAGGTTTTAATGCTAGTTTTTATGCCTGATCTTTCATGGAAATTTGATTTAAAACTCTTTCAATGAAGGATGAAATTGAAAAAACTCATTATCGTGATCATTTGACTAAAAGACCATGAGAATAAGGAATCAGTCTTGTTAATTTAATTGTTAGGATTATGTTTGATATAACCATGAGAATAGGTTGTAATGTTTAGAAAGGGTATGCACATAGATTGATAGGGTCTCACCAAGTCATGGACCCACATTCATCTTTCCCCTCCAAATCACAGTAGTTATCACTTCACCATATAATAGTCTAAAGGCCAATACACACTTCCTTATTGCTCAAATTTTAAAAAACTGAAAAATCCGACAACTCAGAAACTCCACATTACAAACACACTCTCCATTTCTCATTGTTGCCAACAATGGGGTCTCAAGGACCCAAATCCTCGAAATTCACAAGACCAACAGCAACAGCAACAACATCAGCAGCAGCAGTAACAACAACAACAATCTGTGCCCGTTTTTATCTTCATTCTGGTCTGTCAATTAAATGGCTGCTTGTTTGGTTGTACTTCTGTCACGGGAAAAAAAGGGAAGTAGACATACAGATAAGAAGTAATTTGGGAAGGGTAACAGGGAACAGAAATAACTTAAATAATTTCAGTGTTCAGACTTCTGCATTACCAAGAAGTTGGTCCTCAAGGGCCATGTAATCATACACCAAAAGCCTTTGAGGTCCTTCAGCATAATACCCTACCAAATTCACAAGGTGAGGATCATGAAGAAGTCTCAACATCAAAACTTACACTAGGAGTTCTCTGTTCGCTTGGAATCCATTTCTGTCCGGTTGTTTTACTGCGAAAGCCTGAATCTGCTGAACAGATGCATAAAGAAGGGGAAAAACAGAGATATTGCCTGCTTTAAGCTGTCTATGCATCCCTTGTGAATGGTACCGAAACCACCCTCACCCCAGTACATTCTCGTGTAGCATATGTATAATTTATGATACTTCTTCAAAACAGTTCGTATAACTTTTCAAAGATTTAAAGTACAATGCATTACACAGGTTTGAATCTAGTCACCTGTTTTATTTTCCTGATGTATGGCCGTGTGGGGCATTTTATTTTAACAGACTGGATCATCATTTTGTGATCAATAGAATTACAATTTAATAGAATGATCTCACGATCATAACGTGAGAAGCTTGAGATATTACCATTAGATTACCTCTTAAATTATTGTCACATTACTTGGACTTGTGTAGTTGTGTACTATTATTGTATGGTTTGTATCACATGTAAAACATTTCTTATGCGAGAAATTTTTCTTTTCTTATTCCCTCAGCTGTGGATAGAAGTGAGCAAGGCAAAATGGATTGGGTTGGGGTATAGATGACAATGAGTTGGATTTAAGTCGAATTTGATTGGACCTAAATCTATACCCATCTTTTTTAAATTAGACACATGTCTGCCTCAAACCCATTGGGTTCTAATTTCAGACCCTTACCCAAATCCACTGGATCTAACGAGTTTTAAACCCATATTCTACCCGAATCCAATTGGTCTAAAAAAATTAGACCCATACCCTAAAAAATGGATCGGGGTTAACTAGGTCTGGATCAAGTCTTGGACTCATTACCATCCCTAGTTGGGGGTGAGTAACATAGGATCAACTCTAATATGGGGTAGGGTGGGCTGAGTTGTGGGTTAAGATAACAAAGGGTGATCCATGATAGGCCAGTGTTGTGGGATAAGTAGGTCGTGAGTCGGATGGGTGGGGTTCATTTAGAGGGTTGAAATAGGTTTTTAACGAGTTAAAGTGGGTTTTAGATGGGTCTCTTGGATCAAGTGAGTTATTTATTAATGTTTAAAACTTAATTTAATTCCAATAAAAAATCATTTCTATAAACATCAAAATATTTGTAGTTAAATTATAAAAATATAACATTACAAAATTCATGATCATGTATAAATTTAATCAATATTAATAAAGACATGTTTAAAACCTTTTTGGGTTAGTAGGTATGCCTGGTTAGTGAGTCAGGTGGGTTGGGGTGGGTCACAGCTGGCTGAAAAAATTGGATCCATGACCCATCCATGCTTAACCTCGGGATAGGCTGGGTTCGCACCGGATTGAATGTGGACATAGCCTGGTTGACCCACAAATAAATTAGAAATTTTGTAATACTCCTGGGAGTATGGATGTCAATGGGTCGGATCTGGGTCGGGTCTTATTGGACTCAGACCCATACCCATCTTTTTCAAATTAGACCCATATCCGTCACAGACCCATTGGGTCCTAAAATTTCTGTCCCTTACTCAAATCCGCAGGATCTAACAGGTTTCGGGTCCAAAATGGTTTCTTAATATATTTTTATTTTTTAAAAATAAAAATAAGGACATGTGCTTATTATTCTCATATGTTATATATGGATGTATTTTCACAATTTTTTGTAAATCAAATGAATGTAATGATGTTAACCATTGAGAAAAACTATCAATTGAACAAAAAAGAATAAAAATTACAGCTCAATAAATAATCCGTCATATCCTAATCTTAATTTCAAAATATTAGAAGTTTACAGTTTACAAAGTCTTAAGTACACAACAAAATGACAAAATATAATAGTTAGAGAACGGATGTCGACTGTGCAAAGTGAAAAATAGAGATAAGGTTTAGGTTTTAATTTTTAAATGAGCGGATCCATGGGTCGGATTTGGTCGGATATGGATCTAAAATTTTGGATCCAGACCCATATCCAACCTAAGTACATTTAGACCCCTTCCCGACCCGAACCCAATGGGTCTAAAAAAATTAGACCCGTACCCTAATAAATAGGTCATATTTGACTGGGTCTGGATCGGGTCTTGGACCCATTGCCATCCCTACCCGAGAGTACCTTATTCTAGGACTCCCTTTTAAATCCAGCCTTTTTAGAAAGTTTTTTTTTTTAAAAAAAATGCGGTTATTAAACCTAGCAATTTCGTCCCATCAAGGACCTTTCTGATTAGCTTCCTTAAAGTTATAGTCAAGCCTTTATCTGATCTCAAGAAAACTAAGTGTTTCTTGTCTCGGCCAACTTGCAGCACTACCATCGCTTCCGTCAAAACCTTTGGAATTATTAGTAGTAGCTGCGGCAGTTCCAGTCGTAATATTTGAGATTGAGTGAAAGTGAAGCTAGTGTTGATGCGGATGCTGATATTTCTTATAATGGTGAAAGGCAACACTACTTATAGTAGAGTGGTGCAGCATGTCTAACATACTACAACTCATCACTGTCATCTCATATTGAGCTGCGGAAGGAGGAGGAACATGGTTAAAATGAGCAAAATATAATTAAAATGAGCAAAATATAATTGAAATGAGCAAATTTAGCCCTGAGAGTACCTTTCTTTAAGCACTCCAGAGAGAACGATAGACTCACCCGTAAAACATCTAGCCCCATATCTCAAATAGTAGGAACTGATTTCACATTTAATCGTCATTTCATTACTACTTGGAATTGTTTAGAATTGCGTATACTCTCTCTGTCCCTTTTTGTTTATCCTATTTCTTTTTAATAGTTGTCTCCAAAAATTTGACCCATTTCCTTAAAAAGGTTTGTTTAACATGGTGTGATTGATTTGTATGCACCATATCTTATTAAAATTTCTTCTTTCTTTAAAAAGTATAAAAGGGAAATGGGGGCAATAAAAAGGGGATAGAGGAAGTACTACCTAATGCTTGATGTCACCTTGTGTGATTGATATGGAAGCCAGGTGATCCCTGATCTTTATGAGTGGATAGCAACACTAGGTTGTTCTCACAATGATGCTAAACTCCCTCTCTCTCTCTCAAATTTTTTATAGTTTGTTGATGTTTGATATAAATAGATTCATCTTTGATTCTCTTTACAATGCTATTGTGAACAAGACACTTACCTGAGCACAGAGTTACTCTTAAAGATTGAAAGATGCAAATCATGTATCTCACTAGAGTTGTTTTATGGTTTTACAAATGAGAAAAATTGTGGCAACTTCGTATAGATTTACATTGTTCATTTAGCTTAGAGAGTAGTCTAATTAGAAGAATGTACTCTGTCATTTAGTTGTATGAAAACATATTTTATCATTTTTTAATATAAAATCTAGGTCATTGTGTTAGGCATTGGAATTTATTGTCTTAAAACATCATCAATTTGAAACAACCATTGTATAAAGGTGAAATAGTTTTGTTGACCAACAACCAGGTAAGTGTTGTCATAGTTTAGAAAGTGTTATGAAAAAATAACTGTGGTCTTAGAGTTTGGACTGATTGTTGCTACGGCTTTCTAAGGCGATAGTTGCAAAGAAACATCGCCAAAGGTTCCAAAACCGTTGCCCTATTACCTAAGACAGTGCCACCATGGAGCAGTAGTTTTAAACCAATATTGCTAGAAGTCTATCGCAACACTTTTTGTAGTTTAAGCAATATTTTTTGACCGTTACCTAAAGCCCAATTTCTTGTTGTGGAAAGTATACTCTAAGAGCTTTTCAATGATATATTATATACCTTGATAAAAGGTTTGGATAATAGGTTATGATCATTTTAAGATGAGTTGTGCGTATTAGAGTGTCAAGACGCTTGTGCAACACTTTCGTGTCACTCCTTCAACCCTACTTCAGAGTGTTCTTGTTTGCTTTTTCTTCCTTTGGACTCCATGAATGTTCATGCCAAGACCTATATGTCCGTGTTGATGGGATTTCGATATGATTTTCACATTATCCTTTAGTTATTTTAATTTCATTTAGACTTAAAAATAGTTTCTTTAGCCAGTATTTGAGAGGAGACTTGTATCATTATATATGGTGAAGCATTGTTTGGCTTACGTTTGGGGAGAGGTATTGAAAGATTTTATTGATCTTATAGATCTTCAACCATTAATTCAAATAATATCTTTCCTTTTCTTTTCTCGTGTATATTCCTTTAATTACGATAGAGTAATTTATTAATCTAGTATTTTGTTTATCTCTAGTCATGGATGATCTAATTGCATGTAACTCTCAATTAATTAATTAATCTATTCTTGTCTAATTGATTATGCTTAGATTAGGGATAACTAGTATATTATTATTCCGTTTATTTATTCTTGCTAATTGATCACAATGAGAATTGAATTTTGACAAAATTTGACGTCCTCTATGGGAGAGTTAATAATAAGTGCGTTTATTGTACTTTTCGGTGTTATTTCCAAGTCCTTTTTGGATGAGTTTGGGTAATTTCAGGCTTATTTGGCCACATTTATGCTAAAAGTCCATAATTCTAAGTTTAGCCTTAATCATATCGATTATTGCTAATTTTTAAGACTTTTAGTATAAATGCATGATGAGTGAATAAAATAGGGTGGAGTATTGATTTGTTTGCGGAAAATGGGCTAAGAAAGGAGAAAGAAGGAATTAGCCCAAATTTTATCAAAAGAAAAGAAAAAAAATAATGAAATCAAAGTCATGAAGCATCTTCACGGCAAAAGGAAGGGAAGCAAGGCAAAAAAGTGTCCAGCATCTTCACGGCACAATTCAAGAAAAGAAAATATTTTTCTTTTCTTTTATTTTTCCTTTATTTTACTTTTCTTAAAAATAATTAGTTTCCAATTAGGATTAGAATAAGGATAGTTTTTCTAGTACTTATGCTTAAGTTTTTCTTTTCAGCACTTTTTCTATTTTTTCTTTTTCCTAGGTTTTGCTTATGGTTTTGTTGAAAGCTTTTTCTCTCAAAAATATTACTTTGTTATTCAAGACTCCAAATTTACAATTAGTTTAATAATTAATTTCAAGTAATTCTTCTTTAATTTCTTTTAGTTGAATATTTCTTTATTTATTTGGTCATGCTTCATTGTTATTTAATTCAAGTCTCTCTTAATTAGATGATTCCCATGTTTATGTTTAATTTTATTGTTTTTCTTATGGCTTTATTTATGAGTAGCGAGTAGTTTCTTTTCTAGGATGTTAATACATGAACCATAGTATGTGTTAATGGATTCTAACATCACTTAATGTCAAATTAAGGGTGATTTATTAGGTTGTTAAAATTGGTCATTAGGTTAAATTCATTGGTTTAATTAGTCAAGTCGCGACGGTTGAGATTAATTAATTTCTTATTTTAATGATATTTGCTAATTAATCAAGAAACAAAATTTGAGATTAAGAGGGCTACACCTAATTTAATCAGATTAATCAAGAAGCAAAATATGATATTAGGATAATTGAAGGGGGTCTTTTAATTATTGGGTTTACTTTGTTAATTTGGCAATCGTAGCAGTTAAGTTCATCAAATAACTCTTTCTTAATGTAATCTAGTTGAATTGAAGTAAATTGACCCATTATTAGCTTCCTTGAGGACGACTCGTGATTGTAATGCAACAGTCGTGCACATGCGGTTTTATTTAGTGACAAAAAAATCACTCATCAATTAAAATGATGTATTCAAAAATTAAGGTGCTTTACTTAATATCTCTAAATTACACGAATCAATAGGAATATGTATGATTGCATGATAAAGAAGCCATAGGTGCTCAGGAGAAGTACGTCTACGGTTCTATTCAAGGCATGTATTTCCTCTTAAATGATTATTTAATTGAATTAGGACATAATTTTACCATTATATTAGATCATGTCAGTGGAAATATCTGACTGATCTAGATGATTGTTAGTTCTAGCAAGACATTCACCAATACATTGTCCAGTTTCATTTATATATTTATTTTATTTTTTGATGATTTAGTGACGACCTTATCTAGATACACATGTTTAATAGAAATCAACACTTCCAAAAACCAAACAACGATATGGGAAGGTGGACAAAAAAAGCGCAAAAAAAAAAAAAAAAAAAAAAAACCCTTGATCAACGTCTGAGAATTCCAAGCTGTGGTGCAATGAATGAGAAACTCCCAGATTTAATGGCAATCCTGCAGAGTCACTTAATCTATTTTAGGAAAACAAACTCCAGCACCAAGTGGGGTGCCAGCAGGAAGACTTGTTGTTGTGCAGACTAATCCTGGACAGCAAGCATATGGACCTCCTCCAGGACATAGGCTGCCTTTGCCCTGACAATTTACTGATGATCCGCTAGGAGAATCATCTATGACTTTCGTAGACAGCTCGGGTTGAGGATATGATTGTGGACTCGTCCCCTCCGATGTTAAAACTGAAAGCAAAGCATCAGATACGTTGCACCATTAACGATTGAAGACATATCAATACTAATATAAAATATAAATAGTCTGATGCAACAGTTTATAATATACAGATATGATAGACATTATTTCATCATCAGTTTACACTAACGAGCTCGGGATCATAGAGGGGCGAAATTAAACCTGATGTAGTGAATAAAATATTCGCGAACATCATAGCCATAATAACTGAACATTTGAGGTGACCACTCGCCATTTTTGGATTTTGGACGTGTTTGAGGTCTTGAGGTTGAAGCTAAGAGAAAATAATGCACGTCAACACTTGCAAATTTATTTTCTTTGATGATGTGATGATAGGTTCATCTACTATCTAGCCGGTATTTATAACAATGTAACGCTACATTTACCATTTGATATGTAAGATCAGTTGTAATTAATATTATATTGCATATCATTGGAGTGTCAAATTCTTTTATACGTTTTAAGCCATTAATAAATCCACTTGTGATGAACAGCAAAGGGCATATAAAAAAAGACAAGTGCCAATCAATTAATCCTACATAATTTAATCTAACGGCCGGATTAGGATGCATCAATATAATTTTTTTTTTGTTGTATCCACGTCTTTGGATTTGTTGATATCTCTAGGAAAGGATAACGAAAAAGTTCCAAGAACTTAACATTCTCTAATTTAACAATAACAAACACATAATTTAGATAAACAGATCAGAGATCCATCATACAGAAAAAGTGGGATTAATCTATGTAGTCGGGGGAGTTATAATTAATAAGGCAGTACTGTTATCGATCTATAGTTATTGTTCCTAATAAAAATAGTTGCCTATGCAAAGAAACCTCTAATAAATCTTGTCACAAGTTTACAAGATGAACTAGCGCTCGTTATTTCAAATAATTAGACGTTTACAATTTTGAAGGGACTCAAAGACTTCCAAGAGTAACCAGGGTTTGGTAGCAGATCGAGGTGGTGTCCCCGCGCTGTATGAACTCTTTCACAAAAGCTTATGTGCATACGGAATATAATATAATCCATAACAAAAAATTACTCCATAATATAATAAAAGTTATTCCTTAAAGTTGATAAAGACTGAAATATGTTGTGTTTGTTGAGGGGTAATTTTTGTTATATTAAGGGGTAACTTTTGTTGAGATACGATAATTTTATTGTATCTTGTGTACATACAATGTCTTTTGTAAACTATATTATTCTTCAATCACCATGTACTCATTAGTTTAGTAAAAGACCAAGGAAGACAGTAACTAAGTTGGCGATGGACCAAACCATGGAAGTGTTCTTTATGCAATGTTTGAATCTTTGTTGTCTAATGTTCCTTCTTCAGAAATAGTTTCTCCAATGGGGAAAATATAAAAACTCTTCCTAATAAAAAGGCTACAAACATAAAAAAAAAAAATGGAGACATGTCCCTACAAAGATTTTCCTTGATTTCTGCACGAAAGTAGTTTCAAGAAAGAAAAAAAAAAAAAAAACCCATAATAATTTATTTGTTCTTGAGATTTTGTGAATCATCTAAATCCCTAGACATGGAAGCAACAACTACTGTAGAAGATGGAAAATCATATGATGAGCAAATCTGAGTTGTATATGCCATTTACAGTAATCAATCTATTACCCACCATAGAAGTGCATCACCATAAGTTATCACAGAAAGTTCAACGTACACAACTCGTAGTTTTTGTTTAACCAAAAAATAAATAAAAAATTCACAGCGTTACGTAGCGCTCTATATATAATATCTGGTTACCTGTGAGCTTAAGAACCAGCAACGAGCAGTAGATCGAATCAAAGACTACAACAGTAGTTGCCATCTAACAAATGGGGAGAACATCCATCAACTTCTTTGTCGCGACTGATTTGATAGTGGCTTCCATTCTTATTGCATCAGGTATTGCCCATCGATCTAATTAAGTACTCCAGCCAAAAATGGTCAATGTTGTTGTATTCGTTTGTGAATGCATTTTTCCATAGGGCTGAAGTACTAACATTTCCATAAACTTACTACTCCACTGCTCCATAAGTTATACTTTTTCCGTCCCTAATTTTTTTATCCCATTTAAATTTGACTCTTTACAGTATCTAAATCACGATTTAAAACGTTTTTATCTCCAAATTTGTAAGACAAAAAAAGAAAAAAACTTGATATCATAAAAATTTTACATTAATATTCTACTTAATTATATTATATTATTTCTTTACGGTGGATTTCATGTTTCTAATTTCAGCTTTGGCAGCAAAGTACGATGGGAACTATGAACAACAACCACAACCTACGCCACATATGTGCCGGAACTCAACGGAACTGTGTGTACCTTATGGTGATTACAATTGTTGTGAAGGACTAAATTGTGTAGGTGGTGATCCAAACCTACCGCTGGGTATTGGAGTGTGCGCACCTTTAGGTCAACAACCACAACCACCTACAGAAAAGTGTCGTAAAATCTACCAACTTTGTCATCCTTATGGCCAGTACAAGTGTTGTGAGGGATTGCGTTGTGTTGATACTCGTAATCTTCCAAATGTGGCTGGCGTTAACACCCAAAAGTACAATCTTCCTCCCGGTGTTGGGATTTGCGGGGACATAAAACTGTGATTCCTTGTTTTCTTTCATTTTTTTGTGTAATTAAGCACTCTGGCATTGTTGATGGTTTTGCTGATCAATTTTGCATTTTGGGTTTGTATGACTTGTATGGGCGCAATTTGACTTTTATATACTTCACGATTTTGTTGTGTTTATTCGACTAGTCTTTTCTCTATAGACTTGGTAGTTTGTTACTAATGAACTCTGATGTGAATCTAGGTATGAAAACCTTAATTCACCCAAGGGATAGAAACTAGACTATTATTCTTATTAAACAACGCACCAATGGCTATAATCTAGGGCGGAAGTTTAAAGAATTGATTAAAGAAAACACCCTCAACTTTTTTCACTTTCTCACGTGAACTTAAAGAAACACCAACTCACAAATCTTTACTACACACAAAAAATAATAATCTTTCAAAGTTTATTGCTAAAAAACCCAAAATCTGATTTTCCTCAGTTTGAGAACACATCTATTTATATCCTAAGCTTGAGTTCGAATCTTACTTGAATTAGGACTCCTAATACTAAGAGGACTCTACTTCTACAAAAGATAAGATTAACTAGTATTCTAATCCTACTTATACTCCACTCCTAATTAGAACACATTAGAACATCCTTAGGCTAGTTCCTAAGAACAAGGACGAATTGAACACTCTTTGACCGTGCTAAACTTGTGGGAGCCACGTCATATGCCATGCCATATCAGCACGCCACATCACTTCCTGAGCACCGTCCATTGTCTTGACCCATTGACCATTGTAATAACAATTTTTGCCCTTGGTCAAAATTTTCAATCTTCAAGAAACACTTCAGGATTTAATCTTTTGATCAAAGTCTTCCACCAATCATCATTTTCATGGCTTCCACACCTTCTAGACCTAATATCTAAAAATGGAAAGTTTGAAAACACCTATATCTAAAATGAGAAAAAACCCCATCAAATGAATTAGGAGAAAACTCATAAGCAAAACCATCTTATTCCCCATGTCCACCAATCCTCATTCACGTGTGTTAAGTATTGCATGTCACCATGCATACACAAATATTCCCTTGGATGCATCTAGAAGATTCATATCTCCATAATTTGATAATTTTCCCATAGTTGCATCCTTTTTTGTAGCTTCAAAGTCATAGTCTTTAATCATATCAAACTCCAATTTGTATCCTTAATTAATATTTAGGAATACATGTGGATGTCAACTAACATAGTTAATTAAAGTCTTGGAGGTTGGTATTTAAGACTCGAGATCAAATCCCGGCTAACATCGGTTGTTGCTTTGCAGCTAATGGCTTTCTTTACATCAAAAATATTTAATTTGAATCTTTTAACTGTTGACCAAATACGGATTAATGTTGAACCCTAATGGCAAGTTTATTTTTAGAACCCATTTTGAGATAATTTTTTTTAAAGATGAAATTTTAAAAATATAAACTGACACTTTATAATCCGTGTTTAGACATATATATTACAACGGAGAAGTGTACTACAATCAATTCAAAGAGTGTCCAGTCTAATATCTAATAGGAACAGTTGTTCATATTATGTTTAAGTATACTAATAAGTGGTTTTTAATATATAAGTGGAGTATATGTAGTTTATGGAAAAACATGTAGTTTTATAGAAAAAAAACGTTCATATTAGATATTAATTAGGTCTTTCCATTCATATTAGTGATACAAGTTCGAAGTAATTTATGCATATTTCTAATTTAATTTTTTAAAAATTTTGTGTATGGGAGCAAAGTTATGCTTGAAAAGGGATCTATAGTTTACTCTCTATAAGTTTTTCAAAAGCTTTAATTTCTTCAAAATAGAAATATTTGTTTTAAAAAAGTAGGGAGTATGAATCCTTCACATATTAAGAAAATTCCCACTAGATCTCTCCTTTGACATGCAAAATAATCTTTACTTCATTGTATTATTTGTTATTTCTTTAAGAAAAAATTATACAGGGTATTTTCAATCAAGCACACTTAATTAGTTCTAATTCAAAGTACTCCCTTCATTTATATTTGTTAGTAGAGGAATTCCTAGTAAAATCTAATTTATAAAGGCTTTTATTAAAAAAGAAATAACGGTAGGTTTTTTTGGTTGATAAAAATGCAAACAAACCCCATTCTAATGGGCCAATAGCCCTACCAAAGCGAGGGGTTGGCCTCTTAGACAAAGATGCTATGGACGAAGCCCAAACCATTTCCTTGTAGTCGAATCCAAAACTAATTTACCCTAACTAAAACTATTGTTCTAAACATAATATGAGTTTAGGAAAAAGAAATAAAAAAAAGGCACATGAATTAACGAACAACAAGCCGTAGAAATCAGGGAAAATCTCAGGAGGACATAATAATTGTGAAATCCTTATAGTATATGAGGGGCACCAATTGAATGATTAATTAATTCAAAATATCTGGGAAAAAATTGGATATGAAAGGTATGATAATTTGTTTTAAAAAAAGTTGACATATTCAAAGGGTGTTATGAATCGAACAATATCCAAAGACATGACTGCAACAACTACATTTATATAAATGTAGGTGAAAAGTTAGTATAACTTTATATTTAAACAATGCAACTTAAATTTCAAACAGTTTAACTTAGACTTGATATAAGTTTCACAATATATATGTTTGACATTTCATTAATAGAAAATTAAGTGCTTCGGTACAAATGATGCAGTTATATACAATTCGAAGCACTTAATGGTTTGAAATATACCTTAATATCAAGTGCTGCGATTTTTTAAATAACCGCAACACTTGAACCACAAATGTTGCGGTTACTTGAAAAACCGCAATACTTGGTACTAATGCTGCGGTTTTTCAAATAATCGCAGCATTTGTGGTTTCAAGTGCTGCGGTTATTTAAAAAACAGCAGGACTTGTGACTCACTATATATATACTCTTTTTCTTGCGCTTTCAGTATCATTTCAAACACGAAAAAACACGCATTTTCCTCTTCTCTAACCCTTAACTTCCCTAACCCTAGATATACATAACATTAAGATCTTCCACTCCTAATCCCTTATACTTCCTACCTATGACCCTAAATTCTTTCTAAAGTCCCCATTACTCATTCTTCCTCACGCATTTCAAAGCCTACTCTTCTCTCCCACTCGTGCCTCCATGGATATGGAGTAGTGAAGCGTGTTGAAGCTTACTCACACTAATAGAAAACAGTTCAATTGCTTCACCTCAATTGCTGCGGTTAAATACATTTCAAAGCACATAATAATAAGTGATGCGGTTATTCAAACAACCGCAGCACTTATGACACAAGTGTTGCGTTTATTTTTATAACCGCAACATTTATTACAAGTGCTGCCGTTATTTCAAATAATATGACTAATTAAATGCTGCGGTTATTTACAAGTGCTGCGATTATTTCAAATAACCGCAGCATTTAATTATGGCCTGAAAATGTTAATATATTAATGAACAAGTAAATAACCGCAGCACTTGTGGTATTAATTGTTGCAATTATTTAAATAACCGCAACATTTATTCATTAATATAAAAACACAACCTTTTCTTTTCCAGACCATTTCAAAACACGAAAACTTTCCCAGACTCCCAACACTTCAGCGCACGAAAAAAAAAACCTAACCCTAACCCCATAACTTAACATCTCACTACCTAAGTTTATTTCCCTAGGCCATTTCGTCTCTAACCCTAACCTTATAACACCCACTAAATAAGTTTCTCCTCTCGTGCCTCCATGGATATATATATGCATTTTGAAACTTACTCATCCCTCCCATTTTGAAGAAGTCTACATACTCTAAAGCTCAAAATCACGGTTTGTATATGCCTTGAACTCTAATATATATTTTTTTTAAAAAAAATTTTGTCCATAATTTGTTAATATATAAATACGAAGATGAAAAACTCTTATATGTTCAGATCTGTATGTTATATGTTGTGTTTATGAAGGAATAACCCTTAAAAATTGAATTTCATGTATTATAGGGTGTTAGAGGTCTTTTTTGAAGATAATGAGTGGACAAAGGGCCCGTAAATCTCAAAAAAATACCCAATTTAGACATATTATAAGTCTCATTAGGAAAAAACTAGGTTATCCTATAGGCCGGACAAAGGAGGGGGTCAACCTATACATTTATTCAAGGTATTACAACTCTACAAAACAACCAATAATTTCCTTCCAATCATTGTTTTTAGTTGTTCCAATCACGTCTTTAGTAATGCCGGGTTCATAACTGTTATTTGTAAAAAAAGAGAAAGCATATACATGATGTTAATTATTTTATATTATATCACTCCGTCTCTTAAAATTGCCTCAATTTAACCAAAAGGCTCTCATAAAAAATGGTTAAACGTGCATTTTTTTGGGATGGAGGAAGTATATGTGTCGTTATACTAGTGGTGAGCTTTAGCTCTATCGTCTTTGGATTTAATCCTAGCTATTTGATTAGATTAAATAATTGGGCTTGTAAACTATTATCTACCCATTCAATCGATTTTTGTTTGAAAATGCTTACACTGACTAGTGACTACATATAGTACAAAGCTATAGTACAAAGCTAGGTACGTATATATTTAAAATCCGTATAAAACTATGTATTTTCGAGCCATGCTGGATTTTTTAGATTTAAGTACAATGAAAACTATATTAGAAATTTACACATCAAAATATTTTCAAAACATTAAGTAATTTTGAATAAAGGATATTCACGTTTCCTATGCATTAAGCCTTTTAAGTGATAGTGTAATTTGGAGAGAAATTTGGGAGGAAAAAACCTTCAATTATTCTCTTTTATTGATAGTCAATAGATGTTATGAAATACTCAAGAATTATTCCGTTTAATTTAGAATATGATAGTTTATATTTTCTTAATTTTTCGTATAAATTTTATTTAATTTATATAAGTTTACGAGATATTTAAATAAATAAAAAACACTCAAGAATGGAAAAAAAATCCTAAGACCGTGGCTACTACAACGAGCTGATGGAGGTAAAAACTATATATATTCAGTAGTAGTCTATTTGATTAATTAAATTAGCCATAGCAAGTTGCAAATGTACATCATATAACAATAATAATGGTTTACTAAAATAAATGAACATTATAAACGTACAACTTAATCATTGGAAGTAAGTGGAATACGACTCGTTTTTTAATTCTTCGAAAGAAAGCTTTCTTATAAGAACTACAACGCTGAACCAAAGTTAGGAACATCCTACAATATTTTCAAGCTAATTTTTTTTGACATTAATGATATCATGGCTAGGATTTCTATCAACTTCTTTGTTTTGACTCTTTTGTTGGTTGTTTTGGTACTGGCAGATTCAGGTATATTTTGTGACCATTACTTATTTTTAACTTTTTTTTGATTTGATTTTTATATGTAAGCACTAATATTGCAAAAGATTTTATGCTACGGTTTTTTTTGAGGCTTTATGCTCCGGTTTTGACCCGAAGTAGATTTAATATGAGCATATTGCAAAAGATTTTATGCTGCGGTTCAAACCGAAGCATATTGTGGACTTTATGCTGCGAGCTTTGAGAAAACCAGAGCATAAAACCATATATTTTTTTTAAAAAAAAATAAGGCTTTACGCTCCGTTTTCTAAAAGCCCGCAGCATAAAATCCACCTTTTTTTTATAAATGCCAATTGTTGTTAATGGGAATATTAGAATACGCCAAAGTCTAAGGATTTCAATACTCTTTATGAAAGAAATAATTTAATTTCCATACATATGTGGAAAAAATCTTCAAATATAAGTGTGAATAATTTGAGTTACAAACTAAATTAAACATAACTAATTTGCTACAACGTACGAAAACTAAACTAGACATAACAACTAAATGCAGTTGGTAAGAAACCATGCAAACTTGTCTCATATTTTCTTGATTTCATCAATGGTGAAAGGCTCTTCTCTCGTCGTGTCAAAAACCTAAACTTAGCCACCATAAACATAATAAAAAAATAAATTAGATTATCGTATATACATGTATAATTAATTATATGTTTATATTTAAACAAATGTAACAATTCTTGTAGAAACCTTCCAAGCTACCGATTCTTGTAGAAACAATCTCTAGTACCTTTCCTGCAATATGCACATACACATCAAAACTCTGAGATGCAAAGATTAAAATCAAATGTAGACAACAGTATGCGTGACCAAAGATTAAAATTAAATGTTACAAAATCAATTCCTATAGTGTCGGGTATTATGGTTTCAAATGCTAGCTTTAATTTGGTGTTGACTGCAACAACAGCAACTGTGTATAGCTATGGCTAGAAAATAAGGAATGAAGCATGTGATATGCTGCTTTCTCAATTAGGGAACCTTTGCTAACGGGCTAGAATTAATAGGGAACCTCTGCCAACTGGCTAAGCCTACTGTTCCAACCTACTGTCTAAGCCTAGTGTCCCAGGCTCCCAGCCTATTGGTTTTCTTTCCTACTATCCCAACCTAATGTCCCAAGCCTACTGTCCCAAGCCTACTGTCCCAATCTGAAGTATACATGTCTTTGCATCGTGGCTTATATATTATTTAAGGCCTAAGTGATGTATATCTATCAGTCTTTTCTTCCCAGATTGTTCCCAGATTCTTCCCAGCAGTGACTAAATCAAACAAGTCAGCTTCTTTAACATCCTAGATTGTTTTATATAGGAGAAGTTAATTTGAGATTTGAATGACACTTGAGATA
Source organism: Dysphania ambrosioides (assembly GCA_026401315.1). Classification (NCBI taxonomy): domain Eukaryota; kingdom Viridiplantae; phylum Streptophyta; class Magnoliopsida; order Caryophyllales; family Amaranthaceae; genus Dysphania; species Dysphania ambrosioides. The sequence continues at coordinate 24,442,498 of CM048666.1, forward strand.
GACAAACATCAGGGTATTAAATGCATCATGATATAAGGCATTGCTGTTTGAACTGATTACATAATCTAAGAAAAATGAAACCTCAATACCCTGATGACTTGAAACAATTCGGTGCTGCTTCTATACTTTTGCTTATGAATAGAGAAGCTCATACGTGCATTATGCAAGTCTGGTCATGTTTGTTCCATTGTTATTGAACATCTGATCCTGCTCGTACTTTTGTAAACCACTAATTTCTATACATAATGACCTTGAGCTATAATTCTTGAGTTGATCTCCGACTCTTTAATTTAGGCACTAACACAGAAATATAGCACAAGTTCACATAAAATTCGAATTCCAAATGAAATATACCAGGATCTATAAGCAAACAATCATTCTTTTGTATAATGATACATTAACACATACCATGTTGTACATTTTATAGAATGCTAATCAAGTTTTATGTTGATTATTACAGCAAAAGTAAAATTAATAACTGACCGTTAAATTTATCTCAGAAAAGGGATCCTTCAAGGCCTTCCTATAAACCCGAAACCAAACCCCTAATTTTTCAAGCTGCCTAGACAGTATTCTAATTATCGAAGTAGCACTTCTCATACTCTCCTCCAACTTCTCAATCATGTCATTCACATTTCCACTTTGGGAATCCGGTCTTGACTTCATGGGCGACCCACAAACCCGCCTCCATTGCCGTCTTCGGATCACAGAACCAACCGCAAGAGCCCTAGCTAAAAGCCGTATCAATATATTATTCCCTACCAACAACCCCGAAGTCTGCTGCTTGAATAACACGGTCAATATATTATGGTCATATATTTGTAATTTTTTACCAGATGCGTTGTGGGGCTTACACAAACAAAAAATTTCCACAGGTTGGCCGCACATTTTATTAACTGAAAAAAAAATCTAAGAACATCGAGTATTTCAATTAGAGTCACAAATTTAAGAAAGAGTATTGAAACACAAACCACAAGATTAAAACACAAACACAAACCACAACAAAACCGTAAAAAAAAAAAATCATTACACAAACCTTGTTTTGCTTTTCATCAATCAAAGTGTTGAAAGGATTGGTCAAAGAGATGATTTTGAGGAATTGGATGCGAGAGGAAGGAGTGGGGTTGGCGGGGTTAAACGATCCAGATTTTGGGTGAGAGGGAATAAGAGAGTTGCTTGGAAATTTGAGATTTTGGTTGAGAGGAAGGAGTGGGGGTATGCGCGCGACGATGCTACAGAAAGCAGGAAACCCTTTAATTTCAGTCCGTGTTTTTATGTTTCGGTTCAAAAGCCCGCGGTATATAAGATCTTTGTGCTATGATTTTATGCTTCAGTTCACAGACGCCCGTCCTTTCTAATATAATTCAAAAAACTTTATGCTTCGTTATATAAAGAAACCGGAGCATGTGTTATGTAGTATATGTGATTTTTTCCACTAGTGGCCGTTGTCCTAGGCAACGATTTTAAAAAAATTTAATAAAATCGTTGCTCTAGTCAGACTGAAATCATTGTCTGGGGCTACGATATGATTTTATTATAAATTTTTTTTATTAAAATCATTTTCCCAGGCAACGATTTTAGTCCGGACCAAAATCGGCTTATTTTTTAAAATAGTTTCGAAAGTGGCTTATTTTTGCAATTTTATTTTAAAAAAGCTTAGAAAAAAATTCTAATATAGTGGCTGCATATTTGTTGAAGCTATTGTAACTCACAATGTATACAACCAATCACTAGTAGAAAATCATTTAATTGTTTTGGTACAAATGTTGCAATTATATACAATTCGAAGCACTTAATGGTTTAAAATATACGTTAATATCAAGTGTTGCGGTTTTTTGAAAAAACGCAGCACTTGAAACGTCAAATAACCGCAGCACGTGTGACTCACTATTTATACTCTTTTTTCAGCGCTTTAGTATCATTTCAAACACGAAAAAAACATGCATTTCCCTCTTCTCTAACCCTCAAATTCCCTAACCCTAAATATACATAACACTTAGATTTCCCACTTCTAATCCCTTGTATTTACTACATATGACCCTAACTTCTTTCTAAAGTTCCCATTCATTCTTCCTCACGCATTTCGAAGCCTACTCCTCTCTCCCACTCGTGCACGTGAAGCGTGTTGAAGCTTATTCATCTCTCCCATTTTGAAGAAGTCTACATACTCTAAAGTTCAAAATCTAAAGGTTTACATATGCCCTAAACCCTAGTATTTGTTTTTTTAATTTTTTTCGTTAGTTGTTATACATTAATATAAAGACGAAAAACCCTTTGTGTTTAGATTTGCATGCTATATGTTGTGTTTAAGAAGGAATAACCCTTAAAAATCGAATTTCATAGATTAAATGGTGTCAAAGGCTTTTTTTGGAGAAAATAAATGGACAAATACTCCTTTAGGGTATATGCTGTTTGTAGATCTCGAAATAATACCTAGTTTAGACATATTATAAGCTCCATTCGGAGTTTTGTAGACAATTTAATGGCTGGTCAAATAAATTGGAGTTTTAAAAAAAATTACGCCGTTTGGACTACCGGGCTAAGAGATATGTCTCTCCAAAATTTCCGAAACCTCGGAATGCACCCGAAATCTATGAAGAATGAATTGGTTGTTTTTTTTAGTTTAAAATATTGTAGATCGCAATTTTGTATGCCAAAACGAGTGGTCATAATAGAATTTTGGATTTATTTTCTTCACGGTTGATCATTTCTTAACTTTTCTTATCTTTTATGACATATTATTTAACACGTTATGCATGATATTCTTAGCTTAAACTAGATTATGCTCTTTGTTAAATGTGTTGTAATAGTATATAACAAATATTAATTATTAATAATATACTTTTATATGTAATTAGCGCATAAAATGACCTATTAAATATTTTTTTTGATCTGGAAACCATCAATTGCTGCGGTTTTCTAATATAGATGCATCATTTAATTTATATGTGCTGCGGTTATATTAGAAAACCGTAGCACATATAAATTTCAAAATTAAAAAAAATCAAAAAACCCATTAAATGTTATATCTAATAATTACTGCGGTTACCGCAGCATATAATGATAAAAAAAATTATTTTTTTAATTTTTAAAAAAATATATGTTGCGGTTTTTTGGGAAAACCGCAGCAAATATTAGATATATATGCTGCGGTTTTTCACAAAATCGCAGCATTTGTTGTTTTTATTGTTGCGTCTAAAAAACCGCAGCAGTTGTTGTTTTTACTTGTGATTCGCCTATATGTGTTTCGTATCAATAAACGCAGCATTTAAAGCTAAAAAACCGCATCATATAAACATTTCTCTACTAGTGATTTATTCAAACACTAAAGAAAAAATATATATGTATGCAACTCACAATGTCATTAAACAAACATTGACAAGTAAAGAAGGTAGATGAGATGGCATACTCTGTCCTTTAATGTTTACCCTATTTTGACCAAAAAGCTCTTATACAAAATGGTCAAATGGAACAGACACTAAGAGACAGAGGTAGTAATCGACATAAACTACACTAGTGTCAAATATATATGTGATCGATCACTTCGACGAATAACTCTGCTTGTAAGTTGGCACACAAACTCCACCATCATCGCGGTAACTACCAGCATCATAGACACATGCATAACTTTCACAGCATTGAAGTCCAGTGCTACCTCCACAAGTTTCATAAAGGCTCTGGCAATTTCTTCCTGGCATACAGACTCCGCCAACGTCTGGATATTCTTTATCTAGTACACATCTTAAACCTTCGCAGCATCTCAATCTATGGATTCCTGCACAAAGTTGGTAAGCGTTACGACACGACTTTCTTGGCTTACAAACTCCCCTGGCATCTGGATAATCTCCGTCTAGTACACATTTGAGCCCATCACAGCATTGATACCCAGCGGTGCCTCCACAGAATTGCTCAGCAGTCCTACATGTTCTTCGCATGCAAATTCCTCTTGTGTCTGGATAGTCACCTTGGAGAATACACTCTAGGCCGTCACAACATTGATAAGCAGCAAGGCCTCCGCAAGATTGTTGAACAGTCCTGCATGTTCTTTGGACAGCTGCAGCTCGGGTTTTGTCAACCTCTATCGCCCTTATCGGACCTGAAGTTATAAGCAACATTATTACAGCCGAATAAATGAACATAGATGTCGCATAATTTGTTAAGAGTTTTGCATTAATTTTATGCAAATGAAAAGCAATATGCATCCTGAAACATAATTCAATAATATGAAATAGAAACAGAGACGACGGTCCAGCAAGGTGCTTTTACCTGAGAAGCTTAGGAAGAGGCACAGTGTAATAGCAACGGAAAGATTGGTTATATCCCTTCTCATTTTCTTACAAGTTGATGATAGAACAAACTCTATGATCAAGGAAATAATAGCTGTATGTCAAGAGGCCTAACAACCGGTTATATTTATAATGTTGATTACGAGGATGAGTATATGGGTAGACCATTCAAATATGCCTAAGTAGTAGTGAAGTACTCCGTAATGATTTGCACGACAAAGTGCCAGACTGCCAGTATTTCGGATATTTAGTCTTTCGCATGTATGATGTGTTGATGAAAACATTTTATATACTCCTGGATCAGTCGTACCTTATCATATAGGGTGTTTCCATCTCAATTATTAAATCTAGACAACTTAAGTATAGGACAGAAAATAGCGCAGGTATCCCATCCCTAAAATGACAATGGATCGGAGTCAGATCGAATCCAACTAAATCTGAATATAATCCGACAAGTTCGCGGACCTTAATTTTGGATCCAAATCCGACTCCGAATCCGCAAACTCGGACTACGATCCGTCGGACCTCCGAATCCGATCCGTCGGACCTTCGAATTCGATCCAAAATTTAATATTTTCTTACCTATTTTTTTGATAATTTCATTACTAATACTATAATTCATTTATAATATATAAAGTAAATAAAAAAATATACAGCACAAGCAAATACCATGGTTTTTTTATTTATCTATTTATTTTTTATTTTGGGTTATATTTAGGCTTTTTTTTAATAATATCTTTGATACTACTCATTTGGATCAGACTATCGGACTCGGATCACAATCGGGTCGGATGTAATACAATATCCAAATCTGACCCATCTCCTATTCGAAGTAGGAGTTTTTTATCGGTTTCGGAGTCGTAGTTTTCTTAAACGGGTTTGGATCAGATTTTTTCTTTCGGATCGGATCGAACTCTGTTCAGATTCGGATTGAATTGTCATCCCTACACCCAAGGGAAGTTTATTTGGGGTACAACTTTACAAGTGGTTAAATATACATTGTGAACTGTCATCCTAAAATCAATTAATACTAGTAATAACCCACTATTTAATGAAAAATTCCTAGTTTTTATCTAGTATGATTTATTTTTTTGGTTCATATCATTTGTTTGTTGTACATGACATGTAGTACATAATATTATATATTAAAAAGAAAAATGTTGTACAACATATATTATGAATGCTTTATGTGAAATATACAAACAATAAAGTCAAGTCTTTATCCTAAAAAGATGGAATCAACTACATGAATCAAAATTTTATCTTTCTAGATCATCCATATAAATGTTCTTCATTTATTATCTCCTATTTAGAGTCACATCTTCTTCTAAACCCATTTTTTCTATATTTTTCTTAACTTTCTCCATTTAAGTCATCTTTGTTTTTCCTCAATTGCATTTGAAGTAGCTACTACTTCCAACCATTCACCTTCCTAGCCGGTGCATCTATTATTCGATGGCTAACATGCCCAACTGATGTAACTAATTCTCTCCGTAGAAAAAACATGTACTACTTACTATATACTTTGGTTTCCATAAGAATCGAAGCATAAAGTTATGAAAAAAATACTTAATAGACTAAATACTCTGATTTTTTTAGAACCGGAGCATATGTATACTAGCATAATAAGATAATTTTATCAAATTAAATGAAAAATTTATTATAGAAAAAGATAGAGAGAAACATCAAATAAAAGTAAAAAATAAAGGTTGTTTTAAATGATTTAGGAATACCGATCATATTCAAATTTCCTTAATTTGCCCTCGAATAGTGCTGCAACGTTTAACTTCAATTCGTCCCACCAATTTCCACTTCGCAATTCGTCCACTTCCAATTCGTTCGCTTCAATATTCCCCTACTTCAATTTGTTCGCTTCAATTCTTTGTTCCCACTTCGCCCTTCAAATTCCACTTCAATACGTTCTCACTTCACTTCATTCATACTGTTCTACTTGCTTACTTGAACAACTTACCGCAATTCCACTTCAATTCGACACTCTTCAAATGCTCCCACTTCGATTCAACACTCTACAATTCTCACTCTCACTCTACCGGACCATAAATTGCAACTTCGACTCTCCAATCTCAGTGAAAACGAAGAAAGGTAAAGTTTTTGGGAATTCTTTGCACGAATTCAATTGATTCTAGTTGTTAGATCAGATCCGGTTTTTTTCACAAAAATAAAGTACTTATTTTGGGGGCTAAAAATTTTATTTCTTTTGCATAAAGTTTTTTGGGCTAATTCGTGTGTTGAATGGAATAGCAATATGTTGAATCTTTGGGATTGTTTTGAGCTGTACTCTCAATTTTGGTATGAATTATGGTGTAGGTTCCTTAAATTTGTCTCTTTGGGTTGGTTGTGGGGTGTTTGGGTGGGTGTTGAGTGTGAGTATGGAATGAGAAGATGGACTTTATTTTAAGGCAAACTTTTCCTACCATATTTCTTTTCTATTTTAGCTCTCTAAGTTTCTTGCCTCAAGTGTAGTTGCTTTGTCATGATGTGCTCTTATGATTTGTTCCGTGCTCGTAGGATGCTTTCTCACTTCTTCACTATATATGAACTATTGCGATATAGGTATTTCTTCTATGAGCACTTCTATGTGGTATATTGCAAGTTTTGGGAGCTGAACACAAATTATGATTTCTTAATTGATAAAGAGAAACTTATCAGATATGGGAACCATGCACTGACTTACAGGATCGTTGAGTGAATATTTTCACAGGTAAACTATCCTGGTTGTTTTTTTGTTCTCTGGAGGAATAGCCTTCTCCACTGGAAGCTTATATTAAATTTCAGCATAAATAATACATTTCCTCTTCTTACTCTTGTGCCAGATTCCCAAAAAGGTCACTAATATTGTTGAAGGTAAGATGTGATATGAAGATTTTGTTTACTTTATACTGATAGAGGAGGATAAATCTTTAGAACCCAGTCTTGGATGTAGGTATGTCTAGGTGAACATAGTTTTGTGGATTGGCAGAGGAGGATATATTTTTGTTTGGATTAGCAGCTTTTCCAGTGTCTTAAATGTCATGTCTCATGACCTTTGTCTTTGGAGGATGCCTTAGTAGAGTATTAGTTAGCAACTGTATTTTTCATCCTAACGGTTTGTGGTTCCAATGCTCTTAGGGTGGATGTGAGAAAAGTGGGGACCTTGAAAGAAAACATCACGTTGAATTCAATCTTTTCAAGAAACGAACATTATGGGTTTATGGACATGATGGTTGCAGAACATATTAGTTAGTGTATTTTGAGGGAGTAATCCATACAAGTATTGTTTTTGTCTGGCTTTAAGCTATAATGTCTTTGCCACTCTGCATTTCTGCTAAATTTTACATGTTTGTATTTTGTTGGCTCTGAGCTCTGTCCATCCATAGGTTCAAGTGCATAAATCTGGACGAAAATGGCATTATTACAAGGAATGAAATGCAATTCTTTTATGAAGAACAGTTGCATCGAATGAAGTGCAAAGCTCAAGAACCAGGGCTTTTTGAAGATATATTATGTCAGATCATTGATATGATTGGACCTGAGGTTTGTTATATGAAGACTCCACCTTAGTTATTAACGTTTTTATGTTTAATGATAGAAGCCAAAATGCAAAGTCAAATAGAGTTGACAATGTGATAAAAGCTAAAATGCAAAGTTTCCTGTGCTTTGAATTTAATCTTGGATTGTAATGAGATTATCATACCTTTTTGTTTAAAAAAAATTTACCTTTTTCTTGTTGTGGTAGTTGATCTTCATTATAACAAGCATGGATTCCTATTCAGAAGATATTTAGGTGTCCTGTAGGCTTGATTTACTTGATATTGTTCTATTTCTTCAAGATTCAGATATATGATGTTTTAAGGGAATACAATTAGATTATATTTGTGGCATAGTTAAAAATATAGATGCATCACTAATTGTTGCTTAGTTGGTTACTTCAGGTGTCCTGTATTGTGCTTACTTGGGATTTATAACTGACTGTCCACTATTGGATGCTAATTGTGCATTTTTTTAATTTACTGTATTGGTGTATGTACGCTAAATCATTGAGGAGCCATATGTAAGAAACTGCCTAGCTTGCAACTATGGATAATAAATTATTTCTTGGAGCCAATAATGCAGCTGAAGTGGGATGGCTCAATGTTGAAAGCTTCATCTAGTGACACATTAAGTCTTTAGATTAGGAAAATTTTCAATTAGGTTTATAGTAAAATCATAAGTTGATGTCTTTAAACCTTGGCATTGTGCTCATAACATATGTCAGTACCACGACAGCATTTTTTGTTTCTTAAAGCTGTCTTGCTGCATACTTTAGCATTATCTATGATTTTCACTTATTATGATTTCCTATATATGATCCCTTTATATGATGTATTTTATTATATCTTTGCGGAATGAGAGTTATTTCACCATTCATGATTTGAAAGGTATTAAACTTGCAGCAAGTGTGTTTAATATCCTCTTTAGTTTGAATAAGTTTATGGAATTTGAAACTCGTGATCCATTCCTTATACGTCAGGTACCCATTATGATCCATCAATTTTCTAGATTTCATATAATTGTGCTGAGACCCATGAAGCAGTCCACAACTAGAATCATATTCTTACATGTCATTATAACTTCAAATTACTAGAAGATAAGGGGACAATGGGGTAGATAATCATATGCACAAACTTTGTAATATAAACAATCATTATTCATATTTTAAATTCAAAATAAATTAAGAATAGGTAAGTACTAAATTGGTTCCTGTTATTTGTTGCATGTCAGCGATCAAATAGCTACTAAAAAGTTAATTAGGTAAGTTTTTGGAGGAATACTTTACCCATTCCTAAGTTTTAATAATGGTTAAAAGTAATAGGTCCAAACTCATGCATGTATGTAGGTCCTTTGCTTTGGTTTTTTGTTTCTTATTGAATACAACACGAAGATGAAGGATCTTTTCCACCAAAGAATATCAAAATGCAAAAGGCAGAAGTCAATACTTTTAAAAGCAAACAAGTCAAATAATATGTAACAAACAGGCGAGGGAGAATTCAACCCTGACAGACTGGGATCGGTTTGCACATAGAGAGTACATCAGACTGTCCATGGAAGAAGATGTTAAAGATGCTTCTAATGGTATTGCAGAAGTTTGGGATGAATCTCTTGAGGCTCCCTTTTGAGTTGATTAAGGTAAAGTAAAAAAGTTGTATTTGTTAACTACATATGGATGTTATTTTTTTTTCCTGATTCCTACTGCCACATCCCACCTTACCGTGTTGTGGGAGTGGAATAACCCGTACAAATGTGTCATTGTAGTGTATGGTGTTTAGCAAATTTTGTTCACTCTCTTCTTCTGAATTGCTATGGTGTAAATATTATGGTTACGGGTACTAATTTCTTTCTTCCTTCCATTTTAATTTCGACAGATCTATGACATTTTCCAGCAGTTAACTCCGAAGATCCAGGTGGGAGTGTTTTCAGAAACTATGCCTCCCGTTGCCCTTGAAATAACCAGAAAGTTCATGAACAAGCCTGTGAGGATTCTGGTAAAGCGAGATGAACTTACTCTTGAGGGTAACAAGTAGGTTTATTTATGTCAATAACTGCATTCAGTACGTAGTTCGATTCTTGTATCCAATCTCTATATATATATAGTTGTTGTACGTTGAGCAAATTTCTGTATATATATATATACATAAGTAGTTGTTATGTTTAATTTAGTTTGTAATTCAAATCATGCACAATTATATCTGAAATTTTTTTACGTATATATAATGTAATATTTAGTTTTATATAAATAGTGTTGAAAGCCTTTGATCTTGCTTTGTTCTAATATTTGTATCGAATAATATTTCTAATAACAATAATTAGCGTTTGCAAAAAAAATAGACTTTATGCTCAGGTTCTTAGAAAATCATTCTTGGAAAACCATAGCTCCGGTTTTCTAATAACCGAAGCATAAAGTCATTTGCAATATGCTCCGGTAAAATCTACTTCGGGACAAAACCGAAGCATAAAACCTTTATAGAACCGGAGCATATGAGGTTTTTTCCACTAGTGTAACTCATCATCAATATTCGCTACTCCAACATTTTTTGAGATATCCACATTAGTTTCTAATTTTATCTCTCAAATTGTTTTTACACATCCACCGTAACATACACATTTTTACTACACTCATCTTCTTAAAATGCTTATTCTTGAAAGCCCAATATTGCAACCCGGCCACACAATGCTATTGGTTTAATTGTCATCTTGCAATAGTTCTCCATCTCTAAATTTTTCCATATCCAAGTAATATTCTCACTTCTTCTTGAATGCTATATTAACATCCTCATTCTACCACATTGTGTCCTTGTGCACTAATGGTTTCCCTTTTTGGCTCTATATGTACCTCCTTTGCTACTCTACAAATACATGCTTTCATCTTTAGTCAAGTAAAATTAGGGTCCTCCTCCAAAGCCAAGTCGGTTTCACCATTCATAGTATACAAAGGTGTTATTCCATTTTGAAAGTGCAACATTAGTGATTTTTGATACAACATTTATGATTTTTAATACAACATTTATTTCTAAAAATGTAATAAAAAAAAGTTGATAATAATGAACTTTGTTCCTATATCGTTTCCTATCATATATGAACCAGACAACCTCCTGCCTAATACACCAATTCGTTCATCATGGGCTAGTTTTAGACAAATTAATTAACTTCTTATTTAATTGATAGTGTGATAAATGATGGGGGTACTATTTTTACTGAGGTGGAAGGGGTACTCTTCTTCTTAATATTTTTTTTAACGTACATCCCAATTCATTTGACATAGGATTTTAGATAAAACAATAAACTTCTTACGGTGTATTTTTTTATGAAACTGATAATTGGTGCTTGTAATATTTTTATTTTGGTGAGAGGGTATATTTTTCATCATTTTAGTTTTTTTTCTTCTAATTTTTACAGTATTATAGCTAATGTAGTGATAGGGTAATAGGGTTTAACTGATATTATTGTAATATTATACTTACAACATAAATAAAATTGTAATATATCTGAATTGGAGTAAGAGAAATGACAAAGGTTTATACCATAAATAAAAGTGTACTTCGTATCAAATGAATTGGGACAACCAATTCAAAAAAAGGAAAGTGCAAAAGTAATCTAGTTACTTTTCCATTCTCAAAATGTTCGAGAGAGCCCGACCCATTCTATCCTCAGCGCAGTCAAGTCGGGCTTCAGCCCGCACTTCAGGAACTAACACTTCAACACCATACAAATTCCTCAAAGGCTTACACATCCACGACATCGAGGTCCACTCTCCGCATGTTACAACACCAAGCTACATAAGGAAAATTAGGTCCCTTTGACTTGTAAAATTTGTAATTAAGTAATGAATGCAAGAGTGCACATGTCTATATCATTTTCTTCCATGTGAATGAACCAATGGAAACATATATTAGAAATGAAATAATGTATCATCAATTGCTAATTATCTTGCAATTAGGTTAGGTTCCATGCAACACACGGATTTTTAATAAAATTGATTTTAAAAATATTGAGTTTTTAGCAATAAATTATTATGGCCTATAACTTAACTACAATTAAACCTAAAATTACATAAAATAAGCAAGTCAATCCAAGATTGACCCAATTTAATTCTTTTGAGTTGATTTAATATTTTCAAAGGCAAGATGGAAAAAATATTGCCATTATGAAAAATGTTAAACAAAAAAGTGAGTATTATTTTGCATATAGTTTCTTAGACTAAATTTCGAAAGAAAAATGAAGATAGAGATAAATATATACTTTGTGATTAGAGATGACAATTCAATTCGAATCCGAACAGAGTCCAATCCAATATGAAGGAAAAAGTTTGATTCAAACTCATTTAAAAAAACTCTGACTTCAAATCTGATAAAAAACACTCCGACTCCGAATAGGAGATGGGTCGGATTCGAATATTGTATCACATTCAACCCGAATATGATCCGATTCTGATTTGAATGGCTAGTGTCAAGGTTAAACAAGGTCAAACTCTTGCATCAATAGTACTATGCTTGTGTTTTATAATTTTTTAATTTACTTCTTATATTATAAATGAATTATAGTATTAGTAATAAAATTAACAAAAACAGAAAAACAAGTGCTAAATTTAAAATAGATTAAATTTCGAATCATGATTGATGTTCAACGGATGGGATTGGATTCGGAGGTCCAAAACTCCTAATTGGATCGAAGTCGGAGTTCACGGATTGACAGTCAGAGTCCGCAGATTTGGAGTCAGATTCGAAGCCTAAATTAAGGTCCGCCATGTTGGATTCGAATTTCGTTAGGTCTGCCCTAAATCCGCTCCATTGCCATTTTTATTTGCAATTAGAAATGATTTTATATTAGTCAAGTATGCAAATAACTTTCCTAAAAAAATTAATAAGAAAAGGAAGAAAATTGTTTTGAAGGGAAATTTTTTTTCTCTCTAAATATTTTATTAAGTAGGAAACAGATATAAGCAGTATAATTATTCCATGGACTAAATCTTATACTTTGTATATAATGTGGCATGTAGTGATTATCAATTTATCATACACGATCCTTAAATTTTTCAAAGTAATTCTTCATAAGATATTTCTGATATGCCCTTAAGTGTAAAACAAAAGTACCTTATAAAATGTGAATGGATTCCGACTAATACCGTTTTGAATAATATCATGACTTTAGACGGACATAGATTTATGAGAAGTTCCCAATTGCCGAGTATTTTACCATAAATTTTAGAGGCAAATGTTAACACTTTCTTCGTCGATCGTATGTCACAAGTTTATATAATTTATTATTATTTTCCTTAAAAAGATTGTTATTATTAAGCAATAATTTAGAAAAATGTAAATCAAGATTTAGTCACTAGAATTTTATACTACTCTTGCATATTCTTGTACAACATATATTTTATTAATTATTTACTCCCTCCATTTCTTTGTTGTTCTCATTTTTTTTACACTAATTCCTAAGAAAACTTAAATGTTAAATATCTTTAATTTTGTATTTGCAAAAATTATAAAAAGTTGATATTTGAAAAATTATACATTAAGACAAATCTTTTAAGATCACATATGATTATGTTTTTTTTTTTATAGATTTAGAATAATTTATGGCCAAACTTTGACTCTAAAATCTATATATTCCAAACGAGAAAAACAAAAAAAAAATAGAGGGAGTATATATAGAGAGAAAATCCTAATTTATACATCATATAAATTTGATAACTTACACGCTCAGATATATATAAGTGATATTATCTCAGGTGTGTGTGTATATATATATATATTATCTCAAATATAGGTGATATTATCTCAGGTATATATATAAATTTTGTTTAATAAAAATAAAATCATACCAGATATAGAACTAACGATATTATATATAGAAATGAAATTACAAAAATAACCCTTAAAATATACACAATAATTTATATATATATATATTCTCCGTTTTACGTTGACTGAAACACCTCCTGAGTACAAGGATATACCATTATTGGATACATACATAATGCAACAAACGCAGAGATTATTACAACAGTGAGTTACCGAAATTTAACTATTACATGTGTAATGTGTCCATACTTAATTTCCTGCAAACTCCACCGGCATCAGGGAAATCGGCAACGAACGTACAGTCTAATCCTTCACAGCATAGAAATCCGGCGAAGCCTCCGCAAAATTCGCCAGACTTCTTACATTTTCGTCTACAATGTCCCCCTGCATCTGGGAAATCACCTTCAAGAATGCACTCCAGTCCTTCACAACATCGAAATCCTGCTATGCCTCCACAAAACTCGCTAGCATTCATACATGTAGTGCGCGAGTCAGCTGCTGCAAAAGGTTACATTTTGAGGAAAAATAAAAAAGTTTGTCTAATACAAAGTTTGATAATAAATTAATAACGCTCGTTAATATTTTCGGTACTTTAAACAAATACTACATATGTCCCTATATTTTTTTCCATTTGACTTTTTACTGTTTTCAAGACAAAATTTAAAACGTTTTTATGCATGTATAAATTCATAAGACAAAATATTATGAAAACTTAATATTCTAAACATTGAAATGCGTCCAATCATATCCCATATATAAAATGATGAAAATTTATGGCTGAACTTTTTAAATTTTGACTCTAATATGTACCCAGTACACCCCCCATACGACTTTTGTTGCAAACTGTATTCATTACAAATATCGAGTGTTCGTTCCTATTTATTCTGAACCCTAATATATTTATTTTGTTGAAGAAATAATGATGCATGAATGCATGGTGCGCCATGCACACTTTCATTAGGCAAGTGTGAAACTACTAGACCATACACGAAATATACATTAGAATATGAAAGGTTGATTGAGGAGGAAGTGTGCAGTTGTACCTGACATTGATAGGAAAGCCGCTAACATAATTGTCACAATGAACATGGTGGTGGTGGTGGTGGATACTCTCGCCATTTTTGCTTAATTATATATGTGTAGATGAATAATGGGGATGTGGAATATGTAGGTAGCAAAGGCATGTAGACTATATATATAGAGAGAGCTCAGTTCATTAAGAACTACTTGAGTAATTCACTATTCTGTCACCGCGTTACATTTTCAGCATTCAAAATTTATTAAATTGATAAATCCATCTACAAGTTGTATACAAATATGACAAATTGACAAATATATATTATAGTCTATGATATATCCCATGTTATCTTACGCCATTGACTTAATGACTTTGCCTATATTACGCTACACGACTTTGTTTGCATGCAGATCTGTGCTCCAAGCTTGCTACTAATTGTGAGCATCATAATTGGATCCTAGTTTCATGATACATCTTATTTACCTGTAGTTACAATAATTTTAAAACCATGAATGGGAAATTGGGAAATTGTGTAGCAGTTTTAAGAATTTGTAGGAGAGCATGTATGGTGAATGCCCTCACATTATCAACCATTGTAAGGCCTTGTTTCTTGTTTTAGAATGGCAAATTAAGGTATTCCATATCTATCGTGAAGTCAATCGAGCAACAGACTAGAGTTAATCAAGGAGTAGAGGGTTCTTCTTCCTTCACACTAACGGAAAGTGCTCCTCTTGAACTCAAACGTATTACGGATAAAGATAATCGGGAGTTTCCTTCCCCTGCTTCATCATATCCCTGCCTAACTCTGTTTCCTTTCGTCCAGTAGGCAGTTTGTTTTCTTTGCCTGTGCTTTGTTTTTTCTTCGTGGTGTTTCTTAGTTTCTCCGGTTTTCTTTGACTATAGCCTCTCATGGAAAAAATTAAAATGTTAATACAGACGCCTATTTCTTCTTCTTCTTCTTCTTTTTACCATGTTCCAATATACTTGCTTATGAAGTTATGATATTGTGTGTACACGGTATGATTTGGTCATTTGTTAAAGCATTGAAGTAAAAGAAAAACGAGCCAATTCTAAGACTTGTGGAACTATCTTTTCAGAATATATACAAGATAATTTAACCTATTATCTATCGGAAACAGAATACATCATCCCGTGACATATGTTGAAGATTCGCCTTGAAAAAGTCTTGAGAAAATGACAATGTTTCCATTAGCTACAGAAGCGATATCTACTCCTTTAATGTAATCGGTTACGTTAAATATGAACCTAATTTATAGTCATGTTTAAAGGAAAGGCACTCTCTACAAGTACAACTACTCTTTTCATCCTTATCTGTCTGTTATAGTGAATTGGTCACCTGCAAATTTATCATAAACGCCTATAAATTATTTACGGTTTTGACATTGTTTTATTTTTACTCCTTTACTTTCTCTCTCTAAATCTGCCTTTGCCGTTCTTGCCAAACATCAATCCCTAACATGTGGACACTTTCGATTAATGTAAAATTCACACTCCTTGGATCCATATATTATGATAAAAAACGGTTGACGATGAAATAGGCCAAAATGATCAAAATGGATCCAAGAAAGTATAACTCAATGACGTTTCTACCATAGTCAAATCACCCATTTTGGGCGTTTTGGCCTGTTTCAGTGTGAAAATGTTTTTTTCCATAATATATCGGAGGCGTTGATATGTTCGGAATTGATGTTTGGTGAGAACGACAAAGTCGACTTTAGAGAGAAAGTGAGGGAGTAAAAGGAGCGAAAAATTAAAATAATGGCAAAACCGTAAATAAGTTACGGACATTAATGAATAATTTACTGGTAACGAATAAACTTTTTACAAATGTAAAAAATTAAACTTTTTACAATCTATAACACATAATTTTACTTGAACATATAATTTGTTATAATATAATTAGAATTTATTTGTAAAATATTAAATTTTAACTTTATAATTAAAAATATAGCAATCTAGTAAAAACGAATGACGTATAACTCAATGACGTAATTTAAAATTTGAACAAGCTTTTCCATTAATGTTCGGAATTGATGTTTGGTGAGAACGACAAAGTCGACTTTAGAGAGAAAGTGAGGGAGTAAAAGGAGCGAAAAATTAAAATAATGGCAAAACCGTAAATAAGTTACGGACATTAATGAATAATTTACTGGTGACGAATAACAAGCCCCTTGTTATATTAAACTTTTTACAAATGTAAAAAATTAAACTTTTTACAATCTATAACACATAATTTTACTTAAACATATAATTTGTTATAATATAATTAGAATTTATTTGTAAAATATTAAATTTTAACTTTATAATTAAAAATATAGCAATCTAGTAAAAACGAATGACGTATAACTCAATGACGTAATTTAAAATTTGAACAAGCTTTTCCATTAGAGTGTGGGGGCCTAGCGTCGGCGGCTGGGTCGTTTTATACCCACAGTCATGACAGGCAAATATACTTTCTATGGAATGGGGTGTAAAACACTTTAATTAGTGACACCACACAAAAAATAATTTAATAAGTGTTATTTCCTCCGTTTTTAATAATTTGTAATATTTTCATTTTTAAAGTTAAAATTTAAAATTTTTGATAATGATTATAATCGTATTCAAGTGGGATCTTATTAGATTCATCTCAATATAAATTATAAAAATATCAATTTTTTTAATTTTTTGTTATATATTTTGAAATAAAAATGTTTTAAATCGTGTTTCAAAAATCGTAAAAAATTGATATGTAAAAAAAAACCTATAAAAAATCAAATAGAACAAGAAATTATGGACAAAAGGAGTACATTTCAACCATTGATATGGTTCGGCTAACGAAGAAGGGTGTACATAAATTTTTTTTTTAAACATTATTCATAACCACAATTTTAACATTATTCGTAACTTTGTCTCGAGTACATTATTTCACTTTATTATTCAGAACGGAAGAAAGGCAACAAACAAAATAATACGAGTACATATTAAAGTTATTGAAAAAGATAATCTTGATCATCCAATTTCCACGAGAGGTTGAATACAGTGCAATTGGTTAATATTTACGCTTACAGACTCCACCTGCATCTGCGAAATCACCTTCAAGAACGCAGGTTAATCCCTTACAGCAAGCAAACCCAGCGAATCCGCCACAAAATTCACCAGCATGCTTACATGGACGACTAACCGTACTTTCTTCCAAGTCAAGTTGGGCCAATGTTGGAGCTGAAACATGAACAACGTAACACCATCATATAAGCAATGTTTCCATTATTTTGTGTCAAAATTTAACCAGTAAAATATGCAATAGTGTTATGACTAGTTAAATAGCATAATATAGATATAGATATAGATATAGATATGGATACCGAGTACATAGCAATAGCTAGTACAAATCATTAGGTCTGATGGACTATGTACATATAGAATTTAACATAGATCTGAAGTCTGATGGACTATGTCTGACGGCGACTCTATACCGGATTGTTGCTACTTACTCCCTTTGTCTTGAACGTTTGCTTATTTGGTTATTTTACGGATAAACCTTTTTGGTTAAAATGGGACAAACATTAAAAACTAGAGAGTATATTAGGTCGGCTTTATAAGACAAGAAAAATAGTACTTCATCTATTTTTAATTATTTGCCTCACAGTAAAAATAAAATAAAAAAAGAAGGCTTTAAAAGATTATTTGAAACCTTAAATATTAACGTTACCTGATATAGTAAGAAGAACCGCAAACATAATAGTTATCATATAGAAGGTGGTGGAAGTCTTTGCCATTTGCAAAAAAACTAGCTTGATGATGGAGAAAGCTATTTAGTGAAGGAAGTTTAAAAGTAGAAGTTGTTTTCGATGACAACGGAAATCGTGCAATCACTCAATTGATAGTCAAGGCTATTTATAGAAACCAGAAGTCGATCAAGCGGAGAGCAAGTAGGAAAATCATTTATCCAGCTATAGATCCCATTAATTATTATTCTCTCTAGCAAATTTTGACCATAATGGAAAAACATAGTTATACAAGATTTTAAAAGGTTCGTTTTAATATATATTTTTCAAATGTCGTCTTTTTATAATTATTGCAAACACACTTAAAAATATTTGAAATTAAATTTTGTTTTGAGAAGAATAGAAAGAGATGTCGAGTATCACATTTTTTTTGTTTTTAAATGATATTGAGATAGGAATGAATATTACTCCCTCCGTCCTATATTAATTGCTACATTTTTATGTTGGGAGTCAAAGTTTAAAAATACTGACCATAAATTTCTAATTATATTATAATAAATAATATATTCAAGTGGGATATTGTTGGATGCATCTCGATGTAAATTTTTACAATATTAAGTTTTCATAATTTTTGTCTTATAAATTTTAAGAAAAAAATATTTTAAGGTATGTCTTGGAGACAGTAAATAGTTAAATGTAGCAAATAAAACGGGGAGGAGGGAGTACATGGAGTAGTTTGAGATATGACTTGAATCTGCGCCATTAAATGCAATGTGCTTGTATTAATGGATGAGTATCACTTCAATAATTTCTTAAGCTGCAGTTGCGCCACCTTTTATTGACTTTCATTTTTTTATTTCTTTACTGATATACTTGATTGGCATTTAAAAGCAAAGAAAAACTATGCTTGATTGATTATGCATTTCATTGTGCTTTATGTATTTGTCAGTTTGTGTTTACAGATATCTCAATCCCATCACTTATCTTCAGTCTTTTTACTGCATCTCATACAGTATGTGACTCCAGGTCAAACTCCAATTCGAGAGAAAATCATATCAAATTTGTTGAATTTTCTATGGTTGAACATTTGTAACTTTGATTAAAGTGGAACAAACAATTCTGGTTACAATCGGATTCAAACACTTGTTATTTGTTAATACTAATTTAATTTTTACTGCATAATATATATTCGATCAAATGGTATTACTATATCTGTTCCCTTTAATTTACTCCATTTTTCATTTTTTTACTATTTTTAAAAGTTTACTTCATTTCCTTAAAAAACCTATTTAACATTTTTCCAAACCCAATATGACTACACCTTAAACAACTTATTTTGGATGAATAAGCATGGGTGACCCAACAATTAAGTCATTATATGAATAATTATTCTTCAAAAAATTGGTTTATATGTAATTACTCTCGTCAACTACTTTTTTTTTAAACAAAAAGAAATAAAAGGAGCACGAGATTGTTGCAATATATACACTAGCTACTACCTTACTTTCATATTTGTATAGGTAAGCAAGGAAAAGCCCTTATAAAATTTAAATTGGGTATATTTTAACCAAGATAAGAGATGAGGATAAGTTCTATGGACGTAATCGAGGTCAAACTATTACTACTAACTTGGTCTACTTTTGTTTTGTGTTATACAAGGCCAAAAATTAATACTCCATGCATTAATTTTAATCTTATTCCTCTCTTAGTCTCAACAAACCTAGCTTGCAAGTCCTTCTCATTGCTATACTCTATCCGCTCATTAATATTTGTCTCATTTAACTATTTTTCATAAAAACTTTTTGGTCAAAATAGGGCTAACATAAGAAACTGAGTATAAAATATAAATTAATCCATGCATTCCCGGGGGGTAACGTAGATGGATTTGAACAAAACAGTGTTCGCATCGCCACACTTATTCAATCTATCAAATCAAACCTCATTTAGTTGGCTAAAACCATCATTAGCATTATAAATAAGGACTCATTTTAATTGGGTCAATCACTTCAAATTTAATATAAAGGACTCATAGGGCAGCTGGGGCTACATCTTTTGATTCTATACAATGAATTCAACATACGGAATATTCGTTAGAGTGTAAATGTGTAATCCATTATTTGTACTTCGTATATAACACAAAGTAC
Organism: Dysphania ambrosioides; assembly: GCA_026401315.1. Taxonomy (NCBI): domain Eukaryota; kingdom Viridiplantae; phylum Streptophyta; class Magnoliopsida; order Caryophyllales; family Amaranthaceae; genus Dysphania; species Dysphania ambrosioides. Next base: position 24,463,015 of record CM048666.1, read on the forward strand.
ATGTATTAATTTTTATTTTTTTTGAACTAATTAATATTGATTGATCAAAAACATTTGTCAAAATTCAACATAGAGTGCAATGCCACATTCACTTTTTAGTGGCAATTGAATTTTGCTTCTGGATCAGCTCATGCGAGAGTCATGTAAACGACATGTTCAATATAGGGCTCAGCACTTATAAGAAATAATATATTTAAGCGAAATTTCGTTGGATGCATCTCTATGTAAATTTTTAAAATAATAAAAATAGAGACAATCTTTAGAGACGGAGGGACAACTGATCAAGTCAATAACATGTATGCTTAATCAAGGCAAAAATTTAGTATAAAAGCTCAGGCCAATAAAAGCTTCATTGTGTGAGGGAAGGGGGAATTGGAGTCAAATGACAAAGCAACATATACACCAAGATCATATTTCATCAAAAAGTGTATCATATTCACTCATATGAGCTACCTATATCAGCTCAAAGGTTTAAAACGCAAAATCAGATCCCTACTGTAAGCCATTCACAAAGCCTCAAAAATAATTTTGAGGCAGTGATGTGTAGAGTGCACTTTACCTTACTAACTTAACTGGATGTACGTATCTGCTCTTCTGCTGTAATGATTCTTAAACAAGATTGATTACTTTGTCTGGTCTTGCTTCTCTAAGTTCAGCAATCGTCTTCTGGAGCCCTCGAATACGTTCTTCCAGAGCCAACATTGCCTGATCATCTCTTTTAAGATCCACATTTTGTGCAACCTTTGCATAAACACCCTCATTTCTTTGCTCAACTCCCCTGACCAACCCGTTCACTCTTCACTGGACTTTCCCGAGCTCTAGTCTTCAATAACTCCTCCCCTCTCTCAGCAGGTGAAGCATATAAGGTCTGATGTTTACGCTTTAGCAAAGGCTGCCAATTTTCATTGGACTCAGTACATTCTTTCTTTACCGCAACTTCTGGTAAAAATCCAGAACCACCCATTATCTCAACTTGCATTGTAGTTTGCCCATAAGCTTTACGAAAACCTGTAGGAAAATCATGGTTACTGCCAGTAGTCTTCCTCATAAAACCAGGAGCGACATCAACATGGCCAACATTGTTCTTTGGTATAAAACCAGGAGGAACATCAACATCCTGACCTACATTACCCTTATTTGTGATTCCAGGGAGAACATATGAATCTATCTCTTTGGAGGGTGCATTAGACTTGGGTAGGAATCCAGGAGGCACTTCAAGATCATTACCAGTACAATCAGTCAGAAATTTTGGCTTTACATCTATGTCAAGATGTTCAGTGCTCTTATCAATAGCATTCTTCACCTTCTTTAGTTCTTCTGATCTTCTTGACCTACTGGAACTCCGCTTCTTCCTCACAATGCCACCCATGGCAGCATGTCTAGTTAAAACACCATCCCGAAGCCACTTCAAATGTCTCATGGTAACCTGTGGCTCATAGAACTTTGACGGAACATACAAGACTTCATCCCGAGTAGGATTGATGTAACTAAGCCAAGCCGATTGCACAAGCTCCCTTTTTGTAATATCAGAATCTGTCAAACTTCTCTTAACACGTTCAGGTACATCCTGATCAAACCCAAACTGCATAGCTACTCTATTCGGGTTGTACTGCTGAATTGTGTCCATTCCAACCAACTCACAAACCCTCAAAAACCGAACCAAGGACTTAATATCATCATCCAAAATATCCTCCATTATAACCCACACCTCACTTTCCCTATAAACAAAAGGTAGAGGTAAATTCTCAACACTCTTACAATACGGCCGCCATACAAATGAATGCCCAGCAGATAGCAACAAAGGCCTCACATTGCCAATGTCAATCTCAATAACATTATGCCATCTTGCCAACCTCGGCTCCCCATATTCAATCAAACCTGGGTTCGGCCTAAACTCCGGAAACCTCTCCCAAGCCCAAATTTGCACCAATTGCATAGGCGCCCAAACAGTCACCTTAAGAAGATCATCATCAGCACAACTACTACTACCACTACAATTTACAAGAGCAGATTTCAACAAACTCAAGTCCCTGTAAATGCTTGCCAAAACAACAGGAGCAAGAGATATCCGAACCCCAGCAGCCAATACAATAGCAATTCTAAAATACCTCTTGGCAATCCCATCGTCAGGAAAAGTAGGCAGCACAAACCTTGACAGCCAGTAAGCAAGAAAGGCCTCATGCTCGACACCGGTTTCGCAACCGAGTTCCATGAAATGTTTCATCCACTGAACTTGGTAAGCCTTCTGTGCAGTCCCCTTCGACAATTTTCGATGAACTTCACTCAGTTTCTTCTCTATCACGCCAAAATGTTCAACCCCAGCAGACCCGAAAACAAAGTCCCCCAAAACAGAGTACCCGCCCAACACCATCACATCCTCTAATGTAACGGTGGTTTCACCCCAAGGAAACACAAAGGTGTTAGTCTCACAACACCAGCGCTCGGCCAAACCAATGAACAACTCCTCCATTTTGACAACGTTATACTTTGATGAAAGTATTGCATCAAAAATTCCTGCTCTTTTCCAGATGTCTTGGTAAGAAGGTCGCAGCTTTTCGACCCATGAAACCCATGATTTTGTTGGGTGTTTCCATCCGTTGAACGTGCATGCGACTAAAGTTGGTCGAAATGGGAGAGGATTAGAGGGTAACGGAGGGGTTGAAACAGTGGAATTCAAAATGGGGTTGACGAAATGTGCGATCTTTGAAGCGGGGTTTCCTCCTTTGGGTGAAACCATGAGTTGTTCATGTTCTTCAATGATTGTTTCAGGTTGGTCTGCCATTTTTTGTGGGAGACGTAGTACTTGTTCTAGACTTCTAGTGCAGTGGCTGGAGGAGTTGTATGTTGCAACTTGCAAGAAGCAAGTGTTGGTGTGAGTTGTACAGTCACCCATTTTCTATTAAAAGGGAAAGGGTGTTGATGGCCTTGATGCTATCGACTATGGACTATAGAGCTACGTCACTCGTTAATTTTTCTGTAGATTTGACATTTTACTATTTTTTTAAAAAACGTTTTATTTTTTAATTTATAAGAAAAAAAACTAGAAAAATTTATATTTTAAAAAATTAACATTAAAATGAATCGAATAAATATTATTTAAACATTTTTTTTCCATAATGAGAATTATGATTAAACTTAATAAAATTTTGATTTTATAAATAAAAATGGAGCAAATATAAAGATAAGGATGAAGTATTTGGAACCAAAGTTTGGATTAATCCATCTTATTTGTGGTATTCTCTCCATTCCTTTTTTGAGTGAGAAATTTAAAAAGAGTTTTCGTTTAAATGCATAAGTTAAAACATATTCAGGTATAATCTTATTAGATTCATCTTAACGTATATTTTTTTAATACACAAATTATATATATTTTTTACAATACGTATTTGTGATTTCTAGATAAGTTTATTCAATCAAACCTCTGGAATTATTTTAGTGCTTGATTGCTTTTGTATAAAAAGTATGATTTCTAAAAAAAAAAAAATCTGTTCATGATGGACATGAACCTTGAAAATTTCCTAAAGTTGAACGTACAAATTTCTTTGAAGAATTTTACTTAGTGACATTACACGTTTTTATATCCTATAAAGTTTCACATTCCATAAATTTTAATGTTAGCCAAACAAATACTAAACCGGTTGCTTATTTGGTTGCCAATAAAAAAATATGAAAATTGAAGAATATGAAAATTGAAGAATCGAAAATTGAAGAATCATGAATATTTACTTACAAAATCAGAAAATTAGTAAAAGTAGGTAAAATAGATTGGCATTCACACAAAACATGGTAATTTAACCAAGTTTTCCCTTAGCCATTGAAAATTCTCATAATTTGATATGATGTATAGTTTAATTGCAAAACTACCCTCCAGAAAGTATAGATATTTATTTTTGGATTAATAGTAAATTAATACAAATTCCCATATATTAATCAAACAATTTAAGAAAAATTCTTAAGAATTTGATGTGGGAATTTAATTCTCATAAAATAAAAATTCTTACGCAAAATAATTTTCATATCAAGCAAACAAGCATTTAGTAACTCACGTATAGTGAAACACAATGCTCTAAAATATTTCTTATATTATTTTTTTTTCTTAAATACAATTCCCTCCTTTTTTTGTTCTTTCCATATTCTCAATCCGAAAATTTCAAAATGATCTTCTCATATAGAATCATTATATTTTGGTCTAATTTATTTGACTAATATAACCTTAGTTAAATTAAAAAATTAATGACAATACCCTTAAGTCACATATGAACTTCCCAAAATTACCCACACTTAGGGGTGTTCATTACCGGGTACCCGGATTTTCGGGTACCCGATATACCGGGTACCCGGTATACCGGCTAAACGGGTACCCGCTTTAACTGGGTCGGGTCACAGGGTACCCGGTTTATTTTTATTATTTTTTTTACTAAAAACTTGTGTTCAATGACTATTTTTTTTTTTTTGCTAAAAATCTAATTTTGAATAGTGAGAAGCACTATACATTTTTTATACTTTGAAATCAATTTTGTTGAGGCCAATAGTCAAGAGTCCAATACGTCAAGTACAACAGAAGTTTTGGTATAAGATTAAGGCTAATGACTCTAGGACTAGAGTTTAAGAGACGGATAAGTTTTGGTGCAGATTTTATATGGATATTTTAGAGGAGATTGTCTATATATGAGACATAGTAATGTCAATTTCTTTATAAAAGCCTTTCAACCATGTTTTTGTATTTTGGAAAACTTGTCTATTTTTAAAAAGTCAACAAAATTGCCCTTATATGGTATGAATTGAAAATTAACGTACAAAAATATGAGGTAAAAAATCAGTATACTCTTATCACATATATAAGTACACTTGAGGCTTCTGGATGGCATATCACACTGTCACAACCATGTACCTGGCCTCTCGGAAATACAACAAACGTTCTAAATCAAAACAATTATGTTTTCCTTATACTTCATATAAGGTCAATTCATCTGTTGTCCTGACGTAAAACTACCCAACTTTAACCCTTTTTTTTATTAATAATATAAAAAAAATATTAGTTTTTGCTAGCTTGAAATTTTCTATGCTACATCATCATTTTAAATAACCATAGTACTGAAAGTGATGAGCAACTCCAAAACTGTCGAGGAAATATCCCCCTTCTCTGCCTAATATTCCTTGTCTTCTTGCAAAGTATCAACTTGTCCAATTAGTAAAAAAAAATAAAGTACAATGTTCAACAAAAAATTAATTAAAAAAAATATATATCGGGTACCCGGGTACCCGATTATAATTTATCCGGCCCGTGACCCGACCCGATTAGTATATTTCTTACCGGGTCGGGTACCCGACCCGAAAAGGCAAATTTTTTTTTAAAAAAACCCGACAGTTTTTTGTCGGGTCATCGGGTCGGGTCAACCGGGTCGGGTATTTTTGAACACCCCTACCCACACTAATCCTAGAAGTTTCAACCCTTATTTACTTTTGCCAGATTTTTATATTTTTTTAAAAGCAATGAACTTTATAAATTACATGGTTATTAAATACTTGCCCCACTTGCAACTTATTTTTAATAAAATATGATATTCTTTTAAAATTATTTTAAATTGATTTTAAGGAATTTTAATGATACTTAATAATATATTGGTTTCTACTCTGATTCCAAATGAGAAGATAAAAAAAATAACGGAAAGTGTATTTTGTATGTTGTCGGGAATATAAATCACCTCAACGATGAACACTTCGACGCAAAAAAATAGAACATTAACAAATACGCTCCAAACGAAAAAAATTTGGTTAGGCAATGGCATTTTTATTTCTTAGAAGATTACCCGATGTTTAACTCCACAACTTATTTTGATTCATAGATATAATTTATGCTTCGGTACTATTCAACCCACGGTTTTTTGTTAAGAAAAAAGCAATTCTCAAAGCATTATTTGTCAAGTCACATTTATCACACAATTACTCCCTCTTTTCCTATTTATTTACTATTTTTAACTTTTTACGACATTTAAGATAAAAAATTATGAAAACTTATATTTTCAAAATTTAAATTGAAATGCATGATTTCACTTAAATTTATTATTTATTATATACTATAATATAACTAAAATTTATGCTCAAAATTTTTAAAATTTAATTGTAAAAATTTAACCATAGAATAAAAATAAATTACTATTAAATGAGTTTGATACTTTGGTGGAGTATGGTAAATGAAGCAATGGAAAATGAAGAAAGTTCCCATGAATCCCATCCCTACGTACAGTAGTATAGTAAAGTAGTGTCGTAGAAGCTAGGAGTAGCTAGCACGTACTGTAGCAGTAATTACTAAGTAGTCTAGTTGTTAACTATTGGCAAACCATAAATCTGTCAACCGGTTGCTCGAGACAGGTTAGGAGAAATTTGTGTCCAGTATATTCAAATTATACTTGGAATTGTCCGAAGAGCTAAGGGTTAAGCTATATTTAAACTTTTCTCTTATTTTTTTTAAATGATTTTTGGATTATATATATGATGATATACATTAGAAACAACAAATTGTAATAGTTATAGACCTTTATAGTAAATTCAACCATATAAATTAGTTATATATTCTACAAAAACATTTACTAAAACCAACTAAGTCAATAGTTACTGTTATTTATTGTAATAAAGTTCTTCAAATTTTACTGTATTATTATTAATATAATATTTTCGAGTCAATCAAGTCAAATTTGAACACAAAAGGATTTGAGTTTAAAAAATATTGTTCAACAAAATATTTTTGGGCCGGTGCTAATTGGGTTCGGGTTTGATTGAATTTGGATAGCTCTACCTGAGACCACCACAATCAAATAGATTAGCCCGATAAGATTATGTTCTCGTCAACTAATTTTGCTTAACTTGGTTTACGGAGTATTTTTGTTAAAGTTGTTTTCTTAAAATTTATTTACATATTTAGAGAAGAATATACCCAAAAGTATTAAAAATGGGAGTTATTTGTAAAAGTAGTAACCCTTTTGGATTTTTTTTCTTTTTTTGCGCTAAATGCCGCCCCAAACTTATTCAAACCACCCCCTGAATGACGATTTTGACCTTTGACTCATTTTTAATAAAATTGAACTCGTACACTTCAATTCTTATTTCACACTTCACTTTCTCATAAAAACGTAATAATAACAAAACTCCACTAAATTTCCCGACCACCGTCGTCGACCCACACGGTGGCCGGAAAATCGATCTTTAGTTGACAGAAACCGCTTTTCGGGATGCCGAAAATCACCGAAATTATGGATAGGTAAATATTTTGGTTCGGGATCGGAAAAGAGGAAATATGACCATGCCGTTGGGCTGGCCGTCTAATAAAAACGGCCAGCCCAAGAGCTAGCCGTCTAAGAAAAACAGCACCCCCTGGGGCTAACCGTCTAAAAAAAAAAGGCTAGCCCAAGGGGCGCCGTTTTTCTTGGACGGCTAGGCCTTGGGCTGGCCCTTTTTTTTAGATGGCTAGCCCCAGGGAATAGTTTTTTTTTTAAATTTCTTTTATTTTTGTAGGTTCCGATAGAAGATTTTGGAGGCGATGGTATTTTTATAGGCCCCTCTATGGTGGATGCAATATATTTTCAGGGAGGACGAGTCATTTTCCGGCAATTCTCTGTGGCGGCACGGTGGCGGTTTCCGGCTGGCGGCGGCATGTTGTCTGGTTGGAGGAATTATAGAGAGATAGAAAGAGTTAGAGAGAGGAATAGAGAATAAGGGAAGGGAGGATGGTAAGAAGGGTAATATAGGAATTATGAGGGGCGGTTCGAGTATTTCTTGTATTAATTTAAATTGATGGAATCAATACTCTCTCTGTCTTATTTTGAATGAGAAGTGTATTTGTTACCCTATTCAATCACTTGATGAATTGTAGAGTACTCGTACTCGTACTCATGGGCTTTATAGCTATCATTAATTCACCATCATGTGCACGCATTCATGCTATTTCGGTTTTTGAATGCTATTTTAGTTACAAGAAAATAGTAGGAAAAGTGAGACTTTTTATAAAATGATTTTATGTCGTATTATTTTGTTGACATAAATTAAATGAAATAGGAAAATGTGAAACTTTTTTCTAGAATTTCATGAAAAAAATTCCCATAAACACTTGATTTCTATACTAACCAAGCAAGCATTGAGCTTCAACCTTGTTGTAAACAAAACCTTAGTTACTATAAGTATGATCTTAAAATTTTCATTTTTACTATTGGGGCTACAATGAATAAAAAATGTAATACCCCCTCCATTCCTTTTTATTTACCATATTTAGAATATTGCATTTAAAGAGTGAGAAACTTAAATATGATTTTTCGTCGATATATACAAATTAAAATATATCCATGTAGGATCTTGTTAGATTCTTCTTCAAATATAATTTTTTATATGCAAATTATATATATTTTTATCATACATATTTATAGATATTACATGTCTATAAATGCACTTTAAAAATTGTATTCTGGATCAGCTATGAACGATGGCTCGACAATGATATGATTGAGTCTGCCACGTCCCTTTTTGGCCAAAAGCATGAGTTTTGACCACTTTGTGAATTCTAATAGTTTAGCTTCTCGCTTAGGGTCATAGAGGTTTGATGACCATTGGTTTCTGGGCCAAGTCTAGTGGTGTTTATCTGATGCAAAAGTTGCACCAGTTGGTCTATGGTAATCGGTTGGGTAGTCAGATTTTTGTGATCATTTGAGTCATTGTCTTTCGACATCTTCAGGTGAGTATGTGGTATATGATGTTGGCTGTTTTTGAGGGTTTTAATCAGTAAAACCTTACGAATCGTGATACCATATATTTTAGAGAACACTAGGTTTTAATCTATAAAACTTGTATTAATGCTGACTGCTGAGGCAAAGCTTGTCTATTTATACTAATACAATGTAACGAATCATACTCCATATCTACTTCTAATTCTAGTACAAATTCTATCTTTTTCTGTCTCTGTATCTACACTATTTGGTTTATATATGCCTTATCTTTCTACATGGACAATGCTTTCAGGTCAAATCATCCGGACATATGCCAACACTCAACAGCACGCCACCTGTTTTGGAGGTAGTCATGTACTCCTTTCGTAGGCAGTATCATAATGAATTTATGTCATTATTTCTTCCATAAATAGGGATGTGCTTAAGAAGAGTAACATGTGTATGTTAAGGTGTCTGACAAAAACATGTGTGAATTTTTTCAGCAAACGAATGTTTTTTTGGTTGCCCAAATAGTGGTGAAACTCATGTTGACTAGTGTATATTTCATGATATTTTCCCCAAGCAATCACTCCTCCGTCTCTCAAAAATTGCTTCATTTTGACCACAAATTCTCATCATGTTATAAGAAATAATATATTCAAGTAGGATCTTGTTGGATTCATCTCAATCTAAATTTTTATAATATTTAGTTTTCATACTTTTTTGCCTTATGAATTTGGAGATAAAAACGTTTAAAGTTGTGTCTTAGAGACCGCGAAAAATCAAATGGAGCAATCTTTGGGGGGGACAGAGGGAGTACATATTATTTATAGGGTTCTCTTTAACAAGTTGTCTATTTTATTTTCCAAAATATAAGAAAATTGTTGGAGTAAAGGCTTGAACTTAAAACCTTTTATGTAGAGCACAAATATTCAAACTATTGCTCTAACTATAATTTTATGTTATTATACAAAACTAATGTAAATATAAATTGTCGATTACCCTACACATGCCCAGAACCACCTCTGGTTTTCATTTATATCAGGTGATTCGTAGATCTTAAGGGTTCGATTTTAGTCTTCAAGCCTAAAACCTTTTATGTAGAGCACAACTATAATTTTCATGAACCTTATTTAACATTTTTTCAAGTTTACGAGGCTGCACACTGCATAAATAGACCGAGAAAAAACTATATCTTGGATTTGAAAGAAGAAAATTTGTGAAAGTTTTTGCTTTACTTAGAGCATAATCTATTGTGTATCACTGTAGTCACTAATTCACTTTTTTTTAAAGGTAATTTATGTGGTTATGATACCCTTTTTCTTTAAATTGCATTCCACATCAAAATGTGATTATTTACTTGACATAAGATTTGAGTTTTATATTTGAAGAGATATTCGATAATGGTAAGTTTTGTCATATATATTTAATTGTTGTTATTTACAGAAGTTTCTGGTGATTAATAAATTGTCTATGAAAGGGTAATACCATTTCAAGACCCCAAATATTGAAGGTAATCCAAGAATGATACGCAAGTCCCTCAAAAAAAAAAAAAAAAAGGAATGTTATGGAAGAGTTTAGAATAGACTCAACCATTTTAGTATCACGGCTCAACCAAACTTTAAATGTGAACAGGGCTAGGTTCTCCACAAAAATGAAGGAATAATTTTTTAAAAGTTTTATTTTTAAACTTATTTCAAAAATAAGTTTTGTACCAAAATATTTTCTAAATAAGCTTCTGCAAGTTTGGAACATAATTGCTGCCCATTTTGATTAAGTGAAATCGCTGCCCATTTTGATTAAGTGAAATCGCTGCTTAAGGCACAATTTTTAACTTGATTGAATTGAGCTGGTCCATTTTTTTAATTAGAAATTAGCTTAGTCCCTAAGACAACGATTTTGATTAAAAATTATATATATATTTTTTAAATCGCAACCTTCGGTTCGAATTTTGAAAAATACACATTTAGCATTTGGGCGAGCTTAATTCAAGCTGACCCAAAATTGTTGCTTGGGGCAACGATTTTCATTCGAACCTGATGAAGCTTATTTATGAAAATATTTTGGTACGAAGCCTATTTTGCTGTGTATTTTTATAGTTTGAACTTTTAATTTCCAACTTCAGATCAAGCTCTTCAGTTAAAAACGACTATTTCAAATGTTTTGCCAATAAAATATTTGCACAAAACAAAGAACTCATGCAAAAAGTGACAAAATTAAGGTATAAAAAGCCAACTATATGGATAAGTACTTGTATGTAGCCACCATTTTTGATTCCTGCTTTGTTTCCTATATACTGTCCATAATGGGTCGCCGGATATTACACCGTTGGTTTTTGCTACAATGCAAAAGCTAGCCATATCAAGCATAATTCTTTATACAATTGTGCTATATAAATTCCTGTATACCTCTTTTGCTTCAGTACAAGACTCAAATAAATTAGCTACGCAATATCTGCATCTGTATTAAGTTGACAGAAGAAAATCATAATCATGCCTATGCTTCATAGTTTAATTGGTGTCTTAGCAGCCTACCTTATAATTCTCTTCATGACCAGAGGTGAGTCTAAAGTTGCTATATAAGGTCTGTATTTTCAGTTGATTCAGCATAGTTTAGATTGCTTTTAAGTTGTTATAGTACGAGCATTCTCATTACATTCGCTATTCATATTATTGGCAACATAGTATAATGAGATTAGTATTAACTTGGGCTCGTAATTGCATCCTTAGACCTCACAAATAAGTTAGTACTGCTAATGACCGTAGCTGTGTTGAATGCAGTTTAGAAAACAGATGTAGCAACTACAAACAGGAGGGAGTACTTTCTAGAAGACGAATGTAGCACCTAAAGCACAGAACTCTAGTGCATAAATTGAACTTGAATTGGCCTACTTATTATACATTGCTAGGAGTATCTTGCTTAAGCATTAATTTCTGAATTTTTCTTCATATTACAGCGATGGTTGCAGAGGCGAAACTGTGCCAAAGACGAAGCCAAATGTGGGAAGGCATATGCCTTGACTCTGATAAATGTGACCTGCAATGCATAACAAGGGAGCGTGCCTCTGGTGGTGCTTGTCATCGTAGTGGTTTTGGACTTGCATGTTTCTGCTACTACAACTGTTAAATAACCCACTTAAACTCACTTCTGTCCATCTAAGTTGTGCTGTTTTGGCCTTCAAGCAGGCTAGAATCACAGGAATAAGTCAAGACTTTGTAGATTAGATAGAATTATATGGCTTTGTAACACTTAAAGTAGCCTACTGCTCTCTTGTGTATGCTCTACATTAATAAGAACTAGATTCACAAGATAGTTGCCTAGACACAAACTGATTCCAAAATAACCTGAAGGATGTGAAAAACAGATTTTCACCAGAACATCCAAGTGCTGTTTACATCAAAACGTTGAACCAACACTTGTATATAACAGCCTCCAAAATCGCTCGAGTTGCTTATACATGAATGAACATCTAGACAATAAGGAGAATCAGCTCAAGGCTCACAACATCATGGATAGTTGTTACAATGTTTATGCACTGATTTTGTATCTAAACATTGCAACCACTTGCATCAAAGCAAATTAGAGCACAGCAAAAATAGCAAGTATGACAGACAGGGGTTCAAAATTCAAATAACAAAAGTAAAATCACCTCCGTCCATATTCAATTGTCACTTTACACTATCAACTTATGAAAGTATCAATGTGCCAATTCCATTGGATAAAGGGAGTACTCTGCAGTCTGCATCACTTAAATGTGATTGAACAGGAATTAGAGGACTTCAGCAGTTGTGATATTTTCTCTTCTGTAGCAATATGGACTCCTTTCCTAATTCCTTGGTCCCAGACTATCACCATCTCCTCCAAAAAATGAGCATTCTTAAGGAAGTATGTCACCATTCGTATCTCTCCTTTACATCCTCTGAATTTTTCGATGTTGATGAACTGCAGCCGGGATTTGACACAAAACGGCACTATCGGAGCTTTTAATAAGAATTTACCATCAAGTTGACTGGAATCCGCTTCTGAAACTCCCTGATAAAGAGAGTAATCAGAATACAAGTGACTAACAAAAAATCCAAACAATTCAATTGAAACAGTTGATTGCACAACCTGCACCAAGGTAAGGGATTCAAGACAAGGCGAGCAATATAGAAATTCCAACAGTACAGCATCCCAACTGACATCAAAGCCAAGCGTGAGGTCTAACCGAGTCAAATTGCGAAAGACAGGCAGTTCAAAATCCCCACTTGTGAGAGCCTTCGAACAATAAAAGCAAAGTTAATTTTGAGTGGTACATATGCTCTACTTAAACAAGTGACTTTTTTGAGTATACCTCCAAACATTGGCTGGACAAGAGCAATGATTGACAATTACGGATCCCTTTGATAAGCTGAAGAATTGCATTGCAAAGATCTTGTTCATCGTCGAATACATCATCATTAAAACAGATGGTCAAATGAGCCTCAGAAACAGAATTAAGATTCCTGATTACATATCGCTCTGCTAAGCATAGGGAATGGTTAAAGTAGACCAAACTAGGCAGATCAATGTAAACCGTAGAACCATTAAGTTGGTCTAGAGGTGCAGCAGTACCATCAGTAACTGTCAAGCTTCTAAGCAAAGGGTTATTAGTGAAGTAAAGATCACCGCCATTCCACTCACAATCGTCGATCACCAATTCTTCAAGCAATGGACACACAGACAAAATCCCATTGAGACCATGATATTCTGAACTAGGTTTACAATATGCAGTAAAACGAATTGAACTAAATCCATGGAAACTGATTTCTTTGAGTAAAAGAACTTTGAGACTTGGAAACATAACTGATCTAGGGAGACGCAGGATGAACCTACAGTCCAACTTCAGCACCACCAGAGTGTCACAGGCCAATTGAGGAAGTTGCAGCACACAAGGGAATGGCATATCAATAGACAACTCAAGTTCAGCAACCTTATGAAAACAGGCAGCGCTGATCCATTCATACAACAGAGAATACTCTATGTTCATCCCACATTTAAGCCGAAACTTACTAATCTGTAACCACCTGAATTGTGCCAACATATGCTTCACAAACTCCTGAAAACTACCATTGTCCTTTCCACCAGTCCCCACATCATCTCTAGGACTAACAGAAACAGAATCATCAAAATCGAGAGTACTAGTAAGTTTGTAAAGATTCTTCCACCTAGATGATAAAACAGTAGTGGCCACAGCATACTTTGTAGGAAGAAAACACAGAATTCGACCCAATATCTCATCTGGTAAACTGCTGATTATGTCTTCCCTTAAGAACGAATCCCTCCATTTTTGACGAATTATACACCTTTTTGGAGTTACACCCATGTTTCCCTAAGACAATACTCCTCAACTATGAATCCTACCACGTAAGAACCATCACATTCATCAGCATGTTACTACAATATGTACAATGTTGGTACATAGTTGTAAGGCAATCCAACTAATTGCAGGATGTATTCCAAATTAGGCACAAGAAACAAAAAAATTTACATCACATTTATAATTCAAATCAGGTAATCGGCTAGTTTTAGGACATTGATAACAACAAGAAGTCATCTTTAATCCTGAAAAAAAAAAAGAACAAAGCTTTTTGGGTAAAAAAATATTCAAATTTTATGGGAATGAAATTCTCAAGTGACAAAACAAGAAATTAAGAAATAATTATTTGGTAAACCAAATTATTATGCATAACATTGATTAACATCTGAAAAAAAAAAGAAGCAAATGTATTCTTACCACATTGCAACAATTCTTCAACTAGAAAGTATGCCCCAGAAAATAAAGAAATGAAAAGGTTACCTTTTTCCTTGGTTGAAACTTGCAACTTTGCAAGAGTTGTGGCAAAAAAATAGAAATTGCAAAATATGAAAAGGTTGTGAATTGTGAATATTAGTGCAGTTGGTCTGAGTTGAAGTGTTGATTTACGACTACTTGATTGAAAAATAAAATTCACTGTCAAAATGTCAAATGCGTCTTACTTTAGAAGTTTTTTTAGAGTCTGGCGTAGTAGATAATAGACTGTAGGACAGTAGGACAGTAGGCCAAATGATGAAAATGAAAAGCATTGGTACACGTGCCCTTTACCAATATTTTCCCGTATATTTTTTTTTGGCATAGAGTTTTGCTTTTTTTAATGGGTTGTTATTTGTAAACTCTAATTTTCTTGACTTTAAAGGGTTTAATATTCAAATTTGAGCAAATTACTAGCACTCCCTCCAAAAGAATTTCTCCCATGGAAGTTTAATTTATCTTCTCAATAAAGAAAGAAAAAAAAAAAACCTAACCTACAAGCAATTTCCCTCAACCTTATGTGGGCTTTAAGGCCTCTTTTTCAACTTTTTTTTTCTTGTGTAAGTGGTGGATCTACATCTATTAGCTATGCAACTTTTAATCAATCAACTTTCTTTTTAAAAAAAATTTAATCATTACATATGTGTAACTGTTATTTCTTATATTTATACTTAATAAAAAAATTACACCAACGATTATAAAAAAAATTCTTTATTTAGACACCCATTTTGACATATTTAAACACATTTTAAAAATTCTCTTTTCTCTCTCTAAATTCATTAAAATTATTTATTTTCTTTGTCTAATTAATATTTTAAAAAAAAATTAGTGTTATTTTGTTCAGTTTTTAGGAAAAAATGGATTCTAATAATCCCCATAACTCACAAATTCTAATGATGTAGATCATTCTTTTATTAATCACCCTTAATTTTCACAATTTCTTTAGAGGTTTGGAGGAATTTTTTTGACTTTTTCAGCACAACATAATATTTCTCTTATGTCATTTAAGTGATTTATTTCATTAGTTTATACCTGTAATTAAATTAATAATTTTTTATGTAATTAGTCCATGATTAAGTAATTTTACAACTTAATATTAATAATTATGAGTAATTATTGTGAAGTATATGAGTAAAAAAATGGTAATTTTAATGAGTAATGATTAAAAAATTGGAAAATGAGTAAGAGAAAGAATATGGTGGAAAGAGATATTGGAGTTTGGATATTTGGATTTGTTGTTGGTGGAATAAAAAAAATTCTTTCTCAAAAAATCTGATGTGAAAGAGAGGGGAATGTAGAGAGAGAGAGTGAAGAGTAAAAATTTTTTATCAGTCGTAAGTGGTCGTAACATTTAATTTTTCTCTTGTTTAAGTGTGGGAGTTGAAAGATGGTGGTTGTAACACCCTCATATTCTTTCTTTTGAAAATACTCAATATTTTAATCAAAATAGATGGAGAACTATAAAGATGACATGCCATATGACAATGTAAAGTAATAACAACTAACTACTCGAGTTATTGAACAATGAAGATACTAATTGTATACTTTCATAGATACTTAAGAGTATTAATAATAATTAATAACGTTGTTTTCAAAAATCAGTAATTCAAAACTACTCCCTCTGTTCTTTTTTGTTCTTTCCATTTTCCCCATCTGAAAATTTCAAAATGTTGTTCTCATTTGGAATCCTTCTATTTTAGTTTAATATTGTGATTGGTTGAAAAAGTTTGGTTATAATCATTATCCATGTGATATGTAGCTCATTGGTTGATTTTTAAATTGTTAAATGCCATAAACTTTAGAAATTCTACTACTTATTTAATGCTTAACCCACTTGCATCATTTTTTAATAGAATATATTCTTAGTCTTAGATTAATTTATATTATTTTATAAAATCTTAATAATATTTAATATTGTCTTGGTTTCTTCCCTGATTCCAAATGGGAAGGAAAAAAAAGAACGGGGGAAGTAGTATCCAAAGGACTTATAAACTGGATTATGCGTTGATATGATGACAAAACATGGCAATCACTTGAACAACAAAGCATGACAGACAGGGCACAAAAGTATCGAAAGATATATTACCTTCTAGACTTAAGTGTCCCAAGATTCATATACGTGCCTAAAGATGGTCAGTTGGTCGGGCTAATCTGCTTGACCCACTTAAAATGTGAGCCCGTTACGAATCAAAAACCGAAGCCCAGCTTCAGCCTGCTCACCCAGCCCTGTGGCCCCCTCTAAACGTGACAATTATTTCTAGCTAAAGGGAGTACTTTGCATAACTAAATGGGAGCAGGATCCAGAAGACTTTGGCAACACTGATATTTCACTTTCTTTAGCACCGGAGCCCTTTTTCTTCACCCATCGGTCGGAATGTACATGAGCATTTGCAGCTCTCCTATGAATCCTCTGAATTACTTGATGTTGATGAACTACAACCGGGATTGAGCACCCGGCACGGCGGCACTGCTTCATCAATCAGCAAGAAGTCATCATCTGCTTCATCATTTCGCAACAAGTCTCTATCTTGTAGGCTTTAGTGCATTTCAGGAATCCCTAGATACCCACCAGAAAAGGCCCTTCAAAAGCGTAAATAAGTATCTTTGATCACTAATTCAGCAATTTGTGAAGAGGTCGATCAGTCTACTGCACAACCTGATCGGCTGGTCCAGGGTGAGATATTCCAGACAAGGCGAGCTCTTCAGAAAATATCCAACAGCAAATCATTCCAACTAACATCGTTGCCAAGAGTGAGGCCTAATTGAGCCAAATTACGAAAGATAGGCAGTTCAAAGTCACCACTTGTAAGAGCCTTTAAACAAGAAATACAAAGTTAACTTTGCTACTTAACCAAGTTTTGCATATGCTGTATACACCTCCAAGCGTTGACTGGACAAGTTCAAGGGCTGACAATTATAAATCCCTGTGATAAGATCAAGAAAAACATCACAAAGATCTTGCTGATCCTTGTATTCATCATCATTAAAGTAAGGTTCAATGTGAGCCAGCCTCAATGACTGAACTCAGATTCCTGCTTTCATATAGCTCGGCTAAGCCAAACGTAGTAGTTTGAGTAAACCAAACTTGGCAGATCAAAATAATCAAAGAGGCAGCAAGTTGATCAAGATTTCCATTCATTGCGGAATCAAATTGTCAAGTTTCTAAACAAGGATTAGCGAAGTAAAGACTGCTGCCATTCCAATCACACTTGTCTAACACAAATTCTTCAAGCAATGGACAGCCAAGCAAAATCCTACTAAGATCATGATCATCTGAACTAAGTTTACAGTGTGCAGTAAAACAGATTGTGCTAGTTTTGCACAACATAATTCCTCTGAGGAAGCAAACTTCGAGTCTTGGGAATGTTACAGAATGCGATACACAGTTTATATGCACAATCCAACTTCAGGTTCACCAAATTATTACAAGTCATTGTGATGTGAATCTAGGAATAATTTTTTTTCTGAGTTTTTTTTTCGAAATTATTCGAAAAATAACCTCATATTCGAAAAATAACCTCATATTGGAAGTATTTCGGAAAGTGACCTCGGGGCTAGGCTCGGATAAAAGTTGTTGTCCCGGACAACGACTTTTAGCTGTGTATGGGCCAGGCATGGAATTCTGGGTTTCTTGGTGAATTCATAGTCGAATTAAAGTCGCTGACCAGGGCACCGACTTTCACCTTAAATAAAAGTCGCTGACCAGGGCAACGACTTTCACTTTTAATGAAAGTCGCTGACCAGGACAACGACTTTCTGTTGCCTATGAATTCAGCCAGAAAACCCCCAAATCAGATTCGCACTCTCACTCTCTCACTTAAACTCACTCACCACTCCCCCCTATCTCGTTCCTTCCTCCGGCGTCCCTCCCTCGCGCACTCCTCACCCTCACCGGCGGCAGAATCCGGCGAAGGTATGTTTTTTTTATTGTTTAATCTTCTTGCATGTGATTGATTAATTTAAGTATATTAAATTTTTAGATCATTCTTTGTTTAAGACTAATGTATGAGTACTTTTTATTCAAACCATAAGTTGTTTTTAACAGTTTTCGCATATATACAAAGAAATTGATTAAAGTTACTATATGGTATATTGCCATTTTGGTATTGTGAATTAGCAACTGAGATTGTATAAAGTTATGTTTCCATTTGTTCATTTTTTTATGAATGATATTCGGAATATACAGTTACATTAAAAAGTGATATTGTAGAATTCCTAGCATAATAATTGGATCGAGCTAAGGGATCGGAGTATCAAGAAGATCTGTTAGTTTTTATATTGTATAAATATCATATTTATAGAGAAGGAAATAAAGCCGTGGATTGATTGTCAAACTATGGCGTCGACGAGTAGCCGAGGGTCAGGGAGTCTTGTT
This sequence comes from Dysphania ambrosioides, assembly GCA_026401315.1. NCBI lineage: Eukaryota > Viridiplantae > Streptophyta > Magnoliopsida > Caryophyllales > Amaranthaceae > Dysphania > Dysphania ambrosioides. The sequence goes on from CM048666.1 coordinate 24,481,892, forward strand.
GGGATTCATTCAACCAGGGGATCCCGACGACAGAGAGCCATACGGGTCGAGGTGGCTGGTCGATCGCATTACTCGTATTCACCTAGCCACAAGGGTGAAGGCGTATAGAGACTCATTTGATAGGATGAGCGAGGAACAGGTAATTAATGACGTCATTATTGTTTTGAATTGCTTCCTGTATATATATATATAAACTTGATTACTGATGTTATTGTTTATATCGGAAGATGATCTGGGACCCGTATCCAGCACATCGGGGAGACGAGGCCGAGTGGCGAGTGATCGGGCCACTCATCTGCTATGACATCGTAGAGTTGCATTTGCCGAATCGTGTTGCTCGGCAATTCGGTTTTCGGCAGGAGGTGCCTCCTGAAGCTGACAGTGTTGACCATCTCCATGACATAGATCGTCGGGGGAAGGCTGGAACAGATTGGATGGAGCGACATCTGGTATGGATTGGGCAGTGGGAGAGTCGACTGCAGAGGATATTCCACGGTGTTCCAGCTTAGGGTACCATGGGATACTACGATCCATACCTCATGTGGTATCGGACGATTACGAGGCGTCATATATCCCCGTCGGCCATCCAAGAGGAGCCACCGGTTGATTATGCACCTGCTTCCATTCCATTGCACATTATGGTATGATTTCCTTCTCATTTATGGTGTTTATATCTATTTTGCTATGCTTTGTAATTCTAACTGTTTGATTATTTCAAATGGATAGGTTGATGACTATCAGTGACTACTGTGGCGAGGTTCGTCACAAAAGTCCTAATGAATTTGATAGAGTCAGGGAGATGTGCGATGAAGGGATGGTCTCCATTGGCCAAAGACGACGACTTCGACCATTTCGTGATTCCGCTTCTACGGAGGACATCCACGGTGCAACCTCGTCGTCCTAGGCACCCCCCGACATACCGTTCACTATGGAGATGACGCCGGTCCCCTACCCCGACACTCAGGGTACGTCCTCCTACCTGTCTCTTGTGGCTCCTTGGGCTCATATTGCGGGGCAGTTCGATTGTGAATTTATGCAGTAGAGTCAGAGTCAAAGTACTCCGTTTCCTCATTTATATGACATTGAAGAGGCTCACACTCCTGATTCATAGCTTTACTGTTATGTGTAGATGTATATACCATTATTATGTATTCTATTCATTATGTGTATACGGAGATTTTAATTTATATGTATAAATAAACTTTCCTTAATATGTTTACCTCTTTAGTTTATTGGGAAATTTGAAGGACATATCAGGATACACGTGAACTAAATACTTGGATTTGATGTTTGTGTTGGATATGGTTTTCTATTGGTGTTGGATGTTGAATCCGATATGTTTGTGTTTGCAACAGGTTTTGAATCCAGTACGAAGAAATTTGGGATTAGTCCATAAATAGAGGAAACTCTGTCGAAATTTATACAAATATTCAAATAAAGGTTGCCTTATATTAGCAAAACATGTATGGATTAAGTTTTCATTTAGGGCGAAATTCGGAGTTGAAGTGAAATGGGAGATGTAATTGGGACAAGAGTGTGAATATGATGAAGGCATGTGAATCAGATATGACATAAAGTCGCTGACCAAGACAGCGGCTTTCATTTAAGTGAAAGTCGCTGACCAGGACATCGGCTTCCATTTAAAGAGAAAGTCGCTGTCTTGGTCAGCGACTTTATGGCATATCTGATGTCATCCGGAAACCCATGCATGGCCCATACTCAGCTAAAAGTCGTTGTTTCGGACAGCGACTTCTATCCGACCCTGGGCCCGGGGTTACTTTTCGAAATACTTCCAACATGAGGTTATTTTTCGAATAATTTCGAAAAAAAAACTCAGAAAAAAAATTCACGAATGATAGAATTCCATATATGCATTCACATCACATTGGAGAAAGTCTTAGCACACAAGGTAGATGCCATATCTGTTGATAATTCAAGTTCAGCAACTTGATGAAAAGACAAGGTATTAATCCAACTAAGTAACAGATAATTCTTGAAATATAAGCACCCACATTTAAGCCAAAACTTGCTAATACATGAGATCCTACATCGTGCAAGACCACATCCACAAACTTTTGAAACTCGCTTCCTTTCATTCATTTCCCAATCATTTTGAGAATCAAAAGAAACAGAATCATCAAAATCGATAGTAGAAGCCACAGCATATTTTGTAGGAAGCAAAGATAGAATTCGACCTAAAACTTCATCAGCTAAACTACTGATTCTGTCTTCGTTTAGTCCCTTAATTTCCTACGAGATTTACGCTTCCATTGATTTACACCCATGACTTCTTAAGACAACATTCATTCATGCTCAAAACCTGACATAGAGGCGCTATTGTATCAAACAAACATCTGACAACAAAAGGCATCTTCTTTGAGTAAATACTGCAAGGGTTTTTGGCTATGGTATCACCACTGATGTAACATGAGAGACTAACAAATTTAAGCATATATTTATACTTCAATTTCTAACGAAGATCAAGATATCTATTTCCTAATTAGGCAGAAAGGGTAATATCAACTATCAAGCAGCATTCATTGGTACACCAAATCAGGCAAAATATTAGACTACCAATATAGTCTATGAAATTATATGTTCAAGAATTCATCTCATTTATAACTTTCTTACTTCACGTACAGTTAGGGCAAAGGTTTGATGAATATACCATTTTGAAGCATACCCATTCTTGCAAAAGTAACATAAAAAAGAAAGCATTTGCTAAGAGTAGACTACAGCAGCAGCAAAAAGAGCATTAAACCAAATTAAACATGATTAACAGGGAATTAAGACTACAACTTACCACACTTTTTAACAAAATTTGGACATTATATACCAAATAAAGCTGGAGTGATTTTCACTCTTGTATTGTCTGATTTTCATGGCAAGTGGGAAACCATCAAATAAAACTAGGAAATTTTATTTGATGAATACTCGTAACAAAATTTGGAAAGAAATGGACGGAAGTTTAAAAGTTGAGAAAATTGACAATGGTTATCATACCATAGCATCAAACAAATACTTTGAAAGAGTTCCTAAATTAAAATTTTAAATTTTTAATTACACATTTTTATTGTGTTATAAGACTTAATATATTTAAATGTAATTTTATTAAATGTATTTTAAGGTAAATTTTTAAAATATCAAAATTTCATAAATTTTTTCATTAACCATATTGGGTTGTCCCCCAATTTTTACCCCATTAACGATATTGGGTTGTCCCCAATACATTGCCTATTTCCTTTTTTCGTATGGTTTGGGCCATTGTTAAGCATACCTAATCTAGCTTATCTCATGCTTTGTGTTCTTAGTCGACAGCTCAACCTATGATTATCCAGCTCTAAGCACTCCATCCCCTTTACTTTCTAATTAGTTGGATGCGTTTCATGTGCCCCTCTCTCTCAGTCTCCCCTGTCTCTTCACCTTCGTTTTAAAGAAAACCCTAGATCTACTCCTATCTCTCACCCTTTTCGAAAAAAAACTACTCTTAAATCATTCTCGTCTCTTATTGATTATTTTAGTGTGTTTTGCAGTTGACAGACCCCACGTTCACTTTGGATTTTGGTTGAATAGTGGGGACATTAGAAGTACATTAAAAAAAAAAAAGTTTTTTAAGTTGTTACAATAAAAATTGAAATAGGCCGGTATGGTTAGAGAATTAGAGACACTTTGACTAACTGGACTGATTGTTTTTCAGTGAGATAGAATAAAGATTAAAGAGGAAGAAATTGGCACAGTGAAATGTAGCCCTACTCTGATTATTGTGATTAGTACTCCTCCGTATAGGTCAGTAGACCAAATGACGAATAAAATTTAAATAACAGGCATTGGTGTACGTGGCTTTAACCCATAACCCCGTATCTTTTGCTTCTTCAAGGGGATGTTGACTGTTTTTAGAGTGTCTTTTATTTCATTAATGTATATATGTCCGTATTAATATATGGTAAGTAAGTAAAATTATAAGTTTAATAAATTTTTATTATTTATTTTAAGAAGGTTGATAATTGATATTAATATAATTATTTTATAAATATAATTAATTAATATGATTGTGAGGGAGGAAGTTATGAAACTGTAACTACCTTGTTTGGGGATATAATAAGGGTATATATTAAGGTCTAATGGAATATTGTGCTCTAAGAATGCTTGATTTATGAGTTGTTTGCACCACATTAATTATTTTTCTTAAATAATAATATAGGATTTGGTAAAAAGATACTCCATCCGTCTTTTTTTTACTTGTTATATTTTTATTTTGGAAGTCAAACTTTATAAACTTTGACCATAAATTCTGATTATGTTAGAACAAATAATATATTCATGTGAGATCTTGTTTGATGCATATTTAAGTAAATTTTTAGGATATCAAGTTTTTATAATTTTTATCTTACGAATTTAGAGGAAAAATTATTTTAAGTTGTATTTTAGAAACCGTGAAAAATCAAATGTATCAACTAAAAAAGACGGAAGGAGTATTAGAAAGTGTCGCAAAAAAAATTTAATCATGTGGGAGAAAATGAGAAATAAATAAGGAAACGAAAGTTCTTGATTTACATTATTAACTGTGGGTAATTATAATTTGTACTTTGACTCCTTTCGTTAAAAATAAGATTAAGTTATATGAAGAATGATGTAAGTGGGTTGAATATTAAATAAATAGTGAAAATTTTAAAGTCCATGACATTAAACAATTAAAATTTATTTTTCCTACCCAGTCACAATATTCGTTCAAAATAGAAATATTTCAAATGATAGCAACATTTTAAATTTTCGAATGGGAAACATGAAAAGAATGAATGTAGTATAAAGTAGAATATATTGATTTATTGACTCTGTAAAAACTTAACTATGGTCTTCTATGGAAAGTTTAATTTTGATAGGAAAGATGTTACACTTCTAGGTTAATGCATCATTGTGGAAACAAAACTTTCTAATACTTTTGGAAACCCATAAACTTAGAACAAAAAATGTGAAAAATGGTTAGCACACAGTTTGGCAGCATAGTGCCACACGGACTTCCATATTTTTAAGGTTATTACTTATTATTATAAAATAGGGATAAACTAAATTAGGGTTGAACTAGAACCAGTTGGTTCTTAACCATTTGGGAAGAGTGTTGGCCTATTTTTTGGATAATATTTGTAGTGGACTTTGACTTTGGGTCTGAATTTGAGTTTAAATGCTTAAAGTTTTGGTTTGTTCAAAGTCTAAATAAAAGTCTTTGGTTTCCTTTTATTTCAGTGAAAAGATTTTTTCTTATTTCTTTTAGATCATTTGAAGGAAAAGAGTCATTTGAGTATAAAACACGAGTGATATAATTTGAGTAAGTTGGCATTAAAGCACCCATTATGACTCGGATGTAAGGAGCATAATATCGAGTATATAAAGTAGCATTTACTTATGCACATATTTAATGACATGCCACTTTAGATTTTTTTTGTAGATTATCACCTATTTTACTGTCCTAAAAAGAGTTAGACCTGTTCATTGGGGCGGGTCAAGGACGGGACGGGTCACAAGAAAAATGGTCCGGGCCGGGCCAAAGAAGATGCAGAACTGGTCGGGCCAAAGGAGATATATAACGGGTCAAGTCGGTCCGGGCCGTCCAAAGAGAGTATAATTTTATCTATAAAGGGGGCTAATTTACATGTATCACCTCCAATCTTTGGTAGTGGATCATCGACAAATAAGTGAAAATAATTCGTTACCTTATAGTGTTTAAAAGTCTTGGAAACTATAAGCTCATTATTAACCCGACTTGACCAATTAAAAATCCAATAAAATATGACTTTTTAAGAGACCTACTTATTAAGCTCATTATTGATTAGACTCTTTAAAAGACCTACCCATTTAAACAGGTCTAAAAAGAGTGTCAAGTTACGTTAATGTTTGCAAATGAGCCGAAATGAGTCATGATATTGATGATACGGAGTAATTCTATCAAAAAGATACGGAGTAATTCTATCAAAAGCTTGGAGCCAAAAACACTTGGGCCGCAGAAATGGGCTTATCAAGAAAGAGCAGCGCCCGACTATTCGAGTTCGGGTCTTTCCCTCTAAAACTTAACAACAGACACTCATCCCTTCTGCTGAATCACTTGAAGCTACTCGCTCCTCTTCTCCGGGTCCACTTTCCGGCGAGGTATTCCCTTCTCTCTCCTTCATTTGTTCTTCTTTCTATCTCGTTGCTTTTATTTCTGTTAAAATATTTCCACTGAAGCGTGAGGACGAAGTTGAAATTAGGGCGGAAATTTTATCGATTTTGTGATTACGACTTACATTTAAGGTGGTCTAGGGTTTGATCTTGGTTGATAATTTTTTAGGTTGATGTAATTAGACTTTTGAATTTGATAACTAGGGTTTATGCATGTTATAGGTGGATTAATTGAACAAAAGTAGCAGTATTTGTAACCCTGGGATTGAAATTATTAAAAAATAAGAGTAATTCTGCAAGTGATAGTGCGCGATTCGTTCTGTTTACACAATATTTATTGTAGTTTGGGTAATTATGAGAATTGGTTGAAGTGGTGATGTATGATAGTAAGTGAGAGGGAAGGGAGTGGAATTATTTAGTTGGTAGAACTCTGGGATAGGTTGTTAGTTTGGTTCGAGTTCGATTATCCGTGAATGTGGGCGACAAGTTGTTGATGTGTTGGCTGGGGTCAGGGAAGACCTGCGTGATGCATCTGGATTTTAAAGGATTGTAGGTGGTAAATTTCAATGTCTCTTGGACCTGAAAAATGGGGGATTACCTTTCGGTTTTATGTTGAGTGTATTGCTGAGAAAGTAAAGAGTTTTTCTGTTTGGGATGGTAGAAATGGGTTCAATGTGTGTTTTTTGGGAAATGCGGGAGGCATGGAGGGGTGGAGGATATTGTTGCTAGAAGTTGAAGCTGCCTACAAGTACTTGGTAAAAATGAGGAAGACTTTGATGTTGGGTTTTGTCATAGTGGGAGAAAGATTGAGAATAATATGTAGAGAGGAAGAACTCAACATACTTAGAAAGGGCTTCGTATCTAATGCTATAATTTGTCTTTTGTCAGTTTTGTGTTTGTTCAGGTTAACTTCCTTATGTGTAGTCTATGGTGAGGTTTCTAGTAGTTAATACGAAAGAAACAGATATATTGTTTATCAAGCTAATTTCTTGCCTATACACAATTCTTGATAAGATTTTTAGGATGTCTTCCTTCTTGTCCTGTGAGAGCTTTGAAATTTATGCAGTAAGTTTCCTCCTGGTTTTGTTTACAATTCAATTTATTCAAGATAGGCAGAGAGTTTTACATATTTAATTAATGGTTTCAGCAAAATGTTTATGCAAGTACCAAGGTTCTTACGTCTGGCTTAGAAATCAAAATTTCCAAATTTCCAATTGGTGATTCAGGACCTTTCAGAATTTGTAGGTTTTTTTGGTTGTTCACCCCTTTTTTGCCGATCTCTCTCTACTTGATTCATTGAGTGTTGTATGTATCTACGATTTCCTTTTGGGATGCGTTGGTTAGTCTGTATTCTTTCAAAAGCCACAATTTTGATCGCCAGTTTGTTTTCTATTATAGTCTTGTAGAGTACGTAAGTATGTATAAGACAGTAGATACATTGTTTAGTATTATCATATCAAAAACTTCTTTGGTATTTGTTCTTGTTTCTGGGGCTGTAGTTTATATCATTAGACCCATGAAATCTTTGAAGTGCATTTGCCGTTTTACAATTCTTTGAAATATGCTGTGAATAATGCAGGAACTGATTTAGATTCATGCAAATGATAGAAAATCTAGATTTTTTTATTATATAATTCTGATCCTGTTCATTTGCTATTTTGTGTGAACTTTAAACATGGTTGGGGTGTTTTTACGATTGAACTCTAGGTCTATTAAGGAGTTCTTGTTAGTCTCTAAAATTATTAGTCTGAGAGATATGGTTTTGTGATGAGTTGCAAAATGCTTACGTATTTTTAGGGTAATCTTTGGTGAACAATTGTTTCTGAGAAATAAGTGTCTATCTGTTCTTAATTTCTGTAGCGATATTTAAGCTTTAAATATTGGTTCTGTGGGACGTTTGGTTTCAATGAATCAAGGAGAAACAGAACTATCACCCTCATTTCTATTTGTTGTTTGGTTGTGCATTTTTATCCCCTTTCTTCAGTTTCCTATTTCCAAAACCCCAAACCCCTGAATCAAGATTTCCTGCCCTATATGAGAAATCAAGTTACCTGTAATATACAAAAACAAGTCAAATATCAGGAAAGGTCACCACTTTTACCAAATTTCTGTTATATTACGCCACTGTGAGAAACCCGCACCAGAAATCATGGTCACTGGAGACCATCATCACCACCAACAAGCTCATCTCCGCCAGTGTCAATGCTATTGTCCATTTACTACTATCACGAGTACTGACAATCTTTCCCCCCTCACCACCTGCGCCAGACTCACCTCTGCTACCATTGGCAAACACCAGCCCCAAAAATAGAACACTGCCATCAAACCTTCCCCTAACCTAGAATGCCATCCTATGGTGTCAAATTCCTTTGAGAACATCTGGCTGGAGCTGCTGTACAGATTTTTGTGTACTCGGCCCACGAGACCACCAACTTAGAAATTAAGCGTGCAAACAAGTAGATCTACAAGCAAACTAAGAAAGTTGCCCATTCCATCCAAGACAATATTTGTGTACATTTCAGATTTTCAGCTCATATGTGGCCTAGATCTTGATTTTTGGGGGTTGAATCTCTCCTAGGTGGCCTTATTTAACCACTTAAGTTTATTTGAGCCCCTTGCAAGATGTAATGCAACATCAGATTGTTAGCAGTAATTTGGTGGTGCAACAACCCATATCTGTAGCTGGACCAATGCTGGTTCTGTTTAGGCTAGTTAAGAAAATGACTGTTGAGGTTAGTTTAGTTGAGGTTGTGGGGTTGTATGATTTGAGCAGGGGAAGATGTTGAGGGAAGCAGAGAAAAATGTATGAAAGCTTTTCCAATTCTCTTTTTTTTTTTTTGTTATAGAAGCCAAACAATGTGAAAGAGAATCATTTTTCATCTTCATTCAACATATTATGTGTGAATTCCCTTTTTTGTCCTAGCTCTTTCTCTTGTCTAAACCAAAACAGCCCCTGTTACATGGCTTTGTTGATTCTGTTACTTGTCTGATGGTTTTTTCTTGCCTAACTATGCAAACATTACAATTTTTTGAAATATGATCTCTGTTGTGTAGTTTTTCATGTTTCTTTTTTTTTTTTTTTTTAAAGTTGTAGGCAGTGTTCTGTGTCTTTCACTCTTTACTTGAGGCAGAAGGCAAGATGCTGGCTACGACATATAACAGTGAAAGTGCTTTATCTGTGACTGGCCCTAGACCAATGGAGTGGTCCACTGTGCCATACACTGCTCCTCAAGCCCCTGGGCCGAATGGGAGACAGCGCACATCGAGTTTGGAGTCGCCAATCATGTTATTGACTGGCCACCAGAGTGCAGTATATACCATGAAGTTCAATCTAGAAGGAACGGTCGTTGCATCAGGTTCACACGACAGAGAAATTTTCTTGTGGAATGTGCATGGTGACTGCAAAAATTTCATGGTTCTGAAGGGTCACAAGAATGCCGTCGTTGATCTTCATTGGACCACTGATGGTACCCAGCTAGTTTCAGCTAGTCCTGATAAGACAGTTAGAGCATGGGATGCTGAAACAGGGAAACAAATTAAAAAAATGGCTGAACATTCATCATTTGTGAATTCATGCTGTCCTGCTCGGAGAGGGCCACCTCTTGTTGTCAGCGGGTCAGATGATGGAACTGCAAAGCTTTGGGATATGCGTCATAGGGGTGCCATTCAGACATTTCCCGACAAATACCAAATCACTGCAGTCTGTTTCTCTGATGCATCTGATAAAATCTACACCGGTGGGGTAGACAATGATGTTAAAGTGTGGGATGTTCGCAAAAATGAAGTCATGATGACTCTCCAAGGCCACCAGGATATGATCACCGGGATGTCTTTGAGTGCAGATGGATCTTATCTTCTCACCAATGGCATGGACGGCAAGCTTTGCATTTGGGATATGCGCCCCTATGCTCCTCAAAATCGTTGTGTGAAAGTTCTAGATGGTCACCAGCATAATTTTGAGAAGAACTTGTTAAAATGTGCTTGGTCTCCTGATGGCAGCAAAGTCACTGCTGGAAGCGCAGACCGGATGGTTTATATATGGGATACCACTTCTCGTCGTATTTTGTTCAAGCTCCCAGGCCATACTGGCTCTGTGAATGAATGTGTTTTCCACCCTAAAGAGCCTATTGTTGGATCATGCAGTAGTGACAAACAGATCTACCTTGGAGAGCTGTAAGTAAACTGGTGTTGCTTGCTCGTATCCAACTTTAAGGTCACGCAACATTCACTGATTTCATCTTTCAGGTTCCTCTTTACGTACTCTCAGGACTAGTCTAGTCAGATTTAATTTTTTGGAGAGAAACTAGTCTAGTCAATTTCACTCAAGCAGTAAACTCAAATCTACTGTAGAGAACATCTGTGATGCTTAAGATTGAGTTGTATTAGGAAAACTGGTTTTTCTGGCCAGTTCTGGGGGTTAGGATTGGATTATGTATGCAATTGCTTGTGTAGTTTTCCATTAGGTAGGATGAGAAGTTATCTGTATCTTTTGATGATGCTAGTGATGAAAATTTATCAAAATTTCCAATCAATGTAAATACTTTTGTTGCGTGCTCTGTTTCTGCGCGCATATGTGAAAGATGTCAACAGGCTTATGACATGCTTGGATTGAGGGAGATAGATTAAGAGGTGATAAAAGTCAAACTAATAAAAAATAAAGGTAAATAGAGGTGATGATAAGGGGATGAGGTGGAAAAGAAAATATTATAGTGGTTGTATGAAGAAGAAGAAATTAGGAAATTGATTATTACCCTCATTATGATGGTAATAACTACCCTAGGGGTATGGTATGTATCTATTACCCCTCAAATGAGGGTATTAGCTCACCTTTCATCCTAATATTAACACTACATTTATCTTACAAATCACTTTCACTAACCTAATTTTCCATTACTTTGACTTTTATTACTCCCCTAGTATATTATCTTCAATCCAAGCATGTACTTAAAGGTATGACTGTATGAGAGTTGTGTTAGAGCCATGTACGTTGGTAATTACATCTCCAAGGGGTTCTTGACTCTCTCTTCCCCATTATTTTTAAGACACCATTCCAAAAAATCCAAAATGGTTAAAAGCTCTCCATGTACTTCTTCTATTTCTAAATTATTGCAATGTCATTATGTAAGATATAGAGTTAGGTCTTCTAAAAAGTTAGGTAGTTCTCCAAGAGATATCTCAAGTGGTTGTCTCCATAAAAAGATAGTTAACATTGCCAAAAACTAAAGCTAGTAAAGAGCTACCTAAGAGCCATTACTTACGAGTGGTTGTCTATGAGCTTTGGAAAGTTGTTGGTTTGGCTCCGGTGATTGGTGATACTAGTCTTGGCGGTGACTTGTCCACAAGTCTGTGTCTTCTTTTCCATTTAGATTTGCGATAGGGAAGAACCAAGATCACTCTAGTGGTTGTCTTGTGTTTAACTTAGTCCAAGGCTTCAAGCTAGAGGCGATAAAAGAATTACCCATTTCAGGCCTAGGTATCGGGCTGATTTTTGTTTGTCTGAATTTGTATTTTTCTGTTTATTTTGGATCGGGTTTAGATTTTGATTTAAAATGTCAATTCTAGGTTGTCCAAAACCCATTAATTTTTAAAAATTTTAGGTTTTAGGTTTAGCTTGAAAATCAGATCCAAATTTTATGCCTAAAGCCACTCATTTTTCTGGTTAGGTTAGGTTGGACTAGCGATCGGATAACTTTGATTAGCTCTAGTGCCTTAAATCGTACGTCAAGGATGATTCATGAAAAAGGTAAGTTTTTTTAACATGTGCCAATCTTTAAGATTTCTAGGGATTAGGGACTCACAATTTTACAAGTCGCCCACAATTTTAATAAGAGGATTGATTTCCGATTTGAAATGTATTGTGAGTTTGTCTATCTTAATTTCAAAGTATTTTCTCTTAGTTTCTCTTGGATCCTGTCTTGTAGTGCGTCTTTTTGGTAACAGCTTCTTCCTGCCAATTGGGTGTTTTGCTCCTAGTGCTCTACTATGTCAAATTTGAGTTCCTTTGATGGTTTGGTAATTGGTTTGTTGGGCTCTTTGGAGTTTGGGACTGATTGTTGTGGTTGATAGTAGTACTGTTGGTTTATTTGAGGAGGGCATTCAAAATTCTGTTTGTTGTTATAGTAAGGGGAGTAGAGGAGAATTTGAGAGTTTTATTTCCTTAGGTCGTCGGTATAAGGTTGATAAACATGTTTCTTGGGTTGTGTTGGGGGCTCTCTCTAGGCCTATGCTTATGATCCCTAGGGGGTCTTCTCCACTACTATTTTTTTTTCGGAAAAATCTATTTATACTAGTGTCGATAACAGACAAATCTATATTTCTCGATTTTAATGTTGTGTTACTCTTAGGAAATTGATTTGATCCTTTTGGCCTTATTTATTAGTAGGTTAGATATCTTAGGACATGCTTCGGGTCTTGAAAAGATTAGTAATCTTCTTCTTAGGATTATTTCAGCAGGAGTGAAGTAGATTTTATACTTAAAGCTCTTGTTGACGGAGGATGACCGTTGGTTTTATCCTTTTCCATTATAATGTGATGACCGTACATGTTAGTACTATAACTATAAAAAACTTTTATCTGAAGTAGGCCATCAACTTGAATTTGGGGGTTGTAGAGCCTTGACTATATTAAAGCATGCTCGAAATGAAGATTTGCTTTACAGTTCATGAAGCTAAGGTCACACTCATAAGAAGCTATGATCTCTTTAGGTCCTTGGGGTCGCTTCTGTGGCCAAGAAATGAGTTCACCTAGAAGGGTAAGATAAGCCGATTTTGGGCAGCAGCTTCCTCCAAGTTTCTTTCATGTGTTTAACTGCTCGCACCAAAGCAGACAATTCTAACTCCTCATGTTCTTCCTTCATCTCCGATGCTATCAATGCTCCATGTGTGATGATAGGATGGTAAGCCTACCCCAATTTTCTCTGTATGTTTCTGTGTTACATGTTGTCAAAAGGTCCTTAAGTGTAGCACGCATGTTCAAGCAATCAGGTCCAAATCTGCATTTCAAGAGCTCCCTCGAATTTTTAAGGTTTTAGTCCACTAGTTGTAATAGCTTAAGTGTGAAGGTTTTCAATGGCCACAACATTTGTGTAAGGGCTTCTTATGCCCCTATAGCTAGTATTTTTCTTTTTTTTTTTTGGCTACAAATAAAGAAACTTACATATAAGAAATAAGCCCCATTCTAGCCTCCTTGGTTAGCTTGTGGGCGATACTAATAAGATCTAGATACTTTAAAGCACGAAAAAAACATAAATTTACTAGTGTCTAATTTAATATCTTCTACCAATTTTCTAAACTCCTTTAGGGATTTGGATGATTCTAGAAGTATTTCCACCGCTTCTGTGTTGTCCATGCGAAAAAAACAAATTTCTCCCAACAGGAGCGCCTCTCGCATGCCCTTCAAAATGGCTAGTAATTCTGCATGCAGTGGTGAAAAGCTAGTAGCTGTTAATGAGATTTTATTCATCTAGGAGCTGCAATTCGTATAGTTTGTTGAGTAAAATTCTAATTTTCTTAATGCAAGTGTATTTTTATGAAAAAAACTCTATTTGATCTCACCACTTACTCACTTAGACCTGAATAAACTCCACCATGGACATGTCCATCTAGTAGGTGGACAGTAGGTCATACTCCATCCTAGTAGCCACAACACCAACACCACCAGAGTTAGTTCAGGCACATAGGGTTGCATGTGTGTGATAAACCTGGCACCAGAGCTAGTACTTGCGAAGTGCTACGACGTAGTTGCTTAACAATGCGTACTAACTCTATACATAGTACTCAATAATATGGACTAGTAAAGAACTATAAATGTTAGGTTATAGGAACATTTTAAAAACCAATCCATGCGTAATTCTATCATAAAATTTGAAACAAATCTGAATATCATAATAACATACTTTATGTATTATTTGTTGAATAAAATTGGCCATTAGCATTGCGTACCTAACCGGAAGATAGGATGCAAGAGAAAATAAATGCTACAATCTCTATTCTTTGACTCATTTTACTTTTTACGTTTTTTAAGACATGACTTAAAATATTTATCTCCAAATCCATAAATTAAAAAAAATTATAAATGTTTGATATTTTAAAAATTTACATTAAAATACATCAGACAAAATCACATTTGAATTACATTATTTTTTTAACATAACGAGAAATTATAGTTAAACTTTTTAACGATTTACTCCATAAATAAAAATCATAATCGTAGAAATTAATAGGTGGTGACGTAATGAAGTTAAAAGTAAGTCAAATACTACGGTCTTGTACTCATGAAAGCTGAAGACAGTCCAGCAGTGGCTATTTACTTCTCTGACTAGTGACTTTCCCAAGTCGGGTGAACTCCGAAAGCTGAAACAGTGTCGCATCTTTAGCTTACTTCCGGAGTTTCAGGTAACATTTTTGGCTCAATCTGGTTTATTTTTACTACTTTAGCTTCATGTTATCTTTTTTTGGTAATTTAATAGCCTACAATTTTGGGGTTTGATTTCTTTGAGTATTTATGTTTTTGACATAGTTTCAAAATTAAGATAAAAATGTATGCATTTATTTGGACAATCAGGAAAAATGATTTTGTTTCATATATGATAATCCTCACCTTTTTCACCGAGATTATTATTAGTTTTTTCTTCTCATTTGCTCATTCCGAGTAGTTTTGATTAACAGTCGAACCAAAACATTATCTTATATGTGTATTTCATTTGCAATTTAGTAGGATTTTGGATTATAAAGGTCAACCCTTTTGAAGAAAAGTTCCCATCATCTTAGAGAAATGATATGTTTAGGTAACGGGGTCCCCACCCGTCACTAGAAAAGAGTCCACTACTCCACTTACAAGGGTCCAACAAAGCTTAATCTTAAAACGATATGATTATCGGAGGAGTTGCCTCTCAGCCTTATAGAGTATCTCACTCATATTGGACGGAGTACTATATATTGTCGTTACCTATCTAATGACATGAATAAGTATGAATAATTCCTTATTGAGGTGGATCACATATGGATCTTGTAAATGTAACCCTTCGTCGTTGGCTTGAAATAGACTTCATGTGTGTGAAGGGAAGAATAACCTTATGTCCTTATACCTTCTAGGTAACAAATAGTTACTCTTTACAAGCTTATTGTTGTTCTTTATTTGGTTCACCTTGAGTTATGTTCCGAAATATTTTGAAGTATATTGCTTATTATTTACTTGTCTTACATTGATATTTTCAATGCTGATATCTATACCCGTTATAGAAATGAGAGACGAACTCGAAACAGTGAAACCGAATGAGCAAGTATCTGAACCTGTATCTGAAGTTGAACCTGTACCTGAAGTTGAACCTGAACCTGAAGTCGAATCTGTACCAAGAGATTCTTGCCAGGATGATGATATTGAGCCGCTTTCAGGAAAACCTTGCTTTCCTATAACTCTTCTGAGATCACATGTTGGTGAAGTTGGTCATATGTATCAGTTGGTAGGCTTTCTTCACAATTTTTCGTACATTATTGAATACAGTGAATGATAGAACAAATTTAATTTTTTTTCCTTGACTTTGTTTTAATGATTTCAATCTTAGCCTGAATTCCTTGTTTCTGGACTTTTGTCATGCCACCTGAGCTCATTCACTAATTGTCAAGAGTCACAGTCTGACTTTTGAAACTGACTTGATTATCAGAGATTGCCTGCACAAATTAATCCAATGCTTCCCAACAACACAGTACCAGTTACTCTCACTCGTGGTGGAAGGAGTTGGGAGACGACTTGTAGTGGTTTAGGCAAGGTTAGAAAGTTCGACTCGAGGTGGAGAGTCTTTGTTGAGGACAACAAGCTCAAAGTTGGAGATGTCTGTTTTTTTGAACAAATGGAATGCAGTGATACTGCCCTCAAGTTTAAGGTTCAAATTCTTCGAGGGGACTTTCCATCTGTTTTACTGGACAAGGAAAATGGTACAATGAAAAATCCCATAGTTGTTGATTAAAAGCTAGTATTGGGGCCACTCTTCAGGAAGAGATTGGACTTGCTTTCTGTAGAATGAGTAAGCTTTTGGGGAAAGTCTTAATTGTTTTGAAGAATGATTAACCAGAAATTCTGCCTTGTTGAAGTATGCAACAGTGACACTGTGGCAATGTGGCATAGCGCTTGCTAATTTTCCTCCATGCATACAGCTTTTGACTCACTTGTTCAAGCCAGTGAAGATTGTAATAGTTGCTACGTATATAAGTAGAATGATTAATGGAGGTGAGCGTAACAGACTAAAAACAGGGCATGTTAATGTTATTTGCCTTTGAAAAGTATCAATGTTAGTTAGGTGTTTCAGAATGCCTGTATGATTGCATATGAATTACAGTTCTTGAGATCTATGTTGCCAGTTCATGTCTTCCAACCAAGACAGCAACCTGAACTGCAAGCCAGCCTCAACCAAGGCATAAAACATCATCTTTGAATACAACCATGATAGATCGATCCAATCTTTATCTTGCTAACAAGTTTCTTGCATTACTCTTTTGATCTTTTCTCTTAGAAACTGATATTAAGTATGAACATAATAACACACCACTTTTATAATATTAGCACACCATGTAAGTTCCCTTTTCTATCAACTCATCTCAACACCTATTAATTTCGCATCTTGGAATTCTTTGATGTTAACTACTCCCTTTGTTTGTGTCCAATCATACCTTCACACCAACAACTCTCCTCCACCATTGGCCAATCCTCCGTCGACACCTGCCTCTCCAACTTTCACCAGATGGGTCCGTCTATATTAACCTGTTGAAGATGCTTACTTTTGAAATACTCCCTCCAATTCTTCAGATTTTGTGGATTTCAGATCCTGCATTCTTCCTAGTACGGTTTCTCCCTATTCTTTGATTTTCTTAGAATTCAACTTCTTGGTTTTGATTATTTGTGTATACCCTTATCAAAAATGATTACTTTATGGTTCATGTCATATAATTTAAAGTTCTCTCAGACTTTATTTCTATGATTCATGTCATGTTGTATAGTTTTCACTCTTGAATTCCCAATTCCATAACAAGGTGACCGGTAGTTGTTTGGTATAGTGTTGGAGATTTTCATTTGAATTGAGTCCTAGGAATTCATGTGAGAAGTTGCCTGTAGGGGGTGTAGCTTCAATGGGAGATTTTCCAAGGGAAAAGAGAGGATCAGCAAGATCAGCAGCTTTTACTTCAACGATACCCCATTGAAAGATTGCTGACAACCCTGCGCCCCTGCCCTCCAACAAAAAACTTCTGCATCCCTTCACCCAGCTGCATCCTTACACTGTTCTTGCGTATTAACCATCTCCTTTGCCTTAACATTTATGCTGTCAACGATACCTTGGGGCTAATTACACAATTTGTGCTATGACTTTTGGTCATGTGCGGGTGTTTGATGTTCTTTTGGATAATTCTGCTATATACTGAGTTCTAGAATGTTTATCTCACTTGTATCATAGTACTATGTACTTGTTGAATCATGATCAGAAATAATATATGATTTGTTTTAAAGTAAAGTTTCTATCAATTTGAACCAAGCCATGATCTTCTATTGGTAATCATTTGATAAGACATTACTGTTGGATGAGAAAGGCAGAGACAATATATTTGAAAACACCAAATTCTTATTGAATATTAGTACAACTCCCAAAAATAACAGAAAGAAATAACCTGCTATGCTCAAAAAAATCCTAGTAGTATTCTAAACAAAAATAGACAAGTTTAGTACTAGCTTCTTCCTAATTTGGAGGAGGGAAGAAGATTTCATCGGAGAGCCTTGTGGAGCGGAAATGCTGCTCGGTTTCTGTAGGCACCTTGAAGGATGCTTCCAACACTTGTGGTGATAACGCCTTCCATACTGAAGTCTTTCCAGCCATATGTGTAAAAATAGGGCTGCAAACAACGCCAATATTAAGTTGCATTAGAGTGTCAATTCACAATGTGACACAACCAAAACTAAACAATAAATTATTGTTATATCAGATATAAAAATACAGAAGATATAAACTTACTTTGGAGTGGAGATGATAGAAAACCACTCTAGACCTTCATCATCAGCAATCTTAGAAACCACAAAGAACCTTGGCACGATGAACAGGCTTCCGGCCTTGATTGTGGTCTCTAGCACCCTCTTCCCATCGACACCAACGACTTGAACACGTCCACTCCCTCGAACGATGTAAGTCACCTGGAGTGCAGAGTCACAGGAGAATCCAGGAGAGCACATAGCTCTTCCATTGAGCCTAACAAGATCTGCCCCAAGGCCTACCTCTCCCACCAAGGGCAAGTTCTTGGTGTTCAATACTACTACCTTTCCACCACCCTTGATGTCAACATCCAAGGGTGCTTCTTCACAGTTCAATGTCATTCCCTCACGGTGTTCCTTCTTGGGCTCGGGCATCTTGTGGGATTCACTAAGCTTAACAATGCCCTTTGATGATTGGTTATTGACTAAGGTCTTGACTACATCTTCAGGCAAGTCCCATGCTCGGCTTACAAACTCGGTTGTGAATCCAGTGAAGATCCCATTAGAGCCAGTGAGGAAGAAGTCGGTGAATTCACCTTGCTTGTGGGCCTTAGAGGTTTCACCCAAGAAAAGAACAGTTAGTTCAGTGTCCTCTTTGTTGTACCACCAAGTGACAACACCAAAAGGAAGGGCAATTGCATCTCCCTTCTTGATTGCAATCACTTTCTCCTCTTGCTCGGGGAGGACAATTCCAGCGACTCCTTCACCTACATTTGGGCCAAAATCACGAGTCAATATTACATTACTTTGAACGTATCATAAATTCTTCCTAATCTATATATATGATCTAGCAAAAACAGGAAAAACAAAAGGACGGAGGGATTATTAAGCATACATATTAAATTCTTGATGATGAATATATATACACAATAAAATATAAAGTACACTTGATCAAAATCAAAAACAATAACGACCATTGAACTACTCCAACAATTATGATTACATAACTCTTTTAATTTTATTTATACGCTGATCATGATTCAGATGTGGAAATTCACAATGACTATACTGAACAAAAATTTCCTATTCTTATAAATCTGCATGCATGACACCCCACGAACGCAAATCCAAATAACATTGCAATAACAAATTAAATCATCCAAAACCATGCAGATAAAGAAAGAAAGAAGGCAAAACAGAATTGAAAATCTAAAAGAAAAGTGAAAAAGATGATACCTTGAAGAACATAGGCAACTTTAGAGGAGTCGGAGTAACGAGGGAGAGCAAAACCATATTTGTCAAGGGAAAGCTTAGCAGCTCCGATGTTTCCTTCTCTAAGCATGGGAAGTTCGGAGGGACTCCATGCATAGTAGGACCCACCTTCACCTCCATACACCTTGTTTGGCACTTTTGGGGACAAATCAAGCTCCATTGTATTTATTACTGAATGAAGTCTGGGTTTTCACTTTTCAGGGAATTGTTATGTGAATAACTTTGATTGCATCAAAGGGTGTATTTATAGCAAAAAAAGATGGGTGAAGAGTTTAATGGAGACTTGGACTGATTAATGCGTGGATTAGGGGATTCGTTTTATTTGGATAGGAATAAGATAATGATTTTGTTAATCAGTTTTATCTTTTGAATGGAATAAAGTTGAAGTCATTTGACCCATCTCATAACGTATATATCGTCAGTTTCTTTAAACAGGAAGATTAAGGCAGATTAGGAGAGATTTATGCATGGATTATTTGGAGGTTAACATAGATTAACTTAGTTTCAGATTTAATATTATATTTTTTTTGACGAAAGATTATGCATGATTTTTATCCATAATACTAATCAGATTGAAGTAATTTACCCTTTGTCAAACCACTCAAAAGTCAAAACTGAGTGAGCCGCGAACAGTAACAATTCCTTTATTACTGATTTACTGTTACTCGATTTTTACAGCCAAAGTGGGGGTGGGAACAGTAACAGCATTATTCACCTTATACTTGCTTCCTTTGCTGTTACTCGACTTTCCTGAGGATCACTCGTTTTGGCTGCAAAACTGACTGCTAAATTATAAAATTTTGATTATGTTCTATCGAAAATACTTCCTATACATCAAAATAAAATGCATATATATATATTAAATTTTATTTTTTAGTATGTAAGTATTTATTTAAATGATAAAATTATTTTTTTTACAAAAGATATATTTTCCTAAGAAACAAATTAAGCCCAAAACTCTATTAAACCTAGTACTTCATATTTGCCTAACCCTAATCTCACCTTATTCACAAACTACAAAATACATCAACACAAACAAAGAGAAAAAACATGTAGCCTAGCTTCCTTTGCCGTGCACTTCCTCTCTACCGCCCCTACTGCTGCCTTGCTCTCCCCTACCTGCTGCTACCACCCTGCAGAGCCTACCGCCGTCGGAGAACACTTTGTAAAAGGTGTTTGACAGTAGAGAAAGTGGTCATCCATTTATTTTACTCAAGGTACGTACAAGTTACAAAAACCTTACCTTTAGGAGCATGATTTAGGGGAACCTTTTGGGTGAGAGTATTTGATTATGTATGCGAAAGGATTCATGTTTTTTATATTAGGGGCATGATATGATATTGTGGGTGAGTTATAACTATAAACTATTGATACTAATCAGAAAAGGATTATGAATGGTTGAGAAATTTTGATTGATTCATGTGGAATTAAATTGTTAATTAATCCATGAGATTGTTTATTATCTTTCATTAGTAAAGGTAATTTTTTTTAAGTTTTAATGACGATGTTAGTTGACTTTGTTCAACAGTTTAAAATTTAAAAAGGAAACAAAAGGGTAAATTACAATATAAAAGGGGTTGATTGTGTAATTGTGATGGTACATGTGTGTGATGGGGTGATATTGGAAATTGAGTGTTAAACTCTAAATCATGTAAAAAGAAAGACGAATAAGCAATACAACTTGATGCATGTCTAGAGTATTGACTATCAAGGGTTGTGGCTTCACCCGGTATTATCTGTGGCTTTTCTTGGAGGCCGTGTGATTTACGAGTCTCTTTTATAAAGTTTTAAACTTAAAATTGGGGTTAGTTGAGATCTCATCTAGCTATAGTGACGTAGTCGCGCCCGTATATCATCTGGATTTATACTATATTTTGATGTCCTCCGACTGGAGTGCTTGAGTTATTTATCTATTTTGATGTCCTATTTAGGACATGAGGGAGACAACCTTATTTATTTCTTAATCCAAGTAATTACTTATTTTGTCAGTTAATCAAATAAAATGATATAGAGTACGTTCAGTCATGTTATAACTATCTCTGCAAACCTTTATTATAGTTAGTTGTTTATACTTTGTAATTTCATATGTACTCAACTTGTTGATTACGTGCTTTGTGTGTGTTTTGGTCATGGTCTTTGCCTTTTAATTACACTGTGATGATCCAATACATACACTTGTATTATTAAGGAGCAGGTATCTAACAGGTATCTAACTGATCATTCATGCATGGGTGGGTTGAGTAGAGTATTGCTTTAGTTTAGTTTTTAGAATAATTACGTTTGCTAATAATGATTTTAGACTGTTGGTTTGGATTTGAGTTGAACTGTTATTTTGGTACTTTGCGGTAAGGGCCTTAACGATTTCAACTTGTAGTATGTTAGGAGTTTATTTTGACAAATGATGTTATTTTGAAAAGTTTTTAATTTTCTGCTGCAAAACTCTGTTTTATAGTCTTAACGTTTGAACATGTGGCGGTAGCACATTGGTAGTTCCCTAAAGGTTTTGGTTTTCAAAAAAGGGAATTACCGGGGTGTTACATCTTTGCTATGCTGGAACAATCTGTATATAATTTGATACAATCAGGTACGTTTCTCAATCCTTTGGTCTAAAGAAGTCAAGGAAGCAATTGATTGGGATAAACATGGTGCAATAAAATTCTGTTTTGAATTAATTGCAGCTACTTATAAAAATCCAGATGGTCAACTGGATAAAATATTGGAATGTGGTAGTTGGTGTTAGCGAGAAAACGTTATTTCAATGCAGCAGCTAAGAGGCATGTGAGCTTCCTAGTCGTATTGAGCAGGAAGTAATAGGTTATTCCAAATGGTGGTAGCATAACTATGAGTAGATCGATTATCTACTAAAACAATTATGGATATTGTTCATAAGTGCCAAAAAGCTTGCTTTTGCTTTTTCACGTCACATTGTTATTTACGTAAATCTTGTCTACTATAGAATGTAGATTTAAGTAATAACCTTACATCATTGAGCCTAACTTGCTTTAACAAATCTAATAAGGGATACACGACCTTACTCAATATTGGGAAGATAATAAGATATAAACTATATGGTTGTGGCAAGGTATTATTTGATCAAATCATATAGCATAAATCTAAATCATATCCTAATTGAAATAATTCCATTGCACGACTAGATTTCACCCCCTGAGATCCAAAATTTAGGAGAAAATCAAGAAATTTAATAGAACATGAAAATTGGATAAAGTTTAAAGATTTCTCTGCAAATTCCTATACTTTACAAGATCAAATCCATAGGGATAAGGTTAGGGCTGGATATGAGCTAAATTAGCTCGTGAGTTACTCGGGATTAGATCGCCTAAAGCTCGGCTCGAGCTCAAACAATTCAGGCTCGAGGGCTTAACAAGCCTGAACGAGCCGAGCTTAATTAAGGGCGTAGTTGAAACCAAATTTTAAATAGAATCGAGCTTAATTACCAAAATAACCTTCGACAAATCCGAGTCAAGTGACGGGCTTATGCAGAGCCAAGCCACAAGCTTTATCAAGCCGAGCCCGAGCTCGAATTTTTAAACTCAACGAGTCCAAGCCCAAGCTTTATGAGTCTTAGGCGAGCCGAGCCACGAGCTCTCAAGCTTGGGTTTGGCTCATTTCCAGCCCTAGATAAAGTTGCAGAAATAATGGGATTTAATTGCAATTCTTAAATTGAACACATTAATTACTAGCTAAATCCAAAAAAAATGGTTGATTGATTTTCAAATTAGCAAGCAATTAATCTTGTCCACACTGCCTCAGCATCACCAATGTTCCCTATATTTCCCTTCCTTTCATATTTATATCCCTTATGGAATGATGATGTAGGACAGGAGTAGAGTTGGCCATGGTGACAGGCTGCAGAATCACGGACCGGTCCAGGGGCGAGCTGGTCCGGGTTGGGATTTGGGATTCGTATCGAATCGAAAATCGAATCACAAACTGAATTGAACTGAATCGAATCAAATTGACGTTTCGAATCGGAACGTCTTTGGTATCGAATCAAAATGAATTCACGAATCAAATCGAATCGAACTGAATTACTACAACGACATTTACAAGTTAGAATAAATAAACTGTTTCAAATGTAGTTAAAAGTTTATATTTACACTCATACTGACATTTATTGTAAACTTTTAAATGACATTAAATTTTTATTTATTTTCTTAATAATTATGTATTATTAAACTAATTAAGCTTTTATAGTTGTATATTCAGCTAATTTCATATTTACGTATTATTAAAACCAAATAAACTAATTAACCTATTATTAAATTAATTAATGTAATTAGCTAATTTTAATTAAACAAGTTTTGGGGGTGAGGGATAAAATAAAGGGCTTGCACTGAATTTTGGAAATCAAAATTTAATTCTATAATTAAATATTAATTTCCAAAATTAAGTTGTCTACGTATCCCAAAGGAATCAAAGCCCACATAGTTCTGTTACGTACCTCGAGGGGTGCCTAGCCAGGGGCAGTCCCTGAACCTCCTTCACCTACTGGGTTGTCGCTTCCTTCGATCATCATCCAAGAATTGTCTATGTCGTTTTTGTCCTCCCTCAATCCTTGGGTTCTACGCTCCGCTTGATCCCAATCTTTCTTACAAACGCATATTTCTATACTCTCGGGGGATAAGTGTGATTTTTTCTCGTCTAGTACTCTTCTACCTACATTAAAAGCTGACTCAGAAGCAATAGAGGAGGTGGGAATTGCAAGAATATCCTTTGCAATTCTCGCCAGAACGAGAAATAACCATTTGTGATCGCGCCACCACTTAATAATTGAAAAATTTACATTGGTTTCATAATGGTAAGAAAGATATTCATTAATAACATAAAATGAAGAA
The DNA here is from genome assembly GCA_026401315.1 of Dysphania ambrosioides. Lineage (NCBI taxonomy): Eukaryota > Viridiplantae > Streptophyta > Magnoliopsida > Caryophyllales > Amaranthaceae > Dysphania > Dysphania ambrosioides. Next base: position 24,506,122 of record CM048666.1, read on the forward strand.
GATGAAGAAGAAGAAGCCGATGTTTTTGATTTATTTTTAAATTCTACTAAGTGTTGGTACAAATCACGTACCGGAACTTCCACTAGACGGCGATTTATGTTGGGAAGGTGCATAAATAGAAGCATAATAATGATACAAACTAGATAAAACATTTTTATATTTTTCTATGTAAGCATTGACGTCGTATTGTAGACCTAGAGTGTTATCGTAAAATTCTAACTTGTTTTCTAAACTCGAAGCCTTAACCCTGGGATAAAAAATAGCCGCTATACCATATATGACGGGGAATTCACTAAACTAAGCGTACCACTTACTTAGCATACTAGTAAGTACATCACTAATTTGGATGACATTGAAATTCTTGCTAAGAGTGTTAACAACGTTAACACACTCTAATATAACTAAATCAATGTTAGGGTCGTAAATATATGAGAAAATTTTGGTTGCATAGTCAAATGCTGCTAAAATGTCACGAATGAAAATAGCGGTAGTCCACTAGACATCAGTAATAAGTTCATCAGGTTTCGCTCAGGTTTCGTTATAAAGAATGGTAAAAACCTCACGGTATTTAATGACATCATTAAACAACCTATATATTGGGTTCTAACGGGTTGGTGTATCTAGACACCATTTCCTCTTTTTAAGTCCTCTTTCCTTACATAAGGCAATATACTTCCTTCTAACTAAGGTCGTAATCCTAATCCATTTAATCAGACTCTTAATAGGGTTAAGCAAGTCACTTAACTCAGCTAAACCTTCTTGAACCAAGAGGTTCATAATATGAGCACAACAACTTACATGTAAAAGCTCTCCAATGTTCAACAATTTTAAGCTAGTTTTGGTTATTAAATAACCTATGCATTTTGTGTTTGTTGAAGCATTATCTAAGTAAAGGGAAAACACTTTATCAAGCAAGTGAAAGGTCTTAAGACATTCTATTATCCTTACCTTAAGGTTGTAACTAGTATGTCTCTCGTCCATAGTCTCAAAGCAAATGATACATTTATTTTTAATATGCCACTCATTATCTAGTAAGGCTAAGATGAGTGTTAAAAGTGCACAACATTTCTATTAAATTACTTTTATATTTGTAATAAACAGTTTGGGTATGGTGCTTAAGTGTGTTACTAGGGACACGTCTATAAGCGGGTTCTAAGGAGGTTCTAGCAAAATGTTCGAAGTTCGGACTCTCACCATGGATAAACGGTAATTCGTCGGCAATTACAAAGTTAATTAATTCATCAATCATTCTATCTCTATTATACATAAAAGGCATACCTCCTGAGGGCATGGTACCCATATACCCGTGTAGTTGCGTTTGACTTGACGATTCTGCTACGCCTGCGGATTTAACTGCTTCTAGATTGATTTCGTGTATTCCGGTCAAGTGACGGGATAATGTCCCCATCCCATAACCGGTATTCCATGCATACGACGCTATCAGCTTCTTCCCTTGTTACTTGCATATCAAGCAATAGCACATGAACTTCTTCCCTTTGGAAGAAGAGTCGGTCATTGAAACCTTATCAAAATATGGCCATACTGGTGAAGATTTCTTTCTACAATGAGTGGAATCGGATACTCCACTTTCACCATCATCTTCACCTTCATTTCATATCAATTTATATACATTAAGTCAAAAACTAACATTATTAGTTCATTAAATCATTAACTAGCTAATTAACATCATCAATCTAGTTATACTAATCAACTTAATATAATATAATCAACTTCATAAAACAAATTTATCAAGTTAAACATTATCAACTACTCCCTCCGTTCTTTTTTTTCCTTCCCATTTGGAATCAGGGAAGAAAACAAGACAATATTAAATATTATTAAGATTCTATGAAATAATTTTAATTAATCTAAAACTAAGAATATATTCTATTAAAAAATAATACAAGTGGGTTGAGCATTAAATAAGTAGTAGAATTTCTAAAGTATATGGCATTAAACAATTAAAAAATCAACTATTAAGCTACATATCACATGGCTAGTGATCCTAACCAAACTTTTTCAACCAATTACAATATTAAACTAAAATAGAAGGATTCCAGATGAGAATAATATTTTGAAATTTCCAGATGGGAAAAATGAGAAGAGCAAAAAAGAATGGAGGGACTATTTAAATATAATTAAACATCATCAGCTTAATATAACATAATCAATTTAAATCAATTTACTTAAACTAATTAAACTAATCTAACTAAACTAATCAATTTACTTAAACTAATCCAACTAAATTAATCAATTTACTTAAACTAATTAAACTAATCTAACAATCAATTTACTTAAACTAATTAAGTTAATCTAATGTAATCAACTTAAATGAATTTACTTAAACTAATTAAACTAATCTAACTAAACCAATCAATTTACTTAAACTAATTAAACTAATCTAATTTGATCAACTTAAATGAATTTATTTAAACTAATTAAACTAATCTAAATTAATCAACTTGTTTTTCATCATCAACTAATGTACTTAATTAAACATCATCAACATAATACCATAATCAACATATTATCTTCAACTAATTAAACATCATCAACTTAATCTAACATCATCAACTAATTAAGCATTTCAACATAATCTACTTAATTATTATAATCAACTAAAATCAATTTACTTAAACTAATATAAATTAATCAACTTAATTATCATCATCAACCTAATGTACTCAATTAAACATCATCAACATATTACCATAATCAACTAATTAAACATCATCAACTTAATCTAACATTATCAACTAATTAAACTAATTCAACATATTATCATCAACTTACTCTAACATCATCAACTAATTCAACATTTTCAACATAATCTACTTAATTATCATAATCAACTAATTAAACTATTTTAGATAATCAATTTAATTAAAAAATTAAACAAATCTAACTTAATCTACTTAATTATCATCATCAACATAATCTACTTAATTAAACATCATCACTAATTAAACATAATTACATAATCTACATATCAATTTAATCTAAATATTATCATCAACTAATTAAACTTTATAAACTTAATTAAGCTGTCTAATTAAACTAACTAGTTTTCATATTAACATTAATTAATTAGAAGTAGGAGGCCGACGCATTTGCGAAGTTGGAGTTGATGAACTTGTCCAGTAGGAGTACCGAAAAGTTGTTCTTCCAAGTTTTGAGCAAAATCTGCGGTATTTTCGTACGAACTATTAATGTTGAGTCTACCTCTTGAAACCATTTCTTTTATAAAATGTAGTAGTAAACAAGTAAATTAAGAGTAATAAACTAACTAATTAAGATAACTAATGAAAATTAAGATAGTAATTAAGAAGAAGATTAGTATAATAAGTAAGTTAATTGTATTTAGTAGTAATTGAGAGAATGAGAGTTTGAGAGATTGAGAGTGAGTGTTTGAGGTTTGGAAAACCAAATTCATTTATATAGGGGGATTTGCAATGGCTAACTCATCGGATCAAGTAACGACTAGTTTTAGTCGAATTTATCCAGTTCGGGCCGGTTCGAATTGTTGGGTCGGGCCAGTTCGAATCGGTGGACCGAGTCGAAATTTTCTCAAACCGAATTGAATAGGGTCAGGGTTGGGGAATTTAGATTCGGATTCGGCCCATACATTTGGCCGGCCATCGGGCTTGGCTTCGTTCGTTGACGGGCCGGTCCGGGCTGGGCTTTGGATGGGTTGGGTTGGGGTTAAGCCGGGGTGAACCGGCCTAGTGGCCACCTCTAGATAGGAGGATAAGAATTCATCTGCAAACACAAACTTTAATTGATTAATCTTCTCAATTTACGAAAGAATTCATAAGTCTTCATCTTCATCTGAGCCGTGCGGCAGCCATCTACTGCTTTGTTCTCTTTAATTTTCTTAAAAAATAAACTGATTTCATGGTAAATAATCTCAATTTATTTGAATTAATAATATAATCAGTAACTTAAATCTAAAGTAACTTCTGAATAGACTAACTGTTCTGTTCAGTAACTTTGGTATAACATGATCGAGGGCAGTGGGTAACACCAAACCATTGTGCCATCAAAAGCTGCGCGAGACCCACTAAACCACGAATTTGAAGAGAGGAATTGGGGGAAATAGAGGAAGCAGGACACCAACCTACGAAGTTATTATGCACACAATTTGACTAGTATAATTGAAAAATACAAGAGTACAAGAATCAAACCATGCCATTAAATGTACAGTTATACATTGAACTATCTGGAACCTTTGCAGAGCTGATGCTACGACTGCCCAAACAACTAAATTTTTGCAAAGATAGTAATAGGAACAAATCAGGGGGGCTGAAAGTAATCCAAAAATGATGTGAACATTGAGAAGCATTGCTCTGCCATGAAAACGTTCAAGTCATTGTTGCACAACTGACATAATTTACTCATGATCTACTCTTTCAGATTACTTCAAATCAGTTGAGTGAGTAAGCATCACGACAAGAAATTACAGTGTTTATCTGGAACCAACAGGGGAGACGAGTCCTATCCAACAAGAAGCATGAAAATAAACAATTTCCACATCTTGCAGCAGATCTTGCATCTTGCATCTATCATCTGTTAGGAAGGATGTCTGAGAATGCAAAATCATGAAATGGGGGGCCTGCCATGATACAATCAGCCACAAAAACTTTAAAGTAAGTCATCTGTATCAATGCTCCAATAACTAAATACATGCTTGCACAGAGAGTTAGATTTTTTATAGACAAGTGATAAAGGTAAATTTTGAATTCTAGTGGCACAGGTAAAGCATCAATAAACAAACGGAGTTGAAATCTCAGGGATAGGCTCTATCAGCGTAAAAAGCAAAAAATGAAAAGAAAGTGACCCTAATCAGAAACAGCGAAGTACCCAACATGAAACATGGCTAGCAAATGTAAATAAACTTGCTCACCTGCTTGTCCAGCCAATATATAAAATGGAACATGGGCAATCATTTTAGTCCCACCTTCCCTCCAGTCAACAGTTCCAGGATACTTCTCTCCCTTGGAATTTCGTGAAGATCCCAACACAGACATACAGATTGCAGGCTCAGTCAGTAAACCCAAACAATCACGAGCCCTTGTCCAAACCCTTGCATCCGATAACCGAGACCGAGCTACCTGTGATGTTAGTATTCACGAAGTCAAGAACTTAAAACTAAGCTAGATCAAATAAGCTATTGCAAATACTTTATAAAACACTGTACAGTGGCAACACAAAAGATTCAACCCTCCCTGTTCTCGTCAATTTTAAAAGATTATTAAACTCCCTAATCCTCAAAATTCATATCTAAAGGCAGGATCTCAAGAAAACCCAAACAAGGTCAAAAGGAACATTTTCATGATAAATTCTGAGCAACAGGGAAACCAAAACTAATATGAAATTTCGAATAAAATTTTAAACCTTTGCTAAGGAGACACGCGCCCTAGGAAGCAATTCACGGTGATAAGTAGCAAGCTTCGCAATAGCTGTAACAACAAAGCATAAAAGTCTAGATTGACCTGCTTTCTCAGGGCCTGTACTAGCGGGGTTCAGAAGAGATTCCTGTCTTAGACCAAGACGACTACGAAACAAAACAAAAAATTGTCAGCAAACACTCCAAAATATTTTTCCTTAAACAGAGAGAAAACACTGCAGAACACTCGACTTACCTAGATGAGAGATTCTCATATAAAAGTAACTCCAAGCTTTCGAAAAGTTCACGAGCAGCATCTTTATGAGATACACCGCCCCCTCCATGCTCCCCAATAGCCCAACAAAGTTGTAAGGCCAACTCTGTCTACCAAAGAAAAGATTACTTATATCTCAGGATAAAACTAACTAATAAATTGAGTCATTGTCCTCAATGACATTCTATAATTAATAAATACATTGTCATTGACATTCTATAACTAAAACATTAGTGCTCAACCTTCTCTTGGCTGTCATAAGCCTCTCCAAGTCTGTCCACAATGGGCTTCTGCACAGTATTAGAGAATCATTATATTCTTAAGATAATATTTGAAGAACAAAAGGCAATTTGATAGATAAAAACATAAGAATTCAAACATACAGCACAAGCATGAATTTGTGCAGCCGGCACACATATTCAGTCAATAATGTACCTTCAGAAGAGCAATAATATCTGGCGATCGCTGAAATGAAGCAAGCATAAATTCCAGAACTCTTTTTCTGACCTACATGAAAGGTGTACTTAATATTAGAGTTTTCCATCAGCAAGATATAAGAGACAAACAGACCCTACAGAATGGTCAAAAGCATGAAATTCAAATGTAAACATTTAATTTTAACCTTTCAGAAAAAAATCTAGGCATATTCATTACACTTTGTTTTATACTCCCTCCATGGCAATACTAGCAACATTTCTTTAATTGGAATGGTCTCTTCTTTTTTTTTTTTTAATTATTTCTCTCACATAACATTAGGACCCACTTTATTCACCCCTTTCCACAAAAACATTTAAAAAATTATATGCCTCCACTCACATAAAAAAGCAATGGTCCCTACATCCCACTAACAACAACAAAGCAAGTCTTAATCCCAAAAGTTGGAATTGGCTAGATGAACCAAGAATCTATTGTGCGTAATTATCTACAAAAATGTTTATCCTCCATTCTCTCCTATTTAGAGCCACATCTTTTTCATATCTTTCTTAAATTAACTATAATAAAAGTAATGCACCACTACCAAGTACCAACTATCTTACAATATAATACTAAGACAATTAATTTGCCTAAAACTAAGTACCAGTTAAACCATTGTGAGTATTGTGTGCTGGAGGGAGTACATAATAAATTAAGAGCCCGAAAGAAAGGACAATTTAATTGTATGCAGACTCACTTAAGAATCTAGGTGAATTAAAAGCTTCTAATTCCTGTCAAGCATAGAAGAGAGGTCCTCAGAATAGCAATGTAACTCTAGGTCATTAACATAATGCTTTTGCGGCTTCGGAATAGGGCAAAACTATCTGACTATGCATAATACTCGGTAATGTTATGTTTAATAAGTCTAAAAGAGTCATCTAGAGAAAGTAGACAAGCAAAGTGCACAATGAATTTGTTTGGTATAAACTATAACCTTGCCTAAATTTCAAATGCACATTACCTCATACGAGAAAAATTTGTCTGGAAATACAGCAGCATTTCTTAACATAAGCATGGGGATCAGCGCACATATCAAAGCTGTTGAAAGACAAGGGAAAGACACTTCAGAAATACTATGTTCAAGCATCAGTCTGATACAGTGGCTATAATAAAGCAGATGGCTCAACGAGAAAGAAAACAAGTCTTAATAATACATGAATACGACAAAGTAAGTTAAGGAGACAAAAGTGGAAGAGGTCCTACAATCATTGACATCATGTAATCCTATAGCAAAATATACATCCAGAAGGTGAGGTGCAATCTTTAATGATTGTTTTAACCGATCTGACTTTGGACCACTTGTAGCAGCCTGTATTGCTGCAGCAACTGCAGGTGATGTCCAATGACGTTCCTGGAACATAACATCAAATCTTGTGACAACCTATTATCCACAGCAACAACAAAAAAGTTGAAAGTGCCATTGGCTAGTGTAATGCTTCCAGTTTCAGACAGATGGTTTTATCAGCATCATGACAGTAGATTATGGTAGTTCACAAATATATGGTTAGAAAACAGTAATAAAATCTAAATGGAATCAAAATGTGGTAGACGACCTTTTTTTTTTTCTCCCATTCAAATGTTTTTTTTTTCGATTTTTTGGTTTTTCATGTTACTTTTAGCTTAAAATGATTTCCAATGTTGCTTCTATAGTAGACATTAGGCCATGAGGTTTGGGAGTCAAACTGTCAAGAAAACCAGATATAAGTTATTTTGAAAATTTGCACGAACAATACCTATTCAATGCCCAATATTCCCTTACAACACCCCTTTCCCCCTACTAATTCATCCTTATAGATAGTAACCACTCTTTAACTTTCAGGCTCAAACTTTGCCACATCAGGTTTTCATCAAGGAGCAGTAACTACCATGAAGCATGACAACAAGTCCTCTATGACACTATTAATTTGTCAAAAACATGTGAAAACAAATACATCAGTAGAAATAGCCATACAGTGATACCGTCATTCTCATCTTTAAGAAGATCAAGAAAAGCAGGATCAGCGACATCTATAGTACTGCTATCCTCAGATTCAGAGTCACCTTCTCCAGCTGCTATGGTTGAGCCAGTGTATGCCTCATCCATTAGGGCAAGTAGCATCTGCACCCATTAACATCTATTGTTCTTTAAAATTGTTCAGAGATTATACAGAGTACGATCACAGAAAAGATCTAATTCACCGAATTCACCTCAGGAGCTGTACTATTCTTGATCGAAGCAATGCTATTACCAACTAGTGTTCCAGAGCTTTTTTCAACCGTCTCAAGAGCTACAACCAGGACTAGCACAACCAAAGGAAAATCATCAAAAGAAATACAACAAAATAAAATCTCTTTAACAAGATGGAAACTCTTCTGGACCCGGACTTGAAGGATAATAACAGGAAATTGTTCATTCATCAAGGTCTTGTCATCACTCTCCCACCTGCCCAATTGAGAAATTTTTTTCACAACTATCAGATCCTTACTTTCTTGCTACACTGGATTAAGTGTGAGATGAAATGTGATTACACAGCTTTCAAGGAAATGCGATGATGAAGCTTCAAATTCAATTATACCCTTGACTTCAGATGACAACAGCTCACCAAGAATTTACAGGACTTTATTAGAGTCTAGGACAATTGCAAAAACCATCACAGGTAAAGTTAACTGCTAGTAGAGAGAGGAGGGAGGGAGACAGTTCTTGGGCTATTTTTCTCCCACTTAAGAAGATGAAGCAAGAATGTGCAACAGAGGATTGTTATCACAGAATTATGGCAAAACCAGTTGTTCTGACTTTCCAATGTCAACTTACGTGACTTGGTTTAGACAATGTAGAAAAACAAATCATTTTATAACTTATAAGAACCATATTTTCATCATTTTAAACCCAATGCAAACTTACCAGGCAAGTCTGCTATAGCTGGAAATAAAGGCAAAAATGATCCAGGAGCTACTAGTGCAGGAAATATCTTCAGAAATGATTTCTCTAGCCTGCAAAAGTGAATTAGTAAAAATTCTCAGCTGATATTCCAAATGGTCAAAGCAGAATAAGAACATTTTCCCCACAAAACATCTAGCCGGTCTAGGGTAATTGATAATTTTTTCTTTTTCTTTATTTTTATTATTGAACCAGCCCATATTGCCTGATAAAATAAAAAAAATATTTATCATACACCATATAATCCGAAATTTCCATAAAAAATGACTAATTTATACTCCACAAAATGAAGACATACTAACTAGCTCAGGCTTATCCACGATTCCACGAGATAGCAATTTTTTTTTTCATTTTTAGATTAACTCTAATATTAATTTATTTCAATGCTTATATTTTTTAAATAAAAATTAAGTTTAAAATAGCTGGATTCATAGCAATGTAAAAACTTGAAACTAAGACATATTTATATGAATGCCTGATATATACCAATGATAATTTTAATTGGAAATGTTTATACAAGTAATGAAAATAAAAAGTTATGCACATGGTATTTTTTTTGTTAGAAAAAATTATTAATATGGAATATTTGTTCGCAATAACCTACTTACTACAACAATTATAAACAAACATACATTTTTTTGTAATTGGGTAAGGCGAGCCCGCATTAAATATCATCCCACTTGTGTCTGTCCATTTATATTAGAGTAAATTGCGGGTGCAAGGAATAACACCAATATTAACATGTGCATACAACAAATATCATGAACTTTAAGGCTGGGTGCATAAGACAAAATACTACCATTTGGGTGCGTACATTGACATTTTCCTTTCGATTTTTTTTAAGATTTTTGCTTATTTTGCCACCTCTGAAAACATTCCTTTTCCTCTAATAACCCACTTTTTCCTTGATTATTCCAAAACCACAAATAGTCACTAAAATCTAGCAAATATAGTAAACATATGTCATTGCTACTCCTTACACTCAATAAAGGTGGGGTTGCTCCTTGCACCCAAGCCATAGATCTGCTATTGAGGACAATTTTCCCTTTATATTAATGAGCCAAAAATAGTGTAAAAGTTCGCCTTTAATGGGTCAATTTTAAGAAGGTTCAAAACCTAAAAGGTTCATTACTTCTATATCCTTAATTTTCATTTCTTTTTTGTTATATCTTATTAATCATACATGGAAATACTATTTTGAAATTTATTAGATTTCATTAGAATTCAGGTCATTTATAAATTATTATTGAAATAATTAATTAATTTAGTAACAATCATATGTTGCATGGGATCTAAACTAGTAATCAATGTAATGGATACTGGATAGATATAGAAAAGGTTGCTTCAACAAAGACATCGAAATGCAGATCAGCATCATAGACAGTTAGCTATCCAAGAATAGTGTTTTGCATCATAAAATCATATAGTTTTAGAGTATCAAGCTGGCGACCTCTGACAGTGGAACAAAAAACCACACCAGCTCTACAACCAATAAGTCATACTTCAAGTCCTTGTTTACTTGACCGCAAGACTCAAACCAGGACTCCTGAGTCTCCTATAAACAAGTAACCATGAGGTATGCATAGCATATATAGCATGCCACTCAACATACTGAACATGACTAACAGCACTGATTAGCAAAAGAATCATGACTAGTGCCCAACTCTTGAGCCAGCTCGTGAGGGACAGAGTTTTAACTCTCAAATCTGTCATCCAACTTATAGCACATAATGCATACATCTACATCGATTGTGGGCTTGGCATAAATGTTGAGTATGCAAAAGTTTACAAATAACACATGAGAATGGAAGTCAAGCAGAAAAGTGGGAAAGTATACTCTGTTTCTTCAGTAGCTCCATTTGGCTGGGCATGAATGCCGATGCTCAAGTTTGAAATGATCTTTAATTATTTATGATATGATATCAGCAGGTTTAAGTTCAAACACAGGTAGCTTGGCTGGAATGAAGAGCCCAAGCAGGAAAGATTAGGACTAAGGGATACTGTAAGTACGTCAGGATGATGGCTTAAAAGTCTAAAAATGTCAGCATGAACTAGAAGGCTAAGATGAAAACAGATGCAGTAGATTCGGAAAACCAAAGACCCACCCATTTAGGGTTAGATGTGCTAAATAAACCAAGCAACTTGAGCTCGGCTTGGTCAAAATTTGGACAAATCAAGCTTGGCACGAGTTCAAGCTCAGCTCACTTAAATGAACCAATCCAAGAAAGTCTCGGCTCGGCTCGGCTCGGCTTGGTTCAAAAGCTTGTGAACAAGCTTAATTATTTGTTATATATATATAAAAATATAAATATCAACAAATAAATGATACTTCCTAAGTTATTTAAACTTTAACACATATGAAAATGATTAATACATAATACTCATACAACATAATCATAATATCAGTGTATTATCAAATGAAAATAAACTAATTTAAAATGTATAGTTTACAAAATCAATTATGTTTAAGGAAATTAATTATGGTTAGAAGCCTAATGAACAATAAGTTCACAACCTTTTCTATCTTTCACTTGCATTATAAGTTCATCAATATCTTCACAAAACACAATTATGACAGGGAAACAAATATTTGTAGAAGGAAAAAACATTTCAAATAATTTTGGAAAATTTCCAAGTGCATGAGAATAATTTTTTCAAATCAAATGATAAAATCAAGTGAATATTTTGTTTGTGCCAATCTTTCTATCTATAAGTACTAAGATTCTCATGCAAATAGTCGCAAAGTTGTAGATTTTGTACACTATATCCAATACAAAACTAGAGATTAATACAAAAAAAATATATTTTAAATTATTTACCCCTATATTTAACTCCTTAAATCACATTGAATTGGAGATAAATACTTCGATTTTCCACTTCATGTATCCAGTTATATTAAATATCACTTTCCATATTTGATACGTTTTCAATTGTCCCCCATCGAAGGCTTATTGAAGAAATAAGAATTGTAAGGCTATAAAGAAACTTGACTTGCTTAGGCCATGGATAAGATCTCCTTCGAGTTGTTCACGTGACATTTGGATGAATTTGATTCAATAAGTTCCTTCACTAACTTGTTTTACACTCTTTGAAAGACCAAAATAAGCATGAATAATTACTCCGTAAAATTCTACACATTAGCCAGCCTTAAAATAAAAATAACTTGGTTAGTCCCTTCCTTCCTTGCATTACCTTACCGAATAGACCAAACTTATGCATGAAAACACTAATAAAGCTTTGACACGTAGATAATTCAACCCCTATTAACTGATACTACTCTATTTCAATAACAACCCAAATTCAATCTAACACACCAAAAAGAAATTTCAATTCACCTGAGTAAATAAGTCTCATACCATAAACTGAGCCCCTTTGACAGCAGCACAAGGCTTAGGCTCACTAATACGATGATTAAGCTTCCTGAATTTTCTATGACACGCTGTACATTCAGGATCACTTCTTCTGGGTGCTGTTCTTGGCTAGGTTAACGATGTTGGTAGCGAAATCATACTGCAACTTGATTGTTTGTTTTAAGTATACTTAAACTTGGGGGTATGTCATTAGTTTTGAAGTCCATCAATAATTCCCATGATATCTTCCAATGACCCTTTGCTTTATGAGAAGAGTAGCATTTTGTTCTATAACTAAAAGGGATACCGGATTGCTGAAGGGTTGAAGGTAAAGTTGAACATGCGCCTACTGATGTTAGCAAACCATCTAATAGCAATTTTATGTCCCACATTAACCAAGAAAGGAAATTACATGAAGGGGGGGGGGGCTATATATACTAGAAGTACTTCTACATTAAGTAACAGTTCCAAAACAGCCCACTATTGCGCTTGAGCTGATTAAAGCATTAGGCCCACTTTGGGCTTAATATCTTGAACTTTGCAAGTAGTAAAATATCTTGGGCTAATCAAGCTGAATACTATATTAAGTTAATGAGCTTGGGCTCAAATTTTAAAGCTTGTGGAGCTTAGCCGAGCTGGGTTTCTGAGAAACAAGCTCGAGCCGAGCAGGGTTTGTGACAAAAAAAACGCCAGCCAGGCTCAAATAGGCTGGGCTCTATGACTTATAAACTTCAAGGAGGTAATGAATAAGTATCACTTAATAGTTCATATACCAAGCACCCAACTACCTACCATCAGCAATTCAGCAGTATATACAAATGTAAACCAATATGAGCACAAATAATTAAGATTCCAAACATAATGTAGTTTTTGATTTTCTAAAAAGCACAACAATGAAACAATGAAGCAAAAACAGAAATACTTACTTCTCTCCATTCCATGCGATTAACTTCAATAGCAAGGGGAAGAACTGCAAGTACATTAAAGAAAATTTAAGAGAGTTCAATTCAGCTTTCTGCACTGTTACATTGACATCATAAAATGTGTAAATTTCAATGCAAAAGTCTTGTTAGTATTAAAAGATGAATGCATTTGATTACATAGTGGTCAATCAGAAGGGAAATTCAGAAACAAGAAAATTCAGCTAAGTGATGTAATAGAAACACAAGCAACAATAAGTTGCACAATGTGATTTCAATCAGTTGTATGCAGTGTTGAGAAAAGGTCAGAGGCATGCACAGATAGACATAATGAAGGATCCTAATCTTACATTCTTTTCTTTCTTTAATATTTTTTTCAGTTGTTTTTTTAAACAAGGTGGCCCAAACTTCAGTAGCATTCAATCAAAGGAAAATGCATGAAAACACTACTTAATTCAAGCTCAATCAACATACAGTGGCAAAGAAAAGCAACACAGAAAAAAAATCAAATGAATGTAAGTCAACACAAGCTAGTACCCCTACCATCCCAAATTAAAAATTCAACTACACAAAAATATAAAGGAAATTTCCAAACTCAAAACAATACAAGTCAATGGATTCACATGGGTCCCTTATTACAGCATATAGTACACTAGAAGCCCAAAAAATTATTGGTTGAGCACACCTCATAAACGCAATGTTAGAAAACTTGAGACAGCAAAAGTATTCAAAAGACTAAAAGGAGATATAAACCAGCTTCCTTATAAATTATATAGCATGGGTTATTGGAGAAAGGAATTCAAATTTACACAGAACCAATTGTATTTTGTCAGAAATCAGTAATACATAAGAGAAAATCTACAAATGTCCAGTTATCCTTTACAGAGAAGAATTCCAACTTTTAAACATACCTGAGGTAGAACAGTAGGAAATGAAGTTTGAAGCTTCTTCTTATTCCGCATAAGAAATTCAATTGTCGCCTCTGCAATGACAGGATCAGCAAAATCACTGCGTTTGACATTAAGATATTAAAAATTATTTTAGGTGAATTTGAGAAAAAGAAAACCCTGATTAAGCAAATACCAAAAAAAAGGGGAAGAATCTAATATGTTCTAAGCATAGATTGTTGCCCGTAAGTATCCTTTTGAAGATAAAAGTTAATCATGAGGCCTGGGAAGAAAATCCTTCCATCTTGGGCTAACTTAACTAGTCAAAAGTGGATAACTTTGGTTTGAAGAAATTATGACGTTCTATGGTTACAAGTTATGATTAATTTCTATAGAAAATCATTTAAGAGAGAGAGAGTAAGAGGCTTTGTAAGGGTACATATTTCTCTATATTTAGCCCCGGCAACAGTCATCACTTCTACTTCCACCACCCATCCCACCCCAAAATACCTCATCTTCGACTGCACTAAGTTTAGAGTGCCTTCATTTAATCCCTTTTCCAAATATTTCTTTGTGTATCTATACAGATTATAGCACAACTGCTTTACCAGCCTCAACTTTTCAGCCTTTTGTGTCATTTCGCCTTTTGTGAACTACACAACAGCTGCTTCCAGCACACGATATTTCGCATTGATTACCAATTGGCAATTCACTGACTAAAAAAACACAAATTAACAGCTCATCACTAGCTTTTCAAAAGACTGCTCTTCAGAGACCTAATATTCTAACCCATAAAAGTTAGAAACAGAAACCACACATCATAGACTCTCATAATACCAATAATCAGTCAAGGAATTTGATGATCACAAAGCACAGCATACCATAAAGCCAATAATCCTTCATAACCATCCAACTTAATAACCACTATAATAAGTCATTTATTATCCATACCGCCACCGCCTTGGTAGTCATATTCAACCTCAATGGATCCCTTGCATTTCAGTTTTTTCAACTCATTTGTGCTGGCCTTTCAAATATTTGATCCCTAAAGATACTTCAAAGTACAGACTGTGAGCAATCAATGGCCAGTTACAGAAAATCTTTTAAATCCAGACATTGCATCCCAGATATATTCCACCCCAGCCCTGCTTACTTATTAAGGAATTTATCCCTGAGGCTTCCCCCTCCTCCCCCCCCCCCCCCCCCCCCCCCCCCCCCCAAATATATTAAAGTGAACGGTCTTTTTTGGATAATTATTTATTTTCCGTTACAAACAATATGCATCCAGTCCCTCGGATCTTTAACCATGAATTTTCCGTCAATGTATTTCCGAAATTAAGTTGCGTCCTAAAGACTAGAACAGGAATTCAACAACAATATTAAAGCTCTATTACCACTCAAATTTGCATAAATTAGTGAAAGAAATATGGGAATCGGTTCTATCATTGGATAAAAACCAATATCATACAGCCCACAGAAAATCACCCATACACTAATAATATCAAAACCACTCCACCAGTGTATGGGACAACCATGGATAAATCAAGCTCTACTCTTTTCTGAAGACTGAGTTTCAAATCAAAAACTACACATAAAGTCCACCTTCAATACTTTCATTATTGTGAATAACTGCACAAATTCATGGACAATGATTATCTGACAAAAGCTCCTGCTATAGTCTATACTATGGTCACAATATATGGGGAAGAGAATCACCGGCTCAAGCAAGAACGAAAGAATGTCCTGAGACTGGGATCAGCATCATGAAGAACAGACTCTCCGGAGTCCAAGAAAAATTGGAGAATAGCCTGTCAAGAAGGAAATCATCACAAAGAATTAGTCATATATGTTTTCTTCCGAAATTTCCCAAATAGAAAAGTTCCTAAAAGTTTTATGGAACAATTTTCTGCTTGTCAAGGGTAAGGATATGCAAAACAAATATCATAACCCAACAAATAGTAAATTCATAGGCTTTAATATGAGACCTAACCGACAAAAAATCCCTTCTTGTTATTTGCTTCACAGATAAAAAATGCATAAGGTTTCCCCCGATTTATGTTTGAACATGATTCTCATGCTTGAACTTCTCTATAGTATCTAACTCTGAAGTAACCATCAGTTAATATCCTTCTTGAATTTGGCTTGACAGATAAAAGCAACTTAAAACAGAAAGGATTCTAATTTATCCTAACCAATAGGAATTTGTCAAGGAGTACAAACGGACACTCCGACTGTGGACTAATTTTAGCTTATCTCTTTGAAGATAATTTGATAAATACGGAACCAACATATTTTGGCAGATAACCTCAAACGTCTCTATTTAAGTGGACAATATGTTCAAGGGCCCAACCTCCACAATACTCATGTTCAAAGAACACTTGATAGAAGATCAACTGAAGATCAACTAGACTTGCAGCCTCAATATATATATAATCTCCAACAGTTATTAGCAAGGATACATTGAATTCCGTCGAAACTTAGAATTCAAGTTCTTGAAGAAAATAAACAAGGAAGATATAATTCCAAATAATCCCCACATCACGCAAACCATTCACCTCCTCAAAACACTCAATTAGCGACATGGTCACACACAAGCCTCATTCCAAATATGAGAAATATTGGTATAATGCCAATACAACTACTTCCTCTCCAATCTCCAATTCTCAACAATGCATCACGAAAAATGTCAAAAAGAATCGGTTACAGTCCCTATTCTAAAACTAATTCTCTAATATACACATAATAATACCCAAGCATAAATTACACTTGCCCTAAAAATACATCTCTAAGTTCCAACAATGAGCAACAAAAATGCATTCAATTTAATCACAAGCATACAAGAACACCTCAGAACCACACTCAAATACAGGTACCTCTCCACATAAACTCCACATCAAGCGCAGACCCATTTGGCCCTCGAAAAACAATAATTTATACAACTACAGACACCTTCTGCACAACAAACGCTAATGGCAACAATTCACTCTCCAATCCCCCTTTCCAAAAACAACTATTAATGAAAGCAATCGGAATGTACAGCTAATCAACGCTTAACACAAATAAATTCTGAAATTCAAATCACAATTCTCAATTTAGTCACAAGCAAGCTGAGTCACACTCAAATACAGGCATCTCTCCAAACAAACCTCAAAATCAAGTAAAACCATTCGCCAATGAAAAACAATCATTTAAGTTACTACAAAGTCCTTAAAAGCTTCTGTAAAACACATGCCCATTGCGACAAGTCTGAAAGCAATCGCAAAGTATAAACCTCATAATCAATGCTAAATATAAAACAATTCTGAAAGTGAACAACATACCAGCAAGAGAAGGCCTTGAGAAGAGCGGGACTGAGGAATCGAAGCGACAGAGCGCTGAAAGAGCTTATTAATGGAGGGATAAATCCTCGTGACTAAATCATCAGACTTGTCATCTTTACACAACTCACACAATCTCTTCACCTGCGCCCAAAGTCAACTAAAAATTGAGTAGAATAATAGGGTGAACCCTTACCGTAGGAGAGAGAGAGAAGGAGGCAAAACTGACGGATTCTAAAAGAGAAGGGTCGGAAGAAGGTGGGGAGGAATCTCTGGCACTAGCTGAGAGCGTTCGGAGATAAAAATCCCAGTTTCTGTCACGATCTGCCATCGTTTTATTCAAAGATTTGAGCTTCAGAAATTTGCAGAGTATTCATGTAATGCTTGTTCTCGACTTCTCCCTCCAATTTGTAAGATGAGTCGCCGGGAAGAGAAGGGAGAAAGATATGAACTTTTTGTCTTGATTTTAAGGGCATATCCGCATATGGCTGTGTGAAGATGATTATTGGTCGGGTCGGGTGTTTTCTCTAAATGAGTCATTTTTTTACAAGGATATTGGTTGAGTCTAATATTAAGATTGGGTTGAGTCTAGTTAGAATATAAAAAATATATATAGTTTAAATTGAGGTAGAGTGTTTGTCTATTTCCTCGAAATTAATATGTTATCATTGATTGGGTAAGGATGTGGCTCGTGCAATATTTTTCGATAAAACAATAATTTATTTTGGGAAGAATGTCATTATGAGCATTTTTTTAAGCCAAAGTTTATTTTATTAAGATTGTTAAATTTCAAGGCCAATTATAACATTTAGGGCTTATCCATTTCAGACAATTATAAATTAATCTATCTAATCTCGAATAAGTTAAGCTAAATTACTCTTTTTTAGATATTCATAAATGGTAGTATACCCTTAAAAGCCCCAAACTAAAATTGTTGGTTTACCCTCAATTATGAATCCTAAGTATTTAGTTGGCCAATTGCCCCTCTAGATCCGCAAAACTAAAATATATCGCCAATGCCAAGTGTTTTGTGCCTCTCTTCCCATGCTTCCTTTGGCCTTTTTGAAATTTACCTCATCTATTTTTTACTTTTTCTCTCAAATCTTGACTTGGTTTCTTCATCGTTCATTTTTCATGAATCGGAATTTGAATCAGGTTTTTGCTCTACTCTTTGTAGAAATGTAAAGTTCGATGTCAACTCAATCTCCCAAAAATCTTTAATTCTAAACTCTAAACATTTATTGAGAAGAAGCAAACTACACTAAATTTCAGACAATCGTCTTACCTTAAGCATATTCATTAACTTAAATATCAGCATGAATTTCATCGAAACACTACCCCTCAAGCCAATTAACAATTGTTTATGCATGTATTCACCATTCAAAGTTCAAACAATTGCTCTTCCAAAGGTCCACCAGCATTCTTCAACAAATCTACTTTGTTACTTGTCCATCAAGTAACATGCTTCAATCTCTTTGATAGAAACAATTTAATCCTTTTTTTTCGTCTCTCATGTCGATCTACTACATCATGTCATCTGAATGTAATCCATTGTCAAGTGCATTGCTCGCACCCCCTTCACGGTAGAGATGAAAGGTTTAGTCGTTTAGGGTTTTAATGAGTATGCAATTTGATAAGGAACATCGTCTACCGAAGGTTTATTTTGCCTAAGAAACGCTCATAACTCTTTTGTTTCTATCTTTTGCGACCTATGGGCTTTCATTATATCAATCGATAAACCCGTGTGGCCATTTTGAAGGAATTGTAACATTTGAAGATGAAAGATAAAATAGTTTATCCGTTGTATTTTAATAAGTAACCAAAGATTCATATAGATTGTGCTTGGTATAACTAGACGGTTTAAGAAATGAATGACATAAGGGTATCATGGAATGATCTTTGACAATTCTCCAAGAATCTAAGGTCTTGAAACTAGTAATTGTAGCCTCCCCTTTTTTTTGTATTTAGGAAAATCCTCTCTACATATAGTTTATGAACTATTGCTTTTTTTAAATAAACCAAATTAATTCATTAATAATATAGTTTATCAATAAATTTTTTAAACTAGCAAAATTAATTCATTGATAAATAATCATATGATATCTACAAAATTAATTATGAACTAATGCTTTGTTTGGTATAAATCGCCAAATTAGAATAGATTTTTATCATTCAATGTTTTTTTCCGCCAACCAAATATTAACAAAGAACTACAGAAAAGACACAATGTTCTACAATGGGTTCTCTTAAAACATAATATCTATGTTTTACTCCCTCTATTTCACAAAATTTTTTACTTCATATTTAAAGGTGTTCCATTAAAGTTCTTTCTTTTTTTATTTTATTCCTTTTATAGTAACTAAATATAATTATTTTACCATTTATCTGACTACATTGGTACAATTTAATTATTCAATAATACTCTTATGTCTACAACTATTTCTCACTCCTTTAAAAGTATAAAGGAAGATTCACTTGCATAAACTTATTATTCATTCTTTGGTCTATGTATCCATAGTTACTATGAAATGAAAGGTACTTTTCATACCAAAATCTTCTTTTTTCTTTAAGACTCCGTTTAGTAGAGCGTAAAATATTTTCAACTGAAAATGGTTTTCCATGGAAAATCTTTTACGGTGAAAAACTCATTTTCATGGAAATTTTACGTTGTTTGGTTGCGTGAAAAATAGTTTTATATTTAAACATTTTCCGTTGTTTAGTTGAACTGAAAATCAATTACTCCTAATAACTTTTCTAATTGTATTTTCTTATCATTTTTAACTCTTTTTTATTCTTTTGAAATTTCTAATTGTTTATCATTAACTAAATTTGCTTTGCTATGTTACAATAATTTTTTTTTTATATAAAATCTACAATATATTTCTCTAGTCTATTAATAATATATTACATTATACATATATAATATCGTCATGAAACCCGATAACCCTAAAAAATTTGGTTTAACATTATAAAAAGATTTTAAGCTAATTATAAAGGAGTATTCACAATCAAATAAGCAAACTAATCAAATAGGTAAATGTCTTTGGTAACCTAATCAACTGATTGTAATGTAATAATTTATACTTTTATATTTGAAATTCTAATAGAAAGAAAATTTATACTCTAATTTCAAATAAACTGTTAATTACCCGCATATCATGAGAAACTTTCATGGTTGAGAAAATCTAGGGTTTTTTTTAAAAAAAATTTGACTAAAATGAATAAAATTTGTTCTAATTCATGATATAATATGATAATTTAATAATCAAGACATGAGGTTCGAAAAAAATATTCTGAATTGATGATATTCGAAATAGATGAAAAGAAATTATGGATTTTTTTCCCAATTTTTAAGAGAGAGAAAGTTTAGAGTAGAGAGAGGCTACCGAGAAGATAATAAATGAAGAATGTGTGGGTACAGTTAGGCATGGACCGGGTAGACACTCGGGCCGAGCAAGCACGCTTTTAGTACGGTATGACATGAGCACGGTCGTGGCATGACACATCATGACACACTGTTTGTGGAGTGGGCTGCAAACTAGACCGCGGACAACAAAAAAAATTTAGGCACGAGCACGCGAGCGACACACTAATTTGGCACGAGGCATGACCCGAAGCATGCTATTATTTAGTATTATTTAATACTATTATAAGTAATAATATTATTATTACTACTACAATTAATATTACTATTATTTTTAATATTATCATATTCTTATAATATAATTTAAATCATCTATTTTTTTCAATTCTATTACATACTTATTTTTATTTTTTGTTAATAAAATTAGACCATCATGAGGCACGACATGACATGTTAAGCACGTGGGTCGTGCTAGCCCATGTGCCGAGTTTTAGAGAAAGGTAGCACATCACATCACGACAACAATTAGGCGTGGTATGAGAAGAGGCCAGACACGAATTGGCACGGTTCATGCTGGGCACGACACGTACGGCCCGTGCCTACCTCTATGCGTGAATTGGTAATTTTTTTGGAGTGAATGGATGTAAATTATATATAACTCCTAGTTTTGGGAGAAAATGTTTTCAATATGATGTAAAATAAATTTATATTCTAAGTTTTACTTCTTATATTTTACTTCAAACCAAACAATGTAAAATGGGAAAAATGTTTTACACCTTATCAAACAGAGCCCAAGAAAAACCAATATCGAACTTAAAAAAACATTAGTACCTACCAAAATAAGTTAAACCCTTGGGCAGAAATAATGTTACATTCATAGCTAGACGATTTAGGCCCTATTTTCATTCTATTCCCTAGTGGGTTTTTTAGATCAAGTGTTCCAAGAAGTGAATATAAAATGGTTACCTTAAAAAATAATATTCACAAAAAATTAGTTGGTTCACTAAAATTAGTTGCAATAAGGAAAAATTTGGTTATAACTAGAAAAAAGTAATTCCAATAAAATTAGTTCAGTAAAATTATCAAAAGTTTTGATCAGTAAAACTTTGTTCATTGTTTAAAAAATTACCACCTCCCCAATTAAAAAAAAAAAATATTTGTTCTCTTTTAATTGCTACGACGTACGTTTTAACGTTTGTACTATTGTGTTCATAGACTAAACAACTCTCCATTAATTTAATCCTTCGTTAATGATAAAATAGAGAAGAATAATTCCCCTGATTGCTACAATAATCTCAAAACCCTAAAAGCATATGATTAATTAGGTACATGATTAAACGCAATCTCTTTTGGTAATGCATTATATATCTTTAAAAGTAATAAATTTGTCATATGAGACGGTTCCCAAGTATCAAAAAATTTTCAAGACGTTCCAAGTATCAATCGCCTTGTCATTAGGATTAATAATGGAGTTGAGATGGTCGAGTAAAATAGTAATATAAATTCATTGGTGAACAATGTCATCAAGTCATTGCAAGAGAGCTTTGTTAGAAGGATTACTCGGGTTCTCATCATCTGGAGTGATATGATCAATCACCAGATAAGCGCGGCAATGAAGCTTAAATAAAGTAGAGCAGTTGTTGTATTGTGTGCCATCATAGTCAAGAATATTAGGAAAATGGGTCTTGATATTGGCGACTAGAGTTGTCGGGTGAATCTTCTGAGTTTCGGCCATGGTGGGTGAGGGAGGCCGTGTGGTGTGGAGAAGAAGAAGGAGAAGAGAAGAGCCAGAGAGAATTATGTCAGTAATCTAGACTCGTGATACCATGAGAGAATATGAGAATAATTGCCATGCCTTTCTCATTGATTAAATAGGAATATATACAAAAGTATTCAGTGCTAATCTAGGAAAATATACAGAGGATATTTACCAAAAAGCTAAAGATAATTACAAAAGATATTATGCATATAAGGATTATTTCCATAATCTATTAGTTACTGATCAACCTCTTAAATTCCCCTTCTGTTCTTTGCTTTCACGCTGTTTTTTCATTCACGATATCTGTTCATTTCAGTTGATCAGTATGTTGTCCAATTGGGGTTCGGACGAACGGAATCTGCTCTTGGTAAGTGTGTATGGACGATCTGATAGGTTTTGTAAATGTGGGATCAGGTGTAATTAATAAAGGTCCCCTCCATAATATATATAGACATAATGACATATTAGTATATATATATATAGGAATATCTGTATTTATATTTGGTGTTTACGTAAATAATGGTGACGTACTCTCTTTTTGTATTCTCCTTCGAGTTGGACAAAACCACTTCCAGACATAGATATTTTGTTTCCATCCTCGAATTTTTGGGTCCCTATACACAGTATACCTTTCTCCCTGGCATATGCTACGGAAACATTTGCATGCACGTGTAGGAAAGTTAATAAGCTTTCTCTTCAAGAAGTGATGTCATGCCTTGAACGATTCTGTTTGAGGTATATGTTCCTTAGTCGTAAAGTAAAGGATAAGCAAGACAGCACGATGCAGGTATACTGAGCATGAGAACAGTCCTACAGCTTGATTGGAAGCCCACCAATGAACTCAATTGCACTTCTCCATGTCGAGGATTAATGACAACTGACAACCATAACACAACTATAAGTGTCTAATGCTTATTTGTCAGTTCCCTGAACATGCAAAGGTATTCTACAAGGAGTAGTAGAGAGGATGTCAAGGTCCATGTCCTCATATTTCTTATTGTAGGCGGCTGTTGCGTCACTAATCATCCCTTACGATACTTAATATATTATTTGTCATTGTTTCACTTCTACTTGTACGGTGAGAATCCTCAAAGAAAATGTCTGTTGTGGGAGCGGCATGGCATGAATCAGGTGATACATTATTCTGGTCAAACGCAGACATTTAAAAAATGCTTAACAAAGAATGAGCAGGGAGCAGGTTGATGACAGGTAGGAGACTCAGGTATATATGAAGAACGAAACGTGGGAGAATGTTATAAAATAATGGTACACAATCATCTACATACGCAAATTGTATTGCATTTGGAATCTTTCTACTAGAGGATCTTCTGTGAATGTTATTTGGGTTAGGCAATAGGAATATGTGAAAATTCGAAGAAGATAAAATCTGGAGAAAAGTAAATTTTGTGGCACAGTCTGGGGGATTTGTCAGACTGGTTGCAACTCTACGGATATGACTGTATATATAATAAAATCTGGGGGATTTGCTTTGCGGAAGCTTTTACAATATATATATATACAACTCAAAGACTAAGGGCTGTACAAGAGTCCTAGACACCTAAAATACATGATTGACTAAAGATAAGAAAACACTAGTTTCTATGGACTTTTTTTTTGGAAATTTTATATTATTATTTACGAGTAAGAATTAACGTGAGCCCTCCAAGTACAATCGGAGTCTTTTCGTTGCTTCGGCTAAAAGAAATATAAAAAATTAGCTTCGAGTAACTAATTAATCTTAGGTTTGAATGAATTTTTTTTTTTTAAAAAACATTGCTTTGGTTAAAAACAAAAAAAGATAAACTTCAATAACTTAAAACACATCCAGCAAACCCACAATTACACATTACTTGATTTTTTTTTTTAAAAAAAAAAAAGAGGAGAGGATAAACTTCAATAATTGAAAACCAAATTAGCAAACCCACAATTACCCATAATAAACCTTTTAAAATTTGATCAAGATGCTAAATTTGCTTAATTCAGAACAAAAACAACAAACCCACGTTTACCCATTAATCAACGTTCTTGACATAAAGAATATAGTATTCTGAAGCACGAAAATTTGATGAACAAGGCAAGAATAACCATCACAACTTCAATCTAACCGAATTCTTTTCAGTTATACAATAGGTATTTATACTACTCTTCTTCTTTATTTGTTTTGTTTGGATGTTGAGATAGTTCAATACTTCCATTTGTGGATATATAGAGGTTTAAGTTCTTTGGTTGTATTGAATTTCTTTGGTTGAGTAGGAAGGAGTTTGATAAATTAAGAAGGCATGATAGCAAAATTTCTGAATAATCAACCTCACAAAAAAAAACTCCATTTAATCAAATATAACAAACCACACAAATACATAAAAAAATATCAAATTCTCCCCAACAGGAACTAGATTAGACTTCTAGATGAAGTAGAGGACGAGTGAAAAGAATACCCATGAATAAACTGATTACATTGTTGTTGTTGCTACTCCTTCCTCTTCATAGCTGGAACCAAACAATATGAGAGAATAAGTGAACAAATGGGGCAAATCAAGAAATTTGAGGCAAAGCTAGCGCCACTAATCACAAAACCCATCGAAATCTAATATTATGGAACCAATTTACAGGATAATCAGTATAAGGAATAAAAACGCACGTTAATCCTAATTTCCATTTTCCAATTTTTCCAAATCATTATTAACAAAAAATTACATAAAAACAAACCAACCAATTACATAATGACAAAATCAAATACCAAAGTACAAAACTCTAATCGATAATTTTATTATGTGTTACTAAACGAAAAGTTTGGTTTTTACATTCATAAGAAAGTAAATCAAAAAGTCTCCAACCTCTCTGCCAACTCTACGTTCTTGTGAAATTTTCACAGGGGTTTATGTATTGCTAAAGAAAAGCATAAAACCAAAAACTTTTGGATGACTCCACACCACTTTCCAACTACATTGTAATGGTTAGTGTTACCTTAACCTCATGCTAGCTTGATTTCTAATGTAAAAAAAGGACCATCGGTGTTTTTACTTCTTTCACCACAATTGTTGACGAGGTTACAAATTTTAAAAAAATTTAACCATAAGTTGGTGGTGGCAGTGGTAGGGGTAGTGGCGGTGGAGGTGGTGAAGGAAGGCAGAGGAGAGAGATTAGATGAGGGGGTTGTTTTAAATGTTGGTGGGGAATAGAGATAAAGATTAGTGCAAAGGGTATGACGATACTGGATGTCATATTTAAACAAGTAAAATAGCAAGAGATAGGGTAATATTTATTACCTACTATAAAGAAGCAGTTTCCATTTTCCAGTTTTTGGCATTTTGTATTACAATGTATATTTTTTATCATACATTATGACAAAAACATCAATGTAGTATTCCAAAGCAGTGAAAAATGTTACCTAAGTATAAGTAATCACATATTTCAAATTACCTCCATCCCTTTAAAAAAAAGCCCTGCTTTTTTAGTGCGTCCTTAAAAAAAAGCCCCACTTCTATTTAAGGCAAGAATTTTAGACCAAATTGTATAATATAAGATGATAGCACATCACATTTTTTCATTTATCTTTGTTATTTTTTTTGAATTTGATGTGTATTTCGTGGCCAATCAAATGATAAGTGGGTAGAGAGCGAGCGTGATGAATTTTTTTAATCATTGGTGGGATGAGTATCTTGATAAAATTTGTCAAAAGTCAAATGAACTTATTGGGGTCGAGACTTAAGAAACTAAATGACACTATTTTAGCATTGAAGAAACAACAAGTAACACTGTGTCACTCCTTTAATAATATTTAGATATCAAACTTTACTTTACAATTTTTTACTAATTTATCACTATGTCTAAATGTCAATAACTTAAGTCTTCTTTTTCTACAATTTAATGGAGAATAAAAATCTAAAATCTTATATTATTATTTATGAGCATGGATTAAATGTGAGGCCTCCAAAAGAGAATATGAGACTTTTTGTGACCTCGGGTGAAAAATGAAAAAAATACAATAAATTAGTTTCGGATAACTACTTAATCGTAGGTGTGGCTAGTGTATAGTACGAAGTAGGTATTCCGTATGTCGCTTAGCTTGCAATGACATTGATCCCAGATATATATAAACTATAAAATTATAATAGTTTTTTTAAGTAAATTGTTAACTTCATATTTTTTTTACAGATTTAAAGTACTAGTAAAAATTGGAGATATCAAGGCAACAAAGTGTATTACACTATTTGTCAATTAGGCAGCTATCGTTATGGGTTGTAAGCTTCTTATATTAAAACCTTTGCTGATAATGTAAGTCTAAAATATATAGAATTTATCAAGATAAATACAAAAATTAATAACTCTGTTTTAATTAATAGGAATATGAATACATCTTCATAAAAGAAGAAGCAAAAAAATGTATGAAAAAATAAGAGTTGCTGCGATTCTTCATAAAAGATGAGAGGAAGAATTTTATTATCTTAAACAAGATATGAATAACTTTAAATCATCAAATTAAACATTTTTTATGTTTTTAATTCAGTCTAGCTACATTGTATGTTAGTATTCCAACTTCTCCAATTTCGTTTACCAAATTTAATACCGTGCTATTGCACCGGCACATGCTAGTTATTATGTTAAATATGATTAGTAATTTCATGGAGATATAATATCTTGCGATATATGAATTAATAAGATTGAATTAGCAGATTCAAATTTTTTTCTTTCCCCTGGAGTTTTGAGAATAATAAAAGTTATTTCTTCGTGATTCATTAACTTCCTTTTTTTCTTGACTGAATTCTCTCGAAAATTAACCATTAATTATGATCCTAGATGAATACAAAGCTTTTGATTTCGATGCATGCAAGATTAAGAGAGTTTCATCTCACCCGTGAAATTAAGTCTTGCTCTAATACCATATTAAATACAAATTTGGGCCACATTCATATATAAGATAGTCGACTTTATTTGATTAGGAGAGTTCTACCTTAAAATCATATGAATAATCCATCAACTTTATATAGTGGACATTTTTCTATTAATTTACCGACGTGAGATAATAACGTGTAATATTTTATGGGCTTAGAGTTTCAACGGAGCCTCTCTAATAAAGTGAAGTAGCATTGTAACTAGTTAGAAATGGGTCATTATATTAGAGAGCATTTTTGGTAGGAAAGGGACTATGATGGTTGTACTTCAGTGGCCAAAATAATTCAGTAAGCCGTCAGTTAAACATTTCAGTCTCTGATTACAAGGAATTCCTGAGGATTAGCCTGATCCCCAGCCGTTAAGGCTCATATTTAATAAAATTCTTCTAGGTAAGAAAAGTAATGTATATGACAAGTCATATAAAGATCACATAAAATATGTTGGTCAAATTTTTTAAACTAGTATACTATTTATTTTCCTTGCTGAGCAAGCTCAGAATTATGGTAAAGTATTCAATGATTCTATCTGTAATGTTTTGACGATAATGGTTTTCCATGACTACTACGTGCTGAAAATCTTTGCTGTGCATTGTGAATGCTATGATATGCTCTTCAAGAGGGTTGGTCAAAATGTGATGTTTGAATTTTCTAAGAAATTGGCAAGCATAATGCCTATATAAAGTTGAACTCTTCCTTTGAAGATTTGGTGGATCTACAAAACATTATCCTAAAAATTAATCAAGATTCATGGCTACCAATATGCCAAATGCTTATCAAAATATACAATTTATTTATCATTTCTGCTTATCGTAACATTTTATGAGTTTTCAGAAATATTTAACTACCTATTCAATCTTTTGTGTATTCGTACCTGCTGACGTTATTCTCTTCAAATGTCAGGGTCACACTAGTTTTCTGTATGTGACCAGATATTACGACGGTTTTTGACATGTCTGATTGGCATGATATTCCGGCTGCTGCAGATGTGCAGAGAGGATTACTAGACTGGCTTAGCTCAATAAGAGAATAACTATGAGCTGATATTTAGTAGGATTATTTTGTTTGCTCAGATAATACTGGAAAATGTAGCTAGCTCCTAAATAGGGCTGGAAAAATAATTGCATATCATTTATGGAGCCTTGTTTAACTTCTTAAAATTGGACTCTCTGTTCAATAAATTAAATACCCAATTTTTATTTGATAAAAAGTTTATGTTAGGCTGTCTACTTTATTTTCCAAAATATATGAAAATTGTTGGAGTAAAGACTTGAATTTCAGACCTCTTATGTAGATTATAAGTTTTTAAACCATTGCTCCAACTACACTTTTATGTTATTATACAAAACTATTACAAATATATTTGAATTTTTCCGTTGAGCACCCCCAAATGCCCAGAATCGACTATGCTCCTGAACCATACAATGGCATATAAACACTAAAGAGCGCGTATCCAATAAGGTTTACAAGTTTTAGCTTCTAAACTAAAGTCATTAGTGTGTACTTGTAAAATCCTAAACATTTTTTGTTCAAGGACAAGGCCAGCTTGCTGTGAAGCATCTATAGCTTGTTTCCTGACATGCTTGATGTATGTTTTAGTGCTTTACCGTTATTTGAATGTTCCATGGTTGGTCGCCTGTTATTTTTTCTGTCTGCTAGTTTCTGAACAACTGATTTAATGTTAACTCCAGACCTCCAGTAGAAAATGTCAGCATTCAAGTGATTCAACAATAAAGTTTCCTAGGACTTACTCTGACATAATGTGACAAATCTCTGTGTTTGTGAAGACCATGATATCATATTTGTTTTTTTTTTATAGAAAAAATTTGAACTAATGTTTCAGTGGCTTAATGTTGCCTTGAGAATATGCTTCCCACGTGAAATTACTTGACTTGGTGATGGGGTGGATGTCAATATGTCATCATATTTTACCAAGTCTTTCCATGTGACTTTCCATGCTTTAATTATGTTTTAGTGGATGGCAAAGCTCTAGAAATGAAACAAGGATATTCTTTTGGAATGCATAATTTAAAGTGAATTTCATGGAATACTTCTATAAAAGAGTCCTCCCCTTTGCATTTTGGTCATAATCTAAAGCCTTCTAATTAAAAACCTGTTCTCTGCTTTTGCATTTTGAACCAACCTTTCAAAGCCTTCTAACAACCCTTATTTTTGCACTTGGTGATTTTGATGGAAGATTCTATGAGCTCTACAAACTGCAAGAACAAAGCTCATTTTTACGGTGATTTGCCTGAGCTTTCTTCTGAAGATAGTGGTTGGTCTTTGTATTTCGATAACTCTGTAGCCAGCAGCAATGTGGAAGATACAGTCACCTGTTCTGGTTCTGAATGCTCATCCATAGTTTCTAGTGCTGTCGCTTCGGTAGAAAAGATGAAAACGAATGATGACCGTGTTGTGTCAGCTATGTCTGTCGCTAAGAGGAGAAAGACGCGGGCTACTTCTGTTGATCATGATCTGGAGGACACTGCTACCTCACCTGTTTGCAATTCTGAGGTAAGGGGAGAAGTTCTCATGTTAATCCCTGCAATCTTTTTTTTTTTTTTCCTTCTTTATTTTCATGTAGTTTACAAGAGGTCCTTATCAAATTCCTCTGATAGTTTTCTCTTTGATTGCAATTCAGTCTCGAGATTTGGACCAATTCCAAATGAACATGCCCGATACAGGCTGTGGTTTGAACATTTTTCCACCAGTGCAACAAGGCAAGCGCGACTTTTGTCGCTTTTTTCAGGTATAATATAACTGTCCTGGTGTTCTTTCACGTTTCTTGGACAACAAACTTGTCATAATTGTACCAATAGCTGTGGGATTTCTTCTTTTGTGATTGAAAGACTAATGAAATATTTCCTGCAGGATACACAAAATGCCTCTAACCAGATTGGAGATGTACTACAGTCTAGTTTTATTGGGAATGATATCAACTATGCTGGATTAAAGGAAAAGGGACTCTGTTTGGTTCCAGTATCTTTGTTATTCAAGGTTTGGTGATGAATAGTCATTAGAGAAAGTGAACAACTTACTTCCTGATTACTAAATAGAATTTGGAAATGACAGTGATCTAAACATTGACATCAGGCCACACCATAGTAAGAAGCAATGGCCTTTGCTTATATGCAGTCATGGATCTAAGGGATGCAGATCGGCATCGCTACAACTGGTCTACCTCAAACGGCCTCTCTGTTAGTCTTTGACTAGTAGCGAGGCTGCGTTCATCAGGGCTACCCCTGACTCTGCATCAGCGCCAATAGTATGGACTATTGATGTTAGTTGAGCTTTACAAGAACTGAAATCAGATGAGTATCTGTTCTTGGTAGAACAGTAGCTTATTCCTGGTGAGCCAACGTGGATATACGGCTAGCTGTGTCTTTAGCACTTCTTTTGAGATTGAAGAGGTTTTTGCCTTTATGGTATGGACTAAACAGGCTGTACAACGATGAGATCATATATGCTATGTAGACTATGATGCTTACAAGCTGATTGGACCAGTGCTATGTGCAATTACATCAGTGTCAATCCTGCTGTTGCCAATGCTAAGAAAAATGGTGTATTCTGTATAAATATTTCGGAGTAGATATGCTGCTTCAGTTATCTTCCTCAATGATTGACTAACATCTTTTTCATCGATCCCATGTGAAGTAATCATGGCCACAGTTCCCTCCTGAATTATGGAAAATAACCACCTATAACCTGTTGAAGATTGGAACACATGTACAGATTCCTTATTGTGTGGTGTACTGGAGCCTGGAGGCGGCTTCTGTGGAACTTGAATGCTTGGTGTAATTCAATGCATGTACAGATCCTTGATAGTAATTTTGGATACTATTCCTGATTCAACTTTTTCAGATTGGGTTCTTCAAAAATTGTATAAAAAATTTCATTTATTATTTGTTACATAGATCACTTAGCTAGGCTGCGTAAACTATTGTGACTTTTTCAAGGAATAATTTTTATAATCTATGCAAAGATTCTGTTGTAATGTACAACTGTGCTATTGTTACCCTTACCAGTAAAAGAGAATGATCATTATTCTTAGGGCTCGACTCACCAACTTACATAGGTCAACCATTTGAGCCACATCTATCTCTTGATATTCTTGAATTAGAAGAATCCTGAACATGTGAGTGGACTATTTGGAAACTAAGATCAGTCTCAACACTAACTACCATGCTGCACTTTTGAGAGTATCTTTTGCTGATGTTAGGAAGGTCAGATCATTTCCAAAGTGTTACATCTCATCGGTGAAAACTTATTATTTAGGCATTTATCATGCTCAAGTAAGTCATGATATAAATGAGATATAAGGATACTGTTTGTCCTTCCTCTCTTCATTTTCCTTTTTGTTAGTAAATTCATTGAAGCATGCAAATGAAAGCTTGCCAAATATGACATAGAAAGCCTTTAGTGTGATATTATTATATATCTTCCTACAATATCAATCACTTTCTTGAACTCTCCAACTGAAATGTGGACTACCAGGAGAACGACATGGGATATTTGACGTACATTGCTAGATAGCAGAGCTCAGTTGCTTCAACCGTCTGATATGACTGTATGAGGAATCGCATTTGGTGGTTCTTGTTCCTGTATAAGAGTTTCTTTCATCATGCTATGTTGACGAGATGCCTTTGAAATTTTCTTGC
Source organism: Dysphania ambrosioides (assembly GCA_026401315.1). Classification (NCBI taxonomy): domain Eukaryota; kingdom Viridiplantae; phylum Streptophyta; class Magnoliopsida; order Caryophyllales; family Amaranthaceae; genus Dysphania; species Dysphania ambrosioides. Next base: position 24,538,317 of record CM048666.1, read on the forward strand.
TTGCTGGTAGTGATCATGTGATGTTTTACGTAGAAAAGGCATTTACTCATTAAAAGATCACAGTAATTTTGTACCATGCCTAGTTTCTGCCTTGAAGACCAGTACTGGATTCAAGCTGGTCTCATTTTATCAGTAACTGGTGTATCTGAAGAGGTGGAAAGGCAGTCACTGTGCTCAGCCGTGCAATTCAGAAACTGTAAGTTTTAGAGACACAAAACTAGGCGCACATTCCTTTTATCTTGAAATGGAGAAGACATATTTACTTATCTATTGATCTCAGACCAAGATATGTTCACGTATATGAATGGCTTGATGCTGTGTACTGCGGCTGTGATGCAGGACTGCGCTTTTTATTAGATAAGTGAGGCCCTAAGGTTTCTGTTGGACGCATAAAAGTCCTACTCTGCCTTCAAGTTTCAGGGGCTAAATTTTGGGGCTGATTCAACACTTGTCAGACATAAACTCATTAAGTACTTCAAAATTTTCGAACTTTTTTCTTCATCATACTCGTATAATATCCATTCCAGTATGTGGTATCAGTTGTATTTGAAATAAGCCTAGTCATATTTTGTGATGTACTTCGTAATTACCAAGAAAAAAAATTAGGGGTAGAACCATATTATTCACTCAGGGTGGCTTTAATGATGCTTAGTTATTGCATTAGACAGCAAATAAACCTACAAGTTTCTGATTCTTGCATTGTGCACTCTACAAAGAAATATATTTGGTTAGCCCTTCATGCTTAGACAACTCTCATTGTCCCTCGTCTCCTACAGTCCTACCCCACTTCATAGGTTATTTGGTACCTCTTGTCCTCTTCAAAAACCATATAAATCTCATTGCTGAGACTCGTCACTTATTTTTATTCCAGCTAATGTTGCCATGTTGTTGTTGACTCTGACGACCCAACAGAAAATAGTACTTGGCAGTGTAGTACAAGGTTTAACGTTGACTGTCACCAAGGTCCCGAGACTCCAAGAGAACAAATCCATAGCAACTAGGTACAGACAGACCACCTATGTGTTCCTGGTTATTGCTCCTCGCCTTTCATATTTTCTTAGTATTTATTTTGTTTTCCTTGTTTTACTTCATTGCTCGTTTTGTTCATGTAAAAATTTACCCGTTTATTGTTGAAGATGATGCTAATAAAATGGTGTTGTCATTGAGGATTTAAAAAGTAACTAACATTCTTCTAAACTTAATAAATAAATGAAGACATATTAATTCTTACTCCCTCATCCAATATGTTTTGACTTCTTCACTTTGGCTTTTCCCCCTTACTAAATGCCCCTTATGCGTTTGTACGGTTTGTACGTCTGTTGCAAGATAACCCTTTGTTATTTTATTATTCTATTGTTGTGCTTCTAATATCTAAATTTGTGTGATGGATTCAATTGGTGACAAAGCTCATCTTGAGGTTATGTCTTAAGCTTTAATTAAGCCATTAAACTATACGTACCGACGTCCGTACCCTTTCGAACTTTTTTTTTTAAAAGTTATTCTTGCTTAATTCGTTCAAATATGAACAGGACGATTGAGTTTTTGCTGATATGATTACTTATTCATCTCATTATTTATTGACTTAATTACATGTTATAAGTAGGGGTGACAATAACTGACCCGACCCGAAAACCCGACCTGAAAATAACGGGTTAGGGTTGAGATTTTCGACACGAAAACTTAAATGGGTTGACACAAACCCGATACGAAATTAAATGGGTTAGGATAAGGTGGAAAATTTCAACCCGAAAATGACCCATGTAATCCGAAATTATTTTCGGGTCAAAATCTGGTCAAGTCAACCCGAACCCGACCTTATAACAAACATATATTTAGTAGATTAAAAAAAGTTACTTGGTCAGTCACTCACTCAACCCAAACCTCAAGCCTAAATTAAAGCCCTAAAAACAATTAAACTATTATTGTCAATTTGTCACTTGTTTCATCTCAACCCTAAAAGTCTTCTTTTCATTAACCATTATATTGAATAACCACATCTCAGGGGTGGCAAGAACTAACCCGACCCAACCCAAAACCCGACCCGAAAATAGCGGGTTAGAGTTGAGATTTTCGACACAAAATCTTAAATGAGTTGACACATACCCGACCCAAAATTAAATGGGTTAGGTTCGGGTTGAGGATTTCAACCCGAAAACTTAAATGGATCAGGTTCAGGTTGGGGCATAGCTTATCCGAAAATAGGTGACCCGAACACGAATATGACCCGACCCAACCTGATCCGTTTGGCACCCTAGTTACAAGTCTTACAAATACTCTGTCTAAGTAACCTTATTACTATTAAAGGCAATGTTTTGTTTAGTTGATAAGGAAAACTCTTTCCTGTGTTTTAGAATTGAATTTAGTCAAGGAGAACACGTAAAAATTTTCAACCACCCAAATTAGTTGTCATTTTACTAGTATGAAGTAAGAGATGATCATTTTTTATACTTCTAAGTTCTAACTCTGAAAATATACAAAGTCCAATGTATGGACGTTGCACCCGGGTGTACCATGCGCATGGTACACCCGGGCCAAAAAGCAGCAAGTAATGAACAAAACGCAGATGGAAATGTACACGCAGTACATTGGAAATGTACATGTGAATGTCAACTTGTAATGCTGAGTCAGATGTGTGTCTCCACACTCAACCTCCCCAGTTGTGCGCTGCCTTTCCACACTCAACCGCCCCTTTCTCTGTAATATGTAACTGTCAGTTTACTTTTATGGGAAAGGAAATCTATAATAGGCTTAGTCAGCAACACAATCATTTCCATTTTCAAAAACTTAAACTTCTTCCCTTTCGCTTCCCATTGCGCCATTTCTCCCGGACAATAATGCAACAGTAGAATAAGATTTTGCAAGGATGTACATTTCACATATGCAGGAAAGCTAAGGTATCATTGGAACTGAATTAAATGAAATACGTACATTTTAAGACATCATAATTATTATTCTGTGTGTTTGGCATGTTGTTATAAATAATGTTCATTACATAATAAGATAATGTACATTGTAGAGAAAGGTAATGTACTAGAATTTAAGATATGTGAAATGTACATCCTGCATATTTGAAATGTACATCATTTATATGTGAAATGTATATCCTTGATATGTAAAGTGTACATCCTGCATATTTGAAATGTACATCTTTTATATGTGAAATGTACATCCTTTATATGTGAAATGTACATCCTTTATATGTGAAATGTACACTAACCAGCAAAGGCTTTCATACAAATTTTGACAAAGAAATAAATAACGTTTACATCAGTGAAATCAGTTCAAGTATATGAAATTTTTGATTCAAATTCAAAAATATTGGTAATCATTACTCAAGTTGCATCTGAAAATAAAATCTCTGTCAAATCTTATCCTACTGCTGTCATCCCCACTTTTCTGATCTCCACAACAATTTACTATTTCCACTTCCCCAATGCATTTCACTCGGTTGCATGTGACACCCAAGCCACGTAGGACATATGCACCATGTGTCCCATACGCCCGTGTGCACCATCGAATTTACGTACAAAGTCCATGCAATTATGCAAGCAATGCATGGATGATATTGAGGATATATGGTGTTTTTGTTTAAAAACGGAAGTTAATTGAGTGTTGATTGTTGAGTGAGGATGCTAGTTTGGGTCGTGAAGAGCTCCTTTAAATATCTAATGGTGGTAAATACTACATAAACAAGGTTATTAGACTTGGGGTGATGTCAAGATCTAAAAGAATCCTTCAAAATAGTGTTTTGTATTCTCAAAAATGAATATATTTTTGCATAGGTCAAAAAATGAGGTATTTGTATCCTACATAGTGGCTAGTATATTGGATTAATATGACTTAAAACATTAGACTTGACCCAATAAATGCTTCTCTTCATGTACTTAAAAAGCATTTAAATGTAATTATTGGTAGTTTGGCCCAATATAGTTACAACCCATGACCTAGTTATAAACACATACAAATTTGCTGACAATTTTGGAAGTGTAACGTCCTTGAGAATATTCAAAATTTGCTGACGAATTTGAATTTCAACTACCCACTTAGTGAGATCATAACTTCAGTAGTGACCCTCTATAAATATGACTTTTTGGTGGAAGTCGAAAGTTTACAGCTCAAAACTTTCCTAACCTCCTTTTCTTTCTTCTTCTCGATGGATTTTCTCTCTCCAATACTTGAACTTTCTTAAGTCTTACTTTCTAGCATTTTAATTTTCACGTAGTTGTTTTGATCTAGTTTCTAAATTCGCTTTCAATCATTGAGGTAATCTTTTTATTATCTTTTGAATTCAAATTGAGCATGATCGAGAGTACTAGCCATTGATTATTGCGTCATGGTGGCACCAGGCTAAGCCCATCTTCCCCAAATCTAATAATTAAATGTGTTGCTATAATTCATCCTCCTTTCAAACAATATAAAATTGTTCTCCCCTTTTCTCCCTTAATATGTGAACTGAAGGACTACTAAAGAGTAATGGCGACTGTTAAAGATCCATCATGTTTGGAAAATTATCCATCTACATCTGAGCAAGCTTAACTAACTTCACATGATTAGTTCAAGGTCCCAACAGACTGAGTTCCCTTTGAGTTACTAGATGAAGTGGTGGCTCATGAGGAAGCCTCTCTTCCTGTACCACCAGTAGACTATAAGAGGGTCCGAACAGCCTAGGACAACACCATAGCCAACAAGAACCTAATTGATGAACGGTTCCTTCTAGAGGACAACACCATAGCCAACGCCCTACCCTACTTCCGTCCTTATTTGTTTGTTATATTTGACTTTTTACGATGTATAAGACAATTTTAAATGTTTTTTCTCTAAATTCGTAAGACATAAAATTATGAAAACTTGATATTTTAAAATTTTACATTGATATGTATTTAATAAGATTACATTTGAATATATTATTTGTTATAATATAATTAGAATTTATAGTTAAAGTTTTTAAACTTGAACTTCGAAAATAAAAGTTATACAAGTTATGCAACGGGCCTACAATTTCTAACGACAAAATACAAGTTATACGACTATACCGCTATAAATGTGACCTCCAAAGGAGCAGTTTCATCGGTGTTAAAAAAACAGTTTTTTTTTTTGGCAAGTTTATAACTATTAATTTTGTGTCCAAAAAAAAAAAAAAACTCTTAATTCATATACAACTGTGTAGTATCGCATAGCACATAGCGTGTGTCGATATACAAGAATGGATGAGTCTATGAGCTCCACAAATAACATTAGCCAATCTTTGTCTTCTGATGAGAGTGGTTGGACTTTGATGATAATTATGACAACATCGCCAACATGGATATTAATCAAGAAGAAGAAGTAGAAGAAGAACATACTTCCTTCTCATCTTCGGCAAATTACCATGCCATCAATAAGCTTTGCGACAATACACAAATATTTGTCAATTATATACATCATATTTGATTAGAAGAACATGTACATCCTCACAGGATTAAGAATCTGGTATTAGTTTAAAAGATATCACTAACCAGTAACTTGCCAATAGTAAACGTCATGCAGATTTCTCAGTGTGATCATTGCTAAGTAAAGACATACTCCTGGAAGTCTAAAGTTGTGCTCCGGTTGTGTTACCTTTGAGTAGATTTGTTCAAATGAGATAGACTCTATTAAGGTCCCTTAATTAGCCTATTTGTATAGTCTAATCAATTATGAGCTTAATTGAGTTGATTTTTTAAAGAGTCGTATTTTTAAAGGATCTTTATTGGATCAAATTGGGTCAATAATTTCTAAGTCTTTTAAACATTATCAGGTAATAAATGTTTTCCACTTGCTTGCTAATGATCTAAGGTGATATAGACAAACTATCACCCTCTATAGATAACTATATTCTCTTTGAAACGTCTCAACCCATACTGCATCTTCTTTGACCCGGCCCAACTAGACTCATTTTGCATGTGACCCATTCCGACCCTAACCCGACCTAACGCACAAGTCTACCTTTGAGTCATCCTTGGCATCGGCTCAAAAAGAAAGGTGGCAGATGGTTAAGCAAGTGATAGAGGTCTGGCAGATGGTTTGCGACCATCATTTAGCTTTACAGATGACTGGCAGGAGAGGTTCAGCTAGTGATGGAAGCCTAGGCCAAGCCGGTGACGTGGTGGTGGTTTGGGCTGATGGTTGAATTTTGTTGATGCAGGTGGTTTGAGTAGGTAAAGAAAGGTAGCATCAACTAAACATCAAAAGACTACATAAACTGCCTTCTGATGGGGAAGTCGAGCATAGCCAAGAATATTAGACTGCTGTATCCACAATAGCAGAGAGAGCCAATGACGCAGATCTATATCAACAATATAGAACTCTTTGCTAGTTGATATTCATGAATCAAGGAGTGATGGGATTGTTTTCGAAATTCAATAAACCTAAATAGGCCTCACACTAGATTTGCAAAGTTTATGGGACTACAACTAGAATTGTTATGTAATTTGCTGGAGAATACATTATCTAGTTGAATCAGAGACGACGCATATAACTATACACGGTCATCAGTAGAATAAACCATTTTCACTAATCTTGAATTATTATAGTATCACAGCTAAACAGAGGGCTTGGAAATAACAGCACTCTAAACATTGGGCTTAGTAATATTGGTAGAGTCAAATTCTCCGTATATAGTGAAACCCAGTCAGTTGAATTTTTGGTACTCTTATTTTTTCTCCGGAAGTTTTTCCAGCAATTCCGGTACTATTTCAAACAAGTCACCAACAAGCCCATAGTCTGCCACCTGCAGAGCAAAGATAAGCTGTATTTCAAAAAAATTTAGAAAAATTCTGCAAAACCAGCAATGTACAGCAACATATTTTCAAAACGAAAAGGTAAGTAAAGATAATTTCTCAGGCACAATATTTATTTTAGGATGGATGTTGCGTATTTATTCCCAATTTCCATGCTTACATCATACTTTCGAGAATGTTTCTTATCTGCAACACAGAGAGAATTGATCATATCGACCCTCAAGTTGGAGAACAACATATCACTACTCATTATCTCGTGTCTATGTAAGTCTTTAACATAAGAGGAATATGATCTCTGTTGTGCCACTGTATCAAACTATGTTCAAAGTTCATGAGTATAGCATTAATATCTTTTCTCCTCAACTTATTTTGTATAAGGTACGTTCAGCGAAAATAATATAAGTTCAATTTAACAAAAGAGGAGTCTTTTTTGAAGGGGAAAAAAAAGAAATAAGGTTAGCAAAAATAAAATAGGTTAAATTCAGCAAAAATAAGATAAGTTAATATGTTAAGTTCAGCAAAAATAAGTCGAGAAGAACAGAGTCTCTACATTGGCTCCTGAATATGGAATGCAATTCCTGAGACCTTACTTAACAGAAACCACAAAGAAAATTAGGCTATTTTTCAAACCTGGAATATGGGTGCATCTGCATCCTTATTTACAGCTACAATGACTTTGGAGTCTCTCATGCCTGCCACGTGTTGAATGGCTCCTGAGACCCCAAAAGCCATGTATAGCTCTGGTGCAACAATTTTTCCGGTTTGTCCAACCTGAAAGACGAACAAGAAAACAACTCAAAAAGACGTGTATAACCTTTAGACTGCTTTCAGTAAACTTCATGATGAATATTTTCTTTCCTACTGATCAACTTAGCACCAAAAGTGAGTTGAGCTGCATACTGACATCACACACTGTTCAACTGCAAACCATCAACTTATCAAGTATAGAACAAAAACAGAGCTTGTGTTGAAGACCAGAGGTTCCCAGCTGACTCAACTAAAATTAAACTTAAAACTGTAGCAATTTCATTAGTTATGATGTCCATGAAGTTTTTGCGTCATTTTTGTTTTTTCACGCCGGAAAAGTGTTGAATTTTAATGTTATTGACATGTTGAATATTAAGTTTGTGTTTTGCTTTTACCTTCCATGCATCTCCCAATAAATCTATTTACGAGTTTCTTTCAAGAGATTAACTTTAGTTCCATATGTACTTTGCTGGGGCATGTTCAAGAATTTGAATTCTCAGATGCATGATTTACAGCTACTGCGCCGTACATGATGTATTGATGTAAACAGTGATATCTAATTTAGAGGTCCAACCATGAAAAGAAGTTTATGCATTAATGTTTCTTTTCATAAAACGCCACTAAACCTACACCCTTTCAAAGTGAAGCTGCAATATTTAACACGGGAATAAACAATGCAAATAACAGACCATATATTATAAGATGATACGAAAACTTGGATCAAGCACTTGACCAGCACAATTAAGAGCACTGATTTACCTGTAACTCATTGGGAACAAATCCAGCATCAACAGCAGCACGTGTAGCTCCAACTAGATATAAGGAAACAAACAATGGAAAATCATATATCTAACTCTAGAAGGAAAAAGAAACTAAGAACAATGGAATTGTGTAAACAAAAATAATTCAAGCTCATAACACCATAATGATGTAAAATAAAATAGAAAAATACACTGAATGTATATTTTAAAATACCTGCTGCATCAAGTTTCTCAGCAAGCTTTTCCATCATCTTGAAGTTCTCAGCACTTTTTAAACCTCGTCCTCCAGTCACTACAATGCGTGCATTCCCAAGATCTGGACGCTCAGTTTCCTGAGAGCTACGCTTTACAAATCTAGATCTCTCCAGAGTTTCTGCAAATGAACTACCAGAATAAGAACTCATTAAAAGCATAACTAGAAGCAAAGACAAACATATGTCAAGGATCGGAATGTATAGCCTTCAGTTTAATACCAGCCCAAAGCCCAATAGATAGCATCATTGTCAAGTGGGAAACAAAAATGCTTGTATTTTAAATATGCACAGACCTTCACCTAAGGTTGAGAGATCAACCTGAGTGATGGGAGCAGCACTAGATCTTGTTTCAGAAGCTGGAACTGGAAATGAAGGAGCACGGATGGTCAGCATGCATGGAGAGTTTCCAGTATATTTGACTGAACAAAGAGCATTCCCAGCATAAACTGGCCTGTCATTGCCATGCAAACATGAAATCCAGTAGGCTTTAAAATAACAGTTTAACAATCTTGTCAACAACAATAAAGGACTAAGCTGGTAGCAAAATTTAATTTCACAAAATTTAAAATTGTATGCTTAATCATTGAGAGATGAAAAAGAAGAAGATAGGAGTGGTAAATGTACCTCACAAATTGATGAGTTCCGGATATCTCAATTACATCAGTTACTGGAGAAACATCTAAAAGCGCAGATGCACGGGGCAATATATTTTTTCCAAATGAGCTAGAAGCAGCAAGAATATGAGTGTATCCACCTTTTGTCTGAATTGATTTAACTAGATTTGCCCAAGTCTCTGCTAAAGGATGTATAAATTTATCTGAATCAGCCACAAGCACCTACAAGAAATATCATTGGTGCAGAATTAGAGCTATGAAAATTTCTACTTTACAAGTTTAGGGAAGTACTTATGGAACAGAGAGGGGTATATCATGATCATGCAATCAAAGACTTCTGTTAGTAAACCCAAAGGAAGAAATAACTATTATAACTAGAAATAAGACAGTTATGGCAAGTCGAAGACTAAAATAATGATGAAATTGAACAAGGCATTGACAGCTTTTGTCAACACTCTCACTATAACAATCACCAATATACAGAAGGTAGCTACACAAGAAAAATATCATCTAATTTCACAATTAGATGATAATGTAAGGTTTCTAATTATTCTAATGGTTCTGCTACCTGTAGTGTGATTAAGTAGCTTATCTCCTGTCGTAAATATCTTGATTAGATGATAGTGTAAGGTTTCTAATTATCCTATTCCAACTCACTCTCAAATGGGAGAAACCACCTAATGCATAGTTTTACAGTTAATTGATCATCCACCTTTCTTCCACGCATACCCATACCCATACCCACACTCATAAATTCCCACACTCTAAACCTTTTATTTCTTTTCATGGAAACATTATAAAAACTATGTAATCAACCCAGCTTAAATTCCCAACTACCTTGGAAATTCATAATAGAAATATCATGTAGCATAAAAAAGTATAAGAACTGCTTCACTAATTGGACATTTGATTAAAAAAATTATCACAAAGCAACTGCTCTAAGCAAAAGTGTAAGCAACATTATAATAGAAGCGATTGCATGGTGATGATTTGATGAAGAATGACAAGCCTACAAGAGACAGCATATGAGATAACTAGAACTGAAAGAGAATACCTGAGAAATTAAGGGATGGCACAAGGCAGCTTGATTTGCAGCTAGTTGGAGAGAGGGACCAGAACCAGCCAATATTATGGAGATAGAATTATCTTTATTTATACACTTTGCAGCCTCTACAGAACTAATAGTTGATGACTTGATGAAACCTCCTTCATGTTCAGCCAACACGAGTGTGCTAATCTAAATCACAAAGTTGAGACAGCCAAAGAGGACACAAATGAAGTCAGCAACTTCAAGTATTGGCAGTAGAAAGACGATGATAATAATAGATTTTCCATACAACATGTACACTGCATTAGAAGACTAGAATTAATCTCCACATTTACTCAATTTAGCCACAAATATATAGCGAGCAGGCAAAGATTGGAATTGAAAGGAAAGTTATAACGTATAATCAGTTTATCAGCAAACGTAGAAACCTGTAAGTTATAAGAGGGATAGAAACATTCTACACTAGCAAGAGGAGGTATACACAGTTCACAAACGTATGATAATGGTCGCACTCACGCCATCTGGACGACAGAGACAGCGATTAGTAGGCTGATCAATGTGACACAGACCACATTGAAAAGCCACATTCACCAGACTGTAAACACGCACAAGCACAAGCACAAGCACACATAATTGCATAAAGAGAAACCGAGACCATCAATCCATCAAAGGAAAATGAAATACCATTTATGCAACTGTTGTACAATATGTAATCCAGAGAACTTTGTTAATAGAAATCATTTCCACAGCTGACAGGCTATCAAACACGGAGTAAAAACTTATTGACGAATCGGACCAATCCGCGAATCGAGCAACCAAACCTAAATTCGATTGTAACAAGGAAATTCCACTTTCGATTTTATGGAAATACCCCTCATTCCTTAAATTACTGATTGCAGTCATTAGAATTGCAAACGATGGTACAAATTGCACTAATCTATGATAATTAGATATATATTTCATAGAAAATATGCTATTCACATGAATTAATATGAATGGATTAATTAAAAAGTGATATAGAGTTCGGAATTCGACAGTCCAAACTAATTGAATGGTCATTTCTTCAAAAAGTTAAAAGGCAAATGATTAGAGGAGCTTACGAATCGTGTAGTGGTAGTTTGGCGGAGAGATAACCCAGCGATGCGACGACTGAAGGCCCTAAGCATAGCTCCAACAGCCATGGCGGAGAGAGAGAGGGGGGGGGGGGGGGGGGGGGGGGGAATGCGTGCAGAATTTGTATTTGTATTTGTATTTTGGTGTTCACATGCAACTAAGTACGTTTTAATTAAAAGTGACCCAATAAAATAATAAAAGCTACTCTTTTAAAATTGACAAAGATTTACATATATTAGATTAAAAAGCAATTTTTATTGTATTAAATGGTCACGTTTATTAAAGACACAATAATTTATGAGTATATAATATTCTACGTAAATACTTTTATACTTGTACAGTTGACAGTTTTACTAGGTAGTCCATATCATTGGGCATTTGAGCTTATCCAATATCCATGTCATATACAAAGTACATTGGGTCAAACTTATCCTCGTCAATCATGTTATGACATTTGATATATCTAACTACTATGGATTAATATATTTGATAATTAGTTTAGGGATACTTCCAAAATCATTTATCACTTTTTTTGGCTATAATTTTGATAAAAGACAATAAATAAAATTATATATTTTATGAAATATAATGAACTTCATTTTGTACATAGGATGTTGAGAAGACATAACATTGAGGACATATAGGTATCATAAAATCTAAATTATACCCAAAATTGAATACCTCAAGGAGAATGAGAAATGTGTAGAACCAATCCAATAAGAGTTTGATTTGACAGTCAAAGTTAATTTATTTTCATAAAAGTACTACAACAGTTTTCAACTGCTTAAAAAATGACTCATTGATCAATGTGGATCTGACTTGATTCGTACCTTCTTATCTAAATAGACTTAACTCATATCCAATTAAATGTCTCATCATCATGAAAGTCTCCGGACTCCATTCAATCCATATTTTATAAAAGGTCTTCTAATTTTAGTGGACTCTACTTGACCCCATATATGTATAAAAAAAAATCTCATTATCATAGTTGACCCTACTAGAAAAAAAAATCCAATCATGACACTATTTAAAATGAATAAACTCGAAATGATTAAATAACATTAGACATGACTAATGTTAAACTTATGAAATGGATTTAAAATTATTAGAGGAAAAGGAGTAACAAATTTCTACCAAACATATATAGAAACTTTACTCCTCTTTTTTTCCTTATTTACTACCTCAGTCCTATATTTTTTATATTTTTTTATCAAGACACATAGTTTTAGGTGTTAAGTTATTGTTTGATTATCAATTGTTATTTTGTTATTAAATTATATGTGATAGTGAATAGTAAAATATTTTTTAATAGAATGTGAGAAGTAAGACATTTACTTTTTGACAGTGGGAAGAGATATGATGTGAATCTCGGCTCTCAAGTCGAAATTCACAAGGTCAAAGATTGGATCTTTAATGGGCAAGTTCACGCAAAGGCAAAACCAGATCTTTAGAAGTGTTGTGTTCTATGCGCTAATTTGGTTGCTGATTGTGGTTGATTTTTATGGGGGATAAATTGACTAAAATTTTCTCTTACTTAGATAAAAATCACACCACTAAGTAAAAGGAAAATCCTTTATAAGATCACCACTTAGCTCACCAAACTAAGATAGCAAAAGAACGAATTTTAGAAGCCTTAATCCAGAGAAACTATAAAACTCAAAGCAAATACTAACGTATTTAACAAACTTGAAATTCACAAATCTCAAATCTGATTTTTGAACTTTACAAACACGCCTATTTATATCCATATGGAGCGTAGGCTAAAACAATTTCTAATGCTACTAAGACTCTAAAAGATAAACTAAAACAAGCTAGGATTAAGGAAGTAGAGTAGACTCCAAGTTAAGTCCATGTTAGCTTTGTCTTCAACCGATTCCACAGGCAGATCTATCTTCTTCAAGTCCGACTTTCTTGGCTTAAGCTCTTTCTTCTTTGAGTTGCATTAGGATTCTTCAAGTCTTCTTCTAACTTGCTCAATAGACATAAAACTTAGTCTATTTAACAAAGACTCTAGGACCTTCTAGACTACCCTAGAAATCGTTAAGGTAGCATGCCTTTTTTATTACAAAACATGCACTTACTAAAAATAGAAAATTGCTAAAACAAGAAACTATTAAAAATAGTAACTTTTCCTCAAGGCTTGGTTTGATGTCCCCATTAAGATATGTATTACACTAATTATTGGTCCTTTTTATAAAATAGAATTATAAAAACAAATTTGGGACAAATGAAAAAGTGAAGGGTAAAATCTAATTTGAAGTAGTTGGAGCACTATTTGGGGTCAAATTTCAAAATATTTTATCACCTTCAGTATCAATTTAGACATAATAAAAAACATTATCAATTATGGTTGTCTACAATATTGCCATGTAAAGTTTTTCAGTAGTTAACACCATTAACGAACACCTCAAATTAGACCACATGGATGGGAAACTTTTGTCAATACTTTCATGCTGCAAATTCCTGTATTGGCTAATCACCTTAATGGAAGGGGTACTCATGTACGCCAGATAAATGTTTATGGACCTCTATTGTATGTAGGATTGTAGGAATGCCATTTGGTTTTCTCAATTTATGCTTTACTTGTACCCTCTTCTCTGTCTCAATCATCGTGACCATTTGGTTTTTGGCTATGAACGGTACATGGAATCCTGTTCCACGCCAACCATTTCAGTTCACCTCTGATGAGCTTGTGACCTACTCAACTGTCAGATGAGGATAGCAAGCTGCCAAGCAAAGTGCCAGCATCGTGCCCTGCCTGTATTTGTCGTACTTGTGATTTATTTGCAGTGGTCTTTTTCTTTTGTGGCAACCATCAAGAAGTTGTGATGCTGTGATTGCTGTTCGGCTGCTTGGAAAACCTTGATTTAGGTGTAAACCAGCAATCTGCCAGAAATATTTTGAGTTGACTTTTATAACTTGATCTATATGGCGTTGCCAACTGAAAAATGAAAATGTGTGACTGCAGGTGGCCTTATGCTTTTGTCCATAATGCTGAACAATAGATAGATAGGTGTACCCTGTTTGTGCACATATTAGAAATTCCCTTGGATTTTTTAGAAAACATATGTCTACCTCAATCTTGCTGGGACTTTGTAGTCTATATCTATCATACTTCGGACTTTATGTTGTTTGTTGAACATGGATTTACCGCTATATCAATTAGTTAACACAAAGTATTGTATACACATGGAACACAATAAAGTTATTGTGTCTTCAGTAAAAGTGACCTCTTAAAATTAGGAATGGCAATGGATCAGAGTCGGAGCGGATCCAACAAAATCCGAATTCGATCCGACAAGTTTGCGTACTTTAATTTTGGATCCGAATCCGACTCCGAATCTGCAAACTCCGACTCCGAATCCGAATCCGTCAGACCTCCGAATCCGATCCGATCCAAAAATTATTATTTTCTTACCTATTTTTTGTTAATTTCATTACTAATACTTTAATTCCTTAATAACATATATAGTAAATTAAAAAAAATTTATACAACACAAGCAAATACCATGGTTTATTTATTTTTTTATTTAATTTTTTATTTTGGTATATTATATTTGGTCTTTTTTTAATACAATCCTTAATACTACTCATTTGAATCGGACAATTGGACTCGGATCACAATCGGGTCCGATGTAATACAATATCTGAATCCGATCCATCTCCTATTCGGAGTCAGAGTTTTTTTTATCGGAGTCGGAGTTTTTTTAAACGAATTTGGGTCGGAGTTTTTTTAAACGAATTTGGATCGGACTTTTTCCTTCGGATCGGACTCGGTTCAGACTCAGATTGAATTGCCATCCCTACTTAAAATACCCTTAAAGTTGATAAAGATTGACATATGTTGTATTGAGGATAACTTTTATTATATTGATGGGTCACTTTAATACCCTCGTGTTTACGATATTCTTTATTAATTAAAGATAGACAAGTTGGAAATTCTGTCAACTTTTCCGGCAGAAAATAGTGTATAGTTTTGCTCATTATTTTTGGGAACCTCATTGGGTAAACAGAACACCTACCATAAATAATTCAATTTATAGTTAGTTTATTTTCTGTCGACGATAGGAAAAACCTCTCAATGTGGAACCACTATTTGCAAAGAAAGAAAGAAAGAAGATTAAAGATAGTCCCAATTCACAAACTCAAACTCAAAATTTAGAACCAGAAATTCCCCAAATGTGGGGCGATTAGATTGCATTATATCAGCAAAATGCATGGTACGTACAGTACAGCTCGAGAACATATAATAAGGTCCATGCAACATAAGACACAAACAAACTAACAAAATTTAGCCTTTCTTAGGGGGTGGCGGCGGGGGTGGGGCTTTATCCCTAACGTGAATTAAGGTCTGAAGTTGCTTACACAAAGGCTTACAACTTTCCTTGCAGATAGCCTCTGTTGCAAGGTGTACTTTCAAGCATACCTCCATGCATGCATCTGCGCAAGGCGGAACTGGCGGTGGTACTTTTACATCTACTGGCGGTACGACTTTCGGAGGCCCGTCTTGAGCGTTGCTTAGCGGTGATCCTTTGCCATCTCTTTGTGCAACAACAACTGCCGGAGGACCTTGGTGAGCGTAACTTGATTGCAATAATAATAATAATAATAATAATAATAATAATACCGTAAATATTATTACACTCACCCCCCTCATTCCCATTCCTTTTGTTTATCTTGTCTTCGTTCTCCTGTTCTAAACACCCCCTTTGCAGGGGTGTTTTTCTTAGGTTAGAGTTGAAGACAGGAAGGAGAAGATGAATGAAATTTATTGGAAAGACTATGGGAATAAATGAAGATTTGATAATTATAATACTTTGAGGGGATCTACATTTTTTTTGATGGCTTATTAATTAATTAAACCTCATACTGTTGGAAGTTTGTTATAATTAGTTATACTTAGGTTCATGTTAATATGAAACTTGACAGCATTACCTGATAATATATGGCTGTGTTTGAATTTTGCTAAATGCCTATTTTAACAAATTACAAATTTATCTATAATTAGAATATTTACATCAAAATGCCAATATTTATATGTTTGTTTTTGAGAGGAAATTATCTACTTCATATTTACTATGCTTGATTAGAATTATGGAAAATGACAACTATTGCTTTTTTACAAAAAAAAAAAAGAAATGATTAAAAATTTTCTTAGGATAATATTTTGTTTGATTTATATAGAATACTTCGTGTTACATTCTTATTTTAGATAATTTTTTAAAGTTTAATAAATGAGGAAAACCCAACACTCTTTATTTAGTACCAAGCAAGGTGTTGTGGGTTTTTTTTTATTTTTTTATTAAGGTCATTGACTTTTCTTGTGCTTGCTAACGGGATAGTTCTCACTTTAAATCTAAAAATCATAAGGTCTATATAGAAAATATACTTATATTTTATTAACTTTTTGTGGCTTAGAGAGGATGAATGAGTGTTTTGAGTTTTTGTGAGTTATTGAGTAAAAGAGAAAATAATTAGAGTTAATGGTGTATTTATAAAAAGGAAGTAAATAAATTTTAATAGGTTAAGAAAGCCAAATAAAATAAAAGCATATGATAATTAGGGTTTTACTTGGTCATGCAAAAGAGTTTGAGAGAAAAGCTTAATTGATGACCCAATATTGTTACTCGAGTGAGGAACAAGTACATACACCAGATACATTTGTAGTTCACATTCATCAACCACATTTAGATTGGATGGAGGAAAAGCTATCAAAATCCCCACCCATGAAGGCCATACTATAATGAATATATATATATATATATATATATATATATATATATATATATATATATATATATATATATATATAAATTGTAATAGAAAAATATGATAACGTATGAAGTACACACTGAAAAATCATAACAATTTTTTTTACCATCACTGGTATTGTAAACTCTTGCCAATATAATGAACACAAAGATGGATAAAGACATCACATTAACTAATAACTTAAACAAATATTGAAAAACTAAAAAGCATTAGTAGGAAATATGAAGAAACCCAAAACTCAACCCCTAACAATTAGAAAAATAATAAATAAAATATTCAAATCTAACCAACAATGAAAAAAAAAAACTCGGCAAAGAGGGTTGAGGAGAAAGAAGAGAGAATGAAAATAGGTTCTATATATTTTATCTACGATTTTATTTTTATATCCATAAATGTGGTATTAGGCTATCTCTTTAATAAATCTGACTAATCTAATTAATATGAAATAAATATATTTATTAAGTCGGGATAAGATGGGTTGTCTGGAGGTTAAAAAATTCAAAGCTAACCTCACCCGTTAACTTTCTTAAATGGATCAGATCTATTTTCATTTTTGCCAGGAAAAATACAAAAGAGCATATTGCCAAAAAGGCAAAAATAAATTTTAAGGCAGTGGTGTGCGTCGATTCCATATGATTACACGCTGCAAAAAATGCACACTACTATAGTACTATTCTTTCTTCATCATCTCATAAGAGTATAAGAGTTAAGACACCGAAGCTTCCGATTCCCATCGAGATCTCCATCTCTCTCCTCAATTCTCGCTCATCGGATCCCTTATTTTCAAATTTCTACTCTCCTATCTCCTCAATTTCAACGTTTTTGAGCGCGGATTTGTTGTCGCAACGCCATGATTTCGTCCAGCAAGCTCAAATCCGTCGATTTTTATCGGTCTGATGATGTTTTGATTGCATTTTCTGGCTTCAATTTGACCTGATTGGTTGCAATGTGGTTTTTATTTATATCGTCAATCGTTGATTTCTATTCTCTGATTTGGACAGTGAGCAGGTTAATTGAGGTTGACATTAATATGATAATAATAATTTTTTTTGGAATTTGGAGTATTGAATAGTGGAAATTTTGTCATTGGTTGAATGCATTGTGTTTATGTCATTGTGTTTGTACTTTGATGAGCCGAATTCAAACTAATTTGTTTAGTACATTGTAGAATTAGCTGATTTTGGATTATATATTTGAAGAATCATCTGATCGTCGCTGTTGAATTCTTAACTTGATAATCGGTAGTTGTCGATTGTTGTTTCTGGTTCACTCTTAGTAGTTAGTGAAGAGGCATGAATTACCGTAATACTTGATAATCCAATACTTATGTCATTCTTCAATATCACCTATGGAATACATGTATAGTTTTTTTTTTATGATGTGTAGCTATTGTTGATGACGTGAATCTCTTTGAAAGGGTGTTAAAACTTAGGGGTTTTGATCCTCGAAACATAAAGTCAAAGTGAAAATTGCCTCTTTTAGTGAAAGCCTTTGTCAGGAGAAAATGATGAGGTTATCTTTTTATTGCTTTTCTCTGTTAGAGATGTATCAGTTGGTTCTTGTGTCAAAGGAGGAATAGATTAGTGGTATTAGTTATGATACTTGGAATGATGTTGAATTCTAGTTAGTATATTCGATGTTACCTATAGTCCTATATATATTAATCTATTATTTCTCCTTTGCATGCAGAAAAATTCCTAGAGATTTGACAGAGGCATCATTGCCAGGTGCAGGATTGTCCATTGTAGCTGCCGTCGCCATGATTTTTTTGTTTGGGATGGTTGGTAGCTCATAACTGGTCCCCCCCCCCCCCCCCAAACACACACACACAACATACACGCTTGTTCATATGGTCACATTGTTTAGTGTTTTCCTAGGCCAACATTAATTGCATCAATAATGCAGATTTTATTTATTTACTTCATTTGCTAGAACATAGTGTTAGTTTTTTGTTTTTCTAAGCCTATTATTGTCATGTTGATCTCTTTGCAGGAGCTAAGTAGCTACTTGTCTTTGACCACCTCTACAACCGTGGTAGTGGATAAGAGTCCTGATGGAGAGTTCTTGCGCATTGTTTTTAATTTGAGGTTAGTTATTATAGAAACAAACTTTTCTCAATCTGTTGATTCTAGTTCTTTGAGGTTATGTTACTGCATTTTTTTGGGGTGAGGGATGAGTTGTCAATCAAGGATAAACTTGATGAGATTTATTTACTGTTTTATTTTTTTTAGCATTCAAAATGATGAATAAAATAGCAAGTGCAATCTGAACTAGAATTACTTCATATTCATAACCATTGCATACATCTGTAGCTATGTTTCTCGGATTCGATTTCCAGTGTCCGGTATGGGTTTGTATAAGTGTCTGACTCTGCTATTTTGTGAAAAAATTGCATAATTTTGGTCCAAAATGAAGTATCAAGTGTCCATACCCATGTTTCTTCGAGGTGAAATAAAAGGTCCGAGTAACATAGATCTGCACTATATTGGAACTTGCCTGTATTTTTGTTTCATGCTGCTGCCTCTCAAGGATTCTAGGGAACATCCTGATCAGTATACATGGTTTTATGTAAAATTGGGTATTTACCTAATATAAAGACTTGAACTCACATAAATAGAATTTTGAGATGTATATAGAGTAAATGTACTCCACTCTCATGAATCTTCCTTCATGTCCTGGCTTCTATTGGTTTTTGAAGTGCTTTTGATCTTTGAATGCCTTCATTGAGCCAATGAATGAGAGTTATTGTAGTTTAATGCCAATGTATATTTTGATTACATATTAATTGTGACCATGCACAAAAATGTATGTAATTTTTCTCAAGATAAAGTCATTGATAATTTAAAATTTAAGCTATAATGATAGGAATTTGATTTATATGATAAGCCTGTGAAGGGTCCGTATGATTCTAGTAGGACAGCCAAATCCTGTTTTGGCGCTTCCCATCCATTTTCATTGAAAAATAAAAAGTTATTTGACTTCTATTCTTGTTACAAGCAGTGTATAAGAAGGTGCGCCCTTAGTTTTAAAAACCGCTAAAGGTCCTTAGAGCCTAGGTGCTACGCGCCAAGAGAAGGCGCTCATGTGTGAGGCGCCCTAAAGGTGCCAAAAATCAAAATTAACATTTGTAGATTATATTTTATACTCAAACCAACATAATACTCATATAATTTGTTGCTAGGATCCGACTTCCCATATTTTCTTCCTGCATTCAAGTTATGCAATGATCCTGTAAATAATTGGTCATTTGAAGATATCTTGAAATCATAGGTATTGAAGTCCATATTAATGTGGAGAAAAACAAAAGAAATAAGTTACTTTAAAGGAAAATAAACTTGTTAGTCAGTGTCACTTGCATTTTCAAACTTGTATACATGTACTCTACTCTCTGTTCGTTTCTATAGTACCAGGAAAACGTTGCAGCAACCACCAGGCAGAACGGGATGCTAAAAGAGGAGTAAGAAGAGAAAAAGCAATTAAATGAACAAAGAAAAATAGCGAGCAAATAAGTTTTGTAGTAAATGTCATGTTAAAAACTTGATGTTTCAGTGTTTCACAAAATTGTAGGTCTTGCAGTACATTGAAGTTATAAATTTTCCAACAAGGGCTACAACATATCATGGTCAAGTTATTCTTCAGAATGCATCACTTTGGTGCAGGGCAACTCAGGGAAAGGCCAATTTAATACAGTAATACTTCTATCAAAATTCACAATATGCCGCTAGTCAAAAAAATAAAAGTATTCTCAATATGCCTACCCACTTTTGTCTATGAATATAACTTTCACCCCAACCCCCTATTATTGTGGCCCTCATCACACAAAAAAAAGAGAAGAAAAAGAAACAAAGAAGTAAAAAAGAGAAGACAATTGAGTTTAAAAAACCCCGAAAACAACCCAAAGAAAAACCCAGAAAACAGAGAAGAAGAAGACTAGAGGAGAAGTTAAGAAAAAGAAAATCAAGTGAAGAAGAAGAGGAAGGAAGACGGAAGGAGGTGAAATAATTGAAAAAAAATTAGGATTAATTGACCGCATTAATCTAACCTTTGACCGATTTGCGGATATTAATTTTACCTTTTGTTTATTTCTGATTGCACCTACCTTTAACTGATTTTTGCTTCCACTAAACCTTTTTACGGGTGACCGGAACAAGTGAGAATTATCTGACGTGGCTTTACTTTGTGAATCACGCTTCCCTTTCTTACTCCTCCTTTTGGAAGGTACATTCCAAGGTCTTATTCAAGAAGGTAGAATAACATTTGCTACTTCAGTCAAGGATGAATCTATGCTACTGATGAACTTGCTCCCATTTCCCACTATACTATGATTAGATCTATTCTTCACACTAAGAAAATCACTATCTGATTGAAATTCCCGTCGTTGATTCTTCTCAGAATAAAAATACTCATTCCTAGGATTACTCCCAAACCCAACTTGAGTTCCTCCATTATCCCCATGAGCCCACCTAGACTGAATGTAAAACCCACCGTAAGTCCACAAAGTAATCAAAAGTAACCAGTACACCACCCAACTATTCCTAAACCATTGCAATTTACCCCCACTCGCTCTACCCTCCTGCCTAGGCGTTTGAGTAGACGGAAGCCTCCGGAAAGTGGGAGAAGACCTAAGGGTCGTTCTTCCCGACAATGTAGGCTTTAATGTTCTCAACACCGATGGCCTAATCACATTTCCCAGCAAATCCTCATCATTATAAGTATCATCCATCACAACTTCCTACTCTATCTTTCCAATCACTAAACCATCGGGGAAAACTTCCAAAATAAAACCCTCCAAACCACTCACAAACACTTCATTGTAGATATATTTTTTTAACCTCAGATTCTGCAAATGCAATTTGACACAAAAATTAACACATTGAATTCAATAACCAGTGCTAACCCAATTAACAATACACTCGACACTACAAATTCCTACTCTCTAACTTAGCAACAACATCAAAATCCCCAATATTTGTAATTTGCATAGATCAATAACAGGATAATAACAAAAAAAGCCAGAAATGTAGTCGAACTTATATTAAGCCAAAAATCATTCAATCAAAAGCCAGAAATGACAGATCTTAATATAAGTTAATCAGAAGGATAGGGAAGAGAAGGGTGAGGAGTGAAGAGTGAAACGGTGAAGAACTTATGCCTGCAACGGTATTTAGTTCATTCAATATTTTTAAAAGAGAGTTACCTGTTCGTGACCGTCTATCACAGGTAACAACTAGACTAGGTTTAGTGTAAGCAAAAATCAGTTAAAGGTAGGTGCAATCAGAAATAAATAAAAGGTTGGATTAATATCCGCAAATCGATCAAAGGTTAGATTAATGTGGTCAATTAATCCAAAAAATTAAAACATACTTGGTAGTCTGTTGGTCGCTTTCTATGGGTGAGACCATGAGAGATGAAGTTGTAATGGCAGCGGCTCTGGGTGAGAGATGAAGTCTCTTTCGAACTTTGAAGCCTTTGATGGAATGAGGAATGCCTTGAGTAGCAAAGTACTTCTGTACTGGAGTAGGAATGGAATGCCTAGAACGGTCATAATTGGTCCACGTACTTGTTCCTTTTTACTTTAAATTTTTGAAAATTTGCAAAACCGGGATGGCCTATACCAAAAAGCGAGGGCATCCCATTGCTTACTGACTGAGAAGAGGCACTCTAAGGCACTGGCCTTAGGGACTCGCCTCACTTTGGCGTAGAGAAGCGTTTGAAGCAACTCTTGATTACGCTTAGGGCCTTAGGCACGCTTTTTTATAACAAAGGGTGCACCTAAGAAATGAGGCTCATGTCACAAGGGGTCATCCCTCAAGCGCCTTTTTGGGTCAAGGTTCAATGAGGCACACCCTGGGCGCACTTTGGCACAACAAGGACCCTATTGCCTTGATGCCACTTCAGCCTTTTTATGTTTTGATTTCTAGACAGGAATGCAGATTTCTAAATTTGTCTAGTTCTTCCTATTTGACTCAAAACCAATCGATCTTTGAGCAAGGCCAGACATAAAATTTTTGTTGGAGACGAAGCTTTTTATGCTGTATCAAATGAAAGATCAGAATTTTACTAGTGAAAGTACTTGAATCTCCTTCCTTAGGGCTAGCTCCGTAAATCATGCTGGCTTGTCAATACTTGGTCCATATCTTTTTTATGCCTTGTAGAACCATAGCTGCAAGAGAAACTGCTTGAATGATGTATTGGAGTAGAACTACATTTGGAAGACAAGTGATGGCACAAGGAGAAGTAGTTGAAGAGGATTCTCATCTTTGAGTATTTAGAAGTCAAAAGATTTTGACAATATTGCTTCTATTTGTTACAGGGTTGAGCAGAACTGATGACATTTAACATATAGGTGCTTACTAGAATCTTTGTAATTGTTTATTCTTGAAAGGATTCAGAAGTTGGAAGAAAATTAGAATCTGGTTGGATGAATCATGATTGATCGTCATTCAAAGAAGAAAAATGGGGATTAACTTGTGTTAATCCTCTGACTTTGGTCGAACAAATGATCATGACTTAAGAAGAGCAATAACATGCATAGGATGATGGGAGTAGGCAGTGGATATGAAAACCCCATCTCTTGTTTTAGTGATGTCTAATCCTCATTCACATTTGCTGTGGTGCTTGGTGAATGACTGCCTTTTTACTAGAGAGGATCATATACTTCTAGTTTCCTTTCCCATGGGTGGGGTATACCCGGGGGTAGAGGTTGGCTTTCACTTTGGTTAGGCATTCTAAGGGAAGCTACTAATTATCTTTTTGCATTGTAGTCCATTGCCTTTCTAAGATTCTTAAATACTAGGTAAATGTTCTTATATTAGATTTTTGTTGGTGCATCAAACACAAATTAAAAAAAATGTCAGTTGCTGCAGAAAATTTCTCTGAATAATGAAAATTTTAATGTAAGTAATCTGATTTTACTGTTTAAGATTACAACAGCAGTTTGATTGTTTTCCTCGGAGGTTATAACCTTTTAGGTGTAGAATACCAGTTTCTGATTTCCTTCTTTATATAATCTGTTGATTACTGCTTACAGTGAACTAATCTGTGGATTTTTCAACCCATGTTGCCTGCTCTTGATGTTTTTGTCATTTCCCTTGGTAGTGAGTACTACTCATAGTATAGTCGTTCTTGATGCTATATTAATCTGTAACTTATGGCACTGATTAACTACTCACTTTGGTAACTTAAGCTGTTGTGCCAACCTATCCTTTCCCATCTTTGTCTCTTATTGTGTTTCAAATAAAATTAGTTGTAATATTTTATGCTAACTTACTCCATATAATCTTTATGTAGCTTTCCAGCACTCTCTTGTGAATTTGCTTCTGTGGATGTGAGCGATGTGTTGGGAACGGTAATTACTATTATCCTAGTGCTTTCATGCTTGGTGTTGATATTTAAATGAAAAAGTGTTTACGCTATCATATGAATGCGGCATGAAGCCATTGATTATGCACATTACCAGTCCTAGCTTTATGAGGGGAGGGGTTCGTTTCTTCTCTAGTACGGATATTTCTGAAGATTTCTACATTGTAACCGATTCGGTGCTTGGTTTTACCCTACAATGGTTGTTCTGTTTCCAGGTTTATAGGTCAAGTCACTTTTGTCAAGCACTTCTACTTGAATTTCAGATAGTAGTCTTAGTACTTTAAAAGAGGCAGTCTCTTCCAATGAATTGAATCTCAAATATTGATTATTCAGATGTGATATCTGATAAATCCTCGTGGAGAAAATATTCTTCTCCTTTCTTGTTAATTGTTCAGGGATTCTTGTCCATCTGCATTTACCTTAAATAGTGATGCCCAGAAGTATTTTGTACTTGGACTAATTGGTTTCCTATTCATCATCTTTTGTGGCTTCAAAGATGATTGCTTCCAGCTGCTTAGTGCAACATCTATTGTGGGTCTGATAGTTGCAACTTGCAACCTTGTCTTAGAAATCATGCAACTCTTTGGGGATATTTGTTTATGTAAAAAGAAAAGATCTGTAGTTTTGTTGGGAAGATAGTTGCTGAACCTTTTTGTGTGCACCAGTTGTACTCCTAACTCTGATTTACCATCATTTTAAAAAGCATTGTGAGTCATCTTAAATTTGATGTTTAATCTGCAGAACAGGTTGAATATAACAAAAACAATCCGCAAGTATTCAATAGATAAACATTTGAGACCAATTGGCTCTGAGTTTCTATCAGGATCCACTGCAAACATTATTAAGCATGATGATGATGATGGTGAGGAAGACTATGGTGAAGGCTCTCTTGTTTTAAATGGGCAGAATTTTGAAAGAGCTTCACAAGAGTGAGTGATATTCAATGATGATTAGAATTTCTTCCTTTTAAAGATTCTGTTAATTTAGTGTTATTAAAAGCTCTTTTGATATAGGAATATTCTAGGATGGTAATGAAATGAAGAGTCTTCACTCCTTTTCTATGCTTTTGTTTCAATTTTTCCTTTCTGCACTTAATGCATAATCACTCCAAAGGCCTCTATATTGATTCCCTTCATGTTTATGCTCCTCTCTCTTGACTTTTGTGTGTGGTTAATCTTGTCATGTTCAGATTGAACCACAAGGTTTCCCCCTGAACTTTGGTGAATTGGTAGAAGTTATAAAGGTCTCAGTCTATGGCCTAATGGTTGTGGTGGCGGGGAAAAACGAATAGGATTATTGTGAATCAGATTTGGAAATGATGATTAAGGCCAGTGCCTGGCAATGGAGTTGGTCATGAAGGTGGTGGCTGGTGAGCTGCTGGTTGTTTAGGAGAGAACCTGCAAAAGGATGAACAATGCCATTGCAATATGGTGGGGTTTGAGAATAGTTAGAGAAATAGTTTGTTCCCCTTTAATTTCTAATAATATATTAACCAGTACAATATATTCTAATTCTGGTGCCTACAACACAAAGTTAATTGCAGATTTCATTTCTTTCTTTCCTTATCTTTCTTGATTTCTTTCTCTTTCCCCTCTATGTACTAAAAGGGATCTAATATTACTGATGTCCCTACTGTCTTGTACAGAGTATCACTAGCAATGTTAAAGTTTTCAATGTCTAGCCGTTATGTGTTGCTCCTTTGATGACATTGAAGAGAATTCTCAGTTGATTGACTTTAAGTTCTCCTTTTGCAGGCATGATATTTTGGTTGTTAACTTTTATGCTCCATGGTGCTATTGGAGCAAACGGCTGGTAATCCCTCTATCTTGCTATTATTGTTGTTTTAGAAACAAGTTTCCTCGCCTCACAGTAATTGTCGCACTACAATATTAATGTATTGTTTTGACAAGCTTTCCTGCTATATACACTTTCCTTATAAATAATTGCACCTGATTCTTTATATGATCCTCCTAGTATATGTAAAACATAAGGTACAAAAGTCACTCTGATAAATATTAATTCGTATTAATCTACCTCTTTAATCTATGAATAATGCTCTAAAGCACCCTTTATGGTTTGCTGAAGGGGCGTCTCTTTGTTCTTCTTCTTGAAACTTGCCTGACTAGCAGCGTTGACATTAATTGTTTAGATGAAGTTTGGAGTCTTTGAGCTGCCTGTTTTTCCTTTCCGTATGTTGGTTTTGATTGAGAGGGACTGATGTAGATCTTGGTTGACCCTGATTAACCCAAACCCAATTATTGAAATTCCTACCAACTACCAAGATAATTATTTGATAGTAGATAAGTTATTGAAGCTAGGGCTTGAACATTTTACGTTTGAACCTTAGACATGCAATATCTCAAGTTGTGATCTTATCACAATTTTTAAGAGTAGGGTTTGATTTGTTGACTGGGGATTTGGTTCAAGAAGTTTTTGCACCACTGTATAGCCCATTGTTACCTGGAACATAGTTCATTCTGGTTTACGGTACTGAAACTGGGGACACTATCTTCCATGATTCCGGAACATTTAGTTCTATTTCATTTTTTTTGTGTGGTGGTAAATTATTTGGGAAAAGTTGTTTAGTTTTGATTGAACTTTACTTGACAATCAAAATCTTAATCCCCATAAAGATCTTTTCCCAATGGAGATCATAAATAAATACACCTAAGGTTTAGGGACGCTTGAACTCTATGGTTTCCAGGATGTGAACAAGGTTTCCATGACGCTTGAACCGGTTCATTGAACATTGCTGTGTCCCATGTTCCTGGTAGCACTGGTGTAACCTTGTGTCAGTTCATTTAAGATTGATAGGAAGGCCCCAAATCATCTCAAAAACATTTAATGCTGACTTGATAATTCCTCAAAAATATATATATTCACTATTAAGTTATCCTCAAGTACAATATCCAACTTCTCCAAAACAAAAGGTCAGTATCTATAAATTGACATCACTGATACCCAAATGCTATGCTTTAACTTTTAAGACCTCTAGAAATAAAAGCTTGCGGGTTTGAGATGAAAATACTACTGATTATAAGTGAAACAGTAGTACTGATGCTCTTAAAATCTCTATTTTACACAAACTTTAGCTGTACCTACAATCAAGTATTACAACAATCCTGAAATGTAGAACTTAAAAATTGTATATTCACTGCTATGTTTGACGTTTTTAAATATATGCATCTGAATTCTATGGAATGCTAATCTCTGCGGAAGCACATCTCTGATAGGAATATTTTTATTCTCCTTGCAGAAACCTTCATGGGAAAAAGTAGCTACAATCATGAGAGAGAGGTATGTCCCCCCCCCCCCCCCCCCCCCCTCTTGATGCACGGTGATGGGTCAATGACGCATTCCTCGTTATTATTTAGGACATTGGTTGTGTTTGATTTTGGTTGTTAACATTTTAAAGTCTTATGTCAATTCTATTTCAGACATGATCCAGAAGCTGATGGGCGTATTCTTTTGGGGAAAGTAGACTGCACTGAACAAGTTGATTTGTGTAGGAGGTATTTTACTTCAACCTTTGTTTTGTTTTGGATCATTGTGATGAAATGATGTCTGTAAAAGCATATTAATATACTCTTCATCTTCTATGGGATTGCTTTTACAAGCAGATCATAGTACTTGAGTAATTATTGGATGTGATTCTGAGCAGCTCTTCCACAATGGTGAAGTAGTTGTTAATTTGAGTCTTGTGTTTTGAATTTATCATCAGACGAGTATGAGATTCAGTTAAAAATTATTGCTGCAGTATGGTAGCCATGGGGTTGATGAAGTTTCTATAATGTGCAAGAATTGATTGAGGGGTGAAACCTGCATATAATTTATGTGTGTTAAGTTCCCAGATTTGGTGGGATGGTACTGTTTCATTGTCAGCTGACCAAATTGTTGTTACAATATAGGAGTTTGTCCCACTTTGACGCCCAAATATTTAAAATAATAAGCCTTTTGTCCAAAATGATGTGTGGCTCTAATGTCTTCTTTCTAAATTTTGTGAGAGAAAGAAATTATGCACCTCTGCGGCTACTACTATATCAAGAACTTTGGTTCACTTAATCATAATTCCTGTGATTTCTTGCATTCATTTATATGAAAATTTTACTTTGCGGTTTTATTGCACAGTTTTTTTGTTCAGATTGTTAGAACTTCAGTTTTTAATTCCTTCGTGGCCATTTGGGTCCAAACGTGTTACACTAAGGTAGCAAGCACACTGAAGTAAAACTTGGTATTCTTTAGGAACTACTTACCACATCTAAGGATTTGTTGATGTCTGCAATATAAACTCATATTCTTGCTCAATACATTGTACTGTATGGACTTCTTTTTATTAAACATCTTTTGTCTCTTGATCTTACCACTAGGGGGGTAACAATTCTCAATCGCCAAACCCATATCTATCCAATTTGGGCCCTGTTTTACTCTTGTAAGCACTGTTAACCAGATTGTAAGACTATTCTTAGAAACATTACACTTTTTCCAAACTCATCTGTGCCAATCAACAAGTCATACCAATTAGTAATGACCAGTTATTGCCACTACTAATGCTGTAGTTCTTCTTCAAAGACTTAGCACACATAGTAAAAAAAAGATCACATTTAATTTTTTAATCTTGTCTTTAAATGCAAATATATACGGCCTACTTCAACTAGCTGATATAGCTATCTAGGTGGACAATTGGATCACCCAGCATGTCCCCTCAAGTGGACATGATCAGTCTTTGTCATCCAGACATTGTCTACTTTATAGGAAATATAGCAGCAATACTTGGGTACAGCACCTTACCCTTCATAGTAGTCTCTTTTACCTAGACCACATTTTTTAGGTCTTCAAATGAAATCCTGGTACTCACTGCCTTCTCGTCTCATAAAAAGCTTTTTTAAACAATGATAAAACTGTACAGAGTACTCTGAAGAATAATGAATATGCTAGCCCATTTTATCTGCACCATAAGAACCGTATTGCTCAATCACATCTCCCTGCATTGGACAAAACCCAGGACCCCCCAACTCCTCTATCTAGATATTATCTTAGCTGAAAGAATGACAAGCCAAAAACTTCTTATTTGATTCAGTTGTGCTCAGGTATTTTAATGGAAGGCTTAATTTTTTTAGAGAAGCCAACTTCTCTCTTTTTTTATTTATTTTCAATATACAAAGTGCAGAATGACAAGCCAAAAACTTCTTAGTTGATTCAGTTGTGCTCAGGTTTTTTAATGGGAGGACATATTCTTTTTACAGAGGCCAACTTCTCTGTTTTTTATGTATTCTAAAGTGCTGTAGTGTCTATGTTGATAATGAAAGAGGTGTTTGGTTCATCCAATGTATATAAAACAGAATGGATGCCAATAAGAGGAAGAAATGGAATCAGATAAAATCCATCATATTGGGTAATCAAAACCCTGATATCCCTCCTCAACCCAGGTCCAACTCAACCAGTCATCTCTGCAATGCTTCTCAGTACTCATTGTGGCTGCAATTGTGGTGATGCTGTTCAGTTGAAGTGCCACATAGATGATTAGAGTTGTGAAGCAGAGAGAGAAAGAGGGGTTGGTGATGAATACGGCAGTAAGTAACGGTCAAGAAGGGAGAGACTGAGAGACCGCAGCGGTTGCTGGTGATGTGGTCATAAGGGTGAGTGATGGGAGGGCGATTTGGGCCATCTCCCAAGAAAGTGGATTGCAAACTCTACGAAGTGATAGGATTTTATTTATTTGATTTCCATTTTAGTGATGACCAAAGAAATTTAAAAACAGATATTGAGAAGTTGTTTTCATTATTGTGACTGGTGGAAAAAATTTCTTATTTGTGACATTTTTCCGTGGCTTGAAACAGCTGGTTCCAGAGATAAAAGATAAATTAGGGTTAATTGTTTTTTGTTTTTGAAAATAATTAAATTCATATCTTGAAAAGAAAGGGGATCACTGTGTTTTACATTCTTTGTAGGCTTGTGAATTTCTTATGCTTTGACATCCATTCAAATGAATTTAATACCCATAGAGTGAGTTAAATTTCTTAAAGATGGCTATAGCTTGGTGATTTTTCTCTAGTCCATGGGTTTGTCATCTGGAGATGGTGATTATGCTTAAGTATCCCCGAGTCCTCATTGGGCCGGGAACCTCAAACCTTGAAAAGGGGCATTTGATTTATCGGTCTCTTTCACATCTTTCTGAGGATTGAGCTTGTGCTAGCAGTAAATGCTGGATCTGAGGGATTGAGAGCTTCAGTCAGCTTTAAGGAAATCACATGATAATAATTGAAAAAGTTGTTTGTGGAAGTCAAGATCTATTTTTGCTTAATGATAAAAATTGGGTGTTTAATTGTTGTAGTTTGAGAAATTGAGAGTCCTTAGGACTGTGGGGTGTGATACTTCCGAGATGAACAACAGTAGAACAATGAGATTTGGAGCCTCCATATCTGAATAATTTGATAGCTGCTATGGGAATTTTGTCAGCGAAACTTTCTAAGGCTGCCAAATTTGTATTATATTTTTCTATTGTTTCTGATTAGTTGGTGTTAAGACTTGGTTGATGCTCCTTCTATGTGCTTCTTTTATTATTTTTTGATTTGGTGCTGATACTGTTTTTATGGAAATTTTCAGGCATCATGTACAGGGCTATCCGTCTATCAGAGTTTTCCGCAAAGGAACTGATGTGAAGTAAGCCAAATTTGACTTCCATTTGTTCTTGCCATATTTATTAAGATGGAAGATCCAATTTTTAAGCAACCCTGCCCACTGTACAATTTGAAAAGGTCCGTAATATCTAGGTGATAGCTTCTCAGAGTACCCTTTTGGCAAGTGACTGTTGCTTATATGGTTGCAACTTCAAATAGACAAAATCTCCCACCGAAAAATTCACCTCCCTTCTATGCTTGTTGGCCTGGGCTTCCCTTCTCTGCTGAGCCCTCAGTAAATTAGCTCTTTGATCATCCCACATAGCGTCCCTCTCCAGTAACTGTTCCTCTAAAGTCTGTACATTCGTGCTACCTTTTTCATACCTCAGCAAAGATGGTGGATCCCTCCCATATACTGTCTTGAATGGTGAGCAGCCAAGAGAGGAATGAGATGCGGTATTGTAGCAAAACTCAGCCCAAGGAAGCCACTGCGCCCAACTCCTGGGTGTTCCATTGATGAAGCACCGTAGATAGGTCTCCAAACTCCTATTAACCACTTCCGTTTAACCATCGGATTGTGGGTGATAAGCTGTGCTTTTTTGGAGGTGGGTGTCTGTAGTCTAAAGAGTTCAGACCAGAACACGCTCATGAAGAATCAATCTCTATCCGACACTATTTTTAATGGAAAACCATTAAGCCTAATGATTTCCTTGATGAAAATTGCAGCCACTGATTTAGTAATAAACAGGTGACTCAACCCAAGGAAATTCGCATACTTAGAGAATCTGTCCACCACTACTAACACCACATCCCATCCCTTGGACCTTGGCAAGCCCTCTATAAAATCCATCGACACATCCTCCCAAATTTGAGCTGGAATAGGCAATGGTTGTAATAACCCAGCAAGAGACAGTATAATACTTCTGTTGTTGGCATACTTCACACTCTTGCACGTATTTCCTAATAGTCTTCCTCATTCTAGGCCAAAACCAATCCATGGCAATCCGCTTATAAGTCTTAAAATCTCCCAGATGCCCTCCCATAGGGGAGTTGTGATAGTGTTGCAGCAACATCTTTACCAAAGGGGAAGTGGAAGGAATCACTATCCTCCCTTTAAACCTAAGGATATCGTGGTCAACTGAGTGTCCCTTAGGTAACTCCTTGTCTTCCTCTGCCTTCTTCCTTAGCTTCGCAATGAAAGGGTCAAGATTCAAGCTCCTCTTAAGTTCTTCCCAAGCCAAGCTCCTGCCACTAATCATAGTCCCTAGCTCCACTTGATCTGCAAATTCACGAGAAAGGGCGTCTGCTACCCCGTTGGAAGAGCCAGAGTGATAGCTAATCTCAAAATTATACCCAAGCAACTTGCTAACCCATCTTTGATACTCATAGCCCACTTCCATTTGCTGCATTAAGTACCTTAAGCTTTGCTGATCGGTCCTAATTATAAATCTTCTACCTAGGAGATAATGTCTCCATTTTTTAACTGCCAACACGATGGCCATAAGCTCCTTCTCATAAATTGATCTAGCTCTCGCCCGCACTCCCAACATGCTAAAATAAGCTATAGGATGATCCAACTGCAACAACACCGCCCTAACCCTGAAACCACTAGCATCAATTTCCATCACAAAAGTACAATTAAAATCCGGCAAAGCAAGTATTGAAGCACGGGTCATCGCTTCCTTTAACAGATTGAAAGCCCGTGTTGCTTTAGGGGACCACCCGAAACTATCCCTCTTCAATTGATTAGTGAGGGGTGCAGCTATGGAAGCATATCCCGCAATGAATTTGCGATAGTAGCCAGTAAGGCCCAAAGATCCCCTAAGCCCCTTAATATTCCGCGGTATTGGCCATTTGAGCATTGCTTCTACCTTTAACTGATCGACAGCTACCCTTGCTTGTTAAATGACATGGCTAAGGTACGTGAGCTCTATCTTACCAAACTCACACTTGTTGTGATTTGCTTACAAGGAATGCTGAGCCAATATATCAAGGACACTGTTGATGTTCCTCACACCCCTTACTATAAATTAATGTCATAAAAAAAATCCAGAACAAACCTCCTTAGAAACGACTTGAAAACAGCGTTCACTAAAGCTTGAAACGTTGCCGGAGCATTCATGAGGTCAAAAGGCATTACGAGGAACTCATAGTGTCCCTCATGCATTCAAAAGGGCTGTTTTGGGAACGTCTTTCTTACGTATCCTGATTTGGTGGTACCCCGACTTTAAATCAAGCTTGGAAAACATAGTTGCCCCCCTCAATTCATCTAGCAATTCCTCTATAACCGGAATAGGGAATTTTTCTGGTACCGTTGCCTTGTTCAATGCCCTGTGGTCAATGCAAAACCTCCATGACCCGTCTTTTTTCTTGACCAGTGACACTGGGCTAGAGAAAGGGCTCGTGGATAACTGGATGATCCCAGCCTTGAGCATGTCATGCACCAACCTTTCAATCTCGTCTTTCTGAGCATGCGGATATTTATAGGGCCTGACACTAATTGGGTTGGTTCCTTCCTTTAACAAAATCCCATGCTCGTGATCCCTTTATGGAGGCAACCCCATTGGCATCTCAAATACCTCTCTCCGGCTCATAACGATTTCTTTTAAGAATTTGGGTACCCCTTCCACACTTGAAGAGATGTCACTACCAATCTGATTGAACTCTATGTGATATCCCTAGCAGCCTTTCTCAAGGTCCTAACCATCGCCTTGAGGGAAATCAGTGAGCGTCCCAACGATGGTTCCCCCTATAGAGCAACCGTCCTCCCTTCAACCTGGAAACGCAGAGTTTGAGTTTTCCAATTCGCTGTCATTGTCCCCAATTTCTCTAACCATGGAATACCCAGGATTAAATCCAAGTTCCCCAATGCTAGAGGAAGAAAGTCTTCCACTATAGTAATGCTTGACAATTGGAGTGTTACTGATTTACATATCCCTTCTCCTGCCAGTGAGACTTCAAATGCCTAGGTATTACACACATTCAACTCCAAACGTTCCACTGCCCTAAGAGAGATGAAATTGTGCGTGGCCCCTAGATCCACCATCACAACCACCTCTTGAGATCTCACCCAACCCCTGAGTTTCAGTATTTTGAGGTTTGAAATACCCAACACCGAGTTTATAGAAATAGCTGGGTGGGTCGATTCTAATTCAATCACCTTGCCCTCTTCTTCCCCAATTTCCAAACCCCCTGACTCCCAATCCTCCCCTTCATCCCCTTGAGCCATCAACACACTCAACTCTTTTCGGTTATATCGATGGTTCAAACTCCACTTACCATCACAACAAAAACACAATCCCTTAGCCCTCGTTTCTTGGATTTCCCTTTCACTTAGCCTCCGTATTTCTCCAACCTTTGGAACACTATGTAGCGGAACTTTGTAATTATTGATGGAAGATTGAGAGTTGCCTGAGAAGTTCCCAACAGGTGGGTTTGGGGTGAAACGATGATATGAGATGGGAGAACTGGAGTTTTTCTGGGAGAAACAATGATATATAGTCGCCCCACTCGTATCATCGTTTCACCCCAAACCCGTCAATAATTAAAACACAGGCCAGGGAAGTCAACCTACCGCGTATCATCGTTCTCCCATCTCGTATCATCGTTTCACCCCAAACCCACCTGTTTTGTAATTATTGCGGGTTCAGCCCAAACGGCCTTATCACTAAGCTGTTACTGAAAACCAACACGTCAAACTGTGAAATCGCGTAAAAAAAAGTTCTATCTCAAAGTAAAAATGTGATTAATGTACTCATATGATTACTTATTCAAATCCCTAATTAATCTACAGTCTGCAAACTAGCTGGATAACCACTA
The DNA here is from genome assembly GCA_026401315.1 of Dysphania ambrosioides. NCBI lineage: Eukaryota > Viridiplantae > Streptophyta > Magnoliopsida > Caryophyllales > Amaranthaceae > Dysphania > Dysphania ambrosioides. The sequence goes on from CM048666.1 coordinate 24,573,182, forward strand.
GGTTGAAGCTCTTTAGTTGTTGAGTTGACCTACTTGTTGATTCTAGACCATAGTGATGTCCATTCTAAAATTACTTTCTTATTTCCGAAAGAGAAATATCTTTTATTGTGTAGAAGTGTGTACCTACCTCTACCTCTTGATGTGTGAGGTATCCCAAGTTTATGAAGGTATCTTGATAAATTCTATGAAATGGCATCGACTATTGTTTAATAAAAGAATGTCTCTCTACTAGGTAATCGTTTGAATCTTGTCCTGTTTGCTACTTCCACATCTCGATTTTTTTTTAACTTAGGGTATGTTAGACTCAATCCCTGACAATCTTAAAAGCTGCATTCATCTTGAGACTGACTTCTTTGGATGTAGCTGTGGGATCCTGATTAGCTGCTCTCAATCTTGTGATTCTGACTCAAAGCAAAATTACTTGGTTCTTGATCATATTTTTGTTATGACCACCACTATATGCCCGCTGAGTCTCTCTGTTATCTGGTTTATTTCAGCTTCCCCATTAATTAGATTTGTTTCTCGAGCAGGAATGACCATGGGCATCATGAACATGAATCTTACTATGGGGACCGGGACACTGATACCCTTGTTAAGGTAACAAGATATTGTCGATCAAATGGGAATCTATTGTAGTTGGACTGCTTTTTTCCTCCTCATGTTAATTTTTTTTGCCTAGGCATTCCATTTATTTATTTTCTCTTGCCCTCGTATATAGGAGTTTGTATATATGAGGTGACTTAAAGGCTTCTTTATTTTGTAGTTTATGGAATCTCTGATTTCATCAATCCCATTGGGAAACCAAACTCTGGCTCTTGAAGATAAGTCTGGCAATAAGACTCAAAACATAAAGAGGCCAGCGCCATCTTCAGGTGGCTGTAGAATTGAAGGGTTTGTCCGTGTTAAGAAGGTAATCAAAACCTATCTACTTGCCTTGAGTTTATTTATCACCAACAGGCTACAGCTCAGCCCCCAGAGTTTATCAAATCATATCACTGTCTGAATCTTTGCTATGTACTTGACTGTTAATCTTTGGTGTATTGCTGCTGTACTTTGGTTCTACTACGTTTGAAGCATTTCTTTTTCTATGATGCAATAGATTTATTTTTCCGGGTTACGTTTTTCACTTTTTCTGATCATAGAATGAGGTTTTAATGCGGTACCTTGCAGGTTCCTGGCAATCTGATTGTCTCTGCTCACTCTGGATCACATTCATTTGATGCATCTAAGATGAACATGTCTCATGTAATCACCCATTTTTCATTTGGTAAGAAAATTTCTCCTAGGTTGTTGACTGAGGTCAAGAGGATCATTCCTTTTCTTGGTGCAAGCCATGATCGGTTGAGTGGTCAGTCATATGTCACCCAAGATGAGGACTCTGATGTAAATGTTACAGTGAGTTTCCGGCTATCTCTATTTGTCTTTTCTGTGTTCTTGCAGCTGCTGGCATGTGTGTTGGTACACAAAAATTTTGGTGATACAAGGAGCTTAAAATACCCTATTAATTTGTTCATGGCGACATGATTGTTTGGTTGGGCATTCGTTGTATAACTAGGCCTAGGGGTTCTAGGAGTCAAGTTGAGTCCAAATGAGAGCTACTTAACAGAAATGGATTAGTGTTTTTGGGGCTTGGAGCTCAACCCTGACTTAGCCTTGTATTCCAAGGCTTTAGTTGATGGAAACTAAGTGTTTTGTGCTCTGGTAATTAAGTGATCGGTAAGCCTAAATTAATAAGATATCTGGAAATGAAATATATAAGTCAATAAATTAACTCTAGCAAACAGTTTCTGTGGTTGTTGCTGCTATATAAGATAAAAAAAAAAAAAAAAAAAAAGACACAGTGAATGTGCTATGATTTTAGAAATTTATAAATTAAATGTGATGTAGCTCAAATGATCACATAGTACTTTACTTCCCGCAATGGCTGTTACTATCTGTTTTTCTTTGGTGCACTTCTCTTGGAAACATCTGATCCTTGGATAATTGCAGATTGAACACTATCTTCAAGTGGTAAAATCAGAAGTGCGAGCGTCGAATGGATATACATTGGTGGAGGAGCATGAATATACTGCACACAGTAGTTTGATTCAGAGTCATGACATCCCAGTTGCCAAATTTCACTTTGAGCTCTCTCCTATGCAGGTCTTTACTATACAGAGCTAAATCATGCCTCTATGTGTCGAACTTGGCTTCTGAAACCTTTTTCTTTTATGTCCAGGTGCTGATAACAGAAAATCCCAGGTCTTTTTCACACTTCCTTACCAACATTTGTGCTATTATTGGGGGTGTTTTCACGGTTAGCATTCTTGTACATTTTCTTCCTCGTTAACAAAACTTCCAATTGTCACTTCAAGAGATCTTTGTGCTGTTTCAGGTAGCCGGGATCTTGGACTCGATTCTGCATAACACAATGCGGATTATCAAGAAGAAAGTTGAGTTAGGCAAAAATTTCTGATAGGAAAAGTGACACTCTTTTCCCTCTTTGGACGGATTAGGCTCTAGTGTTCCAACCACTGCAGTAGAAGTCGTAACTGTGCAGTAGGCCGCAGACTGTGTATAGGAAATGTTCGACCAACGCCGGGACTGGAGCATTACATGTAGTTTTCCTCTATTGAATTACATAAATTCTCACGAGACACTTATAGTCCCTTCGATCACTCTATTGAATTTTTGTATTACATGTAGTCTTCCTCATTATAAATGAAAAATAAGGTACGCATAGTCTAGTGGAATTGGACGCCTCCTTCTTTTTGAGTGCACTCGGAGATCTGGAGCATTTCCAAGATCTTCCAAAGTCCTTAATACAGATATAGGAATCAATCCTCGTCAAACATAAGTTAATACTAGAGTATATTACTGGCCGCATTGCATCAATATGGGTCAAATAATCCATTAGGTGTACATTCAGAGATGGATAAAATTGCCTTTTACCCTTATTTTTATGTAAAGGATCTAGTAGGTTGGGTAGCTTTTGCTATCTTTTTTTCCTTTTGGATTTTTTAAGTCTGCTAAAATTCTCCCATGCTCCATTTTCAGGGTAGGTTCACCTAGACAAGAATACTGCAATGATTTTATTTTCCCTTAATGTTTTGTTATAATATCATTCGCCTTTCATTTACTTTTTCAAGTTTTTCCTATTTCCTGTGATATTTGTCTAAACGTCATTTTCTCCCAACTACAATATCCTTTCTTTACAATACCCTTAAATTCATGATTCCATCAAGTTTAATTTGCATTCCTATATAAGGTGGAAGTTTCTTGAAGACCATTGAACTTCCTGTAGAACGTGATGCCGGAATCTGTCTTCAACTATGTATGGCCAACTTAGAGTCATAGCTACAAAAAAATATACCTGTTCATTGTCATTCAGCACTTGGCAGCTGGCAGAAAAGTGACGCAGCTCTAAGATCACATCTTTGGAATAAAATACTGTTTGTTAGAAAAGAAAAGCCTATGACAAGCTGCCCATGAGCATCATGGCATCGGTAAAAGGGAACGAAGAGTCGAGCCCACCCATCTTCCGCATATATTGCTCATCCGACATGGCATGAATCACCGAACCTGCACAGCTGCACTCAGGACTAGTAGTGCTTCGAAAACAGGAAAATAAATGGGAATAGCAAAAATAAACGCCCACCGTGGGGCTCGAACCCACGACCACAAGGTTAAGAGCCTTGCGCTCTACCAACTGAGCTAGACGGGCTTTTCTTTCGGTTACCACTGTTTGATTACAAATTTATTAGTCGAAAGATGGAATCTCCTACACACAATATCGAGAGGACGAATGATAATTTTTGAATGGTTGGATAGAAATCACGGGCTAATTCGAACATCTTTTGTAGCAGTTGTTTTTACAATTACAGTTTTGTTAAAAAAAAAAAAAAAATACAATTACAGTTTTTTAACGAATATTCCCACCGTCCCATTTTATATGCTATATTTGACTTTTCATAGTATTTAATACACAATTTAAAATATTTTTTTTAAACTTATAAAATAAAAAATTATGAAAACTTAATATTTTAAAAATTTACATAAATATACATCCAATAAAATCTCACTTAAATATATTATTTGTTATAATATAATTAGAATTTAAAGTCAAAGTTTTAAACTTTGACTCTAAAAATGAATATGTAGCAATTAATATGAGACGGAGAGAGTACTATATTTTTGTAGTATGTATTATCGTCGTTTGTATAAGTGTTAGAGTGTATTATTCTTACATCCTAAATAGAAATTACTCTTTAATTTTTAATACTCCCTCTGTTTTATTCTTTGTCACATTGCTTTTTATACAGTTTTTAATGTACATAGTATAGCTATAATATTTATATATACGTATTATAAAAAAATAAAATTTGCATATTAAGAAACTTTACTTTGAGACGAATTAAACAAGATCTCATATGGATATATTTTAACTTATATATATCAATAAAAAATCATGTTTAAGTTTCTCATTCCTCAAATGAAATATTCTAAATAGGACAAACAAAAGGGAATGGAGGGAGTACATACTTGGTTCCATTAATTGAAATATATTTTTATGTTTACATTGAGGATTAGAAATTGCATGAACACTGACCAATAATATTTTGTATTGATTTGCACCAAAATATATATTGCATACAACCTACAAGTAGCTAGCAACATTGCATTATTAGTTTTAGAAAGGATATATACAAAATAATATGTACTCCCCTTGTTCCACAGAATTCTTCCCATTTTCTTTTTATTAATCAAACTTGAAAAAATTTGACCATTACAAAGCTTTTTCCATTTTCTATTCATGGATTTTGTTAGATTCATCAAAATGTGAATTTTTATATTAACTTTTTATAATTTTTAATTAATATAAAATTAGATATACTAATGATAAAAAAAAAAAAAACCACATCATATCAAAGGATGTATAATATGCAAATAGAAAGAATTTTGTGAAATCGACGTACTTAATTAAGCAACAGTCAAATATAAGGAAGCTGAGGATATATGTTCTATACAGATTTATTTGTTTCTTTGTTTCTTTGAGAATTAAATTGCAATTCAGAAGAGGTGGACAAGAGAATTACAATGTACAGAGGAAGAGTATGTTTCACACAATACATGTTGTCATTCATGTACTTTTGCCTATACATTTAACGCACGCTCAACTTGAGAGAATCACAAGACCAATGTGATCCCTTTTATTCATCCAACACAATCAACAATCACTATATTCTAACCTTGTCAATCAAACTCACAAGACGGACATGAGACATTCATCTGTTCATCATCACAAAAAAAAAAGGAGAAAAGAAAAAAAAATTCCCATTAAAGATATCTTCAACTATGGAGGATGGCCAATCAGAAAGCAAGGATTACAGAAGAGCCTACAAAAGCACCAAGAGAGCCCAAAAAACTCATGACAAATGAGGCCGCACCATTCTTAGGAGGGTTAGACTCTGCTGAGGGAGCTGAGGCAGTGCCGTTGTCTGTTGGCGGGGAGGCGACAGGAGGCTGTTGATCGATGCTGGTTGTTGATGGGGCAGGGGAAGGTGCAGAGGGCGTGGGTGAAGGTGGAGGAGAAGATGGTGAGATTTTGCTGCTTCTGTCAGCCAAAACCACTACAGTAAGCTTCTCATTCTTGTTACAGTTGTCTTTGTTGCCACTGATGAAGTAGTAAGGGCCTGATTTGGTGAGCTTAAACTCTGTATGACCATCAGCGAACTTGGCAATCGGTGAGGTTGTTGTGCAGCTGCTGTAGTCCTCTTTTGATACTTGGAGCACTGAATCACTTGCTGATGGAAATACAAACACTAGGAAGAGAGGAAAATCACATTCATCGTTAAAACTTGTGACTCCAACTCGTCAATCATGTCACACTTGCATGTGACATGTGCATATACTTTTTTTCCGATTGAATCAATACATGAATGATGTGCCGATGTGGTACATTAGGTGTACAAGTATATATAATGTGTGTACTAAGAGATAGCTCAATTTCTATTTATTTTCAAAACTTCTCTGTTTACACTCTAGGAGAATGCGAGAGGGTACACTATGATGCAATGTGATGCATAAATTCAAAGCGTAGCAATATATATATGTGATCATGAAGTTTTTCTAATTTATATTTGATATAAATTATAGTAGGATATATATATATATATAACTATTATTATATCATATATAAATATTGTTATATCCGATATATAAATAGATAAGATATAAAAAATCATAAAAATTATATCAATTATAGACATTATAATTTCAGGTATAGAAATGAAATTACTTAAGAAAAAGTATAATAAAGTACAATCTATGTACAAACACGTAATCTTTTTATGTGCGTCTATCCGTCTATGATAATTTGTTTGAGGTTTTGAAGCGTTACATGCATACTCACATACATTATACATATATGTATAAAAATTTGATGAGAAAAAATGGACTATGTTCAAGATTTGCATTACCGATCGAGCTAAAACTATTTTCACGTAGAAGCTAAGTTTTATTATCATAAGAAAATAAGAAATGAAGTAGAAAAAGTACGTGTAGACTTACGTAATGAATCACCAATCTGGAAACGCATATTTTCAGCCCACTGATTGAGAACCGGACTATTATCAGAAGGAACAGACCAACCCTTAGAACCACCTACTGTAAATGTAGTTGCTTCACCTCTTTGCATGAGCAGTACGAGACTAACAAGCCCTAGCGCGTAGGTCAAGTAGTAACCCTTGGCCATGATGATGGAAATGATCAGGAAAAATGTCACTCGATCTGATCTCTCTGCCTCTTTAGTTGATCAATAGGCAGGAGAGCGTGCTGCGAATGAAGATAGGGCTTTGATTTATGTGAAGTGATGAGGAGAGTTGTAAAGGTGGATGTGTTTATGTAGGAGAAGTCTGAAACGAGAATAATGCACTTTACTAGCTGTGGTAGTGAAGCTTTTCCTTCTTTTACTTGTTTTTCTGATTCTAATTGTTTTGGTTTTCTTAGCATTTACACCAAAGCATAAGACATGCACTTTATGCTATACCATGCAGATTTTTCCTGAGCTGTTTCTCCTCTTTTTCATGCTTTTCTGGATGGAGGTTAATACTTTGCTTTGACTGCCATCCAGAATATTCATATCTTGCTGTTGAGGTCAGATGGGTGACACTCTCAGCAAAATATATAACCTAATATATACCAATAGAAAATAATAAGTAGCTATTAAGACTTTTTAAATTCATACCTGATATAAATTATATCAGGATATTGAAATTTCAGATATAGGTATTGTTATATCAGTTATAGGTATTATTACATCATATATAGATACTGTTATATCAGATATAGAAATTCAAAAGTTATAAAAATATAGAAAAACTCATATCAGATGTAGACATTATAATATCAGATATAGAAATAAAATAATAAAAATACCCATTGATATATTTATATCAGGTATAGCTTATGAATTTCTGATTAGTTATTGACTCTTACAATGTATACTAGGTCATCTTGTAGTATGAGATCAAATTTTTCGTTAGTTTGACATGAATCATTTGATGATAAAAGAGAATAATAAGTAAAAAAACTTAAAAAAAATATTAATAATGGGTGTGTATTATTCATTATATTTTCTCATTGAATTATTTTTTTGAAAAAAAAAACTGTTATTTTTAAAAATAAGATATTGATTAAATAAGCTCTAAAATGATATAATATGTATATCAATTGGTAAATTGTGATTTGTGAGTTGGAAGTTTTAGATTCAATTCTAATTTTACACCCTTTTTTGTGTGAAACACTTTTGGGCTTCTAAAAATTTCGACTTCTTACAAAATAGAATGTTATGGAGTTAGACCAATTGATCACTTAAAATCATAGAGAAGAACTAGGGTTGGGCATAGTAGAGCCAATCACAAATCTAGATTTAGCACAACATATGTCTGCTCCTAAGTTAGTTGTAGCAAGTCTAATTTACACCCACGAGTACATAGAGGAAGGTGGTTTCAAGGATTAAATGAGCAATTTAAGAGAAAATGAGCACTTTTAGAAAAAAATTTACAATCTTGAGCCAAATGAATAGTTTTAGAGAAATGGACAATTATGAGTGAAAATGAATAGTTTTGAATTTTTTTTTAAAAAAGTGCAAATAGTTAATATACTCATTTAATAGATGAGTAATAATTTCTTCATTTTAATGTTCACTCACTAGTAGAAATTAGTAAATACTCGGCGGGTATTTTAGTATTATATGTGGAATCAAAAAGTTAACAACATTTAGGATGACAGCAAATTAATCAATTTAAATTACGGCGTAAAAAATATGCCGCATATGTTGCATACCTAAAATTCTACGCCCAACATTAAATAAAATGCGACGGGTACAATAAAACATGTTGCATATTAATCATTAAATTGCGGCGAGTCTAGGCTTAGTGACGCCGCATATTAATCATTAAATTGCGGTGGTTCTAGGCTTAGTAACGTCGCATATTATTACATTCTCATGATTGAAAAATTCTAAAAATCTATTAATAAGAGGCAGTTTAGCTAAGTGACGCCGCAAATAATTTAATTTTTTTTTTGTATGCTTTAATATGGTCCCTACTACGCCCAAAGTATACACAAGGATAACCTGTTATATAATTCTAATGGTAGAAAAAATCTGCTATTATATTTGCAATTACCAACCAAAGTACATATACATATGATGATTTGAAATTCATTTATATACCCATAGGGTCATAAATCACCCATTAAGTGACATGAAAACTATGACCCAATAAATAAACTTAATGTATAAAATACACAAAAAGGTAAGTTGTATAATCTAAAAAAAGTTATATGTCCAATACTTGCCCAATTTGTTGCGGACCACATCGATTTCTTTAGTGGAGAAGGGCTCCTCGTTAATCCTTTGCATACCTAAAATTGATTACCATATCATTAAAGTATAAGTTCAAACATAGAATTTTCCACCCAAAGTTGTATGATCAAAAAGATTATCTAGGTTTAAAGATCTTAGTAGTTTGATGCAAAACAGGAGGAGCATATGACACTAACTTATGACATATGTTCCTAAGTACGAATCTGACCTATATTTCAAGTGTTTATGACATGTTCTAGGGTAAATAAGTCATTTTCAACTCAGAATTGCTCCCCATTTGACCTATTTTAACTCATATTGTCCTATTTGAAGTGTTTGGGCCATATTCTAGGGGAAATAAGCCAATATCGACCCAAAACCGCCTTATTTGACCTATATTGACTCATAAGATATACCTTTATCTCACAACAACTGCAAATCTTAAATAAAGGGAGCAAGATAAACATCAATGTCATTTCCAGGTTGCTTGGGCCCTAATATTGGAAGCGATAACATAACATACTTATGCTTCATGCACAACCAAGGAGGCAAATTATATACCACTAACAAAACTGGCAATGTGTTATGTTGACTTCTTAAGGTACCAAAAAGATTCATTCCATCTGTGCTGAGACCAAGTCTTAGGTTCCTTTCTTCCTTTCTAAAAGCATTGAGAATCAGCAGGATGTCGAATCATCCCATCTTTCTTTCTCTTCTTAGCATGCCATCTCAAATTCTTTACATAGCTTTTAGTCGAAAACAAACGCTTGAACCTCGGTATTATGGGAAGGTACCATAACACCTTTGTCGAAGGACCTTTAATCTCCGCTTCAGGTTTTGCCCCGTGTGGGAGTTTGTAATGTGACTGCTAGGAATGGCAATAGATCGGAGTCGGAGCGGATCCAACAAAATCCGAATTCGATTCGTCAAGTTCACGGACTTTAATTTTGGATCCGAATCCGATCTGATCCGACGGACCTCCAAATCTGATCCGCTGGACCTTTGAATTCGATCCAAAAATTAATATTTCTTACCTATTTTTTGTTAATTTTATTACTAATATTATAATTCCTTTATAAAATATAAAGTAAATTAAAAAAATGTATACAACACAAGCAAATGCCATGGTTTATTTATTTTTTTATTTAATTTTTTTTTATTTTGGGTTATTATATTTGGTCTTTTTTTAATACTATTCATTCAGATCGGACTATCAGACTCAGATTACAATCGAGTCGGATGTAATATAATACAATATCTGAATCCGATCCATCTCCTATTCGGAGTCAGAGTTTTTTTATTAGATTCAGAATCAGAGTTTTTTAAACGGGTTTGGATCGGACTCGGTTCGGATTCGGATTGAATTGCCATCCCTAGTGACTGCCCACATCTAGGACATTGAATGAACTCTCCATACTCATTTTGATACAATATGCAATCATTTGGACAAACATCAATCTTCTTATACTCTAAACCCAAGGGACACATTAGCTTCTTTGCATAGTACGTGGATATAGGCAAATCATTTCCCTCTAGAAACATGTTCCCTAATACTTTCCACAAGGTCGTGAAACTTGTATCAGTCCAACCATATTTCGCTTTCAAGTTAAACAATGTTGATATGGCAGACAACTTAGTGTATTTGGAATATCTAGGATACAATAGTTTCTTAACAGCCTCCCACAAACGCTCAAAAATACGAGATTGACTACCAAATTTATCCCCAACCCCTTCAAGTATTGCAACTATTCAATCTTCATCATTGGGGTCATTATCCTCCAGTTCATCCTCCCCATCATCTTTCTTCTCGGCATCAACATCTTAACCGTTGTCATATTCTAATTAGCTATGATGCTCTAACTCAACATGATGAATAGGAATTTTGTTAGAATACGACCCCATATCATTAAGAGCAGGAACCTCACCATGCCATGCCCATACATGGTATTGTTGCCTAAACCCACGCCAGATCACATGGTCCCTCAAGTCTCTTACACAACTAACTAGGGATGGAAATTCAATCCGAGTCCGAACCAAGTCCGATCCGATCCGAAGGAAAAAGTCCAATCCAAACCCATTTGAAAAAACTCCAAATCCGATAAAAACACTCCGACTCCGAATAGGAGATGGATCGGATTCGGATATTGTATTACATCCGACCCGATTGTGATCCGAGTCCGATTGTCCTATCCGAATGAGTAGTATGGATAGTATTTAAAAAAAGACCAAATATAATAACCCAAAATTAAAAAAATTAAATAATAAATAAATAAATCATGGTATTTGCTTGTATTGAATAATTTTTTTTAAATTTACAATGTATGTTATAAAGGAATTATAGTATTAGTAATGAAATTAACAAAAAAATAGGTAAGAAAATATTAATTTTTGGATTGGATTCGGAGATTAACGGATCAGATTCGGAGGTCCGACAGATTCAGATTCGGAGGTCCGACAGATTTAGATTCGGAGTTTGCGAATTCAGAGTCGGATTCGGATCCAAAATTAAAGTCCGCAAACTTTTTGGATCGGATTCGGATTTTGTTGGATCCGCTCCGACTCCGATCCATTGTCATTCCTACAACTAACTGTATTCACATTATCGCAATCAACACAAGGGTAACACATCTCATCATCTCCAATGTTATTTTGGTGTTTCAACGCTTGTCTACAGAAGTCCTCGACTCTATTCATGAACTCCAACGAAGCACGAATACCATACATCCAATTACGATCCATAATTTATGCCATGCCCTATTTGACATGAAGGAGATCAAATAACAATATGATCAACACTTTGTTTACGCATAGTTATATATATATATATATATATATATATATATATATATAAAGGGTCCTCAAGTAGCTTGCCGAAACTAAGGTTAAGCAAACTCCACAATGACCCAAAAACAATCGCTCTATGGTTTAAGTTACTAAATTCTTCTAGCGATATGATTTCTTTTCTATGCTTTGTAAATCACTACAAATTCTATAAAAAATTTAGCAGAGTTTCCTTTGTAAACCCAACATTTCCCATATTTGAAAATCGATTTCCAAACATGTTTATATGTATTTAAATACAACCACAACCAACACACAATGTCATTTTACGTCTAACTAGATAACCTAAGGAATTTTACGTCTACTATATTCTTAATAATAAACTAAGGAATTCTTAATAACTTATTAAAATAACACACCACTACTTCCACCTTGAGTCTTTATTCTAGTACATGTTAAAATAGTGATAACGTTCACAATGATAAAGGCTTTCAACATGTCCTGATACTTTTATAATCATCCTACTTGAAACACAAATAAATAGATGATAAAACTAATTGACATAGCCATAAGCTAAGGAGCTCATTCATCATGTAATACTTGTAATATTTTTATTTATATTGTTATAGTTGTTGTAATCGTCATAGGCGGCTCATACGATTTAATTGAACAATGTGGCCCTGCTTATTACAAACCCAATATACTCCCACCCATTTACCATATTTCATTTGATGCTACCATTTATCATGCATTCGGATACATGCATATACATACAAGTGGTGTGAGAAATTAAAGAGAGAGTATAGAAGAGATAGAGTTTACGTACAAAAACAAAGGGTGGAGCACGGTGAGGAAGAGAAGGGGAATTCCTTGCTGGGTTGGTGGCGTTTGTGGTGAGGCTTGTGGCGCGTTGAAGGGTTGCTCTTGTCGGATGTTGGTAAGTTATGGTGGTGTTGAAGGCTGGAATATAATGCGGGGTTTGTGGTGAAGTAGCTAGGTTGGAATGTGGGGTTCGATGCTGGGTTCGTGGCGAATAATCTAGGTTTTGTTGGTGGAGTTGAAGGCTGGAATGCTCGGCGTTGAAGGCGAAGTAGCTAGCTTAGGTTTTGCAAAATGAAAGAAATGAAGCAGCGTAGTAGTCGTGGTTTTTTTTTATTTTTATTTTAGGGAGATAAATATGCGGCTGGGCTAAGGTAGTGACGCCGCATATTATTAGGGTTGGAATCAATATGCGGCGGGGCTAGACAACTGACGCCGCGTATTAATAGGGAATGAATTAAATTGCAGCGGTTTTAGTTAACTAACGCCGCATATTATTAATAATTTGCGGGTTTTTTGGTATTACGCCGCAAAACTTACTCTTTTTTTTTTTTAATTCAAGAGCACCTTACTCTACATACTCTCAAAACTTCAAAAAAAAGTTCTAAGTTGGCTAGTACAACACACAAGACGTGCTATGGACTATGTTATTTACACGATAAATTTTTACAGGCCCACCAAGGCACAAGCCCTGCTTAATTTATCACAAAACAAGAAGATATATCAAGTCTTTGATAGAATAAAATCAATCACAAAACAAGTACATTTGTATTGTGTATTTTGCCAATCCTAACAAGCCTTGAATTTTACAGCCTAAGCATGGTCTAGCCCGTCAAGATGGCCCTTTGTCCGTGCTTTATCTTAACAAAACCTTCAAATTAGGCCTATTACAACAATTTAAAGAAAAAAACACTGACGGACGAGTCAATGAGGGGTCAAAACATCCTAACGACACTGTAATTTTCCTTCCTCGATCACCTTCAAATTAAATTAATGCAAACTAAGTCAAATATTAGTAACCCCTAAAATATACAACCATAAACTTGATTTCTTGACCAATTTCTCAAAGGTCAACACATTAAAAATACCCGTAATAAGTAATAACAATATTAATAATAATAGATTCTGAGGACAAGTCATAGAGTGGGAGAGAGAAGTTGAGGACATCCTCCCATTTCTTTGACAACCTCTTTAACAATAACAATCACCCTGGAAATTATCATACTCATTTCAGAAAAATCATTCAACCAACTAATAATACCCTAAAATAGGAAACAATTTTTTTTTTTCTTCTTCTTGTTTCCTTTGAACTTGCATTGGACATTGTTCAATCACCCAACTTCTGATCTGGGAGTCCCTTATTTTGTGTATCCATTTCTGGGATTTGAAGTTTTTGTGCTACTAGTTATTCGGGATTCCTAGCTAAAGGTGTTGTTGGGATCAATACTATACAGTTATTTCAGCTGCAGAAATAATAAAGATTGGATTTTTTTAGATTGGGTGTTAAAAGGATCAATTTTTTTTTTATTAAATTTTGTTGAGTTTTGGTTGTATCCATGATGATGTGGAGGGATCCTGGACAGCCTGCAGATTCATATTATGAAGTCAGACCTGAAATTACAGATGCTCCAAAGACCAAGTTCAGGATCAAGGTTTGTTGGGCCTTTTTTTCCTTAACGTTTTGATCTTCATATTTCAGTTATTTTTAATTACAAATGTCGGTTTATTCATTGTATATGTGATCTATACTATTGCAATGGTTGCATAGAGTTGTAGATGTTTGGGGTAAGGTTAAATGCTGTCGTTTGTTTTACTAGGTTAATGCGTTAGCTTACATTATCAGTTTGTGTAGAATGTCTTTTGTAGGATTTATGATCATTGAACTAGTGGGGATCTGTTTTATATGGACTACAGGTCCAGGCAATCGAGGTAGTGATCTTGTCCCTCAAATCAGGTTCTCCAACGGGGCTTTTGAACGAACTTTCGATAGGCGAGGAATGTATTACAGTTGAATGCGATGGGCAGTGGAAAATTTTGAGATTGTTTAGTTAGTACTTGATTATGTTTACTGGGATTGCTCTTGAGTGAATGACTAGTGTTGTAGGGTGCTGTCTTTTTGAGAGGTTTGGTTTTGAAAGTAGTTCTATTTCAGCAGGAATTGTTGCTTCTTAATCCCAATGAGCATTAGTTTCATTTTTGATTTTCAGGCTGGTAAAACATTGAGCGTAAGGAAATGGCAATCGGCTTTTAATCTCGATGGTGAACTTGATATAAGCAAAACACTTGGTAGGATACATCGTGGGGTAAGTTTGATCAGAATCTTTCATTAACTTTATGTTTTGATGCAGTTATATTGTGCTCTACGCTTGGTTGAATTTGTAGCCTTAAGACTTGTAGACTTGTAGTGCTTTGAGGACATTGATCACATTCTTACAATTTCATTATTATATGTTCGAAGTATCATTGAGGCCTGTTGTCTGTCATTGTTGCATAGTTAAAAAATTATCGTGAATAATGTTTCATGACTTGTTATCAAACCATTCAACCTATACTTAGAAAACATACCTGTAATCAACTACTTCGTTTCAGTGTGAGCTACCTGGATCCATTCTTATCTCATGTTCCCAAGGCTCTAACATTTTTCTTTGTCCTATTGGAATTAACTCATTTAACAGAAAAAGAGGAACATAGTATGATAGTGAAACCTGGAGCTTCCTGTGGCTGATCTCCAGCTTTGAATATTTTGTCTTTGGAAACATAATGCTTAAGGATCTTATGTGTACACTTCCTTATCAGGGGGTCCATCCTTCTATAAGGGGAGAGGTTTGGGAATTCCTGCTTGGATGTTTTGATCCAAAGAGCACGTTCGATGACCGATCACAAATACGGCAAAAGAGAAGGTAGTCTTTTCACCCATGATTGTGAAGTTAGTTCTTGTATTGAATAATATCTGACTATTTCTCCAAGAAAGTAAGAAATAGAGAGTTTGTGTTGTTGCAGAAGAGTAAATTGGCACTTTTAGGAGTTTACTAATTCCTAGGGCTGTAGCAACAAATTATCAGATGTGATCTGCATGTAGCACAATCAGTTATTTGAAATCTAGAACAAATATTTCAAACTGATTTTGATGCTGTAGATATGATATAAACTAATGTCATGGTGATTACAAATGTGTACAACATATTGTTGCACGTGCCTAAATCATTGCAAATGCCTAATCCGCTGCAACCTGCAAGTGGATTCTCTGTAATCTGTGTGATGTATTGGGAATAAGGTCTCACTGTTTATTAAGTTCTTGCTTCTGTTTCTATGGAAATTTGAGTCCTGCAATTAGATTCCTTTGATTCTGGTGCTTCTCTGAGTGTCTCATGGGGAAAGAAGTTGTAGTTACTGTTTTAACTTCTAAACCTTATGGAATCATCTGTATATTCTTGATGATGAATTTTGGCTTAGTAGAACTCCCTTCCATTAATAAGTAAATGGTTTCTACAAATGCCTCAGTTCCACAATTGGGGAAATTATGAATCTTCCAGATTGTTGCTGTTGTTTGGTTCAAGTTTTTGATATTATTATGAATATTTTATGTTAAACTATTAGCCTCTATGCAGTTTCTGAAAAGTGATTGTGTTGTATGATCTGCTGCAGCTACATTTCCTGGCTGCTGAGCTTGTATTTGATCGGTTACTTACCATTTATGTTTTATTCTATTTCTATTTTTACTTGCTATTTGATAGTCTTAGCCCCTGATTGATACATAGAGTTTTGGACAAAAATCAGAGAAATGGGGTAGTTTAAGAGGTTTGTATCAAACCTCTATAATTTTATTAGATAATTGGTTGATAGGAAGGTGTTGAAATAAGTGCTCAAAATTGCTGTGTGAGAAGTGGTCCTTAATATCATGGACATGATTAGTTTATGCATAATGTTAGTGGATCTTAGTTAGGGTTCCTTTGTATTTTTTATGGATTAGTGGGTTATTCCACATTCCTGTATTGGTGCTAGTTATTTTAGTGTATTTTATGAGCCTATAAAAGGCATCATTGTATTATGTATTTACTTGGATTTAATTAAGCAATTGTTCATTGTTTACTATTACTTTTGCTTATCTATTCTCTCACTAATTACAATATTAGTTCAACAGGAGGGAGGTTTGAGTTCAATCTACAAATTCTTTAAAATTGGTGATATTGGGACTTTGGGAGTGGTGTTCACAAGAAAAGGATTGCAATTTGAGATTGAAATGACAAGCTTGTCCAGAATTTATTGAAAAAGGACACTCTGCAATAAATTGTGTTGATATTTTTCTTTGTTATTCTATATAATCAAGCAGCTAATAATATTACTTATCAATTTAATTTACCAAACATATTAGCTGGTGGGATTAGAAACTAACAGATAATGAAATAAGCTGTCTGTTTTTGCTGTTTACTTATCAGCCGTTTGTGTATGTTTGCAGAGTCCAATATGCTCAGTGGAAAGAAGAGTGCCGTCAGATGTTTCCACTTATTGGCAGTGGTAGAATTATAACAGCCCCAATAATTAACGAACGTGGAGAGCCTGTTCAGGATCCATTGGTACTCTTAGAGACAAATCTAGAAGATGATGCTGGTGCTGGGACCACTGCTCTTGGTACTGGTGATACTAGTGTTCCAGGAAGAGCAAATAACAATGGTCCCATGTCCAAGAAAGAGATTCAGTGGAAGCTCACTTTGCATCAAATAGGTTGGTGTTGGATTTACTATGGTAATTTGTGAGATATGTTTCAAATTGAAGGTTCAACTGTCACAATCAGTGGCCTGTTATTTTTCTTTTCCTACCTTATTTCTGAAAACTTATTTGGAGTGATGTCTAAGTGAAGACGTTCTAGGGTTTTCCACATCTTGAATTACATGAGATTGAGAATTTCGGTTACAGAGTCTGCTTAGGTTCCCTGTCCAACGCACAGGGTATGTAGTGGCATTGGTTGAACGGTTTTGTCCACTTATCTAACTTGTACCACTTCCACTTCATACTATGTTGTACCCACAGTTTTTGAGGTCAATCCTCTCCGTTTATTCTTCTGAATATGTACTGATAAGATCTTTGTAAAACCAATTGTTTCTAATACAAATCTAATAGTATAAATAATTAATTTATGAATAGATTCTGAGTAAGAGATTGATAATGAAATTTTGATCTCAATAAGTGCCTAACTTTGTAAAACGGGTGGAGTATGTTGCCGAAGACCTCTGACTCTGAATGTTGTCAACTCGTGTTTCTTCTCTTCTGTGGAAGTGTCTTTCATTTCCTTCCCTTCATGCTTTCTCTTTATGTTTGATGGTCCATATGTTTCTTTGTCTAGACACTTGTTCCTGAGTTGGAAGTCATTTGGATGGGAAAGCCTTCATTGCTTATACTTCATCTCCTTTACCAATTGCTGCTGTCTCAAGATGTTTCTCTTATAATCATGAATTTTGTCGCTACTGTTATGTGCAGTGTCTTCGTTCCTTCAGCTGGTTAGTTCAGATGATATGTTGTGTTTTAGAAGAAGTAATAAAATAATTCCCTGCCATAGTGTTGGAAAAGCTTTTCGGTAGCTTGATGTAATCCTCGCTAGTAGTTTTGTTAATGAATCTTTGCCTTATCTCTGTGAGTATCATAACTCTGGACAATTGTTTATGCTAGGTCTTGATGTGAAACGCACTGATAGGGCTCTCATCTTCTATGAGAAACAAGAAAATCTTGCTAAACTTTGGGATATATTGGCTATTTATTCCTGGATAGATGGAGATGTTGGGTACTGCCAAGGTTAGTTTCATCTAACTCCCTTGGCTTAAGTCTTGTTGACCTGAAGATTGAACTTTTCAAGTTACTCCCTAGATTTATATTATTTGTGTCATGTGGTAGCTTGAGTTGCATTGAAAAAACCTTTTTTCATAAAAAATGTTGGCATTATAGAATTTCCTTCAGAGTTGACAAGGAAATATACTTAAGCTGCATGAATGAAATAAGAATTGAATGGATGGATTGAAAGGGACCACTTAGATATGACTTTCCTGAACTATGCTCTGCTTACTGAATGAGCATCTCATTGGGCAAACAATTTCTAACCCAGGAATGAGTTGTTTCATTTGATTCCAAAGTTTTGACTGTGGCACATGCTGAGGTGCTTTGGCATAAGGTTTGATGATCTGTCATCTATGTTAGCTGTGCATTTGTCATACCTTGACATAAGGCTGTCTGACCTGTAAAAAGTTACAAATCTAACTAAATTGATAAAAGAAAATTTTTTTGGGAGTGCCCCGCTGGAAAAAAAATTTATCATTTTTTTTTTATTGTATTTAGTAAAAAGTGAAACTGAACTAACATGTCATATTACCCATATATACTTTAAAGAAAAATTACGTGTCATATTTCATAAAAAATTATGAAGTATGTATATTATTATAATTTCACAAGTAATATTATAAATTTACAATTTTTATATAATTAGATTCATGTTAAAAAATTCTTCAAAACAAGATCCATTAATTATATGTTTTTTAATATTCTTCCTACTTTCTGCTAAGGGGCATTATTTTTGTTTTTCTTAGTTTTGTTCTATTTCTTTTATGAATAAGAAATTCTCTCGTTTGCACTTCATAACCCCTTCACATGTTAATAATACCATTGTTTCTAAAATAAATTTTCTTTCCTATTTAATAAGCAAAAAAGGGACCAACTTCCTCTCCCTCTTGCAATAGTATGAGTTTAATCAAGACGCTACTTAAATTTTAATTGGGTTATAGTTTAATGAAGACTATTTACCTAAAATTAATTGTATTATGAGTTTTATATCATTTTCAATTAATTTAAGATCTAAATTGTAGTTAACATTGTGAGGATTGGGATCCTATTTTAGATCGATGGAAGGGAGGTAAAAACCGATTAAAAACATAGCTAGGATCATGATCATACAATATGAGAAAATTGCAAAAACACATATAATACAAGGGAAAAAAATAGGATCAAAATCAAAAAATTTAAAGCAATCCTACAAGTATTCTACGCCTAGTCCAGATAATACAAGGGAAAAATATCAAGCATAGTATTTAAATATTTTTCGTTTTTTCTTACACTTTTCCTATTGAGTTACCTAAAAGCAACATCAAATCATAAAATGTTTGAAACACCAGAACGTAAAATTTTTGAAACTACAATGATGGTATTACACATGCCTTATCAAAAGGCCTTGAAAACTAATTTACGACCCAATTGTAGGAATTTTGAAAATTGGTTGAAAAAGGTGTTTGAGTGAAAGTAGATGATTCCAATCTTAGGGCCTAATAAGTCCCGTCAAAATTATTCAAAATGACCGAATTTTGAAGGTTAATATACCCAGTTTTTAAGTCATTCGAGAAATTTCCTAGATTGAAATAACAGTACAACATGTTTCCTAGGCTCATGTGAGGAGGTTTGAAATGATTTAATACCTTCTATTCGGTCTCCAGAATCCTTAAGGACAAGTTTAGGATCCAATTATAAGAGTTTTGGAAATCGATGGAATAGGTGTTTTGAGTAAGTAGATGGTTTCCATTATTCTTAAATATAATATGACCTTATAAGATTCATGGTAAGCATATCAAAGTATTTTTTCTCTAGGTCTAGAATTGTGTAAAATGACTGAAATATGAAGGTTTATACACTTTATTTGAGATAATTTGAAAAATTACTAAAATTGAAATAAAGGTATTGGCTACTTATATGTTCGTATGAGGAGTTTTGAAATGATTCAATAACTTATATTTGATCTCTCAAGGCCCTAAAGACGAGCTTAGATCCTAGTTGTAGGAGTTTTGGAAATCTTTGGGTGTTTTGAATCAAATTAGATTATTTCAATCACTTGTAGGATTTAACATGACCTTATAAGTCCCATGGTAAAACATATCATAGTGTTTTCTCTCACCGAATATAGAATTGTTCAAAACGACTAATTTTTGAAGGTTATACATTTGTTTTTGAGGCAATTTCAAAATTATAAAATTGATTAAAGGTATTAGATGTTTTTCATAGGGTCAAATTAAGAGATTTGCAATAATTTAATACCTTATATTTGGTCTACAAAAGCTAAAAAATGAGTTAAGAACTTGTTTGTAAGAGTTTTAGAATTTGTTAAAAATGGGTGTTTAAAGTCAAGGTAGATGATTCCAATCACTCTTACAACCTATTATGACCCTATACGACCCATGATAATCATATCTAATTTTATCGGGTGCAAAATTGTCCTAAATGACCAAATTTTGTCGGTTACACGTGTTTTTGAGTCATTTTTCGAAATTTTTTAGAAATCCAAATAAAGGTATTTGAAGCTTTTAACGGTCATCAAAGGAGGTATGTAACCATTCAATACCTTGTTCTTAGTGTCCAAAGGCCCTAAAAACAAGTTTAGGACCCGTATGTAGGAATTTTGGAAATACTCCCTCAATCCTTATTTATTTGCCTCATTTACATAAACCTACTTTTATAATTTTTAGTTGGGAGAATTAATGAGAGAGATATTTGGTAGGACCATATAATATTATTATGAGAGTAAAATTGGTTAGTTAGTAGTTCAACCTTACCTAAAATAGAGTAATTTTTGGGGACAACTCAAAGTAAAATATGGGGGAGTATATTAACATGATTGTTTAGAGTCAAAGTATAAGGTTTTTATCAATCCTAAGCCATACTATGACGGTATAGGACCCTTGGAATGCATATCAAGGTGTTTTCTCAACGATTTCAAAATTATCTAAAATGATCGAATTTTGAAAGTTATAGTACATTGTTTTTAATTTTAAAAAACTTTCAAAGTTATCATAATGGTATTAAGTGGCTTATAGGGTCATATGAGGAGATTTGGTACCATTTAATAACTAATAATGGTTTTTCAAAGGCAATAAAACATGTTTAGGCTCTATCTTAGAATGTGGTTTAACTGAAAGTTTGGAAATGATTGAGAGAGTTCCTAGAATCTCTAACATCGTGTGGTGTTACCTATTTTATGACCGAAATTCAAAAATGTCTTGTATTTGAAAGTCAATATACATGATTTCGATCCCTTTGGTGAAACATATTAGAAACTAATGGGGTATTATATTATTAGATGCCTCGTAGGATTATACCAGATTGTTTGGAACCATAAACAATCATCAATTCAGATAAGAATATTTGCTGAGCTCCGTTTCATATTTAGGAATGTTATACCACTCTCAGAGAAAAGGACTAGACAACTCAAATGATGGATTGTTTTAAATATATTTTTCATAATAAAACTATATTTTTCCTTAAAAAAAAAATATTTTTCCATATTTTTATATTTTTTTCTCAAAGTTTTTTCAATTTTTTTTTACAAAATCCTTTTATTTGACCTCCAATAGTTTTCTCATATTTCTCCATTTTTTGAATTTTTCCTATGTTCCCCTCTTTTTCTCCATTTCTATAAATCTATTAATATTATAATTTTTTTTGAAAAAATAAAAACACGCAAAATAAGCTAACCACTCAATTTACTCATACGATCAACTGAACAAGTAGGATGAGATCGTAGTGGAATTGGGCAAGATCATAGTGGACTTGTGATTTAACAATATTGACTGTAGATAAAAATAATTATCCTTGATATTGTAGTATAATAGAAATTTTGGAAATTTTGGGATACCATCACAAACAAAAAAATAAGGAAAATTTATAACTCACAATTTGCAATTACAACTATAAGAGTACAACAACTTTTTGAACTACAATAATGATTGAAAAATCCGGTTGAATCAACATAGTCTAAAGATAAAGATTTCTTAACTCTATGGTCCAAAAATTATTTGAGGTGTTAAAAATTACTTTGTCTAATAAATATTAATTAAAATTAATATATGATGAAGAAATTTTCTTCTTCATAGTTTTGTTTGAGAGTTTCCTATGGTCATAAATGATGTACATACAATTGTATGTGACATCATTCCTGCATAAAATAATTTAATTTAGAAATATCATAAAATAGAGTTTCAAAATATGGTACCTCATCTCTAATTGTTTCAATTGGGGTAGAGGATTTACATTTCTACCATATTAGGGGATCAGACTATCCATGTAGTGAAAAAGAATTGAACAACGGGGCCCTCAAAAACTACTTATCATTATATTCTCTTTGTATTTCATATTTCTTGGATTCATTGGATTATTGTATGGGAGGAGGGTACTTTAGGAAGTAACCTTTATTACGCTAGTAATGTTGGCTTGAATAAGAAGATAGTTGTTAGTGGGAAAGTCTTATATAGTTAACTAGGGAAGGGAATGCATTGTGGATGTTAAGAGTAAATGTCATTCTCTCAAGATAGGCAAGGCCTGTAATTGGTGTTTTTTCACCTAGATTATCATTTATTCAGTCATACGCTAAGTTGTTCTTCTCCTTGAGCACATATCCTGGAAAGAGTTATCTATTATTCTTAGAGTTAGAAGCATGAAAGGAGGGTTGGATATGAGAGCCAGTCACATTTATGTTTTACCTCGTATGATAGTGTTATTTGACATATTCCAAGGTAGTAAGAGGACTGATAAAGAAAAAAAGAAAGTGCTAAATACTCTATACATTTTAACAACCTCCAATCATCAAGTAATGGACAAAACCCTGTCCTCAGACACAAAATATACTAGCGAAGGATGCATACTCTACGGATACCACTCAGCATTTGTATTACAACAGCCCCATAAATCAGGGAACTAATAGTTATGTGCCTGTCACAATTAAAAGCTGGAACATTTTGAAATGTTGTTTTTCCAAGTGCAGGAATGAGTGATCTTTGCTCTCCCATGATAATTCTCCTTGACAACGAAGCCGATGCCTTTTGGTGCTTTGAACGCCTTATGCGCAGATTGGTACCTTTCTTCTTCTGTGGCGTAGTATTTGAACTATTTTTATTTGCTTAAAGCCAAGTAAAATACTTATTTTATGCTGGCAATATGACCTATCAGAAATGTGGCTCCAACCCCCCCCCCCCCCCCCCCCCAAATGCATGATGGCATATGTTCTTCATGTCGGGAATCCATGTCTTTTCATTTCATATGATATGATATTTGGTGCAATTGCTTACAAATGTTCTGTAATTTGAAATTTTAAAGCGAGGAAATTTCAGATGCACTGGCAGATCTGTTGGTGTAGAGGCACAACTTAGCAACCTAGCATCAATTACTCAAGTTGTTGATCCGAAACTTCATCAGCATTTAGGTAAACCTCTCTTTTTGTTCTATTCTATCATTATCTCATCAAACCACCCCATTTGTTTATTATGAGTGGATACTTTTTCATTTCAGCTGCAAAGTTTATATTGAAATTATTCTAATTTAGCTCCTCCTCTCTCTTATAGAGAGATATCAGTTAATGAGAAAAAAAAAAAAAAGTGTAGAGGAATATCAATGTTTATATTGAAATTATTCAATGTTAGCTGTTTCTGTTAGTTTCAAATTTTACTAGATTTTATATTACTCTTTTTCCATTAATTGTATAGATGAAATGTTTCATAGTTATCATGACATGACAATGAACTCCCTTTTGGTTATGGAGAACAGAGACACTTGGTGGAGGTGACTATCTTTTTGCCATTCGAATGCTCATGGTTTTGTTTCGCCGAGAATTTTCTTTTGGTGATTCTCTGTACCTTTGGGAGGTATGACGAAAACATCTTTTAATCTCTTGATTACTTCAAGCTTTGAACATAGGTGGAGTATAAATTAATTCTAGTTCAATCTCACCTGCCAAATTCCTCAATTGAAATCTGTTTTATTCTCACCTCTGTATTTCTCAAGTGAAATCAATTGAAATCTGTTTATTTTCATTGTTTTCTTTATGATATTTTATGGTGTTTAAGTAGTTTCTTTTTTTTTTTTTTTTTGTGATCGAGCACTTCCTCTATTGTTTTGCTCACTGAAAGATACCAGTGGTAAAATAATATTTCTTGCTGCCCCCTAATTGTCCAGTGTATGTCAGCGGACAAGTACATGATACTTTTTAACTTCAAGCCACACTGTTTTGTCCACTCCAGAGTCTTAGTTTATGAAATAATTGTGATTTTGAAGGTCAATAAGATATATAATACGAGCTTGTTTGTGTTCCTAGAAGTAATCATAGTACTGGACACCTAATTATATGCTCGTAACTGATTTTGTAAAATAAAATGTCGCTACTGAGTTGGGCATGTACTCTCCAGAAATTGTTGGATTTTATAACTCATGCTCAAGAAATCAAAACCCTTTATGTTACTTTCTATAGTCTTTGTATCCTATACTCAATAATCTCAAGAATTTTTTGAATTGTCAAATGCTCCAAATTCTTAGAATCAAGTATGAATTAAGGGGACCCTAGGAGGCATTTTTGTTTTGGGTGATTGGAACCATCTCAACCATCTCCTAACTATCATTTTAACCAATTTCAAAGATGCCTCTTATTAGGGTCTAAACATGTTTATGGCCTTTGTCCATTTGAAATTAGGCACTGAATGATTTAAAACATCCTCATATTACCCAAGGAGTAATCATCCTTGGTCTTGGAAGAGTACTTGTAAAGTGAAGGAAGTTCTGAAAAGTGGTTTTTCATCAGAGAGCTAGAGTTTTCCATAAAGAAAACTTACAAATGGTACTGTGTTGATGATGAGAGAGTGATTCCTTGGATAAAGGGGTATGGAGTAGGCTCTCTTGTAAACATCAAGTGTTTGAATGGTTAGCAGGTTGTACTCTAGGGACAGATTATATCAATTGCACATGCGCAACTCTTGTGTTATTTGTGGGAATGCAGTTGAAACACACGAGCACCTATATTTTAAGTCACTTCAGCAAAGAGTTATTCACCAAACTTCTGCAGTGGGTTGGAGTTCATGGAGTTGATCGGAGAAGATTTAAAGACTCTCTGTTCAAGAAAAAGGTGGTGCTAGAGTGGTAGCTGCAATCACTTATTTTGTGTGAAATGCAAGAAATGAGGCATTATGGAATGCTAAGATTTTGATGATAGATAAGGTTGCACATCAGGTAAAATTCAATTTAAAAACTAGAATACAAAAACTTAGGCGGAAGAAGATTAGCTAAAGTGACTTCAATTGGTTAGATAGTTTGTGAATTGATTTTGTTTTGGTTATGTAAAGGTCAAGTTTCAACCTTTGTTAGGTGCTTCTATCTTGAGGTAGTTTTGTTGTAAATCGATTTTTGATAGCTAATAATATCCTTACTTGCCAATTTTTTTGTTTTTTTTTTTTATCATTTTGGACAATTATAGGATTATATTAGGTCTTACGTGTGATTGAAACCATCTACTTTGACACTAAAAACCATTTCAATCTGATTTAAAAAACTCCTACATATTGGTCCTAAACTAGCCCAGGTTTCAAAACTCGTAATATGACCCTACGATGTATGTTGTACCATGATTTCATTTTTAGAAGTTATTTTGAAAACATCTTTAAAATGATATATGAATAACCTTCAAAATTCAATCCTTTCAAATAATTTTGTACCTAGCGAGGGATCACCTTCATATGTTTTCCATTTGTCTAATAGGGTTGTATTAGGCCCTACAAATGATTTAAGCCATCTACTTAGACTTTAAATTTAACCAATTTATGAAATTTCTACAATAGGGTCATAAATTCGGACATGGTTTTTATTGACAGGATATAAGAGTTCTAAACCTACTCACATGATCCTACGAAACACGCCGTTATTTCATTTTTGGAAATTATTTAGAAGATATCTTTAAAATTGTGTTAAACCTTCAAATTTTGGACATTTCTAACAATTCCAGACCCGACGAGGGAACACCTTTATATGGGTCCTATAGGGTCATATTAGGCCCTATGAGTGGTTGGACCCACTTTGACTCTAAAGCGCTAAATCCTTACTTCACATAGACAAGAATATGGGGAGTTATGGGATGTATCTGGTGGGTTGGGTGGGGGGTGGGCGAGGGGATGGGGGGAAGGGGGATTAACTCACCTAATGTATCATTCGTCTACTTTCCTTTCTCCTTTTGTTATCTTTTATTTGAGCATTAACCCTTCAAATCCAATGGAGTCATCTAGGTGACAGGGAAAGTCTTAAGTCCATCGCATTTCACGACATCCTCAAGATAAGGAATGCCAAGTAATTTGGACTACTCAAATGGGATATTTTTTCCAACTGTGGAGGATAGAGATTTTACAATATCAGGAGGGAAGTGTTTTCCTGAATTTCTAAGTAGAGAGAAGTAAAGGGGAAGGAGGGCTTAAGCACAAAATATCATATTGGATTATGATTCTGTCTTGTGAAGAAAATTAGCTACAGAACTTGCACTCACCTACCCACCTCATAGGAAGCAACTTCCTATACAGAAAAGGAAGTTGAAGATTCAACCAACTTTGCCAACCAGACAATGGTACTTAGAGCTCTTCTACGGTTAGTTGCAAGTTCTGTTTTGAGCTACAATGAACTGCATAGGAACCATAGAACCCTCCCTACTCCACAGAATCCTTAGATTCCTCCCTATTCCAATGATAAAAAAAATTAGACATCAGAGCATGGGAATACAAACTAGACTATGTTTGGATATAACTAGGGAAAATGGAATCCATCGTCATTTGTTGTTAAAATGAAAATGGACATATGAAAATGAACCTGGGAAACATATATGAGTATATGTGATGGATAATTCATTCCTACAGAACTTAGTTCTTTTGATTACATGGGTTCTTGCTGAAAATGGAGCAGATTCAGATACAGACCTCTAATTTTCCAGAGAAGTCTCAGTGTACAAATGCTCCCTAGTTTTGGCATTTTGGTGGTTTCTTGTCTTAACAATATTAATGGGTAGGAAAATAGAAATCTGAGAAGGCCGAAAATAATATTGGGATACCTTCATGGTCTTGTATATTCATTTCTTCTAAAGTGTTAACTATGAACTATTTTGTTTAGCTCTTATATAAGTAGTATTTATGTATTCCTGCTCTTTTTGCCTGAAATTATTATTTCCTGGGATTCAGTAGAAAATTTAAACATAGATTTGTTACACTTTTTATGCTTCACACTGCAGCACCCTTACCCTTTAGTCTTGAGATTTTGATCTTGTTTTATGTTCAAGAAGTCAGAAACTTCATTACCCACTTAAAAAGTATAACAATCTAATTGATGATCACAGCTTCTGCTTCCCTAGTTCCCCTTTTTTTCACAATTTGACATTTTGTGAGTATATTGAAACATCTCTAATCAAATTCAACTTTTTTGGTGTGAATATGGAAATACAGATGATGTGGGCTTTAGAATATGACCCTGAACTTTTCTTGGTGTACGAAGAGCCTGACTCCGCTTATGAAAGTGCTGATGGATCTAGAGGAAAACCAAAATCTATTCGCCATTATGGAAAGTATGAAAGAGAAATTTTGAAGAGTGGATCAAAGGAAGACGCACCTCTCCCCATTTCTGTCTTCCTTGTTGCAAGTGTATTGAAAGAGAAGGGCCCAAAACTACTTAAAGAAGCTCGTGGCCTGGATGATGTTGTAAAGGTTTGTCTCCAGTCCTTACTGATTACTTTTTGCAGCGAAACCTTTGTTGGTTGTTAGTGTCAGTGTGTCACTGTATATTCACCAGCATGAATATCGTACAGGACATTTCTGAATACACTTTTGAAATTTTTTACAGTTGTCATGTCCGCAAAAATAATTTCTGCGGCCATATATGTTTAACAGAAAAGTATAAAATGCTGACTTTACTATTTTATATTTTTCTTTTATTATATTTTAACTTTAAGGCAATTGTATAATTGTCTTTTCAAATTTCCTACCTGCTTATTTCTTTAATCTTCCATTATTCAGATTTTGAATGACATAGCCGGAGATATAGATGCCAAGAAAGCTTGCGCCAGTGCAATGAAGTTGCATAAAAAGTATTTAAAACAGGTATCTTTCTTTCCTTGGAAACTCCTGAAATTAGACAACAGGCTACTAATTTATTAATTAGTTGACGGAGACAACTGTAAAGGAATGCAAATGAAGAATGTTAGTGAATATGCATGATGAGATAAGTAAAATAATAGGTTGGAACTGACTAATTGTGGTGATTGTTCCCACAACGATAAGCCATTGAAAATTATCCTGCTAAACATATGAATTAGACAATGCAGCTTAAGATGAATTAAAAGTCTCTCTACGATTGAGGAAAGGTTTCGTTAATCTGTAAAACTCACCCTTATCAGCCTATCAACTTTAAAAATTTATCAGGATGTTTATCAATAGTCGTCATAAGAACTAGTTAGTCATCTTTATTGTATAACAGCTACCTCCAAGCCTAAGATACGTCGTAACATATAAATCCGATGTACCCTAGAAGGTCTGTCAATACACAGCTTTTATTTGCATGATAATTGTGTGTTGGGTTTATCTTTGAGATTGTGTTGCATCTCTATATGCTATTCTTGGAGGTTGTTACTGAGTTTTTGTTGATACATATGTTGATGTGAGGTTTGGGTCATTTTCAGGTAAAGAAGACATAGCACAGGAACTGTAAAATATTTTGTAACAGTAGAGAAATAACCTATCTATACAGTGTCAATTTTTTCGAGTTTACGATGAATAATTATATCATAGAAATCTTTTGGCCACGCATTAATTCACATGTAATCTATCAAGGATTGATGTTTGTTATACATCTATAACATTTTTTGTACAAGTTTCACGGAATTTATGAATATTTTATCCACTTCTTGTGGGTTGTAAGCTTGTAACTTTGATCGTAAAAGCACTTCAAATCGTCAATATGAATGGAATTTTCCGAGCTCCATTTTTTCGAGCATTCTAGTTGTGACGGACTGCTACATTTACGGATTTACCGAAGGGTTATTCTAGCCACATTATTACTCACATGACATCTAAAGATTACAATATGTGATATGAAACTACTCACTTTAGCAAAGAAAACAAATATATGGCTAAGTTCCTTAATATTCTTTTGATGAATATGTTTTTACTCGTTAAAATGCTTTTCTAATGAATATATTTTTACTCATGTACGGCGAGTAAGGAATTTAGTGGCAAATCTGGCAAGCCCGGTTGGATACCAAAGGGGCTATGTAATATATTTGTAATGGACCAAACCTTACGGGGATTTCCTCCTTAGCGAAGGCTAATTTTGGCTAATTTTAATGAAGCATTTCTTCTCAAAAAAAAATACCTACTTTAGCAAAAAAAAAACATAGGAACAAAATTACTTCGACAACACTTTAGGATTGGATGTTCTAATAATTGGTTCTTCATGTGGTATAGAAATGAAAATTGCTCATTATTTTGATGTTTCTAATTTTTAGCCATTAAATTCACTTGAATCGCACGTGAGAAACTAAAACTACAAAAAATTAAAATAAATTCTTACAAAAGGATACACCAAATTATTATTTTTTTTTTTTTACATCCCGAAAACAAATGTTAACATTAAAAACAGAATAAAATAAAGCTAAAACACCGAATTATTGCAATCTACTCAATTCAAAAATACTAGAGAAATATAACAAAGCAACATTCGAAAGAAGTATAAGCCATGAAAATTCAACAATGTCCACATCCAAACTAAACTACAGATCTTAAAATGATGCTACAATGAAACGTATTCTTGTAAATCATAATATATAACTTCATATGTTCTTAAATCCAAGTGATTGGGGCAATGTGGTAATCGTATCAAGGCTTAATGTTATTATTCACTGTGTCAAAGTTTGACCATTTTGATTTCTTAATTAGAAATACTTAGATTGGCAATGTGCAAATTGTTACTCCTACTTTTGTGAAGTAATACAGCAAAGATTACAAGTTTTTTTTTTATACATAAGAAGTAATTAGCTACTTTGAAAAGTAATTAAAATTTTACTACACATTAACTATAGGGTACTTTTTTCCTGGCCCCTTGCGACCTTCCTTATCATACAAGACTTGTATTATTCCCATTTCTCTGGTTTCATGTATTGTGTTCCAATGCTCATTGGGCAACCACTAGCATGACGCAGAATACAATATGACAATCCGACAACAAAATCATATCCTTAAAATACTTGGAAATCTCGCATGTCATGGATGAAAGTAGAGCTTATAATGCAAGCCCCTTACCCTCACTCGGCCCGGCTAGAAAATTTGTCGGGTTTTGGCAGCAGTTTTTGGGCCCGATTTTATAAAAAATGAATGGTTTTGAATAACTCAAAACTAGCATTTTAGATCAAAATGATACTAAATTTTAGGTCTGTTCCCAAAAAAACCTCTTTGTTCTATCGATGAGGTGTCCGGGCTCTGGTACACCATCCCCTCGCATTTCTGATCCCCTCTCCCTCGCATAAGTTCTGCCATTTATATCATTGACGACGACATTAAAATATATCAGTCAGAATAATACAACAAAAAAAAGCTACAACCTCTTACACGCACCCCCCTAGGAGGCTACACAAGAGCTGATAGGAAATGAAAACAATGTTAAATCATACACAAAAATACCATGGAGGATGACATTAACGTTAGTCTTTGCAATTATTTTCATATGTTCATTACTCATTAGTTCATGTATGCCAAGCCAAAGCCAAAGACAAAGACGTCGATGAATTTGGGGATCCTACTCCGGCTCTTAAGCAATAGTGGACCTCCAAAGATCCCCAAAAAAGCCCAAAGTTGCAATGGAATTTACATCTCCTACAATTTCCTAGGGCACGAAAAGGAGTAAACCCCACCCGATCAAGAACTTAACAGCCCAATCGCGGGCCTTCAATGACGTGTTGTTTCAAAAATCTCTTGCAGGTCCCTATGTGAGATGCCTAGAAAAATAATAATAATAACAAGTCTTAAGTAATCTACACGACGAAGAATGTGGCAACCATGCAGGCGCCAGGAACTTAGCCAACAAGGCTTTCCGGATGAATAATTATTGGTTGACTATGCTACAAGATGCGACAGAGTACGTGGCTAAATGTGTCAGTTGTCAGTGATATGCGCACGTCAGTCGCAAGCCATTAGAGTACACTCTCACTTGTCACCTTGGCCTTTCATGAAATGGGGAATGGATATTGTAGGCAAGCTACTTGTAGTGCCAGGACAAAGAGTGTTCATGTTGGTGTTGACTGACTATTTTTCAAAGTGGATATAAGCCAAAGCGTTCCATCATATAAGGGAAAAAGAAGTGATATTCTTTTTGTAGACCAACATTATATGTAGGCTTGGAGTACCTTCAGAGATAGTTTCCGACAACGATTCTCAATTCATCAGTCACAAGACAAAGTGGTTTTGCTACAAGTGGAACATCACCTTAAAATTCTCCACACCTGTGTACCCTCAAGCTAATGGGAAAGCTAAATCCACTAACAAAGTAATCGTTCAGTCGCTAAAAAAGAGGTTAGAACACATTAAAGGGAAATGGGCCGAGAAGTTGGCAAAAATCTTGTGGGATAATAGAATAACTCCAAAGAAAGCAACAGGAAAAGCACCATTCTCCCTGGTATACGGATGCGAGGTTGTCATCCCAGCCGAGGTTCATGTTCCAACAGCAAGGTATGGGCTCCAAACGAGTGAAGAAAATGATCAAAGCTAATCCAGGAAGTAAAAGCAGTCAAGAAAAAAAAGAGAGGTTGCATTGATACGAATGGCCTCACAGAAACAAGTCGTTGCCAAGTCCTACAACAAAAATGTCAAGGCAAAGTGTTTAGGTGAAGGGGATTGGGTCCTGAGAAAAACATTTCAGAAAACACGTAACCCAACTGAAGGCAAGCTAGCACCCACATGGGAAGGGCCATACCAAATAGTGAAAGTTGTTGGGAAAGGAGCATATCACTTAAAAGAAGCCAACGGGAAACATGTACCAAGAAGCTAGAACGTGACTCACCTAAAGAAATATCATTTCTAATTCACATATGTTTGTTTCTTCTCTCTTTAATATTCATTACTGTTCTTTTTACATTTTTTGAATCGTTTAGTGACTTAAGCATTGGAGGGTCATTGGGGAACCAACGGCCTCTCCCTAGTCACCCATACTATAATTTTGTAGTTAAAATCACAAGTCTACATTGAGCTTTTGGTCGCGACCATACCATAACGAGACGGCTAGAACACCTGAACGTCGCAAATTAAGTGTCTTCAGCCAAGACACGACCGTTAGGCACATCATCAAAAGATTGGCACCTACACATAGGAGCGTTAACACATAGAGGTGCCACAAACAAAAAACGCCATAACAACATTCGAGTTGCGGAGACACTTGAACCAAAAAGCATGCATGCATAAGTTACAATCGAATCCGCAACACACAAGAAATTAGAACGCACAAGAAATTAGAACACACAAGCGACAAATGCAAGTTAGAAACATCCAAGCAACATACACAAGCCATCAAAGCAACTAAATGTCAACTAACAAGCAATCGACTTGTGTAAAACAAGTTCTAAGTTGGTAGAAACTAAAGTATGTAAGCAAAGAAATTAGCCAGACAGAAGCCGACAATGTATGAAATTAAAACAGGATACAACGGCAAATTGTTCTCAAACTTAATAGAATAAAAGTATTCTATTTGAAAAGCATGATTAATCAACAGACTTAAACACCAGGGGCATCTTCGACAAGTGAGTCCTCAATAAGTACGTCTCAAACTAGGACACCCACT
This sequence comes from Dysphania ambrosioides, assembly GCA_026401315.1. Classification (NCBI taxonomy): domain Eukaryota; kingdom Viridiplantae; phylum Streptophyta; class Magnoliopsida; order Caryophyllales; family Amaranthaceae; genus Dysphania; species Dysphania ambrosioides. The sequence continues at coordinate 24,606,261 of CM048666.1, forward strand.
GTATACGTAGGAATGTCTGTCACGATGACAACTGATCTCTAGGGATTATTTCTCCCTCTACAGACACAAGTTCATCCACATCACCACAAGCCTCCATATTTGTCCAACATCGCCTGTGCCTCCTCCCTTGAAAGCTTACCATCTAGGAAGCGCTTCATCAACTTGCACTTCAGATTAATCGTCTCCACAGCCAATTGAAACTTGAGAGACTCAACCTCTCATCTCAATTCAGAATTATGGTTGGACATCTGACCCAAATTTTCTTTCAAAGCGGAAAGTTCAGTAGCGCGTTCAGACGACAGGACCCTATACCTCTCCTTGGCCTCGCCTTCAACCTGCAACACCTTCTTCAAGTCCTTGACCTCTCGCTCTAATCGTTCCTTAGCCGATGTCAACTGCTTTGCCTCGCTAGTTAGATCCTTAACGTGATCTTCCAACTCGTCGATCAGTTTTCTCTTCACCTTGACGTCCAATTCAAGTAAGTCCTCAATTTTGGAGATGTGAGTACAAAGGAGCAAAGCGTCTTGAAAAGGCCTATACATTAAGTAAACGTCAGGAATATCATAAAACCTTAACGATAAGAACACATTGTCAAGGAGACTCACTCGAAAACTATGGAAGGCAAAAATGTTGGCCAAGTCCATACCAAGGACATTGTCCTGCTTTAAGATAAAACCGGGGAGCAGGAGCTAGTCCCCATCAGGGAACATAGACGCGGTAGTGTACTCGCTATCCATGAATCAGATGGGGAGTATGATCTGCTGATGGGTAACTCTCTTGGCGGCTTACGGCTCAAATAAGTCATCTGATATAACCGTGGGAAGTTGGCTAGCAGCACCAGTTGGCGCCTTGATGGTTGGAGTGGTCTTCGCAGGAGTAGGCACAAGACCACGTGAAGGACTAGATTTGGGAGTAGGCATGGGGATGGCTGGACGGTTGTCAACCATTACTGAAGAAGGGTTGCTTGAATAAGCTTGACTGGGATCCTCACTGTGGGAACCAATCTTTCTATTTTTAGCCCTAAGACACTTCCACATTTCAGATTCCGACATTTTGGGCGCATGAGCTCGAGTGCTACCTGTTCATCAACCCCAAGTCTAACTTAAGAATCTTTATGTAACGCTAAGTGAACAAAGACAAAACGAAAAGTTAAGCAATTACTAGTTGGCTGAGACATGGTGGCTGTTGAAGAAGTGTCTGATGACTCAGAGATAGAAATAAACTATTTTCCTTTCGAGAATCCCCTCTCTTCTGGTAAAACGTCCGACCCGTAGGCAAGATTCGACGCAACTATTCTGAAACTCCTCTTATCACGGTCGATCCCTAGGAGAGCGTAGGTTTTGATGGCGGAATCAGGACCGGATTTGATGGCCTTCACTTCTGGGGCTTCAAACCAAAAGATTTAAGGCACCGATTAATGAGATTTTCAATTAAGAACTGCACAACGGAGAACAAACATACCTGGAATAAGAGGGCCACCGATAGCAATCCAAGCACAATCCATTCCAAGACTGGCCTTAGGGACAAACACATAGTGCTTAGTTTAACCTATGTCATTATTCCCCTAGGTCAGACATTAGGGCTTGCCTACCCATATTAAAGAACAGAGTGTACCACCTCTCCTCATAATTTTTAGAGAGTAGGATAAGGCAAGGTCAAATACATTATAGGGGGAGGACCATCCTTTGGTTACTACTTTAATTACCTTAAAAATTCTCCAAGTGCCATGCATAATTTGGCAAGGTTTGAACCCATACGTACCCATGAACTCTTGAACCAAGGAGGAAATGGGAAACCTATAACCAAATAGGAAAGGATACTCATAAACTGCTACAGAGTCGTCCAGGCAATCAGAGATCAACCAGTCGCCTATAGTGTATACCTTTACCCCAGACAAACCCGCTAAAAGTTTGAAGGACTCAAGGTCTTCAAAGATTTGGATGGTGCTACGGTCGGAGGCCATTAATTTTGGGGGGTTGCGCTTCTCTCTACGAGCTTGAGTTTTCTTTTTATTCTCTACGACTGAACTCGAAGAGATCCTCTAGTGGTAGTTGTTTTTCTACCCATGGAGAGTTAAGGAAAGGATGATTAAAATATTGAAGGAAGAAAGCAAAATTACATGACGTGAAAACCGAGCGAAAATCAAGGAAGCAGTGCTTGCACTTGAGAGAAAATCGTAGAGAAGTGATGTGAGGAGTTAAGACACTTGCTTTAAAGGGAAGACCAAGGTAGCGTGGTAGTTGTGTAATGAATTTGGCAAAAGTTTCGAAAATTCAAATTTGAAGGGTAAGGCGGTTGTCTCTTCAACTTCTCATTTTCAAGGAGCAAATTGTTAGAGTGAATTTTCTACCGTTGGACACGTGGCCAAGCAATGCGACCAAGAACGATTATCTAAGTGACGCGGGAAGGTAGTGGTTTCAACTAAGTGTTCAAATGAGATTACTAAGATACACTAAACTTGGACACATGTGCAAGAGAGTTCAACGGTTACTAAAGTCTCCCATAGTCTGACAGTTGCATAATGACTAGCATGAGTGCGAGATAAATGCAGGGAAGTTGCAACTAATGGATAAACATGTCATGGAAAATAGGGGAGAAGTGGTTACGCGTTTGACTTGATGTAAATCGATAAATAAGGAAATTAAACAATATATAAAGAGGATAGTTGAGCAAGAGAAGACAATCAGCTACTAAACTCTAGCTCACTACTCCACATTAAAAAGCATCCAGCTCGTTCTTATTTACATTTCTGTTTACATCAATATTTGCATTTACATTCTATTTGATACAACTTGTGATTTGTAACAACTAAGGATTAGCCCTTGACATAGTGAAACGGTAGCCAAAATAAGCTTCGCGGTTTTTCCCAATTTGGGTTTTTCCGCGTCAACAACTTGTAGTGTCGCTTGCATCTTGTTCTTTCTTTGTGTATCGCTTGTCAATTCAACCTTCGCGTGGTATAGCTAATTGTTACACGTTTCTAATCTTAAATTGGAATATAGTCAACAATTTTTGGTAGAAACATGTTCCTACTTAGCTGATTAATTCGATCAAAAAGGGCAATATCTGACTAATATTCGTGTCAACTCTAATAAAAAAGAAGAGAAAGAACAGAAAACATAGCACCTCAAAATTTTTGTAATATTCTCGATATATTATGTCAAATTTTAGTCCCTCTTAGTTGCTGAAGCCTGGAAGGTAAAAGATCCAATAGATCATTATATCAAGATAATCTGCAATGACTTTCTCCCTTTTTTGTTTCTTTTCTTCGACACCTAAAGAAAAGGGAAATTTGTAATATACATCCAATATATATAAAAATGGGGAGGTATTCAATAAGAAGGGTATTAAAAGTGGTTAGATCTAACACATAAGATTTCATGTAAAAAAAAAGGTTACCGTAACGATGAAAAATGTCACTATAAGTGAGGAGAAAAAGGTCTCATTTTAAGCTCTTTCTATAAATAATAGCATATATATCATGCTCTAAATAGAGAAACAGGTAGCAAATACTCCATGAAAAATAGAATTGAAATAGTGAAAAATATGTACAACTTTATTTTCTAATTGCACAACTTTATTTTTACATAGTGCAACTTTTTAAAGCCAAAATAACTTTAATTTGATCCCATTTAAAAATTTAATGTTGTTCAAAATATATTGAAAAGATGAAATAATGACTAATTGACAATGGCCCCATTGTTTGAGCCTTTTTGGCTTCTGTACAGATTACATGTTCACATTTTACATCTTAGAGAATGGGAAGTTGGTGACAAAGTCTTGTTTCCATAAATGATTTGTTTTATATCTTAATGAATTGTGGACACATCATATATATTTCGTTTAAGCATTCTTTAAGTGTGCTACATGTTGATGTCATACTAAAGCTGCTGAATTTTTAAGAGGATAGATAGGACCACGAACTTCAGCAATATGGAATTGTTTGGTTATACTTTTTATAGTACATGCATCATACATATAATCAATTGATCAGAAGCTAAGAGACAAATCAATCAACCACTTCATGTACAATAGTACAAGCAACATAGCAACTAGCAAGTACTCATGGGGGCTGGAACTTGTTTGAACTACTCATCCATTATTTCTAACCATTTCAACACTTACCATATTGGATTTGATTTGCTATGAACACCAGTACACCACTCGTATGGCCCGCAAGAATTTTATAACATTTTTTTAAAAAAATCGAAATATAACCTACACCAGAGCATTTTGAAAAATGAATCTTGAAGCACAGTATAAAGTCGCTATTCATGTGAAAATCGCAGTCTGAAAAATTGACATTTCTCATTATTATTATTATTATTATATTTTAAAGGAATTATAATTTTGTTAACTAAAAATAACCTTTTCACAAAAACAAAATTAAAACAAAATTTCAAGCCAAATTTTTTTTTTAATAAAATAATATTTTTTTAAAAAATATAGAAAATTTGAATAAGACATGGACTTTCAAAAAAAATTTAATTTTTTATTTTTTTAATAAAATAACCTTTCTAAAAAATATTTAAAAGTCGATGTTTAAGATAAGACTTATAGTTTTATTTTTATTTATATATTTTTTAAATATTATACTTAACTTTTTTTTTAAAGAAAAAAACACCTCAATAAAGTTTAAGTTATTTTTTTTTTAAGTTATTTTTCATTTTAAAAAAAAACGAAGTCGCCATTCTGGTCAACGACTTTATATCAAACTTGACTTTAGGATCATTTTTCGAAATATTTTGATTTGAAGGTTATATTTTGAATTTAAAAAAAAAGGTTAAAAAAATCCAAGAATTACAAATATATATGGACCCTCAGTAGTTGTTAGTTCTTGTTTTTATTAAGGAAGAGAAGATATAATTTCATGAAGTGTTAAATAAAAGCCTTGGTACAAAATACTTCGTAATTGTAATTGATCAACTGGCTACACAACACAAGCAGCTTAGCTCTGTTATTGCATGGAATTACAGTAGGATACAGTACAGTAATACACGATACTCATATAACATCTCAACTCGAGAGCTTAATTCTTGATTATATGTCTGGATTAAGTTGTCAAGACATTACTAGGTCTAATAGCACCAGGGCTCGGACGATATGTTCCGTTCACAGCCCCTCAACGTAAGTAACTCCGGCAGAGTCCAACCAATCTTGTCCAATAAACGCCCCTACAGTAAACATCCTTGCCTCATTTGGGTCAGTAATGACATTATAGCCAGTCCAATTCACTCTCTTGCTTGTATCAGCACCTGGTCCAATGTTCATGTACTCGGCATAATATAATGTGTCCAATGCAAAATCTCCATCCCACTCAAACCAACCCCTAGGATCAATATGGTCACTGATGCTTGATTGCATCACAACAGTCCTCGAGAAGTTCTTCCAAGGTCGACCCAAGAAGGTCGGGAACTGGGCTTGGACCGGTGCTAGGTCCGGGCTAGCTACAATGTCACAATACTGAATTGAGGTACCCGTGTTTTGTAAAGGATCCGTCCTTCCTTGGGCAGTGACCATGTTCTTTTGGGATGCCATAGGTTTACGCGCGACTAGCTTGCAATTTTGGATTACAACAACGGCGTTACCAAATATGAAGTCTACAGTGCCTATTATAGTGGAGTATGTGTAGAATTGTCTCAGCGAGTGAGCGTAAAGTGTGTCTTGGTAGGCGTCAATTTTGCACCGGTTTATGACCGAGTGATCGGCCCCTACACGAAGGGCCACTGCTTGGTGTTTCTCTGGTCCTGCAGTGTTTTGGATGCATATGTCTTGGAGAATAAACCCATCACCAACTGCAGCTGCAATCGTAAGTTGAAACAAATTAGTCCTCGTGGAACTTTAGTCATGTGAAATTGTGACCCTCTAGTCAAAAAATATCTTGTTAAAGTTGGTGATGAATGATGGAATATATGACTAGTGATGCCTGATGCTATAATTAGTCACACATTCGCACCACTATTTGCTCACAAAGCCATCATGCAACCTATATGTAGTCCATTTCGGATATGTCCCGTTCATACCTTTAGGGCTTGTTCGGTATCATTTTTGTGGTTTTTGTTTTTAGTTTTTAAAAAATGCTTCATTTTTTGGAATGAACAAAACTGATTAAGAACTACGTACTCAGCTCCATCCCTAGGGTGGGGTGAGCGGGCAGCCGTTCGGGGTCTCGTTAAATAAGGTCTATTTTTTTTATGTTAAGATAAAGATAAAAGGGATATAAATATAATGTGTGGAAATTTTATTACATTAATTAAAGTATCTTAATGGTAAATGGCTTACTTGTATAAAGTTTTTAATTAATATAATTTGGCATGGGTTTGATTCCCTTTATTTGCATATTTTATGATTGTCCGTTCAATTCCTTTTTTCTTAACCTCATGCTATATATATACTTCAAATGAATAAAATAAAAGAAGTAAAAATAACAACAACCAACTAAAACTAAATACAACATACAAAATATTATTGTCATTATACTTATTCAATTATTAACCTTTAACTAAAATAGCTACTTATGTCACCAATAAAAAATATAAAAAATTCAACTAATTATTTTGTCTATTAGTTATACTACATAGTTATCATTACTCCTCATTTTTTTAATGTAATGACATTTTATCAATTCGTTGTATTTAGAATGTGGACTATATTTATTAATTTGTGAAGAAAACTATTTATAATATTACAAAGAGAAATGACCATAATAATAAGATACTTCGTAAATAAAAACTTTTATGAAGTGGAGTGCATGATATTAATTATTTAAATTAAAAATTTTGTTAATAATTTATGTGATTATAATGCATATTATTATTTTTAATTAAATTGTTCAATAGTTTAATTATTTTGTGAAATCACTATTTATTTTTTTTATTTTTAAAAAAAAATAAAATAATATGAAATATATTATTAACGTGGGAGTGGAAATAGATCAAGAGCCAATAAGAGTGTCTTGAATTTTGAAAACGTAAAATCCAAAACCACTTTTTGCGGTTTGCTTTTAACCTTTTCTGTTTTATTCAAACACTATGAAAGTTACATTATAAAAATTTGAAAAAACTGGTATTGTTTTTTAATTTTTGTTTAAAAAATTTTGAAAAACACAAAACTAAAACAACACCGACGCACCCTTAGTATCTTTAAACACTTTAATCGCCTAGGTCTTGATTATAAAACTTATACTCCGTCTGTAGTACAAAATCCAACTTCTATAACAGATACTAGAAAATATTTGGGAAACAATGTAAAATAAAACAAAAATTAAGGAAATGGGGTAATTTTTTAGGGCGAGTCAAAATAAAAAATGGGGCAAAAAATTAAGGGAATGGGACAATTTTTGAAGGACAAGGAAGCATGTATCATTGGTATAGTATCCGCACTCATATTGATCATCATGAGAATAAGAAGACCCTATGACTAAAGAAAAAGTGGTTCCTATTTTTTAATTGATACAAAAGTAGAACATGGGATGATTGAATTTCTTCAAAAATTTCGATGGACATTGGACAGTACATGTTATGATTAAAAGAAGGGGTTGATCAAAGTATGGAAGAAGTATGAAAAATTGAGTAATCTTTGAAATAATTGAATACTGTTGGGTAATTTTGTGTAAAACATCTCAAATTATTCAAATAAGTCTTACACAAAATTTTACTTATTACATAAAATAATGAGGTTTTTTAAATTCATACATGATATAAATTATATCAAAATATTAAAATGTCGTATATAGATATTGTTACATCATATATAAATATTATTATATTAGATATAGGTATTGTTATATCAAATACATAAATACAAAAGATATAAAAATATAAAAATACAAAAGATATAAAAATACAGAAAAATATATATCATATATAGATATTATAATCCCAAATATATAAATGAAATTACAAAAATGACTCTTAATATATTTATACCAGATATAAATCAGGAACTTTTCATAAAAAAAAACACCAAGATATGCATATTTGAAGGTTAATCTATGATCTCATATAATCGAGCAAATTAGTAAGATAAAAACACTAAAAATTCATTTATACAAATCCAATACCAAATTCAAGAAAGTAAATGAATTAACAAAAATCGAGTGACATCAAAATAATCCAAAATGAAGGATCTTACCAAGAGTAGCTGATCTAAACGTAGTATTGCCATCAACAACATTAAGACTTCCAGTGATGATGGTCAAGTTCATGCCATCCCCAACCATCATAACATTCTTCTTTTTCTTCCCCACTTCAACGATCTCTTCATACACCCCCTTTTTCACATATATCACGTACCGCTTCTTCCCCTTATCAGGAGCACTTGCCACAGCCTCAGCCACCGTCGTAAAGTTCCCACTCCCATCTTTTGCCACCACCACATCCGCCGCGATCATACTCCCCGAAACTCCTAGGAGCTTCTTGTCACTCCCCTTAACCCAAGACGGGTACAATCTCCTGATTCTACCACTTCCTACTAGATTTTCCCATCCACCAGACTTAGCTCCTAATACATCTGCTTGGACTGCCAGAATTATCCTTGAATTTGAGACTAACTCCTCTATTATAGACTTTAGTCCATACAAATGTGAATAATCTTGGAGTTGGTCCGAGCATGTAACATAATTAGTTAGCACGGCACTTAACCATGTAGTAATATCATTAGCATTAGCAGTATTTTTGCTATTAGCCAATGCATGGATAGCATCCGTAACCCTTTCTCGGGACAAGTCCAAGAGCTCTAGGCAATCTTGTACTGCTTGAGCTCCTGTCACGACATTGATGCGTCTTGTTGCACCAATGGCTTTGTCAATATGTTTTACATGGGCTGATAGGGTAATCTTCAGCACCTCCTCGCGGGTGGATGATACCGGCCAAGGTGTGGCTTTGTCGGAGGTTGCTTCAATTATCAAGGCTAGGCATGGGTTGGGGTCGTAGGATCTGTCACATAGAGATGATGAGTGGTGGTGATTGGAGAATGGGATTGGCACTAAACAAAGGTACCCTAATGAGAAAAAGGTAACTAACCCGAGCAAAAAACAGAAGAAATTTAAGAAGCTTGTTTTTAAGGTGACTTTGGGATGCTTATTGATAAGGGGTTGGGAGTGACTTGGACTAGCCATTTTTTGTGGCATATTTTGGTTTCATGGACTTGAGGTTGTGGTTTATATAGAAAATACGGGAGAACAAGTAAGGGATAACTTGGTTAAAGTGATTTTTTTTTAATTCACAGTGATTAAGTATTTTTTTCACTTATAATAATCCTTTACTATTTTTTTAGCGATCTTATTTATTTACGTGAAGTTTCATACATTGGATCTTATCATTTAAAAAGTTAAGATATATTTTCATCCTTTTCATTTTAGTTATCGATACTTTTCATTGAATCCATTCCCGGCCTATATATATTATTCTTAATTAATTTTCAGATAAGTATAATTATTTAATTCATACTCGTATCATATCTTAAACTTCAGGTGGATTTAAAAAGTTTAGTCGTTGTTGCTTTTGGAACTTTTGAGGAAATTACTAATAAAGCTAAAGCTCTGAAGGAGGTGATAACTAATAATTCTCTTTGGGATATTAGGTGGTTCTTTATGTACCCAAAAAGGTCTTTCTAATCTTTAACTATAGATTCTCTTATTTAATGCTATCAAAAACCTCTCATTATGTTGTGGTTTTCATCATGAAATGAGGACGATGTTTTATTTTTTTTACATAATCTTATTCAAATTATTCATATATAGTTTGGCAGAAACCCTTAAATTACAACTAAATTGAGCCATACAAGCTCTTATTAAACGAACTAAAGGAAAGCAATAAAAACTTGGAGTTCCTGTTGTTTGGGAAACTTGGCTGATGGATGGAACTTGTGTACGACATAGGTGAAACCTGCAAAAATAGATTACCTTTACCTTTGGATTAACTGTCAACTAACAGTGGATGTATTGTAGGAGATAATGTAGACGCATGAGTGAGAGTTATGACTTGAAACTAGGTGTGGCAACAGGTTCACCACCCAACTTAGACCTAATCAAACTCGACCTTTTTAAGCGTCCGCATCTAGTTTTTTAAAACTCATTGAGTTTGGCCCGAATATAGGTCTAAATTATCGTAGAGTTGGGTCCAGATCAGGATCCAAAGAATAATTTTAGTTACATGGGAGCATATTAGTTAGGAGTTTTCATAATTTTTCTTATTTAACTTTTGTACATTTGGATAATTAAATTCTTTTTAATGAATAAATTGAGATTTTTTTCGCTGTAATATAGTAATTAGTTAGCGCAACTGAAGCGTGGTGACACGTGACAGTAATACCCCTAAGTTACTAAAATTACTATCATTATTATTATATTAGTAATTTAAGGGTGTTACATAAGTAGTTGAATTTCTAAAATTCATGACATTAAACAATTAAAAAATCAATCTAATGAAAATAATATTTTAAAATTTCCAAATGGGAAAAATGGGAAGAAAAAAAAGGAGGGAGTAATCATTAGGTTAATTTAGAAATAAATGTTAAGGTGATTGATCTATTTATGGAATACTCTTTATGTTCTTTTTTTCCATTTTTCCATTCGAAAATTTTAAAACTTCATTTATAATCATTTTATTTTGGTCTAATATTGCAATTGGATTGAAAAGCTTTTTTAATTATTTATTATCAATAACTTTTTTTATTTTTAAGCTTTTTTTTAAAAAAAAATTGAAAAATAAGCTACTGTTCAAACTATTTTCAAAAATAAGTTGATTTAGCTTCGGATTAAAAACGCTGCATGAGGCAGCGTTTTATCTAATGCAAAATCGTTGCCCAAGGCAACGTTTTGCATGGGACTGAATTTGGGGGGGTTAATCTGGGTCATGGAAAAACGCTGCCTGGGTTTTTTTTTAGAATATTTTCAGGAATCTGGTCAGTAAGCCAGTCAAAATCGCTGCCTGAGGCCCAGTTTTTTTTTTATTAATTTTTTTTTAGAAAAACGCTACCTTGGCCTGCGTTTTTTTTTTAGTTTTTTTTTTTTGAACAATAACGCTGCCCTGGGCAGCGTTTTCTCATGACCCACAAAATCCCCCCAAATCCAGCCCCATGCAAAACGCTGCCTGAGAAGCGTTTTTTTATTACATATAACGCTGTCCAGGGCAGCGTTTTATATCCGAACCTAAATTTGGCTTATTTTTGAAATTATTTTAAACAATAGCTTATTTTTCAAATTTTTTTAATTTTTTTGCTTAAAATAAAAAAAAATCAGAAATTTCACTACATATTTAATGCTTAACTCATTTGTAACATTTTAAATAGAATCTAATCTTATTTTATATTAATTTAAATTATTTTTATAAAATCTTAATAATTTTTAATATTATTTTAGTTTTTTCTGAATTTTAAATGAAAAGAAAAAAAAAAGGAGAGAGTCATAGAGAAAAATAATTACGGAGTACAAACAGTATAATCTGAATACCAATGCACCATTACTCTCTTTGTAAACCGGTATTGTTGCGTTGTCGAACCATCACACGTAGTCCCATCGTTTGGAAATATAATATTTATGCCAATTGATTCAGTTATATATATATATATATATATATATATATATATATATATATATATATATATATATATATATATATATATATATATATATATATATATAGGGGAGGGATCATGTGAGAACCCTCCCCTTATGTGAGAACTCCTTTTTGGTGAGAACCCATCTTACACCCTTGGATGGTTGATGATCTAGGGCTGAAAATGCTTAAAAATGGATGGCAAATCTGTAAATATCCAGACATTGTGTAAAAAATAAGGCTGGCAGAGTGCTTCAGAAAAATTTTGTACTTTTATTTTGCTGGATAGTGACTTTGCGTGTTTGCCATTTCGGTCATTATTAGACTTACAAGTCATGCTATTCATTTTTACGTGTTTCACCCTTTTCTTCATTATTAGACTTGCATGTTTCATCCTTTTCTTCATTATTGTGCATCATGTTCTTATTTTCCGAACTACTGAACATCATCATGTTCTAAACTAGTGAACATCATATTCTAAACTAGTGAACTTGATGTTCTAAACTAGTGAACTTGATGTTCTAAACCTCAACGGACTGAATTACTAAATATTTTATTTCCGTAATTCTTGACTAATGTTCTAAACTAGTATACATAATGTTCTATAAGAGTGAGCATAATGTTCTAAACTATTGAATATATAATTGTACTCGTATAATTTCATAAATTCACATATTTCAAAACCAACATAATATACTATAATGGTTAATTTAGAAAATATTTTGTAATCAACATAATATAGTATAATGGTTAATTTCTAATTCTAAACGCTAGGTAATTAGTTCAAAATAGTTTGGTGGGCATTTCCAAAATACTGAACATCATGTTCTAAACTAATGAACATTATGTTCTAAACTAGTGAACTTGATGTTCTAAATCTCAACGGACTAAAATTACTAAATGTTTTATTTTAGTAATTTTTGACTAATGTTCTAAACTAGTATACATAATTTTCTATAAAAGTGAGCATAATGTTCTAAACTATTGAACATATAATTGTACTCGTATAATTTCATAAATTCACACATTTCAAAACCAACATAATATACTATAATGGTTAATTTAGAAAATATTTAGTAATCAACATAATATACTATAATGGTTAATTTCTAATTCTAAACGCTAGGTAATTAGTTCAAAATAGTTTGGTGGGCATTTCCAAACTACTGAACATCATGTTCTAAACTAGTGAACATTATGTTCTAAACTAGTGAACTTGATGTTCTAAACTAGTGAACTTAATGTTCTAAACTTCAACGGACTGAAATTATTAAATGTTTTATTTCCGTAATTCTTGACTAATGTTCTAAATTAGTATACATAATGTTCTATAAGAGTGAGCATAATGTTCTAAACTATTGAACATATAATTGTACTCGTATAATTTCATAAATTCACACATTTCAAAACCAACATAATATACTATAATGGTTAATTTAGAAAATATTTAGTAATCAACATAATATACTATAATGGTTAATTTCTAATTCTAAACGCTAGGTAATTAGTTCAAAATAGTTTGGTGGTCATTTCCAAACTACTTAACATCATGTTCTAAACTAGTGAACATCATGTTCTAAATTAATGAACTTGATGTTCTTAACTAGTGAACTTGATTACGGAAATAAAACATTTAGTAATTTCAATCCGTTGAGGTTTAGAACATCAAGTTTACTAGTTTAGAACATCAAGTTCACTACTTTAAAACATGATGTTCACTAGTTTAGAACATGATGTTCAGTATTTTGGAAATGTCCACCAAACTATTTTGAACTAATTACATAGCGTTTAGAATTAGAAATCAACCATTATAGTATATTATGTTGATTATTAAATATTTTCTAAATTAACCATTATAGTATATTATGTTGGTTTTGAAATGAGTGAATTTATGAAATTATATGAGTACAATTATATGTTTAATAGTTTAGAACATTATGCTGACTCTTATAGAACATTATGTATACTAATTTAGAACATTAGTCAAGAATTACGGAAATAAAACATTTAGTAATTTCAGTCCATTGATGTTTAGAACATCAAGTTCACTAGTTTAGAACATTAAGTTCACTACTTTAGAACATGATGTTCACTAGTTTAGAACATGATGTTCAGTAGTTTGGAAATGTCCACTAAACTATTTTGAACTAATTACCTAGCGTTTAGAATTAGAAATCAACCATTATAGTATATTATGTTGATTACTAAATATTTTCTAAATTAACCATTATAGTATATTATGCTGGTTTTGAAATGAGTGAATTTATGAAATTATATGAGTATAATTATATGTTTAATAGTTTAGAACATTATGCTGACTCTTATAGAACATTATGTATACTAATTTAGAACATTAGTCAAGAATTACGGAAATAAAACATTTAGTAATTTCAGTCCATTAAGGTTTAGAAAATCAAGTTCACTAGTTTAGAACATCAAATTCACTACTTTAGAACATGATGTTCACTAGTTTAGAACATGATGTTCAGTATTTTGGAAATGCCCACCAAACTATTTTGAACTAATTATCTAGCGTTTAGAATTAGAAATTAACCATTATAGTATGTTTCCTTTTACCGAAGTGAATGAAAAGTGATGTGTGTTTCCTTTTACCGAAGTGTCAGTCACATTTTTGAAGAACATGCTTTTTGTCAGTTTTTGGGTTAATTACGGATTTGCCATTATGTTCAGTTAAATGCCATCCATTAGATCTGCCAATGTGTGTGGTGTTAGATTGGTTCTCACCCTTAAAAGGGTTCTCATATTAGGGGGGTTCTCACATGAACCCACCCCTATATATATATATATATATATATATATATATATATATATATATATATATATATATATATATATATATATATATATATATATATATATATATATTTATTTATTTATTTATTTATTTATTTATTTATTTTGGGCAAAGGATGTAAAAGAATTTACATTTGACATTTTCACTATTTTGACATATATTAGTGGTTGAGAAAAATGATACTCTACCGACAATACCACTAATAGTAGTGCTGACTGCTGAGTATCATTATTAAAACCAGTAACATACAAATTCTTACTTGGGGATTGGAGAAAGGTAAGTGTATCCTAATTTACCCACTTAGTAATTAGTGGGACTCGACCTTATGACCTTAAGCAAGCTTGATTATATGGTTTTGGAAAATTTATATATGTTGAAAATTTATATATGTTTCATAACTATATATTAAAGACAATTAAAAAGAGAAATTTTTTTCTCACTAAGAAGTCTTTTTTATTTCAAAATAAACATCTATTTCATTCGCAAATTCGAAGATGTAACCGAGTGTACCATGCTTATGGTGCACCCGCTCTAAAAAAATGTACATTACATACAGGAAAAATGTATATTAAGTACATGAAAAATATACATAGTACACATGTCAGCTATATGGAATGTAAATGTATATTTCACATAACTGACATGTGTACTATGTACATTTTTCATGTACATAATGTATATTTTTTTTAGAGCGGGTGCACCATACTTATGGTGCACTGTCCACCCATTGTATTTCATTATGATTCGGAAAGGATCACGTGTGATCATTAATAATGAATGTGTGTTGCATGGAACCTAGTCTATTAAATGTATATGTTGTAAATTTATACTTGTATAGTTGTATCTTTTTATAGGATGGTTAGGAATTTTTGAAGTCAAATCTATAAATGGAGGGGAAGGGTAAGGAAATCACTTATCATCGTCTTTCATTTATCTATTGAGTATAAGTATATAGTAGATTAGGTTCACATTAAGTATACTGTGATTGTTGGCATAAGCGGCCCAAATCCATTTGTCACGTGTAAGTGGGCTTTGAATTCAAAAGGTGGTTATATTATATTAAGGGGGGCTTGTAAAGGTTATTATATGATATTAAGAGTTTTACATTAAATGTAATGTGATTATATGATGTTAAAAATGGTTAAATTAAACATAAAGTGAGTATATAAAATTAAAGTGACTATATTAAACGTAGGTGACTATACGATACTAAAAGTGACTACATTATATATGAGGAGTGTATGTGGTTTAAGTGTGACTATAAAAAGTTAAAGGAAACTACATCATTGGGCCTATTGTCATGTTGGTATTTACTATATTAATTTATGAAATATAGCTATATTATATCAAGGGTAGCTATATTATAGTCATATTTATATAGATATAGTCACGTTTTAAATTATATAGTCACTTTTCACTTAATACAATTACTTCTTCAAACTAAAAACATTTAATCATATAAATGTCAATAGTTATACCCTTAGAAATTGTTAAGATTGTTGAATCAATTGGTCGAACACTTATTTTGCTTGTTTTCATCTTCAGTTCCATATAAATTTGGATGGTCAAACAAGTTTTATGCATTGAATCCCACAAATTTGAGGTAATTACAATGATTATTTGAACTAAATTAATGATTATATTTGAATAATATTCAAAATTAATAATATAATACCTTCATAATGTCTTTTGTTGCCATCTTCATAAATAAAAATTAAAATATTGTTATTCAATTCGAATCTTTAAAGTATTTTTGATTGGTATTCCAAAAAAATATACATTATGTACATGAAAAATATAAATAGTATATATATTAGTTATGTAAAATGTATATTATTCGACATAACTGATATGTGTACTTACGTTTTTTTGAAGGATGCTCATGTTACACCCGGATATACTGTGGAGCCGTGGCTTTTTGTCGGTATAAGATCCCCCCTACTTCATCAACCCTCTCAAAATTTGTTCAGACTTATCCGATCTAGGGTTCATACTTCCCCCTTTTTTCGGATCAGGTACCCTTCCCCCCTCCCTCCTTCCTTCGCCTTTACTTTCTTTAGCTCTTCCTAATTTCCCCATTTTTTTCTTTTTCTCTTCAACTTCCTCTGATTTCCGTTGATTTTGGTTCTCTTTTCAAGGTCGATTATTCTATAGTTTATTCTGTGATTTGATTGATTGTTCTTGTTTTTGTTTGACTCTCTGACTTTTTTTTGCTGCTTCTGTTTTTTGATCGTATTATCTACATGTTTTTAATTTGTGATTTTGAATTAATTAGGGTTTCGAATCTTTGATATGATGACCGTAGATCTGTTTATAGTGATGTTGATTCAATTAAATTTTGTGGGTATTTGATTTGATTATTTAATTGTGTGTGTGTTATTATTGATTAAAGATGTTTAATTGATTAGTACATCCGTAATCAATTATGTTTTTGTCACTGTTTGATTAGGTTTTATTTTACTGTGGTTTTTAATCATTCATGGTTCGGTCATAATTTTTAGGCATGAGTATCAATCATTTTTATAAATTATAGATATTTTTTGAGGTCTAATTTTTGTGGGTTGGATTGATTTGGTGGTGAATGGAGTATAGGGGATAATGGTTTAATGATTTGCCCAAGGCCGAGCGCTTCCCTCTTTAGTGAGGGGTGGCGTGGTATTCCACGGGAGAGGTTAAAAATCGTGGCGCACGTTG
Organism: Dysphania ambrosioides; assembly: GCA_026401315.1. Taxonomy (NCBI): domain Eukaryota; kingdom Viridiplantae; phylum Streptophyta; class Magnoliopsida; order Caryophyllales; family Amaranthaceae; genus Dysphania; species Dysphania ambrosioides. Next base: position 24,623,328 of record CM048666.1, read on the forward strand.
TGCGATGGGCACACAGTAATCGTATTGCACTCCTTGCCCGCTCTACTGTTTTAGTCTTACAGCATGAGTGAGTGGATTATCTCACATGTGGTCTTTTGTTTGTTTTCATTTGATAAGTTATGGGAACTAGGTTTTATGTACTAGTCATGATTCGCAGACTTGGATTTTATTGGACTCCTTGGCCACTCCACTGTTTTAGTCGTACAGCATGAGTGGGGATTATCCTACATATGATCTTATGTTTGTTTTTCGTTTGATTAGTTATGCCAACTTGGTTTTATGTAGTAGTCATGATCGCAAACTCTAATATTTGGGCTAATTTTTCAGTTTGTGTGCCTAGAACCTTTAGCTCTGTTCTGAGTTATTCACGATATGAACTTTTGTCTATGTTTCATGGTTCAAGCATTTTGGTGTTATGGTTTTATGAAGGCTTTGCTCTGTGTGTTAATCTCATCCATTCTGTGAATTGCACTTATTTCATTGTTGTACTATGTAATTTTGAGATCTCTTCATTGTATTTTAACGTTTTTAATCATCCTTGTTTAGTAATAATGATCATTTAGGGCTTATTATAAAGTTGTCTCTTTGAATTCCCTGACCTAAATTTAGAAGTATTGTAACAAATCTAACAATAACCTTATCATGTTACATCCTTGTTTATTTAGAAAAGTAGTGTATATTAGAAGTCAAACAGACTGCTTTGAAAACAGTGTGTGTGATTGTGTATGTGTTGTTTGTTTATTATTGTTAATTTAAGTGTATTGATTTTTTTTTATTTGCTTTTCTTCTTGGAATCTAGATATTATTAGTTGAGTTATTTGGATCTTTATAGAGTTTCAAAATAGGTCTGGAGAACTTTTATTTCCATTTGATTGAGGTGAACGGTTATCATTTTTGTTCATTTCTTGCGAAAACGTTGCTAGTGTTGTGCTTTGTGTCCCAACTTCAGATTGGATTTTCTCTTGAGTGTCCTGTCTCATAATTTTTGTTAGCAACAGTTTTCAACTTTGAAATGATTTCCATTATTGCTTTACTCTTAGTTTTTCTCTTATTTTGGAATGCAGGTCTGAGCACTTGTATTATCAACTTTTCGGTCCGCAGATCCTTATCCACAAGCCTAGTTTTCATGTCTGATATCGACATCCAGATTCCTGCTGCTTTTGGTATGCTACTTCAGATTTATATATGATATTTTAGGCTTTTAGCTGTTTTAGAAGTATTCTGTGGGAGAGAGTAACTTTTCAATCAAAAAAATTTAAAATTGGCCTTATCTTTATTACTTTGAATAAAAATAGTAGTCTTCAAAGATGTAAGTTTGGAGTTTATGTTTTGATTGGTGAAGCCTCTCCATATTGATTAGGCCAAAGTGGATCCAGTGCATATACTTTCTACCAGTTCTTTATTATGGGTGATTGCTTTTCTTTTGTGTGAACTTCTGACATTGATGTTATTCTTCAGATCCTTTTGCTGACGCAAATGCTGAGAACTCTGGTGCTGGGTCAAAAGATTATGTGCACATCCGTGTACAGCAGAGGAATGGTAGAAAGAGCCTGACTACAGTCCAAGGATTGAAGAAAGAATTTAGCTATAACAAGATTCTCAAGGACCTCAAGAAGGAGTTTTGCTGTAATGGTACTGTGGTTCAGGACCCAGAACTAGGCCAGGTTATCCAACTGCAAGGTGATCAGCGGAAGAATGTGTCTACCTTCCTGATTCAGGTACAGATAATTTAATTTTAATTATTTTTGTTGTGAATTTAGAGTTTGTTGCATGGACAACCTGACCCTTTATTTGGGTTTGTAATCAGGCTGGCATTGTGAAGAAGGAACACATCAAAATACATGGTTTCTGAGTTACGGTGGTCCTAGTTCTATACTTGTGCCTGTTCTGTGTCACAGCTATATGATAGCTAAGTTGTGGATTCCTCAATCGTTCAACCTCTGTTGGTTAGCATATATGTGTAGTGTGTTATAATAACTCGGGTCGTTAGCAGTTATTTGTGGTTTCAGTTGCTGTGTCATGCAGAGCAGCACATGGAATTTGAGATGGATGTCCATGTCTTTTAACAATAATCGTCTATATTATGATATAATGATGAAAGATTTGCTTAATTCAGGTAGTTGTCTACTTGTCTGATTGAAAAAGCGGGTTCTACTGGTAGTGTGGTGAGCTTTCCTCTTATTTCATTCTCATTAGTTAACGATTTCCACGCTCATTGTTTTAAACTGGTAGGAGTTCCCCACAAGTTGGTGCTTCTCTCTTATTTACTTCACCTCAGTTGTTATTGTGTACTTCGCTCATAATAAAAAAAACTCGTTAAAAGTTTGTGTACTGGTCACTGTGTCGGGGTTGTCCCAAGGTGCTTATGGAAAACAATTTGTTATTACAGTCACAGCATAGAATATCAAACAAGTTAATTATGCTTTATCAATCTGTTTTGAAAGTCACCCTAGCCAACGTAAACTTTTCGAGCAATTTCTAGCCTTCATCGGAAACATGATATTGAGTTCACTACAGCTTTTTTGAAAAGCTAAGGGAGGTGTTGAGTTTGGCGTCGATGGATGGAGGGTTGGATTAGAGATAGATAAATAGATAGATTTGGAGTCGGAATTCGACCCATCTCTTATTCAGAGTCGGAGGTTTTTTATCGAAGTCGGAGTTTTTTTAAACGGATTTGAATCGGAAATTTTCCTTCGGATCGAATTGGACTTGTTTCGGATTCGGATTGAATTGTCATTCCTAATCATAGTCTGTAGCACAAGGCTGATGTGTAGTGTACTTTCTGATGGGTCTCTGATGATTGAATTTATCTTACTGTTTGCAAGACTGGAAATGTAGCTACCCACTGGATATGTAATACTTCATATTTTTTGAGTTTGGATCGCTATGCCTCAGTTCTTGGACGACCCGATAGTCTGTAATATGATTCTGTTTTCTTTCTAGGAGTCATTTTTCTTCAGAACTGAATTCTCTGGCCAAAACCTGTCAGAATAAATAGCCATCCTATCAGCCAGCTTCTGTTTCTACCATGTAATAAGCACTGGCTTAATTCTCATCCAGCCAATCAGATTTTCAACTGATTGTTGGTCTTACAGATTGCCAAGTCCAACTTCTACGATATCTTTACCTGGGAAGTTGGTTGATTGCAATACCTTATCAGATGCGCCTTGGATGGTGTTAAAGGTTCTTAACACCAGGTTGATCTCTCTATTTCTCACCTTTAACTTGTCCTTGGAGTTCTTAAAGATTGGCATATTCTCATCACTGGCAGCGAAACTGTCAGGGATAAGACATGCGAAGAAGTTTATACCATATACAGAAGCTGTACTCTCTGTTCGCTTGTTATAGCGGGCAAGTTGATGTTTAGGTTTCCTGAATCCTGATTATAGTAATATAGTGTGCTTGTTGATGTGTTGACAAATATTTGGATTGTGATGCTCACTAAATCCAAAACTTAACCTCGCCTTTGCTCTTTTGTGAACCGGATTACAGTCATCAGATCATCGCCAATGTCTGAACTTCTGACAAAAGCCGTGTCTTATAGTTCACCAGGTTCTCAGATGTTTTGTTGAACAGCAACATGTCGTACATAATATAACGAACCTTTTTCCAAACTTTACCATCAACCAAATCCTTAAAACAATTTGTTTGACACCAAATAGACATGAGTTTTCTTGTCAACATTAGGTGATTTTTAGCCCCGTGTAAACATCTGATGCTTAGCCTTAGAAGAGCCAGATGATATAAACGCAGACCATTAGTATTCAACTTATTCTTGTGAGTCTTGCTCGATTGGACAGTTAGACTGTTGGCAGGTCTGTTAAGTTACAATATAATTAGCCAACCAATGATAGGGGAGCCAAAGAATGGTAATAATAAAACTTTACGTGATTCTCCTTGTAAGAGATTATTTTGCACTACTCTTGTCTCTAACAAGAAGGTTGTCCACTTCCTTAGATAAACAAGTCTTCTTTTAATCAAGTTTATCATTTGATTCTTTAGCACCGCGTTTCTTGAAGGCAACATAACTTCCAAATCTTCTTGGATGGACGTGGGATGGAAGGAATGTTTTCCTCACCGTATGCTCCATTAGGGGTGTCAAATCGGGTCAACGGGTCGGTTCTGGGTTGACCCATCACGGGTCGGTTCTTATCGGGGTATTTTTGCCTATCGGGTCAGTTTCGGTTCAGGTCGGTTCATTATCGAGTCGGGTTAAATCGGTTATTTGCTTGGTCAGATTTGGGCGGGTTCGGGTCAATGTCGGTTCGGGTCAAGGTCGGTTTGGGTTGTAATCGATTCGGGTCAAGGTTGGTTCTAGTACAATCGGGTTGGTTCCTGAACGGGTTATATCGGGTTATTTCGGATTTGGGTCAAGGTCAGTTCTGATAAAATCGAATCGGTTCCTGAACGGGTTATAGCAAGGTTATTTTGGGTTCGGGTCAAGGTCGATAAGTCATTTAAAAACAAAATATTTATGAGGTAATGATTATTAAATGTGTATTATCCTATCAAACTAGTCTATAGCATATGATGTTAAGTTTATATATACATAAGAACTTGTAATATGTTTAGTTTGAATCGACAATGACAAGTTTTGTTTCAAAGTTATTAGATATTAGATAAAAAATAGGTCTGTCAAGAATAAGTTATATTCATGTATATTTAGATTATTAACACATCTAGTGAATTCGGGTAACGAAGAGTTATAAATCGGGTTATATAGGTTATGTGTCGGTTTCAATCGGTTTTGGGTTCTTTTCGGGTCGGGTTTGTAACGGGTTGAGTCCCTGACGGGTCGGACACGGATCGGGTTCGGGTCTCTGAATATCGGGTCAAATCGGTTTCGGGTTAACTTCAGGTCGGGTTAGGTCGGTTTTCGGGTTTCACTTTTCGGGTCATAATTAGGTCGGTTTCGGATAACTTATCGGGTCGGGTCTGATTATGACAGCTCTAGGCTCCATAGTCTGCTCTTGGACCTAATCGGCCTACCTCTAAAGATACGCTGCATACGAGGCAATAATATCATGCTCTTAGTCTCTTAGATAGACCTATTCAAATGGGAGGGCTCTGTTAAGGACCCTTGATCGGCCTGTTTGTAAAATGGTCTAATTAATTATTGATTTAATTTAATTGGGTCGATCTTACAAAGGTACATGTTTTATTGAGTCTTTGATTGGTCAAATCGGGTCAATAATGGACTAATAGTTTTCATGGTTTTTAAATACTATCAGATAATGAATCGTTTTCACTTACTTGTCAATGGTCCACTCCCAAAAATTGGAGGTAATAGAGGCAAATTATCACCCTCTAAAAACTATACTCTCTTTGGACGAACCGGTCCAACTTAGCCCGTTTCGTATCTTTTTTGACCTGACCCGGCTTGACCCATTTTGCATCTTTATTGGCCCGACTCGACCTGTTTTGTATGTGACTCATCCGTATTCTAACCCGACCCAATGCATAGGTCTACTCTTTGGTAAAACATTGGGATTATTCAAGTGTCGTCCCTAATTTTCATAGTTGATCTTTAGGCCTAAAACGAATAGGTCAATAAGAAATTAAGCAAGTTAAGAACATAAAAATATCAAAAGAAAGGAACTTGAGCCTATCTTACTTGAAGTAAATAAGGCACTCAGTCCTCTAGCAATTGGTATATTGTCTTTCGAACTCCAGACACATGGAAAATGCTGTCAGGCTACCCTCTCATGATCTGTTAGAGGAGTTTGAGCTTACAGGTTCCAGGTGCCTAGGCATGCAAAGAACGATTGATCTAAGGAACCTATGCGGATTCCCTAAAGCCATAGGCACCCTAAGTAACAACCAATCATCCCTCCACTTCTCTAGATCAGAGACTTGAAGGAACACTATCGTCTCGTCACCAAAGAAAATAAAGCTCCACCAGCCTGCTGACATAGACCTTGAAATAGTGAGCGACTTGAAAAGTGATTTGAAGAGTCTCATGCTGACAGGGTACCTCATGAAGGTGCAGACTCTAATGAGACTTAAACCCTTTAATTTCTTAGAATTTAAGGTGTGATCTCTAGTAGATTGATTGAGTACCGGAACAAAATGTCCTGGAGAAATCAGTGGAGAAGAAAAGGTAGTCTAAAGTCTAAGAAGGTTGTCTACAAATCCTTACAACTTAGAGGGGAAGTGTAGCAAAGGCAAGGTAGTCAGGCATAATGCACCTGTAGTCTATTCAAGGGAAAATTTCACATTCTGATATGACCAGCTCGTGTGTACACTTGATTCTGAAATTATTTCAATGCTCTAAAAGGAATACTTTGTTGATCAAATTCCTGTTGGACGCAACATTATCCTAGGCTGGTCAGATCTTACTTAAATCTACATGTGGTCTAGGTAGAGAGGATCCCTCGTGAGCCGCCACATCAGCTCTTAACTCAAAGGAAACCAGTCTGTTAGGACCTTAGCTTGAACATATGATACGAAGCAAGCTCTATAGAGGGGTGGATATCTAAAGGCTGTGGAGCCGAGACCGCCATTTCTCTTGAATAGTCTTCTCGTTCAAATTATAAAGGAAGAATATATAGTTCTTTAAAGGATGAGGATTTGAAGCAACACCTTCAATTATTGGATATGGGAAGTTCAGTTCAACCCAAGTGTCACCACAACGAAATAATCAATGGTGAGTAGAGGGGTTCAAATGGAAGGGGCCTTTACCAACCTGTTTGTAAAAAGGGTTTAATCAATAATAGGTCTAATGGGTTGGTCTCTTAATGGCTCATGTTTTATTGAGTCTTTAATAGGTCAAGTTGAGTCAATAATGGGCCTATAGTTTCCAAGACTTTTAAACACTATTAGGTAATGAATTATTTTCACATACTTACCGAGAGACCACTACCAAAGATTGGATGTGATACATGTAAACTATCACCATCTATAGATAAAAACTATACTCTCTTTGGACGGTCCGGCCCTACTCGATCCGTTAGGTATCTCCTTTGGCCCGAGACGACCCGTTTAGCATCTCCTTTGCCCCGGCCCGACCCGTTTTACCGATCCTAACCCGACCCAATACACAAGTCTAATGGTGAGTAGTCCTGTATGCTCAAATTGAATTTTTTTTTAAAAAAAAGAGTACCTTAATGAACAAAATGGATCTAAAAGCTAGATCTTAATTGTTCCATGAAAATTGAAATGCCAAAAAGTGATATTCAAAGGAATTCAAGGCGCCGAAGAAAGAGTTTGTTGAGAAAGGAGAAATGAAGTTTGAGAAAGTTCTAAGTTGTGAGCTTTCAACTTCACCAAAGCATCCTATAAATTTATAAATAATAATTAATAGTTAATATTTCAATTAATTATGGCATTGCACCAAAAAAAATTATTATGGCATTAAACCCCACATTTTAAGCAACAATTGCTGAAGTTGGCCCCACTAAGTGTTTGAAATTTTTCTCAACATTTGAATATTCTTAGGGACGATACAACTTTTAGATAAGCTTCAGATGCAAATCACCAACCTGCCAATATATAATGGATTCGAGGGGAAAATTAAATGAGTCAGCTATTAGGTTATGGGATGAAAGCCATGTTAAACCTATTCAAAGATCCATGACCAGTAACTTCGTTAAGAAGTTTATTCAGTAACCAGTTCTGGTTTACGACATATCTTTTGATACTGATTGTCTAATTTCATTTATCACAATAGAAATACCTGACATGTACTACCATTCAATGATTGTGATTATTGGGTGCCCCCAAAAACTTTAGATTTTTTTAAGTTAAAAATTTGTTAAAATTTTGACAATAGTTTTCTTTTACAAATATTAGGTAAGAATGATATTATTAATTCACATATTGATTATAAATTTATAATCTTGTTAGATAGGGTAGACACTAAAAATCTGTAATTTATTTCCTGTCTTAATTTACTTGCAAATTTGTGTTTACATGTTCGAATCGATCGATATGCAAAGACAAAATATAATACTTAAACTAAGTGAAATGGAGACTGTGACCTATAATGCAACATTATTTGAAAATCTATTTCAGCTAAGTGCTCCAAGTGTTGTGTCATGGCCTCTTCTCACATTTTCTAAAATACAAGTAGATAAGTTATTAGCCCTAATTAAAATGTACTCCCTCTATCCCACTAATAAAACATGACTTTAAACATTTTTATCTTCAAATCCGTAGGGCAAAAAATTATGAAAACTTGATATTTTAAAAATTTACAGTGAGATGTAACAACAATATTCGACTTGAATATATTATTTTTTATAACATAACGAGTAATTGCAGTTTAAGTTTTTTAACTCCAAATATAAAAATGTTGCATAAGCCTAGTGGGACGGAGGAAGTATTGTCGGGTGTTTCTCCTTAGGTAATAGCTTTGCTATTATGTACTTCAAATTATTGAATGAAAAAAAAAAAAAAAAAAAAAAACGGGACCATTTTCATCATGCGTTTGATACCATATGTCCATATACCAACATAAAAGCCAAGGAATCAAGCTTTTGCTGGCTATATATTCGATCAATACTATCTTCTGCTCATCACAAACCACGTTATCTCCATGCAAACCCTCTTGATTCCCTATAAATACTGATCTTCATCTCCAATATATTCAAAGCAAAACACAAAAACTTGTATCCATCCAAAGAGAAGTACAGCTTCCTTCAATTCTCCAAAAATCATCAAATGGCTAGCAAGCTTGTAGCTCTAGTTGCTGTCATGGCAACCTTGGTGGTGATGACCCAGGCTACCATCATAACCACCGAAATTGAGATCGAGGACGGCTCAAGGATCGGCACTGGTCAGTGTCGCCACCAGTTGGGGTCGCAGTGGCCAAACCACTGTGAGATGTACATCATGCAGGGCATGAGAAGGTACAATCAAGGCAGGCAGTACTTTGATCAGTGTTGTAATGATTTGAAGATGATGCAGCCACAATGCCAGTGTGAAGCAATGGAGATGATGGTGGAAAAGATGAAAATGAAGGTGGACGAGCCAATGATGTATAAGATGATGGACAAAGCCATGAAACTCCCCATGATGTGCCGCACCATGGATGATATGTGCCCCATGTCTTCCATGCAGTAAGCATGCTTGCATGCAACCCCCCTTGCATATATGGCATGTATGGTAAGTTATCATGCAAGTGCAAGGGGATGGTCATGCTCATCGTGCATGGTGGATGATCATGATCATAAGGAAGAAGAATAAAGTTAGAGGGAATCTTTAATCTTCTTAATTGATTAGCTAAGTCTAGTTAATTGAGAGAGAATATCATCATGATCGAGCTAGCTAGGTGATGATTAGAGGGTGTCATCTTCTTGCTATGTTCTTGCTTTTAAATGTATGCTCGAGCTATATATAATAAATAATTGTTAGCTCCGCATGAATCCATGAAAGTGTGTTGATTAGTGTCACATTTCGATCATCTAGAGTACAATTAGCCAAGGATAGGACATACCGTATCCTTAATTGCAGTCTGCTAACCCCTCTAGAAAGCTGAGATTATACTCAACCCGGCCCGAAGAAACAAGTAATTAAACATCAAAACTCATAACTATAGACAAATCTTGATTCCCGATTAGTTTACCAGATCAAGCTAAACTTAAACCGATAATATTATTTACTCATCCATCAGTTCTAAAAATCCAAGTCTAACTAGTTAAAATTTATAATTTATACCTGATATAAATATCTGAAATCATAATGTCTATACCTAATATGAGTTTTTCTGTATTTTTTATCTTTTATAATTCTATATCTGATATAACCATATCAATATCTGATAAAATAATAGTTATATCTGATATAACAAAACATATATCTGATATAACAAAATATATATCTGATATTTCAATATCCTGATATAATTTATATCAGGTATGAATTAGAAAAGCCTACATACGTGTTATATCTATGTAAAGTCATAAAGATACGTACTTCTAAGTTTTTCGTAACCCTAAGGATGACCTCAATGGAGAATTAATATATTGTCCATTTTGATGAACATATCTTCTCATAGATCGTGATTTTACTTGGTAAAAGGAATGCTTATAAAAACCTAGTGGAATCACCCAAATATATTTTTTTTTGTAGCTATAACTTAATTTGTCTCCAAGACCCTAAATGGAGTGATTTTTTTTGAATTATTTATAATTTCAAGATTTTCGCATATGTGAATTCCCAATGAAATTTTTCCAAGTATTTGAAAAGTAAAAGTCGTTGTCCATGAAGTATAATTTCAACCTCGTTTGAATTCGAGCCTAATCTAAAATTGCTTTATGTGCCAGCGATTTTTGCTTTAGTAAAGTCGTTGTGACAGCGATTTATACTGAATCTTGAAGACGTTTATATTTGAAAATAGTAACACAAAACTTATGTACGGATTGAATTTCAACAATTAACTTAAAAAAAATTTCCCTCATCGGGTATGTTGCCCTCATTTGCAGTCTAAATATTGGCCGCACCACACACAAAGTAGCATCTCGAGGCATACGTTAGTGGATTGTGCCAACGTGAGGCCATGAAAATGATGGTGGAAAGTTCAAGATTGGGCTGGGAGAGAGATTGGACAGTGTAATGAAACTAGCCAAGTGTGGTACCTCGAAAACTAAGTATACCATGTAATGGCATTAGGCTATATATTGGGTCGGGTCGGGGATGGGTGGCATGTAAAACGGGTTGGGTCGGGTTGAGTCAAAGAAGATGAAAACAGATCGAGTCAAAGAAGATGCAAAATGGGCCGAGTCAAGCTGGACCGGTTCAAATAGAGTATTTTTCTATCTATAAAGGGTGATAGTCTGCTTGTATCACCTCCAATTTTTGGCAGTATACCACTAGCATGTAAGTAGGAAGCATTTATTACCAGATATGTGTTTAAAAGTTTTGGAAATTATTGACTTGACTTGACTTGACTCTTTAAATACCCTATAAAACGTGATCTTTTAAACGATCGACTTAATTAAGCTCATAATTTATTAGACTCTTTTATAAACGAGACAATTAAGGGCGCTTAATAGACCCATTCCATTTAAACAGATTTAAATGGCATACTAAGCTGATTGTAAGGACTATGCTGTTAGTTCCTAGTGGATAATGGGAGCTTATAGTCTCGGTCTGTTGAGATTAATTATGTTGTTAGTGGTCAAATAAAAAGTTTAGTAGAATAACATAGTGAGATTAGTTGTCTACTTTCTAGCTCTTATTTTGTTATTATGTACATTTTCTATATATCTAATGTTATGTGCTACGTTACGTTATAAGAGGAATGAAATAGTTAAAAAATATGTATATATTCTTTATATATAATGTTATGTGTGACATTATCAGAAGAATGAAAAGTACAGTGTATTCATTTGTGTTACTTATTCCCTATCTCTTGTACGAAAACAGGCTAGCATGCATACATACGTAATCTGATCATATATTTTATTTCCTTGATGCTGTATATTTGTTGTGTGCGATGTATTGAAGACATGATGGTATTTGTATAATATAATGATTTAATAATCACTTTATAAACCGCATTTATAAGTTTCCAGCCTCACCTCTTATCTCTCCCACCACCTTAATAAATTTATTCTCTTGTTCATCGTAGGATGTCATTGGCCTTTCAGATTGTGATAATTAAGTTTGTTTCCATTGGGTTTGTTGGCCTATTTTACTTGTTATTTACACTAAATTCTTCTTTTTAAGGAATACTTTAAGTCATATTAGGGTTTTATTCTCTCTTTATGAAAGTTTAGGATTTGTCTTTTGTGGTTTGACACTTCTATTAATTCGTGACGGTCCTTAGAAAATTTTACTTTACATTGATAATTAGTGTATTAGTTGATACTCCCTTTGTCCCTTATTGTTTTTGCTATTTGACTTTTTAATTATCATTTTCAAAACATGACTTAACACGTTTTTATCTCCAAATTCATAAGACAAAAAATTATAAAAATTTGATATTTAAAAAATTTATATTGAGAATATATTTTTTCTTATTACGTGATGAGAATTTGTGATCAAACCTTTTACACTTTAACTCCATGAATAAAAATAAGGCAAAAGTAAAAGAACGGAGATAGTATATAGGAACATCATGAATTCATGTGGGAGATGATCCTCCCATCCTAAGATCATATTTATACATTATTTAAAAATCAATAGTTGAAGTGTGCATTTTTTGTTTTTAAAGAACTGAAAGTATGACTTAAAAACCACATGCAAAACAAGTAAATGCAATGTCACGGCTGAAATGGGACAAGGAGGCATGCAACATGTTAGCAAGAAATTGCAGTGCCCTCTCACAGATACAACAATAATACACCAAATGGCCAAACAAAACAATATATCCCTACACCTTACACCCACAAATCCACGAGATCACAACGTGTAAACTATCACAACATGCACAACCACACCACAACACCATCTTAAAGTTCAAAGCCACGTACTTTTCATGCAAACCTCACAACAACGTCTATAATATTCAAGTCACCCAACTTACCCCCAAGCATAGCCCCATATCATCAAATCTAAGCTAAGTAAAAGTAACAATGGCAAACAAACTCACACTTCTCCTAGCAGCCATAGCTACAACCCTCCAAATCATCTCCGCCATCACAACCACCAGTGCCATAGCCAACACGGCACGTCTAAGCTCGCAATGTGGGCGACAATTACAGTGGGAGAAAATGGACCACTGTCGTAATTACCTGAGGAGCGAAATGGACATGCTTATGTTCCCGAATTTAGGGAATCAAGCTTGCTGCCTAAGGGAGTGTTGCAAGATGCTCCAAGAGATGGATGAGGATTGCGTGTGCGAGGTTCTCGAAACCATGGCGGAGGAGGAGAAAGAGAGAATAACGGAGAGTGTAGGAGGGGAGCGGAAAATGGGGAGGGTGGTGCTTAGGAAAGCCATGCGGCTCCCTGGAAGGTGTGGAATCAGTTCACGCTGCGAAGCTGCTGTTGGCACCACTACCACGTACTAATATCTTCCAACATTCTAACTCAATCACTAATCTACTATCGTGTGTACTTTGTACTACTAGCTGCAGTTTGGTATATAAATAATAAGGTACACTATCGTGTGCTTTTTTCTCTTGTACAACGTGTATATATATATATATATATATATATATATATATATATATATATATATATAAAAGTTCGGTTCTATTTTGGTACCGTTTCGGAATGTGGCCTAAGTACAAATGTTGGTATAGGTTTGGGGATAAACACCTAGAAAAACATTTGATCAGATATAAGTATTGTTATATCTGAGATATTTGATCAGATATAAGTATTTTTATATCTAAGATATTAAATTAGATATAAGTATTGTTATACTAGATCAGATATAGAAATAAGGAAGATATAAAAATACAAAAAAATATATATCATATATAAACATTTGATCTCATACATGAAAATAAAATTATAAAAATGTCTCTTAATATATTTATATCTATAAATATATTAATTAGAAATTCCTCTTGATAACGGAGTAATATTATGATGATTGAAATAATTTATGTCATTGTCAAACAAAACTCAGTAGCTGGAAAAACACAATGTTCAAAAATCAAGTAGCATGACTCAAAATGAGAGAGGAGACCATATCACCATATCTTATCTCCAAAGATTGACTAGCTGATCGAACTTCTTTTCAGATGGTACAACTGTAAGTTGGTAACTTCCTTACGGCCGGGCTCGAAAATAGGAATTACCATACCCTCTATCAAAAAGATACCTTAAGGGGTCCGTGGATCACCAAATGATCTGAACTACGAAGAGCCTAAGAAGCATGAATATAGCAGCTACGAAGTGACAAATTCTAGCTGGGTAAAATGTGAACATGGGATATAAACAATCACAACTTTTGATCATAAATCTCATCTGTTATTTGGGCAATTATGACCCATCCAATGAATTGAGGCTCTAATAAGATTGCTATATAGAGTAACCGCATTGAACTTTGTAAGTAAATCATCTCACAGACAATGTACGATGTCTGAGAATCTTGGATTTACTGACGTTGGTACTATTGCTTGTAAGCACCACATAACTGTAAGCACCAAATAACTTTTGCAACCTTGTGTGATTTTCACAACTCTGGTTTGATGGCATTTGTGTATTTTCTTATGTCACATCTTTTAATGAGGTTGTATGGTTGATCTATGTATGCCTAAACTTGTTGTTGTTACTCTGATTGAGGTTCTCTCCCTTAGTGGGATCACCTTAATTTCCTCTAGGTTGATTAAGATTCTTTTTCTTCATACTCTACCTGTTTTGTGATTGTCCACATTGATTGCTATATTTTCCTCTATTTGTGCTCTAACTGTGTGTCATATTATGTTGATTGTCCATCTTGATAGTCTAAATTCTTAAGCTAGTTCATTTTATATAACATGTTGGTAGCTTCTTGCTATTGTTTGTGTTGACATTGCGATCTTCTTGGCAATATTCTTGCAACTTTTGAGCAATATGAGCTCTATCCAGATTGCTAAGCACACATATCCTCTTGTTGGAGCCATTGGCTTATGTTGCTGCTTCTGTTTCTGCTTGTGGTTGTGATTCACTGCAGCTGTAGCTATTTGCTCCTGCTTGTCCTCCAAAGTGACTGCAGTTGAAGCCATGGGCTCCTACTTTTCCTTCAGAGTGACTACTGTTGAAGCTATAGGTTCATGCTTGCCATGCTGAGTCTATGTAGATGAAGCGACATGGTCTTGCTGTCTGTTCCGAGTTTCTGCAGTTAAAGTCAATGGCTTCTGCCTGACCTTCTGAATGACTGCAGCCCATGTACGTGTACTTCATGAGGTGGTTAATTCAAGTCAAACATTACCCTTATTGGCATTGAGGTATTGAGGTCAACTTGTCTTCTTGCTTAAGTGGAATTTGTTGAAAGAATCTTATATGCTCTGTCAGCTTCACTTGTGCTTGACATGATGCGACTTAGACTTGTCCAACAGCTTCTACAATTGATGATTTGATTATTCCAGAAACAAAATCAAAATCTAATGGTAAGTTGTCCCTAATTACTCGATGATGAATCACAAGAATCTGAGAGTGATCAGTCCCCTTCCCCTAACTGTACCAGTTGGATGACTGTGGTGGAGTTGAGGAGCAATAGATGATAAGGAGGGAGATCCTGTGGATCTTATATGCACCGGTCAGTTGGGGTATTTTTAAAAGATGGAGCAAAAAATTTCACTTTTTGGAGTGAAAATCAAGTGATGTGCCATTTTTTTTTTTTTGTAAAACATGTTATCCTTCCCTCCCAATTTGTACTATACCAACATTAAGAAAAGTGTCATCTTTTTTTTTTTATAGTGGGCCATTTTCACTTTTTATCCGTCCTAAATTTTGATGATTTCCTTCATGTAACAAGTACTTTAAGAGAGATGGAGTATATACTGGTTTAACTTTCCCATTCTACAATAGACAAAAGTGTACAACCCCATTGTATCATTACATTTCCATTCAACACATTCGTGTTTTCAAAATGTATTATATACACATGGAATACAATAAAAATTATTACGTCTTAATAACAGTAACCCTTCGATATACACACCAGACTCAAACTTTTGTCATATTAAATGATCACTTTTTACTATTTCGTATATATACAATAATTTGTGTTTCATGTATTTTCTTTCATAATATAAACGGATTCCCCCTTACTCGTAAAAAAAACAAAAGGCAAAGAACCCCCTTCTAACATCTGGATGCATGTTCAGTCTGCCAGTCTTCACCACCAATAGTCGCTAATAAAGAGAAAGATATATTAAGAGACAACCGTGATCAGGCTTTAATTTCAAAGACTCAAAAAAAAAATGTTTAGCTTTGGAACAAAAGATAGACTACGTACAAAATATTATACAAGGAAAAGAAAACATGCTAACACAGACAGTCCTTACAATGGCTAGTCTTCTCTAAATATACCCCGATACATTCACCTAATGATCCTAGCTAAGAGGGGTGTTTCCCTGAATACACTGGCCGGTGTAGCAGGTCATTGAGCTCTGTGGTTCTCAACTTTCTCAACTTCTGCAGTACGGAAGTCGTGGTCTTCAATTCTTCATTACCGTATTTGTAACGTTGCTGAAAAATTTCAGCACCAGGGTTGCCTGTTGCGACATCCACCTCTCCACCATGTTTTGGTTCAGCACCCTCAACATCCTTTATTTTGGACTCATCTTCAGCGCAACCTTTATTTATTGCATAGTCAGCCATTGTATGCCATCATTCCATGATCCTTACTAAGATCATCCTTTGCATCTATGTCTTTCACAATTTTCTTTTTACAGAAATCATGGTCTTCATCATCATTTCAGCTACCTTTCTGAAATTATTCAGCAACAAGAATGAAGAAGCTAAAGAACAACACATAGAGAGACAAACATTGAGACCCCAGTACCCCACGTACGAATTATAAAATGCATACACAAATCAGATTTCAGTACATAGGCTCGTCATTTTGCTAGCTTTGTTGGTCAGAACAAGATTACAAGATCAAGAATAACAAGGAAATTAAGATCAATCAAAGGGAGAAATCAGCTAGGATAACTAGTCAAAACTAAACCAATTATGTATATAAATAGATTAGACATGTTAGGGAACTGTATAAGTATAAAAAGGCTGTACGATGTACAATTAAATATACAAGAAAAATTTAAGTAATTTTTATATGGTATCAAAGCCAATTCGCTTTAGAAACAAATCCGGCTAAATGGTTCATCACCTACCAAAAACTTAATTGTAAGGATGAGTTTGCCCTCAAAAAATCTAGTTTTTTTTGTTTATGAGCCAACGGTAGAAACTCTTATAACAGTTAAATATCAATGATTAATTCATGAAAACAAAATACAAAAATTCATATCTTTGAGAAACTAAACAATCAGAATTACAAGCGTCCTGGTCTAGGTTAATGCACTAGGCCATCAGGGGAAGAGGACGACTCAACTACATCACTGCTAATCCTTCGTCCAAAGATGACCAAGAATATAATCAATGAGGTTAGCAAGATTCAACCGTTATACCATGGATAATCGAAAACATTGATTTCGATTTAGTAACTCTTGACTTTCGGAAAGCAAAGGAGCTATGGAAGGGCATAAAGGCGGTGTACATCAATGGGAGAGACGCACTCCAAATTTTTTATCTCACCGTTAAATAATTTCAACTATTTAATAAAATAAATAGTGATAAATTATCCTGATTAAAAAAAATTTAATTTATTTATTCTATTCATTACCATTTTTTTTTAATTAATACAAAGTACTCTATATATATGAAACATAATTAAAAGTTACATAACCAAAATAGATTTCTCTTAATATTCAATGACAACTCAAATATATTTTGATTATAATTGTTGCTAATAATAAACTACTAATGCATTTACATTTTCTAAAAATGACAATAACACATTCAAACTCGTAAAAAATTCTTCTTGCAATAAAGCATGTTCAAGCTATTCCTCAAGTTTAGTTTAGGGACTGGCTAAAAAAAGCACCAAGGATAAACATTCTATTCTCTCACCCTCATAAAAAAAAGGCATATGAAAGCCAGCTTCCTATTGGTCTAAACCAAAGCACACGGATCACTCCCAACCTCCCTCTCATCCGTCGATTTCAAACCCCAATCCAACGGTCAACTCCTCAAACCCACTCCTTCCCAGAAAAGTAAGCCCATTATATAACCCAACCCAACCCTCCATGTTTCCCCCATCAACACACTCAAAACTCTTCACACATTTCCATCAGATACTATACTAACCCCATTGCAGTTGGGAGAAGATGGATACAGCGGGAGGAAAGGGAAAGAAGGGTGCTGGAGGAAGGAAGGGGGGTGGGCCCAAGAAGAAGCCGGTAACGAGGTCGGTCCGAGCTGGGTTGCAGTTTCCAGTTGGTAGGATTGGGAGGTACTTGAAGAAAGGAAGGTATGCTCAGCGTGTTGGTACTGGTGCTCCTGTTTACTTGGCGGCTGTTCTTGAGTATCTTGCAGCCGAGGTACATCCTCTCGCTCTCCCTCCTTTTGACTTTTTTGGTTTGACCTTTTATGTATGTTGGGCGTTTTTGTGATTGTGTTGGAGATTTGGTGTGGGGTTTTGTTTAATTGATGGGTGTGATCTTGTTTTTTGTGTTCGTTGATTGATTCTGGGTTCGATTTGTTAGGGTTTGGATTGGGTTTGAATCGTGTGATTGTGGGGTTGATTGGTTTTACAATTCGTTTGGTTTAATTTGTAAGATTTGGATTTTGAAATTCTAGAGTTCCGATTGGATTTGAAATGGTGAATATTAGGGTTAGGGTTGGTGATTCGATTGCTTAATTTTGGATTTGTGTTGGTGAGATTTGGAACTTCAAATGTTACGGTTTCGATTGGATTTGAAATGGGGAATGTTAGGGATAGAGTATGTTCAAATCGTGTAATTTGGGGATTATCGATACGAATTTTGCATTAATGTTTCTGAATTATGGGTCTCGTTAGATTGAAATGTTAGTTTGTTGAGTTATGATTCGGAATCCTTCACGTTAGGTATTTGTGTTTATCTCGATTTATTGTTGGTTTCATAATGCAAAATGTGCTGAAATGCTGGGTACGATTATGCATCGTGAAGGTGTTGGAGTTAGCAGGAAATGCAGCAAGAGACAACAAGAAGAACAGGATCATCCCAAGGCACGTTCTACTCGCTGTTCGGAATGATGATGAGCTCGGAAAGCTTCTAGCTGGAGTGACCATTGCACACGGAGGAGTTCTTCCCAATATAAACCCAGTGTTGCTGCCTAAGAAAACTGCAGAGAAGTCTCCCAAGGAGCCAAAGTCCCCATCTAAGGCTACCAAGTCTCCCAAGAAGGCTTAGAGTCGTAAGTGAGACGGGTTTGGCCCGTTTGGAGTCTGTGTTGACTTGGAGCTTTTGTATGTAATGTCAGTAGATGTTCTTAATTAGGCCTTTTTTTTTGTTGGAGGGGGGGTTTGTAGTTAAAGGTTGGGTTTAATTCACATTCACTGTAATGTTGGTTAGTTTGATCAAATCAATGACAATTTCTTAATTTCTCTTTGATTGCAAGTTCGAGCTAGCGAAGGAAATTGCAGTATTTTGTTCAATTTTGGTGATGGAAGTTTAGATCGTTGTGACAAGCAGTTTAAATTACATTGTTGGAAGCTTCTGTAAGAAAGTTTAAATCCAAAACCCGAAACAAACGAGCAGCTTTTCTACTTTCTTTTTTTCTACCCGTTGGAAGCTGTTTTGTACAACCATTACTTCTGTCACTGAACTTGGGTTTGCTTTAAAAATTTGTATTTGATTTGAGTTGTTTTTTTAATAATTCTCTTATTCATATGCTTTAAATTTATGTAATTGCTTCTAATTTGTTTTGATGCGTGCATAACAGATTATCAGATGGAGTTGCTTGAACGATGTATTTTTGAGCGTGTTCTTTACACATATAAGGACCTAGTCCCTTGTTTGCTTGTTGCTTTGCTTAGTGTAGAAAGACTGGTAATTGCTTTCTCAGTTACTTGTATTGTTAAGAATCTTAATAATTTGCAAGAAATGTGATTTGAGTATGATACCTCTACTATTGAGTTTCTAATAGATTATTATTGAACATGTTGTCTTTAATTGGGTTAAGGGTCACTATCAATTAGGCTTTATCGGTTTCTTGTCGGGTTGAATGGGGTTTATGTTATTATTAATCTGTTTACAATCGGGTTGAGTTGTTAACGGGTTGGGTTAATTCGAAATTGAGTTATATTCGGGTTGGAGTCAGTCTCCTTGCTCATATTACTCGAAGCTGCAGTGCTATATATTGCAATTGATGAACATTGGGACTAGCCTAATTCATGTTAACCAAATAACCAGCGGCGCCTGATTTATTCATAAATAAAGAAGTCTCTAGTTTTTAATCATATAGTAACGTCTATTTAGTGCCAAAGCATGTAGACATATAGCAACTTCATGTTATTTAATAGTGTTTTACTAAGTTGTTCAGGATCTTCCATATGACCCAACTGGGGAGTTTATGAAGCTTATATCTTTTGTTGAAGAAAATGCTGATATATGCCAGTGGCTGGGCCTTACTTTGCTCAGTGTCCGAATGTATCACTCTATTTTGATAATTGGATAGTTTCACCCCTGAAATATCTTGAAATTAGCCTCTTCCCTCAAGCTTCAACCCCATGATGGCTGCTGATTTCTTTACTCTATTAATCTGAATCCTAAAACACAAACTAATGCTATGGACGCATCTTGTTCGGGGTCTGTTTCTGTTTCAAGTGTGCTGTGCAGATATATATACTGCATGAGCCAGAAGGATCCGATACAATGTCTTGGCGGCTATTTT
Source organism: Dysphania ambrosioides (assembly GCA_026401315.1). Lineage (NCBI taxonomy): Eukaryota > Viridiplantae > Streptophyta > Magnoliopsida > Caryophyllales > Amaranthaceae > Dysphania > Dysphania ambrosioides. The sequence continues at coordinate 24,643,641 of CM048666.1, forward strand.
GGAGGAGAAAGAGGACATTACATGCATTGTTGATTATAAAATCAAACAATAGCGTATAATAATAATAACTTTCCTTTTATAACTCTTTAATTATTAAAGCTTATTGAAAATTATTAAATCTCAAATTTATTTGACCCTTTTAAAATATGATACATATTAAATAAATAAGGTAAATATATATCATCCCTTTTTTTATAATTTGAATTTTAAATAAATAACCATATAGTGGTGCATGGCTAAAATTCCAATTACAGTGTATTTAGCAAATTATGTAAATAATATATATTAAAATTTTTGAACCTTGTTAAAAATATAATTTATAGCCTAACACAATATAATTCACAAAATTTCACAACAAAACATTCAATTGCACATAAAAAAATTTAACACATATACGTACCTTAAATTCTAGTAACTTCCTAATAAACTTCAAAATGGTCCTCCTATCAATTAAAGTGAACTAATCAACATAATACAACACCATAATTATGCATAAAATATTGAAAATTTAATTGAATTTAGAAATAGTTTTAAGAACTAAACAATTTCCAAAACAATTAAATAGTTAGGGAAAAGAGGAGGCTCACGGTGGCTAGTAGTTGTTGGTGGCGTAAGGTGGCCGGTGAGAGAGAGAGAGAGAGAGAGTGAAATTTTGAGTGAAGTAGAAAATATTTAATGATTTTTCTATGAAGAATTAGATGAGGTCAAATGATCTATTTAAAGTAAAAATTGATAAAATTTTAGGGTTTGAAAACCAAAAGATAAGTATGAATTAAAAATGATATTTATCCTTCAAATTTCAAGAATTTTTTTTAAAAATAATTTAATTATTAGATAATTTAACTAATTAAAATTATTTAATTCAAAATAAACCAATTACAATTAGTTAACAAAGATAAATTTTATTATTATAAGTATTTTTTTAAATATTAATCATGCCAGATGACCATGATTAGCCAAGTTTGAGAATTTTTTTTTTGTAAATAAATCTGATTTTTAACAAAAATCAAATTTAAATATTAATATTTTTTATTGATATCTTAAACTGATTTTTTGAAGCACTAATCATGGAAGCCAATCATGATTAGATAAGGTTGATAATTTTTTTTGTAAATATATCCAATTTTTAACAAAATTAATTTTAAACTAAAATAATCTTTATAAATATCTTAGACTGATTTTTTTTCCTAAGAATATTATCTTAAAAGCTTCTTGAATATTCTAGAATGAAAGAGGATACTTAGGATATTTTTTGGGATATTTTGGAGGATTTTTTTTGGTAATTTAATGGAATAATTAAGAAATTAGATGATTTTTTTAAGAAAACTATAAAATAAATATGTAAATGGAGATTCATAATTATAATTGGGCCAAATTACTTTTATTTTATTTAATTGTACTAAAATGTTCTTAAAATAATTTAATTTAAAATGATAAAATATAATGTACATTTAATTTTAGTTACAACTTAATATATAAACATTTTAATATAATGTCTAAAATACATGTTACTCCCTCCGATCTTTTTTATTCTTCCCATTTAGAACCAGGGAAGAAACCAAGACTTGAATAAATATGAGTAATATTCATTAAAATAAATTTAAAATAATCTAAATAGAAAATCATATTCCCGTGAAAAGAAGCGGAGGGTAGTCATGTAAATTTGTAACTAAGTTGTTTAGGAGTAACAATTAGAGGAAACTTTTAGGGTTAGTGGGAAATAATTCTATTAGTTTAGGTAGATACTGATGCTATTTTTGTCAATAATTTTATTCAACTAAGGTTATTTTAGTCATAATAAATTGGATTAAAATAGAATGATTCTATATGGGAAGATCTTTTTGAAAGTTTTGAATGGAAAATACGGGAAGAACAAAAAAGAACGGAGGGAGTATTACATAAATGATACCACTACCTTATAACTCCAAGTAGAAGCTTTTCCAACATTAATGATATTAGTGGAATCATCTTGAAAGAATATTCTGTCACCAGGGTAAGTCAACAACAACTAAGCTAAAGTAACAATTGCATATTTGTTTCCATTTTAAGAGGAAATGAGGATCTGAGGAATATGAATATAGAGCATAGCAATACCATTGACCAGTCTTCTACATGGAATAATAGATAGTCCTCTCAATGGTTACAAAACATTGTCAAGGGTTATTCAAGGCTTCTTGTATTCATGAGTATGTTTCACACCTGATGGTCTGAAAAAAAATATATATCAGAAGATGAAGATACATATCATCCTCAAAAACTACCTATGTTATCGCAAAATTCATCACTAAGGCTCCGTTTAGTAGGGTATAAAATATTTTCCCTAAAAATTATTTTTCCATTTTACATTGTTTAGTTTGGAGTAAAATATGGGATGTAAAACTTAAAATGTAAATTTATTTTACATCCTATTGAAAACATTTTCCTCCGAAACTAGGAGTATAACAATTTTATATCCATTCATTCCAAAAAAATTATCAACTAACAAACAACTTACGCATTATCAACTCATGCATAGAGGTGTGCACGGGTCGTGGCGTGCCCGTCATGGATCGTGCCAGCTCGTGTCTGACCTTTTTCGTGCTTTGCCTAATCGTAGTCATGTTGCGTTGTGTTGTGGTACTTTTTCCTAAAACTCGGTTAACGGTCTAACACGACCCACGTGCTTGGCGTGCCGTGTCTTCTCTTGAGCTGGTCTAATTTAATAAAGTATATAATAGAATTGAAAAAAAAATTATATTATAAGAATATAATAATATTAAAAATAATAGTAATATTAATTATATTAAATAGTACTAAATAATATCATATTTTGGGTCGTGCTTCTTGCCAAATTGGCCTGCCTCTCGCGTGCTAGTGCCCAAATTTTTTTTGCTATCCGCGATCTGGCCTACGGTCCACTCCACGGATAGCGTGTCATGTCGTGCCGCGACCTTTCTTGTGTCATATTGTCTCAACAGCATGCCTGCTCGGCTCGACCCATGCGCTGTTCAATTCACACATTCTTCATTTCTCATCTTCTCGGTACCCCCTTCTCTACTCCACACTTTCTCTCTCTTTAAAATTGGGGACAAAATCCATATTTTTTTTATCTTCTTCGAATATCATCAATTTAGTACGTTTTCTTCGAATCTCATGTCTTGATTATTAAATTATCGAACTATATCATGAGTTTAAACTAATTTTATCCATTTTAGTCGGAAAAAAACCCTAGATTTCACCCTAATTCGATTGAACGATGAAAGTTTCTCATGAAATGTGGACAATCAACAATTTATTTGAAATTAGAGTAGAAATTTTCTTTCTTTTAGAATTTAAAATATAAAAGTACAAACTATTATATTACAACGAGTTGATTGTTTTACCTATTTGATTGATTTTCTTATTCAATTGTGAATGCTCCGTTATAGTTAGATTAAGGTCTTTTTATTATGTTGAACCAAAATTTTTAAGGTTATTTGGTTTTATGGCAATATTCTGTATAATATAATATGCTATTAATAGATCAAAGAAATATATTGTAGATTTTATAAAAAAAAATATTTCTTATACCATAACAAATTTAGCTAATGAAAAACAATTAGAAAATATAACGGAAAAAAAGTTAAAAAATGACAAGAGAATACAATTAGAAAAGTTAATAAGAGTAATTGATTTTCAGTTTAACAAAATAACGGAAAATGTTTAAATGTAAAATCATTTTCATGCAGCCAAACAACGGAAAAGCTCTATAAAAATGAGTTTTTCACGTAAAAGATTTTCCATGGAAAACCATTTTCAATTAAAAATGTTTTACGCCCTACTAAACGGAGCCTAAATCAAGTAAATACATGATACATCAACAAGATTACTTAGAAGGTTCACCTAAAAATGTAAGAATCAAATCTAAGAATGCAGGTTCTACAAATAAACGCAAATAGTCGTAGGCAGAACTGACTAACAATTGAATATTCTTAATTTGTGAGATTTAATATTCTTAATTTAGAAAAAGCTAGAAATATAGCAAATAAATAGAGATCGAAGAGTATATTATCAAAGAAATGCTCTCTTAACTAAATGCATGACAATTTGTACAATTTTCAGTTGGAACATTTATAGGTAAATGGATTCTAAAATAGCCTATTCCTAGAGCTGGTCAAGTTTCGTGCATCATTTCTATAGTACGTCTAGAAATGGACTAATTTAGTGCACAAACTAATTTCTATACTAGCCTATTTCTAGAGTTGGTCTAGTTCTAGGCTTTATTTCTAGAGTACATCTAGAAATAAACTGATTTGTTAAATAGATGTGTCTGTTTAATTAATGTGGAATAGATGTGTCTCTTCAATTAATGTTGAATAGATATGTGTCTCTTCAAATGAAATAGGATGAAATATCACCCATCTAAGTTAGTCTGTGTATAGACAATTTATTTTCATTTGATGAGATATGAAGAGAAAAAGTGTGAAATATATAATACTTGTCTTTCTCTCTAAATTTTCTGTAGTAAAATTTTATTGAGTGTTCTTTATAAACAATGTTGTGCAGGTTGATGATTCTTGGTGGATTGATTCAAGAGCCTCTAGACATGTGTGCAAAGATAGGAATTTTTTCAAGTCTTTTGAAGAATTGAAAAATGGGCCAATCCTGTTCATGGGGATTGATTCTACGGTTAAGGCAAAAGGAATAGACCAAGTAGAATTATTATTAACCTCGGGAAAATCTCTAACTCTTAGAGATGTTGTACTTGTTCCCGAAATTAGGAAGAATTTAGTGTATGGAGGTCTCTTAAACAAGTTTGGTTTTAGGATGGTATTTGAATCTGATAAATTTATACTTTATGAGAATGGTGTGTATGTAGGACAAGAATATTATTGTAATGGTTTATTTAAGCTAAACATTGATAATAAAGTTGTTGATTATATTTATATGCTTGATGTTTCTTCTCTATGGCATAATCGTTTATGTCATGTTAATTATTGTCGTTTGTATGACATGTCTAGGTTGGGTTTAATTCCTCCTTTTTATTTAAATATAGAGAAGTGTAAAACATGCATTTTAAATAAAATCACAAAAACTCGTTTTCCTAGTGTAACAAGACAAACTAATTTGCTTGAATTGGTGCACAGTGACTTATGTGATTTTCATAGTACACCGTCTTTCGGAAATAAAAATTATGTAGAAACTTTTATTGATGATTCATCAAGGTTTTGTTACTTATATTTGTTATTTTCTAAAGATGAAGCCCTTGATAATTTTAAAATCTATAAGAAGAAGTGGAGTTACAACTTAATAAAAAAAGTTAAAAGACTTCAAACTGATAGGGGTGGAGAATATAATGATCCTAATTATTTTAACTTTATTGGTATAATCCATGAAACGACCGCTCCATACTCACCTCAAAGTAATGGTGTGGCTGAAAGGAAAAATAGGGTTATAAAAGAAATGGTTAATTCTATGCTTTCTAATTCGAGTCTTAGTGATGGTTTTTGGGGTGAAGTTATGCTTAGAGCATGTTACATTTTAAATCGCGTTCTGAGTAAAAAGGAAAAAAAACTACCCCATATGAACTTTGGTACAAAAGGAAGCCTAATCTCAATTACCTTAAAGTATGGGGATGTAGGGCAATCGTCAAATTGACGGAACCTAAACGTAAAACGTTGGGTGAAAGAGAAATTGATTACATCTTTATAGGTTATGCTGAGCATAGTAAAGCCTATTTCTTTATAGATAAATGGATTCTTAAACAACCTATTTCTAGAGCTAGTCAAGTTTCGTGCTTCATTTCTAGAGTACGTCTAGAAATGGACTGATTTGGAGCACAAACTAATTTCTAGACCAACCTATTTCTAGAGTTGGTCTAGTTTCAAGCCTTATTTCGAGAGTACATCTAGAAATAAATTGATTTGTTGAATAGATGTGTCTCTTCAATTAATGTTGAAAGATACATATCTCTTTAATTAATGTTGAATATATATGTGTCTCTTTAAATGAAATAGGATGAAATATCATCATATAAGTTAGTCTATATATATAAACAATTTGTTTTCATTTGATGAGATAAGAAGAGAAAAAGTGTTAAATAAATAATACTTGCCTTTCAGTAAATTTTTTTTGAGTGTTCTTCATGAACACATTTACGTAGTTTCTTTTTGATTAACTTTGAATATCATCAAAGTAAATTATTTTTCTCTATTGTATCTCATTAGTTATTTTGTGGTAACCCGATAATCCTATAGGGACGAAATTAAACTAATAGGAAAACATATTTCCATGTATTAGAGTGTAGTATCCAACCTTTTTCCCTATTAAATATTCTAACATTTTCAAAATTTCAAATTTGCAAATATGAGATCCAAAAAGATAAAGAGGGGAAAAAAAAAACAAATTATATATCCCCCAAGTATTTATTCGCTTATTTAAGAATGAGTTGAATTTAACCTTAAATCCATTCCTATTCAATCTTTATTTGTATGGCCGATTTAACTACGGAGTATGAAATCCCATATAATCAAACAATTGCATAATGTTATGGTAATAGGAATCCGATCTCCATGCCATTTCATTCCATCTACAAATTTAGAGAAATTCTTGGCTTTGCTTCTTAAGGAAAGAAAAAAAAAAAAAACAAAGAGAAATTAGAAAAAGGATAAGGATTAGCCGTTTGCCGTATACTTTTAGAAAATCTAATCACACACGTAGCAAAAATCTTATATTAATCTCGAAAGAGACAGCAACGGCATTATTACCAGGCCCACCCCACCATTCAACTTGCTATCATCGTCACCGTCGCACAACAACCGTTCAATTTTGACGGTCCATCTAACGACGACCTAACGAATACCCCACTATTCCAACCCAACTCGACCAAACAACAAAATCCCATTCACCGTTGATTGCCCTCATCTCATAATCTCACAGACCCCAACTCTATCGCGTAACGTGTGGTTACGCCCACACTGTAACTACCCTAAGGTTGCATGTACGGTATTCTAATCCCAAAGCAAGGAAATGTGAGAATCTCCGTCTTTTGTTCAACGCCTCTCAAGAAAAGGAGCCTTAATCAAGAGGGCTAGGTCAGGCCACGTTTTTAATCTGACACGTGGTAGATTATGATTGGGTTACGTGAGGTGTATTTTCTTGATTAAGTCGGTTTTCCAAGTCCATAAATAGATAGCCTTCCTCCCCTCATTTCCTTCTCATCCTTCTATTCTCAACTATCATCAATCTATCTTTTCTGCTCCCAAACTTCTCTCAAGGTACAAAACCCTAATTTTTTCCCTCTTTCACGTATCTATTTCCGATCTTTTGATTTTGATTTTTTCCTTCATTCTGTTTTTGTTCATTGAGGATTTGCCTTGCCCTTAATTTCGTGATTTTTGATTGCGTTTTCGGATTTTGTGATGGTATTCTTCTTTGATTAATCTTTAGAAATCGCATGTTCATGTTACAGATTCGACTTTTCGGTTTTTTAGGTCAAAATTTCTTGTTTTATTACCGATTTGGGTTTGTGTAGGTTTAATTGAATGATGTTATAAGATTGTGTTGTTTTTATCGCCGATTCGAGTTGATTTATTTTATCTTGTTTGAGATTTTGAATTTCGCGATCAATCACGAGCTTCGTCCTCAGTCAATTGATGTTTCTTTGTGCTTCGAATGAGAAGTTTGGTCAAAATCTGTTGTTTTTGGTGTTAACGCATTCATGTCATTTGATTTAGGTTTTTCATTTAGGGTTTGGATATTAGATGTGGCATAGGTTGTTAGTGATTGATTCATTGAATGATTACTGATCTGTTACAAAACCCTCACTGGCAAGACTATCACTCTCGAGGTCGAGAGTTCCGACACTATTGATAACGTAAAGGCCAAGATCCAAGACAAGGAAGGGATCCCCCCAGACCAGCAAAGACTGATCTTTGCCGGGAAACAGTTGGAAGACGGCCGTACCCTAGCTGACTATAACATCCAGAAGGAGTCTACTCTCCATCTCGTGCTCCGTCTCAGGGGAGGGATGCAAATTTTCGTGAAAACCCTCACTGGGAAGACAATCACCCTTGAAGTTGAAAGCTCAGACACTATCGACAATGTCAAGTCTAAGATCCAGGACAAGGAGGGAATTCCCCCAGACCAGCAAAGGTTGATCTTTGCCGGTAAGCAACTCGAGGATGGCCGCACTCTTGCTGACTACAACATCCAGAAGGAGTCCACCCTTCATTTGGTCCTTCGTCTGCGTGGTGGTATGCAGATCTTTGTTAAGACCCTTACCGGTAAGACCATCACTTTGGAGGTGGAGAGCTCCGACACCATTGACAATGTGAAGTCCAAGATCCAGGACAAGGAAGGAATTCCTCCAGACCAGCAGAGGTTGATTTTCGCTGGTAAGCAGCTTGAGGATGGCCGCACCCTTGCTGACTACAACATCCAGAAGGAGTCTACGCTTCACTTGGTTCTTCGTCTGCGTGGTGGTATGCAGATCTTTGTCAAGACCCTTACCGGAAAGACCATCACTTTGGAGGTGGAGAGCTCTGACACCATTGACAATGTGAAGGCGAAAATCCAAGACAAGGAAGGAATTCCCCCTGATCAGCAGAGGTTGATTTTCGCTGGTAAGCAGCTTGAGGATGGCCGGACTCTGGCTGACTACAACATCCAGAAGGAGTCCACCCTCCATCTGGTGCTCCGTTTGAGGGGGGGCATGCAGATTTTCGTCAAGACCTTGACGGGGAAGACTATCACTTTGGAGGTTGAAAGCTCGGACACCATTGACAATGTCAAGGCAAAGATCCAGGACAAGGAGGGCATTCCCCCAGACCAGCAGAGGTTGATCTTTGCTGGGAAGCAGCTAGAGGATGGGAGGACTCTTGCGGATTACAACATCCAAAAAGAGTCTACCCTTCACTTGGTGCTCCGTTTGAGGGGAGGAATGCAAATTTTCGTGAAGACATTGACTGGCAAGACCATCACTCTTGAGGTGGAAAGCTCTGACACTATCGATAATGTGAAAGCCAAGATTCAGGACAAGGAGGGGATCCCACCAGACCAGCAGAGGCTGATCTTTGCTGGGAAGCAACTTGAGGATGGACGTACCTTGGCTGATTACAACATTCAGAAGGAGTCCACTCTTCACCTTGTCCTCCGTCTTCGTGGTGGTTTCTAAGCTCAGTGTGTCCGGGTTGTCGTTTGAAGGCTATGGCTTTTTAATGTTTTATCCTATGATTTGTGAATGCTTGTAGTATTGTCTGGAACAATTTCATTTTCAGTACTCTTATGATCCCTGTTTAGTGGGTAAATGATGAACGCATGAAGTTCTCCAGTGAATAAAACACATCTTCCGTTTGTGTCTACTCCTATCCATGTTGCAAATATTGACTTGTTTCGACTCTAAATTCTCTCGTTCACTACTATTAAGTGTGATGGCAATATTGAGCTCTCTGTTACATGTTCCATTACCTTACCCACGTTTCTAATTCTTGCTTATTTTAATTTCTCTTGGAAGGCATTTTTCCATGTTAGCTGTTTCTATCAACTCTTCAGAGGAAGCTTTTGGTGTGTATCCAAGAAATTCTTTTGAGATCATAATTTTGATTGATAAGTGAGTGATTCATTTTGTGTCTTGTGTTGCGTTCCAGTGTTTGGGGTTGTATACCATGAGGGAAGGTTGTTTCTTTATGTTGTTCTCATATGGTTTCACGTAGGAGTTGTATCATCAAAGCATAAACTTTCTATTACTGCTGGTTTGAGAAAAATTCGTTTACACTTTTAGCTTGTCCGCATTGTTGTTTGAAGTACGTGTATAGATCTTTTAATTGCGCTGTAGGGCAAGTATATAGTCAATTTAGTAATTCTGCTCCGTGTACTGTATTATATGCTAATTTGCATTCTTACTGTCTACATTGTGAGTTGTGGAAAATGTTATTATATGCTAATTTGCATTCTTACTGTCTACATTGTGAGTTGTGGAAAATGTTATATGAAGTAACGATTTTTCGTAGTTCTCTAAAAAAAGGATGTCGTGAAATCTGTTGGGCTATTGGATGTGAAGGATGGTTGTGATATCAGGTGGTTCAAGTTGTACCATAGGTTGGACTGTCGGAGGTCTTCAGTCTCTTGGTTTTAATAGATATGGTTGGAGTGCTAGTGATGTTTTCAAGTGTGATGCTTGTCGTTGCCTGCCTTTGGAGACACTTATTAATGGATTGTTTAGTCTACTGGAGACACTTATTAATGGATTGTTTAGTCTACCACAATAAGTTGATGTTGATCTTGATGTTGTTGCAGGCAAATGTCTGATGTTAAATTATATCTGGGTGACTTTCTGAGTCGAGGCAGTGTTTGATTTTGCATTGCTTAACCCTTTGTTTGAGGCCACAGAAAGCAATTATCTCTCGAATTATGTTGGCAAATTGTGTGGTAGTTGTGGATTTGCAGAATTTCTCTCTATGTGGGTTGTATGGTATGATTGCACTTTGTTCTATACTGTCTGACAGCTTGAACATAATTACCTGGAACGGCTGGAAGATTTGCTATGTTAGTTTTGTGAAATGCTGAACAATGGATAAGTTCCTCATCTGATGTGGGAATTTTTTTTTTTTTTTTTTTTTTTTTGGGGGGGGGGGGGGGGGGGGGGGGGCGGTAGAAGGTGGCTGGTGGCTGGTAGTGACATCTATTTATAGATTTTAGCTTTTTTGTTGCTCTTAGCTTTCTAGATGTATGGCATTTTCAGATTTTTAGGACTCGTGGTAATAATAATTTGTAGAACATGGAAATGACTTCTTTCTATGTAGATATAAGTTGGGGTTGCATACATTGTCGCTGTTGCATAGTTTTGCAAATGTGTCAATAGTTTGCTTTCTTTTTTCTTCCTTACATTTCTGTTGGAATCAATTTTCTTGTACAAGTGCTGTTTTTACCTCTGACTATTTTTCCCTGTTCCCTGACAACAGCAATACATGTTGAAAACTAGGGGAGCTGTGCTTGGGTGTTGGTCAACCATGGCCGCTGATGCTGTGCATGGTGCTTGAGAGAGTGTGATGTATACTTGAAGTTCTAGAGAAATACTATCAGAAATAATTTCTTGCATTCATTATGTTTGGTATCTGTTATGAAGTGACGCAGGTGGACATAATGCAAGAGCAAGAAAGGGAAACAATTACAGAGCACAACCTACTATTCGAGACGTAGGGAATCTCCCAAGATTTCTCAAGCTTTGTATTTCTGGATAATCCTTACATTCCTCCATGTACGTATATTTACACTCTTTTTTACATAACAAACTTGTCACTACTTAGATTTTTCCCTCATTTAATTACACGGTTGTTTGCATAACTGAAATAACAAGATTACAATAATTATTTTCTATTGTTTTCCTCCTCTCTTCACCTTCTCTGACTTGCTTCATTCCTGCTTCATTCCTTCATTCTGATGGGGTTGATTGAGTAGACATTCCCTTCTTCTATCCGTGCTTCCTTCTCTGGTAGGTGATATTGATTGGTGGCTTCGCTTGAGTCTTATCATTACACTCACCTTGTCCTCAATGTGAAAGGATAGGAATCTGAGATCAATTGCCATATAATTCTACCACGTTGCTTCAAAGTCTTGCAACCCCTTCCATTAAATCAACACTTCTAATTCTGTTACATAATTATTTCTTCCATTCCTCACTGATAAGACAACTTCAGGTTCTGCATCTAACACCAATTCAGGGGAAATCAAGGGGGGTATGTAGGGATTCACAGGTGAGGCTCCTATGGCTGCCTTAAATTGGGAAACATGAAAGATCGGGTGAATGAGGGCTGTTTCTGGGAGTGCTAACTTATAGGCTACAGCACCTACCTTCTGTATGATCTCAGAGGGTCCATAATATCTGGAAGCTAGCTTTTCATAGGGTCTCTTGGCCAAAGATTTCTGCCTATAAGGTTGGAGTTTGAGGTAGATGAAATCCCCTAACTCATATTGGACTGCCCTTCTATGTTTGTTGGCCTGGTCTGACATTCTCTCTGCTGAGCTCTGAAAATTTGGGCTTTCAAGTCATCAAGCATAGCATCCCGTTCCACTAATTGTTCCTCTAATGTTTGCACAGCATTACTAGTGTCATATCGTAACAAGGTGGGTGGATCTCTCCCATAAACCGCTTTAAAAGGGGATCAACCAAGAGAGGAGTGAGTTATTGTATTGTAACAGAGTTCAGCGCATGGTAACCACTGTGCCTAAGTCTTAGGGACTCCATTAATAAAACATCTCAAATAGGCCTCCAAACCTCTGTTGACCACTTTCGTTTGCCCATCCAATTGAGGGTGATAGGCAACGCTACAATGCTACTGAGTGTTTTGCAATCTTAATAGCTCTGTCCAAAAGACACTCATGAACACCTTGTCTTTGTCTGATAAGATTGTGGAGGGAAATCCATGTAAGCGAACCACTTCTTTAGTGAATAATCCTGTCACAGACTTTGCTGAAAATGGGTGCCTAAGGCCACTTCTGTCTTTGGCCCTCCTTATTCTGATGCTGGTGGATATGGCGTTAGCGCAACTGTCATGTTAATAACAATATGGATAGTATTCCTCTTGATCCAAGGGCATTCATCCAGGTTAGACTTGATGAAACTATACGAGCATTGATGAAACAAGAAGAATTGGACAGAGGTAGCTTCAGAATCAAACATGAGGTATTTGTTAGATGGAATGCTCCTAGTGATGGGTGGTACGTGTTGAATACAGATGGTGCTGATAAAGGGTCCCCGGGATTAGTTGGTGGAGGAGAACTTCTTAGAGATTCTAATGGGAAATGGGTGTTGGCATTTACAGCCAACTATGGTATTTGCCTTGCTTATCGAGCAGAGTGTTAAGCTCTTTAGAAGGGGCTAGCGTTTGCGAGTGAGATAAATATAACCAAGCTTGAGGTGCAAATGGATAATATGGCATGTATTAGTGCGTTACAAGAGAAAAACCCAGGGGGTGAATGTGCGCAGATTAATCGTAATTGTAGGAAGATGCTATACTCTTCAATATGGCTAGTAAAGGTGAATCATATCTATCGTGAAGGGAATCGGGCGGCAGATTGGCTAGCAAATCAAGGCGTGATCAACAATATCCATTTCGCACTTTATTTTGTTTGAGTAGTTAGTTAGTCGTGTTTGTTTTGTTTTGTTTGGATTTTGTTTTTTGGCTTTTGCTTCTCCTTAAAATAAAAAAACTACCACCATCACTACATTCAGTCTCATTGACAGAGGAAGGCCCTCTATGAAATCCATTGAGAGATCTCCCCAAATTTGATTAGGCACTAGTAAGGGCTGTAGCAAACCGGTTGCGGTTGGAGAGAGTGTGGTGTTGGCAAATATCACAAGCTCGAACATATTTTTGCTATCTCACGTCTCATCCTTGGCCAATACCATTCCATGGCCAACTTCTTATGTCTTATAATATCCCTTATGTCCCCCCAAAGGAGGTCATGATATTCATGTAGTAATTTCCTTACTATAGGTGAATTGGAAGGTGCCACAATCTTTCCTTTATACTTGAGAATGCCTTGTTCCTTTCGTAGCCCTATACTGTTTGCTTTCCCTCTTCTATATTCCTCTTCATGTGGCATATGAAAGGATCCTCAGCTATTTCCTTCCAAATGTATTCTCACACCACTCCCCTTGAGATCATTGCCCCTCTGCTTGATTAGAGAACTCTCTGGATAATGCATCTATAACTTTATTGGATGCCCTAGGCTTCAAATCTCAAAATCATACCCCAATAACTTACTAACCCACCGTTGATACTTCGACCTTATTTCTCTTTGTTACATTAAGTACCTAAGATTCTACTTATTAGATTTCACCATAAACTTCCTCCCCAGTAAATAATGTCTCCATTTTGGAACCGCTAGGACGATTGCCATTGGTTCCTATACATAAATTGACTTGTTTCTTGCTCGGATCCCCAATACTTTGCTAAAAAATGCCACTGGATGTTTCCCTGCAGAAGGACTGCCCCAATCCTTGTGTTGCTGGCATCTGATTCCACCACGAATGTGCAGGGAATGCGACTAAAGCACCAGTGGTAATAACCTATGCCAGAAGGAAGAGAGGCCAAGGTAGGGATACGAAGCTGGTAGAAGCTTGATGCATGATACCAAGAGCAACAGAAGGGGGTTGAGGCACGTGGATACTCAAGAAACCAAGAGCATTGCAGAAGACAGAATTATGTAAATAATATATATGTAAATAAAGATATTACAAGGAATCTTTTTTGTTAGCTGAATGTAGACTTGATTGTAATTAAAAGGGGAGGGGGAATTTAGTTAAGCTTTGTCAAAACATTGGAGAGCTCCTTTTCTCTCGAACCAAAAGGAACACATTTACATATATTACAATCTTTACAAGCTCATTTCCTATTTTTCTACGCCATTATCTGCAAACTCTGGGAGCTCCGAGCACCAGTTTCCATAGTAACGAACTGATTCCCAGCAAATTTGGTATCAGAGCAGCGTAGGTTGGGGGAGGGAAATGGTGCCCATGACTAATGCTCAGAGGATGGAGGCGATGGAAAGCGAGATTGCAGCGTTAGACTAAAAAATAACGCAAGCAATCACGTCAGCCTTAGGGGTTATGGAACAACGATTCCTTCAACAAACTAATGAGGTGTTGGAGCAATCAACCCAGCAAATCCGAACTGAGGTAACAACCTTATCCAAAAAACTAAAGGGGTGGGATTGGGGAAAATCCATCGGGTGAAAATCAGGGAGAAAGTGGGATGGCAGATTCTTTCATTCCCCGGTCGAGGCCAGTGCTTAGAAGGAACCGGGGACGGATGGAAGAAGAACCAGAGGTAGTCGGAGCGAACGGGTCGAACTGGAGGGCTAAGAGGTTAGATCTTCCCACCTTTGAAGGAGTTAATCCCGACGACTGGATCATGCGGGCCGAAAGGTATTTTCACTTCTACCGTTTGGGGGAGGAGGATTGCTTAGAGGCTGCAGTAGTAGCTCTTGATGGAGATGCGCTACTTTGGTACCAATGGGAGAATCGGAGGAGGAAGATCATGAGATGGGAGGAACTCAAGGGATTGTTGCTAAGGAGGTTCCGATCGGAGGGATCCGGTAACTTGTATGAGCAGTGGCCCGCCCATCAACAAGGAGGCACCACGGTGATGGAGTATCGGAGGAGATTCGTTGAGCTGATGGCGCCATTGTCTGGAGTTTCGGAGGAAATAGCTATGGGGCAGTACATGATTGGGTTAAAGGATGAGGTGAGAGCCGAAGTGAGGATGCTGAGGCCACGCACATTGGATGACGTTATGGAATTATCGGTCAAAGCTGAAGAGAAGCTGAAGGTAGGGTCCAAGCACCGAATGGAGAATCGGGCCAAGGGGGGTGGAGAATGAGTGCATGCCCAAGCTATAAACAATAACTTAGCCACTCACTACTTAACCCTTCCTTCTATAGTCCAAATAATTCAGCCTCACCCCAACCAATCACACCTAAAGCACCGAACAACCAACCTGCGAGTGGAGTAAGGAGACTTAGTGAAAAAGAGCTTCAGCACAAGAGGGAGCATGGATTATGTTTCAGGTGCGATGAAAAATGGAGCAGTGGCCACCGATGTAAGAGGAGAGAACTGAGTGTGCTTATACCATTTGAGGAAGAGGGGGATAACGAGGAAGAAGATGAGGGTGAGGTAGAAGAGAGTCAGTTGGATACTTCCCCAGAAACGCCACCTCCAATACCCACCATATCCCTCAACTCAGTCTTAGGGTTCACTAACCCCAAGACCATGAAGCTTAAGGGCGTGATTCATGGGAAGGAAGTCATAGTAATGATCGACCCAGGTGCCACTCACAACTTCTTGTCGAGTAAAGCCGTGGAATACTTGGGGCTACCAGTGGTGGGGGCTGCCGGGTTTGGGTTTATTGTGGGGAATGGAGAGGCGGTACAGGGACAAGGAGAATGTTTAGGGGTGGTGCTCCAACCGGCGGATGTGACAATTGTGGAGGACTTCTTGGTTTTACCATTGGGAACTTCTGACATTATTCTAGGAGTCCAGTGGTTAGAGAAGCTCGGGACGGTAACTACGAACCGGAAAACCCAGATTATGCGTTTCCAAATCGGCGATACCCGAGTAACTCTTCAAGGGGATCCAGCTCTAGGAAGAACCAACGTTTCTATTAAGGCCATACTTAGAACTCTGCGCAAGGAAGGCAGGGGTTACTTGGTTGAACTAAACATGATGATGAGTGAGATGGCAACAAAGGAAAATGTGCAGCAGGGCCCACCCGGGTTACAAGAGATTTTGGAGAAATATCATGATGTGTTCGACATGCCCCCAGGTCTTCCCCCAAACCGTGAAATCGAGCACACCATTGTCCTTAAAGATGGTCCCTGTAAGCGTACGGCCATATCGATATCCCGAGAACCAAAAAACAAAATTGAGAAGTTAGTAGGCGATATGTTACAAGCGGGAATAATTCAACCCTCTACAAGCCCATATTCCAGTCCGGTGCTCCTAGTCAAGAAGAAAGACGGCTCGTGGAGATTTTGCGTAGACTATCGAGCCCTGAACAAAGGTATGGTTCCTGACAAATATCTGAATCCTGTCATTGATGAGTTATTAGATGAATTGCATGGAGCTTGTGTTTTCTCTAGACTGGATTTAAAGTCAGGTTACCACTAAATTCGGGTCAAAATCAATGACATCTCCAAAACTGCTTTCCGCACTCATAATGGTCATTACTAGTTCCTTGTGATGCCTTTCGGTTTGACAAATGCGCCAACCACTTTCCAGTCACTTATGAACTCGGTTTTCAGGCCCTTCTTGAGGAGGTTTGTGTTAGTATTTTTTAATGACGTGTTGGTCTACAGCCGCACTTTCGAAGAACACCTGGAGCACCTAGCAGTAGTCTTGGGGGTGTTACAGACGCATAAGCTCTACGCGAATAAAAATAAGTGTGAATTCGGGTGCTTGAGGATAGCATACTTGGGGCACGTCATCTCTGGCAGAGGGGTTGAGGTGAATCAGACGAAAGTTCAAGCAATGCAGAAGTGGCCGTAACCTGCCAATATGAGGGAATTAAGAGGATTCTTGGGGTTGACTGGGTATTACAGGAAATTTATCAGAAATTACGCCCAAATAGCGCAACCCTTAATGGAGCAATTAACGAAAGTTAGCTTTGGGTGGAGTACGACAGCTACAGAGGCTTTCCAATTCCTCAAGAAAGCAATGACAGAAGCATCAGTATTAGTAATGCCGAATTTCACAGAGCCATTTATGATAGACACTGATGCTTGTGGGCATGGTGTAGGGCAGTCTTACATCAACAAGGACACCCAATTGCTTATTTTAGCAAGATTTTAGGTAGTAAGGCGCGGGGTAAAGCTATATATGAGAAAGAACTTATGGCCATAGTCATGGCTGTGGAAAAGTGGCGGCACTATTTGTTGGGTCGTGAATTCATCGTACGGACAGACCAAAAGAGCCTAAAGTTTTTGCTTGAACAAAGGGAAGTCGGACAGGCATATCAAAAGTGGGTGGGGAAGCTTTTGGGGTATGTGTTCGAAATCCAATACAAGCCCGGAAAGAGTAATGTAGTAGCGGATGCTTTGTCACGAGAACATACTCCAGAAATCGCTTGTTCCACCTTGATCTCCGCGTGTGGAATACAATGGTTCGAGATATAGAGAATGATTTTGGAGGATAAACTGATTATGAGCTTGAATGATAAGATTAAACAGGGCAATAAGGTGCCTAAGGGGTTCACATTAGAGAACGGGGTCCTTAAGTTTAAGGGAAGAGTTGTGATTCCCCGAGATTCACCTATGCCCACAGCCTTGCTGCGTGAACTGCATGACTCGCCAGTAGGAGGGCATGCGGGTGATTTCAAGACGTATAAAAGAATTGCTATGGAATGGTATTGGCCGGGAATGTGGAGAGACATTGCCAGGTATGTGCAGGGGTGTTCGGTGTGTCAACAAAACAAGGCAGATACTGCGAGTCCCATGGGGCTCCTTCAACCTCTACCCATTCCGGACCGAGTATGGGAGGACATCTCAATGGACTTCATTGAGGGACTCCCAAAATCTGATGGGTGGGACAGTATCCTCGTGGTGGTGGATCGGCTATCCAAGTATGCACACTATGTACTCCTGAAGCACCCCTTTACTGCCCCCATGGTAGCTCAAGCTTTTCTAAGGGATGTCGTACGACTGCATGGGATACCACTGTCCATAGTGTCTAATAGGGATAAAGTCTTCTTGAGTGGATTTTGGAAGGAGCTTTTTAAGCTTCAGGGCACCAAATTGGCGAGAAGTACCGCGTACCATCCCTAATCCGATGGACAGACTGAAGTCCTCAATAAGGGAATAGAAGCATATTTGCGGTGTTTTGTTAATGACAAACCCCGAACCTGGTCAAGATGGATCTATTGGGCAGAATATTGGTACAACACTGCGTATCATACTTCCACGCAATACACACCTTTCCGAATTCTATACGGGAGGGAGCCTCCTCGTTTGATCCGATTTGCACACGGTTTGGCAGCAATGTCTTCGGTAGAGGATTAGTTGAGAGAGAGATGCAATTCTTGATGACTTGAAGTTCAATTTGCTAAAAGCTTAGGATTACATGAAGTCATATGAGGACAAGAAACACAGGCAGGGAGCTTCGAGCTGGGGGACTGGGTGTATCTCAGATTGCAGCCTTACAGACAACATTCCCTCTCCAACAGAGTATGCCAGAAACTCTCACCTAGATACTATGGTCCTTATCAGGTTATTCAGAAGATCGGAGCTGTAGCTTATAAGCTCAAATTGCCAGAGGAAGCCAAGCTGCACCCAGTGTTCCACATTTCTCAATTGAAAAAAGCAATGGGAGGCCATTTCACCCCAACACCCCTGCCTGACTCCCTCTCTGCGGACCTGATAGTGGAAGAGACCCCTGAGGCAGTGCTGCAGGTCAGGAACAGAGAAGTGGGGGACCAAGTGCTGCTAGAAGTCCTCATTAAATGGAAAAATCTCGCGGACTTTGAGGATACATGGGAGTCCTTTTCAGATATAGACCTCAGATTCCTGGAGGACAAGGTGAATCTTCTTGCGGGGGGTATTGCAGGGAATGCGACTAAAGCACCAGTGGTAATAACCTATGCCAGAAGGAAGAGAGGCCAAGGTAGGGATACGAAGCTGGTAGAAGCTTGATGCATGATACCAAGAGCAACACAAGGGGGTTGAGGCACGTGGATACTCAAGAAACCAAGAGCATTGCAGAAGACAGAATTATGTAAATAATATATATGTAAATAAAGATATTACAAGGAATCTTTTCTGTTAGCTGAAAGTAGACTTGATTGTAATTAAAAGGGGAGGGGGAATTTAGTTAAGTTTTGTCAAAACATTGGAGAGATCCTTTTCTCTCGAACCAAAAGGAACACATTTACATATATTACAATCTTTACAAGCTCATTTCCTATTTTTCTACGCCATTATCTGCAAACTCTGGGAGCTCCGAGCACCAGTTTCCATAGCAACGAACTGATTCCCAGCAGAATGTTTTTTTGAAATCTGGTCATAGCTGATTTCAGTTCATCAAATGCTCGAGCTGCCTCCTCTGACCTTGTGAATCCCTCCTTGAGTTGCTCTATTAGGGGAGCTGTAATTGTGGCATATCCTACAATGAACTTGCGACCCCTAAGTACCTTGACGTGCTATGGAACCGGCCACTCCACCATGGCCTGTATTTTTAATTGGTCTATAGCTACCCCTTTCTGAAGAGATTATGTGCCACAGATACGCGATTTGATACTTCCCAAATTCGCACTTTTTAAGATTAGCGAACAAAGCATTGTTTCGCAAAGTTTCCAACACTAAAGTCAAATGGCCCTTATGCTCTGCCTCATTCGGACTGTAGACAAGTATATCATTGAAAATGGGCTTGAAGATACTTGTATGATTCCCATCTTCAACATATCATGAATCAAGTGCTCTATCTCATCCTTTTGTATATGCGGGTATCGATATGGTCGGATGCTAGCTGGATTTGTACCCTCTTGGAGTATAATGGCATGCTCAAAATTTTGAGTTGGTGGCAACCCAGAAGGCAAGCTAAAGATTGAGCCGTAAGCTTGGATTATTTCTCTTAGGATGTCTGGAATTTCCGAGTTATCAATAGCATTTTCCCCATCCAACTGATTGAACTCAACCGAGAATCCACTCCCCTGTTTTCTATATGTCTTTACCCTTGCCTTTAGAGATATTTTGGTCCTCCCTAAGGAGGGATCACCCTATAGTGTCACCGTTCTTCCTCCCACCTAAAATTTTAGCATCTGAGAATTCTAGTTGGTTGTCCTCGTGCCCAATTTCTCGAGCCATTCTATTCCCAAGATTAAATCAGAGTTCCCTAGTTGAAGTGAAAGGAAACCCTCCACAATTGTTAGTCCTTGGGTGTTTACCACCTCTAGATTGAGTTTTTTTTTACGATCTGGGTAGAGATGAAATTGTGGGTGACACCGGGATCCACCATTACTACCACCTCTTGCTCATTCACCCATACGCGAAGTTTCAACCCATTACTGAGTTACATGAGATCATTGGCTGCGCAGGTTCATCCCCTTCTTCCTTACTATATCCCTCCATCTCCTCATTCTCCGCTAAAGCGTCTCCTTCTTCCCTGCGAGCCATCAAAACACTTAGCTCCCTTCTAGCACACCTATGGTTTATTCCCCCACTTCCCATCACAGTGAAAACACAACCCTTTAGCTCTCTTTTCCTGTATCTCCTTCTCACTCAACCTCCTTATCTCATCTGTTGTGCCATAATTGCTCCCCGACCCTTTGTGGTGGTTTGGAATTGGGGTGAGTTGTTGCTGCCTAAGCTTCTATTTTGCTAAGGCCCAATTATCCTTCTATTAGTCTTGCTCATTCTTAATTTGTCCTCAATCTTAAGAGCGAGATCCATAGCTTGCTCCAAGCTCCCCGGTCCAAGTACCCTAACTTCTGCCTTCAACTCCTCTTTTAGCCTATGATGAACCTTCCTCTCGTGACTTCCTCAGCCAACCCCTCCAATGGAGTAGCTAGTTCAATAAACCTCCTCATATACTCCTCCATCAATCCTTCCTGCCGGTGGTCCAACCATTGTTCATACAAACTCCCCGTAAAATCCGTCGAAACTTCCTCGGCAACATCCCCTTAAATTAATCCCAACTCCTCAACACCTTCCGTTTGTGTACCTGTTGGTACCATAGTAATGCATCACCTTCCAAAGACACAACGGCGGCTTCAATCTTCTTTTCTTCGCTCATTTTGTAGAACTCAAAGTACCTTTCTGTCCCGAAAATCCATCCATCGGGGTTATTTCCTTCGAACAATGGCAGCTCTAACTTCTTAATCCTCTAATTAGTGCTACCTTCCCCTTCTTCGCCCAGAGTTATCGACACTCCTCCTTCTACTTGACTTTCTCTTTGCGGAATAGCTCTTTCTCCTACCCCAAGCGAACCCTTAGGAGGTTCTGTGTGAACCCCCATCCTATCCCACAACGCCTTTTGCTCCCCCCTTAACAGGTTCATCATAGTTTATTATTTGATACAAACTAACTCTATCCTTCCTTCCATACGCTCCAAACTCTCCATAATTTTGGACATATGTTCCGAGAACTTGTTTCGCATCGACTCAGTATCACTCTCTAATTGATCCATTCATTGGGAATGGGTTGGTGCCATTGAATTATTTCTTTTTTTAATAGCAGGGCGCATATGCTCTGATACCAAGTTTGGTATGAATTGACGCGGGTGGACAAAATGCAAGAGCAAGAAAGGGAAAGAATTACCTAGCGCAACCTACTATTCGAGACATAGGGAATCTCCTAAGATTTCTCAAGCTTTGTATTATTGAATAATCCTTACTTTTTTTTCCCTAACAAACTTGTAACTACTTAGATTCTTCCCTCATTTAATTACACGGTTATTTGCATAACTTAATAATAAGATTACAATTAATTATTTTCTATTGTTTTCCTCCTCTCTTCACCTTCTATGACTTGCTTCATTCCTGCTTCATTCCTTCATTCTGTTGGGGTTGATTGAGCAGACATTCCCTTCTTCTGTCCCTGCTTCCTTCTATGGTAGGTGATAGTGATTGGTGGCTTCGTTTTAGTCCTATCAATATCTCATTTCATTACTTTAGCTTGCTAAAGATGTTTTCTTTTCTTGTTAGTACGTTTTTGAACCTTTGGGGCACTTCCGGTATTCTGGTTGTGCGTTATGACTGGCAGGTGTTGTTTGTTTCGTTTAAGGGTTTATTCTTTCTTGTGCCTTTTTGTGTATTGTGCTTCAATGTTTGATTTATGTATCTAGGATAAATTGTTCAACTGTTCAACCTTTGAGCTCCTCTGTCCCTTTGGTTTTCGAAAAATATGTGGTTTTGTCTTTGAGCCTATTTTTGAGACTGTTCTTGAGCAAATATTTGAAAGTTAGATGTATGTTGTGGATTTTACAGATTTTTGTTGTTGTCCTATGTCAGAGCACTGCACTTTATCTTTTATATGATCAGGTTGTATATCATTTCCTGGATGGATCAGTTTACAGTTTATTGTGGCTTCTTTTAAATTGTTAAAATAATTTTCTTATCTAAAGTTTAAAAGATTTTTTAGGTGATACCAAGTGATCGTTATTCATGATCACTTGAGGTTTTGATGCGTCTTTCTGATTGTTTGGTATTATTAGCAATTCTTTGGCTTGATGGCTGGGACAAACGGAAGATCATGTATAAACTGTTTTCCTTGAGGCAGACTATGTCATATTTGGATGTAGACAGACTGGCATAGTTGGGTATGTATGGATTGGCATCTACATGTGCGCTGTTGCCTTTGAATTCATATCAGTGGTCCATCCTTTTGTAAACGCATTGTTATGTGGAATAATGTGAGTTTCCTTGGCTAAAGGACGTGTTAACTTTGTTCTTTTCTTTTTTTCAAAATAAATTTCTGATTTAGTGTACTATATTCTTGCTGTTGATCAGCATTTTGTGTCGAAATTTATACTTGAAGTACTAGCATATATGCTGAATTATCTTTTAAGTTTTTGACTTGCTTTCCATGTAATTGATTCTCTTTTCACAGTGAACTTGAATTGATTATTGGATGAATGAGGTTGGCTTCACTACCATGTAATGCAAACTATCCTAACCAGATGAGCTGGATGTGAACAAAGTGACGTGTTTTTTGGTTTTGGCTTTGACTTTAACCAGCATTGGAATGATCTTGAGTTTATTGTGGTTCTTCTAGGCAAAGTTAATAGGTCTGATTTTCAAGGTGTCGTTTGTGTCATGGATTAAGTTAGTGATGGTTTATTTTTGCATTCCATATAATTGGTTTTTGATTTTGTATTGTTGTCACCTTTTGATACATCTTATGAAGTATTTGAATTTTGATTCATTTTTAGATGAAGAATGTGTAATGCTGTTTTCTTGTATAATGAACATATGGGAACTAGTGATGAGATGTTTGCTGTTGAACTTGAATATCTGAAGGTGTAATTTCTTGAACCCCTTACCTTGTTCTTAAGCTTATAGACTGTTGAAGGTTGGGTGCTTTAAAGTTCAGTTGAAAAGTTTAGCCTGTCTTGTTCTTAGTTGTTTAGTGACCTGGTTGCGCTTTGGTGATCAGATTGCAATATATTCGAATGCTTGAAGTGTTCTTGGTGTGATATCTGATAGGCAATTGGATGTACGAAGCTTGGGATGTTTAGAAAGCTATTTCACTTATGTATTCTTATATGAATAGGGTTAGTTTATAATCTAAGTCATAACATCTCTAGTCTATTGATTTTAAAGAGTTGGCTTTGGAGACTCGAGTGTTTTAGTGTAGTAGTGATGTTTTGGTGAGTGTGAAGTCAGTTGTTGCCTTTGGAGACAATATCAGATTGCAATATATTGAGAGGGTTCGAAGTGTTTTGGGCTCTGTTCACTCATTTCTGCCACAATAAACTGATTTTGATGATCCTGCAGCCCTGCAGGCAAAATACTTGAAGGTGAACTATACCTGAGTAATAGCCTGTGTGTATGGTGCAGTTTTGGATTTTGTATTGCTGATCCCCTTCTTTTGCTTTGAATCTCTGTGAATCTGTTAGTGAATTTGCAGAACTAATCAGTATAATAATAGCTCTTTTGCCCTGTGCGTCTATCAGCTTGAGCATAATACCTTGAACAGTCTGCTAATTGTAATGCTGTGCTGCTGGACTACTTGGATGAGTTCCTTATTTGATGTTGCAATATCTTTTAAGCATTATCGACATAATCTAACAGTTGTTGAAAGCCTTTGTACATATCTATTTTGATAAATATCAATGAAGAAGTGACTATGTTTTTCAAAAATACATAATAAAAATTTTAATACTATGGTTTTATTATTTTCTTCATTTGATTTTTAATTTTATTTCTTTCTCAACTCTAATAAAAATTTATTTAAACATTCTTTTATATAATTAAATTGAATATAAAATCAGTGACACACAATTTATAAAAATTTCAATTAAAGAAACAACATTATTGTAATTTTGTTGAATATGTATAAATATGATTAAAACAAAATGCTGTGAGTAATACATAATTTCATACAAAGAACACTAAAACTAATTGAAGGAGTATGAGAAATTTGCAAGTAGTCTTTTAATTTTATTTTTTTGATAAAAAAACATCGAGTTTACTTATTACGTTAAAAACTAAACTTGGAGATTCGAATAACTACATCTATTGGGCCTTAATTATGACTTTAGTTTGATCCAAAAAATAAATTATGGCTTTAGTTATTATTATTTGCTTTAGTTATTATTATTTGCTTTAGTCGTCAGGATATTGGAAAAGTGAAGAAAATAAAGAGAAATTATTAATTAAATACTTGTCATTGATTATTATTTGTTATTTGAAATTTAATTTTGAAAACCTTTTTGAGCCTTCTCCATGGGTCTTAGATTATTGACTCTTATACCTTCCGACCAGTGACGAATCCAGGATTTTCTGTCTGGTGAGTCACAATCGATAATCAAATATGTATTTATATTTTTTTTTAAACAACCAAATAATAATACTAAAAAAATACATTCAAATGTTCAAACAATACAAAATATAATCAAATGTTCAATCACGTAGTCAAACTTGAAAAAAAAAAATCTAAATCAGGAGATTTTACAATCAAGCATATATAATTGGATAACAAGTAAGCAACTATGATTTTACAATCAATCATATATACATTACCCACAAATCTAGAACAAAAAAATCAAATCACCTAGCTAGTAATAGTAGTGCAATGACATAAACCTATAACACAAACTCTATAGAGATTAATTACACTAGCTTAGTTGCTTAGCTAGCTACATACCTATTCTTAGTCTGTAAGCAACCTAAGATACATAGTTATAAGATCAAAATTAAATAAAATGTTGCATTTCATACTAACAAACAATCATCAATCCAATAAAGCACAAATCCAAGAGCATAACCCAAATCACACTATGGAAATGCATTCATACTCAATCAACTAGATCACAAATCACAATAGTTTGTGATCATCAAATGAGCATAAAATATACAATTGCATCAAACTAACCTACAAATTAACATAAAAATGAAGAGGAAATTAGTTGATACCCAGTGGCAAACTGGGTTATTGTCCTGGTGAGTCACATGACTCACCAATGGGCAAAAAAATCCTTATATATAATTTGGTATATTTCTTAACATATATGTATTCCTCAGATCATTGGTAAGGGTAAGGTACTCCTATACCCTTCACCCAGGTTTAAATCTTAGTAGAACCACTATAACTCACCTTTTTTTTCACTTTTTCTAAACCTATATTTGTATGTCTACTGTTTTCTTTTCCCGATTCACATTCACTCAATTCCCTAACCCCAATACCCAGAGCCTTGTCTATACTCCACTCCTCGTCTCTTCCTGCTCGGCGAAGGCAAAAGAGGAAGGCTCGTCTGTCGTCTCATCCATGCCGGCACGCCCTCTCTTCTTGTTCGGCTACTGCTGTCACCAAGACCCTTCAATTTTCCGGGGAACCCGAATTGGCGGGCTGGTGTTGTTTAAATTGATAGGTTTTGCTAAGGAGAAGGTCCCCAATTTTGAGTGGAAAAGATACCAAAGTTCAAATTATGATTACGGGTGATTTGGTTGGTGGGGTTCAGGAGAGTGAAAGGATTTTGGATGAGTGTCGTCGGGTTTTGAGATCTTTTGGGTTTTTGTTTAGAAATCATTGGGCTTTTAATTTGCTCTTTGATAGTTTATATTTGTAGTGCGGATGATAGCAAAGGTATCAATGTATGTATCGTTTTGGGCAGCTAATAGTAGAGGTGCCCGCCATGGACCATTTCAGCTCTTACCTAACCTCTTGTTTTGTCGTGTCATGTTGTGTCAGTGGTGAATAAGTTGACAAAATTGTCTAATGGGTTGACCTTGTGCAAGTATAAATCTGGCTAATGTAGATGTCAATTTGTTAAAATCCTTTTCCAATGAACTAATTAAATGGCACAAATGCTTAAAATTATACTTCTGAAAGGAATATTTGGGAGACATCAATTTGATGTTATACCTCGTACGAGTTTATATAAATTAATTAGAATGACCTATTAGAACCTTATAAACACTCGTGCTTTGCCTAAAAGGCTAAAATTAATGGTCACATGAATTCAATTCTCAAACACATTGAATTATGTAAGGTTAAACCACATATTATCTTAATTGGAATTTACAATAATTTCATACACCAAAAAGCATCGTTTTTTTTGTCTTTTCACAAGTTACGTAAAGTAATCAAGAAATAATGTAAGTACTCAAACTATTTGTATATTAAATGGTAAGGACTAAGGAGTACTATTTTAAGAACTATCTTATAAAATATAATGATTTTAAAGTTATAAAGACATTATTATCTGTTTGTGACTCTCTTTATGTAAAAATAAAATAAAGAGACTATTGTATCCGAATATTCTAAGCACCTAAACAACTCACTTTAAGATAGTGCAAATACTCCATATTTTTTTCTACATCTGACCATTTCCTCGAAGTTACGAAGACACGTTGGTATCACCCACTATGCCACTATCAACCAAAAGAACAAATAACAAAAAATCTAAGGTATATGACAAATTTAAAGCAATTTATATCACATCTAAACAAGGTTGAACAGCTTATAATCTTGTCTTTATTTAATATAAAAAAGTAAATGGATAAACAAGATTGAACACTTTTCTTCCTGAACTAGCCTCAAAATCCAATGCCTCCAAGTCATCGCAACAACACTATCCACTACGATCTGAAAACTCAAAAGTCCATTCGTTTCTTTTGATTATTTTCGTTTTGAATCTATAGATTTTAGTGTTAAATTTTAACCATAAATTCTTCTTAATTTATAATAAAAAAATAATCATCATACGGGGTTTTAAACGATTCGTCTCATTGTATATTTTTCAAATATCAAATATTTATAATTTTTGCAAACGCACAGTTGAATGTATTTAAATTTATACAAAAATAAATAAAAAGAAATAGATAGAATATTAAATAAGGGAATTTACTACGATACCCTTAATCTCACCTTCTATTACAAGCCTAACTTAAACAGCTTCCGAGTTGGAAATGCCACTTATAGGCTTATAGCCTCTTCTACCAAGGTCATGGAAAGGCTGCCCATCGTTTTGGGACTTGGGAATATTGAGCCTAGAGGGATGCAATGGTTGGAAAATGCAACAGCACCGGTGGTTTTCAGGGTGGAGTAGGCGACAGCAGTAAGGTATAAGAACTCGTTTTGAAAGAGTAAACGACATCGTTTGGTTGTGAGAGCTGGCTTGGAAGTCAATGACCAAGGTAGTTTGGTCAAAGGGAATAAATCTGAAAGAAATTATAAGGGTCGTTTAGAGCTAATGCCTAGTGGGCATGTTAGGTGCTTTGATATTCTTTCATTCTTTGTAATTTAATTTGGGTTCATTATTTATATCCCTCACTTAATAGTATAAGTATTATTTTCTTATTCAAAATTCGACCAAGTTATCCGTCTTAGTATATGGTTGTAATATGAGATCATTTGGTAGATGTCGTATAATAGTATGAGTATCATAATGTTTTTTTTGGCAAGGAATATCATAATGTTTTGGCTGTTTTTATGTGACGGTGTTGTTAAATAGATTAAGTTATAGCTCGTTACCCCTTGCTTAATTTGGTGATACAAGGGAGGTGAATATTGAAAGTAAAAGTTAGTATTATGTATGACAAGTCATATCGATATATTGGTGTGACGAAGGAAAAATAAGTCAATAGCTTAGATCATAAGTTTTGAAATTGAGAATATAAGCCTTATATCTGAAATCATAAGCGTTATATCTTATATCATGATTTTTATAATTGAAATTTTATTTTTTAAAACATGATCTCATAAGCTCTATACCTAAGATCTCATGCTCTATATTTGCGACCATAAGTTCTATATCTAATATCATAATCTCTATATTTGATACCATAATCTCTAAATCTGAAACTGTAAGCTCTGTACATGACATTATATTTTTTTTATACCTAAGATCATAAACTCTAAATATGTCTTAGACCATAAACTTTATATATGATACATAATCTCTATTTCTTAAATTATATTATTTATACCTAAAATCATAATTTTAATACCACTTCCTTTTACCCATCAAATAAATGTGAAATAAAGAGAAATATCTACACCATAAAACCATAACTAACTCGTTGCTATCACTTGGTGTTCATAAATTTATTACCCTCAATTTGTATGTTAGGATGATACTGTTCCCAAACAACTTCTGTATCCCTAGCTTTGAGACACTCAAGATGCATGCTGATCTAAGTCGTGCGGCAATTTTATTTTTGACAAGATGTACCTCTCCTTCCTCAGACTTACCCATCATATACACGATGTAGATCGTCAGGAGAAATCGTCAGTTGACTAGTCAAAACATGTCATGTTGACCGATCGAGAAATAGGACAGGCGAATGGAGCATGTTATCTAGGGAAATTTAGCTTAGGGACCTATGAATTACTATGATTTTATCTTATGTAGTATTGTAGAAGCACGTGGTGTTTTATTAGCCTGTTGCTCCAGCCACCTCCTACTCATTTTGCACTATAATCTATCCTGCTATACGCCATAATATGGTTTGTCTTGAAATTTGTTATTATTTATTATCATATCCATTCTCTTGTTAATCCTAGTAGTTTTTGATCATTTTAGACTAAGCAATTGTTTTCTAATCATGATTATTGTCACGATAACTGCAAATTTTTGTCTATTATGACTAATGTGGACAGAGTCATGGTGAAGTGTACTAGATGTATGAAAAAGGATTGGCTAAAAAGTGATAACTTTGACCATTTCAGCCTCATCTTGTACCGCATGATGATCACGCTCACCTCTAAGCAAATTAAAATATCCCTAGTACTATAAGCCTTGAGATGACACCGCCCCCTTTTACATCCATATTCACTTGGGGTTAGTTTTCATATTTATCTCCTAGAGCTCCAATTGGGTATACCTCAGGACAAGTTAGTGGACTGTATACCCAGTAAAGTGAACGTACACCATTTTATCACTTAGAGTCATTCACGAGGATGACACTCCAGGTTTTTGAGTCTTGGTGTTTGATTTAGTGTATATTATAAATGCTTTTTGTTAGTTATGTATTTTATGTATATTTGTTTTTATACATGTTGACTTGGTTTGAATGTAATTGGCTAGATATATTAATGGTTTGGTAAATGGCAGTTTGTTGGATGAATTGTTTTTTATTGGATTAGGGTTGAATTAGAGTTGTGTTTTATGTTGAGAATACAAAATTTTGGATATATTGATGATGCAAATTACATTAGAAAAAATATTGGGGAAAAAATATATTGTATCAGAGAATGACTTTGCATGATATAGGTTATTTAATTTGTGAAATTTTGTACTGCAAAACATATTATAATACAAAATCGTTTGTTGTCTGAGACAACGATTTCACTTAAGTGAAAATCATTGTTTTAGATCGTGTTTTCTCTTGAACATAAACTCCAATCTAAAACATCAGCCCAATTATCATATGACATCTTTACTTAAATTAAATCGTCGCCAGAACAATTTAAACCCGAACCCACAAGAAACTCATATTTTGATAATTTTTTAAAAAATTATACTAAATTCTACTTGATCTTTCATTAAACTAGGTGGTCTGAACTCTCAAACAAATTACTTATTCCTATTTGTTCGATCTCAAAAATGTCTTTCTTTAGTGTTAATCATATGTACAGTTGGTATCACAATCACCTACCGTTTTATTTATTCCACTTACAACTTACTAGGATGTATAAATTATCATTCAAAATATCTATTGTTAAGATAACTATAAACTCAGAAAACAAAGCACCACTTATGCAGTAAAGCTAAACTCATTACGTTTCCTTAGAATTTCTGTTTAGATTTTGTCGTCTAAACGATCAACTTGGGTTGAATTTGACGAAACTAAACCAACCTAGTCTAAGCACTAATAATGCCTTTAACCAAGCCACAAAAACAAGGTTGCTGCACCACTTGTATTATCCTCTTAGCCACATTCGGGTTTTTAATCTGGCTTCTCGTTCGGCCTAAACTCCCCTTAGCATACGTCGAAAACTTTTCCGTTTCTGCCCTCGACGAGACTGCAAACTCCTCCCTTCACGACTACTCTATCCGTTATGATATAAGGATTAGAAACAAGAATTACGACGACGTAGGGATCAACTACGATGCGGTCAACGTCACTTTTTACTACAAGCCTAACGTTAATAGCTTTCCCATTGAGATTGGAAATACCACTTTTAGCCCCTTCTATCTATGGAAGTATAGGAGTACTCACCGTGTAGGGAGTATCGTGGCTAGAGGGGTAAGATGGGAAAACGCTAGCGCGATGCTCGAGTTGTATAGGGTGGAGTTGGCTACGGCAGTTAGGTACAGGAAACCGTTGTGGAAGGGCAAACGGCATCATATAATGGTCGGAGCTGACTTGAAAGTCAACGATCAGGGTAATTTGGTAAATGAGGGTGTTCAATTTAGGTCTAATGCTATCAGAAATAATATGGCTCGTTTTGAGGTGATGGACATTATGGGTATTTTGATCTTCCTTGTTGTTTAAGTTTACGAAAGTTTTAATTTGAGATCTAAACATTCAAAAGGTACCATAAAAATGCTATTAGAAATAATAAGGTTTGCTTTGAGTTGATGGGTGTGTTGGGTATTTTGATCTTCATTTTATATTGTTAGGGTTGGAGTTGTTGAGTTTTCTCCTTTTAATTTAACTCTTCATGAATTAGGTTAATGTATGAAGGTTAAAGAATATAAAACACAACCCTTTGCTTTTATCTTATATTGATTGGTGAGTGCAGATATATAACATTCCACAACCGAACATTATATGAATCATTTAAACTGCATTTTGTTTGGATACTATATGCAATTATTATATTGCGATGGATAAGATTATCCAAGTAATTTTTTTATGATAGGAAATAATATGGATAAATGATACAAACAAAATCCCTCTCTAATTTGAAAAGGCCTTGTTCAGCTCAGGCCACCAACCATATGGGCATTTGCTAGATTGCACGAGTAGTGGTCTGCGATTGTTGTATACATGTATATATTTTTTCCAAGGGAATATAGTACACTTGTATATACAAATGGCGGCTTTGTTGTTGGTTATAAAGGTGATAAACAAGTGCCTTTGATCTTATGTGGGTCTTTCTTAGTTTTAACTCATGTTTAGTTTATCCAAATCATTCACTAATTAGTTATCTTTAAAAGCCAAACATAACAGAAAATTTTGTATACAAAAAAAAAAAAAAAAAGAATCTCATTTCAAAAGCCTAGTAAAAGTTTGGATAAATCCTAACAAAAAATTCACCAACTGCCCAAGACCAAGATCAAGCCCAAGCCAATTTATAACTATTATTAAAGCAAAACCCCTACTGACATCATACTTAAGACGTGTCAAGTTATTATAAAAAAATTTTCCGCCTTTTTTTTAAGATGATGTTATTTTTTTTCCTAATTTACATTAATATTAAATTAAAAAAAATATTATTTATAGAAATAATTTGATTATATAAATTCCTAAGTCATTTAAAACTATCTTTATTTCTTCTATTTTTTCATATTTTCTCTCTATATTTTTCTATAATAATTTTTTTATTTAATGTGATAATAAATATTATCCCAATTTAATTTTATATGATAATTCTATAAAATCTATAAATTTTTACCAATATACAAAAATACTTTTATAATTAAAATATTTAACAAAAATAATTTATTATTAAATTATACATCTCATGGACTTACCTAATAATATACTAACCCAAAGCAATTAAACCTTGCCCAACAATCCAACACCCTTCACTCTTCTCACCATCCCAACACACAAAAGACAACACCATAAAATAATCGACAAAACCCCCTTAAAACCCCCAACCCAAAAGCGCCACCATTTGCAGTGTTCCTCAAGGCGTAAAAGTGGGGAAAATGCCCCAAATCAAAGCCAAGAATCTCGGCTATCTCTTCCCCTCCGTCGTTAATAAAACCCCTCCTCCCTCCTCTGCCGCCTCTCTTGTCCAAGACGTCGTCGTTTCTTCCTCTAAAAAGAAATTACGCCCTCCTCCTCCTTCAACTTGGTCGTCTTCAAGGGTACAATCATCGTCGCGCAAGGAGTGTCATCAGCCGATTCTTCCGACCGCCTCCACCTCCGCCATCGACGATCCCGATACCGATGACGAAGGTTCTCTCTCCTCTGCCTCATTATTTTGCTTTACATTTTTAGCGATTGTGTGTAATTGTCAAATTTCAGTCCTTTTTTTTGTTTTTTCGTATTTACGTCGGTGCTAAAAATGGAAATATTAAGCTTAGTCAACCATTAATATCACCGATTGATGCGTGTATGCGTATATGCAGTCCTTATATTGATAATGTGCCTTGAACTTGATTATTGTTGGTTAAATGTGGATAATATGCTAACCTCAGTTACCTAAATGATGAACTTTAGTTGATGATATGGTAACAAGTAACATCAAACATGGTAAGATTGGTAACTAGATGAATTGTGTTGAACTCTATTGTTTTACGGAATGGAAAATTTAACTTCTAATGGCCAGCGCATGAATTGGTGATTGTCAAGCTATGTTACACCGATACGAATCCAAATACGGATATGGGTACGAGAAACGGAAAAGAAAAATTTCTAGATACGAGTATGGGCATGGGTACGGCAATAAATTAAGACAAATTATAAAATAAGAAGAGTAGACGCTTGGAGGGGCTGGGCTTATATGAAAATTTGGAGGGTTTATATCTGTAACTTGTGCAACCCATACTAAAATTGTAATACTACCTTCAAAAAAATAAGCGTAGTCAATTAAAAGCTTAATTAAAAATAGGTAAGAGCAAAGCTTGGAGGGTAAATTTGGAGGGATTATATGAGACATTATAAATATTAATTTCAAATTTAAGTACTATTGTAATAATACCTTAAAAAAATAGATATGAATTTAGATATGAAATTTGATGGGTTGGGCTTATATGAGAATTTTGTTTTTTATTTTTATTTTTTAATTTTTTGGGCTGATGGGTTGTGCAAGAAACCCAAATCAATTGGATACGGATTGTATATAACCCAATTGTACTTGATATGTACCCATTCGTACCCATAGTCAACTACCCATACCTGGGCCGTACCCGGTACGTACCCATATCGGGTACATGGTATTTCGGCGTACCCGTGCATCATAGTTGTCAATCATTTGACACGGGTGTTTAGAGGCGAAATTAAATCCGAGTAACTTCGTGGAGGAGTGGAACTTGCATTACCTTGCTTGGTTTATTTGTACGATGTGTAGTTGTAAGTGGTTGTTAGTGGGAGTTAATTGTGCAATGAATGGCCTTGTATTCTGAAGCTGTGATTTAGTCGTGCTTATTATGGCCGAAGCTATGATGACTTGATGAGTTTGTCTAGACTGCTTTCTTATGAATGGTATGTCTTGTTTGTCCTTACCTGAGTCTTTTTATTTGTGCAGGGGATCCAGATAAGCTAGTTTCACATGACATATCAACAGTATTGTGTGGTATGTTCAAATTTAAGTCTGGTTGTGATCTATTTAATGTTCTTTTGTAATCAAACTAGTGTCGTTTCTAGTTTTTTCGATGTGGCTATTAGCAGTCTTTCACTCTTTTACTCATTTGCAATTTCAACATAGTAGGGAATCACTATTGTTAGTGGCAACTTCATTTTCATGAGTTCGAAATGATTTGATGCCCATCTAATGAGAGTTACCAGTCCAAGAACTAAGTATATCGGCAAAATATCAATGCCTAAGAGATGTTGGTTACATTTTATTATTTTTCACAACAATTCAAATTTATGCGGATTTCAGACATAGTACTTAATGCCTCGAAGTTGATATTGAGTAAGTTTTTGGATATTTACCTTAAATTTGTAAATGTATACTGAAATGTGGTTGCTCAGTAAGTTTTCCCTTCAAGTATTTATGTGGTTTCAGCTTATGTTTCAAGGTATTGAAAACTGTGATATGTGGCTAAAAAGGAATTAAATTAAGGTTGTTATGTTTTTTCTAGGCCCTTCTTTATAGAATTTCATCACGCTCTCTTGCAAAAAGCAATACAGTAACATATAGTAACGTATGTTTCAAAATCACGCCACAATTTTTGTTGTTGGCCCTAAGTTACAGCATCCGTCATTATTATTTATTATCAATGCTACGTGTAATTGTGCATGGATACTATTCAAATTTCTTGGAAATTTATCATCATATCTAGTCTTTACAGATACTTAATACTGGTATTTTCTTCACAGATACAAGGAAAGATGCTTGAATTACATGTTCAAGTATAATTTATAAAATACGATTCAAAATCCTTGAACTCATTTGGGAAGTGGAAAATAACCTACTTGTTGTCCATGAAGTATGACATAGCAGAGATGTCACCCTGAAACATGACTGATAGAACCCAAATCTGTGATATTCTTATGGCTTTTGTGTTAGCAGTTAAGTGTTATACTCTGGCTAAAGTCTGTCTCCCCAACATTAGGCATTGAGGCTGTATTGAGTACTTGCTTTACCTGGAACCAGGATTCGTTGGTCTGGAAATTGAATTGTGACCCTTGACCTATGTGGAGCTCCCACTCCTTTCCCCCCATTGGCCCCTCCCCCAATATTATGTTGAATATAATAATTGGATGTAATTTTGACCCCCTCTCCAGTTTCCTGAATTGATTATTGAATAAAAAAGGTGGATTTGGGTTGCAGTTATCAAGTTGCAATATCTGTCATAATGCGTTGTCTATTTTAGGTATCGCTAACTGGGAGTTTGATGATCCATCTGACTCCAAAGTGGATAATGATGATACAGCATTGGAGGATGAGTCTGACATGCCTTGGTTTTCCAATTTGTTTAGTAGCACAATGCCACTGCGTCGTAAAGAGTTGACTCGAGATCGAAAGAATAAATGGGTCTTCAAGAATACCCTAAAGCTACGTTTTGATAAGTTGGTTAATATGTGCTTGGATAAAGTGGGGTCAGGTTCAACTTATCATGTGCTGTATAAATTAGGCCGAGGGACTAGTTTGAAAGAGTATAATGCTTTCATAAAAGGCTGCATAGAGGCTGCTCATAATAGCAAAGATGAAAAGGTCCAGATAGAAAAGATTTTAGAGGCATATCGGCTGCTTCAATTAATGAAGGAACGAGGTTTTCCAATAGAAGAAGATGCATTTGGCCCATTTTTTATGTTTTTAATTGATAGGCATATGGATGATCAATTTTTAATTCTTCTTGAAATTGTCAAGGAAGAAGATCCTGGTTTACATCCACGATTAGGGTACTATGAGATGCTTTTTTGGATTGAAATGAAACATGAAGAAAAGGTTCAAGAGATTTGTCTGCTTATTGCTAGTAATGAGAGTGAAGTAGGGTCCTTATTGCATGGTGAGCATCTTTCCTATATTTTTCATTGTTTTTTGCTTTAACTGGGTTTGGCTTCTTTCAATGCAATTTTTTTTGGAATAAATCGTTTCTACTACCTACCTGCACTTGATTTGTCAGTTGTCTATCAAGCATTTTCTTGCTTGACTTTATTACATCGTTTTGCACTATTACCTTTGTGTGTTTGGAAGATGTATGTTCTACTTTTGCCTGTGCTAGTTGATTCTTACTTTTTACTCCGTAATATCATTTTTTTTTTCAAAGTACATGTATAATATCTTCTAGCCTATTTTATAGTGTTTATCACCTGATGGAGAGGATCATATTTTTACTCAAGGTATGAAGCTATATTTTTTAAGGGAATATACATAGCTACATAGTTATAGTTAATCCTTTTGTTTTTGTGTATAATGGCTGATGGATTGGATGTACCTTTGTCTCTATTTTACTTCCTCCAATAGTTGTTCCGTATCCCTTGTTGACATAATTTCTTAATTGTTGCACCTTTATTTCTTAAAACCTTTTTGCATGAAATGACACATTTTCACTTATTGTGCTATTCTGTATGTGGTAACCAAACCCACATGCTTTTTCTAGTTTAATTACTAAGTATTTTATATGTTTAATGGTACCCCTCACACAATGTTGTATTTTTGCCAAATTTTTGTGCCATTTAGTTGTCATGCAACTATTTAGGGAAATAGAGGGATTACTATTTAGTGTCATAATATCTTTTTGATTACTATATGAACTTTTGAAGGAGGTAGTGTGGCTTTGGATGGCAAATGTTTTATGTACCTAGGATCGGATCTCCAAAGGAACCATGATGAATTCGACATGCCACTTATAGAATAAAATTTAGGTGGCTCTAATGGAGAACAACAACAAGACAATTGAGTTATTGTAGATTCGTAGTGTACTTTTAAGGTTAAAAAGAAATTCTATAAGACGACAATCAGATCGAAAAGAATGAGCATGTTAAGAAGACGAGTATAGCAGAGATGCGTATGTTAAGGTGGATGTGTGAGAATAGTGGAATACTATGAGGGATTAAATTAGAAATGCGAATATCATAAAGAACGTTGGAGTGGCGGATATTAGAGATAATATAAGGGATAATTGGGCATTTTGGTTTGGTCATGGAGACTTTAAACGTGGTTGAGGCAAGATCAACGATGTCTGGGATGGAAGGAGTTAAGAAAGATATGGAGAAAATGGGTTTAGAAGAAGATGTGACTTTAAATAGGAAAGAATGGTGAAGGAACATGTTTTGGATGATCACGCGATATAGATTCTTGTTTCATTTGGCCGACCTCATCTTTTTGGGAGTAAGGCTTGGCTTTGTTGTTTGTATATGGATTAAGGGCTTTTTGTTGCTAGCAAGAATCTGAGTCATGACCATTGCTTTTTAAACTCTTTGCATTTACTAGATATGTTATTCTTTATACCAAGGTGTTTTGTATTGGTTCTAATAGCATTATGGTTTGTCTTGTGCTGCAGAAAATTATTTGTTGGCACTGTGTGAAAGAGATAGGAAGCAGGAACTTCTTCAGTGTCTAGACAACATAGACATAACCAGAGTTTCGTCTTTGGATAACATAGCTTGCATTTTCAGGTCTTTGGGGCGGCTATCATTGGAATCTTTTGCAGAGTTGTTTATCTTAGTACTGAAAGATTGTGGTACGTTCTAGACTTCTTGTGGAATCACCTTGTGGTCTTTTCGTTCTGTCCTTTTGTACTTTTATCATTAATTTGTGAACTCTCTATTATAGACTTCATGAAGGTTTGAGATGGGAAAGGTTGGGGATGTGGTTCCTCTTACTCGGAGAGAACGAGTTGAAATGGGAGGAAGGGGAGGGGAAGGAGAAAATTGCCAAGGGCGAAGAGGTCTTTGTGGGATGTTGGGTGTGGGTATTGATCTTGTTGGTTGTAGACTTGTAGTTTTGAAGGATTTAAAGTGGGAAAGGGAGGTCCTCTTACGTGGCAAATGTAGTTCTTAGAGTAGACCAAAGGGGAGAAAGGAGAAAGTGTGGCTAGGGAAGGCATGTTTTTGGTAGTGTCATTGCTAGTGGTAGAGGGAAATAGCTGGACAGAGAGTGTGGCTAGGAAGCCTGAGGTTTTGGTGAGGTTTGGTTATTGGTGGTGGAGGATAGCAAGAGCGAGAAAGTAGTAGGTCTGATGGTTCGATGGGTGAGGTATGGGTTTTACTGGTATGTCATTGGCGGTGATGGTGTAATGATGGTCTGGTGTTTGCTTCTGAAGGTCATGCAGCAGGAAAGGAAGTGGTGATGGCCAAAAGGAGAGCAAAGTTCCAATAACAAGAGGGGAAAATATTTTATTGGTGTAAACTAGGTTGTTTGTGGGGGGGGGGGGGGGGGGAGCGGGGATGTTATTGATAATTTTTCTCTCTTTTTGTGTCACTGGATATTTCTATTGCTTTTATGTTGATGAAAAGACCTTTCTAGTACCTTTGACCATTAGTTATTTAGAGAGTTACAATGAATTATGTAAAACAGACTGATTTGTCTTGTTCAAATAATGATTTTATCATATTTACTAATTGATATTTATCTGTCAGAAGGATCAAAGCTTGGTCAATTCTAAAAAAAAAGAAGCTCTAAGGTTGGTTATGTCAATATGACAAATGTGGTTGGACCAAAATTTACCCTACCTTTTCCTTGCATTTCCATGTTTCGGGAGAACCTTACAATGTTTGGCTTATGGAATCTCTCTATTTCTTCATCACATAAGTCCCTCTTTTTTGTCTCCACATATCTCTATCCTTGCATGGATTGCTTAGAAAATGGGGTTCATCCTTTTGGTGTTGCAATTGAAAAAGACTGGAGGAAGTATCTTGATAAATTGTGTTATTGGGTAGATGATTGGAATAGGGTGCTTCACATTGACTATTGTCATCATGGGGTAATGAGATTATCCTTCATAGTGGATGTTCTTGTCCCTAAATGAGATTTTTTGATATTTAGCAATGAGTTTTGATAGCATACTTGAACTCATGTATTTGAGCACTTCTAGTAACTTCTTATGATCCTTTATTATTGCATTTGGAAATTGAGAGATTTCTGGATTCTGGATTTGAACGTGCCAATAAATTCCAAAGAAATCTGATGATGTGATGGTTCATGTCACTTTTTTTGAACGTTCACTTATTCACTTTTTTATGACTATCAGTATTCTATTACATTTCACAGATGCTAGCTTTTTTTACTTATGGGCTGTTTCTTCCTTTCTCATCTTTAATCAGTTCAACACTTGTCTAATCTATCAGTATTCACTACCAAGAGCTGTTGAGTTTTCCTTTTAAGTATATTCTGATTTGTCATGTTCAAATTTTTTAATTTTGCAGGTCATAAGGCCCAACGTATTTCAGACTTGATCTACTCCTATGCGTCTTGCTTAAAAAACATAGCGGTGAGGATCTTCTCATGAATTTACTGGTAATTTCCTTGGTTCCGTAATAGGGTATTTATTCTGAAATTTGTGCATCTTGTGAGTTGTGACCCCCTTTATGTTGACTGATAATTTTCTGGATTGACCTTTTTTTTTTTTTTTTTTTTTTTATATTCATGGGTAGCTCAAGCATTGTAAAACCTTGTGCTTCATTCCCTAAAAGGATCAAGTCAGAAAGATTTTTTTATTTGGGTGTGTGTGTGTGGTTACCTGGGTTGGGTTATCCTTATCTTGGTGCTACTTGCTGTCTTCTGACGGCGATTACAGCTTTTTTTTTGGCTTTTAAGCATCACCAGTATTTACTTTTGTGGATTTTGATCATTAGCCTAGCTTTCCTCATTGGTGGTATTCTTCTCTAATGTCAGTCCACATTACTGGATCCCTGTTGTTTGGGGGCCTTGTTCAACGAACAAATTGGCTATCTGTCATTACTTCTTTAAAATTTTAAACTTCCATCATTTATGGTGTTTATTTTTAACATTAATTTGCATGACTGAATCCCTGTAGATCAGGACCAACTAAGAAAAGGCTTTACTCTCTCTTCTTGTAAGTTGGAGATTCTTTTGTCAATTGCTTGTAGCTTTCTTTTTATTATGCATATATCTGTGCCTTTTCTATATGACATTGTTTCCTAATTCTCTTTCGCAAGGTTGTCTTTTTTATTTGGGGGGTAGGGGAGTTCTAGGAAGGGGATTTTAAGATGAAAGCTCAACCTTGTGGCTAAAAGAGCCTGGTACGATTTGTGCATATCATGCACATGGGGACCTTGTTCAATTTCTTTAGGGTTGAGGCAGTTTTACTTTCAAGGGGATTCAGCATAGAGATGGGTTTGAAAAGATAACAATTTTTCTTCAATGTGAGTTTGAGAAGATTATGCTTTTTATTTTTATTTTTATAATTCTTAATCTCCCTAGTCCATTTTGTGCCTTCTTTGCAGGATCTTTTTGTTTGCACTTTGTTAACTTTTCTGCCAAATGGTTTTTTATTTGTATTCCACAGAAGTTGAATGCCTCTGTTTGGGTAGTTATTTACTTAATTTCAAAAAATTAGTTTTAATGTGTGCTCTCAATTCTTGAAACAAGTAGTTTGAAATTATCAATTCAAGTAGGATGTTGCTGAGTGTTTATGGAGGATTTTGTTTGGTAATTGAGGGAAAAGATTGCTCTTCTTGGAGCTTTATTTCTCATGTCCTAAAGTGATATGTGGAATGTGTAAAGGAAAGGGACAAATTCTCCTTGAAAGTTGATGGTAAGACTGGAGATGCAAGCTTTGTTAGCTGAGCAAGATTGGCCCTTTGAGATAGCTAGAAATTATATTTCTTGTATTTAAGTTGATGACTGATCTCCAACCTTTCTCCATACTCTCATTAAACATAAGTGGACAATGATAGTTTTTTTTATATGATCCATTTATATGATCATCGTCATCATTATCTTGATGCCTCTATACTGTCTACAGTCTATAGAGCCTCTCACCTTGGGCAGGATAGGGATATTGAAGCTCTAAAGGTTATTCTTCTCTCTACATCCACTTACACATTCTCTATCCACATCTAACCTAATTTTCTATAACCTAATTGTGAGAAAATCAATGACAGAGGGAATAATAAATAAGCTCAATGAGCCAACTCCGTTAGATATTCACTTTACAATAACAGCTAGAAAAAGGCCTTAGAGCTCATTTTTTATTTTTGGTGTGAGGATTTTAGACTAAAAGCTTGGTGTTAGCGAGTATATTTACCTGTCAATCTATCATTGTGTGGGACATGTAGATAGAGAGTAATCTCTGGACTTTTGAACTTCACAAGTATGGCAGATACTTCATTTATGGTTTCTGTATGGGCAATGGCTCCTTGTCTTTTTCAAATTTTTAGTCTGTGTGACATGAAAATTGCATTGCTGCTGCTTCTAACTGGTGCAGGGTCTCATTTGCTATAATTACT
This sequence comes from Dysphania ambrosioides, assembly GCA_026401315.1. Lineage (NCBI taxonomy): Eukaryota > Viridiplantae > Streptophyta > Magnoliopsida > Caryophyllales > Amaranthaceae > Dysphania > Dysphania ambrosioides. Next base: position 24,685,016 of record CM048666.1, read on the forward strand.
CTCTTTTAAACATAATGTCATCATTTATTGAGAAATTATTGCTAAATTGTGCGGCTTAATTCCATACTGTGTAATTGTTGTGATTTACAGTGTAGAGAATTTCAGTCCTTATTTTTGATGGTGATAGATGTATTCTTGTTCCTCCTACAAGATGGAATGTCATTGCTATTAACTTGGAAAGTGACGTTGTTGTTGATCATTAAACTCTAGCATTGGAGACTTACTAAATGAACTTCTTTATAAGCATGCCTTATGTTTATCTTTGACTCTTTGAAGGTTGAGGATGTAATTATCAAATTCAAGGAGATGCATGTAAAATTGGATCTTTCACTTTTGGCTGGACAATATGAGACTCTCATTAAATTTTGTCTTGATTCCACTAAGGTATGTGCAAACTATAGAGTATTGAGGTAACTCTTCTAGTAGCCCTCTGTAATGATTTATTTACTTCATTTCATTCTCTTGTTTAACTCACTTTGAGCATTCTTTTTTTAAATCAGTGTGTTTGATTTCCTCCCTTTATTCACTGAATCATAATTATAGGTCCATATGGCTTTGGATTTAGTTGATGAGATGTGTGAAGTAGGTTTATCTTTATCCACGGGAGTACTCAATGCCATTTGTCATGCTTGCGAGGAGAGCTGTGAGTTTAACCTGGTATGCTTTCTTTCAAGATGTAGTTTTCATGCCAGCTATGGTTTCATTAGTCATTCCTGCTAAGTTCATGTTAAGCAATGTACTGGTTGAATCTATATTATGAGCGATATTGTTTTAGTACATAGAGGTTTTTGTGCTTCTGATCTAAGTGTCACACTGGCCATACTAAGGTGAAACGTGTAAAAGAACATCATACTTTCTGGAGCAACATTTGTGGGTTTTAGGGACTAAATCTGTGCTGATTTGAAGGAATTGCTATGACCTTATGCTAGCTGCAATTTGTTTTGCTTATTCTTTCTGAAGTACTGAAATCTTTTCAATCATGGGTATTGTGGGTACAGCTCTTTGCAATTGTTGAAGTAGTAATACATATTTATGATTGGATTTGGTCTTTATTATAGTAGGTTACTTTTGCATTAGGTGGTTACTGACATGCTGCTTCCAATGACATTATCACCTTATCGGGATCTTAGGTGTTATTCGTGCTTAATGTCATTGAACCCTGATCTTGTTGGTAATTCTCAAGATTTTTTTCTGCTACTTCTGTTATTATAGGTCTGTCGGATCTATTCATTGATCTGCAACCAAAATTTGAAGCCAAACAGTGAGACAGTCAGAAGCATTATCAACTTGAACGTTAGAATGAAAGATGTGAGTTTGCTCAGTGCATACCATCTGCCTTTTTTTGTTTCACTTTTTTGGACTGCTTTTGGTTTGCTCACCAGCTCATTTGTCGTTCTTTGCAGTTTGATGGTGCTTATGCTGTGTTGAAAGATTTGGGAAAGTTGAAGTTAAAGCCTTCAGCTAGTATGTACAATGCTATATTGGCTGGTTATTACAGAGAGGTGAATGTTCCAGTCTTTGATGGTCCCTCCCCTCTCTATGCTTTCCCAGTGTATGTCAATTTTCATATAAGAAATTGACTAATGGAGCTTAAGCATGATAAAATTATTATCAAATGAAGGTAATGTTGAAATTTGGTAATTTTAATGCTTGCCGATAAGCTGCTGAAAATTAAACTTCAGTATCAATCATGATCCCGATCTGCAATTCTGCATATACTAGAGCATTTATATGGTTTTTTTTTTAATGTTATGACCTCATCATAGTTCCAGCACTTCCAAATTCTTTCATTCTAGGCTTATTATTATCACCATTCTAGTAAGTTTCTTCTAAGCACCTTGTTTTCACTGCATTTTACCGTAAATTTGGTGTTACTGTTGCTATATCTCTATATCCTTATTTCAACTTGCGTATGAAAATTTTCGGTCTCCCATGGAGTAGGTACAGGGAAATATCAAGTATTGGTCTTACTACTTTTTTCCTTATATTCATTAGACTAATCTTTCTGGAGCTCAGCATCTGTTAGTTTGGCTTGTTTGCTTGTTCTTTTTTCGTTGACAGGAACTGCTACTAGTGCTAGACAAGACAATGCTTAACATTTTCAGATGCGTCGACCTTGTCCTATTGTAGAATATGGCAGGGAACTTGGCTTCTTATGAAACATATTACTGATCCTCTTAGACTTTATTGTCTTTTCACATTACAAATACATATTTCTTATTTTAGGCCAACTCTTTTGCTAGTTCTTACTTCTTAATTATATTTTTATCATTAGGCTAGCGGTGAATTTATGTATCGCATACTTTCTCCTCAGTTTCAAAAAAGAGTGAATTGTAGATCTTAGTTTCATAGTTCTTTTTAAAATCTTTATTCTCTTTTTGTCAGTGGTGAATACATATATTGCATATCTTCCCTAGCTGCAGTTATCAGAATAATCCTCTATGCTTGCTTGAGACCAATTTTCCCCCTCTTAGCCCATTGTTTGGAGAGTTATAGTTGATTTTGATGTTTTCCACTTCTCCTTCATGAAATTTCTGTTGCTTTGAATCTATTGCCTCAGTTTTGGCACAAAGGTTTAGGGGTTCATTTATCTTGTTTAAGGCTTCCCTTGACTGTGCAGCATTATGGCCTTTCTGGTCCATGAGCTCACACTGTAAACCCTTTCTCGTAGCTCTGGCATGTTGTTTGTTGCCTCTAAACGTTGCATTTTAACCTTGCTCTTTACAATTTTTTCCATCAACTCGAGCAATGGTTGGCACAATTCCATGATCTCTCATTTTGACTTAGATCTTATGTGTTCCCGAGTTTCATCCGACTTTTCCCCCTGCCATCTTTCTCAATGATGTCTGCTGCCTCTCAGCTGTTTTGCCTCCACTCAACACCATTGATTACTGTAGGCTGTGGTGTCAACCCCATTTTGATCCCTCTTGCTACGATGCTTTTCTCTATCCGTCCCTTGGATGCTCCACCCCTTTTGCGTATTGGTTTGTGTCTTATTTTCTTTCCCCAAGTTCTTTTTGGGTCTTTTGCTCCTCATATTGGGTAATGTTAAGGATTGTTATTTGACTTAGTGTTTTGTTTGTTTTCATTTCTTTGTAACTAATGTTATGATTAGGCTTTGTCTCTATTTGGCTTTAATTAGTTTTACTAGTTGTTTAGCTTTATGGGGTCTTGGTTTTTATTTTGTTTTGTTTGTTTGAGAGATGGAAGAGTATTCTCATTCGTAGCTTTGTTGTCTGTCTCTCAAGTTTACTTCGAGTAGGAGATGTATTTAAGTTGATGCTAGAGTTAGTGTTCCATTGTGTTTTTTTTGTTGAAGCCTTGTGATTTATTAGAAACGGTGTTTAGGTTTCCCCCTGTGTTTTCTTTCCTCATGATGAAAATGTTGTAGTTTTATTTTTAATTACAAAAGTTTCCTGTTTATCTAAAATGAGAGGAAACTTCACTTTCTACTTGGTGACTTGGTTTACTCAATTTTAAGTAGTATCCTTGTGGTGCTAAATATTCACCAAACCCCCCTGATAATACCCTTGAGATATTGTGTTATTTAGAAAGAAATTGATAAAACATTTCATAAGGGGTACCTGATGATGTTTGTAGCCTAGTGAAAATTTTATGGCACAGGGTACCTTATGATTAAATTGTAATTGTATAAGTGAAACTATCATTTTCTTTCAGAAAACTAGGCAGAATTTATTGCTAGCCAAGTTTTTTTGCACTTTGAAACTAACGCGAAGCTATAGGAACTTGTGAATATTATGAAAACCTAAACCTGGTCAATTTATTGTAGTAAATTTCAGTGATCCCATGTACAAAATTTGGTGAATCAGTATAATAGGTGGAATGCAGTAAAGATAATGTAATTATCAGTGTAAAAAATAATTTTTATCAATGTTATTTTTGTCTAATAGTGATTTTCCGGATGGAGGGGGGTGGGGTGGGGGGGTGAAGTAATGATGCTTGTGCTCTTCTTCGGATTTGTCTTTGCATTTCATTTGACATTTCTTCTACCCCCTCCCTTTTGATATTAGTGGGATAATATTTAGTATGTAAAAATTGACCAAATCTATCTTTTGATACTTAGTTTTAAACTCTCTTTTGGTTGTTTAGAAGTCTATAAATTACTTGTTGGATTCTCATCTACTAAAGAAGGTGTCCATAATTACTCTCATTCTCTTGTGTCCCTGCAGAAAAACATGAATGGTGTGCTGAGGGTCCTCAAAGAAATGAAAGATGTTGATGTCAAGCCAGATGGTCAGACTTTTGGCTATATGATAAGCAACTGTTCATGTGAAGAAGATATTCTTAAGGTTGTCTTATGTTATAGTGCAAGAAAGTAAATATTTTGATTTTCCTTACTAACCACCTTTAAGATTTCGGTCACTTGTACTTTTTTTTATTTATGCTTGTGTGATCTATCTAGCATGACATGCGAATAGAGGTTTAGTATTGCTTTATGTGTTGTGAAGTTTAGAAATGAGATTTGTTGTCTGAGATTTTGCTCTTTACTAGCCCTTTACTTTGTGGGTTTTTGCTATGGAACCTTAGTTGAGAAAAATTATAGTGGATGCTGATGAAAGTAGACCAAGATCAATTTATAAGTTTTAATTTTTAGTTAAATAATTTAGTATACATGCTGGAATTCCTTTTTGTATGATTAGTCTTTTTCTCCCTATTAAAGCTTGTTTTTGTTTGAGACGTAGGGTTGGGAACTTGGTGTGCAGCGAAAGGGGGTTGGTACAACTATGTTGTTGAGATCTATTAGGCATATTCTTTATTTGAAGATTTATATGGCTGTGTGTGAATTTTTGGAATTATTACTCTTTAGTAATCTAGAGTATGGTGCAAGGAACACAACCAGGCCCCGGTGATCAGGACGTATTCCAAGAGGAAGCAGAAGATGGATTAGGCGTAGATACAGGGCATTGGAGCAGGAAGGAAAAGTAGCAGACAAGATAGGGGAATATTATAATTCTAAATATAGTATGCTAGTTTTATATGTAATAAGTAAGGGAATGTAAGTGAATCTTATTCTGTTAGGCAGTTACGAATATTGTGTGCATGGGCACTAGAGCATGTACTTAAGGGAATATGTAAAGAAAGTGAGACACAAAAAATTATAGCTTTTGCTTATATTGGAGAGATCCTTTCTTCTCGAAAGAAAGGCTTGTTCATACAATATCTATTAATCAATACAATCCATCGTATCATTTACAACTGAGTTATTCCATACAGTAGCGTTCTTCAACCTTCGTGTCTCTGCTTGTCCGCATCAATCCTTCAGTTCCCAACAAACTTGGTGTCAAAGTAGCGTCATTAGAGGAAGGAAATGGCGCTTATGACCAATGTCCAACAAATCAAAGCTATGGAGACAAAGATATCTTCCTTTGTGGGCTGTTACGGCTGCCCTCGGAGCCATTGAGCAACAATTCTCCCACCATACCCAGGAGGCGATCGAGAGGACGACCTAGCAAATTCGCAGAGAGGTGGCGACCCTAACCCAGCAGCTTGAGGCATATTCTCTTGAAATTAAGGGGCAATCTCAGCATACGGGTCGAATCAGAGATAATATAGTAGAGGAGTCTTTAGGCCCATATGGGGATGTGGGGATGAATTGACCGTTTGAAACGATCCAAAATATGGGGGGTGGAGGAAATGGGTGGAGGATGAAGAAACTAGATCTACCCACGTTTGATGGGGTCAATCTAGATGGAAGGATATTGAAGGCAGAGTGTTACTTTCATTTCTATAGATAAGGGGAGGAGGATCAGTTAGACAAGCAATGGTGGCCTTGGAGGGGGAGGCACTCCTTTGGTTCCAGTGGGAACACAATTGTCGCAAGATTACGCGTTGGGAGGAGCTTAAGGGCTTAATACTCAATAAATTTCGCTCTCTCTCTCTTCGGGGAGTCTCCATGAACAATGGCTTTCACACCAACAACTAGCCATGACAGTGGTGGAGTATAAGAGGAAGTTTATTGAGTATAGGACGAAGAAGCTATGTCTGAGGAATCTCCAGAGGTGCAAATTCCAACCCCTGTGATATCTCTCAACTCAGTCATGGGATTTACCACCCCAAAAACGATGAAGCTCAAGGGTACTATACAAGAGAGGGAAGTGATTGTGATGATTGATCCAGGAGCAACCCACAACTTCATATCCTCCAAAGCAACAACAAAATTGCACTTAGAAATCATGGGGACTTTAGGGTTTGGTGTGAAGTTGGGTAATCGCGAGGCATTTCAAGGCGATGGCATGTGCAAGGAAGTGGTCCTCCAGCTACAAGGTATACAATAGTAGAAGATTTTCTAATTTTACCATTGGGTAATTCGGATGTCATTCTTGGCATTCAATGGTTGGAGAAACTCGGAACCATCCCCACGGATTGGAAGACACAGGTAATGAAGTTCCACAAGGGTAGTGAAAGTGTGGTGCTCAAAGAGGACCCATCTTCGGGGAGGACGAGTGTCACCCTTAAGGCCATGTTTCGTAGTTTAAGGAAGGAAGGGCAGGGTTTTCAATCTTCCAACGAGTACCCTTACAAGGGATATTGATGAAACATTAGGAAGTGTTCAATCTTCCAACTGGTCTTCCACCACATAGGGAGATCAAACACTCGATCAGTTTAAAGGAAGGGATAGACCCTGTGAGTGTATGACCCTATAGGTATCCCCATAGCCCGAAAATGGAGATTAAAAGACTAGGGAATGATATGCACCTGGCTAAAATTATACAACCTTCAATAAGCCCTTACTCCGACCTAGTTTTGTTGGCCAAGAAGAAGGATGGTTCATAGTATGGAATATCAAGCATTGAACAAGAGCACTATCCCTTATAGGTACCCAATTCCGGTGATTGATGAGATGTTGGACGAGCTTCATGGAGCACAAGTATTCTCAAAGCAGATGTGTCAAAACCGCCTTCGGAACTCATGAGGGTCATTATGAGTTCCTTGTCATGCCATTTGGGTTGACAAACGCACCGGCAACCTTTTAGTCTCTCATGAACACTGTGTTCATGCTGTATTTACGTAAGTTTGTTTTAGTTTTTTCGATGATGTTTTAATTTATAGTAAGAACCTAGGGGAACATCAGCATTATCTGGATGTAGTCTTGGGGGTGTTACACTATCATCAATTGTATGCTAACTGGAAAAAATGTGATTTTGGGCAAACTAGAGTGGCTTACCTAGGTCATGTCATCTCGGGCCAAGGGGTAGAGGTGGATGAGAGTAAAATTCGGGCCATGTTAGATTGGTCACATCCACAAAACGTGAAGGGGCTACGTGGTTTTTTGGGATGAACATGATATTATAGGAAGTTCATCCGTAGTTATGCTTAAATTTCACAACCTTTTACGGAACAATTAAGGAGAGACTGTTTTGGATGGAATGAAAAAGTCGAGGAGGCATTTGAGAATCTTAAGTTGTCCATGACTAGGCTTGTATTAGCTATGCCTAACTTTGAAGAACCATTTGTGTTGGATACGGAATCAAGGGGGCCATCCCATAGCTTTTTTGGGAGTAGGGCAATGGGTAAGCCTATTTACGAGAAAGAATTGATGGCAATTGTATTAGCGGTGGAAAAATGGAGACACTACTTGCTGGGGTGATCCTTCATTGTTCGTACTAAAAAAAAAAATTGAAGTTCCTTTTAGAGCAGAGGGTAGTTGGACAAGCTTACCATAAATGGGTAGGGAAGCTATTGGGCTACACTTTTAAGATCTAATATAAGCTAGGCAGTAGCAAGTGGCTGATGCCCTTTCTCGAGAGTTTGCACCTGAAGTGATTTGTTCTACAAGGACATCAGTTTGTGGGATCCAGTGGGCTAGATTAAGCAAGATGAGTTGATCAGCAACATCACTGACCGGATTAAGCAAGGGGTTCCAGTTCCAAAATGGTTTACCTTGGAGAGTGGGAAGTATAAGAGAAGGATTGTGATTCCTAGAAGTTGCTCATTAACCACAACCCTATTGAAGGAGTACCATGACTCTCTTATAGGGGGTTATGCGGGGGATTATAAGACCTATAGTCGGATGGCAGAGGAGTGGTACCGGAGGGCCTGGCTGTGTTCCTTGCAATACCTCCCGTCACAAGCTTGTCCGCATCAATCCTTCGGTCCCAGCATATGGCCATATGGGTAATGTTGTTAGACCTCCATGAACCAGAACGTTGGAGTGATGATTTCTATGATGTTGTGTTATTTTTTATGACATTCGGAGATTTCAGTGATAATTGGTTTCTGGATTATCTCCTAAGTACTTGTAAGATTATATTTAGAAATATGTTACTTAAAACTAGAAATCCTCTATGAGTTCTCAGCCCATATATCCTATAAACTTTTTAGAATTTTCAGTAATAGCCACTATTTGGTAAAGGTGAGATATGTAGGCTCTATTGGAACTGCATTAAACATTCATCTATAGTTTTGAATCTTGATGAAGAGCTAGCATTAAGATGAATATATTTTTTGATTATTTGGATTAAATTTTGTGTGTGCATGTGTAGTTTTGTGCTAGTCATACAAAGCTAAGTCCATGAAAAGGTTCCGACAATTTTTAGTTTGAAAGAGAAAACGAGAAGATAAGAATTGGAGCAATGTGGCAATTAAATTCGAATAATGATTCCAAAATTTTATGTCATATATTTGCTAGATTTCTATCTTATGCAATGCTCAGGTTTTATTTTGTAAATTTATATTGATGTATTTTCATTTAAAATTGTGTATTCCAAATAGTAATAAACAAAGATAACTGTTTAGTGGTTAATTGCAACTTTGTAAATACTTAATATGCTTGAATGATGTGAACTGTGCATTGTTGTCTTTCATCTATGACTAATTCCATCCAGTGGTTTTGAATATTGAATTATTGAATAATTTGCCCCCTTTGCTTTATTTGGATGTGTATCCTTGCACAATATTCCTCTTATATATGTGTGTTTGGATCTGTTTCATTATCCAAAATGACCTTATCTATTCTTGGTTTGTCCATTAGTTATAGTTAATAGTCATTTATGTGAACATAGTTTAAGGCTTGGAGTGTTCCTTCATAGTCTTTGTTTAGGGAGGTATTTGTTTTCTTCTTATGCTCTAGCAAAAAGACAATAAGATTTCAACCAAGAACATTAGGTGTGTAATGATAACTTTTTACAATCATATGATAACTTTTTTCTGTTGTGCTTGTTCATTTTATGTACAACATGCCTTTTTGAAGTCTGTCTTCCTGGCAGGGGTGAGGGGAGTTAGATTGTGAGAGTAACATTTTCAAGACCCTTAACCTCATTCTGTCTTATTGTGTCTAATTGACCTTAAACTTTACCAATTTTTAATTGTGTGTCTGGCTGGAGTGGAATGGCCTATTTTCATGGTGTAGCTGTCCTGAGTGATATTTGTGGGGCAAAGTAATTTTATTTGCTTCTTTATGGCTTAGGTAGCTGGGTTTTCCCAAGTTGTCCTATTAGAGACATTCAAAGGAATTTGGTTACATGTAGTTCAGTATTTCTGTTCATTTGTGAGGACTCCTTGTTATCATGATGTTATTTTACTGTTGTGCAGTTTTAATGACTTTTTTCTTGCAAGTAATTTACTGACCAATTTTTTGTTTGATTCTCTCCACAGTATTATGAACAATTGAAGGATGCAGGTGTTCATGCTACAAAGCATATTTTCATGGCACTCATAAATGCATATGCTGCATCTGGCCAATTTGATAAAGCCAAGGAGGTATACTATTATTTGAGTATGATGTCTTGTTCTATTATTTTTATATGCAGTCATGAATTCCTTGGTGTGAATGCGTGAAAAAGTCATTCCAGTGATACATATTTGAATCTAAGTACTTGTCATTAAAATCTTGAAATTCTGGAATTCCATTTTTTTGCTTTCCTTTTTCTAAAGCATCCAGGTATTAGTGCTCCTTTAAAATTTGTTATACAAAGAAATGACATATTTAGAGTGAATATGAGAACCTATTCCTCCCTTCTTTGTATCTGGTATCTTATAATTAGATTGACTTGTCTTTGGCTTGTTGGTGAAATTTGGAAAAAAAATGGAAGAATTAGATATTTTGCTGGTCAGCTTTTCATATGCATAAATTCGTCTCCTGATTTCCAAGAATGAACAAGAAGTTTCCTAGAGCACATTTTAGAACATGTCATATGAACTGATATTTTGGCTAATTTTGTTGTGGATTGTCATTTTTCATTCTCTTGGATCAAAGAAGACATTCTTTGTCTACAATGCTCATGACTGTATACCGAGTCTGTCTGTATTTTTATACTAAAAGCTACCGAAAATTATTTTAGTTATCCAAACAAGTTTAGGGTTACAGACATCAAGAATAAGTACTGAGGATTCCCTTAATTTTCGAGTCATTGGACGGTCACATGGTTATAATTGTATAAATATGGCGTTCAGCAGGTTTTCACTTTTAGAGTCTTTTTTTCATACTAGGTTTTCACTTTTCAGTACTATTTATTTATGTCATTTTGTCCTGTAACTTGAGCTTGTTACTATGTCGTTGATTTCTCTTCTTGTTGTCTTCTATTGTGTTAGGTTGTTTTTGACAAAGGGATACCAAAAAAGAACTTAAATGTTGTCAAAAGTTCTCTTGTTTCGTCCCTTGCAGCACATGGGCAAGTATCTGATGCCTTGGATATGTACAAGGAAATCAAACAGAGTGGTTGCTCTTTGGAGCCAAAGGCTGTTATATCTCTCATTGTGAGTTCCAAATTTTCTTTTGCTTCTTTTTATGATATTGTAAAGTTTCTGGAGAGTTCAACATAACTAAAGATACACTGATTGCATGCTGCTTCTATATTACAGGAACACCAGAAGTCTGAAGGACAATTGAATATTTTGCTTCAGTTGCTTGAGGAATTGAACGATCCACACTATTGGGCTGATGGTTGCTGCAGAATTATTTTATACTGCATTAGAAACAAGGATTTAAGGTCATTGGTTCCAAATTACTACACTCCCCCAGTCAGCACATGAGAACTTGTCATTTATCGCCAGATTCCTTTTTCCTTGTGTAGGTCTGCTGTTGATTTGTTGAGGAAACTCTCCAATAATTGCCGGGATGATGATTTGGCTAGAGAAGTTATTTTTGATGAGGTCTTACCTTCCTCCAGCCTCCTCTTATTGATACATGTCTAGCCTTGTGGACATTCTGTTGGAAATGAGGGTGAAGCATGTACGTTGACCCCAGAGCCTTTGAGTTTATTTACAGTTATTAATTTTGTATTTGTCTGTTTAGGTATTTTTGCAAATTGCGGATATGGAGAATCCTAGTTTGAAGATTGGCATAGGCTTGCTTAGAGCTATTAAGGAAGATCTGAAGTTACACCCTTCACGAAAATGTCTGGATTTTCTCCTTAGTGCTTGTGTCAAGGGGAAGGATCTGCATAAAGCTCAACTCGTATGGAAGGAATATGAAATAACAGGCCTCCCTTACAACATTTTAAGTTACCTTAGGTGAGTCTATTGTGACGAGTATTCACATATCAATTTCTTAAGGAGTTATTGTTTTATGTGTTACATTCGCATGTGTTCTTGGTCATCACATTCTTATATTGTGTATGGCTGTTACAGGATGTACCAGGCATATCTGGTTGCAGGAAATGTGGAAGCAGCCACCAGCTTTTTGAGTAAAATACCTAAAGATGATCCCCATGTTCGTTCTGTGCTCCATGCATGTCGTGTAACTTATGGAAATCCCAAAAAGGAGAAGAAAAAGAAGATTAAGAAAATGAAAACTTGAGAAAGAAGAGAGGGATTAGTTGGATCATTGAAATTGTCCAATTGAAATAATTGAGCATGAGTTCAAGTTCTGTTGCTTGTACATATCTTGTTTCTGGATCTGCATCCACTTTCAGTTTTTGGTTAACAGAACTGGAGGCTTTTTCTTATCAGCATCTTATGGTGGTCCCACGGCTCACATTGATTTAGAGCGTTATTCCAAATTTTGAGTTAGCTCCAGGTTAAAGCTGCATTCATTGTGTGGAAAGTAATGTGGTTAATTCATTCACCAAATGGTCTCACTTACAGACACGGATATTGAATTGTACTGATCCTGACTGTAGTCTTGTAGCTGGAATCTCTTTCCTGTTGAAGTCCTAAAAACTCGAAAGAGAACTTCGTTTCTGTTCTAGTTTCCTTAATATAGTACATGTAGAATAGTTGAAGTGTTATGCACTTCGTTTGAGCTCATTTTTTGTAGGATCATAATGAACATATGATAATTTACTGAAGTAGGTATTTTGTCCTTTGCCAAGTGAGCTCCCTTGTGATATGTATTTTCCGCCTTGGAGCGGTTAGTTGAAGCCAATAAGAGGGAAATGATTCATTGAAGTACACGGTTTTTTTTTACTTTTCTTCCTCATTTATGGTGATTATTCATTTTACTTTTGCAAATGACAATACATGGTTTGTTCCCTCTTTAATACCAGTTGGCCATGCGGTGGCCTTCGTTGGGGATGCCGGAGGTAAGGGAAAACCCCATGAATGAGTCTGATGAGTTGCGATTGCTCGAATCCAGGGATCTGAGGTGGGGAGTAATCTCACTGTTTTTCTCCTCATTCTCATATAAATGTAGAATGTAGAATACTCCCTGGTTTGGTAATGGAATAGTGGCATATTGGATTATTGCATATATTTTTTCCATGCCTCCTGTCTTACAGTATTAGTCTAATTAGCATGCTATGACTTGCAGTGTTGAAGATTGTGGGTCAAAGGGTATGCATATGTATAAAATGGGATATTTGTATTTATTGCTTCATAAAAAGAGTTTATATTGTTTAGGATTAACATTACTACGTGATGTAATTGAAATTCGAAGCACAAAATGAGAAATGTCTGATTTAACTGTCAATTTGCAAAATTTCCCCTCACTTTTGATACAATCAGTTGATGATCAAAAAGATTTGGCAACCAGAATAGCTTGCCTGCACCTAGCCTTAGCTTGTTCAAGCCTTTCATTAAGAGTCTCTTCCTTAAAAGCAGCTTTAACCATTGCCAAATCCATCTCCATCAACTTCAACACCCTGGAAAGTTCAGTGACCATCCTATCTTCAACTTTGCCTTCATCTCTCAACACTTCAGCCTCTTCTCTTGCTCTTTCAGCCACTATTTCTCCTGCCTTAGCCAGCAGCTCAGTCGAGCCAAATTCCATACTCATCAACCCTTCAAACTTGTCCAAGAAATCCATGATAATGTATCCTGTAGGCTTCTCTAGGTTGATGGGTTTAGTCCTCTTCCACCCAATCTCAAAGTTGGGAGGGTCCGGTTTTACGAGCTGCGTTCGAGCCTTTTGGTCCCGTATGATTTCAGACCTTCTTCTCTTTTCAATGGGAAACTTCTCTGCTGGGGTTGTGGCCACATCCTCAGGGCTTGGGGTTGGAAAGTTGTCAGCTGCTGGTTCCAGAGGTGATAGTGAGGAGTTTGTAGTACATTTGGCGGAGAAAAGGTTGAGTTTTTGGTGTGGTACGGGGAACGAAGGTGATATGTTTGAAAATGTATGGGAAGTTTGGTTTGGGTTGAAGAGGTTTAGATGAGAGGTGGCTGCTTGGGATAGATATTGGAGAATTGAGGAAGCCATTGTTTGTTGATGAGATGATGAGCAAGTTAGTAGTAATGGCCAAGGTTAGGTGGATAAGGTATTTGTCCCCTTTGTTTTGTTTGTTGGGGGAGCAAAATGACCTATTTAGATTTTTTACCTTTTCTTTTTATTTTTTAAATTTTGTTATAGAACTGTACGAAATTATGATATAAAATTAATTAATTTTGGATTTACCTTGAATAATAATTTCTAAGTTACAACCCTTATCCACGTAATATTTGTTTATTATATTTTTTTTGAGTACTTCAATTATTTCACTCTATCGCTTAGTATTTGTCTTAAGAGTCATAGTATACATGAGAAACATTAGAAAATTGGTATACTACATTTTTTAAGAAATATTTCATTTTAATGCTTGGTATTGGCCTTTTAAGTAACATTAAGAAACATTAGATAAAGGATTATATTACCTTTTTAAACAAGATCGCCAAATAGTACCTTTAAATTTTAAACCAAACCACAATCATTTATTGGTTTGATTAAAATTTTTGCATTTATAAATTGATTTTAGCAAAGTAAAAAAAAAAAGTTTACAGAGAAAAGATTATACATAAATAAACGTAATGACTTAACTCCAATGAAAGATATATACATCCAACTCCTCAAAACACCTCTTATATGACTACTCTAAATGGAAAATTCAAGTAAAAATTGTACTTTTCATAAATTTTCTCACTAATCAAAGTTCACACTTGTGACAATCTTGAACATAGTGGAGAAGTAGAGAGAGTCACGTACACTTTGCTAGGGATGTCAATCCGGGTGGACAAATGGGGTTTGAGTTATACGTACTTCATATCATATCATATAATTTCGGTTCGGCTTAGAGTTGAGTCAATATACCCTTTTGACTAAACCTAGGCAAAGGGCGGGCTAGCACGCGAGTAGCTCGAGTACGACATGAAAAACACCACTGCGGGTTGTGGTCGTGTCACATACAAACCATTGGAATTCAGACTCAAGCACACCGGGTGCCCTAAAAATCTAGCCTGAATGAATTTCTTTTTTGTTGTCTACGTGACTGTGACATGCTGCTTATGTTCCAACAATGGAGAAAAATGGTGCAAAATTACACCAAGATTCATCTCATTTATATTTTTGCTTCTAGTAGTTCTCCATCGATTCAATTAATCGATGACCTTGAGCAGGAAGAAGGACTGTAATTTATTAACTATTATTTATTGTAACTCACAATTTATTTTTTTTTATTTTTCATATTAAATAATAAATGAAGTTCCTTTTTTTAGTTCGTTAAATTTCCTAATGTTCGATTGTTTTACAATTGTCTAAAAAGTGAACACAATTGTCCAAAATAAATGTATCCGATTATGTTGCAATAATGAAATTATTTTCTCGGAATTAGTCACAATTGTCTGAAAAGTAAATGCAATTGTCAGAAAAGTAAATGCAATTGTCTGAAATTAGTTATTCAAATTATTGAGTACTTACAAAAATTTTAATTACAAGTCGACACTGTGCGATATGATGGGCCAACAGGCTATGCTAGGCCATGGGCCTGATTTTTAGGGAACTAGACACAAGCATGACACGTGTCTAGGTCTACTTTTGACCCACATAAGATCCATTCGAGGTACTAGAGTCTTGCAGGGGAAGTTGGGTTTGGTTTGGGTCATTTGAATTTGATCATACTAGGTTCTAGTAGTTTGTGCAAGTGCAATTAGGTTTGGGTATTATCAGTAGGTGTTTTATTTGAGGTCAATTTAATTAGATTAGCGTCATTATAAGTTTATTATTATGATGATTTGACAAGACGATAGCTAGTAAATTAATCAACTATGATATATAACTCAAGTGGAAGAGATAACACCTACAACCTTAATACTCTACCATCACTTGTCTTTATATGTATCAACAAACTTTGTGAAAACATTTGTTAATTTGAATGTTATAGATGGATAAGTTTGAAATGTTACTGATTAAGGAATGATATAATACAATTAACATACTATAAATCATATGAATGCTAATTTAGTAAACTGAAAGTCATATGTCAATTAGTCGATTGCCATATAACTCGAGCTGAAGAACACAATTACCTATTATGTAACTTCATTGTCTTCGCATGACTACTACTACTATATGCCTCAACGAGTTTTGTTGATTAGTTAACTCATAACAATAAAAACATACAAAATGTGCATCACTTAATAAAATATAATTTGTAGTTACATATTCTATCACACAAGTCACATCGCATAAGCTCATTTAGGTGATAAAATCATAGAGCATATAACCAATAACTCATAGATGACATGAAATTAAGTATCATAAGTGATAACCAATAACTTTATAACAGGTTAATCGAGCTGAACGATTGGGTCATCGGCTATATTTTCGGATTTAATTGGTTTTAAGTTGATTTTAGGTTGGTTATAGATCGATTAAGATATGAAACAATAGGGTTCAAATTAAGTTTAGGTTAACTTTGAATTGGGTATTTATTTAGTTCGAGTTTTGAATATCTTGTCTCAAATCAATTTTAATTAAGTTCAAGTCGAATACAAATTAAATTTAGACTTTAAATCTTTTAAATCAAATAAACACGTAGGGTCAGTTTTTGACTCCCCTGCCTATAGTCTAAAGGTTTTCACTCTTTTCTTCCCTGTCGTTTGAAGATGGCTAAAGCCCCGGTAGGGTGCGAACCAGTGGTGGGTTCCCTCAACACACCCAAGAAGAAAGATTACAAAGTCACTAACCGTCTTCAAGAAGGCAAACGCCCACTTTACGCCGTCGTTTTCAACTTTATTGACTCCCGCTTCTACGATGTCTTCGCCACTGTTGGTGGCAATAGGGTATATTTCTTTCTCTTTTTTCTGTTGGACTTGTTAAATAATTGGTTTATGGGTTTGTTTGATTTTTGTGTTTATGTTTATTATTGATTGTTGAATTAGTTAACATATTGAAATGGTAATGGCCGGTTTGCTAGGGGGTAATAAATAGTGGTAAGGATCTTTTTGTTGATATTTGAATACAAATGATCGAATGTTGAACCAATTCAAGTGCTAATAGCGGGTTTGGTCGGTGGTAACAATTGGTGGTAATGGTGGAGATTTCCACTCTCTCTTTATCGTAGTGTAAATTATAATTTTATGGGTAAAAGAGCAATCTTTAATGTAAGTTATATCGGAAGTTTTCAGAAAAGTGTGATCCTTTATTTTTTAATTAGGAAGTTTAGTCTGTCATAGGGATGCACATTTAGCCAATTTCTGATTTGGTAGGGGTTAACTTTTTGAAACTTTGGCGATTTTGGCTTAAAGAAAGAATCTGACACCTAAAAGAAGTTATTTGGTTTCAATTTAGATGAAGTTAGAAATGTTGTTTCAAGATGAAGTATTGAATCAATATTGTGTTGTAATGATATATGTAAGTGACATTATATAATAGATATATTTGTCTAATTTGGAGCAATTAATCCTTACATTGTGCAGTGCACAAGATCGTAGTTCGATCATTTTTAGTAGTGAGTGTTAATTCATTTACCTCCTCAGGTGACTATTTATAGATGCCTTGAAGGTGGTACAATTGCTGTTCTCCAGTCCTATGTTGACGAGGATGTAAGAATATTCACTCTTTTGTCCATAACTTGTTAATCTTTGTTGATTTTATTTTTTTTTAATCTCAAATAATTCAATATATTGATAAGAAGGAGGAGTCTTTCTATACTGTCACCTGGGCTTGTGATGTTGATCGTACCCCATTGATAGTAGCTGGAGGCAGCAATGGCGTAATACGTGTAATAAATGCTTCCGATGAGAAGATACACAAGGTATAATGTGTACTATGTTGAGGCCTTGAGTTTTTCTTGGAGCCGTAACTGAACTTAACTTTGTGGAAAACAAATTAAACTAAAGCCCTGTGGGTAATATTCATGAAAAGATGCATGTGCTATTGGTTATAACACATAATGTGTACTGGAAGTTGAGGAAAGATGTCTGTAAAGACTGTGATAGTGATTATTAATCATGATCTATTACATGCTGGAATTATTTTTTCAAACAATATCTAACTTTGAAATCTAATTGCTTGTATTGAGTGGTGCATTTTGGATTTAACCTTCTGGATGTTATGATATTCTTCACAAGCTCATTTGATTTTTATGTGTTGCTTGATTGCTTGCAGAGTTACGTTGGTCATGGAGATTCAGTTAATGAAATCAGGACTCAATCCATGAAACCATCACTTATTCTGTCAGCTAGCAAAGTGAGTACATGGAATGTTGCAAATTTTGACTTGCATAGAATTTATTGTTTATTTATTGTAGAATTATATCAGGATGAATCAGTTCGTTTGTGGAATGTTCATACTGGAATATGCATATTGGTATTTGCTGGAGCTGGGGGTCATCGTAATGAAGTATTGAGTGTGGTGAGTCTTTGTTTGATGAACTGGTTGTTTCTTTTTGCATACTTCCCTCTTTCTTTTGTTTACCGTTTTGTCATAACCATGAAGCAGCGTTACTCTGAATTATTCTCTTTTACTTTGTTCTTTGCTTAGGATTTCCATCCTTCTGATATATATCGCATTGCAAGTTGTGGGATGGATAACACTATTAAGATCTGGTCAATGAAGGGTAATAATCTCTTCTCTTGATAATGTCTATTTATGACATTGTTATGGCATCAAGTTGATTTTTCATCTCTCTAAATATAGCTACTGAATCAACTCCTCAAATGGTAATGAATTTCCTCTACCCCGTTCCTCAAACTCCACGTGGGAGGACAATTATGACTTGCCGAAAAGAAAACGGAGTTAATAATATATAAGAAGGGAAAGGAGTCAATACTTCCTGGAGAGAAACTGTACAGCTCTCTTTTGTGTCGTTTCCTGCTTTCTGTCTTGTGTGCGTTAGAAAGTTGTGATTTTTTCTGCTGATGTAAGTTGGTTTAGGGCATACTTTACTCCACTGCCTAGGCATTCACAGAAACTGTCTACTTGACATTAGTCCTTGGTACTTAATGATAGATGAAGTTGTGCTGACTAAAGATGTGTAGATGATGTAATGGAGATCAAAAATTGTGATTTGTTACTCTAGGTATGCTAAAGCGAGCATACATTTAGCATGTGTGCTTCCCTCTTAAAAAATAATAGAAAAATTGGCTTTTCTGCTTGCTCCATGGTCATATAATTGTGGGATACTGAGCTACGGAAAATTGTAGGATTTTAATTTTTCAATGAGGGTAAATTAGTCCTAGAATATTTCTATCATTAGAAAAAAGTTATAATAGGATCAACTTTTGAAATTGCATGTTTTAGAATATTAGAAAGCAGGAGGAAAATTAGGGAATGGAGTAAAATGATTAAAAACATAGACTTAATTAATCTTGGGGTAAATGTTTGTCATCCCATATAGACACAACATTATAGTACTTAATAATACAAAGTCTTATTCTTGGGGATTAATATGATTGACGGCCTCTAAGGAATTTGTTCCAGACATGGTGGCTTCTCTGATGCATTCTGGTGGATCTCATATCCTTAACTACAAATTTAGCAAGCAAATCATCCACAATCAAATCATTACATGCCTTCCCTATCCATATGAGTTTCGTACAACATCGAGCCTCGAAGTGAACCTCAAAAAACTCATCATTACGTATAATCTCAGCACCACAATCCATTATAATTCTTTACGCTCGGTAGTTAACTAGTGCTGCCAACGATTTGGGAAACAAACATTGTCGGGTGTAAAATTGAACCAAGAAGAATAGCACAACAAATGAATTAGCTTTTGTCAGTATGGAAGTTTAATTTCTTGGTGTGTTACTCCTTTTGACGGTTAGAGATGAGCACTCTCCATTGCGGCTATTTATAGGAAATAACTAGATCAGCAGACCATACTCCATGAGTTCGAAATGTTCATTTGTATTGTAACGTTGTGGTATGAATGGAATTTGTGCTTGTCTACCCATGTGCTTGCCATGTAACTGATGTAAGTTAGCCCCTATGGTTACCATTCATATTCTCTTATTCACGTGCCTATCTAGTCTTTAAACATGGGTGAAACGTAGGGGAGTAGCATTATAGAAATGAAAACATAATTCTATGAGGTGAGAAATAATCAAACTTTACTTTAGATTGATAAGGATTAAGAACCTAAGGGAGTGATACCAAGGGATTAAGCTGAGTTCATAGAAACCAAAGTGAATTGGCCAGAGATTAACTAAAATGCTAGCAAGATGGAATGAAAAGATTGCAAGACAACAAGTAAGGAAGATGCTGCTATATTTATGGATCAGAATTTACAGAACATTCCTTCATTCGAGAGGAAGGAGATCTCCCAATAAGCCAAAGCTTAGAGAATCTTGTTATGTCCTAACCAACTATTCCCCCCCCTCAATTAATTAAAGACCCTTTGTAAAGCTACACTTCCTAACATAATTATATTCTCTAATGTAGTCTCTTCACTTTACTCCCCTTCCTCTTGTATACCCTTGCTCTTGTCGCGTCTCCTTATTGCATAAGTGAACACCACAAGAGGTCTTGATGGATCCCTTGCAACACCCCTTGCCACAAAATTCACCTTGTCCTCAAGGTGGAAGTCTGGAAACCTTGTATTGATGTCAGAATATGATTTCCATGTTGCCTCATAGATAAGGACTTCTACCACAACTTGTTGATCAAGCATCTGATTCCTAGATTCTGGTGTAACCTCCAAGATCAAATCTGCTGAAAGTTGTTCTGGTAGTGAAGAAGGCACAAAATTCTGTCCATGAGCCTTTTTCTACTGGTAGATGTGAAAAACAGGATGCATCTTGGCTCCTAATGTCAGCAACAACTTTTAAGCCACCTCTCCAATCCTCTGTTCCACTTTATAAGGCCCATGGAAACGAGGTGATAGCTTCTTGTAACCTCTTTTCACCTCATAGTGTTGCCTATAGGGTTGAAGCCTTAAGTATACCCTGTCTCCAACTTCAAAATGTCCTGCTCTTCTCTTTGTATTCTCATAGGTCCTCATATAATCTTGTGCACAAAGTAAATGGAACTTCAGGTCATCAAAGACAGCATCTCAATCCATTAGTTGCTCCTCTACAATTAAATGGGGTGGCTCTCTCCTATACAATATCTTGAATGGAGTAAAGTGGGTGGGTGTGTGATAGGATGTGTTGTACCAGTATTCAGCCCAAGGGACCCAAGAGGACCAAGACTTAGCTTGTCATTCACAAAACACCTAATACCTTTATTCAGAAATTTTGTCTAGCAATTCGTTTGGGGGTGGTATGCTATACTTCTTGCCAACTGAGTTCCTTGCAATCTGAACACTTTACTCCAAAAATTGCTTAAGAAAATCCTGTCTCTGTTAGATACGATTGAGGAAGGCATGCCATGAAGCCTTACTAGCAACTGTGGGAGGAGTGAAGGGGTGTTTGAAAAGGACAAAGTGAGCATAATTTGACAATTTGTCCACTACTACCAAAATTGTATCCCACCCGATCTAGGAAGACCTTCTATAAAATCCTTGGATATGCTTACTGGTATTGGTAGAGGTTGTAAGAGTCCTAATGGACTGACTTTTGATGCTTTGTTTTATTGGCAGGTTGTACAAGCTTTGACATAAAGGGTGATATCCTTTCTCATTCCCACTCAGTACCATTCAGCAACCATCCGTTGGTATGTCTTTAACTCTCCAGCATGCCCCCAATGGGAGAGTCATGATATTCCCGCAGTAACTCACTGATAAGTGTAGAGTTCTTGGGTATAACCACCCTTCCCTTATACTTAAGGACATCATTCTCCCAAGTGAACCACCACTTGGGCACCCTCTCCCCTTGTTTAATAGGGGTAATCAAATCAGAGAGGAACTTATCTTGTTGAATCAAAGCACTAACCTGTGACCAAGGTACTCTAAAGGTGGCTATCAGATTGGAGCAAGCTACTGGTGGGCTAAGCTCCGTGGAGAGAGCATCTGCTACTACATTGCTTGAGACTGGTTTATAGTGTATCTCAAAGGTATACCCCATCAGCTTTTCCACCCACTTTTGGTATGCTTGCCCCACTTCCCTCTACTGTAACAAGAATTTCAAACTCTTCTGGTCGGTTTGCACAATGAAAGTCCTTCATAGTAAATAGTGGCGCCATCTTTCAATTGCCCACCCAATGGTCATCAACTCCTTTTCATGGATGGGTTTCCCTTGTGCTCGACTCTCCCAACAGCTCGCTAAAGTAAGCCAAAGGATGACCTTGTGCCACAATACAACTCCAACCCCAAAACCGTTGGCTTCAGTATCAATCATGAAGGTGTCTGTGAAGCCAGGCATTGCTAGAACAATCTGTCATGGTTGATTTGAGATGCTGGAAAGCCTTGGTAGCATCTTTAGATCACCCAAAATTGTCTTTCTAAAGTTGATTAGTCAAGGGTTGAGCAATGAGAGCATAATTCTTGATGAACTTTCTATAGTACCCTGTTAACCCAAGGAATCCCCTTAATTCTTTCAAATTTCGAGGCTAGGCCAGATGAGTGTGTCTTGTATTTTACTTTGATCCACTTCCACCCCTCTTCCAGAAATCACGTGGCCTAAGTAGGCTATCTTAGATTGCCCAAAGTCGCATTTCTTCCAGTTAGCATACTACCTATTAGTGTCTGTAGTACTATTGCAAGGTGGTCTTTGTGCTCTTCATTAATGTTGATGTAAGTTAACACATCGTCAAAGAAGACTAGAACAAACTTCCTTAAATAAGATTTGAAGATTGTGTTCATGAGGGACTGAAAAGTAGCCAGCACGTTGGTCAAACCGAATGGCATAAGCAAGAACTCGTAGTGTCCTTCATGTGTACAAAAGGCCGTTTTGGGAACATCCCCCTTACACACCCTATAGTGGTGATACCCATATTTCAAGTCAAGCTTGGAAAATACTTGTGCTCCATGCAATTCTTCCTATAGTTCATCATTGATCGGAATTGGGTACTTATCTGGAATGGTAACTTTAAGTGCTCGATAATCTACATAAAAACGCCAGGACCCATCTTTCTTTTTAACCAAGAGTACAGGGCTTGAATAAGGACTTGTTGAGGGCTGAACTATTTCTGCCAACAACATATCACCAACTCAACGTTCAATTTCATTTTTCTGACTTTGGGGATACCTGTATGGCCGAACACAGATGGGTGGTGAGCTCTTCTTCAAGACAATGGCGTGCTCTAGCTCAAAGACATCCTTGTGGGCTTTCAAGGTAGGTTGTAAATACAGGGGTGTTGCCTTCTTTGGATCCTCAGCCTCATCTCCTGCCATTAAGTTCATCTCTATCAGGAACCCTTGGCCCTCTTTCCTCATTGGATCATTTCCTTGAGTGAGATGCTAGTACGCCCCAAAGATGGATCATCTTTCAACTCCACACTCTCCTCTCCTAGCCTGAACCTCATCACGTTGGGTTTTCAAATTAGTAGAGATTGTCCCGAGTTTCTCTAGCCATTTTATACCCAATATGACATTAGAATTGCCCAAAGGCAAAGTAAGGAAGTACTCTATCACTGTGATTCCTTGACTATGGATCACGACCCCCTTGCATTCGCCCTTACCAAACACAACCTCCCATTTCCCAATGTGATTCCATAGCTCGAATTTCTCGTGACAGCCAAACCCAAATACTCTGCCGCCTTCGAGGAAAAGAAATTGTGAGTTGCTGCTGGGTTTACCATCACCGCCACATCCTTGTCATTAATGATTCCCTTAAGCTTCATCGTTTTTGGGTTAGTTAACCCCATGACTGAATTCAAAAACACTGTAGGTGAAGATAGAGGGGATTCTTCCTATCAGCTCTCCCAATTCCTCCCCTACCTCCTTGTCTTCCTCCGTAGCAAGCAAAACACTCAACTCTCGTTTCTGTACGTTCACTCAACCTTCGCATCTCCCTCACCAGTCGATTGAAGTTGTTTATGTTCGAATTAGGGGTAGAGGAAGCTACATGGCTGTTTATCAGGGGTGGTTGACTGGACAAGGAATGAGTGAGCTGCTGTCTTTGATTGGGGTGGGTATAATTCGACCGGGAGAATGGTCTCCACCCATTTTGGATTCGAGTCTCGATTCGGTTATTGGGCCCACGCGGATCTTCTCCTTAGCTCTCATTGATAGTTCTATAGCTTCGTCTTAGTTGTTGGGCCTTAGTAACCTTACCTCAACCCATATATCGTCCCTTAGCTCATTCATATAATGCCCCAAAGCAATCTCTTCCGGTGTCTTCTTCAGCAGGGCCATCAACTTGATAAACCTCTTCCGATACTCAGCCAGCGTCAAGGTTTGTTGCCGAAGAGAGAGCCACTTTTCGTACAAGTTTCCGGACGTATTTTATCGAAACTTCTGGAGTAAGACCTTAAGCTCTTCCCATATATGGATTCTCCTTCTATGTTCCCATTGAAACCAAATCAACGCCTCCTGTCAAGAGCAACTACGGCCGCTTCACCCAACCTATAAAAGTGGAAGTATCTCTCAGCCTTGAGGATCCAATCATCTGGGTCCGTCAAAAGTCGGGAGATATAACTTTTTGAATCTCCAGTTAGAGTCATTCCTTCCATCATTGGTACCACTGGGGTCTCGTGTCCTCCAAAATGCCCCAGTCCCAATAATAGCCCTAGAGTTTCCCCTATTATGCTCTCCTCCGATTACTCCACCTGATGCGATTTTCCCTTCGAATCAATTGAAGTTGTCTCAAGCTTCCGGGACAAGGTCATCATCTCCATTCGCAACTGATTGGTGGATTTCTCGATGACTTCACTTGTTTGTTGAGTAAACCGTTGTTCAATAACGCTTAATGCTGCCATAACTGCTTGAGAGATTTTGGACTCCAATGAAGCTATCTCTAAGCGTTCATCATTGGTGCCATCCACCATCATCGGAACGTTCCGCTCTGATACCAATTTGCCAGAGATCAACTAAAATGTTAGCAAGATGGAATGGCAAGATTGCGAGACAACAAGTAAGGAAGATGCTGCTATATTGATGGATCAAAATTTACAGAACATTCCTTCATTCGAGAGGAAGGAGCTCTCCTAATTAGCCTAAGCTTAGAGAATCTTGTTATGTCCAAGCAGTTGCTTGTAGTCTCTTCACTTTACTCCCCTTCCTTTGGTATACCCTTGCTCTTGTCGCGTCTCCTTCTTGCATAAGTGAATACCATAGGAGGTCTTGATGCATCCCTTGCAAGTTATACTTTATTTATAAAACTTATATGAACAAAATTAATCACATAATTGAATACTTACTTGGATAATGTGAGGAAACATCTTTACATACTTAACATAATTTTTATAGGGTCATATTAGGACATAGGAGTAATTTGAGCCATGACTATTGATTCTAAGTATGGGTCTTATAGGGTCATATACTTATATTAAGTGATTAGAATCATGTACTTTGACTCTTAAAATTAACGATTTCCAAAACTTCTACACTTCGGCCTAAATTCGATTCTAGGCCTTTAAAGACTGAATTAAAGACCATGATTGATTCCAAACCTCGTTATATGGTCTTAGGAAGGACCCTAAATCTTTATTTAAATTTTAGAGATTTTTTGAAAATATCATAAATCCTAATGATAACTTCTGAAATTCACTCATTTCATAGAATTATGGATTCAGTGAGGAAATATCTTCACATGCTTACCATGGGTCTTATAAGGTCATATTAGGACACAAGAATGATTGGAACCATATATTTTGACTCTAAATATTTATTTCAATTAATTTTCAAAACTTAGACACTTAGTCTCTAACTCGTTTTCAAGCCTTTAAAAACTAAATAAAGGCCATGATTGGTTCCAAAACCTTATTATATGACTCTATGAGGCACTCATTACCCTTTATTTGAATCTTAGAGTTTTGTCGAAAGCATATATAATTGGTGTACAGTTTAACCTTTGAAATTTGCTCATTTGAAAAACGATGGACACTATAAGGAAACACCTACATATTGACTGGTGTAATCCCTACCAACATTTTCGTTGAAGCATTGGAGTTATGTGAGATCGTTAATCCCAAGATCCGTCTGCGGATGTAGCATTAGTTAACTATGCTAAAAGAATTGGATTGTGGTGCCTATATTATACATAATGATGTGATGAGGTTTTCGCCATCCATTTTAAGGCTCGGTGTTGTATGCTATTCATGTAGATGGGAAAGGCATGTAATGATTCAATTTGTGGATAACCTACTTGAATTTAATGTTAAGAATATGAGGAGATCCACCAGAATGCATCAAAGAAGCGACTATGTCCGGAATGAAGGCCTTGAGGTCGTCAATCATATTCATCTCCAAGAATGGTACTTGTATTATTTATTACTACTATAACCTTGATACTGGGATCAGCTTGGATGTCAAATGTATAGCCTTGGATTAATTAATTATATGTTTTTAATTCTTTTTCTCCCACTGTTCAGTTTTGTTTTTTCCTGCTTTCTAAAGTGTATTGTGAATCTTTTCTACTTAAGAGAAATATTTTAGGACTAATTTACCCTCATTGAAAAAACAATCCCACAGTTTATACTCAGAAATCAGAATCAGACAAACTTCTTTGATTTCATTGTTATTTTGATATTCCATTTAGTTTTATCCATTCTAGTTCCTTCCGGTTACAATCTTGAGTCTTGATAATGTGTTCAGAAGGCAATTGCATTCTTAAGCTATAGCACATATGCAGCTTTATGTTGTGTCTACTCCCCATCCTCCTGTCAGCCATAAATAGTTGTAAAACTTCAGTGGTATACTGGTATGGTATCCCAACTCTTAAACTTGTGCCAGACAGTAAACTCTTCAACAATGGTGTGAGATCACTTATTGATAGAGAAAAATTTAAATGGACTTGGAGAGTGGATAGAGAACTATGTGATGTATGCCGATACTAGGCTTGAGATAATGGTGACAAAAATTAGCAAACCTGAGCTATGTGTGATATATTTGCAAACAAATTACTATGAAAGGCACATGAAAAATATCTCTTTGATTTTGGAACAGGTCTGATAAACGCTCTTTTCCTGCATTAGAGACCAGAGAAAGTACCCTTGTCCAATATCTGAAGTCATAGCCCTCCAACAAGTACCAATACCCAAAACTTGTGCATGCCTGATTCTGGTTTAGCTAATGTTTTTAAATCCAAATCCTGTGGGTTGGAACTCTTATTTACTGTCATCTACCAACTCTCTTTCCAATCGTTTCCTTGGTTATATCAGTTGGGCACTAGTTTTGGTTGATAAATTACAGAGTTAACTAGGTGAAGAAGCATAGAAAAGAGGAAAATTCAGAGCTAGAACCTACTCAAATTAATGTAGTACTCTGTTATCACAAGAATCTACTGCACTTCTGGCAAATAGGAAGAATAATAACTTTGTTTGGTGTATGCCTCTAACTGTTTCATATGTTCTTCTTTGCTGTTCCAAATTCCAAGAGAACATCTGTTTGGTTCCTTTATCCTTATTTTTTTTGTACTTGTTGTAGAGTTTTGGACATATGTGGAAAAATCTTTCACATGGACGGATCTCCCATCGAAGTTTCCCACAAAATATTTGCAGTTCCCTGTAAGATGATGCCTTCCTTCTCTCTGCTGGTCCACTTTCTCGCCAGTCTCCTCTGTCCTTTACCTACCTTCTTCTGTCTATATGTGCCTTCCTTTTTCATCCTGCTTTAACTAGATTACATTATTCCAGATCTTTATGGCTTCAATTCATACAAACTATGTTGACTGTACAAGGTGGCTTGGAGACTTCGTCCTTTCTAAGGTAAATGTTTTATCAATCATATATCTTAATTCTTCTAACTTCTTGTGTATCGTTTTGTTCCTGTTGAAGGTTGAAGTGCATAGTTTTAGGACAGTAAGGGAAGAAAGGAAAGGAAAGGTAACTGTTTGGTATAGGTTGTAGGAGACCAGAAAAGTAGAAATTGGTAGGATTTCTTTGTTTGATTACTAAAGGTAGACAAATTGGAGGTAAATGAAGGGATATCATTCCATGAAATTCTGTGTACATGAGAGAGAAATTGCATAGGATTATTAGGATAAGATAAACCCTAAAAAGATTTCCTACTTCCTATTGAAATAAAACAAATAGTCAAAACTAAGAATTTTAATACGTAAACTTTCCTACTTGCTCCGACATCAAATTGTGAGAAAGCTTCATAATCCTATCCTTTCTTTTCCTTCCAGCCAAGTACCGAGCAAGGGGTAAATGGTTTGTATCTTGATCCTCTGTCAACTCTCACCCCATCATTTTTTTGCAATTTGTCGTTGATGCCCATATCTTCTAGAGGTTTGTATGGGTGGTAATTTCCTGATATTCTGCATTGGTGGCACTATAGAACATTCTTGTTTTGGCAATTTGGTGTTTTACCCCTTCCCTATATTAGTGTTTGTAATCTTCATAAAACAAGTAAAAAAGGATGGGACTTTTTTTTTTACAAGGGAACCGATATAGTTCTCTAAAATATTGTGATCTTACTTGAGGCATGAAGTTCAATTAGTATTTGTTCTTGGTTGGAATTCATATAATAGGCAAGTTATGTGGATCTCCACTTATTCTGTTGTTTTCCTGTTTAATCAGAGTGTTGACAATGAGATTGTACTGTGGGAGCCAATTATGAAGGAACAATCTCCTGGTGAGGTCAGTATATGTGCTGATTTACTCTGTAAAGGGATATTCGGTGAAGGCTATCTTGTTTACCATAATTCTATTTTATTCAACATAGCTTTATGTGCATTTCTTGACCCTGAGTTTGACTTTTGAATGAAATAACTAATAAATGTTATTTTATAAATTAGGGTTCAGTTGACATTCTTCAGAAATATCCTGTTCCTGACTGTGATATTTGGTTCATAAAGTTCTCATGTGATTTTCATTTTAATGCAGCAGCAGCAGGTATTTCTAGCCCTCTTTTTGTTATTTGGTTGCTTTCTATGTGGAGGTGGAGCAAATCCTCTCCATATTGACCTCTCTTTCTGATAAATTCTTCTTTTTTTTTTGGGTTTGGGAGTGCTTAGGATTTCATTTAAAAAGAGATTAACAGAAGATCAACTGATCACAACTGTTGATTGAATGTGCCAGTTTTGCCGGTTTTGAAGTCA
Organism: Dysphania ambrosioides; assembly: GCA_026401315.1. Lineage (NCBI taxonomy): Eukaryota > Viridiplantae > Streptophyta > Magnoliopsida > Caryophyllales > Amaranthaceae > Dysphania > Dysphania ambrosioides. Next base: position 24,713,690 of record CM048666.1, read on the forward strand.
ATTTTGTGATTTGATTTATTTTTCAGGCAATAGGGATGGGAGGATCTATGTCTGGGAGCTGCAATCCTGCCCCCCTGTTCTGATTGCAAAGTATGTTTTCCTGTAGATTCCATGTCAGTTTTTCTGGGATGAGTATGTATTTCTGTAGATTCCATGTCAGGTTTTCGGGGATGAGTATTTTATACTACTTATTGGAGTTGGCCTCATTATCATAAACCATTTCTTTTTCCTTCAGGCTCTCACATCCTCTTTCGAAATCCCCTATTAGACAAACTGCAATGTCATTTGATGGAAGGTAATGTGGACTTTGTAGCCACATTGAAATGACTTCTTCATAGAGCTTGTGCATAAATTGTACTAAAAATGATACTTTTGCATTTGCAGCACCATCCTAGCATGCTGTGAAGATGGAACAATCTGGCGATGGGATGTAGTATCCCCTTCTTAGATTTTGGAATAGCTCGTTGTCAGAAGCTTTCCAATGTACTGTATAAGTTATAAAAGGTTAGCCTGATCGCCAATGCATAGGAATCGTGAAATTTTTGTGTGCTAAAAAATTGTATCATGAATTCTTTCCACCTGTTAATAGGAGTAGTAGTTAGAAGACTTGGAACTATACATTCTGTAATTTGGCTATGTACGTTATCCAGTCAAGCCCCTTTGTGGACACTTGACTAGGCTATCTGATAAAATATGGTATACAATCCTTAAGATTGTTGCAGCATCTAGTATTTGACCTGGATATATTAAGGGAAAATGAGAGTCTAATCAGCACAAGATTAGGTATAATTGTCCATATTATAAACCAACTCCTCTAACAAGGCTTACATCAAGGGTTGGGGTTGAACCGGAAAAAGATATATGAAACGTCTGCAATCTTCCTTGGAAATAGTGAAAGGCTCTCCCTTAGACCCTTTTTTGAGAAGGAAGTTGATTTATATATTACTCCAGACAACTGAAAAATAGAGGACCTTCTGGTAAAGAAACAATATACACTACAATGCTGAACTGTATTCATTTTTCAATGCAGCTTGGTTTCAAAAGACTGATTTTGACAGAAATGACGCCTTTGTAGCTAAAACAGCTTCTCCAGTATCTTCCTCAAAGCCTCCTGGGAACTGGGACTGTAAATTCAGCAGCAAATGTAATTGTAGCAGGGAGAGCTGCAACCGCTTGAGTGCTTTTTGCATTTCTGCTGCTGACGCTCGAGTACGTACTTCACAAAACATTCCTAGTAGCTTGAATGTATTTTGTTCTTAAACTTGGGTTTACTTTGATACCTTTGCACATTGCATCCTAGACAGAGCGACGAGGTCATAGCCCGAAAGATTATTAGCAACAATGCTGTTTACACAAATTAATAAGTAGTATTGCTTTGATACCTTTGAATGGAAACTAATTAACTTACTTTTCCTAAAGTAAATTTGTCTGAACTTAATTTTCCTGAAGTGAGGAAATAAGATGAACATATTAGTAGCTGACTTACGCATTCATTACTCTGATCGCATAACACTTAGTGACTTTAGAAAAGCTTTGGCAGATTTACCGTATTTGTCCACGATGATCCAATCAAGCCTATCGAAAGTGGTAGTACATCTGCAAAGAAGATATCTTTACGTGCTATTGATCCATCCCACGTGTGGCACCATTCACATCAGTTGTGTTTTTCATTATCTCGGTTAAGGGGATTGCAAGGAAATCTTGGTATTCTTTGCAAGACTACAGTTGGATGTGGTGGAGAGGAGTGTCTTTCAGCTCATGACCAAGCATCATAAAATTTGTGCAATGATTTAGGAATGCATAAATAGCTGATAAGTGACTTATCTTGCATGCTTCTTTCCAAGCAGTTGGAGCATATTTGATTGAATAAGGATCATTCCTCAAAATCGACTCAATCTAACCTAAGGCCAACCCAAAACTGATTCTACTCGATATTCGAAGACTTGAACCTGATCTATGTCCAACCCGTTACAAACCCAACTCGAAGACAACCCAAAAACCAATTGAACCTGACAAATAGCCGATATAACTTGACTTATAACAATCTATGACCAGATTTCACATGAAATGTTAACAATTTGAATATATGTTACTTGATCTTACTCAGCCTGTTTTTTTTTTATCCAATTTCATACAACCTTTAAACTAAACTTTTTTGTTAATTTAATTATTTAATAGGTGTATTTGCAAAACTAAATTTTGAAAGGTTTACTAATTATGTGTCTACGTTACGACTTACGAGTGTTGTGACTATCTAATAAATGTCATCAAATTTGTTGCACATAACACAAAATTCATTGTCATAATAATTCTTGTCATCATGATAATTTAAATTAGTCATGCAATACACAATTCGTTGTTATCATAGTATTTATGTGAACTTCACATCTTATGTTATAAATATATATATTAACAAATGATTATGGATTTATAACTCTATCAATATTTTCCAAATTTTCATCAATCAATAACTTATATTAGTCTTGAAATACAAAACATATTGTCATCATAATAATTTTTATATTATTCAAGGATTAGTGATTTATGCTTATTAGAAAACTTAATTCGATTTCATGTAATTTATTTTAACTAAACTATATTAATATGATTAAACTTCACTAATACGAACTTGTCATTGCCCATTCAAACTAAACATATATAAATGTAACACCTTCTGTTATAACTTTTTAAGTGTATATTAACAATTATGCATTTATAAACATATCAATATTACATATCAACTCAACTCAACCCGACTCGGCTGGTGTTGGAACCTGACCCGTTAGCATTAAATTAGGATTTAGTTTTTAAATTAATGGTCCTAAAAGATAATATGTTGCCCACAAAACCCAACACAACCAAGCGAGAAAGGGCGCGCGTGTGAGTTGGTTGGGTTCATAGTATCTTCCTTCTTCCACAAAAATGGGTATCCTTTGGATCACACCCAAATAAGACAATACACCCTTATATAAAGTCTTCTCAACTTTCTTCACCCACCAATAATGTGAGACTCATTTAATTTGTTTTGTAAATTTCAGAAAGTTCCAACAGGGACAAGATAAGTTTAACACACAAATTTGAAATGGTTAGCTACGTCCACAAGATAGAAAACATAGAATATCTTAATGATTTTGAGGAGAACACAAATATCGCACAAACCACATGTTATGTTACAGATGATATATACATAGACATAAACCCAGAAACAGATACGGTCGAAAACACTATGATTGAAGCCAATGATTGCAGACCGTCTGCTTGGTAGCGTCTGTAGACCTCTACAAATCCTTGATCTTTGTTAGTAAAATAATATTTTAGTGGGCTATAAGTTGTTGTGTAAGGAGAACTTTATTATTTTTGAAAGGGGTGTGAGGAGCATCTCAATGCCTAAAGTTCAAGTGAAAAATCCAGATATCCAAATATTCGATCATCTATCGAAGCAATCCAATCATGCGCTGCATGCGTTTTGAAGATACAATAATTTGTGATAGCTTACTCTTGACGCAGCTAGTGGATATATTTATATGATTTGTGTCATATTTATGCATAATTTCTAGTGGAAGTAAGAATTTAAGTGCGTGGCGAGCAAGATGGACCAGCAGAATATGTTCATGGTGATCATATTGCAATAATTAATAGAAGGATAATGTTATATACAATCTAGGTTGTATACAAGCATTTAGTATATTTTTTAACATGTGATTAATGTGTAAATATATGACAAAATTATGCGTCGATCGATTTTTAACTCTTCTTACAATCCCAAGAGTTTTATAAGCATTTTTTTAAAAATGATCATATATTCGTATAAATTTGCCTTAGATCTGAACTCCTTTCTCTATATAAGGAAGTAGATCTTCAAAGTCCTAACCCACAGGCCACAGCACACTACATTAGCATATACCTTTCTAAGCTTTTTTGTTCTGCTTTTGAGGAGGAAATGGCCCAGGAAATAGCTATGATGAACCAGCAGGATATAGCTCAAGCATCAGCCAGGGTAATGTCCTGTTAATCATTGCATGTGAATACTTACAGTGATATAATAACTGCATGCGAAGCATATTTTTTATTAGGATTCAGGAAGACAAGATATAAGTCGTACAATATATGTTACCAATTAAGTAATATGTACTCTAGTGTCTAAACAGTATATAATTGACCGAGAAATTGTGAAGGTTGAGGCTGCTTTGATAGATGTTCATCTCTTTACCATTTACGGAAAAAAACTAAAAAAAAAATTTGTATTCACTCTAAAGTTCAAAGTTTGTCGTCTCTCACAACCTTGGAATAGCGAGACCAAATCCCACTGGTGACACTGAGAGGGTATTCCCTAACTCTTCAACGTGTTACCCTCCTACAAGAACTGGTACTTCGTATACTAAATGGTTTGTTGCGTATGTTGACAAAAACAGAAAATGGTGGTTGAGACTCGTGGGCCGTGGGGTGTTCAGAATGCTGGGAAACCATGGTCCTTCCTATGTGAGAAATATGAAAGGATCACCGAGGTGATAGTCGCGCATGGCGATAATATTACTGGACTTGGGATAATTACCGTCAAGCCAACCAGTGATGGCAAGTGGACAGCTTCTTCTCATATGTTTGGAAATTTCCAGGAAAACATATCAAAGGTCAAACCCATTCACACCTTATACACTGATGAGTATAATATGGGGTCAAATTTATAAAATTCTCAGTATGATTAATTCTTTGTTGCTCTCCATATAATATTTCATAATTCATACCTAATATAAATTATATCAAAATATTGATATTTCATATATATATATATATATATATATATATATATATATATATATATATATATATATATATAATTTCAGATAAAGTTCTTGTTATATTAGATATATGTATATATTGTTATATCAGATATAGAAATAAAAATATATAAAAATATAGAAATAAATCTATAGTTTTCAAGGCTTCCTAATTCATACATAATATAAATTATATCAGGATATTAAAATTTCAGACAGAGATATTGTTATACCAAAAAATATAACTATTGTTATATTAGATATGAGTATTGTTATATCACATATAAAAATAATATAGGAAAACGTATATTAGGTATAAACGTATATTATGATCACAGGTAAAGAAATAAAATTACACAAATAACCCATGATATATTTATATTAGGTATAAATAAGGAATTTCTCGTAATTTTTCTTATTACATGTATTAGGTTAAGAGATTTTGGGGTATTCATTAGATGGAAAGGCCCCAGCTATGTTTACCTTTCCTTTAAAAAAAAATGGTATGTTTCACTTCTATTTTTGCTAATCATTTACTATTTATGTAGGTTGCACTTAGAAGTGGGGAATATATAACACAAATAAGTGGTGTCATAGCTACCTACTTTGATAACACCCGCGTTGTCACCAAGCTGAACATACACACTAATATGGTTCCGAATGGGTATGGACTCTATGGCTATGCAGGTAACTGTCGCGATTTTGAAAACTTTTCGTCTCCAGTAGTACCACATACTCAAGTTGTTGGATTTTTCGGAACACATGCTCACAAAATCCGATCTATCGGGATCTACACGGCAAAGGTATGCATGGATTATACTTCGTATCAACATTTCACGTATTGTAAACACAGCCCTAAAGAAAACTATTTTTTTTTTTTACTAATTACCGACGCTTTGTTGTGATCTTCAAATTCAGGTGTCTGAATGCTCTTAAGATTCTGTTGTTGTTGGTTGGTCTACCAATACATTCCGCTGAAGTATAAGCAACAATAAGTTATATATGATATAACGGATGGAGTCGTGTGTCTAAGGGCTCTTTAATTTATGTGGTGCTCCTCTTAGAGGGTCATCCTTTTCTTTTGTTGGTGTCTTTTAATCGTTCAATAATAAGCAACATATGTACGACTTTATGTACGTACGTACTACAAGGGTGTTGTACTGTCGTGGCCTCTCAAGAATGATTTGTTGTCATGAACTTGAGTGAATGTTGTCCTGTCGTCGTTTATGATTGCCCTATGTAATGGTTTGTCATAAACTTGAGTGAATCTTGACTAAGCTTGTTTTCTATGGTTGTCCTGGCCTATGTAATGGTTTAACGGTACCCGTGATATAGATGTTCTTCTCTTGTGTGTAGTTTATGAATATGCCTTCCATAGAGTACAGTGCGTGATCAACTCAATTACATTATGAATATGCATGTCTTCCATAGAATACAACGTAATTCTTTGATTCATGTAGAAAATTGACGAGGTCGTCGTATACCTTTCCAAAATGCAAACCTAACGAATTCGATCTCCTAATTACATTGTAGGGTATGTTAGGTTGAATTGATACTCAGAAAAGATTGGACAATATACTAATAAACAAATATATAAATTAAGACTCTAAAATTAAATATCCTTACTAATATAAATCAATGCAGTTCTTGATTCTTCACTAACTAATTAGATTATATTCAATTGGATGGATGCGTCCTACATCAATACCAATAGCTAGCCTCTAGCGCTCTATAATATCCCTAATAATGCAAATTTGCTACTCTTGTGGTGTCTTGCATATTAAGGTCATCAAGCAAAGCATACTATAGATTGTAAAAAGATCGACCCTCACAAGTATTTCCCTTACTTTAACTTAGGGTTCTAAATTCAATTAAGAGTCATCTATCATTTCAAATCTAAACACATTTCCCAAACGCTATTTCTATTTAAATAATGATAATAAAATAAATTCTAAAATAATATGAACAATAAACAATTAAATTGGTGAATTGGGATCAAATGATCATAATATTAATAAATACTAGGGTCGTTCAACATAATTCTACACTATAAACAAAATAGTAAGGAACAAAACCATGAGAATATACGAACAAGGAATCACATACCTATTAGTTTGGCAAATAATTGAAGAACAATATTCGACGTACATAAACTATTTTAATCCCCATTTTAAGGTCTACATGGAGCTACGTACATAAAAAATAAAATAAATTTATAAATATACGCTTGGATGTTTTTGTTTAAGTGAGATTAATGAGGTGAGCAATGTCACAGTACGTACCTATATGTTCCCATCCATGAGCATGCATTGTTGGGCTACGATTCAAATAGGGTCCTAGGGTTTGTCATGCTTGTTGGGTAGCGACCTTCTCCATTAGAGGCTTATATGTCATTCATTCAATCAACCCTCATGTTGTAGTAAAATAATAATGGGCCATTTGAAGGAATAAGTGGAATTGAATTAGGCCGAAACTTGGTGGAATTATTCCTTAAACTAAGAGGAGGAGGTTGGATGTTCTAAACCTCTAAAGAAGGTTCTAAAAGGATTATAATTGATTCAAGGCCACAAGGAGGTTCTCATCACCAGAAGATTCTGGAAGGGTCTGGATGTCTCTTGTAGATATTAAAGTATATCTTCTAGACAGAGTATTAATTAACTAGAATAATGTATGTGCATATCATAATGTGTAGGGAAGCATCTAAAATGGGTCTAGGACTTAGAGTTATAGGATACTCCATTTAAGGAGGAGTAGGAAGGCTAGAATTAGAGTTTGCCAGGAGCTTCCCTATAAATAAACCTTTGAGACCAAGGGTGTGTGCCAACATAGAATGCATGAAGCTAGTGGGACTTGTTTGCACACTACCAAATCATCATAAAAAGATAAACTTAGGTGCTAAATTGTGCATCACTAGTACAAGGGGCCTTGTTTAGTGTAGTGTCCGACACTAGTTATGTGTCACCCAAGGGGAAGCCTGAGTCAATAGACGAGACTTATCGAGTAATGTATGATATGAAGTGTACTTTGCAATTAGCCAAAATGGTCTGCAGGGGACAATACTCCCACTAAAAGACTTCATTAAGGGCATGCTTGGATTGGAGGTAATACATTAGGCGAGTAATAAAAGTCAAAGTAATAAAAATAAGGTTAGTGAAAGTGATTTATAAGGTAAATATAGTGTTAGTATTATGATGAAAGGGGAACTAATACTCTCATTTAAGGGGTAATAGATACACACCACACCCATAGAATAGTTATTGCCACCATAATGAGGGTAATAATCAATCTCTCAATTTCTTCTTCTTCCTTATACAACCACTATAATATTTTCTTTTCCACCTCTATTTGCCTTCATTTTTCATTAGTTTGACTTTTATCACCCCTTTAATCTATCTCCCTCAATCCAAGCATGGCCTAATTGTGGAAAGTACTCTATTGTTTTCTTCCTCAAGTAATGCTGTCATAACCTGGTTGTCAGTCGCAAGAGTCCACCAAAACAAGGCTGCAGTCTAGACTGCCTCACCACTTCTCACGCTTCCCAAAAGTGCAGCCACTAGTGGGCTGTGGATTGGGTGATTAAGCCGCAACCAGGGTATGGACTAAGCTGCAAGTTATCTTTCTAGCTAGCTTGCTTCATTTTCTCGTCTTTATAAATAAATCAAGTTCCGCTCCAAACGCTAACAAAGTAACAAGTTGCACAAACATAGACAAGTCACCGTAAGAAGTCCAAAATACACTACCTATGCGCAAATGTCATGAAAAAGACTATAATGCGGTGGAGGGCGACCCCATAAAATACTTATTTAAAATACAGCTATAGCTTCTTTTTTTTATGTGAGTAGTAGGTGATAAGGCAATAATTGATGTAAACGAGATTTGATCCCAAATCTTGAATATCACTCTTCAAAACTTTAACCAATTAAGTTAATTGTCAACAGCTAGTAACATAGATTCTAAGATAGTTGGCATCCACAGCTAATTATTGGGTGAAAAGTAAGAAAATACATGCATCATTTGCAAAATTGAATTCAAACATAAAAAGTTATATTAATGCGGTGGAGGACATTATTAAGGTACATTACTAAAAAGATATTGGATTCTGATCAACATAATCTATTGTGCTTGATTTTTAATTAATATAATTGTGGAGATTGTGATTAAAGATTCACATGATTCATGCCATAGATTGACAGAGATAGTCGAGCATTCTACTGTTTATGTGTCATACTATAGATTTGGCATGGTCCGTTAATTAGAAAATCCAGAAATCCACTACTTGTTTATCTGTTTAGCAATTCAGTAAAACAAAAACAAAGGGTGATTGACATACAATCGACAGGATAAGATCGATTAAAAATTTTCTATAAGAAATGCATGACCCATTGTGTCCCTCTTTCGCATCCTTATAAACAGATCCAAAATCACAAAGTTTTGTGGCTCATTGGTTCACATATAATTGATTTGACACGAACCTTTTCTAAACTAAGCTAGCCCTCCAAATACTTGTTCACTACTTTTACAACCCTAGAATAAATACACAACCTTTTGCTATTGCTAGCTATTCTCCCTATGCAAGCACAAAATGATACAAACCACGTCACTCGGCCTCTTGCTAATTTCTACTCCAACATTTGGGGCGACCACTTCCTCAATTACACTCCCCTCGATAAGGTTCAAATATTATTACATATTTTCTTCTTTCCAATAGCTCTATTAAGTTGTAGGGTGGAAAGCACGTGTTTTTTTTTTTTTTTTTTTTTATCTCTAAACTGTGTTATTGGTTATGATGCTCCATTAGTCCAATACTAATTGTCGAGAAATTCCTAATTTATATCTGATATAAATATATTAGAGGCAATTTCGTAATTTTATTTATATATATATATATATGAGATCAAAATGAATATATATTATATGTATTTTTCTATATTTTTATATCTTTTATATTACTAGATATGATATAACAATAGTTATTTCTGATATAATAATAGTTATATCTGGTATAATAATAATATATATATATATGAAATTTCAGTATTCTTATAATTTATATCAGGTATGAATTAGAAAAGTCTCCCGATTATCTCATGTACTTTTTCTGTGACATATTATCATTCACAACTTCATGGCTTAAAAAGGCTTGAAACTTTATTGTTTGTTGATAATGAAATATCTATAAACGTTTGTTGCGTGTAGATTACTAAAAGAGTCAAGGAGGAGGAGGCCAAAGAGCTACAGGAGTTGGTGCGAAAGGAGCTAATGGCCGTTGCCAAAGATCCAAAGGAGAGACTTGAATTTGTAGATGTAATTGAACGACTTGGGGTGGCATACCACTTTGTTGATGAAATTGAAGCAACCTTACACAACTTTCACAACCATCAATATGATGATGGTTGTTACAAAGAGGATCTCCAATATGTTTCTCTACTCTTTCGTCTCTTGCGGCAGCATGGATTATTTATATCTTCTGGTCGGCAATCAACTTAAAAACTTTTTATGTGATTATTTTTACTGACTTAAACTAAAATCTACTTAATTAGTACATCAAAACAAATATCTACGCAGTAAATATATCAAAAAAACACGGAGTGAGTAAATTAAATTGAGGATACATAAACCATATTAAATGATAGACCCTTATAAAGTCTTTTTGTTAAGTTGGGTGGCTTTTATTGTATACATGGGTGATTTTTGTTTTATTAAGAGATAACTTTTGTATAATATACCTAATGTTTTCTTTTTGAACATGTTTCAATCTTTAACAATTGAAATCGTGATATCTTTTATTATAAAGACGACTTTTGTTCTATTAAGGGATAACTTTTGTTGTATTGAAGGATAACTTTTATTGGTCAAACAATAACCTTATTTTATCCCGTGTGTACACAACATTTTCCCTCAAAAAGATATAGAAATAACGATCACAAGTGTAAAAATAATGATCTAAGGTACAGAAATAAAATTATGAAAATAATCTTTGATATATACACAGTAATTTGTACCAATATGAATTAGAAAAGCCTCAAGAACCACCCGATATCTTTTATTCATGTTCATATCACTATCTCCGTATAATTCCTATAAGATTTATATAAAAAGCATGGTTTCATTGATGAAACAGACGTCTTCAAAAAGTTCATGGACAAGGAAAGATTCGGGGATCACTTGGCAAGTGAAGTACAAGGCATACTAAACTTATACGAAGCATCACATCTTAGAACACATGGAGAGCATATACTAGACGAAGCTATGGCATTTACAACTCTTCATCTAACATCCTTTGCAACAAAATCAAGCTCTCATATGGCCCAGAAAGTAAATCATGCCCTGAAGCGACCCCTCCATAGATGCACACAAAGACTCGAGGCTAAGTATCAAATCTCATTGTACGAAATGGAGCCCTCTCATGACATGGTTTTACTGAAATTCGCAAAGTTAGATTTTGACTTACTTCAGCTATTGCACAAAGAGGAGCTTCAAGTGCTCACTAGGTAAATTATATACAAACGTATCCTTTGTTGGGATAAGTTTTTCCAAGTCTACTTTATGAATTAAATCGCAGTATTTATATTCGAATGATAAATTGACCTTACTTATGATAACATAAGATAATCTATGAATCAGGTGGTGGAAAGATCTTGATTTCACGACAAAACTTCCTTTTGCAAGAGACAGACTGGTGGAGGGCTATTTCTGGATTGTGTCAGCGAACCATGAACCAAATTATTCAACTGGTAGAGTAATATTCACCAAATACTTGAAGTTGGTGTCTGTCTTAGACGACATATATGACGCCTATGGTACCATGGAAGAGTTGGAACTCTTCACTGATGCAATTCAAAGGTTCGTGATGATTTATCCAAATTATACTAGTAGTAGAGAATGGTACAATTGCTTTGATTCACATTGTTTAATTGCTTCGGTTGTATGGGCGAAGCCGAGGTAAGCTTGAACCGAAGCAATTATAAATATAAATTCCATAAGTGAGAGCTTTTTTATTGTAAATTTGTAAAATGGGAGCTTTTTAATGCTTCGCGTAGGACATACATACATGCATAAGCAATTGTGAAAGAGGCAATAATATATATGAGATCATGTACGCAATAACATGATTTGTGCAGATGAATTGACTATATTATATTGTAATGTTAGGTGGGACAAAAGTTATATGAGGCAGCTCCCTGACTATATGAAATTGGTTTACGAGACTCTCCTTGATACAACTCAGCTACTGGAGCAAGATTATCTAGCAAAAGAGGGAAGGACCTATGCTGCCTATTATCTCCAACTAGAAGTAATGAACTTATATGCATCCCATTTACATTTTGTTTTGTTATTATTTCATGTGAATTTATTTTTCGCAAAATCATCCACATTTCCTAATAAAATATGTGAAGTGACCCTTTATCGGTTGAATCTCTAGGCCGCCTATAGTATTAAGTTAAAGAGAATTAGAAGAAAATTATTGTTCTTTGATTATGAGATCGAAAACAACTCAATTTACATAGTACATACACGCACCCTTTTAGGCTTATAATAGGACTATACCACATAGACTCTAAGATAACTCAAACTCCTAATAAGATAAATATATCCTAATATCTAGCTAGCTAATGGTGAACCTTCATAACTAAGCTATACTCAGCATTAGGTTTTGCTCTGCTAATTTTATTTTTTTCATGAAACTCAACTTATCTTTATAGAAAAACTAGGCTTTATTTAGTTTTATTTGTTATTAGCTGAATTTAGGTTTGATAAGCTTAATTGCATTGTGTTGAACTTAACTTTTGCTGTATTTTTTCGTAGTTTATCTTATTTTTTTTCTTAACTTAATTTATTTTCACTAAACTTATCTAATTTTGATAACTTAATTTTAATTTTTTTTAAATAAACTTAGTAATACATACTGTTTGCCAAAATAATTGCATTTTATAGCTCACCAAGATATTAGTGTTCTCTTGAATATCTTAGGACTGCACGCTACTAGCATACATTTACCTTAATTACATCATTTGACTTTTTGCATTGTGTATAAACTAACTTTGAACATTAATAAATTTAATTATAAATTTGAAAAAATATATATTTATAGCAAAAAAAAATTGATATTATGAAAGCGTACATTGAAATTAACAACAATAATCAAATTAATGAATTTATTTATGTATATTAGTATAATTGAAATTTGGTTAAGGTTAAAAAAAGTGTTAAAAAGTCATATAGTGTAACTAAAGAGAAATGAAAGAAATATGTATATATTGATAATTATATATGATCGGATTTTAGACGTAGAAAGTATTATTATATAAGACTTTCCTAATTCATATATGATATAAATTATATTAGGATATTAAGATATCAAAAATATGTATTGTTATATCAAATATAAAAATATAGAAGATATAAAAATAAAGAAAAAAGAATATTAGATACAAATATTAGATATATAAATAAAATTACGAAAATACCCATATAAATTTTGATACAAGGAGGCAAATGTTGCGAGTCTTGACAAGATACACAAACTGTACAGATGAAAGATTTATGCATTGCCTACATGCAAGAAGCCAAATGGCGGGATGCAAAGTATGTACCAACATACGAGGAATATCTGAGAAATGGGATTGTAAGCACCTGTCATTTTAGCTTGATGGCTGCATCTTATCAGGGTATGGAGATTCCAAATGAATATGTGTTTGAATGGCTTCGTCAAAAACCAAAGGCTGCAATAGCATCAGCCGTAATTGGCAGACTCTTAGATGACTTGGGTAGCCACAAGGTATGTGCGTGCATATTCACTTAAATTCTCATCAAAGTAACTACATCCAAAGTTTACGAAACAATCAAATTATTATTATTATTATTATTATTATTATTATTATTATTATTATTATTATTATTGGCAATGAGAATCAAATTACTAATGACATACACAAAACGTTGTGTATTTACTGTTCATTGTTAATTGTATACAACATATCAGACAAATCAAATTATTATTATTATTATTATTATTAATATTTTTTTTGTCAATGAGAATCAAATTACTAATGACATATACAAAACGTTGTGTTCATTGTAAATCGTATTCAACTAAAAATAATGAATGACATTTTGAGGCTAAGTTATACTCTTCACTAAGTCTTTGTAAGTAATCTAGTAATGGCCAAAGGTGTCTCTAAATGTGTGAAAAAATAGAAATTTCTAATTTATTCTTGATATAAATATATCAAGGGCTATTTTTCATAATTTAATTTTTATATTTGATATTGTACTGTCTATATCTGATATGAATTTATTTCTATTTTCGTAATTTATATCAGGTATGAATTAGAAAAACTAGTTTCACGTATAATATGGAACCAACATAGTATATTGGTGTATGACATATACAGCAATAACACACAGTACATTGGCGTATGACATATACAAAAATCACATAGTAACAGTATATATGAGGAGGCTATACTAGTAAGTCACCGCCCTTGGCTCAAAACTTGCAATCCCTTCTTGCGGCTCGTTTTGTAATGGGAATGCATGATATAGGGATGTGGGGGCGATTGATGCATTATCTATGCTTACTCTTCCTGCCTAATTTTTTATATTCGGCAGTTTGAACAAAGCAGAGAACATGTTGCCACGGCAGTAGAAATTTATGTCAAGCAAAATGATGTCTCTCAAGAAGAAGCATATGAGAAGATCCAAGGACTAGTTGAGGATGGATGGAAGGACTTAACAGAAGATATGTTTCGACCAACTGCTGTTCCCATGCCATTCCTGATTCGAATCCTTAACCTTACTAGGATATTACATGAGGTGTATGCGATTGATATAGATGGCTACACAATGAGCAAAAAAGTTAAAGATAAAGTTGCTGCGATTCTTGTCGACGACAATGCAATGATATAAATTGTGCAATGTGTTATATATGAAGCTAAGGTTGTGTCATTATGTTTCATGTAAGGATCAAGAATGGATTTAGTATATGGATTGTGTTTGGTATTTTAGTGTTTTAACCGGTTTGGAAACGGGCCGGGTCTAACGACAATGAATAAGGAGGAGGATAGTTCATCCCACTTACAGGCTCAAAGGAGATTTTCTATTAAAATTAATTGGTAATAATAAGCGTTACTCCTTTATCTTATGAAGTTGTTATTCATCTTCTCTTTCTCCAATGTGGAACAACTCTTATTTGGATAATACCGGATAATTTTAATTGGTATCCTAGATGTAATTAAAATGTCACTTTTATGGTTTATTTTGCGCAAGGATTCTAAATCAATTATAAGGCTTCACTCACTAAAGAGAAAAACCATGAAATAGAAAGGATTTTGAAGATTGGACTTCTTCGCTCATTGATCAATCTAACTTCTTTTAGAATTAAGTTTTACTCTTCAATTTGAAGGAATAAAAAAATATGCTTAACTTCTCTTTTCAAACTCCCAAAAAAATGAAAAAAAATGCTTCTTTGAAAACTCTAAATTTTCAATATTAATCATAGGGTTGATTATGAGTAGATGTGTGTAATATAATAGTTCTTCCAAAGAAAATGAGAATCTTATTAGAATAAAGTCATGACACTTACAATCGAAATTTTAACAAAATGAGAACAAATCTAAACTAATAAAACAATATTTTCTTTCTGGTATATATATATATATATATATATATATATATATATATATATATATATATAGAAATAGGATCATGTGAGAACCCCTTAGTTATATAAGAACCTTTGTTATATAAGAACCAATCTAGTACCATTGATTTAGTTGAGATTGATGGTTGATTCAATAAACATTAATGGCAAATTGGTAATTAGAATAGAATCGGATTTGTTTGTTAAGGAAGTTTCCGTGATTAATGGGCAGTTTTCATTAAAATTCGAATTATTCAAAATCAGTTTTTTTCCTATTTTACTTTATAATCAAATGTCAAGATTCGAATGATTCAATATAGTTATTTAAATAAGTAGTTTCGCTATATTTCATATACAAATGATAGTTTTGCTATTTTGGCATTGGAAAATAAGGTAATTGATTCAATTTTTTAACAAATATAGTATACCGTATAGAGATTGTTGAATAATGGTAAACAGTTAATTAATAGTTTCAAACAATAGATACTTATTTTTCGAACAGTAAATAAATAAGTTAGTAGTTCAAATGGTTTTTTATTTAATGGTTGGAACATTAAAATTCATAATCAGAACAATAGAGTTATGGTTTAGAACATTAAAATTCGGAATCAGAGCAATAGAGTTATGGTTTAGAACAGTAAAATTCGGAATCAGAACAATAGTATTATGAATCAGAACAATAGATTCATGGTTTAAAACCTTAAAATTATAAATCAGAACAATAGTACTATAATCAGAACAATAGAGTTGTGGTTTAGAACATTAAAGTTCGGAATCAAAATAATATTGTTTTCTTTTATGAAACAAAAAGTTTTAGTTTCAAACACTACGTATATAGCTCCAGACATAAAGTTAAATCCTTCGAACAATAGGTACAACACTTTCGAACAACATGTTAATATGATTTAAAACATCAGTATAAATAGCTCTACGATTTAAACTAAAATTTTAAGTTTCGAACATTACGTATTTAGTTTCGACAGAAGGTTAATTGTTTCAAACACTAAGTATAACACTTTCGAACAATAAGTTAATATTTTCGAACTCTAGTTTTAATAGTTAAAATGTTTCGAAAACTAGATATATATTTAAACAATAGGTGGAAAGTTTCGAACAATAGGTAAATTCTAAAACAGTATAATATTGTTACCCTTTCTCATACCTAGGCAAGAGGAACTTCAATGGAGACTAGGAAGAGTGCACGGCTGGATAGGGCTATGTGTAATGGGGATGGGCTACTAGGTTTGACAAAGCAGTAGTTAAGAACCTTTCGGCAGTTGGTTATAATCACTGCCTCATAATTATTTCTCCTAATGGTTTTGTCCCGCTTGGTGAGGTGAATAGGCCTTTCCGGTTTCAACCTGCATGGCTATCACATGAGAAGTTTGCAGAAGTAGTCCATGATTGTTGGGATAATAGCGAGACGCTGATGACCAATCAAGGGAGTTTTTCTTCTTATCTGATCAATTGGAACAAGGAGATTTTTGGCAATATATTCCGGAAAAAGGACTTTGTTAGCACGTATTGGAGGAATTCAAAGGAAACTTGCTGAGGGGTTTCATCGAGGCTTAGTCAAATTGGAGACTAAACTTAGAAGAGAGCTAGAGAATGTGTTACAGCAAGAAGAGTTGTTACGGTACCAAAAATCTCGTGTGAATGGATAAGGGATGGAGAAAGAAATACCACTTACTTCCATCTCATTACCATTATGAGGCGTTGGAAGAATAGCATCAATGCCATTAGAGATTTGGAAGGAAGCTGGCTCAATGATAAAGAAGATATTAAGAATCATATAGTTGAGTTTTATGCAGACCTGTTTAGAGATGATGGAAGAGAAGATATTTTCAACATTCCCACAGATATATTCCCTGAGTTATCTAGGGACCATTGGTCAGCTTTGACTAGACCGTTTCTGTCTATAGAAGTGGATGAGGCTCTAAGACAAATGAGTCCCCTAAAGGCTGTAGGAATTTAGATGCAATTAGCGGAATTTCAAGAAACGATTTCTTAGCACCTAACACAGAATCTCATGCATATAATAATACGAATTATTAGAACAGTATAACATACCCTTGATGCGTGAATTCCTTGAAGCAAAAGGACACGTTTTATGGAGAACTTAGAACGTCAAATGTCGTTCCTCTAGTATTGGTCCACAAGCAGGATTGGATTACCCACGTATACTAGTACGGAATCAAGAACCGTTCTTGATTGCTTTTTAGGGTTTTTGATTTATGTGTGAGAAAGCAAAAGCTAGTATTGAAGAATTAATTGATCAAATATTTCAATCCCATATATATATATGATAATCAAGTAACTCAAAGTGATTCAATTACCTAATTTGATCAACTTACAACTCTCACATAAGTATCTGAGATTTATCCAATCACTGCTTATTTGTGTGACCTCATAGGACTCAGTTATAGGTAGTAGTATACTAATCTAATTAATATACATATTATAGTTGGTTTCTAGTAAAACACTATAATTATCTAAAATAACCGAATATCATTATCTCCATAATTCATCCTAATTATATCTAGTTTGTTACACTTGTCGAGGACATTCCTTCAAAGGCCCTTAGACTTGACGGGTTTCAAGCACTATTGTATCAGAAACACTGGGAGCTGGTGAAAGGTAAGGTTCACGCTTCAGTTTTAGATGTTTTGAGTGGTAAAGGGATCCCTGAAACAATGAATGGCACTCTTATTACTTTGATTCCTAAAGTTGATAAACTGGAGTATGCATCCCAACTTAGGCCTATAGGGTTGTGTAATGTTGCGTACAAAATTGTCTCTAAGGTTATTGTCAATAGAATCAAGCCTATTCTTCCCACCCTCATTTTGAACTCATAGGTAAGGTCTGTGCTGGGCAGACAAATAACAGACAATATAGTAATCATGTAGAAGGAAACAAAGGGAGGAAGGGGTTTATGGTGATCAAGATTGATTTTGAAAAGGCGTATGATTGCCTAAGATGGTCTTTTATTGATGACACTAGACAGATGAATCTACCTATTCTGCTAATAAATGTAATCATGGATTGCATTACATCCACATCCCTGCAGATTATTTGGAATGGTGAAGTTACACAGAAATTCCAGCCAACTAGGGGAATTAGACAGGGAGATTCTCTCTCCCCCTATATTTTTGTTATGTGTATGAAGAGGTTATACCAAACAATTAAGGAGGCAATTATTGAGATGAAGTGGAAGCCTATTCGAGCTAGCAGGGGAGGGCCAATGCTCTCCAATCTTTTCTTTGCGGATGACATTGTGTTATTTGCTGAAGCTGATGTTGATCAAGCGCATACGGTTCAAGAGTGTCTAGATAGGTTTTGTCTAGCTTTTGGTCAGAAGGTAAGCCTTTTGAAGTCAAGAGTTTTCTTCTCGAGTAATGTTGAGCAGTCTGTCTAGTCGGAAATCGGAAGTGTTCAAGGGATGGAAACAACTGAGGATATGGGGAGATATCTTGGAAGCCCACCTTGACAAGTAGAGTCACTCACAGTACCTTTAGCTACTTATGTGAGAAAATAGATAGGAAGCTACAAGGTTGGAAGACAAAGTACCTCTCCCTGGAAGGGCAGGGAGAATCACAATAGCGAAAACAACGCTTAACTCATAACCAAATTACGCCATGCATTTCAGAGAACTCGGAAGAAAGCACAGGCTGATGTTCATTTCAAGCTGGGGAAGGATTGGTATCCCCTTTGATGTCCGCACGTTCATTGCCATTTCATTCCCTATATGTTTTGCCAATGCTTCTATGACTTTGTTTTTATTACTTGTTTGAACATTTTCATTTTCTTTTTGGTCTGTACTAAAATTTTATACTCTTTTGGACTATTGCTTTAACCTTTTTACTTTTTCTATGCCTTTTGGTTTTCTTCAATGCTTTGTTTTTTATCCAACATTATAGGCCTTCCTCCCTTTGACTGGAAGTCAAAAAGGGGAAGAAGACTCCATTACTCCATATTTTTGTTTTGCATATGGTAAGTTATTTTGATTTTATTTTCATGCTGCTGCTTATTTTTATATGCATTTGTTTTAACTTCCATCAAGGGGAAGATTAAAGTCTCCACCTTGATGTTGCTACTAATGTTTTTATTTATGATGAAAGTCAAAATGATTGGTCCATATCAAGTGTATGGTCAAGATGGAAAATAAAGCAAGGATATTATTTTACAATATTGTGCATACATGGACTAAAAAGCAAGCAATTTAAATTTTATCTACTGATGCTTACTTCCTACATGGTCTACTAAATGCATGGAAAATTGGTTCCTAAATTCATGGATTAAAAATAGAGATGACTAAGACCATTATAATATTCAAAAGTTTGTTGGATAAAAGTATGTGCTCAACAAATTTCCTTGATTCATGGAAGATGTTCTTGAAGTTTTCAAAGCAATCAACTTTCCTTATTTTATGGGATAGAATAAGTGGACCAAAGTATTTGTATCCTCCTGTCTACGTGATAGTCTCAACATCATGCTTTTGGGTTCCTTGTTTCATGGCATATATCAAGCATGAGAAGACTTGGTGCCATCCTTTAAAAGCTAAAGATAATTTATGTTACAAGCTACATTCGAAATTCTTCAAAAGTCCATCAGTAACAAACTCTCATGCGTGGAATATATTTTGGGATTATTTAAAGCAGTCAAATCGTTTAACAATATTTTTTGAAGCTCCAAAAAATATTCAAAAAGCAACGGCTAGCCATATGCGTCCAAGTTCATCCATGAGCCGTTGGTCTTTCTCCAATAAATACTAGTTGAAGCTACAACAAATTTGGCACAAGCTCTCACGTGAAATCTCTGTCAAGGTACTGCAAAAATATTTTTCTTTCTAAGCTCTTTGTTCTTTATTGTATTTTAGTTTGAGAGAAAAGAAAAGAAAAAAAGTATATCGAGTGTTTATAAAAGTGTGATTAAAAGAAAAGAGTGATATACTTTGAGTAGTACTTATAATACTCAAAAGTTTAAGAGGAAAAATAAGATATCTTTTTATTTCTAGGATCTGAGACACTAAGGTGTAGCAAGGGAAGCTACGTACGGAGTATAAGATAGGTGTGAAATCTTCTAAGGTTGTTTTAGGTCTCTAAAAAAAGAAAAAAAGGAGTTAAATCCTACGGGTTGAACACCCTACGCGAAGACATAGGCAAATTGTCAAACTTCATAACAATTTTTTGTGCGTTGTCTATTTTGTTTATTTACTTTTCGTACTTACATTTTTATTTATTTGTTAAAATGATAAAATAGCTATAGCAAAGTCAAAGTTTAGAAGTAGCCTTTGAAATATATTTCAAGGCCTTGATATTCAGTCAATCTTAAAGTTTCAATTCCGTCCTTAAAAGCCATCTCAAGGCTTTAAGATCTCAATTGCGAAAAACGATCATACTATATTCATCCCCCTAGAGTATATTCGATCATATTTTTGTCTCCTATTGATTCTTTACATAGTAAATCGAATTCGCTAATAATATCGTTCACTTGATGTAGCCAAAAATTTCTGAACTAGTTTTTGGATGGGCATGTCTTCGTATATTAAAACATCATGGTGATGAATTGAAGCAGCATAGTACTTCCCATGTTTTGCACATATGAAAGTCTGAATAGCATCCTTTGTCAAGAGCCGCGATATGACCTCAACCATTCAACCAATAAATCGTCTCATAATGTGCTTAGGTGTTTCATCTCCGTTCTTTAAAATCAAGCGAATCGAGAGGAATTTCGGTAGAAGGGAGGAAAACGTGAGAAAATATTCATACTCCCTCTGTCCCTTAATGTTTGCCCCATTTAACCATTTTTTGTGAGAGATTTTTGGTCAAAAGGGAGCAAACATTGAGGGACAAAGGGAGTATATAACAAAAAAACGAAGTATAAAAAGGTATCTTCTGAAACCTTGGGGTGTTTCAAGATATCAAATATAAAAAGTTATTTTTATCAAAAAAAAATAATATGTATATAAAGTTAAGCTCAATTAAGTAGAAATATCTACTCAAAATAGAGGTGGAATCTAATGGTTTCCATTGTGGGTTCTTATACTTTTTGTTCTCAAATAAATAATTATTTCTTCCCGTAATTTTATTTTTTGTTGTTTGAATTGTACTAGTGTTTGTTGGAATTTAAAGTGTATGGAGTTGTGAACTTGTGAATTACTGTGTAAATCATAGAGTTTGTGAATAAAATTATACCCCCTCTATCCCTTAATGTTTGTACCATTTGATCATTTTCTGTGATAGTTTTTTGGTCAAAATGAGACAAACATTAAGAGACAGAGAAGGCAGTCTATTAGTGTATGTGTTGTTAGTAGGTAGTGAGAATTTTGAAGATACCGAATAGTGGTCTATGCACTATAGAGCCTCATAAGTTATAACTTGCTCGTATCCGCATTCTGAAAATATACTCCTGCAGTTCAGGAGAGAATTTACATTATCCCTGGATTTACTATCAACTTAGATAGAAGAGAATACATTGCCAAAATTATTCTTTGCCTGTCGACCTTGCAAGAACAAAATTTCACATTCAAGTTACAAATAAATGTTGTCTACACACTCTTGTATATATATGACTATGTACAAAAAAGAATCACCAATATTATACCAAACACGAGTAGGAATTTTTCCTCCCTGTTCTCGGTGTTATTGTAAAAAAGAATGTCACATTAAATAAACTAGCCTTGAGTTTTCAGCTGCTTCAACAACAAACGAACACTTTCAATTTGTTGGCCAAGTTCTTTGACACGATCAAGGTGTTGTGAGGAAGTCTCTGATTCACCTATGTCTGAAATTAGAGCAGAACATTTGGATTCAGTATCCTCGACTTCCTTCTCAAGCAAGGTTATGATTGTTCTCACAGATGGATGTGAGCTCTCTACGTATCCATTTGCAGTTGGGCTATGCGCAAAGACATCATTCTCACCCCTAGTGAGCTTTTCCGGGCTAAAAAACTTATCAATGCCTTCACTTCCTGCATTTCACAGATAAGACATCATTCTCACCGCTACTTGAAGCAAATGAAATATAAAGATGGGATGGGAATGCAATCTGTGACTAAATACATACAAGTAAAATCGACAGAATGAAACTGATCTGATTTCAATGCTAACCATACAAAAATACATAGAAGAAAATAATACTCCAAAAGAATAATTATAGTAATAATAGTAAGAGTCATTATTTATTACAATTCATTTGATTATCTGTATTGAACAGGAGGGACTGGGAGAAGAAACATGGCAACCTGAACGTGATCAGACAAGATGATAGAGTCCATAAATTCCCCTTATCCCTCTAATTCGAACCAAAATTTCAAATAAAAACTCAGAACTAAAAGGCAAGGTGACTAAAGAGGTAACCAACAACTCTCACTTGATGTTCACCTGCTATATCATATTTGTGATTTGCCACTTAAGGTCTGCCTGAAATTGGGATAAAGTTATTTGAGTGTACTCTAGATCAAAATCTTTTTCAGGTTCAAAATTTTATGGAAGTCTCGATTATAACCATATCCCTCCTGAATAGCTGTAAACAGGAATAGCACCACCGAAAATCTGCCACAGGCAAAGTTACAGCTGAAACTCACCAACATTTTAAACAACTAGCGATGTGTCATGTGTGCACACTTATTTTCTCTATGAAGACTTCTGGTCTAATCAATTCACAAACCTACAGAAAAGGTCTCGGCTATTGATAACCCAGTATAAACAAGACAATTAACTTTTGAACCAGTCAGACCAAAGCAATGATGATGATGAAGACAACAATGTGAAATCTAACATCCCTCCTTTCACACAGGACTTTGCCTTCTTAACAACTTTATTTTCTTCTCTCCCCACCCCATTTTCATATCCATCCTCTCACCAAGTTACCAGTCTTACCACCACCAGCCGTTCCTATGCAACAGGTGCCAAGATAAATGTCAACAGTTGGTCATTGCCATTTTCTCACTTTCCCTGAAAAAGACCTCAACCTTTTCATTTTTACCATTATTGTCTATAGCATAGCATATACCCTACAAGACCCACAAATGCATTGGCAATTTTTCCGTTTAACACGAATAAATAGCAGAATAATTGCACTATTCTGTAAGTATCTGCAATTATAAGTGGCACAACTACAAACACAAGTGTTTAAAAGCATTTTAAGAGAAAGGTACAATTTAGTGACACAAATAATTTTTTTCTCCATCAATGTCAATCTGTCACTCCTTTCCTCCCATGAGTCCACCACCCCACTATGAATCTCTATATTTAATTGTTGACAAATACAGTTAGAAACTTATAGACGGAAATAAGGACAAAGTGTCAATTCCTCCTCATCTCTCACTCTTCTCCGATGTCCTTCAGATGAGGCCTCTCTGACTTCTCCCTTTCAACTCAATTTTTCCTTTTCTAAAACTCAATAAAGGTCCTCTACAGCAAGTAAGAGGAGGAAGACGAGAAAACTTGCAGTTATCATTCTTTTGGATCAAGAAAAAACAAAAATACATAGCAAAATGACTGACACGTCTATCTGAACAAATTTATGAGCAACTTTTTCATATATCACTTCCAAAGTAACTTTTTTTACTCTTTTTTATTAACATTTACTGGCTTTGTTCAACTAACTGACTAACTTTCCTAAATATTGCAGTTATTGTATTAAATCAATGCATTGTCAGAGCAGCTTTAACAAAATCTAAATAATAGTATATGTGAGATTTCTAAGGACCAATATTTAGGATTAGAGAGACTAACAAATAGAAAATAAGATAATTGCATTAATATTTGCAGTTACCCACTCAAAGACACTACCCGCTTCAGCCAAGTGATATTGAATCAAATTTTAGAAAGTCCACGTCAGCAAGCCCTAAAGTTGCATCTTTTCAGGACATAAAAATTTAGTTGCTGTGAAGGATTTTTGAATTTACCAAGGTTGCTCAGCTGATTGATGGCTGCTCGGCCAATTGTATCCTCCAGCTTCAGAAGTCGCAAGACACCAGCAGCCACTCTTCCAAAAGAGTCAATTTCAGATTTACAAAGAAAGGCAAGATGCTGTAACTCGTTCTTGGTAACAACAGCCTCAATCTATACAGAATGCAATCCCAAAGCAATGAATATTTGAAAATATTGGTCAAAGAGAGACTTAATAGCAGATATTGACAAAGTAAAATACTTATACCGGATGTTCAACAGAGAACTTAAGATTTTCGACCGTCCAATCACCAGTTACATCGTTAAAATCATCTTCAGAGACAACCATATGAACCTCAACATTTACCCCTCCAAATTTCATCATTTGGGCTTCTTTAATAGCACTGACAGGGCACTCCACTGCATGGATGCTTGTTTGGACTTGAGGTTTCAATGTCTTCAAACCATCGACCCCGATCTGTACATTTTACACATTAGTGACTAGACACACAAGATGCAAATAACCAGCAGGGTATATTAGCCCTTGCTACACAGACAGACTATTCAAAGACCATTGGACATGGTCACACAAAGAGATCAGAGGATTCCAGACTTGGGTTTCAAATTTTGATATAGCCTGGTCAGGTGTCTTGACATATTCTCTTGACACTAGTATGACTCATCTTAAATACCCTAAAATAACGGTTATGTAAAATGACAAAACCTCATGCCCAATAAAAATAAACATATGGAGAGAAATTATAATTATATACTCCAGCTTCTTTAACCTTGATAGGGTTATGATTCTTTCTTTGAACAAAGCCTAACACAGAAAGCAAAAAGGTTGCAATAAATGAGCTAAAACTAGAGCGGTGAAAATCTGACCCAACCCGATAAACTGACTGAAACAAACTGTACCCTGATTATGACCCTAGAAGTGAGACCCGTAAATCGACCCAACCCGACCTAAAGTCAATCCAAAACCGATTGACCGATATTCGAAAAACCGAACATGACTGCATCCAACTCGAATGTGACCCAACCCAAAGGCAATCTGAAACCACTTTAACTCAAAAAAATAATTGATATAACCTAATTGATAACAACTCATGACCTAATTTCACCCAACCTATTAACAATCTGAATATCTGTAATCTAATTTCACCCATACTTGTTTAATACAATGATACAAATTTAATAATCATTACCTCGTAAATATTTTGTTTTCCGATGACTTATAGACATCATCATTGTCCAATTTATGAATTAGTCATCATAAAAAAAAACTTACCGACTGACTTGACCGAAGATGAATAAAATAAAATTCAAATAAAATCATAAATCGATAATAACATGTCATTCATCACCCGATTCGAACGCGATAAGGCCCGACCCAAATTCAACTGAGGCAACCTATTACCATAAACTCATTACCATAAATTATCTGACCCGAAATTTTCCAGGAAACAACCCGTTTAACTCTTCTAGAAACCGATCTGAAATCGACCCGAATCGACCATGACCCGAACCTAAACCGAAACTGAACTCGAGCAACCAAATAACCAATTTGACCCGACCTGATAACGGTCCAACTCAACCCGAACCGATCCGAAAGTCCAAATGGACCCGATTTAATCCAAATTGATAAGCATCAGCTTGTGATGGGTCAACCAAAACCACATCCTTCATGCAGGCAAAGCATTAAAAAAAGTTCATCAGTTACATGACAAAAAAATGCATCAACTAATTTGCAGCATGCTCCGATCAAAATTTCTGACATTTCGATCTTGATATAACAGGTTGCATTTCCAATTGTCAGATCTAGGGTGAAACCATTCAGAACCTAAATTTAAATTCTTTTAACTGCAGCACCTGCCATGGCAATATAACAGTCTATGTACAAAAAGCTACACTAATGACTATTAAAGTTGTTATGCAAATTAGAGACTGTTTCCTCTCTCTTCCACCCGAAGAGAGGTACCCTTCTCGGGTGTATCCCAAACATTCAGTATCTGAGTATCATACACTCGTATCAGTCGGAGTGCCATGTCAATGACATCATCTAAGGGTCATGTGACTGGTCGAAGTTACCAAGTACCCTGCTACTCATCCATACTTGACTTTGATGCACTTGAGAATTTTTTTAGAAAGCAAAATTTTCACTGTATCTATATATCGTCCGTTTTATGAAAGCAAAACTTCCAATACAAGCTCTCTCAAGGAGTCCAAATGAAAATCCCTATTCTGAAACTCTTCCAATATTTTCTGAAGAAAAGCTACCTGACATGAGTGAAGCAGATGCTCCAATTCGGCAGACAAAAAATAAACAAAATGAAATGGACCAGAAAAAGACTAATCTAAACTATCAATTTGTCCCAATCAGAACCACTCACATACTAGCTCTAGCTAGTTAGGGAATTATATTTGCATCGAAAAGAACCACCAAGAACTAGATAAATTACGAGTTTTAGGGACAACAAAACAGAATTAATCCTCACCGTTATCAGTTCCACGGGATATCTACGATCAGCACTGGACTTCACACTGCAATTTAATAACTCATTTGAACTATTCTTTGCCTTAACCTTCAAACTCTTAAAAGTAGTATGCCAACACCTATCTTCCCTATTAGTGTTTTCACTGTTATCAAACCATGATCTGTCTACCATCTCCTGTGCGCCTTCAAGAGCAAACAGCCAATTTCTAAGATCGATTAACACATCCACTTCATCTGGCTTTCCCAGGTGAGAGAGAAAATTATCATGGTCGTCACATGTTCCATCTGCAAAAGGAAGAGATTACTCACTAAGTTTTTTTTAAAATGCCAAGTTTCAAGCAGGACTGCACTGAGATTAGCATAAGATATCATATGACAAGAGGTCATGCGAGCTTTTTGATGCAAGCATTACAAAGATAAGCTAAATAGATCCCATACTTTCTTTCACATAATTCACGGTATGAGGCGGTGCCTTGAAAACCCTTGACAGTGGACCATCAGTCAAATTTTCCAACCCTCTCAATAGCCCTTCACTAGGGCCCCCATCAGGCCCCAAAATTCCAAACTGATGCAATAAAGCTTCGGCATAGTTCATTCCTCCACCCAGACGAACACCTTCAATACAAGCTGACACATTCAAGCTATGGCAACCAGCATCCTGAGCTTGAGAAGGGATTACATGCACAATACTTACATCAAGGAAAGGAGCATGATTTGTTCTTCCACTTAAAGAACTTTGACCTTTATGCTCTACCCATAATACAGCTCTGAGCTGTGGAGATCCATTTGCAGTCACCAGAGAACCGTTTGTACAAGAAGTCAACGTTGAACCATTGCCAAGCGCAGAATTACCCTTCACGTCTAAACAGTCCACTTCTACATTTTCCCAGCGTATAGTTGATGATATAGCAATGACTCCACCAAGGGTTCTATGACCTACTTTGATGAACAGATCTTCCCCAATAAATTGAACCAAAGGCTTCCCTTGTGTAGTCTTGCATGAATCCTCCAGAAATCTCAACTGAAGGTCATTTATGGCAAAGCTCACTGCAGTATCACTAGGAGCCTTCGAAATCAGCTCATCATTCCATGATTCAGTTCTTTGGATTGTCAATTTATTATTCTTACTTATGGATGCAATCCTTTCACTTACTTTACCAAAATATGCATAGAGATCTAAGATGAAAAATAACTGTCCAACAGAAGCGTTAGAGCAATATTGCTTAAAGGCAATACCAAATCTCGCAATACCCCCAGGAGGGGGAACATGAGCTAGCAGGCTGCCATCTAGAGTTGCCATAGCTATCTCAACACAAGCTTCCTTCACCTCAACACATCTCCATACTCCCAAAGATGAATCAGAAGAATACTGCTGATCATCTGCATCTTCAGATGTTTCAAGAGACAAACTTATGTATGAAGCTCCGGCAGACCATTTCTTCTGGCTAGCATCAATGGGTTGATCATTCCAGAGGCAGAAACAAGCAGGATCCTTCTCCAAATCTAGCACGTTCATACGTAATGCAGGGGATTCAGACAAAAACAGATTTTCAATATGAAGCTTAGCTTCAGCATACAAATCCTGGAAAGCAGTTTCCCCACTGCAGGCGTGATTACTTGCCTTAGCAGCGCCCAATGGAACTGTAAGATCTAGTTCTTTTAAGGTGAACATAAGAGAATTTATGGAAAAGTTTGGAAAGACAGAGCCAGAATTGACAACAATTCCATCAGCTAAAAAGGAACATATTCTCAAACAAGACTCCTCCTGAAGATGGATCTGCACAAGAAAAAGAAAATCTAGAATTTAGAACACAAACATAACCTGACCCCCACAAAGCAGAAGATATGAACTGGATACATACCAGAAGAGGCTGGCAGGAAATTACGGTCTGTGACGCAAACATTGGAGGAGCCGGTGAGGGTGTCACCTGCAGAGAATGAATGTTTATAAATGAAGCAGCGTCAATTGCTTGCCAATGTTTATCACCCAGTGGATATATCGGAGGTAAGAAGTCCTTTGCTGTCCAAATGAGGAGATAGAGTCAAACTTCAATGAGATTACATCTCCCCCAAAACATAGATATAACAATAGACAAACCAAGTCAAGAAAAGGGCCAAAACACTGCCTTATAGAAGAAAAAAAATATATATTATAAGAAAATATAATATATTATCAGCTTAAAATATGAGTACAGAGAGAGGACAGGCTTCTTCTAAAGAAGAAACCAAATTATAGATTGCCATTTCCTTTGAACGTCTCCAATTGAATAGCTCTTAATAGCCCTGGCTGTCTCGACCCATTTAGGACTCTCATTTACAAGTCAATTTAATAGTCCAAAGGCTGCAACTAGTGGAACTTTATTGGAATATCCGATCAGAAAAAAAAATATATAATATACTGTAGAAAGTTTTTTTAATAGGAGACAAGATCGTCATAATAAAAATCTAGAAAACTCCACCCTATTCCAACCTTCTATACTGTTAACTTTATCAGGTAAGGCCACCAAAGTTTGCTGGCAGCCAATTCTTGACTATGAGTTTACTAGCCATCCGAAACCTTTCCAGTGGAAAGTACAACTAAGGATAACAATGGGCATGGTGCAGGCTGATGCTGGAGGATGGGGTTAGGGCATCTACTAACTTTTTTTTTCGAATGTTTTTTTATTATTTTAAATATTTTTTTTACAAAATTCTTTTTTTTCTCTTTTCTGGCAGTTTATTCCAGATTTGCCTACCAGCCATAGGTTTGAGCTAAAACTATCAATCATCTCATAAGCATATTAGAAGCTTTTTCAAAAGTTATGGATACATAACTTACAAATATCCAATAGTTTGGACTAGATTTAGCGAATATTTAAAAGAAAAATTAAAGGAAATAGAACCACTGTACCAAAGTCAGGAATCTGCTGAGAATTGTTTGCTAATGCCTGCATTGATGGTTGGATCAGAGTGCATGGAGGTCGAGAAAATGTATCCCTGCATGATAAACATCGCACAAGCACATCACATATCTTTCAGTGCAAACTAAGCATTAGTCTTAGAGTATCACTTTGATGCCATCTACCAAAGCTATTTATCAATTAACATATTCAATTCATAAATAGGCAAGTTCCTGTCATCAAGGGAGAGCAACTGACAACAGTGTGATAAGCTACACAACCTTTTCTCTTCAAAAGAGAAATATGGAATCAAACTTTGTATTCGCAGGGCAAAGTAATACATTGATAAACCAAAATTACAGACTTAAATATTAATATTAAAGTGACCCCCTTTGCCAGAATTAATGGCAACGTATCTTTCTATATAACAGTTATAATCAAAATTATGTCATTTAGTAAAAGGCGTTCCAACAAAAATCCATGCACCATACGGCAGCCCTCCACCTCCCCCCCCCCCCCTCCCAAATCTTAGTTACAAATCTTAGTTACAGATACAAAGGTTGAAAGAAACTTATCTGTAGATCCACTATAATCTTATAGCTCATCTTCTCAAAAAAAAAAAAAAAGGTGTACACAAGTGAACCTCGTAAATTTACTTTATGGGTATTTCATGAAATCTCATGCTTAAGTTAAAATGCATTAATAAGACAGTCAAAATGGATTTTTTTTACCTCCTCTTTACTGACACTTTTTCACATCAAATTCACACCACATATAAACTCATCACATAGTTGTTCATCACTTTGCATGGAAAAACGCTACAAGTGAAAATTAGGTTTCAAGATCTGAAGGACAGATGTCCAGTCTCAAAACTTCATTCAAGGATCACCCTTTAACTAATCAACAGTAATCAGAAAATCAATTAAATTCAATATCTAAGTCAAATATACATGGATTTAAGTCAAGTATCAAAATTGAATGCATTTTTCATTCCCTCTACCTCTTGAGCTAGTATGGCACCGACCACTGAGTCAATGACTGTAAAGTATAAATGAAGAGAATTCATGGCAATGTTGGATAAAGCACGGGAGGATTTAGGAGATAATTCTTGATCTAATCAATAGATTTATGGCATTTTTATCCTATTCCTTAGGTGCATCCTTTTTCAGTTTTTGAAAACTGCCCCATAAACCATGGTAAGGTTGAACTTTGGACTATTAAAGTGGCTTCTGGATGAACTCTTAGTTTTGAAACCAATTATGTCGCTTTTACATTCTTGCTGTGAATGAAGTTCACTAATATGCTGCAAGTAGTTAATGGAATTTTAAAGAGTGAAGTAGGAGACGATTGCAGAAATAGTACGCTTGACCCTCATAGTATCTTTAGACAAATCCACTATAGTGTTCGTGTAAGGTTTTTCTTATGAGTAAGAAGCTCCATGTTGGAGAATTAGAGCTGCAGTTATGAGGAATCCAGAAGTAGGGGGCCTTCCTAGAAGGGCTGTTACTTTCAGGCTCAGGTCTATTCGTGTATTATGATGTATGCTGTTTAGATTGAACAATACTTTGGTTAATATAATCATTCATTCACCAAAAAAAAAAAAAAGAATACAACTTTCATTATGTTCAAAAGACATGGAAGCATAGTGACCTAGGCAGGGAAATCAGAAAGTGAAGAAGAAAAGAATAAAACTGGATTTTTTAGCAAAAACTGGATTTGATAAGACCTCAAAAAGACAGCATACTGAAGCTAGATTTTCACTAACTAGTGAGTGCATTGTCAAAGCTACAGGAGACAATTCACATAAAGTTATCTAAGCAAAAAGTATGTAGGAAAATAATGGTTTACGCACCCAAACTAGTGTGATTTACAAATCCCAACAAACCAACATAAAATGCAAAATAGGATTATTATGAGATCAAATATATCTACAAGAAAATGATTGTGTGACGCATAAGTTCAAATACGAAGATATGAGGATAACACAAACCAAAGAAGATAGCCAAATACGAAGATATGAGGATAACACAAACCAAAGAAGACATCCAAATACAAAGATAAGAAGATTGCAGAAGAGAGAAACAGAATAAGGATAGATTAGAGATGAAATTGACCTTAGAAAGAGTCCACCAATCATGACTTGCGTCAAATTTTTAGCATTTTTTCCATCAGATATACTTGCCTGACAAATATAGTAGCAAAATTAGTAGAAGTCACAAGATAGTATAGACAATCAGCATACAGTTTAGTAAGAAAAAGCAGACCAGTAGATAGAGATGAGTAAGAACACAAATCATTTGCAAATATAAATCATTTGCAAATATATGCCAAGCTACTCCTTTTCAAAATCAATTAAGTGGTTTTCAATGATGTCAAATTTCTAACAATCACTGAGGGTTTTGATGAGTTACCGTCACAATTCAGAAGAAGATAGAAACTCTCTCAGAATGTGAAGAGGAGAACAGAACAAGTCTATCAGTCTCCCTATGCAAAAAATATTTTGTAAAGAACAGGCATCAAAAGCCATTAGAAAATCCATTGAGGGTCCCAATGGAAAGAGTTGAAAGAGATCCCATCTATACCATTCAATCATTTAGGAATACAGGAAAGGAAGGGCCTGACAGGAAAAACTTCTTTTAAAACCTCCAAACATGTATTTCTCAATTGTCCTGAAACAAATCTCTTCCTCACATGTAAAATCTATTTACGAATAAATGTATCGCATGGTATTTAGAATCCTTAGAAAAAATGATAGTTTCTATACTCTTTCTAGAACCAAATAAGGGAAACTAGGCCAAACACTCTAACATAGTTTCTAGTTTCCCAGAAAACTATAATGACTTCCAGAGCATTGGAGCTTTTCATATTTGTTTCTCACATAGATCATTATTCATTTACAAAAATTTTGCATGGACAAAAAAATCCCTACAAAAAATAAATGAACTAGTAGTTACTGCATGAAGAATCCAACTTCAGTTCTCTTACCTCTCAGCCATGAGCTGACCTTTGCCATCTTCTCTCTCTCAATTGAATTAATGAAAATCCAATCAACCCACACAAACACAGACAATTAAAAATCAGATTTTTGAAATTCACAAGGTCTGCAATTTTTATAGTTCCCCGGGTACCCCTAAGGTTTGCAATATAATAGTAGATAGCCATAACGAATACTTGACGTTTACTAAAGCCAACCAACTTAGTTATCAATGACTTAATTTTCCCATCTCAACTCCAAAAATTTTTACAAACCCTTAACAAAATCCCCAAATTAGCTAATTAAATCTTAAATCCATCAATAAGGGTTATTTTTCTAGGGTTTGTTTTCGGTTAAGATGAATAATTTGGGGAATTAGGCTAGGATTTAATCAGCCCACATGATTTTGTTACCGGAAGTTAACTTCACTTGTCCATTAAGAGTATATGTTACTTTATTGCATACCTAACAGGTATCTGTGACTTTTTGAAAACGTGATGTACCATATGAATTTCGTTAAAGCTCTGGGATACCCCAAGGGTAAGCCATATACTCCTATTTAGGTATATAGTTTGAGAATGGTTGTTACTAAAATTCCCAGCGTCCAACCAATTTAGGTATGCAATATTTGACAATGCTTTACTGCAATGTCTTTATTATTCAGGCATCTCATGAGGAATGGATGATCCGTGGGACTTAGTACATTGTACCCAAAATCACAACAAAGCTCAACAGGCAGCTTCTGCATTTAAGTTTCCCAAAACAGTTGACTTCACACTATTCACCAGGATTGGCTTCGCTTTCAATTGTCACAACTGACAAACAGAACCCGAAACCATGTAACCTAACTTGGGAAGACTAAGCGTCCTGAAGCCAATAGCTTTATAATCCACGGCAAACATATGTAAGGATATCAGGAGTTCCCATACCGCTAAACTTCAAGGTGGATAGGTGTGCCAGCCCTTTTAAATTTAACAATGAAGTCCATTTCTATTTTACATGTCAATTGGAAAGCATTCCCCCTATAGGTATATAATTTCCTGATGCCAACTTTGCATCAAACATAGCTACAGCCTCTACAGTGTTATTTGTCACTATACAGAAATCAGGTAGAGAACTTTGGCCAAACAAGGGAGAATGCAGGCTCATGAAGAATTGAAATAATTATAAGGACTTCAATGACATGAATTCATAAGACCATACCCGAGAAAAGCAGAGAGACTGCATCAGAAGTTCAAGCCTAAATTCTGCAAGAATACTAGAAGTCAGATATGAATTTTTATTTTTATTCACAGTTTGCAAGAATACTATAAGTCAGATACTACCAGCATTGAACTAGAAAATGGAAAAAAGATTAAATCTTGATTGGGACTGACCTGTGTCTCTAATGCACAGAAAAACATGATCAACAACAATAGAGACTAACGAACGCCCAGCTGCTTCTGTCAATCGCTGAGGAAAAACAAAGTAATTTTTAAATATCAGCTAGACACCAATATTTTTCATCCAATACCAAAGGTCAGGCAGAACCTGTTGTGTCGTCCGATCCACATCTCCTCTGTTAAGGCAGGTGTACAGACCCGTTAAGAAGCGAAGAAAAGCTCGGAGTCCTGGTCAACTGAACAGTAAGTAACTACAAGACAAAGCGTTGGAATAGGATAAGACCAAAGTGTGTTCATAACTAACCTGGTTCACTCAAAGCAGGACATACAGCTTCAGTAATATGCAACCTGGCCTCAAGCCCTAGAGGATCATTAAGCTGTGTTCTCTGTACTGTAATCTGATGGAAAAACAAAGAAAATGCCAAAGAACTGACTTCTTAGAGACACCATGTGCAGATACGTGCCAATCCATATGAAAGACAACAACTTACATAAGCCTGTCCTGCTATCCCCTCGAGAAAGCGTTCGCCACCAAAGAATACACGTTTTGCTCCATCATCGTCTCTCTTATTTGCCCCCTCTTGAACACGGCCATCCATAAACATGTCAGGGTGAGGAAGGAGATCAATCGACAGAGAACCCCATTCAAGTTTCTGGCCGATTAGAAAACAGAGATCATGATATATTAATTTAATCAACATTTAGATAAAAAAAAAATTAATACTTATGGGCCACCACAACAGCATTAACAGGCAAAACAATGAATTCTGCAGATGAGTAACTACAGATATAAAACCAACGAGAGACACACAGATATGAACCAACACCCAAAAAAATAGCATTTCAAGGCAATTGAATCAACATCATAAGAATCCAAAAGTTAATTAAGGAATAAAGATGGAAACATAATTACTTTGAAAACATAGATGAAATCCTTGTTGCTGGAAAAGTCCCTTGCTTCTTTAAGATTTACAACCTGCCAGAAAAATGGTATACGTGTAAATATTTGCTTCAGGTAAGAAAAACAACAAAGGGCACCAGTATTAGTAATACCAACCTCCCAATTTTCATTAGTGGTGTAAAGTAGAAGGTTACGCATAGTAATAGATGCCATAGGAGGTGTCCTACAAAACATAATAATGACAATGCAAGAATGTGAGAGCCAGTTTTTCAACTTGATACATGCTAATTAATAATTACTAGCTAAAAGATAAATGATATCTGTCCAAAGCCAAAAGGTCAATGTTACCATGTTGCACCACCTTGGCGACGGCCACCTCCTCGAGTTTCAAGTAAAAGATTGACAGTTTGTACTTCTATTGTCATGCCGTCTGCAATCTGATGCATCAGAAGAGAGTCAGATATGATGGAAGCAACATTGTGCTTACAATTGCATGGCTGAGAAGGGGAATATTCAAGGAACCCATTAAGCCTCAAAGTGAAGAGAAGTTTCCCTTCAAATTAAAAATGAGTTTATCACACAAAGCTTGTTCCAACAAAAGCATGCACAGCAAAGCTAGACAATGGGGGAAAATTGAAGGAAACTCTGGAAAAGAACTACTGAATACAGAGACAAGCATGAATAAACCTAGGAATGGAAATTTTACTGATTACTCAACTCAACAAGTTCTCATACGATCACCTCATGACCTTAGAGAGAGCAGAAAGAGCAATTGAAAGACATTGGGAAGGAAAGGTCTTGAGCCAGGGATTACTTCTTGAATAGGAATAAAGTGGACGGAACAAAAGACATATGATAAGAAGATAAGACATTCCCCCACCTACTCTACCTATTTTATTACTGCATGCAGTTAAATGCTAATTTTTATCAAGGAATTCCACAAAGCTCCACTCTCTTCCATGTCCTATATTTTCATGGAAGTTGAAATGACAGTCCAATAGATTAAGGTGGTGAAATTTCGTTCCAGATTCATATATTTCTAAAGCTATAAAGTTGTAGCCAATTGAACCTGATATAAAAGTACTTGCAGTTTAAGAAGAAAGAGAAACTTGCTAGGTGGAAGCAGCCATCTCCACTGATATTCATAATAGGGACTGGATTATGGTTCAAAAATAAGCAACCTAAATTTGGAAGTCTGGATGATATTCAAGAAACCATAATTTATTGTTCAACCAAAAATAATTAAAAGGACTATTACCGTTTTTCCATTAAAGCACACCTAATACAGCTAAATTACTTTACTGAGTGATAATAAAGCTAGATTACAAACATAATGTTTAATATGAATTACAATATATTATCAGCTGATAAAATGAGAGCAGAGAAATAGGACAAGCTGACCACTAATCAGCAACCTGAACTAAATATTATGTCAGTTTCTTTCAACCTCCGCAATCGAACAGTTCATAAATACGCCAGCCGCTAAACCAATAATGACACTAGATAAGAAACTTTATCCCAGACCAAATTAGAAGATAAGGAATCTCAAGACAAGATGCAAGAATTGTGCTCCAACCAAATACACCACAAGAATGCCACAAAAGCATTCCATCATAGATTCTCTTCATTGTCCTCACCAAGCCCTGCAAAATGGATTTGTAGCCAATCCACCATTGTTAAAAGGAAAACCCATGATTCTTGATGCAAGGCAAACAACATTCTCCGAAGGTAATCATTCCAATTTGCAATAAGAAAATCACGTGAACAAGACACCCTCCCCACCTGGCATAGCAACCAGATATGATGAAAGAACTAGAGCTGGCCTATGCCTTTGAAGCACGTCATCATTATCAATCCAACCAATGCCAAAATTACATACGAATCTCTCCCCTCTTAAAGGACTTTAGCGCCCTAAATCAAATTTGCCACCAGGATTACAGGAAACTTACGGGGGCTGGGTCAAGTAACAGAGGAAAGATATGGACAAACGTGTTTCCGAAGAGTCCCTTATCAATACCATTGAATCCTTTACTGCTATACATTGAAGGTTAAGAACCTCTAACAAAGAAGGAAGCTCATCTGACTCCTCGCACCCAATAAAAACTAAGCTAAGGGAGGGGGGGTATCATGCCGAGGAAACCACTAGAATAATCAAGAAAATCTTAAACAAAAAGATTGTTCTCCTCTCCAAAGAATCCAAACACCATCCCAAAAGCAAATGAGTAAGCCACCCCTATCTTGAATCTCATAAAGGAGAGAAAGGGTGAACATCTATGAAATATATCTCCATGGACAAACATGAGTAGCTCTTGCAGCAGCTCCCTATGCATCCCATCCATTTTGCAGCAACCCATATTTGCTATTTATTACTCTGACATCAAAGAGACTCAGGCAATTAGACTCATGAGGAAACAGCCTCAACCACTTCCCCACAAGAGCAGTATTTAGAGCCACTACCTTTCCGAAACCTAAACCTTCTTCAACATTCAGACGACACACTAAATCCCAACTCACAAGATGGTCTATTCTCACATCATTAAATCCATGCCACAAAAAATCCTCATCTTCTCAATCCGACTTGCAACAGTTGTTGATATTTTGAAAAAGGAGAAATGGTGAGTAAAATTAGTAGATGCTATCGATTTACAGAAAATATGGGCTTTTTGTACTCAGTTTTCAAGTTTATATTGAACAAATGGGCTTATCAACCAAAAAATTAAGAACACTCAATTCTTAGTTACAATAAAAAATATTGTTAAGCATAAGGACTCCAAAAGCAATGGCTTATGCTTAGAAAGTTAGAATGCTCGAGTTCACTAAAATTTAACAGGTTGGGAAAAAAGACAAACACCTAAGAAAGTAACAATTAAGATCAAGAGAAAAGAAGTAATAATGAATTTAAGCTAAATTTGTTTCCCAAATAAGACAAAACAACCCACAACCAATTTAGTTCCATGATACACACGTCAGGCTAAGTTCTTTTCACCAGAAACCCTTATTTGAACCTACTTGATTCACTTAAAATTATCTGACTGTTTCTAAGCTATGTTTCCTACAAATTTTTCCTTCGAAGTGAAAAGCAAGGCGATAAAATCCCTACCAGACTAGCAAAGATTTTACCTTATCAGCAAATCCATAACCGCTCCCCCTGCCTGAACTACTAGTGGATTGAGAACTGCAAAAACATTTCCCAAGTTAAACTCCAATAAATCTTACAAAAGCATCTATAGCCAACCAACAAGCTACAAAATCACACCCAACTTGATTCGTTAAAGCAATCATCATACCTGCTGGAACTCTGACTAGTATCCGCATCCGCATTCTCCTCAAGAACCACATCAAGCCTATCTATTTGCACAACAATTGGCTCCACTTGCACATAGCTCACAGACGGTAGCTTTACTCATAACAGCCAAAAACATACATCCACAAATCAATCACCTCGTTTTCACCTCGAAAAATACCAATAGCTATATATCAACTTATCAAGCATTACTACACAAGATAACAAACTACATTGCAATCAAAATGTCCATCCACTCAACAATCCAACACATCGAAAACCGAGAACGAAAACCATACCACGATTTCTAGTTTCCCAAGTTTAGCCGTCGTAACAGTGATCGCCGGCGGCAATCCGAGGCTCGAATGGAGCGCATCACCATCAATATCTACAATTAACCAAAATCAACAACATAAACTCCATAAAAATTCACAAAATCACACAATCGATCAGCTCCTACATCAAAAAGTAGCTCAATTCAACAAATCATGCGACAATTTGGATAAAATTGCAAAAATTGATGGATTTGGAGGAGAGAGAAAACCTAGATTGGAGAGCTGAGCAGTGCGGCCGTTAAGCTTGAACTGATCTCTACTGAAGGATTTCAACCAGTATTTGAGCGTGTATTCCAACGCTCTTGCAATTATCGACTCCATTTTTTTAGATTTCGCTTTATACAAAGTTCTAAAAGCTGTATTTCTAGGTGGATGAGTAGTTAACCGAAACCAGTAATTCGGGAATAGTTGTCGGGAAACCAGAAGCAGTTTTGGAGCAGGGGTGGGAGTAATGGCGGTCGGGTTTGTGCATGGAGGAATGTCATTGCCTCACATAGAGAAAACGAGGTTAGCACGTGTGGTGGATTGGGGAGAAAGGGAGTGGCACGTGTGCACGTGAGAGGGGTTTTTTGGTCGGGCATTGCTAAATCTACTATTGTCCATATTATGTATGTATTTTGTCAAATTTGTTCTTATTTCATATCATATATTATTATTTAAGAGCCAAAAATTAACATGATACGAGCAAATCGTAAATCGAGCATTCTTAGAGTACGATATTTCATTGGACCATAATACCCTTCTTTTATTTTCAAAAATAGATAGTTACTCTCATTAGTCACATAACTTCCTCCATCACAATCATATTAATCAATTATATTTACAAAGCAATTTAACCCTTTTTCATTTATAATTAATATCTTATATAGATTTGCAAAAATTCTATGTTGTCCATGCATTATATATACCATTATATTTATAAAGCAATTTAACCTTTTTTCTTTTATAATTAACATCTTATATAAATTTGCAAAATTTAAAATGTTGTGCATGCATTGTATATACCACAATGAATCAAAGCAACCAAACGCAAGAACCAACCTCGAATCATCAATAACTAATTGCCAAACAAGGCAATTGGGTTAAGGTGTCAGCTGTATGGGCCAGACTGAAGACTTTGTGCAACAAGGTTTAGAGGAGAGGGGAAAGGAAAGCTGACTTGTCGGAAGGTTGTGACTCTATAAGATGTTTTATCTGCTAAGTATATGCAGTAGTTGGAACTCAAAAGTTACATTGAACTAATGAGAATCATAAATTCTCACACATTGTAACGTTGTGTAATTTAATTTTGAGGTGAATTTCGAGCTAAGATATTGTTTCGAGTTGTGTTAGGTCATTGTAGAATGTGTTAATTTTCCACAACTCTATGTGTAAGCATAATGATGAATTTTAATTGATTTAATTATAAGTTCACATTGTGTTTACTTAAAAACCTTCTAATTGGTTATACAATACTGAAAATGATTGGCGTCTGTAGAGTGTTAGTGGTTGTCGTGATGGTTTTAACCGAAGGAAGCGGCATTCAAATGAAAATTGTTTAAAAAATTAAACTATTAAGGTCAAGGAAAATGGATATTTTACATTAAAAATGTGGATAGTGCATGGCAATTCGTGGGCAATGTTTAGTAATTTTCATATTTATACCAAACAAACAAACAAAATCTATGGAACTATTTTTGAGGTAATGATTAAAGTACTAAAATGTATGAAATTATATTGAAAGAAATCTAATGAAATTATGAGCTCATACTTCTCCAAAAATGAAATTATGATACAATCACCAGTTTTTTTTTTATTAATCTAAGAAGAATATTGTTAGTGAAAAAAAAAATCATTGGGAGAATCAATTTATTGATTAATAAAAAGTTATATATTTTCACAACTTCTTGTCGTATGTGAATTATATAAATAACTTGTGTTGGGCGTAATATTTTACCCCTTGCGAGAAGAAAGGGATACCATGTAGTCTTTTCTATATGTACTCTCAAATTTCAAAGATCCAAAACTCAATATTTTTTGCATTCTCTATTTTTATTTAAAAATTCAATGTAAAGTTTGTTCAATAAATAAAATAAATTTTATACTCTATTGGCCCATCATTCTCATGTCCATTCTTACATGTACGTGACAAGAGTATAACTAGTACTACCTCCGTTTTATTGATTCTACCCACATATTATAACATCAAAATCAAGGAAGAATTGAAAAGTGAGATTACACATGTGTGTGTTTTTTACTTTTAGAAGCAGAGAGATAGAGGGTAAGAGAATAAAGTATATATGTGAATATGTGATGATAAAAAATACATAAATGATTGTCAGAAAAAAAAAAAAGTAAAAGTGGATAAAAAACAAATAAAAAAGAAACGGAGGTAGATTTCAGGAAAATAAAAGTAAAAGATTTTAAAAATAGTTTGATAAAATAATAATTCATACAAAGAATTATCTATAAATAGTGTACTTAAAAATTAGTGTATTAGATCTAATCGAGTAAGGCTTGTGATAGTGGTAATTAGTATGACCGTATGAGGGATAGACAGGCGAGTAACGACGTAGCAATAACTATCGCTATATACATCGTATTCCTACATATTTTATACTTCGTTGATCATGGATACACAAATCATGATTCAATGATTTCAATCCTATGGAAATCATCATAATA
Organism: Dysphania ambrosioides; assembly: GCA_026401315.1. Lineage (NCBI taxonomy): Eukaryota > Viridiplantae > Streptophyta > Magnoliopsida > Caryophyllales > Amaranthaceae > Dysphania > Dysphania ambrosioides. Next base: position 24,754,915 of record CM048666.1, read on the forward strand.
ATTTTTTTCCCCCTTGTAATCATTGCATTATTTGCATTCAAAATTACCCGAATCGATGACCCGACAATAAACAGTCGGGTTTTTTTTAAAAAAATTTGCTTTTTCGGGTTGGGTACCCGACCCAGTAAAAAATAGGATAATCAGGTCGGGTCATAAACTATAAATGGCTGCCCAAAATATATATTTTTAATTAATTTTTTGTTATTTTACTATTTTAGCCTTGGTCTAATACTATATATTTTTGTGCTCAATAATATTACGGAGTATATGTTTTCTCCTTCTTCCTTATTCTAATATTATATGTTTTTGTGCTCAATAACTATCTAAAACAAATTTACACTTATATATACTGAATGTTCATAATTAAGTATATGTCATATATAAAGTTTTCTTGTACTCAAGTAATTTGTCATATATCGTGAATTTATTGTATTCTATTATTAATAAAGCTTTTTTAAATTCATAGGATGACACGATATTTAGGTGGTGGATAAAGAAATAATGATAAAAATAAAAAAATACTCATGATTTGAAAAAAAAAATATTTATATTTTAAACATTTTTGAGAGAATCTTATTATAACAAAAGAGGTAGAAAATTTATTTAATATTATTTGGCATAATTACATTGTTATAGAGAAAATACTATATTGAAAATTAATTTTCTTAAAAAACGCCTTTTAATTTCTTCTTCACTTCTTTCTTTGACAATTGACATCATATCACTAGCATTCTAATATAGGGTTGACATATATAGTATGTATATAGTGCTAGAAGTTCAAAGGTTATACCATTAAATCATTTTCCTGCGGTGACTTTGTAGCTTTACTTAATTAGATTATACTTCGTATAATACAAAATTACGAAGTATATAGTTAATAATTACCATGATAATGATTAGAATTCTTTGTTCACAGAATATTACTTTAAATCGAAAGGCATCTCCTTTGGGGTTATACACCTCTGCACATAATTTTCAACAAATTGAACATAACATTTTTAGTAAAAATAATAAAAAAATAAACCGAGTTGGGTCATGGGCCGATTTTTGAACTACCCGATACACCGGGTACCTGAAAATCCGGGTACCCAATTATGAACACCCCTTTAGCTCACCAACTCCAACCAAAATTTTATTTGCTATCATCCATTCATTGATGACAAATGGAGTAATTGTTAAAGACATGCTTGCAATTTCCATTGTACTTAAAAATAATTTAAGGGTGATATATAATGGAGTAATAAATGTCAAATTATATATATGTAGGGATAAGTTTTGTAAAAAATAAAATTAGTTCAATAGAAATCAGTTAAATTCAACAAAAATAATAAAAATAAGTTAAGTTTAGTAAAAGTAAATAAGTTTAAGGGCAAAAATAATTAAAATAAGTTAAGTTTAGTAAAAATAAATAAGTTTAAAGGGCAAAAATAATTTGAGGAGAGTAGAGCCTAAATATAAAAAGGTATTACACAATTCAATTTTTATTTTTTTTTTCTTTTTCTTTTCATGTATATCTTTGAGCATCAAATTTCTTCTTAGTATTGATATTAAATCTCCCAAATGAGAAGTTAACATGTCATTCATTATTTATTAACCGTAATATAGTTACAATATTCACACAACAACATTATGACAATTTATTATAATTTTGAAATAGAGAACAATATAATAATGCGAGGTTTGTTAATTTCATTTGAATACCAATTTAGGTAACACTAAATACATTATTGGTTAAATTTATATTTCAACAATATATAAAATTTTAATTATTACAAACAATAAAGAGTAGAAAAAAACTATAATAAAATTACACATAATTGAGATAGATCTAAAAAGACCAGGGTAAATATTCATGATCACAATTTTGGCTATTAGATTGATATGTCCAATCAAGGACCGTAAAAATAGAAGAAAGGGAGTAATAGTGATACAAAGTGCATTTTATCCACCTCAATTTTATCCACACACTTCTCTTAATTAGCCCTAATTAATCAAACTTTAATCATATAAAAAATGAAATATTATACAACACTCGACAACTTTTTACATTACTATTATATCCCTAACTTCGGTTACGAAAACTGGAGTGTAATTTTATATGTTAATACCCTCAGGCCTCAAACTGAAAGCCCGTGTTTGAATGTGTGATATGGTTGAAAAACTTTGTAAACGGCAGGCAAGTAAAAGAAACGTGAGCTCAAGTTCCCTCTCAGAAGTCTCAACTATCCACATTACAGATTTCACATTCCGAATCCTAAGAGACGTAAACTATGAGTCACTTCAAGTATTTTAAAACTCTAATCTGAATTTAATTATACTTATAATCTTCTTGCATAATCCAACCCATCACACGTTATAACCAAATCAAACTACCGTTCTCATTCTCTTGTACGGTATCTCATCCTTCTCCCACCTTCGGGCCAACTCAACCCTAATCTATCTTTCCTCTAATTTTGATCAAACGTTTACTTAAGTGTATGATTCAATTGTAAATTATACTTTCACCTTCTGTTTTTTTGTTTTTTTTTTAAAAGAAATTTGATTGATTTTTTTTTTTTTATAAATCGTAAATACTGTAAATTTGTTCATATTTTTTCGTTCTTTTTGCTGATTTTGTCAATTTTAGTGGATTAATTTGAACTTGTTTTAAACGAAATTTCTGATGTGATTTACTGTTTAATTAATTAGGGTTTGATTTATTTCAGTTTTCAAAAAAACAAAAAAAAATGGGGAATTTGTGAACCAGGGAGAATAATTTGGAAGAGAGCGTGAATAGTGTTCGATGAGGAATGAAGGGAAGAAATCTCAGGGAGGAGTGGCAGCGGCTACTTCTTCATCGGGCCGGGTTAACGGGTTCTTACCGAGCTCGTTCCGGGCGATTTCGAGTTATTTGAGGATTGTTTCGTCGGGTGCTTCGACTGTTGCTTCTACCGTCCGGTCCGCGGCTTCGTCGATTGTGGTAGATAGAGATGACGATAATCGTTATGATGAGGTACACATTGTCTATTGTTTAGCTGAATTTTGGAGTTGAATTGTTGAATTTTGTTGTTGCATTGTATTAATTATACCGTTAGTTTTGCTGAATTTTATCGCAGAAATGCCAAGTACTTTGTGTTTGGATTCTAGTGAGTTGTGTTCAATTAACCAGTTGATCAATGTGTTCTGGGAAGTCGAAACCGGAATATTTGAGAAATGTGAAAATTTACTGTATTATTCCTCGTGTTTTACAAGTTTATGATTTAGGGATTTGTAAGGAGGGGTAGAAGGAAGCTGTGTTGACGGAGTTTGCATCGGTTTCAGCCAATATTTAGCAGTTGAAGTTGGGGTCAGGATAATTTGAGTTCGAAATCTTGGGTTTGTATTTTCTACTAGACTTGAGGCTTGAGGATACTTGTCAAGTGAGAGTTTCATTGGACGGTTGTGTATATGGATTCACTTAGTGATGTTTTGATTGCTGTGTTATGAACTGGTGGGAACAAGTTGCCTTTGTTCTTGTGCCTGTATACACGATATATGCGTGCAAAGGACGGTTATTGTACCATATACATCCTTGCTTGGAAGCCCTCATATTTTTCAATTTATGTAATCAGCTCCTGGTTCTTCTACATTCTAATAGAAACTGCTATGTGGTCCATTGGGCCCTAATTTCAAGAAAAGGAAAATTTAGGGGAAAGGAGCTTCTTTTTCTGCAAAGGGTACTTAAATTATCTGTTTCAGCTGACTGTGTTCTTTGGGTAGCCTTTTTCTCCCTAGTTTCTTGTTCCATGATTTCCCTGCATTGATCTTTCTCAAATTTTACAATTGTTAGCTACAGGTTCTTTTACAAAACAGCCAGGCCCCTTGATTTATGATAAGGCAGATTAGAGATGAGAGCCTTATATTAGGGTGTTTAAAAATTTTCTTTAATTTGATTACTTGATCAGCTGTGTTTGCACCTGGAGAGACAGTGATTCATGCATGTTCAGCTAATTGAACTAAAGATTATTTAAACTCCTATTTGTTTTTGTTGGGGTAAGAAGAAGGGTGATTGTGTTCCTGTTATTCTTTAAGAGGTTGTTTTTAGGCCAGGCCTGATGGCCTAAATACTGTTGTTAATCGTATTCTTATTAACATTCACACACACATTCACCCCCTTTTGTTCCTTAGTGTTCCTTAATACACGTCTTGTATTAGAGGTTTAGAGCTGTATTTTTTTTCATTAGCCCTCCCCCATTTTTGAAAGGTCTCATCTAGACCAATGTTGATGTGTTCCTGCCAATAATGAACATTTTCTCTTATTAACCTCACCATAATTCTCTCCTTGCAAACAATGTCCATGATGTGTTCTCTGAATTTGCATTTATATAATTTACCCTAATGAAGGTACTTTGGGCTGGTTTCGACAAGCTGGAATTTGAGGGATGCATTGTACGGCAGGTTCTGCTGTTGGGTTATCGATCTGGTTTTCAGGTATGGGATGTGGAGGAAGCGCACAATGTCCATGACTTGGTCTCCAAATATGATGGTCCTGTTTCATTTATGCAAGTGCTGCCAAAGCCACTGCCAACTATGGTATCTGAAGACAAATTTTCTGACAATCGTCCTCTGCTGGTAGTGTATACAGATGGCTCTCGTCTCCTGGATGGAAAGAGTGTTCCTTGCAATGGAAGCAATCCCAATAGCAGTTCCCCCGGAAATGACCTCTGTGGCCTTTCAACTATTCGATTTTATTCTTTGACCTCCCAGTCTTATGTACATATCTTAAAGTTTAGATCAGTTATTTATTCTGTTCGATGTAGTCCTCGGATTGTAGCTGTTTCTCAGGCAGCTCAGGTATTGTTGTGTTACATTTTGATATCTTCCTCTAGTCTTACAGAAGATAATGCTTAAGAATAATACTCTTTCATTTAGGTGCACTGTTTTAATGCTGCTACCTTGGAGAGGGCATATACCATCCTCACAAATCCTATTGTGACTGGCTGTCCTGGATCTGGTGGTATAGGCTATGGACCTCTTGCACTGGGTCCTAGGTGGCTGGCATACAGTGGAATTCCTGTAGATGTTTCAAATGCTGGTCGTGTCAGTCCACAGCATATGACACCTTCAGCAACATCGTCCAGTTCAGCATTAAATGGAAATTGTGTGGCTCATTATGCAGTTGAGTCCAGCAAGCATCTTGCTGCAGGAATTGCGACCCTTGGGGATATGGGTTATAAAAAGCTGTCCCGATATTGCTCTGAGTTATTGCCTGACTCTAATCTCTCAGTTCAATCAGGGTTTTCTGGAAGCAAAGTCAACGGCGCTGTTAATGGGCATAATGGTCATTTGCCTGACATGAATAGTGTTGGAATGGTGTGCATCTTAAATTCATTGATATTATGAGGTTTTTTTTTTTTTTTTTTTCCGTTCCTATGGCTATTATTTCTCCCCTTCCCCCTTCTTTAACAGAATATTTCTTCTCATTTCTGACTCCCAAGTATAAAATGTAGTCTGATTAATATGTTTGTCATTCTTTGCTTTAAAGGCATATTCTGTGTATTATTGTGTTTTCTAAAAGCTTAACCATTTGTTCTTCAGGTCATTGTGAAAGATGTTGTCAATAAAACTGTGATCACTCAGTTTAGAGCGCACAAAAGCCCTATTGCTGCATTATGTTTTGATCCCAGTGGGACCCTATTGGTGACAGCTTCAGTTCAGGGTCATAACATCAATGTTTTCCGCATTATGCCTGGACATCCTGCATCTGATGCCAGCGGATCCTGTGTGCATCTTTACAGACTGCAACGTGGTCTTACCAACGCGGTGAGGCTACTGTTCTCTCATTGCTTGCTAGCTGCTCTTGCCCAGAGTTGGACCATTTCTTTCTTTGCTGATGATCATACTTCTCCCTTATTTCTCTGTTTATAGATTATACAGGACATTACTTTCAGTGATGACAGCCGCTGGATAATGATAAGTTCCTCCAGAGGCACAAACCATCTTTTTGCTATCTCTCCTTTCGGTGGTGCTGTGGATCTTCAGTTTGCAGATACTAGTGTCCAAAGTAATGGCTATAGTTTCACGAGCAATCCAGTTGTCCCATGGCTGCATAAACCTGCTGGTCAAATGTTAAATCAAAACAACATTTTGGTATCTGGTCCACCTGTTACACTGTCTGTTGTTAGCAGGATAAGAAATGGAAATAATGGTTGGAAAGGCACTGTTAATGGTGCTGCAGCTGTTGCAACAGGAAAGATTAGTTCTCTCTCTGGTGCTGTTGCTGCTTCTTTCCACCTTTGCAAAGGCAACGACATACAACTTAATGCATGTGCTATGACGTCTAAATACCATTTACTGGTTTTCTCTCCTTCTGGTAGCTTAATACAATATGCACTGAGAGTTTCCTTTGGGCAAGACACATTAGCTGCTGTTAATGGAGCTGGTCCTGCTTGTGGTCCAGCCCCAGGTAATGATTCAAAATTATTGGTTGAGGCCTTTCAAAAATGGAATATATGTCATAAACGGAGGGAAAGAGAAGATAACTTTGATATCTATGGTGAAAATGGTACCTCGGAATCTGTGAAAATACATTGTGAAAGGACCAGAAACGGAAATGATGCTAGATCAAAGATAAGTGTTGAAGAAAGAAATCAATTTTATGTATCAGAAGCTGAATTGCAAATGCATGAATGGCAGCTTCCACTTTGGGCAAAATCAGAGGTATCTTATGGCAATTAATATGTTCCTATTGTGTAGTTTCCACTGATGATTTATCCGTTTCATTTAAATGTTGCAGATTTACTTTCAGTCAATGGTGAATGATGGCATCAAGATAGATGGTAATATTTCTAGGGGGGAAATGGAGATTGAAAACGTTCCCTTGCGCTCGATTGAAGCAAGGTCCAAGAATTTGGTTCCTGTTTTTGATTATCTGGATGATCCCAAATCTCAAATGGCAAGGTAATCTGTCCTTCCTGTCTCCTTTTGTAGTGGTAGAGAATGAGGTGCTATGGCGCTAATTGTCAAATTGTCACTAAGCATGAGAATGTCTATTGAAGTAAATTTGTTAATTCTTCAGAGGGTAGAGGACTGGTGGATTTATGGCTTATGTTGGAACTCCAATGATAAAGGCACCTGATGTTCATGGTGCACACATATTGTGATTATTGTTTTTCAGCTTGTATTATTTCCTTAATTGTGTGTATCATTGAGGCTAAGCAGTTTCCCTTGTGCAGGATTGCTGCTGCTGCTGATAGCAAGTTTGAAGCACAACAGTTATCTCAGCTATGCAGCGTGCCTCAAAATGGGATCTTTCAGCCGGGGTAAGGCCTTATGGTTCTGTCTTGATGACTGAAAATGGTGCTGAAGTTGGTGTAGGAGTTAATAAATATGGTTTACTGAAGCCTGTAGATGCAACAATGGACTATTTAACTTATAGTGACCGCCATATGCCTGAGTTTCAGATAGGGAACATGTGAAGATGGAGGACCGATCCCAAGTTTGTAAATAAATTACCGCAAAGCCTTGAATATGGAGAATCAGTTTGAAGGCAGAGATTTGAGAGTTTGATTAGAGGTAATGATCTTGGTGGATCTTTCATTTTGTGATCGGTTTACTCTTTTTTTTTTTTAATTGTATTTAGTTAAGTGTGAGGGTAAGAAAAGGTGTTGGGTTCCATTTGTGTTCCTGCATTTATCAGTTCTGTATCTTTTGTTTCACTAAAGATGCTAAATTTTCTGCAGGATGCGGCTATTCTTTTATTCTCAAGGTGTTTGATCAGTTCGTGTTTATATTAACGGTGATGTCTGTATAGATGTGAGGCGTAAAATGTGGTTGTTATGGCGCCCAAAACTTTGTTAATATCGTGGTATTGAGCGGTATCCTTCTATCGGATTTGTACATAATAGTTGGTCTTGTCAATAATCTATACACTGTACATAAATCAACGTATAGCATCTTAACAGGTCCTTTTCGTTGTTATATTTATTCATTCTGATTAGGATTTGTTTGTTACAAGGTACTCACCATTTTGAGAAATTGAGAAGTCTCTTCCTTTGGTTGGTCTGCGATGGAGCATTTGTTTATTTTTGTATGCATGTATTGTTGCTTGATATGGTGAGAATTGATATTTGGTCTCTTTGAACTCCTGGAAACTGACTGTCTGAATCTCTGATGCCCAGGTTAGATACCTGTGGTGTTAGATGAACGCAGTTTCTCTTTTATTCTCTGAACACCTCTGATATGCAACAGTTACATTCAAGAAGGCTCATATCTTGCTGAGAATTTTAGAAATCAAAGACCTTGTCTAGCATCCTATATTGTTTCGATTTTGCATTTTTCTTATCTATTTAAGCTAGGCAAATCCATTGTACTGCAGTAAACAGCTTCTTGGATGAGAAATTAGGGATTGAAATTAAATTTGCGGGATTTTATGTTGCAATATCTGCATGTATATCAAAGATAAGATCTCTGCGGACCCATATTCGGTGTACCTTTCCACAGGCATAATGAAAACAGTCACTGAAATAAGTGACATCTGAAGAAAATGAGTGTAACATTAGTTCATTGGAAGAAAATTAACAAGATGTATGCAAAATTAGGTGCGCCAAAAAAATAACCCTAGCAATTACAGGTTTTCATGGTACTTTTGGCAATTGACAAGAGGATTTTAGAATTCTTTTCAACGCAATTTAGTTGAGTGTATGTCTTCTTTTAGTAATTGGTTGTCTAAAGAAAGAAAGATTAAGAAGTTGTCTTGTGAAGGCAGATTAAATTTTTGTCTGCCACCAATGTAGCCTAACACATACATTGCGAGCAGCCAAAAAATATATATTTCTGAAGCATGCAAAGAATCATTTTCAATTAACAAGTGTACTTTTTCCAGACGCAAATATAGCTAAAACTTTCCGAAGTATTGTTATTCCACAAATAGAAGGCGATAATAAAAAAATACAACCTTAAAGCAAATACATACGAGTTTACTAAGCACAAAAATAGAGTTACCTACCAAAACATGTTTCAGAAGCTTTTATCAGACAAATAAATATTAGAAACCAAAAATGGAGCTGACTGTCATTTTCCATGTAGAAGGTCTGTTTTTGTCATGAAATCCAAAATTACGACGAAACCATTGTAAAATATTATGCTTCTGCATAAACCCTTTTGCAGATTCTGAAACAAATGTGGAGTTAAAGAAAAGCAAATAACCAAATAGCTCCTTCTCATCTGCTTCTTGTTTTACCATTTCTTCATTCCCATATATTTAACCTTAAATAATTCAAGATCCCAAAATATGTCGCAAATTTTGTTTTTGCAAGTCCAATGTCTTAATCTCTCAAACAACTTATGTCAACTTCGGAAACAATAGTCAAATAGTCAAAGCATATGTTATATACACAATAATATAAGAAGTCTACTTGTTAAGCAAAGTTAGGTAATTGACAGAAACTTTGAACTAAAACCCAAGAACTTTCTTTTACACATTTCCTTTGGGTTACATGCTTTGACATTTCAATGCGTTTGCTCTTACTTAGCCTTAGTCCTTCCCACATGACAATTACCAAAAAGAAAACAGGAACGAAACTCTTTTGCCGCGGTTTCGTTAATCTTTGTTAGCTTGGGTTTAGATAATTTTGGTATTCTTTCATCTGTTTTATTGTGGTTGAAGTAGTATTCAATCACAAACCAAAATGCAGCTTCATATTTCGCCGAGTTTAAGGCATCTAACTGTTTTTCCGGGCAAAGGAGTCCGAGAATTCATCAAAGGAAAAGCTGGTTCAAGAAGGTTTTCTTATAGGATGGTGTTGTATTCCCTCCTATTTTTCACATTTTTGCTGCGTTTCGTGTTTGTGTTGACCGCCGTAAATACTATTGATGGCCAAAGAAAATGTTCCTCTATAGGTAATTGCCTTTTCTTCCTGCTTGAAATATTGTTTTTGTGTTATTAGTCTTGTTTTGAATATCAAGTTTATGTTTATTATACATCCCTCACATCCTTAATGAAATTCCTAGTTGATCCTTGGGTTTGGATAACATACCTGTATCAATGGGAGCATGTTTTATCCTTACAAACTTGTGTTTAGCCCAATGTTTTCGGTTCCTTTGCACATAAGTTTAATTAATACATCCAAACAAGCAAGTCACACAAACAAGAATATGTACAAGCAGATGAAATTTTGGCCACTATTCTAGCTGTTTAAATTCTGTTACTCTGATTCATTCTATCGGTTTATGATCGAATACTTAACATTTTTCGTTTTAGATTGAATACTAAACATTTTTCGATGATTAAGGTTGCTTGGGGAAAAGACTCGCGCCGAGTATTCTAGGAAGAACATCTCCTTCAAGTGTAATTTTCTCAACTTTTTCAAATCATGCATACTTTGCAATAGTTGAAAGTTATGCAGTCATCAAAAACAAAATGATTTATATCTATCATCTACTTGTTGCAGGTCCCAGAAGTTTTGTATGAAGTATTTGAAGAACCAAGTAGACGTATAGATGAGAAAAATCCAGGACCTGATATCCCTCAGTCACTAGAAGAGTTTATGGCTGAAATGAGAGATATTAGACCAGATGCCAGAACGTTTGCAGTCAAGCTTAAAACAATGGTAAATCATAGCATATAACCTTATGCTCATGAATTTCCTTCAAAATATTCTGATTCACCTGCGCAAACCATATAAAACATGCATTTCATTTTACAGGTGAACTATCTTGAACAAAGGACCCGAACAGCCAAGATTCAAGAATACCTGTACCGGCATGTAGCATCGAGCAGCATTCCCATACAACTCTATTGCTTAACATTAAGGCTAGCAAATGAGCACAGCATGAATTCAGCTGCTCGCCTTCAGCTTCCAAATCCTGAGCAAGTTCCTTATCTCGTTGACAACTCGTTCTTCCACTTTGTTCTAGCCTCTGACAACGTTTTAGCTGCCTCAGTTGTGGCCAACTCTCTTGTTCATAATTCTCTTCGGCCTGAGAAGGTTGCTCTGCACATCATCACCGATAAAAAGACCTTTGCGCCTATGCAAGCTTGGTTTTCCTTACATCCTTTGACTCCAGCTGTCATTGAGGTCAAGGCATTGCACCAGTTTGATTGGGTTAGTAAAGGAAAAGTGCCTGTTTTGGAGGCCATGGAAAAGGATCAGAAGGCTAGGTCACAGTTTAGAGGTGGATCACAAGCAATTGTGGCAAGTGATTCTGAAAGGCCTCGTGTAATTGCAACAAAAGTTCAGGCAATGAGCCCCAAATATAACTCCATCATGAATCACATCAGAATTCATCTCCCAGAGGTACATTCATCTTTTATAGAGAAATGGGATTAATAATCCGAACTCTCAGCCATATGTTGGATTATGTTTTACACCGTGGAACCTTCTCCCTGATACAATACCCAATGTATCAGTGTAATTGCGCAAAATGATATGACAGTCTGGATTACTTTTGAAAAAAAAGCCCTTGCAGCCTTGCTGTATGCTTTTTGGTAACAGTATGTCTTTCATTAAAGTCTGGTTAAGGGCAAGACTGTTTATATAATCCTTAAACCTCTCAGAATCCTGCCAATTTGCTCTTCTTTATTACATTTTCATCTGATCTTCGATTTTTATTGTTCTATGTTTCATGATTTTCAGTTGTTCCCGAGCCTGAATAAGGTTGTCTTCCTCGATGATGATATTGTGGTACAAACTGATTTGTCACCCTTGTGGGACATTGATATGGATGGAAAGGTCAATGGAGCAGTACAAACATGCAGCGGAGATGATAAGTTTGTAATGTCAAAGAGACTCAAGAACTATTTGAACTTCTCCCATCCATTGATTGGGAAGAACTTTCATCCTGAGGAATGTGCTTGGGCTTATGGCATGAACATCTTTGATTTAGAGGCCTGGAGGAAATCTGATATTACTCAGACCTACTATCACTGGCTTCAACTGGTAAATACAACCATAATATGACTTGGTAATTACAACTCATACACTATATGATCTGTCATAATCAATTGTCATACAATATGATTTTTTTCACAGAACTTGAAATCAGGCCTCAGTTTATGGCAGCTAGGCACATTACCACCGGGACTAATAGCATTTCATGGGCACGTTCATACTATTGACCCCTTTTGGCATATGTTAGGTCTTGGATACCAAGAAAGCACAAGTCTTGCAGATGCTGAGAATGCTGCTGTCATTCATTTCAATGGAAGGGCAAAACCATGGCTTGATATAGCTTTTCCTACACTCAGGCCGTTATGGGCTAAATATATCTTCTCAGATAAATTCATCAAGGGTTGTCATATTAGGGAAACTTGAGAATATATACTGAAGGGAAATGAAGTGAATATTCTTGTAAATGAGCTAGGGGCGCGCAGAGTTTTCATCCCTATGGAGCAGAATGCAAGACGAGGAGGCAGAACGCGAAAGCAGCTGTTTTAATGCACTTAAGATAGGCCTCCTTAGATTAGGAGTTTTCTTGATATTGTGTATTCTCTCTTCTCTCTTCTTTCATTCTTTCATTTTATAATATACTAATAATTTGGATGCATTATTGCTTTATACAAGGAAAATTTACAGTAATCAAAGTCGTAATCAAACATATATTGCTCAATTAACTTGCTTTTCTTCCTGTTACATTGGAAACCAAGTCCTTCAAAAATTTAGCTGACTTGGTAAGGGGTGAATTAACTGCCATCAGATTATACAAAACATTCTCAACTTCAACAATCGAAGGCCGAGACTTGAACCTCGAAATCACCTTCAATTGATTCGCGTCTCCTTCTTCTTCCACAAGAACATTCCATTTCTCTCCACTCACAACGCCGTCTCTAACACACTTGAAAACCACCCCTCTTCTCCTAGTCAGAATCCCTCTAACTTCCAATCCTAGGAAAGCATACAGCACATCGAAAGAGCCAACAAAACCTCGAAAATCACCAAAGTTCTCCTCCTCCTCAAACGCCCACTTGGGGTTGAACAACACCAAGGGGCTTGGGTACAAACTTTCACAAACTAACTTCATAACTGTCAACTGTGAAGAACTTGGCGCCAAAAGTACAGCCACGTCAGCAGAATACAAAATACCGTTATCCACTCTCATTGCAGTTGTAAGCTCAATGTGCTCAACTTGACCAAATGGGAGAGCTTGAAAAGCCTTGACTCCACGAGTCATCGAAGTGGGATTAGGCCAAATGAGCAACACTTTAGCCGGCTCGCCCCTTCTCTTGATGGTGAGGTCCCCAAATATGTCGAATGCGAGCTGGCTAAGTGACTCAGGGGAGTCATCATTCACTGGTATCTCAACCCGAAACCTTGCTTGTTTTTCTTTCTTCATCTTGCCAGTGAGCTTGGGATTGCCAAGCGGCTTTTGCAAGGCGGTCGAGAGGCTAGTTTTAGCTTGCAGGATGGCCTCTTCTTTGGAAGTTGGCGGCGAAGCTGTACAGGTGTTAGAGAGGGAACAATGAGTAGGGACATTTCTGTGTTTTGGTAGGTTTACAGGCTTCCTAGCCAAACATGTCTGCAAGCACAGATGATGGGGCTGCTGCTGTTTCCCAAATGAAATATTGTCGCTTTTCCAGTGCCAAAACGGAGAAGAGTGGCAGCCATTGGAAAAATTTGTGGGTTGAATATGGAGTTCGAGAAGAGTGGCAGCCATTGGAACAACTTTCAGATATTGTTAGATAGGATCATAGGATAAGATAAGAGAGCTATCCTTAGCCTTGCATTTTCTGGGCCTATTTATACAACAGTGTGTGCCCCCATATATCATCCCATTAATAGAATTTGAACTACGAAAGATTTGCCAACTTATAGCCCATGATGCATCTTTTACGGAGAAAAAGAAGCTCCTTCTCTATCGCACAACTTTTGCTTTAGGAATTTTGTTGATGATATTAAAGTTTCAATCCTTGCCCAAAAAAAAAAAAAAATTCAACCTTACAATTAAGTTATGAACAAGTCCCTAAAGTTTCAACCTTACAATTAAGTTAAAAGTAGGAAGACCGGTCAAAAATGAGATTTTTAGAATATTTTTTCCTTAAAAATATAGCCGAGATATGAATTTCATCACAAACATTCATTTTACGTACTAATTTTATTTTTCTTACTTGTTTATCTACTAATTTTATTTTTCTTACTTGTTTATTTATTTATTTTGTGTACATACACCATTTAGCTAACTAATAACAACCGATAAACAAAAAACAAAACACTCACATAGTCACATTACATCAGCATAAGTTTACACGTGCAAAGCTTCCAAGTAGTTTCGACCTAGAAGATAGAAATATAGCTCATCAGTCGTCACACGAAAGAAATAGAAGGTCTATCTTCCAAATTCCAATTATATGACTTGGCTCAGTTGGTAGGTTTGGATTCGAACATCTCATGACCAGTCTAATTTGGCGGTGTGGGCCAAGCTTGACTCATAAGTACAGTGGCACAGACAATTGCACCCAAAACTTTGGTCTGAACTGATTCACCCGTATTTGTGTCACATTCAATTACTCCGTATCTTTATTGTTTGACACTAGCTTTACTAATTATCGCTCTATCTCTAAAATATTGCCCTATTTTGAATAAAATAAAAAATCCTCAGATATCACTGGAGGAATCGATTCCAGGAGTTTTGAATAGGCTAAATAATCAAATAGGAAAATCTTTAAAAAACGGATGAAGTATAATGATATTTACTTGTAATAAAATGGATTCTTATAAACTATCGAGCAGTAGCTATTACAAAGTTGACGCACTGATTAATAGGGATAGAATGTGGAAGGCCAAACAGACTCTCTAAAAGAGCCAAAGAAGCTTCTAGGCTTCAAGACTAGGTACATTTACGCGTGCTTGCCTTTCATTTGCAGACAATTCACTTAGTCATGTCCCTCCACAATGGAGCTTCAATCATAATCAATGAATCACTACACCACACTTTCTAACAAAACGTACTACATATTATACCTACCCCCATTATCTTATACAACACATGTATTCCGATTTCGAAGACACTTGCATGATGCATGTGAATACTCCTTTATCAAAGTGACATTAATCATCTTTGCATTACCGTTTCCATCGATCATTAGAGATACAACCAATATGTTGCCTTTTTTTTTAAAAAAATTAAACTTATATAACGTTCTAAAAACCTACTACTCTTCCTAGATTTTTACTATATTTTCATTTTTTAAATCAAAGTTTAAATTTAAAAACTTTGATAATAAATTCTAATTATATTACAACAAATAATATATTCAAGTGAAAATTCATTAGATATGTCAATATAAACTTTTAAAATTAAATTTTCATAAATTTTTGTCTTACAGAATTAAAGATAAAAGTGTTTTAAATTATGTCTTAAAGAGCATGAAAAGTCAAATGAAACAAACAATTTAAAACAGAGGAAATAATAAACATGCAAAGCCAATGCATAATTCATTGCCAGTTTCGTGTTTTACTATGATAGGAAAAAAAATTCAGAACGTTCAAGAAACCAAGTTTAACCAAAATGAAGACGTTTTCAAAAAACAAACCACATTTAAGCATTGAAAGATTTAACAATGATGTAAGCCTCTGAAGAAAGTAATAACAAAAAAAGTGTACTTAATGTAACAAAAATTTAATTACTTTTTATGTATAAAACAGCAACAACAAACTGACTATGATAGTTACAAATCTGCAGCAAAATCTATTAGTCAAACAAGCTAAAACAACAAGTGATCAATGGATTGCCAAACAAAACAACGGAAATAAGACCATAGAATGTGTATAGAGCAGCAGCTTCATAAATGAACAGGAAAGCTTGTACTGAAAAAAAAAAAAACAATTATGTTTCATAGAGACTTAAATTTCCATGATAAGTCCACATAACATGGCAAATGCTAGTCCTTCCGGCGACCTTAAAAGTTGGTATAGTCGCTTACATCCAAACTAATGAGACGTAGGTGTTAATCAAGGGAGCAGAACAGATTTACAGGATGGCCAAAACAGAAGTAACATAATGCAGTCATTTTTACAATTTCATTTTCAGCCACCAGAAGCGGCATTTTCATTGAAGTTCCACTGTTAACATACACATTCCACATCGTAATTTGTTAGTCGAGTTCAGCACAAAGTAGTGCCCAGTCAAATGGCAAATGGCAAATGGCAAATTGGCAAATGGCCCCAAAAAGCAAAAAGAGAGAGGGAGGAGAAATCATTGAGTGATAGTAATCCTGAACAGAGGACTCATGGCATATCCAGTTAAGCCACTGGTGGGCGGAGCACATGATCCTGAGATGTATCAACTGAAGCTGGGGGCATGAATTGCCACATGGCGACTCCTGGGTATCCCATGAACGGCACCAACTTGCCTCCTGGAGCCTGAGTTGGTGGACCAAAAGCAGCTGGGATAGCAGTTGGGGCTGGGAGGTATCCTGGTTGGTTATTCATGGTCTTCAGTTGCTGCTCTAGCTTGTCCTTCTCAGCCTTCAGCCTTTGCTTCTCATCACGGAGCTCATTCTTCTCAGTCTAACCAGGACAACTAACAAACTTAGCAACAATTTTGTACAAATATCTAAAAACAAGATACAAGAAAAGACCCCAAGTGACTATAAGTGGGTAGTCAACACAAACCTTCAATTCCTTTATCTTCTCCTGTAAATTCGAATTCGAGTCCTTCAACTTTTGGGCCTCGTTCCTTAACTGAGTCACCATTCGAATAGCATCACTCAAAATGGCTGCTTTGTCAGTTTTGGGAGTTCTACCAGGTTCCAATATTGAACCTAATTCCATGAACCTATGCATAATTCCACACATTGTTTTACACACATGCAAACTAACAAACATACAAAGCAACAAAAACACATCCATTATGCATCGTGCCCTAAGCTATTACAAGATTCAGATGTATCTCTAACAAAACCGGTAATGAATACTTAAACCCCAAGTATATAAACGGAGAACTAACTTGTCATTGAGTCGGTCCCTGCGTGCCTTCTCCCTGCAAGCTTTGGAGCTAGATGGAGCACATGATTCAGACCTTCCCCTGTAAGAAAGACAAAAAAAAAAAAAAAAGAGCTTGTGACCATGGAACAGGTTATGATTAGACACTATCATCCATCCAAAAACATACCTTATCACAACAATCCCTTGGTGCCTCACATGAGGCACAAACATAATGTATCATAAGGAACTGTATATTAAATTTGATGGGCAGGCGATGAAAAATTATATCAGTCAAGCCAAACCTCATAAACCAAAAACAAAGCCTTCTTCAATGTCTAGTCAATGAATAAAAACAATAACAAACTGCAAGGAGCACCAACAATCACAAGGCCACAATATCTCACAGGCCCACAACCCAAAGGATATGGGTTTTACCAGGTTGCTCCATTATAAATCAATACGTCTTTTAACTCTAAGTCATACCAAGTATAACACAATGAAGCTATGTTCTCAAAAAACCAGTAGCAGTTATTAAATTTAAGGACAACAAATCTACAAAACCACAAGAGGAAAACAAAGCATACCTCTTTTTTGAGTTGTTCTCCTTAGCGCCTTCTGAATCACCATAAGTTCCCTCTATTTCCGCACTGAGAAAAACAAGGTAAACAAGCATAAGATCTAAAAATTGGACAACACCAATACTGTCTAAATAAGAGAACATGATACCAAGAATACTTCACAAAACTATAGAGAAAATATGCATAAATCAATGCCAACAGTATTATGTGTGCATAGTTCGGCATGAAACTGATATTATTACAGTCTTTGAAATAAGAAGAAATTTGTACCATTACACTGTAGCTTAGGTTTAGGCATGCAAAACGAATTCGCAGCATTATTACTTCATAATTCAAAGGTAATAACTAATAACAAAGACAGAGATATGCAAGTCATATTCCTAAATCATCAGACCTAAACAACATGTTAGACCCCGTTATCCATCTCAATTTGCTTAACCTAATTTTTTCCTCCTAGTATTAAATTCACCCCAAATATACTTTACAGCCAGTCAGCACCTAACACTCCACAAAGTTTTACTAAACCATTCAGCATTATCACTTCAAAATCAAGGAGTAGGGTCTCCTGAGAATTTCGACTCAAAAGGTATTATCTCCACAAAATCGATCTGAGAGCCGCAATTCCACAAGCTCATATTAGAAATCACAAATCACTGAAAGATTGAAGTACTCTACTAATCCAAAGCATCATCGGGCTTCATATCAGCTAATACATACATCACTCAAAGCATAAACAATTAATCAAATATTTTTTCACTTAAATAACCTATTTTAATCAAGACTAAAACTAATAATTCCTCATTATATTTACGCACGTTGCAATTCCAACAAACGTACATGAAACAACCTAGGAAAAAATTATAAAAATTGAAAACCTAATTATAAACTCTATCAGATATTCTCGCAGAAGAACGGGGTATAAAAAAAACTCAAAAATAAGGGCATACTCAATAAATAAATAAACCCAAATGATTCATCCCATTTATCTAAACAGCCTCTAAAATCAAATGGATAATACCCAAAATTCCCAAATTTATTTTAAGCAACAAAATTTCACAGAATCATCAAGTAGGGTAAGAAATTGAAAACCCTAGCCTCAAAAATAATTCACCCAATATACAAAACAGCTTAAGAAATCAAATGGGTAATCTCAAAATTTTCAACTTTGAGCCAAAAACTCATCAAAGTGGGCCCAAAAACGAGAATCATAGCTTCTACAAAATCACATGAAAACTCCCCAAAGATTAAAATAGGGAAGAACCCAATTGAAAGAGGGCAAAAGGGGTACCTGACAGTAAATGGAACAGTCAAAGCCTGCTGCAATTGACAATTATTGAAGGCAGAACTGGGGGCAGATAAGTTGCATTCAGGAACAGAGATCTGCAGGTCATCAATATAAGAGTAATCGTACAACCAATTAGGATTTTCTTGAGACGCCATTTCCGTTCAGTTGCCGGCGAATTCCGGGCAACAAGGTCAGAACTTTCCGGAGGGGATAGAGAGGAGGGGGTAGGGATGAGAAACAGAGCGGTGGAAGAGGAGACAGGGTGTTTTTTTATTTAATTTTTAATTTAATATAATTATTGGGGGGTATTTAAGGGTCAAAATAATAATAATTTTGTCAAAAAAAATCCGCAGTAGATTCAGAAATGTGTATGTGACTTGTGTTTAGACGTGTTGATAAAATGAGTGAAATATTTAGGGGGGAATAGCGAAAGGTGATTCCCAGAAGCATAAACCAATGGCAATGTAATGTGCGTAGAGATGACAGATGAGCACTATCTTAATAAAGGCGGAAGCTTCCCCCTTACGGAGTACCTCTTCGGATATTGGTGGAGTGTGTGCGACTGCGTGAGTGTGTTCTCCTCAGGTTCCATGGGCTTAGCCCAACCTCTCATTTTCCATACTTATAAGTTGACTTTAGTCCCCACTCTTTCTTACTTTTATATAGTTTGTTTTCCAAACTTATTATACATTTTATAAATTACTTTCTCTCTTTTGGTAAAAAAATATTACACGTTTTGGTTTTAAGGTTTTCTTGATTCGCACAAAATAATACTCCATCAGTTTTATTTTAATTGCTATATTTTTATTTCTGAAATCATAGTTTAAAAATTTTGACCATAAATTCTAGTTATATTATAGCAAATAATATATTCAAGTGGGATCTTGTTATGTGCATCTCGATTGAATTTTTAGAATTTTAAGTTTTCGTAATTATTTGTGAAACAAATTTAGTGAAAAAAAAATGTTATAAGTTTTTTCTTGAATATTGTGAATAGTCAAATGTAGCAAATAAAATGAGATGGAGGGAGTACTCGATTTCATTCAACTCGTAACCTTGAAAGTTCAGAGTCAAAATCCTGTAAAGATTTTTTTTAAAAAAAAAATCACATCTCAAAATAAGTTTAGAATCACTCAACAATTTATACCAAACGTCACTGACTACAGATCGTTGTAAAGGTAAAATTGGGGTTAGAATTTCATGTTTTGGATTAAAAGTGCTAGGTATATATATATAAACAATGAAACAAGTGCATGTCTTCTCCTTTTTGTGAAATAGAGTTAGAAAAAAATAAAAAAGTGGAAGGATAATGCAAGCTGAAGGGTAAGTCACAACTCACAAAATGAGAGTAAAATAATGGGCATCAAATGATTAAATCAATACAAAAAAGGGTGATTTATATTTATTGGCGACTGAGTGGCTAAACGTAAGCGTCTCATATCCTTTTCTTTTGATTGGTATTTTATGCACAAGTTCTCTTAGCATATGGTCCATCGAAATTGGAACTTTATTCTTTCATTAGAAAATGCCAACACTCTAATTTCAAGTTGCACTCATTTCGTATCTGTCCCATCCTAATCAGAATGGAGAATACTTTTCTTTACATTGATTAGATCAAACATCAGCCTATATTGCACTTTTTTTTGTTGTGCTCTTGTGTTATTTTAATGAATTAGGTTCTTTCAGGTTTTTATGTAAACAATATGTATGAGAGAATAGGAGTACTTTAACATTAATTCAGTTTCCTAAAAAATATAAAAAGCATGAGTTCATATCCTCACTAGAGTATAAATTTATTTCTTTATTCTTCAAAGTAATACCAATTCCATATTTATAACCAATTTGGGGTGATTTATATATTATGAAATTATTATGACATTTCATGTTATGGTTAGTGGACCGAGCTGGCCCAACCTTGACCCACTTAAAATGTGGGCCGATTACGAATTTAAAAATCCATTCATCCTCCTGAGACTGGTCCCACATTAACAAATTTGTTGTGGAAGGGGGTAGTATGTCTAAGTAATGAAAATCAAATATTAATTAAGGATAGAGTTACAAACGATCCTTGATTAGATTTCTAGCCATTTGTGATTGACAATAAGATTAGTTTTATCATTGGATGAATGACAATAATTTAATTCATACTTCTCATCTTAGGCCTTTTATGTGATGTATAACTGTTTTTTTTTTTTTTTTTTTGGTGTTGCTAGATTGCTTCAAATCAAATAAAATATATATATATATATACTTATCCATACCATAGAGTGGTAGAATCCTAAAAGTAGAATTATGTTGAAGGAATTTACTTGGACGTGAAAAGACTCAAATGGGGAACATCTTTTGACAAGAAGGTTTACAAGGAACACATATATTCGTCTTAATAGTACTTTGTAATTGACCCTCGAAGATTTTATTCCTCCTTCGAATTGTATATCATCCTTTTCAAGTAGCTGATTTGTTTGAAGGAGCTCCTCCATACAATTGTGACAAACCTCGTTTAGTGGATTTATGTCAAACCAATGAATCGATCATCTGTAGGCATTGAAAATAAATGCAATCAATTAGCTTTGGCACCTCAACAAACCATATTTGAGGTCAAATTGAGGCAAACATTTTCTTTAGTACATACAATTTCTTTTTATCTTAGAATATGGTATCGACTTTGAGATTTAGTTAGTTGTCACTAGATCTGCGTATTTGGGCGGGTTAGGGTCGGGATGGGTCACAAGCAAAACGGGTCGGGTCGGGACGGGTCAAAGAAGATGCAAAACGGATCGGGTCGGGTAAAGGGAGATATATAACGGGCCGAGTCGGGTCGGGTCGTCCAAAGAGAGTATACTTTTAATCTATAGAGAGGGATAATTTACGTGTATCACCTCCAATCTTTGGTAGTGGATCATCGACAAGTAAGTGGAAATAATTCGTTACCTTATAGTGTTTAAAAGTCTTGGAAATTATATGTCCATTATTGACCCGACTTGACCCATTAAAAACCCAATAAAACATGACCCTTTAAGAGACCGACCCATTAAACCCAATATTGATTACATTTTTTTACAAACGGGTCGATTAAGGGCCCTTAACGGACCCTCATACATTTGAACAGGTCTAGTTGTCACACAGCCAATTCAAATCATAATACATTATCAACATAACAATTAGTTCGGAAGGAGGGGTTGGACAAGTGAACATGGACTGGGCTGGACAAAGTTGCCAACCCTCTTCCACATGGCTTGTGGGTTGGCTCCTACAAGCTTATCCTCTACAACCCCATCCTTGATCATCAAGAAAGTTGGCATGGCCTTTACTTCCAATTTCTTTGCCACATTCTGAAATAATAACAACAAAAAAATGTACAAGTCATGCATTAGAAATGCCATCATTTGTAAGAAAGATTAAGTGCTTTATTAATGCATGGTATAGATAATATTAGTAGTCACCATACCATCACTTCATCCATATCGACGGAGATAAAAAGGGTACTAAGGTTGCTTAAGGCCAAATCTTCAAAGAAAGGGTTCATTGCCACTGAAGGCATGCACCATGTAGCAGTAAAATGTGCCACAACCTGCATTATAAATTATCAAATCCCGTTTACATTAATTGTTGTCGTCTCTTTACATTAAAAAAAAATATTATTCAACTATGGAATAGATAGTTTTTAATCTCATATATAGAATAAGTTACAATCATAATAGGCATATCAATCATGCTAAGGACTGGAGATTTTATACAATCTAAAGGCTATAATGCCTATTTTTAACATATAAACCACAATAGTCTCGAATGTTGATAGTAATAAGATCATTTATATGTTAGGTATTAAAGCATATAGGAGGACAGTTGTGATTTTGGGGACCAACTTACAGGCAAGCCTAGCTTTTTGGCTTGGATTACGAGGAAATCCCATGATTTTTCTGACTCAACCTTGACAACCCTTGACTCTGTGATTAGTTTGTAGTTTTGCTCACCCATTTCCTCTTGCTATTCTTCAATTCTTCTTCTTCTTCCTCCTCCTCGTGCCTTAGAAATGTGGAACTTATAGTCCAATATCACGGGGATTGCCTACTTGTCAACAATCTTGAACGAGTCATTATTGTCTTCTAAATAAATTTGAAGAAGTCATAAAATTGAGTAGTCCTTCAATTTGATGCCAAAATTCTACTTAAGTTAATGATTTAGTCAATAATTATATGATGGTATAATTTAGTTTGCTTACAAGGAACATCTAACTATATTCTACCAATTGATATTAATATGTATCTCACATTCTCTCTTGAGTTTGATCCATCTTACCGTATTTCATCCTACACGATACACATGTAAGTGGCACTACTGAAAAGTTTTACTACGTACTTCATAATATAATACCATTAAAATCTTATCGTTATTTGGAATCAGGCGTTCTGTAGGATTTGAACCTATGACATCGGGTTTTGTAGACCCATGTTCTACTGAATTGAACAAGAGCGCTTTCTTATCACAATAGATAAGAAAGACTGAAGCGAAAGGTTTTTTTTCCTAATTCAAAACTATATATTAGTCAAGAGTACATTCTATATGATAGAGTATCATAATAAAATGAGAGATTATGTACGTTTAATTTTATACAAAATTAAAAAAAATTCCTCCTTACTTCTCAGAGGAAAAGTAATTAGATAGGGATGATAAGATTTGAACCCGTGACATTTTGTACCAAAACAAACGGGCTAACCATGAAATTGGAAGCTGATTTGACCATTGCTTTTATCCTCTGACAGAATTAGTGACTTACATCTAATAGCCAGATATATAGGAAGTGCCCTTATTTGATGGTTAGCTATCATTTGTTAAGTTGTTATGTTTTGATGTAGGTTTCCATCATCAGCACTACAAAAAGCGTATATAAAATACTTCGTCTACACCTTTGCAATGTCAACAGTTCAGGCAGAAATCTACAAAAAGAATTTGGGATAGGAAATAATTTATATTTATTGTTACAGAATATTTATTTGTGTGATTCATATAAAGTTGGTAATGAGCAAAGCCATCAAGTCTTGGCGTGTCAGCATTTAAGATGCGCTTTACGAAGAGTTGAAAACGGAGATCAGACGGTGATGGTTTGAGTGTCTGACTTTGTAATGAAACGGTACTTAATAAACAGTAAGATCCTAGTTATGTATGGACTACTCATTTCACATACAGAGTACATTAAATAAAATCTGTGTTTAGTTGTATGAAATGAAACAAGTTATCCAAGTACGAAACTGCTTCAGCAGTTACTCCATACGAAGTAAATACAGTTATGGTGACCAAGTGGTACATATATATGATTTTACCTTATGTGTGGGATGCAACTTCTTCGATTAATTAAGCCACCAGACATTCATAAATTCGTAAATATTCGAAAGTTAAATTATTAGGTTTTGAGAAAATCTTGTAACGTCTTTAGTATTCAACGTTATCAACATACTTGTACTGACAAACCATATATACTGAGAGTATAACATATTTCCTGGCTTCACTAGCCCATTAAGTTTCGAACTTTGGTCACCATTAAGATAAGCTAGCTAGGTTAATAGCTTGAGAGAAGACTGTTATGCTTATTGTTTCCTCACCTTCACATTTGAGAGAAAAAAAAAACACTTGCATAAATTGATTATGAAAATCTTTATTAGGAGCTTAAAATGCAGTAGCAAATGGACAAAAAAGTGAAAGAACAAAGTTCAAATCTTGTAAACCTTAGCATTCGAGAATTTGGAATAAAAACACTCGAGATTAGATCAATGATATACAGTAAAATTAGAGATTAATGTTGCAAGATAACGTATGAGAATAAAGAATATGGATATTGTCTCAGACATGTTACATGCTAAGATAACGTTTTTTTAACCAATGATGCATGATATAGAATTTGGATATAGGTTTAGACTTGTGTATTGAGTCTGATTAATATTGAGATGGATCACATGCAAAATAGGTCGGGTCGGGCAAAAGAGGATGCAAAATGGGCTGAATCGGATAGGGTCAAATAAGATACAAAATGGGCTGAGTTGGGTCAGCTGTCCAAATAGAGTATAATTTTTTATCTATAGAGGGTGATAGTTTGCATGTATCACGTCCAATCTTTGGCAGTGGATCATCGGCAATGATGTGGAAGTAATTTATTACTTAATAGTGTTTAAAAGGGTTGGAAAGTATTGACCCGACTTGACTCATTAAAAACCTAATAAAACATGACCCTCTAAAATACCGACCCAATTAAACCCATAATTAATTATACCATTTTACAAACGGATCGGAATCAAGAGCCCGTCATTGGTCCCTTCCCATTTAAATAGGTCTAGACATGTTATAAGCTAAGATAACATTTTTTGACCACTAAAGCATGCTTTTTATATTGCAAAATCGAATCCTTTTTGAAGAGTATTGTGATCTACTCAAACAACGACTAGTTAGAAGCAAATCAAAATTTTAAAATAGAACTAATTGGTTTAATCATAAATATTAATGCCAAACAGATTCAGAATAGAATATGCAACCAAGATCAAATGATAATGATTTCTTGATCTGACATGGTGTGTTCAAGCTGGAATTTGTAGCATTGAAAATGATAGTGACAAAAAAAAAACTTGGTGATATTTGAATTATTCAACAGGCTAGAAGCTGTCCATGGCTGATGGAACTTCTACGTACTCACTCCATCCCCAAATATTGCCTCATTTAATTATTTTTTATGAGAGTTTTTTCGTCAAAATGGGACTATTTTTATGAAACAGAGTGATATATTGAAATGATTACATAAATTAATAATCCTTGGGTTTTTCCCTTAGGATTAGTAGAGACTGAAGAGAGTATTAAGAGACAATTGGAGTTCATCTTAAGGGAAATTTGATCACAAAGACATCCAAGATTAGCCAGTTCCATGCTACAAGCTTATTGCTACTTACATACTACGGAGTATTTGCAAATTTTTAAACTAGCTGTACTGAATCCGTTAATGTTACAATCTCATACCCAGAAAAAAGATGTCACATTTCCTAGTACATAGTACTCCATACGCGATAAGAAGTTTGAAATGGCTTAAACAAACATAGGCTAATTCGTTGCTCTGTAGAGAGTGAGCGATAGTCTATCGCCATCTTCACACGAACACAGGCTAATTTATCGTTCTGTTTATCTATTCGATTAAAACCAACACTTGACTGTTCTTCGTCGCAGAGATTGCGAATGAGGATACAGGAACTAGGCCATTTCAGAAGACCGGACACTACATGGCTAACATTGGAACTTAAGGAAGTGCATACAGGATCAGGAAATATGCCTTTGATCTGTTGGCAATGGGAGATTTAATAGGCCAAGATACCTGGAATTATGTTAAGAGATACCTACGCTTCAAGGGTACCTTCATATACTATGATTTTGACAAGGTTATCTCTGCTGCACCTGTCTCAGATAAACAGCCTTTCACAGACCTTGCCAACTAACTCTTCAACAATTTTGTACAGGTAAACAGTAAGATAAACCATTTCAACTGAAAGTTCTGTTTGGTTTGATGGAAATGATTCACACGCATCACAGCATAGCAGAAAATTATCCTACAGATACAGATTTAATGTTCATCAAAATGTTGGCAGCTTCAAGAAGCTGCAAAACTGAAGGATCTTCCTCTTAACACAGTCTTGCTACGACGACACGACAGTCATCTTGCAAGAGGTGATGGGCAGAGTGGCATAATTCTACAGATATTTTTTGTTCCATTTTATTTCATCCTGGTATTGTACAAGTAATTTCGGAGAAATGAACAGAGCGAAAATATCAAGCAAGATAAAGATCATCAAATCATATATCCGTGGTCCAAGTGAATATACAAGATTAGAGATTCACAGAAAGAATTAGAATTATAAATACACATGAGGGGAAAAATTAAAATCAACACTAGTGTGTATACAGGATGATTCCCAGCTGGGCTAACTTCCCCACTTCCAGAAATTACAAATTCCATTTTTACTGATCACTATACAGAAGCAATCCTCACCTACGTTAGAATTATCTATCGTTCTTTGTTCTTCCTTGCTCTTCTATTCTTTATTTTTTGCTTAAAAGGGAGGATGATTAGCCATGAAAAATACAAAATGCACAGCCTGCTATATCACAGGAACAAAGCTGATCTACATCCAAAGATCAGCCACAGCTCACACGAGATTCTGAGGATCGCATGTTGGTCTGACGCCGGGGGATACCTATCTCACAAGCATTAACTCGAGCTGCAAACCGGAGCGAACACAATGACTCTCCCAATGAGAAGGTTTCAGGAGAGATGTTAACAAACATCAAGGTCTTCGAGTCTCCACCAAGGCAAGGCTATTCCACAATTGAGCAGATAATCAAACACCATTTGGTGATTAAAATTAGAGAAATTTATTTCATTAATCGGTGAAGATAATTACTCCAAAGGCTGTTAAATATGATTACAAAAATCAAATTAATATCTTTGCATCTCAGAATGTTTCACAATTCCATGTGAGTTGCTGCTACTCCCTCCATTCCAAAATGACCAACTTAGGGTTTTTTTTTAACAGACTAACTAATGGGTCATGCACATATATTGAGCAGTTATTAGTTATAGCATTATCTTCTAAGGGATGAAAAGCAATGGAAATTGTTAAGGGGACAGATACTATGAAATGGAAAGAGCATATGTCTAAATGAAAAGTAGCTAAGAAGTAAAACTCAAATTAAAAATATATCAAATTCTATTGAATTCCTAGATCAGAAAGAAAGAAAAATTCAGGAGCAAAAGGAGAATTTTCATTTTTTTTACAACTCCCAAGTCCAACTAACCAATTTTTTTTTTCTTATGCCATTGCTAACAAAAATTTAAAGAATTGAGACTTCTCAGGGGTTGAAATTACATGCCTCACTTTGTTAGCAGTTAATAAGTAGAAACTACTCTGTATAATCCACCACATTCCATATTTCAAACAAGTTCAAGCATATGGATTATCATACCTGTAGAAGGTATGTCAGTTTGGAGTTTCTAAATGGTACATGGTCTTCCCTTTTTGCCAAAGCGAATATGACATCGCTTAGAGAGGATAAGCTTTTATTGATGGCCTGATAAATAGAGAACGAGACCAAAATGATTTGAGAAGCCAACTCAAGTAGGAGGAACCATTAACTTGATATCACAATCAAGAGAGAGAAGTAATACCTGAGTTTCCTTCAATCGATCCCCAGTAGACCCACTCTTTGAAAGCCGCTCACTTCCAGCAAGGTCAATCAGGTTAAGTACACCTTGTACTTGTTGCTCAGTGCTCTAAAAAATTCAAAAAGCACATTAATATTGAAGTTACGACAATATGGTAAAATTGTGGCAGCTGTCAAGTATTAAGTACCTCATTAACACCAGATATACGTAACGTGAACACAAAATGACTACGTGATGATTGTTCATTCATCAGTGTCTTACCCACTGACCTGCAAGAAACCACATACAATATTGTAATTTTGAACTCCTCCCTCAAAAAGGTTGAAAACATTCTTCACAAAAGTGGGAGACTTCCATGAAAAGAGTAAAAGCCTAAAGAAATTTTTTTAGGTACGTAAGATGGACACTACCAGACAGCCTTCATGGCTGAACTCATACCAACTTTGCAGACCAGGGCCTTAAGGAGAAGAATGAGGTGGAGGTATATGGTAAATAACTATGTACTACTTAAGCTAATAATCACAGTATCGACACATCTTAATTGTTACCTGCTTTGGGCAGCCTTCTCCAACAGATATGCAACCTCTTTAGAACTGCGAACATCAACTAGGGTAAGATCAGAGACATGTGTGTTGCCATTTGCATCATGTTTGATAGTGTACTGTTTTCCAGCAACACCATTATCTGTTGAGCTTGATTTATACGTAGACAACAAATCACGGATGGTCTCATTATAGATTTCCAACATGGACACCTACGAAAGGAAGAGTAGATAAGGAGTACATCATGATTTTCAAACTACGACAATATTTCACCTTCATACCCTCTTTGTGACAGAAATAAGAGTCCTGTCAAGCATACATAAAGATGAGAGATTCAATATTCACCTGCAAATCATATTTCCATCCTTGAGCTTTTAAAGATTGCCTTGTCTCAAAGATCTGCTCTAATGAGCGGGGAATCAATCCCTTCTTATCAGGATTTCCAGGACTTCCCATCATGGTAAATGTTTTGCCTGAGCCAGTTTGACCATATGCGAAAATGCAGACCTGAAAATACAAATGCAGAGTTATCACAAATAGACTTACAGAGTGTATGATATTAATCATGTTATGATGAACAATTTTCCAGGAACACGAATGAATCAAACAAGAACCATTGGGCACAGTATAAGGATTCCAGAAAACTAATTCTTCTATCATCGAAGTAGAGCATATATGAATTGCTGTACTTTTAAACTCTTCATCCCTAAATGAAAGACCAAATTTTTAGTTTACACCAACCCAAAAAATGGCCACTTTCTAAACTTAGTAAGCTAAACTTCGACCTTTCCTGTATTATTTCTAGTGACACATTTAAGTAAGAATTCTAACAAAAGACTGGCTTAGTGGAGATATAAATTCAAAAAAGGACAAGGAGTAATACTGAACTCAACCCCTAAAAAAGTCACTCAATTCAATGCAGTCTATTACTTTAGTGAAGACTTTGAACATCCAAAAAATTCTAATAAAGTCACCTTATAGCCATCAAGTGCACTCTGAACAAGCTGTGAGATCTCCACAAATACATCTTCTTGTGAAGCATCAGGGCTTAATACCTTGTCGAACATAAAGGAATGCTTTTGCCCTAGTTACAAAGTAAAATCAAGAAGAACCAGAGATTTAGGATCTGGAATAGATGCCACAGAAAAACAATTTGACTATAAAAAACATATAGATAGAGTAGAGAATTCTCTAGTCTACCATTTTGCAACAAGTCAATTCCCCGTCCCACTGCTTCTGTAGCTGTGGGGAAACCAATGACTTTAGTATCAGCACTAGAACCCTCATCGGGTAATAAAGGTCGAACTCTACAGAAAACACGAATATTCCCCTTGAGTTCCTGCAAACAAAAACAATATAAGTAATCCTGCATTTAGTCAATGGCAGCAAAATTGTTCATGATTAAGATGTACCAATATGGTATTGTGCAACTTTTTACGCAATTTCTCTCCCTCGACAAGTTTCACTTCCGCATCCTCCAAACGATTCCGCAAATCGCATATAATCATGTTTTGCTCTTCAAATTGCTGTTTTGTCTCCATTACAGATAGATCACTCGTCTGAAACCACAAAAAATTATTCTAGAGACTATTTTGAAAGATGAAATTTGATTATTTCTTAATTTCACAAACTTGAACCCCCAAAATCATTGCTTTCCCAAATGGCTAACCCCATTTTCCCTCTCAAAAGACCAATATAATTTTAATGAGGGAGAATCTAGAAACTTTCCCAAGGGAGAAAGGATAGAGAATGCTAGCCACACTCCAAAACTATGAGCAGTGAAATACCATTCACTCGTTTATTCAAAGAAGACAACAGTGATATTGCCACTTTGAACAAAACAGAAAGAACAGGTTACCTGCAACTTTTTGTGTGCAGCTGCCAACTGATTTTGTAAAGTCCTCACAAGATCATTCTGTGTCAAGCACTTGGCCTGCTCAGGAAACAATTTTGTAAAAGTGTGAGAACATAGAAAAAAGGATGAATTTTATGAGAGGTCACACTGACAAAAAGTTAACTTGATAAACCTCCAATTCATTTGATTTCACTGTGAGGCAATCCAGCTCCGAAACAGATCTGCCAGTGAAATCTTTGTACTTGCCTAGCTCATCTGTCAAAGTTTGTACTTGTGACAGCTGGCGATCACGATCATCTCTAGCCTGTTGCAACTCTGTCCTAAGACATCCCACCTCACTAATCAAAGCCTCTTTTTGCTCGACAGCCTCTTCTTGAGATACCTATTAACAAGATCCAAGGAAATGCAAATCAGTCACCTCTACCATATGACACTACGTCAGGGCTGCCTAAGCTTGAGGAAAAAAAAGCACAACTGTAGCTTAATGTGATATGATGAACCACAGGAAATTATGAACAAAGAGTCCTACATATTATGAAACTGTTGGCTGATCATTAGAAATGCTTGCTACCTACACTAAGTGTTGAAGAGACAACCAAAGGTGTAGCATGAAAATAAGTCAGCTAAACATGACAGTTCCAACCCAGAGTTCACCACACTGTTAACCCTACTGTTTGCATGTTGCAGTACATTCATATTTTAAGTTATAAGATCTTTCAGACCACAAATAGGTTTTCATTGCTAACTATACCAAAGAAACAGATCTTTAAGATACGACTATGACTCAATAGCATAAGAAATTGAAGTCAACAGTTACGTAGTACCTAGCCACCCAAGTTCCCCACGTGCATAGCAAAAGGACCAGTAAACTCATACAGGTTTGTGCAGCCAAAGATCACAGCCAGACAGCACAAGAAGATGCATCTAACTGCTGGCAGCAACCATTGACAAGAAAACTACACATGACAACTCAAGCATGAAAGGCCAATTCATTATATTATGTACATAATAAATACAGATCATGTATTCTGTGCATGAATTCCATTAAACTTAGTCAGTCTTAAATGACAATAACTCAGATCATTGCCTATAGATTTCAGATAATATAGGCAGTAAACCCTGAGTAATGGAGTCCCCAAAGAGCAAGTCACATATTAGACAAATTTTTCAGATGCAAACCAATGGTTAGGCCATGTTCCTAACTTAACTGTGTTTATTTGGTTCAGGAAAGCCTTAATCTTCAATCTTAGCGTTTTGAGAATATGGAAAAACAGCATTCCCACGTTTTCCTTGCCTTTGAAGAGAAAAAAATCACGGGACATTGATATACTGAAGGAAAATAAAGACCAACAAAATCTCCCCATCAACAAATTTGTCAAGGGAAAAAGTCTTGTAGATTAATTAACCATGAGTTCTATATAAATACGGCATGAAGCTATCTGATCCTGCAAATGAGTAACTAGCAGAATAAAATACTTTACTCACCTTGGACGAAGTCAACTGATCCTGCAATGAACTGTACTGTCCCCTCAAGGTGCTAAGGTTTTCAGCTACAACCGCTTTCTCACTCTCAACACGTTTCAAGGTCTCATTGGCTGTAGAAAGCTCTGTTTGGAGTTTGCTATTGTAATGCTGCAAACTAGTGTTGTATTCTTGTAATCTCTTGTACATGTCGTTAAGTGAGGATATCTACACATCACACAGATACAGGAAAGTTATCATCCTTGTATCAGCTGATTGTCCTAAAACAAAAAGTAACATCAGCACAAAAGAATCACCCATTTTGTCAACCTACCTTTTGATTGGAAGTTTGCTGCTCTTGACGAACTTTTTCAAGGTCTTCAAAGAAAGAAGTTTGCAACTTTTCTGCAGCAATCCTGGCATCTTTTTCCCTTGACAGATCATCCATTAACACCTATACATGATGACCAAATTCAATTCACTTGCAAAGGAAATCAATACAATTTGACTTATGCTAATTCTTTTTTGACCTCACCAACTTATCTGACTCTTCTTTTGTACATTTCTCTTGCAACAAATTGTAGTTCTTTCTCAACTCCATGATAATTGAATTCAGTTCTTCCTCCTTATTTTGCATCAACATCTCTAAGAACGTGAAACATCCAGTTAATATCAAGCAATCAGTGCACCTTGTTCTCTACCAATCTCGCTAAATTCAGGAAGATAACTAAATGATCATACCTATGTCCGAGCATTTTCTCTCTGCATCTTGCAGTAATTCTCGGAGATTATCTTGCTCTAAGAGATACCCTCCTTCAATGTCTTGGAACCATTTGATACAAAGTCGAAGTCTTTTAATGTAATCCAACATTTGTTCACATCTCTCCTGTATCAATCCAATTTCATATTAAAAAAAAAGTGTAAAAATTACTAATTACTAATGCGTCAAAACACAGAAAAAAACCCAATATTCTAAGCTAATTTTAAACTTGAGTGAACCCTACAAACTTGTTTATCCATTTCAACCCTCAGCCAAATACTCTTTTGCAAATTACTGTAATACTGTAGACAGGTTAATCAAATCAAACAAACAGGAAAAACAGACATAAATTCTACAAATTTAAAATTTGAGAACCCCCACAAACTTGTTACCCCTTGTTTAATTCCAATAAAATAAACTTTGGTTTAGCACACTTCAGAGACAAGCTAAACCAAAAACAGTCATATATTTTATAAATTTGATTGATCCCCACAAACTCAATTCCCCTGTTCTTATCTATCTATAAAAATTTAATTTCAACCACCACATCAACCAAATCAAAAATTTATCAAAAATAATCATAAGCTCTACATATTTAAAAATTCAAATTCGAGTGACCCCACAAACTTGCTTCCCCTTCCCCAACCATGACCAAATATTTGAATGCAACCCACCAATAATAAGATGACAATGATATCGAAGGAGCTATAAACTAAATCAGAAAACAAAAAACAAATAATTAAAAAAAAAGACAGAAATTATACAAATATATTTTGCAAGAATATTTTAGGAAAATTACAAATAGTTTGTTACTTTATTTTCAATTTACCTTATAATTGAACTTGTTCTTGGTTCTCATCCTCTCATTCAACAAGACCTCAACATCTTCTTTGGTAAAATCAAGTTCACCAACATCCGAACCGGCATTACTCCCGGGCGCACTCGGTGGTGCGCTAACCGGAAATGATTCCCGGTGGCCATTAATGGCGGAAAACGCTGGTCGGGGTCGAATGCCACCACCATTTGATCTTGGACCCGCCATTATATCTCTCCTCCTTTGGTCCAAAACCTCAACACCGTTGAACTGATCCTGAAACTTCATCATCACCCCCTCCCACCTATATCACATTTCTACACACATACTCTAAACCTTAAAAAAATTACATAAAAATTGTAGCTTTCATCAACTATTAAAAATAACAATAATCACTATTAATATTTTAGCCTAAGTTTTGAAATATTCAATTAAACTAATCTATATATTATAACTTTATTATAGATTGAACCCATCAACGACTGTTCAAACTAGTTAATGTATAATCAACCTAATCCCAAGATAATCATGATTGTTTCAGTTGAAAGTTTCAATATTTGAAACACCCAGAAAAATGAAACAACTTTTGACAAAACAATTAGCTAAGCAACAAACAGAAATGGGTAGCATTAATGATTATTACTACAGAATTCAATAGATACTAAAAATATTTCAATAAAATTTTAAAAATTGATTATTTAAGTTGAAAGTTTCGAACTTTGAAAAACCCAGAATAATTCAACAATTTTTACATATCAAATAGCCAGCCAAGCAATAAGCAGAAAATGGGTAGCATTAATATTCAGTACTGCTATATCTATACTCTGTTTTAATTATTGAAAAAAATCAACAAAATTATTTTTAAAAATCATTATTTCAGTTGAAAGTTTCAAAATTTAAACCCAGAAAAATGCAACAAAACATACATAACAATTAACAAAGCAAGAAACAGAAAATGCGTTGCACCAATCTTTACTAACATTTCTCATTATTATTATTATTATTATTATTATTATTAGTAGTAGTAGTATTAGTATTATTAACGTTAAATAAGAAAAAATAAAAGGAAATGAAAATGAAGGGAAAACATGTATGCAAATGAAACTTACAGAGTTGGATTTGCAGTGAGAAATAGCAGTCCAAAGAAGAACAGAACTGGAAGAAGTGGAGAGAGAAAGACAGAGACTGAGGTTTGAACTTTTGGGATGAATTTTTAAAATGATGTTGCGATTGTGGGGCCGTGGATTGTAATCAAAGCAATCATGTAAATCGCAACCGTTGCTTATGTGGGCAGTAAACTACAAGGTTAAGAGCTGAATAGGTGATCATATGTATTCATCCCATCATCCTAATTCCTACGTACTCTATACGGTGTATAATTTTACGAAATACAGTACTGTTTTACAGACTCTATTGTCCAGTACAATACCTCCCTTTTCAAATTCACTCTACAAGTTGCTGCATTTAATTTTGTGGTTTACGTTTTTTATTTTGTTTTCACCCGATTAAATGTTACAAAATCGTAGTTAAAAAGTTTATTTGATTTTTTTTAAAAAGATAGCTAAATTACTTTTATTATAATTATATTTAATTCGATTAAATTTCTTTTTGATTAATTCTCTCAATTAAAATAAATAAAGCAACTTAATATAACCAGAGATCGAAAGAGTTTTTTTTTTAACTCAATAAAAATCACGATTTTACTATGTACTTCGACACTTTGTTTTCATTTTTCATTTCTTAATGTCCAAGTAAAATAGGACAACTATTTCTATCATTTATTCATTGAGTACTTTTTACAAAATACTTTCCATATTTGTAGCACAATATGGCAATATGCTAATGCATCAATTCATATTACTTCTATTAATATATATATTAATCGTTCACTTTTAAAGTTTTACTTGTACAATGCATTCAAATGATTCACTTTATTAATCATTTCATGCATATAAAATTAATATAGTGTGACAAATATATTCTTTGATTAACTATGGTATAACCATCTTATGGTAGGTTATTATTAACTTTTAACATTGTTTGTTGAACACCGATCATTTAACCATGGAGGATAGAAGTGGTGTAGAGCCATGGTTATAGATGGGTAATGATGGTGAGGTAGAAGGTGGAAGGAGGAAGAAGATGGGTTTGGGAGTGGAAGAGGAATTAGAGAAAGCAAGTGTATGTATTATTGATAGATAATTACATTGTCGTCAATACAATGCTAATAGATGTGGATATTTATAGAATATACCCACACCATATATTTCAACAAAAGCAAAATAAAAACATAGGTGATTTAATTATATGTTACATGTTCCTCATTCCAAAGGTGTTGTCTTTAGAAAATTTTACTACGAGATATAGCCACTTTTTAGTTTCTTATCATAAGTTACAGCATTTAGGGTTTATACATTTGAATCTAAATTATTTATTAAAAGGTTGAATGTCTCGTATTATGAATTTTAGTTATTAGTAACTAGAAATTAGATTTTAGGCTATACATTTCCAAAGCTATGCTCATGGTACGTTCTCTTGTATGTAATAATGGAGCAAAAATTAAATCATACTATAATTATGAACAAACACTTTATATATTATTACTTACATCCTTCTTCACCTTACTTAGCACTACTCTTATACGGTACGGCTATACCGGAATGGATTTATCTTGACATTTTATTAGCCACCTACGATACATCATGTAGCCTTTCCCTACGGTTATAAGTGTTAGTTGGAATACATATACTCTTGTATGACATCCGCAACTCACAACGACCTCACCCTCTTATATACTCTATAGTATACAACTGATGAACTGACATACACACGCAACTCATCTTCCTCTATCGATAAAAAAAAGTTGTGCAAATTCTATATCTTTTAATTCTGTCTGGCATTCTCATATTAAAAATTATAGTTTTCTTCACTTAAAATGAGAAGGATGAGATTTTTGCTCTTCATCTTATAAATCCAACGCATTATATTTTTACGTATATATAGTGACCCTTTTTTAACTGTCGACCTATCAATAATTTAGAGTCGGGACATTAACCAACTAGTTATTTGACATATTGAAAAAAGTATAAAAATAATGTAAGTGATATAATAAATTGGTGATGCGGAAAATCCAAAAGACGGAAAACTCATGGGGGCTCGTTAGGTCGTCATACCAATCGAAGGAAGTAAGTTAGTTGAGTACACGAAGGATGTATGGTCAACGTACTATAACCATTGACACAAACTTATCTCTATCATTAAACTACGTAAAGTTGGTCACCGAGGACAACCATTAACAAACCAACATTTCGAGTGGATCCCCTAGGTCAAAATATTTATTTAAAAACATTAAATAGTATCAAAATATATATTTATACACTTCAAAGGCAAAAAAATCGTTTGATAAACCATCTAAAGTAAACTATCCGAATAGGAAAAAAAATAGATTTTAAATATTTGGTTCATTCAATGGTAACTTGTGTTTTCAAAATGTTTAAAAAAGAATATTTTATATTATTTCGATATTATTATTAAATATTTTCGTCTGTAAAACTCACTCTGATTTTCCTTTAAGGTAGTTCCAAATACTCCCTTTAAGAAACTCCAATCACATGTAGTGAGTAGCGACTGTTAGAGCTTCTTTTTCTTGCAAGTCACAAACCAAGTACAATCTTCCAAATTATTAAATATAAGAAGCTACATTAAAATTATTTTGAGCTAAATTAGTCAATAGATTGTATTGTTCATGTTCATATATTTGTGATATAGGTGTGGTAATTGTATTATCACCATTCCAATTTCCAATCATCATCTCCAAAAGTACGATTTAACCATTTTGGACGGGATTCACAAAATATATCAAATTAAAATTTTGAGATAAACTTCCCTTACTGGTTTGTTGATAAATAATAAAAAAAAAGTCACAAACAACACAAGGTGGTAGAATGTCAATGAGTGTCTTGTATTAAAAAAAAAATTAATAAATTCAATGAGTGTCTTTATAACCGTCTTTGTGTCATCTTAATAACAGAGACAAATTCGCATCAATGGTTGTAGTTGGTCCTAAGATCCTGTAAATAACTCTAATTTTACCAATCATTTATGATAATAAATTTTAAACTATATCTAATCAAAACTGTCAAACTTGTGAAATTATTAAAGTCCAAAATTTGGAATCCATGATTCTCTTTTGTTGTTTAATCAACGAAGTTCTTTTTAATTAATGGAACATTAAGCAACATGATGCTTTCAACAAGTTAATGTTGTACTTTCTACAAATATAATACTCATGTCGATACTATTTGGTCACAACAAACTGAAATTCTCTGGTCAAATCTTACCAGGGTGATAAATCTAATAACCAATAATTAAAAACTAAGTAATTAATTAAGATCATAATCTTTTGTTAAGGAAAATATATAATACAAGTTTAAGTTTTATATGCACACAATTGTTTATACTCTCTCTATCCCTTAATTTTTGTCCCCATTTTAATCAAAAAGCGTAAACAAAAAATGATCAAATAGAACAAACATTAAAGAACAGTATTCAAAGGCCAACTTGTATATATCGATTATCGAGGAATTAAGAAAGCAGCTAGTCCAAAACGTGTGCTTTAAAATGTGAAATTTCAATCAACGTGGTTGCGTTGTTCGCACTGATGGAGACTAAAACATGATGGAAGGTCCGGCCATTAATGTTTTTGTTGGAGCCAAGTATGTCACTTAGAATCTAAAGACTCTGTCACACAACCTGTTAATAATGCTTTCACTTATCCTGTAATCCATACATACTTCATATTTTACATATATCAAGTGTACGTATTGTACCATATACATCATACTTTCTAGCCCCATATAAAAGTGAGTGATTTGCAGCGTAAGATTGACTTTTACCCTTTATGTGATTTTAGATGATTAAACATATTTTGTACACAAAACACAAGTGATGTACACAGGGGCGGACCTAGCCTTATGCCAGGTAAGTCACGTGACTCACCAGGGCCCAAAAAAAATTTGAAATTTTTTTTTAAAAAAAAAATTATGAGCTATTATCTGGAAATTATTAGAATATATTTAGATAATTTCATGAAGAAATTATGAATTATTACCTGGAAATATGAGCTATACAATATAGAAATGCTTAAGAAAATTATCGATTGTGACTCACCAGACAAAAAATCTTGGGTTCGCCTCCTCTGGATGTACAAATTTCTACCAAAACATAAAATGTTTGCTCATAAATTCATAGTCAATGTGTATGAAATTATCCTTAACCTAGTAATATAATATTTGCCATTAACCTTATCTCATCACCGTGAACAACTCAACACAGGAGACCAGGTTTCTCAAGCTCGTAATAAGTGTAAAACTACTTTACTTTCGTTTTAGTGTGTTTTCTCCTATCGTATATATATAAATAAAACATTAAGTACTTTATAGTAAAGACCCTATGATATTTGAAAAGTTTTGTTGGCAAGATCTATATCTCAAGTAAGGGGTATTATGAACTGGAGTAATTTTTGGCATGAGATCAATAGAAGTTGTAGGAAAAGATAAGCCGACAAGATCTATCAAGATCACAACTCTCAAGCGTCAAAGATGGTACTACACTCCTACTTTTGTTTTTCCAAGTTGTATTCTATGGAAAAATCCACCTTCTACAACACCAAATTAAACACCCGGCCAAAGTTACAAAAAGGTGGGGAATTAAAATCTAAATATATAGATAGAGGGTTGTACTACTTAATTTCCATTATAATTTATAAAGCTTTTATAGACTCCTCTCTATTTGGGTAAGCCTAACAAATAAACTTGTGCATTGGGTCGGGTCACGACCGGGGTGGGTCACAAATCTTACGGGTTGGGTTGGGATCGAGTTAAAGAAGATACAAAACGGGTCGGATCTGGCCAAAAAAGATGCATAAAGGGGCCAAGTCGATCAAAAGAGAGTTAAAATATATCTATAGAGGGTGATAATCTACCTGTATCACGTCCAATCTTTGGCAGTGGCCATTGACAAACAAGTGTGAAACATCCATTACCTGATAGTATTTAAAAGCCTTGAAAACTATTGACCCGACTTGACCCTTTAAAGACCCAATATAATATGATCTTTTAAAAGGCCGACTCAATCAAATCCGCAATTAATTAGACCCCTTAATTAAA
This sequence comes from Dysphania ambrosioides, assembly GCA_026401315.1. Classification (NCBI taxonomy): domain Eukaryota; kingdom Viridiplantae; phylum Streptophyta; class Magnoliopsida; order Caryophyllales; family Amaranthaceae; genus Dysphania; species Dysphania ambrosioides. The sequence goes on from CM048666.1 coordinate 24,794,450, forward strand.
GGGCTGGTAAAAAAAACCCTCCAATTGAAACATATATGCTAACAAACATGTGAACTATGGAACAACACCCACTTTTATTCATTCTCAAATTAGAAAGTTGGTACTTCAAATCGTCAATTCGTCAGCTGGTGCTTTATTGCATTCTAGCTATCCTTATCCTATGTTTTACAGCTCCTATTTTGGTAGCTTCTTCATCACATTTCTTTCTCCACATTTGTTCCAAACGTGTCGCTGTAAATCATTCATATGAAAAGATGGCGTATGAATGTATGATTACCCGACCTCTTTTCATTAATTATTAATTGTGTTTATCAAATAATGTAATTTCCATGATCAAAATCAGCAGTAATTTTCTTAAGGTGCGCACCACACATCAATGCAACATAACCAAACTTTTTGGGAGTCGTTTTTGAAGTTAACAAGCTGTCTGTCTTAGGTATTGGGGGCCATTTCGAACTTCCACAGGCGGAAGTTTGTAGTGTTTGCTAGTTCGATTGGCCACCTTTCGGATTTATTCATATTCATAATATAATTATATTGTACGTTACGTGCCACCACATTATGGAACAACACTTGCTACAAGAGGGCAAGCGCTGCACAATTGCACATACCTTAGATTGAAGATTACATTTTTTTTTTCTTATTTTTTCGACATTTCATAAACGTACAGAAATTAAACAAAATTTATATAAAGCCTAAAAAAACTAAATCATTACCCTTTAAATTATATATTAAAACACGACTTTAAATTATATACTAAAACACGAGATAAAGGACAATAAACTTCTTACGCCTAAAGCTTTATTCTAAAGTCTTAGGATATCCTAAAGTTTTTTTTTTATTTTTTTTTTATTTTTTTTATCTCTTGGGCACTTGCTTAATTCTTGTTGGTGAATTGTAAAGAAGGGAGTATCAACGTATAGTATAACGTCTTCTTGACATCGTATCCTTTCCTACGGCCGTTCGGAAAATAAAAATAGATTCTAGTTTATGAAGTTAGTTACATTATGTTTGTTACATTATATATTTTAAAGAACACATTATTGAAATGATGATTACCATGCACTTTTGGGCTGTAAGTGCTACTTTGAGCATCAAACAAATAACAAGTTGTAAGTATCTAATGATTATTATCACTAAATATTGATTATTTACAATCCTTTTTTTATTAAACGAATTTATTAAATTAAGTAGTTGACAAATAATTCCTGCCATCAGATAATGATGGTTAAATTGGATTTATTCTATTCCTAAGTCTAAGCAAGAACCTAATGTCACTGCTTGTATGATTGAGTAGTCTTTAACTAGTATATCAATATCTCATCCATGCAATTACGCAGCTTTAAAAGATATACCTAATTTGAAATGAGTTTATGAAGATCTTTTATACTTTACCAATGTCACACTTTTCGGCTAATATGACGGTTTTAGCCAATATTTTCACTTAATAGTTATATTTCAATTATATCATTTATCATAATAATAGAAAATTGAAATGATATAAGACAACATTATTGTATGGTCAATCTAAGAATTTAATAAGGGTTTGAATTAAACTTTACTCCGTTTATGTTGACTTTGCCATATAGTGGGTTAAGTGTTGAGAGATAAAATAATTTTTTGAGTCTGTTATCATTGAACAATCGAGAAGCAAATTATTTTTTGACATTTAATAAAACGTAGTTAACCTTTTGGATAGTGCAATTAAATTTTCACTGTTCATCCTCGTCATTGAAGGTCCCAAACACCTAATGACTCGCGAGAGTACTACACACTATAGCCTGATGCCTACCATACCTTCTTCGCCACCCATCTTACATACATGTTCGATACTTTCAAATTGAATTGCATATATATTGATCTCTTAAAAACGAAGATTTTAAACTTTTCATTTATTATTCGTTTTAGGTCTCTTATATTTAGTTTTTATTTTTATTTATTTTGTATACGACATCTTCTAACAATAAAAAAGAGGATTTTATGTCCATTTAATACATATCATATTCACCCCGACCACCAACTTTGTCCATCTACATAGTGAAAGTATATGTATCAAATGTGAACTAATGGAAGCTCTAACTATCATAGAGGAATTACCTTTATAATTATTCCTCCTTTTGTAGGGTTTTGAGTACTACTCGCCCCCACCCATCCCTTTTCTTTTTTAGATAATCCCTACTTATGTTAATAGCTAGCTTAATTAAGTATCTTCTAAGAGTTGTTGGTCCACTTTGGTGGATAAATAGTCAATAGTCAATAATCAATACTCCCTCCGTTTTTTTTTTCTTCCCGTTTGAAATCAGGGAAAAAACTCAATATAATAATTTAAAAAAGGGAAGATTCTATGAAATGCATTAAATATAAAGCAAGTGGGAGGGTAGAGATTCCATTAAAATTAAAACAAGTGGACTAATTGTATTTATTGATATTTTGAGAATAGAAAATGGTCATTTATAAAAATAAAAAATGTAATACCCAATGGGTGAATAGTAGAATGAGGTTATTTATGTCATAAAATATCATATTAAAAATGATTTTAAATGGAAAGAATTTTTCGAAATTTTCCAATGGGGAATACAGGAAAGAAAAAAAATGGAGGAAGTAATTAATAATCAATGCCTCCTTAGTAATTCAACCATCTTAAATATCAACTACATTAAGTTGATGTTTTCTCATAGTAAGGGTTAGTAGTTAAAAAAAAAACTTCTTTGAAAATGATAATTTGCATCAAATAAGCAAGTCTCTAGAGATATATGTGAGGATTAAATGTCAATTTTTATTAACTTTAAGAGGGCAACTTTTATCATATTAAAGGGTCATTATTACTAAGAACGTAATAATTTTATTGTATCTCGTGTGTATATAATACTTTGTGTTTCTTTTTGGATATTCATATCTTTTAGTTAGGAAAAAAAATTAAAAAATAAAACAGCATGTCAATCTTAGAGATAGTTATGCATGTTATCATAGGAAATAATAACACATATCATTTGCGAAATTGTGTCTTTTCTTTTAGGGTAAGATATAGAAGGAAAAAATTACAAAGCCCATGAAGATATCAAACCCAATTTGAAATTCAATTATAAGGATGACTACCAAGAAGACCGAATAGGGTTTTGCTTAAAGCTGGCCCGGCCCAAAGTTGAGCATTAATGTAAAACCTGCCTTTTGATGCAAGGATAGTTGAAGTGTTTAACAACCTAAGTACACTCTAAACTTGCTCAAAAGTAAGATTAACGAAACTTAATGTTTTTAGCTAATGATGAAAGGTTGATGCAAAAATTGGTTGTGGCTTTTACTTGACTAATTATACCATCTCCAAGATTAAATAATACAATTAACAAAGAGAGGGTATATTAGTATATGTGTATAATATGGGATTGCAATAATTTCACTAAATAAGAATAGAAAATAAATTGAGGGGAAAATGGCCACACCCTCAGCAAATTCTTCAAGGAAACTGAAAAAATGGAGATGCGGGGTATCGATCCCCGTACCTCTCGCATGCTAAGCGAGCGCTCTACCATCTGAGCTACATCCCCACTAATTGATTACTCATTGCATGTATTTTAATAGTACCTTATACACAATTCTTTACAGAGTACTGAATGCCATCCATTCCTATCTGCTTTTGTATGACCAAACTTGCTAACGTAAATAGCTACTGTCTAAGTGCTTAAGCTAGTGAAGTTTTACCGTAAAATTCATTGTGCCATAAACTTCGATATATGTGTATTACGTATCAATTATGCAGAATGTAAAAGGTGTATTTTGTACATTACATTTTTCATGTACAACGTAATGTACATTTTCTATCTACATAATATACATTTTTTGGAGCGGGTGTACCATGAGCACCCTGGTGCACTGTCCACCTATTATACAAATCTTAGTGTCATGTTTTAGTATGAGTGGAATATCTGTGTCTTTTTCTTTTTCCTTTCCCTTTGTTCGAAAGAAAAAAACAGAAGTACATGGTTGATTACAGGCACATGTATGCTGACCTTTGAACTCTATATGATTTACATATGTTTTCGGCTTTTCCTGATGTTTACAGAAATTATCTACAGTTCTGTTGCTTTACTTGCTAGCATGAAACCAAAAGAGGGCCTAAAGTTGTCTTTATACTGTAGTGACATAGCTATAATCTATCCAATTACATATGCTCCTGGGTGCTACTAGATGAGATGAGATCAGACGATCGTCCATTAAAATTGTACTCAAAAGCACTCAGATGATCCATTGTCACAACTTTCAGCAGTTGCATATTGTTAGGTAGCTGGATTTTCTGCGATACAGAACACTTGCAGGGCAATAATATTGCTCAAGAACAACTTGAAACTAGTTTAATTAGTTTGATATTATCATGATGAATGGAATCTTCTTCAGAAATTTCAATTCCTTGTAGTTAATACTTGTTACGCCGATGTGCAGAGAAGCAATTTGATTAAGTCAGAACTAATTTTTCCCCTTGTAATCTACACTCTTCCTCTAATACTTCTCTGCATTATCCCTGTAAAAAAAAAAAAAATAACAGAAGGAAAAAACTCAAAATGTTCAGGTTTAAATTAAGGCTTTCTAATGTTTCCTGAATGTCTGCTCTTCATCCTGTCATTCTGTGAGTTCCTAACTTCCTACCGCTGTTTCCTGTTCTTCAGTCCTGTTATTTGTGAGTATTGCATCATGAAAAAATACAATCTTAAAGTAGTTGGCTCCAAAAAAGTATGTCTTATTATGCTCATCATGACGTGTTGTTATATGATTCATCAACTTACAGATGTATTGAACAATTCTCATTCGGAATCATCACCTTGACGAGAAGGACTAGCTGATGATTTCCTAGGTATTTTTATCTCTAAGATTTTGTCATTTTTAACAGCTACCTCGGTCTTCTTATAATCCGCATTATCTGGAAATTCAATCCTTCGAACAAATCCATGTTCCCACCAATGACTACTTTTCCAGTCCCTGACCTTTGGATCAATCAGTTGCTTCCACTGCCCACTAATTTCAAGTATCTTTCCCTTCTCCACACATACCTGTACAGAATCTTCTCCTACACCTGTAAGAGCACACCACTTGTGTCATATGCAGTAGCAGTTAGTTGATAGGAGATCATTTGAGCAAGTTTGAGAAACAATTGTCACACATCAGCAGATCTTATCTAATAGCACTTTGTAAAGAATTAGTTTTTTGAATACTGATTACATACGTAGACAAAAGCATAAATGACAGATAATTATTGTGTATGTTCATGTTTGTTGTTTCTTTTAGTGGAATCTTGCCAATATTCAGGAAATAAGAACTCTTGTGACTACTTTGATCATTTTATGATACAATATTCAGGAATTCAGACTGAAAAAAGAACAACAAAAACTCACCAGGTAATTCAGCTTTCAGTACATACTCTTTATCATTCTGAAACCAATCAACTTGACTACGGGCAGAGGCTCGTAGAATGGAGAGCAAAACCTCAGCCTCAAACTCCCACAGAGGGAAAGCATCAGAAGGATCAAAAAACTTGCCAAACAGCATAGGACTAAAGAGTGAACCATCACCAAATACTCTGCGGGTTACTTGATTTCCTTTCGCTAAGAAGGCTTGGAAATCAACTTCTGTAAGGGGAATGATCCATTTATGCAGTGTCTGATCTTCCAGGAGAACATCAATTTGTCTGCTGCTAGCCATCATAGGTGCTGAGGCTATTGTAAGAACTCGAGTTTGAGTTTGAGTTTGAGTTTGGAAATTTTGGTATTTTGTTGGAGTGCAGTTTTAGTTTTATTATTCTTATAGTCTTGAAGGAAAATCTTTAACCAAAGTAAAAGAGAACAAATTCCTTTAGAATCTTAAAAGTAAAACAGAATACTTCTTTCTCTCTTATCACTTTCTCATTGGCATGTCACGACTTGTATTACTGTCTCTTTGATGGATCCTAGACTTACCCTTCGTTTTCGATGTAATTTTGAACATTGGTCTTCATATACACATTTCCATATTTGCACACTTCCAAGGTGAATATCGTTTCACAAGTCTCAGTCTTCACCTGTTCTAATTGTTCTGTGCAAAGTAGAGAAGCCTAAATTTGACTTTTTTTTGTTTTTCTGTATAAATTCTCTTAGTCTCACCTGTGGAAAAATGTTCATTTTTGTGTTACTCAAAAAACCTGGACAGTCTGCTTAAGGTCATCTGTAGATAATCACTTCCCAAGCAAAGTCGTGTACGCTTACCTCATACTCCCTTTGTTCCTATAAGAAAGCTCCATTTGACTTTTACTGTCTCCGAGATATGATTTTAAACGTTTTTATCTCCAAATTTGTAAGACAAAAAGTTACGACAACTTAATATTCTAAAAATTTACATAGAAATGCATCCAACGAGATCCCACTTAAATATATTATTTCTTATAACATGATTAAAATTTATGGTTAAACTTTTCAAACTTTGACTCAAAAAATAAAATGGGGCTTTCTTATATGGACGGAGGGAGTATTACTTACCACTTGTAGAAAAGACTTTCTATTGGAAGATTCATTAAGGCAAAATTAAGTTTCAGAGAAAATTTCATTAAAATCAACTTCATTAGTCACATTTTTTATGCATAAACACCAGGGATTTAGCTTAGCAAAAATCATTATTTAGGAAAATTAAGTTACATCATTTAAAAAAAAAAAAGCTGTTTTGATCGGGAAAATTTAATTATACATAAGTCTTAATAAATGGAGGCAAGTAAAAATCAGTTGAAGAGAACGGGATTGAAATCATACAGATATGCACTATTATAACAGTGGTTTCTGATAGTGACCCCAGACTATACTAATCAAAGCTCAATAAAGCAATGACTTTGTGAACCAGGTTTAAATGCTTGTACTTGAAATGTCATTTTCAGCTAATAATATGCTTATTTAATCAGACTTCAATGGATGTCATTAACTGATTATGCATGCGATTATGAAGATTTTAAAAGGTAAAGGCAACATATAGTGTGATCATCGTGAATGTATGCTAGTCATAGCAACATGCAATGTGAGAACAGAATATTTGTCCTGACTTTTTTTTTTTATGTGTGTTAGTGATGAGGCATGTTCTCTCATCTTCAGTTGCTTTTTTGGATTGAAAGTCGGCTAATAAAGAATGTGAAGTATGATTTGCTTTTGGTTTTAGCATCTTAAGGCTGCTTTTTTTTTTTCTATTTCTTTAAAGGAGGGTTTGGATCAGTTTCATATATGCTTTATCTTCATGACCTCTAGAGAATTGCAGTCTCTTTCTGAAGTGGTTAGTGCACCACCAATGTGCAAGAGATAATGGCTTATACGGTAGTATCCCTTCGTTGCTATTTATTCGTTAACTTTTTACGATATAATTTAAAACGTTTTTTTTTTCTCGTACTAATGGCTTTAATATTTTTGTGGTTTGATTCATTCGGGTTTGTTTATTGTACACTTCTTAAATGTCATTTTACGTGCCATTCACTTTTGCATGCACAAGGATCAATTTTAAGATGTTCCTGTTGGATTCCTCCACAGCTACCTAGTAACTAGTAAGCATATTTTATTTTGTTTTATCATTTTTATTTCCTCACCTCCTAACTTCTAATATAGATTATAGTGGAGTCACTTGGACACTACCAATTAGAACCCTCTATTCCTCTAATTTATGAATTTAGAGATACTCTTCAACATGTAATCTACTCCTCAGAAATTGTTATTTTTCTTTAAGTCGTGTTACTTCTTGTGAATTAACATGCTGTTAATGAATTAATTTCGATTAAGGGTCTGTGAAAATAATGGACTTTTTGCAATTGCATAAGTGACGCTTTATAAGATCTTACCATGATTAAGGAAGTTTATTGTTACGATTATTATTCCATTTTTAGCTTAAAATAATTGATAATAAAATCAAATAACTTCTATTTTTATGTGAAAAAAGTTCAATTTCAACCACATTAATATGAAAGTGAAGTCTCCCAAATAGTTGGATTTCGATAGTCACTTAGATGTATGGCATCCAAGTTTACTAAATGGATTGACTATTTTAAACTAAATCAATCTCAATTATAGAAGGTTGTTAGATCATTGAGATTCGATTTGGGTCACATTCTAAAACTGCTTTTTAATTTGGATAGGGGTTGAGTTTGGTCAATTCACGTCAACTCATTCATATGTTTATTATCAATTAATTTATTTTGAAAAACAAAAATAGATTAATTTAAATTATCTTTAGTCAAGTCAATTTCGAATCAACTAACTTAGAGACATAATCTAATATAGAAAGATAACTTCAGTTAATTTTCCAACTCGAAAATTATAATTCACTGTGGGACTTTGGTTGTATTTACTATTTAGGCGGCCAATTCCGTGTTCAATTCGGTCCGAATCTTCTCAAACAATGAGGAATGACCGAATGATCGGTTCTCATTGAATTTTCTGTTGATTATTTAAACCCACCAAAATACCCCTTCACAACTTTTTTGATTAATTATCCCTTCACAATAATAACGCGATCAATTTTATCTTCCGTACAAAGTTACATTACATTTCCTCCTCGATTGTTGGATGTAGTCAATGTTTCAAAATTGAGGGTCCAACCTCCAAAGTTTCAGCTTGAAATATCAACAAAAGAAACGCATGCAGATTGAAATTCAACCAATATCCTCAATTGTGTTCTTCAAAATTTGGACATGTGCCTAGAAATTTCTGCATTTGGATTGAATTTTTTTAATTGGGTATTGCCCAAAGTTCAAAATTTTTGGGATTAGGGTTTGTGTGTCAGCTTGAAACTAATCGAATTGGTTCCAAGTTGGTAACTTTTGGGCGTTTGTATTGAGAATTCAATTGGGTATTGTTCAGTTACTACAAAAGGAGGGAAATTTGTTGAATTTATGATAAATTGTTTGAATCCCAATTTAGGTTTTATTTTGTTGATTGATGCTGAAATTTGAGGTTCTGGGTTTGTTGATGAGATGAGAAGTATTGTTTGTGTGTGTGATAGTGAAGCTGCCAATAATGGGATTGAAAAATATGGGGTATTCAATAGTTTTTGTTCTTCTGTTTTGGTCGCTTTTGGGAATGACCCTGGAAGATAGGACGGTAATCAGGGAGATTCTTTCGGGTTTCAACGTCGGTTACGCTTCTGATGAGTTGGACGAAAATTTGGTATGACATGTGTTTATATTTTCTGTCAAATTATTAGTTTGATGTATGAACTTTTGATATGCACTAGCTTGTGGAGCTGTTCAATATCATAATTTTCTGTAATTCGTGTTTACTGTTATGTTTTTATTGCTGCATCCTGTTATGTTGGCTTCTCAGAAGAAAGTAGCATCTTGCAGGCTAGCCGAAGCTAGCAAAAACTTGAATGGATTGATGTAGGGTTTGTGGTTTGCTATTCTGTAGAACATGCATTGTTAAAAGGTTGCTTGGTTAGAGTTCACTTTTGTCTTGATGGTACTTTGGACTTTCCATCCCGACATTGTGTACTGTTGAGAGCATTTGGACATAGCAAATTAGAATAAACTCACAGATGGCTTATTAGATTAGCTAGCTCTAATTGTTGCCGTGATTTACTATGTGGTGTGAGTGGAAGCTAAATGCATTGTGCTCCTGCACCTTTGGCCACAAGGTTAGGAGATCAATTCTTATATAAGTCGTATAGTTAGCTTATGCTTTTGAACCATATGTACTAGGCCTTTGAGGCTTTGATTAGCCTCCTATTTGGTCCTGTCACCGAGTTAGGGGGCAGATGTTGTGTTATACCTATGAGTGATAAGATTAAGGAGAAATGTTAAACAGGCAACTGAAAAGTATCAAAGGGTAATTATTATTATCCTGCCTCAACTACCTATTATAATCTAGTAGGAAGTGTAAATTATTGAGAATAATTTAAATAATATTAAAGCAACTTCGACATACTATATCCATTTTATTTTTGGGGGGAGGGGGAGGTTGGTTACAACATCAATATTGAAATATTAGACTGATCGCAGTCCTTTCCTGATTCGCCAAATCATGTTTAGTTGTTCAGATCATATGTATACAAAATTAACCTGTCATGGATACTTATATAAGTTTCCAGGTGCTGAGTTTGGTTAAGTCTGCTTTTAGTGCTTTAACCTCAAGAATCACAAAGTTCATAGATGTTTGAATTGGCTTTATTAATGTCCCCTTTGCAATTTTCTCTAATATTTCATCAGCAGAGTTGTAATTTGAGTCCCTTTGGCTATGGTTTCACTTCTTAATGTTTAACCTTCTTACCTCTCATCATCCGCCTTATTCTTCTGCTCCTTTTATGTCACTTTCTTTTTCTTTTGCCATGGGAGGGAGGAACGGGTTGCAGTTACTTTTTCGAGATGTTTATGCATTTTATGAAGTTAAGCTATGGGCCCTTTGCATACTGCAATGCCTAACTGTATTTTATCTAACAATGTGGGCAGTTGGAGATAATAGCTATTAGCTGCAAGCTTTAGTTGATTCATGTGAATCGAATCTATATTGAACTTAGTAAACCAGATGCTTCAGGTGCAAGAAGTGGAAAAATTCTCAACAGTCAGGCATTAACAGAGGAGAATGTTTGGAAAGCTCTCAGCATTCTAGAGCCAAAGAAAAGTATCATCAAATGCTTCACGAAAAGTAATTATATCTCCTCAATCTCTGATGATGATGCTAGTTGGTTCCATAAAGATGTGAATTCCCAATTCCTTAAGTTGAAGCCCTCTGCTGACTCAAGAAGGATTCTGGCTGAATCCCCTCTGTCATCGTCTCTTGCTCCTGCCCCTTCACCTCAACCTTCTGGCTCTAAACACTCTGGTTCAGAGCGGAAAGCTCCACCTCCAGAAGACAGTTTTTTCATTCCAATTTCTGTTCCCAACCCTCCATCAGCAAATTTAAATGGGGTACATTCTGAGTCTGACTTAGTAGCAGATAATGGCAGAAAAGACCACAGCCGCACTACTATTGTTGTTGCTGTTGTTGTTACTGCATGCTGTGAATCAGAAGAGACCTCCTATAACTCAGGTGTACACTTGGAAGAAGAAGAAAGCATGACATAAGTAAGAGTAAGCAGGAGTACAAGAGTATGGGGCACCAGTAACTATTAATGAAATATAGGAGCATTTTATGTATAGAATATAGTCTTAAACAAGGCAGTAAATAAATCATAGTTTGTTGAGGTTGTTACATAGGCGGTTAGGGAAAGAATATTACAGTAAGGAAGACTATTTATATAAGCATAGTCACTCATTGTACATGTTATCAAGAAATTAATATACACAAATCTTTGGAGAGAATCTGCCTCTCGAAAGCAGGTGCACTGTGTTGGTTCGTTGCCTGAGTCTTGTTCTGGTTTGTTGTTGTTCGAGTCTCGTTTCAGGCCCGATCTCCGGCACTGGATTTGTTACATTTTTTGCTGCGTTACTTATATTCTTATGCTGCCGTAAAGCTTTCGGTGGATGTTCCAAATTGGAACGTAAGGATGGCAGGCCCCTTCTAAGCTTAAGCTCTAGTGACTTCTCTGCTAATGGTATCAGTCATTTGACGTAGTCTTTTTTGTTATGCTGTATTGGAAGTCCCGTTTCTAAATGGTGTATGAATTTGGGTTTATCTTTCAGGTTCATCTCCAAAATATTGGGCTTATGAAAGTTCTGTTCACAAAGGAAATTCTATCCACTTGAATACCACACTAGGTGGTGTGCCTTCAAATCTCAAGTTATCAATGGGATCAGCTACGAATGTGATGGCAAGTGCAACTTCCATAAACACTTCAAATGTGTCAAGCAATTGTAACGTATTACTAGCGCTGAAGCCACCTCCTGGAAGATATGGTGTGCCCTCTTCTTGAAAGCCTCCTTTGAGGCCTCCCCCTGGGAGAGCAGATCCCTTGCCACCTGCATGTCCTGCTTCCATGAGACGAGTTCCAAGCACAGGAGGCCCCCCTCCTCCTCCTCCTAATCCCCCAGCAGCAGCAGCCCCTCCTCCGCCTCCTCCCAAAAAATCAGTCCCACCTCCTCTTGGGCCTCCACCACCAGCTCGTGGGGGGAAGCCTGGTCCTCAGGCATCACCACCGCCAAAGGGTGGTAGTACACCATCTCGGCCCCCACCAATTGCAGTCAAAGGTAACAGTAGCTCTGCTAAGGGGGATGATGCTTCAAAAGCAAAGCTAAAACGATTCTTCTGGGACAAGGTTCAAGCCACCCCTGAACATTCAATGGTCTGGGACCAACTTAAATCAAGGTCTTTCCAGTGAGTTTCCTACTTCAATTTGTTTGTCATTTCCCTGGCCATTGATTGTATATTACCTATATTCTTTCGACCATCTTTACAGATTCAATGAAGAGATGATAGAATCATTAATTGGTTTTTCTGATTCTGAAACCCAAAATAATAAGAAAGTCTCTTCATCTCGTGACCCACCATCCCAACTTATAGATCAGAAGAAGGCACAAAATCTGTCTATCCTTTTGCGGGCTCTGAATGTGACTACAGAAGAAGTTCGTGATGCTCTGCTGCTGTGAATCATATCCTAAGTATCTCATTACACAGGTGTACAGACGAAGAAAGAACAAGAAACAACCGAAGCATAAGTCTACTGAGCAAGTGGGGGGAATGACGAAATAATACAGATGATGTAACGGAATGTAATGAAATATAGTGTATATATATAATACAATGTAAGGGAGGAATAATTTAGGAGTTGTTACAACAAAATGTCAGATACGCTACTCGATTTGAGGAAGGGAAATGTAACGCCAATTTCGAACCTTACTACTAATTAAAAGGCTGCACTTCCATCCTAACAAAGCTCCCAAGGTTGGCCAACTTTTTGCTGAGCACAATCGCACAGCCATGGCTACAGCATAAGTTGAAATTGAACATTTGCCAAGTTGAAACCAAACGATAAATACGCAATAAATTCCCGCAAATTTCATCGTAGTTTCATTCAAATGAGAAACTTATACACATCAAGAACAATCTATCCAAAAGCCCCCCCTATAATATTAAAACTAACCACACTACAATTAACCCAAATCCAACAACTAACAGCAAACGTAAAGATCGAAAACCTAACTAATATCCTATAATCTAATCAAATGAAAATCATCAACATCGAATTTCAAGGTTCCCAAATGAGATGATTGAGATCCCTTGCTTCATTTGATCAACATACAAATACCTCGGTTCTTAAGCGTCGTCATCAGTGGACTTGTTGCCGCCAGCTTTCTTTGGGAGCAGAAGATTGTGAATGTTGGGCATTACACCACCATTAGCGATTGTCACATCTCCAAGCAATTTGCTCAGCTCTTCGTCATTCCTTACTGCCAATTGTATGTGCCTTGGCACGATTCGGGTTTTCTTGTTGTCTCTTGCTGCGTTTCCTGCCAATTCCAACACCTACCAACATCCATATTCAAATCTTAATCCACAATTCTTCAACACACTTCCACAAATATCAAGCTTTATTAAGTAACCAATCCAATTCCTTCAAAAACATAAATATGTAACCAATCCACAACACAGGCTGATCCATCCAAATGATTCTAACTTAGTTTCGATTCAGTATCAAATACTTCAAACGTTCCAAATTAATCGCAATTACGAAAAAATCAATAACCAATAGAGACCCTATATTCATCAAGAAAAAAGAGCAAAAATCAAGTCAGCTCAGGAATCGAGACAGGACAGATAAATACCTCAGCCGCAAGGTACTCAAGGACAGCGGCGAGGTACACCGGAGCTCCGGCACCAACACGCTCGGCGTATTTGCCAGCCTTCAAGAACCTGGCAATACGACCAACAGGGAACTGCAAGCCAGCCTTACTGCTTCGCGACGTCGCCTTCTTCGCTGCGCCCGAGCCTAAGGTTTTACCTCTTCCTGCCATTTCTCCGGATAATTAAGAGAGAGAAATTGAGGATTAGTAGAGAGAGAATTAGAAATGATTTAGTGATAGGTTCTATTTGTTGTGCTTATATAGAGGTGATAGTTTGGGAGTTTGAATATTGGCCAATCAAAGTGAAGCACACGGATCGTAGGGTTTTGCCGTTGGATTATGGTGAGATCTACGGTCATTGGATTCTTTATTTTTTCCAGTTTTTTATTAATTAAATTTTGGGGGCCTAAATTATGGGGTGTACCGAGAGTAGACATTTACATATTTACCCCTTAACTAAAAAGTTCAAACTAACGGAGTACGGAGGGCCTCCTGTTGAGAGTCAGAGAGTGTTATCACATTGGGTGTTTGGGTTTGGGTTTGGGTTTGGGTCATGCCCCAAGTCAAGTCCAGTTATGTGCCTATTCTTCGTAAGAATTTGAGTTTATGTTCTGGTAAAAGTTTGACCATTATTAGATTTCAGCGAATTTAAGTCTAAATAAAAGCGTAATATATATTTTCTATCCCTATTTTTTTAATTTATTTGACTTTTTATAATCTCTAAAATATAATTTAAAATATTTTTTCTCGAAATTCGCAAAATAAAAATTACAAAATCTTGATATTTTAAAATTTTACATTGAAATCATTCTATAAAATCCCACAAAATAGGTTTTCTTGACATAATGAGAATTTACATTTAAATATATTAAAGTTTATATTTCATAAATAAAAATGGAGCAAAAATAAAGAGACTTATATTTTGATATATATGTTCTACTTTTCTCAATATAATATCCGCTAGAAAAGATTAAAAAAAAAAGGTTCACCTAATTTGACATTTTTAATTGGATCTGATCTCTAATTTGACTAAACATTATTTTTTTTTGTACATATATCCATAAGAGAAAAAATAATCAGTATAAATGTTATTAGATATTTAGATAATATAATACGGAGTAATGTCTAATATGTAAAAGAGAATTACATTTATGAATTTTTTTTATTTTTGAGCCAAAAAAATTAAAAAATTCAAAAAATAAGCTACTATTTAAAATAATTTCAAAAATAAGCCAATTTAGATTCAAAAATAAAACGCTACCCAAGGCAACGTTTTAGCTCGAAAAAAACTCTATCTAGGGCAGCGTTTTGCATGGGGCTGGGTTTTAGGGTAAATTCTAGGTCAGGGGAAAACGCTGCCTGGGACAGCGTTTTAGGTAAAAGAAAAACGCTGCCCAAGGTAGCATTTTTTCTAAGGCCCAGTTTTTTTTTTTTTTTTTTTTTTTTTTAAGAAAAACGCTGCCTGGGAAGTGTTTTCCCCTGACCCAGATTAACCCTCCTACATCTAGAATTATTCTAAAGAAAAACGCTGCCCAGGGCAGCGTTTTTTTCTGACCTATAACGCTGCCTAGGGCAGCGTTTTCATATGACCCAAAATTTCCATCCAAATTCAGCCCCATGTAGGGCAGCGTTTTTTTATTAGGTATAATGCTGTCCGGGGCAGCGTTTTTAGTCCGACCCTAAATTCGGCTTATTTTTTAACATAGTTTGAACAATAGCTTATTTTTCAATTTTTTTTTTTAAAAAGCTTAAAAATAAAAAAATTTCGACATTTTTAGATAATATAATAGGGAGTAATTTCTAATATGTAAAAGAGAATTACATATTACACAAATTAGATAATGTCTAATATGTAAGCTTCAGTCGTCTCAGTGCTCGTTGGCGGTGTTGCTCTCTTGCAACTTCGCCATTGACATGGCAAGAGGAAGAGCAAGACCTCGAAAAAATCCGACTCCCCACCACCGCAATCTCCGAAGGAAATCGGTTGCCATCTAAAGGTATGAAGTTGTCCTATATCTCCTTAATTAATGCTTAGAGATGAAATTGAGGATGAAGAATCTTCTAGATAGGCTAAGGCAATTATATATATGTATGTTGTTGGTGGCTCTTCCCCAATGAAATATATTGCTACATTTTAAAGCAAACATTGGAGCTTTGAAATGCAACCTGACATATATACTTTGTGGTGAAATTTCACACTATGGAGGAACGTAATGAGGTTTGTGTTAGCGCTTCGAAGATATGGGCATCTGACTTCAGTTTTTTGATTGAAATTCTTAAAAATGATTTTGCAAGAAGTGTCGACAAGCTGGCCATTGTTGTGATAAACAGCCAGAGGTTAGGCCGCAGACAATCGTAAAGTAGAAGAACATGTGGGTTCTGCAGTCTGGAAAACAGATAGATAGTGAGAAAAAGAGGGGAGATTTTCAAGCTGAAGCTTGGGAGATTGAATGGACCATCCCTCGAGAAGATTTTCAAGCCTACTGTGGTGGAATCGTCTGTACTGTTCACCATTGACAATCCTTATACACTACTGCCAGTGGACATAGGTGTGTTTCTTGATGTGCAAGCAACAAATATGGATAAAGGGAAAGGTAAAGTGAATGAGGGCTGGGACGACTTCCCCTTTGGTGCACCATGAAGCTCCTAACCTTGAACATCAAGATGAAACAGTCTGGTGCCATTATTTAAAAACGGGTACTTTCACTTTGAAGGATGGATGTAATTTCCTGAGAGTTAGGGAAAAAACAACTACCAAAATGGGAGATATGGGGACGTTTTGGAAGAAGCTAGCTAGTTTTGAAAACTTAAGGTTCAGCCTAGACATCTCCTATTTGGATAGAAAATTCTTCATAGGGCTATACTAGCAAAAGAGGAGCTAACTAGGAGAGGCATACAAGTTGATTAGTACTGCCCCATCTGCAAGACTACTCTAGAATCACTAGAGCATCTCTTTCGTGATTGTGATCTGAGGTAACCAAACATATTTGGAGATCCTCCTTTTTAGGACTTCAAATCTCTAATATTAGCCTAATGTAGAAAGATGGTTTCAAAATTGGCTAAATTATTTCATGAAGAAGGATGACCATGATCAAGGAAGAGCAGAATCGTTCTTCTACTTTGTTGGAGTATATGGATCCATCGAAATGATGTTTGCTTCACTATCTCTGATGAATGGAGGTTGCACGCTTTGGCTTCTCAAGACCGGAATAGAAGGGCATTAAATCAATCTCCTCTATCAATCCATTTTTGGACAACTGGAAAGCTCCAAGAAAGACACTTGACTATAGTTGAAGTGGATGGAGCATGAAAAAAATAAAGAACATAAACCAAAGATAGACCATCCATGCAAAATTTGGATAGAAATGAAGGAAGCTCGAAAGTTGGGTGAAGCATGGCTTATTCGAACAAACAGCGCTAGAGGTTCTCATGGACCCTTCTAAGTCCCCTAAGGAACTGAGAAGTCTAGAAGAACATATTATTCTAGAGGCTACCTACTTCTTGTTTTTCACTTTTTTCAAGATCTCTAGATTTTTGGTAAATAATGCTCACATTCTAGCTGTCAAAGCTAGAGAGGGACTATACTCTTATATTTTATATTTCATATTGCCAAAATAAAGTTGTATTAAGCCTCATAAGAAAAAATAGGTACAATCCTTTTTGTTTTAATATAACATTGGAGCGTCGCTATTATTGAAACTATAGTCAAATGTTAATAAATTTAGTGAAGTTTCTAAAACTATTTTTAAAGTTTGTCCTGTAATTCGTAACTATGACTTTGATGATAACAGAAGAATCTAGATTGCTTGGAATCCTAATAAGGTTCCTGGAAGTATTCTATCCCATGTTGCTGAAGTTAGTAATACTAGAGAATTTCATTTCTTGGTTGTTTATGCTTATAATACAGCTAATCTTAGAAGGGATTTTTGGTTGTACAAGTGAATTGCAGAAGGGGAGTACTGGAGTAGTATTGAAGAAAATATCTGGCAACAAAAGGCTAGGGCTTTTTGGATCCATCTAGAAGATTCTGACACGAAATTCTTTCATGCTTATGTGTAGAAGAGGAAAAGTCGGAACACCATTCAGTTGTCAGAATCAAGCTTCCGAAGCATATTTTGATAAGAGGTACGTTGTTCAGTTTTATAAGAAGTTGGTGGGGGAGTGCCATTGAAGTACGTACTTCCTATGGTGGATTGAACAATATTTCAAAGTTCAACACAAGCCTTGAGTTGAATCGTTATCACCAGCTGTAGTTGACTAAGCTTGTTTCTCCAAAGGAAATTAGGATGCTTAGTTTAGCATGGACTTCATAAAAGCTCTAGGCATTAATGACTATGTTGTAAACTTTTATTTGAAAACATGGCGTATCATTGGAAACCAAAGCTCTAGAAATTAATGGCTATGTTTTGTATTGATGGTTACACTGTTCGTATTTTTTTTTTTTTTTGGCAAGGGGAATAGAAGAAATTAAACTAAATTCATTCTAGCCATAGTGGCTAGATTATAGGCTTTGATAACTAATTGTTTACTAACTTTAATAAAAAAATAAACTGAAAAGAATTAGCTAAGGAAAGGATATCAGCCATGAGCATTTTAAATTCCTTCGGTGCACTCTTAGGATTTCGAAGGATTTCTACCGATGTCATGCAATCAGTTTTAATTATCCATGCTGATCCCACATTGATTGCCCACGAAGGCGCTTTCCAAATTGCCAGAAGCTCAGAATGAAGGGCTGAGAAAGTCCAAACCTTATCTGCTTTGTAATGATAAACACTTCCATTAAGGTAGCTCACCTATCCAATCCCTGCTTCAGTAATCAGAACCCCATGAGAAGACTTCTTTTTTCTTCCAAATACCATCAGTTTCAATTATATTACACTGGTTTTCATTAAGAGTGCCTAATTTCCAAAACACTGCCCCTGGAGACTTAGCTTTTTGATCACCATCAAGTGGGATTGTGGCCATGCGATTGCTCACTGATTATGCATCTTTAAGTTTGGATTTCCAATAGCAAGAATAGCCATGATCAATTGGCCCACTCGTGGGATGAGTTAGCTAGGTTAAGCCCTGGGTTACCCGACCTAATGGCCATATCTAACTTAAAAACTACAAACTGATCCAACTTTGAATTAGTTATTCACTTCTATATATGTTTAGTCTTAGATACAAAATTAAGTCACGTTTATGCGGAGTATTATACCTTTAGATATTTTTAAAATGATAGCTTTGTTTCCTCATTTACTCACTTCATTTGGTTTTTTGACTCAAGGATATCTTGTATTGTTATTTAAGAGCAAAAGTTAAGGCGGTAAATGTAAAACATAAATCCTACATTCTCATGAAGACACCTAACCACACCTTGCTGATGAACATATCTCTCACTCCCCAAAAAACTTCAACTCTGGCATTTTCACCATCCTTCTTTTCATCTCTTCGTTATATTTTTCTACCTAGTTTCTAGGGTTTATGCCCTAATCCTTCTCGTTGCACCATCGTATCATATGATGAAGGTAAAACCCTCCCAATTTCTTCGTAGTCATTCCAATATTCCCCCTTTTTTGATAATATGAAACCCTAATTTCTTGAATTCTTTCGAGTTTTGAATGATTGGTATTTGGTTTAGAGGAAAAGAAGGCTATAGATGATTAGAGGGAACAAGAGGAAGAATACGAGGAACTTAGTGATGATGAAGACAATGACAATGTTGATGATGATGAAGATTAAGACAATTATTCATATTTTTCCACAATTTTTAAAACATTTTTTATGGTTTTTGTTCAAGTTTGTTGCTTTTGCATCTTATTTGATTTGAGATTTTGTTTTGGAGTTGCAAAACATTCTAGGGTTTTCAGTTTACAAGAATAATTGTCGGAGAATGTATGTTAGTTTTTTGAGATATTAAGAGGAATTTCGAGCAATTTGCAATGGAAGATTGCTATCATTGCCTAACTTGTGCAACATTTAATTGAAATTCACATTTAGTAATTAAGTAATCACATTATCTTGATGTAATGTCTATATTCATATAGTCAAATTGTTTAGTTGATCATATCTAGAAGATTCTAAAAATAGATACAACCTATTTTCTTCGAAATTCTTTACAAAGTGAAAGCTTTAAAGTTATGAACTAGTGCAACATGGTATTATGGGAACTCTAAAGTCTAGTCGACTGGGTTCAATATAACACTCTTGATTCGCATATGCTACATTTAATACTCCCTCTACACCACACCTGTTGTCAGAGAAACCAAAATTTAAATTTTTCCACCATCCAAATTTATTACCCCAACACCCCCTTTCTTCATTGGCTTTAATTTTTCACTCAAAATATAAATAAAAAACCTCGTTAGATTCTCTCATTCAAAGCACAAAATATTTGTCTCCGAGTCTTTTCTATCTTCCTCCTCTCATCTCCTCCACCCCCTAAGGCCTCAGCAATACCCACTTCAAAGTCTGGCATTTTGCATGTAATTTCTTCACAATTTCACCCCAAAAAAGGTCTAATTTAGGACACTTGGCTGTCATTATTATTGGAACAATTGTTATTCTTCAAAGTAGAAAATATCTTCTCCAAGAATATATACATATATTTTTCACACTCTTCCTTTAGTGTAACATTAATTGCAAGCTTTCCCATTTTTCTAATAAAAACTTGGGTTATATTTTATTGAATTTTTTTTAATTATGAAAAATACAGCATTAACTGAATTCTAGAGAGAGAGAGAGAAAGAGAAATGGAAGGGGGGAAGCAGGGGAGGAGGCAACAGCGCAAGGAGAACAGCAAGCCAAATGTTTGGTTCTCATTGAAGAAATCTCTTCACTGTAAATCTGAGCCGTGTGATGTGCATGATCCAATATTATCATCAAAAAATATTAGCAACAACAACAATAATAATAGTAATAATAGTTATATGATGAGCTCAATACTAACAAGAAAGGTAGGGAGGTCAGGGTGTTCAAGGTCTATAGCAAATCTTAAGGATGTTGTGATTCATGGGAGTAAAAGGCACATTGAGAAGCCTCCAACTTGTAGTCCAAGATCCATTGGGAGCAGTGAATTCTTGAACCCTATCACTCATGAAGTTATCTTGAGTGGTAACAATAATTCCAGGTGTGAGCTTAAGATTACTGGGTATGGTCCTTTTGGTAATTTCAATGATGGGTTCGGAACCGGAGCCGGTGGCTGTGGCGGTGGCAAGGAGGAGTCCACATTTGTGGGAACATTAATGCCAGGTACCCCAGGTCCTGGAGGGCACCCTACAATGCATTACTTCAACAACAGCAAAACCAACCCTACAAATGAGAGGAGTGGAGCAAGGAAGTCGTTTAGTTTGGAGAGGGAGAGGGAAGGATCCTATGTTTTTGGGGGTAGTGGAATTGGGAGTGGGAGTGGGAATGGTAGTAATTGTAATGGGGTAAATGCAAGGAGAAGGTTTTCACTTGAGATTGAGACAAATGGTTCATCATCATCATCATCTTCAATTCATTTGAGTTGTCATAAGTGTAAGGAGCAGTTCAACAAGTGGGATGCACTTGAAGCTCATCATCTCTCTAATCATGCTGGTATGCTTGCAAAATTCCCTTGTTTTAAGTTGCTAAAATCCCTTGTTTTAAGTTGCTAAATTCCTTGTTTTATGTTGCTAACTTCCTTGTTTAAGTTGCTAATTTCAAGAATCTTAGATGGGTTTATGTTGCATCATTCTCTACAAAAGTTGTTTACTTTATTGTAAAAGTGGAAAGTGCTTGAGTTTCATTTAACACTTTTTAGGTCCCTTACTTCAGCTTCTTGACATTCTTTTTGGAATTTGTTTTGTTGAGAACTTTACTTTTTCTTTAGGTTTCCTTTTCCTCTGAATGTGTTCTTAAAGTTGTTAGTATACTTTTCTGGTAATTCTCACAGTAACCTTACAAACATGAGGTCTAGATGTTTGTCATATGCTTACTGTTAACAATCTGAGTACACAGATGTCATTACTGTAATTGGAGGTGCCAAATGGGTCATTTGATTCGGGGTTTTGTTTGGGTCATATTTGGGTTTTAGCCAATTACCTAGCTTATTATGATGCATCAATATAAATTTTCCATATTAGTTTTCGGGTTAGTATCGGCGTACTTAGGTAATTAGGTATTGATTAGTTTTGCCAATGTCCTGGTCCAATGACAGTTCGGAAAAAATTCTGAATGCATAGATGTCTTGGATTCAGAAAAGATTTGATTGGATGAAGTTAGCATAGCTCTTTTTATTGAATATACTGATGTTTGCTGCAGTCACCGAGCTTGTGGAAGGAGATTCTTCAAGAAAAATAGTGGAAATAATATGCAGAACAAGCTGGCTAAAGTCGGAGAATCATTGTGGTCGAATAGAGAGGGTGTTGAAAGTACATAACACTCAGAAAACAATAGCTCGTTTTGAAGAATACAGGGATATGGTTAAGATCAAAGCCAGTAAGCTCCCTAAGAAGCATCCTCGATGTCTAGCTGATGGAAATGAGTTACTAAGATTCTATGGGACTACTGTGGCCTGCTCTTTAGGCATGGATGGATCTTCCAATCTCTGTGGTTCGGGGAAATGTTGTGTTTGTAGAATCATAAGGCACGGTTTCTATACCAAGAAGGAAATCAAGAGTGGAGTTGGTGTTTTTACTACATCAACTAGCGGAAGGGCGTTTGAAAGCATCGAATTTTTCGACGATGATCCTTCGATTAAGAAGGCTCTGATTGTATGCAGAGTGATTGCTGGAAGAGTTCATAGGCCGTTGGAAAACTTGCAGGAATTAGCAGGGCAAACAGGGTTTGATTCATTGGCTGGCAAAGTTGGTCTATATTCTAGCATCGAGGAGCTGTATCTGCTCAATCCTAAGGCTCTGCTTCCTTGTTTTGTGGTAATCTGCAAACCCT
This sequence comes from Dysphania ambrosioides, assembly GCA_026401315.1. Taxonomy (NCBI): domain Eukaryota; kingdom Viridiplantae; phylum Streptophyta; class Magnoliopsida; order Caryophyllales; family Amaranthaceae; genus Dysphania; species Dysphania ambrosioides. The sequence goes on from CM048666.1 coordinate 24,817,047, forward strand.
GAAAGTGATGATTCAGTCCTTTTTTTTCAAGGTGTCTAAATGCTAATTAAAAGTGTATAATCATGATATGTTGCCAGCATTTTATGAACTTTAGGAGAATGCAACGGAAGATGCTCTAAGAATCTTCCATTTTTTCACTTCCTCGTTGACAGGAATTTTTTGTGAAATCACAAAAGTTCCAAAGGTTTAGGCATAGCCGCATAGGCCTTGTGTTCTTGTTCAACTTGCCTAGAATGTACATCATTTGGTGAAAATTTTATGGGTGCTTCATCATCTTTAGGTATGATATGAACTCTATTGTATGAATGTGAGCCGGATGAATATCCGGCTAATTATTTCATGCACCTGAGAGTACGCAGAATGGTTCTCCCATATGTCACTTGCGTACGCGGAGTGGTGCACATCTCTTGGCCAATATGGGTGTCCGATTGCCCTTGTATGTATACATTTGAATATCTGGTTAACTGTATCCAAGACTTGGACATATAGGCCAAGAAATCTCCCCTGGAAATTGCTATTCAACGTTTGGGGTAGTGAAGATCTTCAGAACAATGATTAACAGATAAAGTACAAGTTATCAATTTTCCAGAAACAAACTTCTGATACATCTTAAAAGTGGTTAGATATACTTGTATTACTTATGAGGTGGGACTTGATATCAACTTACACAGCACTGGATGCAGGACTAATTTAATTGGTAGGTGTAGTCATTAGCTGAGACTTTAGACCCGAAGCTGTCAACAGTTGAGGATCTTTCAAGCAACCGATGTGATTGGTTCCCTGTATTTGGTTTTCTTTTTCCTAGGTTGATTAAGAAAAGAGTGGGCTATCTCTGATCAACAAAACCCCCTATTTGATTAGTTATAGTAATTCAACATAAACTTGAACTACCCCAATTTAACCCATTTATTACATCGAATACTCTATTTGTTCTCAAAGAATTTTGTGCATATATGTATGTTGCACCAATATGAATTTGGATATCGATACTGATATGGGTACGAGTATGAAAAACGGAAAAATCATATAATTGCTAGTGAAATGTTGCATTTATACGAATGCGGGTACGGATAAGGGTATGAAAAACGACAAATTATATGAGAATCCTGAAACCAAACTCGAATATGACCCACTTGGTTTGCTATATGTACACTTAATGATTGGTTAAGCTGTGATGACTGAAAAGTTTTAAAGATTTGAAATCATTAATTGCCTGTATATATGTCGCATTGTGGACATACTGACCGCAGCAACCAATCACAATATTCGACAGGAACTGCTAAGTGCTTATTGTTCACTACTTAATTTGCTTGCTCCCCTTTGACTAAGGTAATTAGTGTACTACAAATACAGTAATACAATGATGATCAAAACGTGCATCCTAGATTCCTGTTTTATTAACTAACAGAAGTTTCCAGGAATCATAATTTGTCAGCACTAGCAATTTCAAAAGAATTCTTTAAGATTTATTATTATTAATAATAATAATAATAATAAAAAGATTTCTTTAAGATCAAAATAAATGTAGTGTGACAATGAGACAACTCACTTCAAAATAAAGAAAACATTAATAATACACATATTAATGGAATTCTGTTTGTTAAAGGTACAATATGCAACAAAAAATAGTTGTAAAGCTTCTAAATTTATAATAGAAACATCATGCGTCCTTTTAATTCCGTCGAGAAAAAAAACGTAAGCAAAATATACTCCCTCTATTCAAGATTAATACGTTCAAGTAAAGATATTATTCAAATCTCTAATCACACATTGTTATATAGTATCATTTTAAATTATGTGATAAATAATTCCAAATATCATACAGAGACATGGAGTACATTAATATTTGTAAATGGATTAAATACTTAATAATCCAACCCGAAACTTTGTCCAAATACCACGGCAGTATTACTTAGCATAGTAAGATTTTGAATCATCAGTTGCATACTTGCATTCACAGGACAAAAAAGCATGTGGTCCATGCGAATATGGTTAAACATCAAAGCAAAGTTTTGCGTCAGGTTCACTTTGTCTTCACTATCGAACTATCAGTTACCTCTTATTTCAAATGCTGCTGTAAATAAATGTTTCATAGCTTCGTCTGTCAGAAAAATATTAGGAAAAATAACAGGGCAGCTAGCCATAGTAGTGTTTAAAGATAAGGTCAGGGTCCCATAATGGTACCACATTTATCTATCTAAGATTTCCACTAGAAATTAATATTATCGGTCCATTATACTTGTATATGTATAGAAATAGCATTCAATATCACTACTTGGGAGTTAAAAGTTTGGTGATATCTTTGCTGCAATGTCTGCATAGCTTTTAAAGCATCCTGGTCCCTGCAACATCCAACTTCTTGTATATAATGTAAATATCTATGATATCATTTGGAGCGAAAACTTTTGAATTCTTGAAAGTTGAATGTCATGAGCATAAGTTTGAAAAATATAGAACCATAGAAGCATTCCTTTTGAAGGGATTATAAAGATTAAATTTTTAAAATTGGATGTTAATACATTTACTCATGCTTGATCAATTACATGCATGTATCAATTTTGAGTATATTGGGTTGATGGGACACTTAAGAGAGGGGAGGGTGAATTGAAAGCATGATATCTTTAAAACTTTTTGCGGAATCATAAATTGGAACTGATATACTAAAAGGATAGCGCGAAAGGAATTTTAGCGTAAAAATCTATATGCCCATTTCAAAGGGAAAACCACAATCCGCTCGGGATTTTCAACTTTTTCACTATATAGGCTGTTGATCCTTATGATGTTTTGATGATGACCCAAAGCAAACTTGACTAATTTCTTTGTTAAGTTCCTGTGCATTACTGAGTTCCTGAGTAGAAACACACTGAGTTCCTGAGTAGGAACACAACTGAGCAGTGAAGAGAAGATGCAGCAGCCTTAACGGAACAAGAAGCTATTCAAGCCATGCATCACATTGTTCCTGAGTAGGAACAAGAGGAGAACCACTTGAAGTTGTTGAGCTGAAACTTCATAGAAGTGAAGACATAAAGACTAAATCGAGTTTAGGATTTATGTAAGTGTGAAGGAACTTAGGTAATGGGAACTTGATTAGGAACTCATCTTGACATGAACTAAAACGTCAGTTTATTAAAAAGCTTAAGAAAATTTATTTATTCTGTTCTACTTAAAAAATGGGATTTGATAAAATCTGCTTTAGTAAAAAGATTTTATTATTATTGGAAAATAAGTTTTAAGATAATATTTTACAAAAAGATTTTTTTTATCATTTTGAAAAATATATCCTAATTCCAAGATTATCTTTTTACTACTTAACTGATGATGTTGAACGTGCATATTGTTGGCGAGATTTTAGGAAAACATTCAAAGTTTTCTGGAAACTTGGAGAGCACTCACCCCACGTTTCTCGTAACTGCTTGGACATGGGAACATGTCCTAAAACCAAGGAAACTTGGCAGTTGTGGGAGAAGTGGAGAGTCAGTTTAGAGATTATGTTTTTCTATAAATCCAGACTTGATTTTTGAATGAAAGTACACAGACCTACAATATATTTTCTCAAGAGCTTTCAAACGTTTATCCTTGAGTAGAGTTCCCAAGTTCCTAATTACTTCCTCTTGCACATAGAGTAAATTTTACAGAGTTGTAATTGGGAGAAGGGTTTGAGTGAACCTTGTAGTGAGACTTGAGTGAGTCGAGAGTGTGAGTTTCAGAGTAGAAACTAGAGAAAGAGAGAGCACTACAATTGAGGGATTGTAGTGGGGAACTTAAGTTTGTAGAGGAACTTAAGTTGAGAAGAGTTCCATAGGTTGTAACTGAGTTGTTGCCCTATTAGTGAAAGTGTGTTAAAATCCCGAGTGGGTCGTGGTCTTTCTCCTTGTTGGGCACAAGGAGTTTTCCATAATTCATCAAGTCAACATAGGCAAACCTAATGCACTCTATTAGGTCTTCTCTTAACTCAAGTTCCACTCAAAACTTTGAGTTCCATTCACACTCTCTTTTCCCACTTCCCAGTTTAGACGTAACTCTAAGTCTCACAAATACTCTAAACCCTTTTTCCTTAGTATAACTTTGTACTAAAACTCAAAAGATTACAACATGAATATGCTACATAAAAGGTGACTTAGATGATTGGAAGAAGGTTTTTAGTCTCTTACTGACAAAGGACTGGATCGGAGTTAGTTCTCTCAAAAAATTCAAGTAAAAGCATGAACCGTCGTGGTTTGCAAAATGAGAAATAAAGGCTTTTATAACGACCCTTTAGCATGGCTTACTTACCTAACGTCTTCCATGATATTAGAGAAAAGTACTATAGAGTAAGTGACTGTACAAGCCTTGTTAAAAGCATGAGTAAGGAAGCTTTGCCATGCAAGTTTAGATTAGTCAACTTTTGACAACAAATGTAGGAAATCATGATTTAAGAAAAATAAATCTTTTAAGAAAATTTTAGTTACCTACTAAGTTAGTCAATAACAAACTATATTTTGCAAAAATATTTCCAAATAGCATGTTCTCAAATTTTTTAAAAAGAGTTTATAAACAAAAGCTTTGATGTTCTAAACAAGTTGCCTAGATGTTTAAAACAAGATGTCTTGATTTTATGCTCATACAAACCCCCCTTATACTTAAATAACGCCTAATGTATGCTCTTACTTTAGACTTCATGAACTCCATGGCCCAAAACTTCCCCTCAAAAGCTCTAGGTTGAATTTTTCCTCTGGAACTTGAACCTTTAATTTTCAGGAATTTGGACTTAAGCTCCATAAATGATTTGATTTAATTCTTGCGTGACTTCTAACATCTTCTTGGCTAACCATGATAACCTAAGAAACACCATTGCCCATACTCCATAATTAAGTTGCTTCTTCGGCCTCCACAATACATAAGATAAATATAATGAACACCAAATGTGTTTGCATTGCCAAAATTACACCAAGTGGAACAATAAAATACGTGTTGATACTATATCCAATTGTCTTTAAACAAGTGTGGATTGTGTTGAATGTCCATACACATGATGTTAATTTTATACATTACACCTTAAAACTGTTTAAATTATTTGAACTTATTGGTATCTAATGACTATCATAAGTGTATCGCATGTTATAGTCTTATGTGAATTGAACATATTTTTCCAGAATCATTTTTCATGATAAGATAGAAAGGAAATCGCAGAACTTCCAAAGTATTCATACATTAATACCTTATGCATAGATCTGAAGGACTTAAATAGGGTTGGCAGTAAGTCTGTATTTGGTTCAGACATGCTCAAGCCTCAATCCTGTCGATCAATTTCCTTATTAATGGAACATCAGTACTTTCACTCTCTTCTCTGTTACATGATTGTACCCAGCACAGCCCGGCAATGATTTCTTCCGTTGTAAATTAAAAGAGTTAGTTCAATATCACTTTACGCATGTAAACAAACGGGATATGCAGATGACAATTGCCAAAGTGGAAATAAATGTCTCACATTGCCAGAACAAGCTAAGGCAAGATAATGTCTGATTAAATTGTTTGCCCAACCTAATCAATAAGCCATATTTTTCTCCGAATCAGTACATACTTTCTCCTATTGGAATTAAATGTCATATTGATGATTCAATTTCTTGATGAAGAACAAGCTAAAACCTTACAAGTGTTGTATTGAAATAACTAAGCCTATTATTACTAGGAATGGCAATGGGTCCTAGACTCGATCCATAGCGAGTAAGTTCCAATCCATTTTTAAGGGTTTGGTCTAAAATTTTGAGATTCGTAGGGTTTGGGTTTAATATGGGTTTAAATGTCTTTGAATCAGGTTTAAGTCCAAAAATTTTAGACTTAAACTTGACCTAGCTCCATCCCACCATAGATGCGCATCATATTTTAAAAAATAAAGGAGGATTAGCAAATTGAGTTTTTATTATACTTTGTCATCTTATTGTGTTCGACTTTTTGAGTTGTAAAATTCCAATATTTTAAAATTAAAACTAGAATATGACTGATAATTTGTTGAATTATAATTTTTTTTATCCAATTAATTAGAACTTTCTTCAAGTGTTAACTTTGCTGGATTCATTTGACTCAACTTCATTTTTTGCTAAAAAATCCAATTACAAATTAGGAAAATAATAAACAAAAAATATGTTGAGAACCCAATTCCAAGACTAGCGATGTCCAATGAACATGGGTAAGAGTATAGGATCCGATGGGTTGAGAGCAGGTTTGGGTCTATTAAACCCAACCCAAATTCAATTCATAGACATTCCTAATTGTTATTTTAAAACGGAGACAGTGGACGCATAAAAATTACAGAGTACGTAATTCACTTATTTTGAAAATGAAATAGTAAATGAGTAAAAATTATGGAGTATTTAGTTCAATGCAAAACCCAAAATACTTACTAAGATGCTAGGAATATGTAATAGTTAAGCTGACTAAAACATGCAAATATCCTAACTTTATCTAGACAATCTATCTTTGTTAGTCGTGGATAAAAGAAGTTAACGATGTTATTATCTTGAGTTTTAAGATTATTGTCCTTTAGCTGTTGGACAGAAAGAAGTCGCGTCTTTCTTGCTTGATGAAGAGAACCAGCACACCAGCCCTGGCAGCCTATGAATTGACTATAACTACACCTTTGTTTGTGGATGAACAAGAAAAAACGTTGGCATCCTACTTTATTATAGCCGTTAAGGTTTAAGGTAGTCGACGGCCACGCTGAACCGGCCCGTGTATGATGTAACCCATTGTCTTGGTACAGTGGTGCAGCTGGGTACTAGGTGCTCATTGGTTTCGTGCTCGGTCTATCACACCATCCCGAACAAACTCCCACCTAGACATGCGGCCTGAGCCACAAGTAGAGCATCTAATAACGTGCACCAAGTTTATATGCATGCGTTTATTCAAATCCCAAATCCTTCAACTTCTTTGAAGAAATCTCTGATGGGATGCCTCCGTCATTCGTCCTGCGAATTAGAAAATGACATACCATGGGAAATCAATCATTGTACAAAAAAAATGACAATTAAAATAATAGGACAACTAAAAGGTGCAAAATAGTATGTACTATCACCGGTTAGTACTTAGTCGTTGAAGAACAAGAATAGGCTCGAGCAAGAAGTTCCACCAAGTAAGACAAATGACAATTTTGAGTACAATAGATGTACGGTCTTCAGCTTTTGGATGTTCCATAAGATATATATATGTGACTATTGCAATTAGACCCTTGCATTGGGGAGTGTCAGGGCCGGGATGGGTCACAAGCAAAACGGGTCGGGTCGGGGCGGGTCAAAGAAGATGCAAAACGGGTTGGACCAAATGAGACATATAATGGACCGAGTTAGGTCGGGCCGTCCAAAGAGATTATAATTTTTATCTATAGAGGGGGATAATTTACGTGTATCACCTCTAATCTTTGGTAGTAGATCATCGGTAAGTATGTGGAAATAATTCGTTACCTTATAGTGTTTAAAAGTTTTGAAAACTAAAGGCCCATTATTGACCCGACTTGACTCATTAAAAACCCAATAAAACATGACCTTTTAAGAGACTGACCCATTAAGCCTATTATTGGCCCTTTTATAAACGGGTCGGTCAAGGGCCCTTAACGGGCCCCCATCCATTTAAACAGGTCTAATTGCAATGCCTTTAATGTGAACTAATCTCTCGTTCCTTTTCATTAGTCGTACTTTTTAAAACAAGCATCGTTAATAGTTAGTCTTATTTAAAAGTTTTACTATTTTTAAAATATTTTTTGAATTGAAAAACCCTTATTAAATAATTAAAATTGAGATAGCTAATCCCACTATCTCCTTATTAATTATCCACTAAACCTTAGTTCTATAAGATTCTACATTTTTTTAAACTTAGATTCATAATAGGGCTATCAAGAAGGATGGAGAAAGTAAAACAAATCGAGCCCATTTGTGCAATCACAGCTCTTAGAATTGAGATAGATAGCTCAGGAGCACCTAAGCATTAGGAACAACGAACCATTTGAGTTTTATTTTGTTTCAAAATTATTTTTATTTTGGAGTTGTTTTAATTTTGACTAAATTAAAACGAATGCCTTTTATTTCTTATTAGAACAAAAAAGTGTTGTTTTGAGTAATTATTCAACAAAAAACTTGATAATACTTAGAATTATGGTTAAGAATTCCCAACATTATATTCTGATAAAAATAAGTGGGAAAAAATTTAGTAGCAAATTAAAGACAATGAACATTTGCACTAAAAAACTAATTAATCAACTAATAAGCATAATTTGTACATTTCTCATTAGTATTAAGGCATGCAATTATGCATTGTTGATTTCTTTTATTAAAAAGGCTCTTAGAATATGTCTTTGATTTTTTAGTTCCAAATTTTGTGAAATTAGCAACACATATTTCCTTATGAGGCAAGCTAACTAATGTTGCTTGTGAAGATACGGAAATTCCATAGAGAATTACACGTCGAATTTGTCCAATGTCTATCACACATTCACTCACATACGTTTGCATATATAATTAGATGTCTAGTGTTCAATTAATATTACTTAGATAACTACAAATATAGCTGATTTGGCATTCTTTCCTAACCTACACCTGTGATGTACACGTTAACATTAGGCTTAATTAAGTGTATACTCCATCATTTGGAAATTTTTGACATATATTGATGGTCATACATATAAAGTCAACCAAAGAGTAAAAAATCACAATAAAAATAGTCTATATATAACTCAAGAAAGAACAAACTTAAGATATCAAATACAAATCATTAGCCTCCCAAGTCCAAACAAACTTTTTATACTCACTTGCCACGTTTCTCTTTTTATCCCGACCCGAAGTAATTAAGAGATTTTCTACCAGTGAATATACATTTTATTTATCATTTGACACATCGGAGTTATGGATCATATACAAATCCAAAGCAACCTTGAAATTCCCAAGTTGTATCAATCTCCAAATACTTACACTTATGCCTATCCACCCCATTACTATGACACAATGGCTACAAATTATGTGAATTACCTCACATCTACCCCATACTACTATGTCATTCCTCATTTCTCTCATGATGGGGGATACCATAACCCTCATCCTCATTATGCTTACAATAATTATAATAATGTATACCAATTACAGATACCAAGATTGAGCACTACGAGCCCTAACCTTGGAGCACCTCCTAGCAGTGCTACTCCAAACCATGACATGTCTCATGTTATGAGTGATCGTCGTATGCATGAAAAGGATATTGATGTAGGGGATCAAGTTGAGAAATTAGATGAAGATTCTAAGGGGGTTTTGGTTGATCCACGGATTGTAGCTATCTTGGAGCCATTCAGACATCTCTATAGTGAAAGAGAGGAATCGTTGAAAAATGTATTGCCGTCACTTTACTCTAAGTTATCCAAGTTCTTCGAGAAGGTGAATTCATTGATTATAGAGAGTATCACGACAGAAAGAGATAAATCAGCAGGTCCAGTCTTGAAGAGAAGTATAAGCCTTGGTTCAACATCAAGCTATAAGAATGAAAGGTTCAAAGTTCGTCCTATTGACTATGAGGATGTTGGTTTACTTATTCCACCTCAGGGCATAAAGAATGGTGATTATGATTGTACCAAATAAGGTCCTCCGAACATAATTCTCAATGAGAAAAATTTTGGATGTTACTATATATAGGACATTCAACTGCATATATATATATATTAGTTCATTCTCCAAATATTGCCTCGTTTTAACCAAAAATCTCTCACAAAAAATGGTCAAACGGGAAAATATTTGGGGATGGAGTGACTAATAGGTAACTTAGTACTTTGTATCAATATTGAAAAGTCTCATTGGTTGTGTGAATTGCATTAGAGTGTAGTTTTTATTGTTATTTTTCAATTTTTTTTCATTTTACACACTTTGTTTATCTATATAAATTTGAATTTAGTTATTAAGTATGACATTTAATTTGAATTTATACATTTGTTCTATTGAAGAAAAATCTAGTTGTATATATTCTCCATGTCAATAGCTTTTTTTTTGTGATAGATCGAGTATGAATAAAATCAAATGTTTCAGAGATGTTAGGAGTTATATTTGATTATCTATAATGATTCGTATAGGAGTATAACTTTAAAGTCTTTTTTTTAAGTATAACTTTAAAGTTACTAGGAAAAAAATACAGCTCTATTTTACTAACATGAACTTACAATTTTGAAGGTTAGACCTACAAAATTTTAAATTCCAATAAAAAATGAACTAGGTGTATTAGTTCATCAAACAACAAATGGAGAATTGTCTACAGTTAAAGGAACTAGGTGTATTATTTTATCTTTGAACACAACTCTAAAAAAATGCCTTTATGTCTCATGCTTATTATATAAACTCCTTTCGATTAGTCAAATAACCAAAGAAATGGATTTTACTATATTGATAGATCCTTTTTTTTTTTCTTGTACTAGATATTCGGACAGAGAGGATAATTAGACGTGATATCGAACATGATAGACTCTACTATGTCAATGAGAGGTGAATCACTCGTGGCAAACCTGCAGATCGAATCGCCGTATACGTGGTTTTTGACCATATCTGTTAGACTAGGATTCTAAGATCCAAACCATATCAACATTCGTATGCACTAGGTTAGGCTGTACTGTGTGACCGTCACCTATACAAAAAATTCCATTCAAGAACTATTTCTCATTATTCTAGCTTGGCAAGCCTTCAAAGCATATTGTCCAATGTTTCGAATACGCTTCTAAATATAAAGTTTATTAATTTTATATTCTTTGTGATATTCCTCAAATGGTAGTTCCAAAGAAAGCACACCACCAAGTTTAGTGTTACAATGAGAAGGCTGCCCTAATTTTCTTAAGAATTTCAATTGACTTAATTACCGAAATTTCAGTTCTCAAGGGAAAATTGGGCCAAACGAGTTCAAAATAGTCTAGTCTAGCCTCAATTAGGGTTTAGGAGTCATGATTAATTTAACTGAGTTGAATAAAAATATTCGACTAGATTTATAATTTTACAAATCTGATAGAATCTAGTACACCCCTACTAATAATAAAGATTTTTTTTTTTTAAACTAAAAGAGCCACTCAACTATAAGTAATAATAATATAAATGAGATTTGATCCTTAATTTTGTGTATCACCTCTTAAGACTATTATCAACTAACTTATTTGATGTCTATATAATAAAATATACGACTCGACAATCGATGATAATGAAAGAAACAAAATTGTTAATCACATACATCATAACTTAAAAAAAAAAAGGGCAATCCTGAATGAGTTGATCTCAATCATATATTCATATCACCTTTAATAGCTTAATCGTGGTATTATTCTCTCAAATTACATTCAATGAACTAACCAATCTAATTATCAATACTCCATAAAAAAAAGCAAGTGTGGGACCACTCAGTTCCGTACTTGTAGTGTTAACAACACATCTTTCCTTAAGCAGGCAGGCAGGCAGGCTGGCTAAAGTTCCTTGTGACGATACGGAAATACTTAGAAAACTACAACTTTTCTAATGTATTAAAACATAGATAATCAAAGATTATTAGGCTATAAGTACTTTGAAATATGTTTGCATAAGTTATTAGTTAGATAACTATGTAGAACGTCCTTAAAATTGGATAAAAGATGTTGGCTGATTTGGCTTAGATTTACAACATCCACCTGTTATGTATGTTAACATCAGACTTTTATACTCATCATTTTATATGTACGTATAAAGTCAACCAATGTGTATACATAGTGTCGCATACATGATCTCCATGTTATCATAAATAAATAAATAACAAGCTAATTTAGGTATATATACCCAAAGAAATGACAAGCCTAATGATATCATTACTAAATTAAACATTTCAATTTTTCACTCCTACCATACGTTATATTCAAAACTCACATTTACATATAAATGTTGATTTACTGTGTAAATAAAAGTGTTGACTTACTGTGTAAAATGTAAATAAAAGGGTTGGTTTGATATATATTCGAGTTACGGAGCGTAATCAAAACAACTTTGAAGTTACCAAGTTATAATATCCATCTTCAACTACGTATACTTATGCCTATCCATCCCAAGCCTTAAACTAACTAAGTTAGTTGACATCCACTAATTAATTCATATATTATTGACATCTTAGAGCCTTGTAGACATAGTGAAGAATCATAAAAAAAAAAAAAAAAAAAAACGTATTTCCATCACTCTATTATGAATTCTCCGAGTTCTTCAAAAAGGTAAACTCTTTGATTTCGGAATAGATATAACTTTGAGTCAATTGGTCGAACTTTTGTTATATCTATTTACTTAAAGTTTAAATAGATATAACTTGTACACTTTGTTGTAATCATCAGGCGGAATAGTAATTCCCTCCTCTGAGTCGATTGGTCGAACTTTGAAACTCTCATTCCAACAAGCTGGTGAACCAAAGCTTACACGTCTTTTCAATGTTCGACCAGTCGAATTTTCTCCATCTTTAATATGTAAATATAAAGAAATCTCATTGTTTACGGTGATATATTTTGAATCATTAAATTTTGTTTGTGACTGAATACATTTTCCATGCACTTGTATGTAGGCATGTCTAGGCTTGTAGCAAAACCATACCCTTAAACAAATTTTAGTTTACTTATTGATTGTTGATGGCATTCTGTTCGAGTGTTTCTACCATGGTATAAACATTCAATTTGGGTGTTTCTAACACGGTCAAACCTCCCATTTTTGTTATTTTGGCCTAATTTGCATCAAAAGTGTTTTTAATCATAGCATATGGATCTGAGTTGTGTGAATTTTACGGTAATCAGAGACGTTGACATGTTCATAATTGATGTTCGGCAATATAGGGGTAGGGGTGAGTGAAAATTTAAACAATGGCAAAATCGTAAATAATTTACAAGTGATAAATTTGCGGGCGAAGTTTAGAGTTTCACAAGGATCTCACGACCACGTCCCTTATTTGACTTTTTTAGGTCTCCAAGATACGACTTAAACGCTTTTATTTCCAAATTCGTAAGACAAATACTATGAAAACTTGATATTAAAAAAATTTATATTAAAATGCATCCAATAAAATCCTACTTAAATAAATTATTTTTTATAATAAGATGAGAATTTATGATCAAACTTTTAAAATTTTAATTTCATAAATAAAAATGCAGTAAAAATAAAGGGATGGAGATAATATTAAGCTTGCATTGTAAGAGACTAAAGTTGAATGGCTAAACCTCACCTCAAAGCCTCAGCCACACTCCAAAACAGGTGAAAAGGGGAAATAATGACATAACATGGATTATTATTCCGAATAACTACAACGATTAGTATGCCAATAGCTTGTTTACAAAAAAAAGATATGTGGAATGACTATTCTCTGGCTAAGCTAGCATCATGCAGTAGCTTCAAAAACATGGAAGATCGGATATACTACACAGAAAGGCATCTACTCAAGGATATCTTCCTAGGAAGCTGGAGCAGCAACAGCTGTTTCAGATTCCTTCTTACTCAGGATTTCCTTCAACCTTTCAGGAGTATCAACAATCTCCCCTGTTTTTATAAGGTATCGGACTTTTCTCCCATCCTCGAGAATTTTATGACCCACCCGACTGGCTACTTCTTTCTCTTTTGAGTACAGCATGACATTCGAGCTGTGGATAGGTCCTTCAATCTGGAAACAGTATTCATTTCGTTTACATACTAGGCTAGCTGAAAAGGTAACCTATAGTAAGGGAAGAGATATTTGCCAGAGATAACAGATGATTGAAAGGAATAAGTTGTGTATACGAACTGCCTTCAATAAATTCATATTTTAGTTGTGAGAATTGAGTAAGGACCGTAGTAACATTAATCATTCTACAATCTCTCTTTTCAAACCTGTCCATATAATTTGACAGCATGTTTCTGCACCCGAATAGAGAATAATGGACAAAATAAAAATAGCAGTAGGTTTTATTTGTTGGAAAAACAAGCATCACAGGCAAAATATAGGAATGGATGAATAGTCAACATACCTTGATAATCTGACCTGGTTCGCCTTGTTCTTTGCTCTTCACATGCTTTGTCTTCAAGTTTATATCCTTGACAATCACTGTGCTGTTGTGTTTGTAAAGCTTACTGATCTCTCCAATCTTACCTTTTTCACCTCCAGCTATAACTTTCACTGTATCACCGATCTTGACGTGCATTTTATGAAGTTTGGGGAGACTGTTCGGTTTACAATCCTTCCTCTCCCAGCGCTTGAGCTGCAAGACAGGAAATAAATGACTCCCCAGAGAAATATTTGCTTGAGTAGAAAAAAAGTTGGGTGTCTGTAACCATTACAACATTCTCAGTGCCGCCCATTTTTAATCACCCCATGGGAAACACAAAGTAGATACTCCAACTTAGAGAATTATATTTGGTTGGTAACAGAAAAAAATGCAGTCATCCTACACCACCCAACTTTTTCCCCACAATGCATTATCCAAGACAAATTCATAGGCATCACAGCCTGACAGGGGAGGGATTAGTGAAGATATGAATAAATCTGCATCATGAGTAATAGTCATGCATTTGACAGTTAAACAAGCCAAGGAAGTTGGTCATCTGTTGAGAAGAAAATATTGCACCAGGAAAAAATAATATTCATCAATTATCCAACATATTTTTTTAGATTTAAATTCCATGTATATAACAAGTAGACAAGACAGAACTCAACTAAGGAACACATAACAAAAGATTTTAGAGTACCAACCCTCATGACAATAAGACATGGTGGATGACCTTCTGTTTTAACCTGCAAGTAGCAAAGCCAGACAGTTAAACAAGATCCCATATATGATCTAGCATAGGAAGCCCACACATTCATGTAATTAGTCAATAGAAATAAAGACAATTGTGGCACCATCATATTCCATTGACAGTGACTTGGTCAGTACCCCAATTTCAATAACCATACAAAGCAACACAGGAAATATCCAACATCAGAAGGTAGACAATTTGATAAAAGTATAATTCATAAATTGAGATGCAAATAAAGTTAATCATGCAATAAGAAGACTAAAGCTTTAGCTCCTTCCACCTAAAAGGATGCTAGTTTATCATTCAACATCCACAAAGCTACATACTACAAGTTGCAAACCCATAATTTAGCAGGTCATCTTCCAAGCTGCCCGCCTCACGTAACCCCCCTGGGCATCGCCCCTCCCTTCCAACAGATTCACTGCAGAGTAACTGAAACTTATTTCAATAACTCTCCAGCCGCAACTTGGTCACAAGAGATTTCTACATTTAGGAATAACAGATCATACCACAGTAGAAAGATGACAGAGGAATCATAAATGTTTGCATAGCTTGATTGCCAATAAGGGCAATGCTAGTTTTAATCTCTTCTCGAGCAAGCATACACAGTTCAATACTCAGTCTCTAAAAGGACAAGCAATTCCTATGTAAATAGGACCATTAAATGTTCTCATATTTGACAGTATAAGATTACAATCAGAAACCTAAAAATGAAGCAATCAAGCAAAACTCACTTAGGGAAAAGTTCTTGCTATAACCAACTACGATAGGAACTATAATACCAGCACAAGCTACTTCATATTTTACCACGAATCATTTAAACAAAGCTCCCTCTATCAAACAACGAGTGAGATCCTTGGCGTTCACTTTTCATTCATGAAAGTGACAACGCACTCCCTCAAATTTACTTATAACTGAGGGGAACTCAAGAAGCCGTCTTCCAAACAGGATAAAACCCTAATCGGCTCAACATTCTCACAACACATTTCGTCACGAATTGGATACATTCTTATAATCTACAAGTTCATTGCCTTCATTTATACCATATAATGTTGAAATTTTTTTGGGTGAAGATTTAGCACAAGTATCACACAGCTCAACATTTTCACAATTCATATCGCCACGAAACAAATGAATTCAATTGAGCTACTTCTGGTATTTTTCCCAATTATACTATTATAACATCCACCCAATACAAAGAATGAAGAACACAATCAAATTTACAAGAAACCATACCATATAATATATATCTACCATATTATAACATTAAGCGAATTATATTATATCATAAAATTAATTCAACGAAATCTCAATTAAGCTTTCATACAATAAAAAATTCACAATTAAAATTCAACAAACAATGAAGAATTCGACCAAATTAAAAAATACCCGTTTCCACATTTTCAAAAAAACCAGTTTAATTACAAGAGAATTCCAAATTATACAACAAAAAATGGAAAGAAAAAAACCATTAAAAAAACTAATAAGGGAATATTATAGAGTACCTGAAGAGGGGTGGGAGAAGGAAAGAGGCGTTGACCAAGGAAGGAGTTGGAGGAGAGAGAAAGAGAAGTGAAGGAGCTTTGAAGAGCAGCCATGGCTGCCATTTTTGCAACTGCTTGAGCTCCGAGAGTTGGAGAAGTTACAAAGTGAGTTTTTGATGAATGTTGGTGTTTCCTCCTTTTGTTTGTCGATGATGATGTTGTGGATAAGACTTGCCTTTCTCAATATGGGCTTCATTCATGGTTTTATGCACATGTTTTCACTCTTAGTGGCAGAGCAGCCCATCTATACTGATTTCGATCCACATTTTCACTTTCTTTCAATCAATGTGCACTTAAAGATGGTTCGAACATGAGTACGTGTCTCGTTAATAACAAGCTTATTGTTTTATATGTTTAAAGGATTTTGTGTACATAATATATATAATAAAATTATTGTATGGTTAAAAAAGTTACGTCATCTATATAACAAAAGATATCATGATTTTAGTTGATAAAAATTGAGATATTTCGAAATGAAAATGTTGGTCAACAATTTTTTATTTAAGATACTCCAACTTTGTGAAAGAAAACAATGGCTAAAGTTAGGTATAATCATAATTAAATAAAGGGTTGAATTAATAATAGCAACTCTGTCAATGGTTAGATTATTTTCATCAATTTTTTTTTTAATTAATGTGAGACAATTGGTCCCAACTCACATATAGATTTTTAACTCTTAACACCTGTCAGATAAAGAAATAACGATCTCATGTATAGAAATAACTCTTAACACTTGATATATGCATAGTAATCTATACTGATATGAATTATAAAAGCTTGTTTTCCTAAAACACCTTATTTTAGATAGTTTTGGCATGTCATATCATCTGTAAAATATTCGAGATGCATCAGCTTCAAGCTTCAAGCTTCAAGCTTCAAGCTTCAAGCTTCAAGCTTCAAGCTTCAAGCTTCAAGCTGGTTGCCGAGCATATAGAATAGACAGCTATGACGATCCCCCTTTGGCTAAATCTTTCTCAAATTCTTCAAATGGGCCAAGGGTCGCTTGATAAAATGATTTCACGTAGTTGGGAAGCTCATTTATTCAGAACTTATCCCACCTGAAATTACATAATTTTCTCGGTATTTGTTTATCATCAGTTGGAAAATGATTGACATAGACTCTACAAGAAACAAATAAAATCACTTCCATCAACTCCATTTTATTATATTCATGAACCTTCATATTGCTTTAGTGAAGGCTATCAGCTCTTCAATGGTTCCGTAGGCATCAGGTATGTTATCAATAAATATATGTTATCTTGAACAGCTTGTTCACACTCATTCGTCCATACGAGAAGCCAGGTTCATAATTGTTACTGTCTAGAAATAGTGACAAGTTGTATGATTTACTGGATTGGATCTCGGGAAAGCTTCCTTGAACATCTGATAGTAAATGATACCTACACATATTAGATTACTAGCATCGGAATGATATATGGGGAAATCCACTCTCATACTTGAGTTAGAAGGGGATAGTCGAGATCTAAGAGAGTTTTCATATCTAAGAGTTAGATGATTATAGAGTGAGTTTATCCTTGAGTGCTGATCACAATGTTGGATCAATATAGTTTAAGGTGCTAAACTAGGCCTAATAACTATTCATGTACTAGATGATTTTCTAAATAAAATTGCTAGTTATGGGCCCTTAAACAGACCCACTACATCTTACTCATAACACAATAATGAACTCATAGAAGTTGACCCAAGTCGTAACGGCTTTAAGAGCATTCAAATTTTGTCTTCAATAATATTTCGTCTAAATCAATGGTTAAATGCCATAATTATTAGGAAATTAATTGTCATTTATCTTTATATAGATATGACACTTTGTGAAAAATAAAAGTTTACATTTCTTAAAACTTTTCTATGTCTCATTGTCTCTCAAAAAACTATCTTTCACCGGCAACTCGAGATCCCCTCATTCTCACTTTTCGATGCTTGGACTTTCGTTGAGTTCTCAGATCTAGTTCCTAGGTATCACCTTATCTACGGGAGTATAGTACCTTATCAAGGGGAGTATAGTACCTTATCAAAGGGAGTATAGTTAAGGAAGACATCGCCCCAAAGGTCACGATAAACATTTGCAAGTGGACTACTCATTTATGAAGTCATGTTTTTGCCATTCAAGTGTGGGAAATTCCAAAAATACCTTTAAAGCATATCTCACAATTTTTTTTTAATAAAAAAAGTTTATTTTTTTTTTTTAAAAAAGTATAAGTATACAAACAAGTCCTACACATAAACAATACCTTTAATTTTAAATAGTACAACTTTATATCTATTAGTACAACTTATTTAAAAACAGTACCTGTTTAATTTCAAAATTACAACTTTAAAAAAAATTGAAAGAAAAGTATTCATTTACTCTCAACTATATGCACTATTGCATATAGAGGGTTTTAATTATTCTCACCTACTATGATGTTAAACAATGATGTAGCAAAAGAGATACTTCCCACTTTAGTTTTATTTAGCTACTTTACCCAAAAAAAAGTAAGTATTGAATATAAACGTGTACCTAGTAAAAGTGACTTCTTAATATGATAAGAGTACTCCTCAACACAACATATGTCAATATTTAACAACTTTAAGGGATTAAATTTTGTTATATTAAGAGGTCACTTTTACTGGGGATACAATAACTTTATTGTGTCCCGTGTATACATTACTTTGTGAAGGCCTAATTTTCGGAATGTTTTAGGTTCGCTCCTTCCATCCACTTTTCACTTTGGGCTTGTAACTTCATTGAAATGATCACCAAGCACGAGCCATGCATGGAGATTTATTCACGGGGAACACTAGGAGCTAGCATAGACACCAAGAGACTATCGCCATAGGCTGAGAAGAGCTAAGCTTGAAATATGCATGGAAATAGTAAGGGTCATCACACATATCATAACTAGGTCAACCATATTCTTCCCACAACATCCATATCCCCACCTCTACGGCTCCGTGGATTCCAGGATTGATTTGATTGGTTGGGTTGGCTTTCTTCTCTTGGTTTAGTGTCCATTCTCCGTCTAGTTGACAGGTTTTCCTTCGAAGTTGTTTTCATGACGATTGGACACACTGATGCCAATAAATGACTGATTGAGTAAGCAATCCAAATAGCCAAAAGGGTACTACAAAAACTACTAATCATATGTGTGCATTATCTTAGGGTATAACACTAATTGCATTGTCTTCGCCAAACAATATGCTTGTCATAAAACCTCATTGTCCACGCAATTTTGAAAAATATTACTCTATTCATTCTTTTTTTTCTTTGTATTTGAAATTCGGAAAAAAAATCAAGATAATATTAAATATCATTAAAATTCTACAAAAACAATTTAAATTAATCCAAAAATAAGATTAGATTCTATTAAAAAAATGATGTAAGTGGGTTGAGGACTAAATAAGTAGTGGAATTACTAAAATACATAGTATTAAACAATTAAAAAAAATTGTTTCACTCAATCACAATATCATGTCAAAATAGAATGATTTCAAATAAAAACAATATTTTGAAATTTTCGAATGGGAAAATGAAAAGAAAAAAAAGAATAGAAAAGAGTACCTCAATTGTCAATTCCCTTCTTACAGAGTTACAAATCATACGTGCGCATTATCTAAACCAAGCAAACTCCTTTTAAAAAACCTTGTCAAGCTCGCAATAATTATGAAAAACTCCCTCTCAACTGTATGCTCCATTTATTTATATGGTTTAATTGAACTTTTGATGGACCTTGCAATAATTTTTAAAGAAATGTACTCATCTACTAGTTTTTGAACTTGAAGAGTGACTCTTCATATCCTTTATTTTACATTTTTCTATGTTGTGGAACTTATTATATCACTAACACTAATTTATAAGTTGACTAAAAAAGGCACAAAATCTTGGGAAAAAAACCGAGCTTAATTAAAGTTTGAAGGTGGTCTTAGGAGAAACAAATAAGAGGCTTCATATAATTACCCGAATATGCGTGCATTTTCTTCACCAGGCAATCCTCTTGTCAATAAAACCTTGTCATCCTCGTAATTTTGAAAAAAAATACCACCTCAATTGCCAAAGTTACAGATCACATGTGTGTTGTGTACATTATACTCCATCTGTGCTGCGTGCATTATACTCCATGTGTGCTGCGTGCATTATACTCCGTATTTACCAAGTAAACTCCTTGTCGAATAAATCATCATACTCATAATTCTAAAATGCTATGAAAATTAAACGGCCGTATACGTTATGGATGTGTCAACTCGTATCTAATCTCTTATTGTGTTGTGTCATATCGTGTTGTGCTACATTTTCCTAAGACACGGCTCATGGCATGATACGGGCCACGTGTTGTGTTGTGTCATGGCTTGTGCTGGCCCAATTTTGTTAACAAAAAATAAAAATTGAAGTATGTAATATAATCAAAAAAATAATTAAAATTATATTATAAGAATATAATAATATTAAAAAATAGTAATATTAATTATAGTAATAATAATAATAATACTAATAATAATAGTATTAAATAATATACACTAAATAATAACGTGCTTTCGACCATGTCTTATACCAAATTGTTGTGGCATTCGCATACTCATGCCGTATCATGCCAAAAGTGGCATACCGGCCTAACTCGCATGCCAACACTGCTCACATTAAATCCCTCATATAGTCCGTGCATTATCTTCACCATGCAAACTCCTTTTAAAAAATACATAGTACTTCTGACTTGGTCACAATAATTTTGAAAAAGCCCCATTTTAACCATTAATTCTATCTATTTATATAATTTGTTCATTTGATGGACCTTACAATAAATTTTCAATATACTCATCAACTAGTTTCTAATCTTTAAGAATAATTTTTTATATACTTTATTTTACATTGTCTTTTAAGCAGTGGAACTTTTTTTTTATCACTAACACAAATTATATAAGTTTGACTTACAAAAATGAGACTTACAAAAACATTAAAGAAAAAACGAGCTTAATTAAATATTGAAGGGGGAGTATTTTTTTTTTATTGAGGAACACACATGTAAAACATATATTATAACGTGGACTCCATTTCCGTCAGTGTCAAGACACTTGCAGGAAACGGGCCAAAGCATGCACTTTATGAATAATTCATCATATCGGATCTAGCCACTAAGTGTGCTAATGTATTCCCCCCTCCTGATATGACTACACTGGATGGAATGGAACAATGGAAATAAACTAACAATGTTGTTAATCACTAGAGATAAATAATCAAAATGGTCTTTGTTACTGTTAATTCTCTTAACCACCTCAAGCGCATCACTTTCAACCCAGACATGAGAGTAATCAAACCGTCTAGCCACCTCCACTCCATATAGCACTGTCGCTGCTTCTGCTACAGTTGGATCCCAATTTCCCCTGATTCTTCTTACTGTCAAAAGAATTATCAATCCTTGAGAATTCCTCACTGCCACAGCCAGTCCCATCTCGTTATTATGGAGTATCATTGCATCAGTATATACCTTGACAAAACCATCCTCCGGTTTTCTCCATGTGTCAGATATCGAGGCTGGCCTCCTCCCTTTGACCCCATGCACACTCATTGCATACTCCCTATAATCTGCAACATGCTTAACAAAGTTTGTAGCTATCGTACCTGGGTCTTGGTAATTTCTCTCGAACAGCTCCTTGTTCCTACAGGTCCACGCAGCCCATGCTAGAGTAACGAACATACGAGAATTATTGTGGGAAGAGGGATGAGCTACACTTCTGAACAAATTTGAGAACTCTTCATCCGCTGCTCTCAACGTCTATTGTTTGAACGGGCTTCCTTCCCAAATCTTTTTAGAGTGCCTGCATTGAAGGAGTGCATGGGCAATGGTTTCATCCCCGTTGTTTCATCTTTAACACATTATATCCTCTCACATATGCCTTCTTGTCAACATATAATTCACCGCTAGTGACTTTGAGCATACTCTCCATAGAAAATGTTGCATCTTTGGTGGTACTTTAATTCCCCAGACATGTTTCCATAACTCCTCACCGTCCGCTTGTTCCACTGGCCTTCCCCCAACATCCCTAGCTAATATGCATATTTGACCGAAAAGTCTCCATTCGAAGAAAAGGCCTAGTAAAGACTATCAGGAACCTCGCCTCCTACAAGTGGTATAATCCATACTTTCACAACATCTTCAGCTCTCAAATGGGTCTCGGGGGCTTGCTCGTTCCAGCACAAAGTACTCGTTTCAATTAGTGATGATACCATAAGATCTAGATCACTTAATCCATTTGGAGGAGGTAGCAGTATCTCCTTACCCCTTTCATCTGGGATCCACCTATCTCTCCAAACTCTAATGTCTTGCCCATTTTCGACTCTCCATCGAAGCCCCTCAATCAGCAATGACTTAGCCCCCCATATACTTCTCCATGTAAAACTCGGGTCAAAACCTCTTCTAGCCTCAAGAAAAGAGGAGTGTTTGAAATATCTGGCCTCTAAAACTCAGTGCAAAAGAGAGTATTCACTATGGGTAAGTCTCCACCCTTATTTTGCGAGCATAGATGGGTTAAAAACTTTAAGGTTCCTAAACCCCATCCCTCCCCAGGATTTAGGTAGACACATCGTCTCCCAGTTCTTCCAATGGATCTTATTATCACTACCATGACCCTACCAAAATCCATCTGGAATTTTAAACACCCCCATGAGATATCGTTGGAATTGCTTGAGCCACAACTTTATTAAGCACTTCCTTACCCGTTTTTGACATAAGCTTCTCTTTCCAACCTTGTAGCTTTCTCCATATTCTATTTTTAAAACCTGAAAAGATAGATTTTTTTAATCTACCAATAATTGTTGGTATCCTAAGGTGCTTCTCATGCTTTTCCACCTTGCTGACCCCTAGCCTCTCGCAAGTAACACTTCTTCTATTCATCCCTACATTTCTACTGAACGTAACTTCTGACTTCGTCACATTGATTTTTTAGTCCCGAAGCACCTTCGTAGAGTTTGATTATTCTTGCAATTTAATAGCACTCAGACTCGCTCTCCTTAGAAAATAAGATGCTATCATCAGCAAAAAAAACAAATGAGACACACTAGGAGCTCCTCTACATATCTGAACACCATGAATGTTACCCTCATCAAGCATTTTAGAGATTAGACGTAAAAAAGCATCCGCAACAATGAGGAATAAATATGGGGAAATAAGGTTCCCCTGTCTAAGTCATCGTCGAGGTGTCGCCTTACCTACTATCTCTTTGTTGACCTTAAACTGAAAAGAATAGCCCGACACACACTTCATAATCCTCATGATCCAATCACTACAAAAACCCATCTTTCGCATCATTTTCTCCACAAAATCCCACTCGACCCTATCGTAGGCCTTTATCATGTCAAGCTTTGGGGAAAACAAACCCTTCCAGCCTCCCCCTCTTCTCTTCTTATGGTGACAAATCTCAAAAGTGACCAACGCGTTATCTATTATTAGTCTGCCTGGGACAAAAGCACTTTGTTGCAAGGAGATAGTCGCTTTAACAACAGTTTTAGCCTGTTGGCTAACAACTTCAAAATGATCTTATACACCACATTGCATAAACTAATCAGTCTATATTTGGTAATCTTGCAGGGCTCATGACATTTCGGGATAAGAACAACACAAGTTTTGCTTATTTTCGCGATATCTATATAACCAAACCACTAATTAGTAATAAACTCCACAATATCATTTCCAACAATATGCCACAACTTTTGATAGAAAAGGGCATGCATAACATCCATCCCAGGTGCCTTATTCGAGTGCATATCACTTACCGCTACAAACACTTCTTCTGATGTAGGCGTCTTAAATAGGCCTATATTTGCCTCATCCGTAATCGCCCGCTCGACCCCCACTCATTGCTTCCTCAACATCAGTAACACCTTCAAATTCAAAGTGTTTTGAAAAATAATCCGTTATTAACGACTCAACCCCCTCCTTGATAAACATCCATACACCATCCATATCCTCCAAACCCTATATCGTGTTCCTCTTTCTCCTTGCATTCGCTTTATGATAAAAGTAAACAGTGTTTTTATCGCCATCTCTCATCTTGCTTGACCTTGCTCTATCATACTAGTAAGATTCCTCTAAGAGGTGTAAATGATCTAACCCTTCCTATAGTACCCTACACCATTCAAGTCGCCTCCCATCCATCGAACCACTCTGGACCTCATGAACTCCCTCTTGGATGCTTTGATTTTTGACTTCAAATTACCAAACATAGAGGAAGCCCACCTACTGAGAGACCCCACACACCCCACTAGCTTAACATGCTTTTGCTATTCAGTATTATTCTCTCACGCCACCTTCACCACTTTCTCACATTGCGGGTTCAATAACCAGTATGCCTCCAATCTAAAACATCGACTCCTCCTCCTATTCTCTTCTCTAATCCCATCTTGTAATAATATCAGTGCATAATCTGCTCTTTTAATATTCAAAGGAAGATGTTTCACCTCAAAATACGGAAATAAAGAGCACCACCTATCACAAGCTAAGAACCAATCTAGCCTTTCCCTTATAACCGTGTCCTGAGATCGACCCCTCTCCCACGTGAAAATATTGCCTTTAAAACCCAAATACCTAACACCTGTATTGTCAATAGCCTCTCTAAAGCCATCGATACATCTTTCACTCCTAACTACCCCCGCCCCCATCTTTTCCTCCACCGCCAGAATCTCATTAAAATCTCTGAAGAATATAATTGGACACTGCGTACTTCATCTAATACTTTTTAAGAGATCCCATGTTTTATACTTATTTTCCTTATCTTCCCATCCATACATACCAACCGTTCTCCATAATACCACATTACTAACATCCATAATATCCAATGCAACATGATGGTCCGAAAAAGAATTGATAGAGGCACTGCTATTTCGCCACCACATACCAATGTCCCCCCTATAACCCTGCGCTACTAATACAGATACCATAAATAAATCCACACTTATTACGTATCCCTTCCAACCTTCCTGAATCTATTTTCATCTCCGTTAAGAAGACAAGGTTTGGCAAATCTCTCCAACAATGCTCTCGAAGCGCCGTAACTGTTCGAGGGTTTTCAATCCCTCGATAGTTCCAAGCTAGGATTTTCATTGATGTTCGCGGGGTAGGTTGTGACCTACCTTTGCTACTTTCACAGTGAGGTCTTCATTCTCCACCCTCTTTGCCCCCACCCTAATATTTTTTACACCTAACTCTTCTCCCACAAACTCGGCTCCATCAATTTCTATATCCTTCCTTATTTTCCTTTTCCCATCTGAGATAACATTCACATCGATTAATTCACCAGTTGAGATCTTCCCTCCTCTACCTCTTTTTAAATCTATCTTCGGTTTACTCCCTCCCCTCTTCTTCGATCCTCCTTCTTTATTCGCTTTAGTCCCTTTGCTACCATATAAACATCAGACACAGTAAGCCTTGAGGAAGATCCTCCCCTTTCCCCTACCTATGCATTCCTCATAGCCTCATGCATCACGTCTTAATGCCCTAGCACAGTGTTTTCCTTCTCTATTACAACACCCATACATAGACCTCCATTCACATGTAAAACCAAGGGGGGATGTATAGGAGAGACAAACAACATTACATTAAGGCAAATAAGACTCTTCATATGATTACCCAAATATGCATGGGTAATGCGTTATCTTTACTAAGCAATATGTGCTAGTCATGCCTGATTGGGAAATTAGGGTGGTTCATATATACCGTGAAGGAAATAAGGCAGCAGATTGACTTGCAAACTTTGTCATTAGACAAACGCTTCCTTTTATAATTCTAAACCCGGTTCCATTAGAGCTTTGATATTAGCAGTAATGGAGGATGCTAGAGGTGTTTCATCACCTAGACTTGTCCCTTGCTAGAAGTTTTGGGATCTTGCCTTTTTCTTTTAGCTGCTTTGGTTTTATTTTGTAACGTTTCTTTTCGTTGGCTTTAGCCTCTTTGGAATAAAAAAAAATTTAAATACTGCTTATCTAAAAACCTATTCTTCCTCGCAATTTTGAAAATACTGCCTCAATTGTCAATTTCCTTATCACAAAGTTTTAAATCACATGAGTGACTTATCTAAACCAAGCAAACTCCTTTTAAAAAAAACCTCATTGTTCTTGCAATATCTCTGAAAAGCTCCATCTCAACTATATGTTCCATCATACTCCCTATATATTAATATGGTTTGTACTTTTGATGGATCTTGCTATTATTTTTTAATAAATGTACTCATCAACTAGTTTCTATACTTTAAGAGTGACTTTTTATATCTTTTATTTCACATGTTTTTTTGTATTAAGTGGAACCAAGCGCTTCTTGTTATTATTTTTTAATAAATGTACTCACCAACTAATTTCTATACTTTAAGAGTGACTTTTTATATCTTTTATTTCACATGTTTTTTTTATTAAGTGGAACCAAGCGCGTCTTATTATTATTTTTTTATTAAATATACTCATCAATTAGTTTCTAGACTTTAAGAGTGACTTTTTATATCTTTTATTTCACATGTTTTTCTTATTAAGTGAAACCAAGCGCTTCTTGTTATTATTTTTTTATTAAATGTACTCATCAATTAGTTTCTAGACTTTAAGAGTGACTTTTTATATCTTTTATTTCACATGTTTTTTTTATTAAGTGAAACCATACACTTATTATTATTATTTTTTAATAAATATACTCACCAACTAATTTCTATACTTTAAGAGTGACTTATTATATCTTTTATTTCACATATTTTTTTTTTATCAAGTAGAACCACACACTTCTTGTTCATTGTATGTTCAACACGTGTTAACTTTTACTTTCTTTTTAACGTCTTCTTTGGTTTCTCTATATTTTCATCTTACATTGGATTGGTTATCAAAAAAATTATCATTGATAATCCTATATTCTCCAAATTTCTCATTCATGATATTAAAAAAGGTTTTAAAGCAGTTTTGTCCATTTTAGTACTTTAATACCCACCTAACCTATGGAGCAGTTCATTCACTCTCAATTCTTCAAACTAACGTTCAACTTTCTAATAAACCTTTCTCTTATGCAATCAATCCTCACTTATGCACAACAATTAAAAGGACGCAGCGCGCACTTGAAGGGACATGAAATTTAGGTCACAAACTTCCCACAATGAAACAATCTAATGTTCGATCACAAGCCCCATAAATTTACAAACTAGATAGTCAACTTGTATTCTCCCATTAAACCTAGCAAAGCACCCAACAAAATACACTACTTTCAACAACTAACACAAGCAAGAAAACAGATAAAATAGGCATCCAATTTTACATAACCCCGAGCAACAACACAATAAAATTAAGTACCTATAGTAAAATTTTATAAAAGTGTGCAATTACCTTAATAAATCATACTTAGTGCACAAAATAATAACTTTTAACCCCCCACATCTTCAATTTATCATTTAATTAATCGCTAAATTAATAAATAAAACAAAAATTGGAGAGTATCGTACCTATATTTTTGAATTATTGTCCAAATGATACCCCCAACCCACTGCACCCCTTGCTTTTGCGTACTATGATTGCACGTTTCCTCTTTGGTTTTCCACCTTAGCCATGCTTGAGAAAAGGCGAGAGTTCAAAGAAGTATAAGAATTTTCAAAGATAAAAATGATAAGAAAAAGGTTTAAATTAGGTTTAATAATAGTCACACGCCAAACATATTTAGTCAACAATCAGATTCTCTAATCAGTTATGATCGAATATTCGAAATTTTTTAAAATGTAGTTTCCTACAAATTATTCTTAAAACTAAGATAGTTTTTTGTAAAATTACACATTTAGAAGGTACTTTAAAAAATTTTAGGTGATAATCAATTTGCGCCAAAATCTTATGGTATCATACTCTCAGTTCTACGGTTCCACCCAAGCATACGAGGAGGAGCTTTGCCGCATTGGCCCCTCTTCTAGACCCCTCATAATATGTAGACTTCAAATGATGGTTGGCGTTAGAAAAAATATTGTATACCCACATAACACAGTAAAGTTATTGTATCCCTAATAAAAGTGATCTCTCATCATGATAAAATTTACCCCTCAAAAAGTATTGTATACACACAAGACACAATAGGGATGTCAACGGATATTTGACCCGATCCGGGATCATGGATTCATATCCATTTTTGCGGATATGGGTCTTCAAAATTTAGACCCAACGGATTCGGGTCCTGTGACTAACGGATTTGAGTACGAGTCTAACCATAATACCCAGATCAAGATCCGTTACCCGTTTTTTCATTTACTCATTGTACTTGTTTATTTTGTTATTCAAAAGACATGTAAAAATTTGATTTTGTTCACTTGTACTTTGTTGTTTTGTAATATTTGATTAGTTATATGAATTATATTCAAGTATTGAACTTACATCATTAGTTTTACTGTTGTCGATGATGCAAAATACAGATTTATAAATTTGAAACTTTTTATCACAAAAAATAGGCAAAATATGTAAGATCCGTTTTGAACTCGTTTGGACCCGGATCCGTTGGATTTGGATATGAATCCTTATATTTCATACGCAGCGGATTTGGATATGAATTCATCCTTTAAAAACGGATCTGAATCTGGATCCATTAGGATCCAGATTGCCATCCCTTGGACACAACATATGTGTACACTACTTTTTGTATAAATAACAAACATGAAAATAACAAAGTTCTTCTCAAGAGAGTTATCATTTATTTCCGAAGTTCTTCTCTAACAATCAGCTAGACTAAGTTAAGATGTCATGAAAATAACAAACATGTCATCATTTCCTCTCTTTTTCCTATGGTTCATTGTATTCTCAATTTTCCTATACAAATTGTTAGTACCATCTACCAAGTGCAACAAAAAGCTCCATTTGCCACCCACACCACCAACCCTCCCTATAGTCGGAAACCTCCATCAACTCGGTAGATTACCTCACCGTTCCCTACGATCCCTTTCCAACAAGTATGGCGACCTCATGTTGCTATACTTCGGCAACAGGCCAACCTTGGTTGTGTCCTCTATGAGTGCAGCCGAAGAGATCATGAAAACTCGCGAACACCTCTTCCTCAATAGGCCTATATTACGCTACATAGACAAACTTTTTTACCAAGGCAACGACGTAGGGTTCAGTTTATATGGAGAAAACTGGAGGTACAGGAAAAGTATATGTGTAATGCAGCTTCTATCCAACAAAAGGGTTCGGTCATTTCGATCAATACGAGAAGACGACGTGACACGAGTGATTAAAGAGATCAGGAGCTACGGTGGTTCAGCTTTGAACTTAAGTGAAGTTTCGTCTGCGTACTTCAAAGGCCTCATTTGTAGGACGGCCCTAGGGAGGAAATACGAAGGCGGATACGATTATGACAGCGGTAAGGACATTTATCGGATGTTCAAGGAGCTATCGGAGGTTATGGGGGAGATTAGTGTAGGAGATTTCATTCCATTTTTAGGTTGGATTGATAGATTGACTGGTTTGGATGGTAGGGTGGCAAATGTGCAAAAACAATTCGATGCATTCGTTGAAGATGTTGTTCAAGAGCATGAGCATCGCTCGACTGCATTGCAGTACTGCGATATAGATGACAAGGGAAGCAACGACGTTCAAGACTTTGTCGAGGTTTTGCTTGAAATTCAGAGAGAAAATCCGGAGAAACTTTCAAGGGACAACATCAAAGGCATTATACTAGTAAGCTAAGATATCATTATTTCACTTTTTAATTCCCATTTCAATTCATTCGTTATAGGTCTTTTATGCATTCGTTTATCTTTGATATCTTAAATTATACCTAGTATTTTGTACTCGATATATGAAGTTCTAATTATACTATACCATATTGATATTTGATGTTAATAAAAAGCCCTCGAATGATTCTAATGAGATCCTATTTATAATATTTCAAAATATTTTAGGGTAATAGCATGGTAAAAGATAATGAAGATGAACAAATCTAGCAACTAATTTGAAATGAATGAAACACACTCTTTCCGTTCTTTTTTGTTCTTCCCATTTTCCCCATCCGAAAATTTCAAAATGTTGTTCTCATTTGGAATCTTTCTATTTTAGTTTAATATTGTGATTGGTTGAAAAAGTTTGGTTATGATCACTATCCATGTGATATGTAGTCTATTGATTGATTTTTTAATTGTTTAATGCCATAAACTTTAGAAATTCTACTACTTATCTAATGCTCAATCCACTTGCATAATTTTTTAATAGAATCTGTTCTTATTTTAGATTAATTTAAATTATTTTATAGAATTTTAATGATATTTAATATTGTCTTGGTTTCTTTCCTTAATCCAAACGGTAAAGAAAAAAGAACGATTAAGGTATGGAGTAAATGCTTATACTCCTCTGCCTTTTTAATTAGAATACTCCTTCTCTTTCTTTTTGTTTTTTCCATTTTTTTTCTTCAAAGATCTCAAAGTAAACCTTTAATTCTAAATATCTTCAATTGTGTATTTGTAAAAATTATAAAAAGTTGATACTTGAAAAATATACACGGAGACAAATATTTTAAGACCCCATATTATTATGTTTTTTTTTGTTATAGATTATGAATAATTCATGATCAAACTTTATCTATAGATTACAAATGAGAAAAATGAAAAGAAATGAAGGGAATACTTATTAAGAAGGATATTGAATTTGATTGAAGGAAGACCAATGGCATAGCAATAATTAAACCGAACTTTTGTAAGTAAAACATCATATTACTATACTTTTTTCCTTCCCAATCATTCGTTATAGGTATTTTATGCATCCATTTATCTATCATACTCGACATATGAAGTTCCAATTATAACAAATTGAATTTTGATGGAACTAAAACACATAGCACGATTCTAATGAGATTCTATTGACAGAATTTTAGGGCAAAAGCATGGTAAAAAATAATGAACGTTTAGTAAACAAATATAGCAACTAATTTGAAGTGAACAAAACACATTTAACTAAAAAATAGTATGTTTATTACTTATACACCTTTGATATTTTATTGATTGAAAGAAACCAAAGGCATAGCAATAATTAAACCAAACTTAGCTACTGAGGAAACATTCCAAGTTTCAAAAAGTAGCTAGCCATCAACTATTTGCATAGGTATCTGAAAAGAGAGATCTTTATCATGCACTGTCACGTACAAGAAAATAAATGTAATTGATGATCTTAACATGATATGATGTAGGACATACTAGGTGCGGGAACAGACACGTCCACGACATTGTTGGGATGGGCAATGACAGAGCTGATAAGGCATCCCAATATTATAAGGAAGCTGCAAGAAGAGATAAGGGGCATCGTCAAACCCAACGCAAGGGTAACAGAACATGACTTACAGGACATGAAGTACCTCAAGGCAGTGGTCAAGGAGACGCTCAGGCTACATCCTCCAGTCCCCTTTTCGGGTTTCCGAGAAGCTTCCCAAGATATCAAGATAGATAAATATGACATTACTGCTGGGACTCAAGTTATCGTTAATGCATGGGCAATCCAGCGAGACCCTAATCTTTGGCCAGACGCTGAGAATTTTTATCCTGACAGGTTCCTAAACAACTCCTCTTCGGTAGATTTTAAGGGCCAACATTTCCAATTCATACCGTTTGGAGCTGGGAGAAGAGCTTGTCCTGGATTGTCTTTCAGCATTGTTACTATTGAGCTTGTATTAGCGAGCCTTATTTATGAGTTCAACTGGAGATTACCCAATGGAAGAGGAGGGGAGACTTTAGATGTTGGAGAAAGCTGGGGCATATCTGTTAGTCGACAGAACCCTCTAATACTCGTTGCTACTCCGCATATTTGATCTTGTGATTAAAAAAGATCATAGCTTTGGTATTGCATTCCCTAAATTTAAGATAAATAAGGGTTTTTCTTACCACTCTGGTAGGTAAAGACGATGTAAAAGAATATGTAGACAATCCATGTAAACCTACACTAAAGTAGAACGGTTACAAATGCAACCTTAACTCAGATAAGGAACCTGCTGTACTCTTTATATTTCCTTTCTTTTGTCACATTTGCTTTTTGCACATTTTTAAAGCATATATTAGAGTTTTAATATCTATAAATTAAATATGTATTATAAAAATATATAAAAAATTATATATTAAAATATTATATTTTGGAATGAGTCTAAAAAAATCCCACATAAATGCAAGGAGTATAAAAAAAGATAGATTACTTTAGCTGCAATGCTGCAAGCCTACAGGAAAGGTTTAATAGGTCAACATAGCAATGTACAAAGAAGTAAGAGCAAATGAGCAAAGAGTATCTCAATTGTCGTCCTTTAAATTCACACAAAGACCGTTGCAGACAAGAAATAGCCAAAAGGTTTTCAAGACAAAAGGATTCAATCCAAAACTGAAACAAAAAGATTAACATTTGTTTCATTGAACAAAATGACAAACGCCAATGACCTATGTTACAATGAGCTGAAAGGAATCAATAAAATCCTAATTTCGCTGTACCTGAAATCTCTACACCAAAGAATAAAATAACAGCTAGATTGATATACTCCTCAGCATCTCCATAGGCTGTGCCATACCAAAAAGAACCGGGAATATAAAGAAAAAAATCTAGAAAGAATCAGCAACTAACAATCAGTATCCATGCTGCTTATAGAGTCTTCCCTCTTGAGTACACTTTTTGAAGCCTGAACTTCTACTTTATCAACATCAATAGCTACCTCCTCCTGTGTAGCAGATAATAAAGCCCCATGATCCTTCTTAGAGTGACGGGTTTTTAGAATCCGAGACATTACTTGAACGATATCTCTCATAGATGGTCGTTTTTTTGGGACACGGTTTACACATTTGTAAGCAAGAGTTGCCGTCTCATTTAGCTCCCAAACATCAAAGTTCCCATCAAGACGTGAATCGACAATTTCTTCCCACCCAGTGCCTCCCTCTGTGTTCATTGCTGCCTTTAATCATCAATTCGAAAAAGGACTGTCATGAACAATGTATATTGATCATAGAACAATAAGTTTTAGAAGAATTTCTATTTCAATGTTTCATCATATTGATGGATAATATATTTCTGCAATGGAGTATAAGATCATAATATTACGCATTTCATTCAACAAAAACAGAAATATTTTGTCGAGTACCAGCATCTCACTACGTCTAAGAGAGGACCAATTTCTTGGCCTCAAGAGACAATCCAACATTAAAGACTCTTAGTACCAAAATTTAGCTAAAATTAAACACCATGAGTACGTAAACAAGAAAAAAAAACTAAAAAGTAATTTATGAAAACCATTAAACCCCAGTTGTCGCAGATTGTTGCAATACTAGAGAAGGTAGTGTGATGATAGGAGTGGGTTGATGGTGTTGCTGACTTAAGTAATGATGATTTTCAAGGGTGACCATGATATTAAAGGGGTTTTAGAGGTCAGGTGCGTTAATAAACCTGAAAGGGGGTACTAATGATAGGGGTGGAAATTTTAATAGGGATAGCAGGTGGATGGAGGAATTAAGTACGATGGTGTGGTGGTGCTAGTAGTAAGGAATGTCAGTGCTGTAAATGGCTTTGTTTTTTTTTTTTTTGTTCTTTCAATGAGTACAGAATGGATACAATTTCCAATATTAGGGGGTTTTGGATTCAAGTCTTGAAGGTATCAACTTCTCGAGATTTCATCCAAGCCTCGGTCAGGGAATGGCTTTTGATTGCAAGGCTACCATTTTTAACATATAAAATTGCCCTCAAATCCAAACTCCAATATATACTTTCAAAGTGGAGTGATGATGCTCGAACTTGGTTATGAGAGGCAGATATGGTATGGATCCAAGAGGCTAACATAGAAAAAATCTTGCATAAAGATGCAGGGACACAGATATGAGCGTCCAAAGATATACCAGTACCAGGATCATATGGCCCTAATTTATAGATCTCGTGTTATTCACTAGCTTGTCAAATGTAGAAAACATGCATTCTGGAAACATCAACATACCAGCTCCACATATTCCATCAGACCTTGAAGAGGATTCCTTGCCGCAATGAGTTCAAGAAGCAAAACCCCATAACTATAGACATCACTTTTCTTTGTAAACGTTCTTGAGGATATATACTCAGGATCAAGATAGCCAAAAGTTCCCTTTAAATTGCAAGCCTGCCCATCAACTACCTCTTCCCTGGAGAGCCCAAAATCAGCCACCTGAGTGCAGCCGGAAAAATTGAAACCAACCATATATCAGACTAAAGCAAAAGGCAAGTTAACAATGCCACCAGTTTATCCTAGGCTTTTTAGCCTCTCAATTCACAAAGTCTGAGTAATGCAATACCAGTCCAGAGACACTAAGTGCTAGCAACTTACGTACCCTGGCTTTCATTGACTGGTCCAACAAAATGTTGGAAGATTTAATGTCACGATGTATTACAGGAGGAACGGCCTGAAAACAGGTAAAGGAAATCAGATTAAAACAGCAATGAAAGTAGCTTCAGTTTGTTTATGCTCATTTGAACCCAACTTAATAACGGATAAAAATAATTAAAATACCCCATCATGAAGATACTCCAAGCCTCTTGCAACATCTAATGCTATGTGGACCCTTCGGTCCCAGCTCAATGGTTCCATCGTCTCATCTGGAGTAAACAAGTGATGAAGTGAGAATTGATAAACTGTGTGCACTATGGAATATGGATTATCTAATGAAATCTAAAGAAAGAAAACCTGGAACTAATTTGCTCTAGACTCCTATTCTCATAAAAATTTATAAGCCACATTATGATCTTTATTAAGTTCCACTGATATGGAAGCAATGAAGCAAAACACCTAATTCCATGTTTTGAAAAATAGAAGCAATAGAGTCTGTGCGGTTAGAATTTAATACACTCCAATCTCTGAGGGAAAACTTAGAAATATGAATCATTCATCAGCCGTGAAGACCTATATTTCTACTACATGTATTTCAATAATTAAAAGCCAAAATA
This sequence comes from Dysphania ambrosioides, assembly GCA_026401315.1. Lineage (NCBI taxonomy): Eukaryota > Viridiplantae > Streptophyta > Magnoliopsida > Caryophyllales > Amaranthaceae > Dysphania > Dysphania ambrosioides. The sequence goes on from CM048666.1 coordinate 24,852,242, forward strand.
GAGGTTGTATCAAGTTTATTCAAAGCCTTTTCTTCTAGGGAAAAGAGATCCATATGGCAGACAAACAGCAATATGCGAAATGAAGCCTCCCCACACTTAATAATTACAATGCAACACTTCATTTGTTAAGCTCTATTAAACAGTATCAGTCTCACGGTGATGAATTCAATTCCCCTAATACAATGAATTACCACCATGCTAAATTCTAAAGAAAAGGGTCCAAAAAGAGCAGTCACAGAACCTACAAACCCATGTACCAAAAAAAAAAAAATTCTTTAAACCCAAGTAAAATGTTCAGTCACATCACAAACAGAATTAGTGTCTTGAAGTTCTGTTTTGCAATAAACCTCTATTCATTTCCTAACCATTGAAAGCCACCTTCCGTCTCTTCACATAGGTGGCCTTGCATAAAAAATAATGCTCCAGAAGAAGATAAAAGAATTGAGTAAATCTAAGTTAAAGAGATAAAAATAACAAGAGAAACAATATCAATCAAAGAATCCTGTTCATTTTGCTAATGAGACAAGTCTGCAATGGGAAGCTTAAAGAGGGAGGCACACAGCTGAGCCTCTGTGTCACTTCAAATTCAAACCACAAGAACTTTTCCTATAGAGCCACTTTGCAAAGGACAAACCTCTTTCTAACTAAACTTGCATGCATGGAAGCACCAATTGCTACTATTCTTACTTCAGATCATGCAAGCTTGGAAACCTGTCCAATGCAGGCTCCAATGTAAGAAAGATTCACAAATGCATCTTCGGGAGGTAGTTTGATAAAAGAAGTTCTACATCCAAACAGCACTAAAAGATAAAAGTCATAACTGCACAATATAACTCAAACTGTTCATTTAATAATTCTTCCATATGAGAAGTTAAAACTCATCATTTCACATCATTGAAAAGCAGATGTTTCTATGGGAACCCAGCTTGCAGAAAAGCTAAAGATATGGCTGGTCACGTACTGTATAAATGGGAAGCTAAACTGCCATTGCTCATGTAGGCATATATAAGCATGTTTTTTCCCTTCTCTGTACAATAACCAACCAAATTCAAGAGGTTTCTGTGATGCAACCTCCCTAATAGCATAACCTGACAGAAATAGGAGAAAAGGAGAAGGTGAAATCAAGAATCTATCAACTCAATAAATACAGCATAAATGAGACAACTAGTGATTTGCATAGAACAATCCAGTAATGTTATCTTTATAAGCCTTAGTGTCAACAATTATTGACACTAGGAAGCAGCAGTGTTTATATATGTGTTGATACCTCAGTTTCAAATTCTCTTTCCCCTTGCTTAGAGTCAGTTGCTAGCACCTTCACAGCAACTGTCTCACCAGTTGACATCTGAGCTTTGTACACAGGACCAAATGCACCCTGGCCAATTAATGTTGTGAAATTCTGAGTAGCCTTCTGCAAATCCCTGCAAAAGATGTAGCCACTTTTTAGCCATCAAATCAAGTGCACTCAAAGATCTGTCATATCTGTAGGCTGTGGCAAAGACATGCAACTGTCACTAGTATTTCAATCTATTATGAAGCACTCCAAACATTAGTAGACACATAAAGAAGTGGAAACGTTTCTATGAGCTCCAAACATTATTTATTAAAACTCTGATTCAAAAGCACCGCCAAAGTATTTTAAAGAATACTATCCAGCTTAGGTCTGCCTTGACATTAATCTAGATCTAAATTAATATTTATCATTCTTAAAGAATCCAGAACATAACTTTGTATGCATAAAGTTCACAGGCCAATAAGAGAATTTTTTAAGGCCCTCAGGGTATGCTTGGATCATAACTTGCACCAAACACCACATTAGGATGTATAGTAAGGGTTTGTATTACTTGATTTAACGATTTGAGCATACAAAACAAGCCAAACAAAATACTGTGATGGTAAAGCTGTAATAAGATATGCTACAATAACAACTACATTCAATAATTACCATTAAAAAAAAAATTACTGCCATTTTCCTCTTTCTAACGTGAATCTCGAAGGCTAAAAAAACACCACCATAAATAATTGGCATCAAGATTTAAGCATCAGATTTAGGTAACATATCAAATCGTCAACAAGGTTAAAAAGCTCTTAATCAAATATGCAGTAAGATTTCTCATCTTTAACACTTCCCAAGTTCAGCTCTAACCCTCTGAAGATCAAGAGATGTTTGCCACATGCCATAACTAGTACTCCGTATTCCTAATGCTTTTTAATATTTAACGTGATTAACTAAAAACAAGAGGGGATCTCAGAAAGCAAACCTGAAAGCAAACTCAAGTATGCCAGATGCAGAAACAACATGACTCTTCTTAAAACCATCAAGCCACAAGGACATTCCGCTCATACTTTTCCTGTATCGTCTTGGGGAATCTGGACCAAGGGTAGAGTCCGATAACTCAGTACAAGTATCCACACCATTTGCACGAATAGGAATTGTCGCTGATCTCCTTGAACTACTATTGTCTATCTGAGCACGCCTTCTCTGGTATCTAACACAATACAACGCAAGAATTGCCAAAAACACACCAATCACTACTCCAATGGAAATACCAAGTATCAACCCAGACGATTGGTCAGCCATTTTCTTCTCTTTGTTAAACTATCTCACATTGATGCATGTCCAATCCATTAAATCAAACTGCAACAGTGCAACACACAAATTACAATCAGGCAGTATAACACAAATTATCAATTATTCTTCCACTACTGTTATTGCGTACAACTTAGATCATAACCAACAAAAATGATCATATCAAAAAAATAATCATCATAACAAAAAATCCAACTTTCAAAGACGACTACCAAATCTTCATGAACCCATTCTAGGAAACCATATACACATGCGAAAACCGTCCACGAAATCATAACACGGAAAGACCATGTTGAACCAGAAACCAAACCCATGGACGGGTAAAACGTGCCGCCTCCGGCATTGACTATTAATCTATAGTTAATTGTCTTGATGATCAATCAAGTATGACTAAAGTAGGCGTGAAACTGACATACTTCATATTTAAAAAGAGCAGCCCTCAAAATGCCAAAATTTTGCCAATCTAATCTAAATTCATCACCGAAAAAGTAGCAAAACATTTCATTTTCTTCTTTTTGAAGATAAATCACCCAAAAATATGACTCACCCATAAAATTTTGGAACAAACCCACATCAATCACAATCCACCCAAAAATATAATTCACACCTATAAAATTTCAGAACAAACCCGGAAAATTTAAATGGACCAACATCATAATTCACCCAGGTCCCAAAAAATAAGTATCACACATTACATCACAAGAAAATTTACCAATATTATGTACATCAAGAACCCAAATTCAACAATTCTATGAATTTCCACAAAACCCACTAGATAAATTATGCAATTACACCAAAAACTCAGAAATTATTAAATTTTCAAAGATTAACTATGAAAAATTATGCATAGTAATGGGCAGATAAATGACATGTAAATTGAAATGAGGCTGAAAAAGTTGGGAATTTGAGTCACCTGATGAAATTTACAAATGGAGTAAGAGCTACAAATTGCTGCTTTGAAGAGTAGAATAATCTGGTTGCTGCTATATCTGTACTACGGAATTTTTGCCAAGTTTTTTAGAGAGAGAAAGTAGAGAGATTCCAGGAGTCTTAAAATAGAAAAGTGGAAGACAATCTAAAATTAAACATAGATTCACTTGGAGACTGCGCACAACCTGCTCAAAGACCACTTTTTTCTTTGTCCATCCTAGTTTTATTTTCCCCTGTCGTAAATTACTAACTATACCCACATTTTTACATTTTAAAATATTTTAAAAATTAATAAAAAATTAATTTTTTATAATTTATATTAAGATCAATTTAATAAATTTCTACTTAATATATTATTTTTTATTACATAATGAGAATATATGGCTAAATTGTTTAAAATTTAACTATATAAATAAAAATAGAGGAAAAATAAAGGAATTGGCTGGGTATTTAGTAATTCTTCTTTCCTATTTTTTTATTTATTTTAATTTTTAGTTTAAAGTTTAAAAAATTAATCACGAATTCTCATTATATTATTAGAAATAATATATTAAAGTAAAATCTTGTTAAATGTATTTAAATATTAATTTTTATAATTTTTCGTCTACGAATTAATACATAAAAATTATTTTATGTTATGCTATACATACTATTAAAAAAATCAAATGAAGCAAAAAATTAGATATAAATAAGGGAGTATGAAGTTTTGAGAAGGAAGACGATCGCATAGCTTATTTTGTTTTGCGTGTAAAAAGTCATATGAAGTAGTTCATATGATTATATGAAATACTTAGGTAATATGGAGTAAATATCTATGTTTCAATTTTAGAAATTGGAGATGTAGCAAGGGAATATTGCTCTAAGTAGGAGATTTCCTTATCTATTTTCGTGCTCAAAGGATCTTGCCTGGTAAATCGTAAAGAGGTAATTTAATTATACGGAGTAATTTAGTAAAAAGTTTTCAAAGTATCTTACCCGCTAAATTGTATAACCTTCACTTGTTACTTAGAACAAAGTTTTAGTTTAGTGTGGACGTGTGGTTGTGTTTTACTTAAGAAAACGTATACGAAAGTTAAAGCAAATCGAAATACAAAATTTCACTTATTTATTTTTATGATCCATTTTATTTCGTCGGACAAGAGACAAACGAAAAGTTTGCAATTTTGTTTACTAAACTAAAGGAAAGAGGAAGTAATGGAATAATTGATGGGGAAATTGGGTTGTATTTCAAACAAATACTTTCTTCGTCTCCTAAAAATTGGCTCATTTGACTTTATGCAGTCTCTGATACACGAATTTAAATGTTTTTATTTCTAAATTTGTAAAGCGAAAAATTATAAAAAATTGATATTCTAAAAACTTACTTTGAAATGTATTCAACAAAATCCCACTTAAATGTTTTATTTTTTATAATATAATAAGAATTTATGGCCAAACATTTCAAACTTTAACTCTATAAATAAAAATATTGCAATTTTTCGGGGACGAATAGAGTAGTATCTTATTCAATGCCTAATTTGTACTTGATAAGGTTTTGGACATTTTTACCCTTGTAGGCCATTTTTTTTTTTCGGGTGTGGATTTGACTTTTGGGGTTAATGGTCATTAATGCATTGATGCAGCATTGAATGTGATAATATCTTAGTTCGGCGGGATATGTATAGTATATGATATTTATATTTGGTTGATCTTTGATCATGTTATGTGTAAATTTACCCGTCTGTATGCCAAGAGTTGGGTATTTGCAGCATGTAACATGTTAGGCTATTTGCCAACTTCACCATATATGCAAGTCTACTCTACTTAATGCGAAATAATAGAGTTGATTTTGCTCTTAATAGAAATGTAGATCGCTTAATCTCTTTTGTAATTTAAAGTACCAAACTACAACAACATGAATAATAATGATGATTATCCTAAATGCAAAGATGAGTAAAATAGGTGTATATTTTAATCATCTGTCCACTTAATCAAGTTTGACAATGTTGAATAGTCTGACATTAATATGCATGGAGATTGGAGGAGTTGGACCCTAACAAGTGTTGCTCGTACGCCCATACTGGCATCTCTACATCGTATAGGACTAGTAGCTTCTCTTCGATTTGCTCTTGCATCTTAGGGATCTGAGTACATCGATCATTTGTTTAGAAAACTGGCTTGAATGCCCTCTCAAATGTCTAATATGATAATATGTAATTTACTTAGGACTTGTAAGTGGCATATTAATAGGTGATTTTTAGTTGATTCATGTGTTAAATGATAAAGAAAATGAAATATTATTGTTAATACCCTCCACTCTCATCCACCCCCTCTGAGCAAACCGCTCTTATAATCTAGGTTCAAACCCATAACCTCTTCTAAAAAAGATGAATTTGGTATCAATTGAGTTAAATGCTCTTGTTATGACCTTTAGTTAGTTTGGAACAACTTTAATGTTACTCCCTTCGTCCCCAAAAACTGTCCCATTTGTCAAAAACTGTCCCATTTGTCTTTTTGCGTTCTATAAGACACAATTTAAACGTTTTTATCTCCAAATCCATTAGGCAAAAATTGTGAAAACTTGATATTATAAAAATTTACATATAGATACATTCAACAAGGTTCATTTAAATATATTATTTCTTATAACATAATGAGAATTTGTGGTCAAACTTTTCGAATTTTAACTCAATATATAAATGGGGCAATCTTTAAGGGTCAGATGGAGTATATTCAAAATAAACTCTCTGGCTAATAATCTAGTATGGTTGTATTATTTATTTCCATTAAATGTACTACCAAATTAAATATCCATTTCCAAGTTGAGGTAGCTGGTCCAAGTGGGGAGGAGTTGAGGGATTTCAATTTTCAAGTTAGTATTAAATTAGATATTAAACCAATGTGGTAGAAGTTGACATAAGATAAAGTATTTAAACAGAGTGGTTGTAAATGTTGGCGCCAAGGAAGTTATCAGGTGAGAAGAGGCCACTCACAGGTGAGAGAGCAATTCAACTGTCAACCAATTGCACCACCTAAATACCTAAATTACCTAATCTCACTAGTCACTACCATTTAAGCTTCCTTGTTTCAACAGGAATTCCATTGACAAGGACTAAGGATCGGAGTAGGAATCCCCACGCTATTTCTAACGTTGGTCCCACTTCAATTTTACTAATTTCATGGCTATTGGTCCAATAATTCGATCATGATAAGACACGTCAAAAAAAAAAAAAACATTCTCGATGAAAATAGTTTTCTTATGTACGAAAATTGTGGATAGGTCATAATCTTGTAATTTAAGCAAGTTTTAAGTATGTGATCTTTAGGGGAATGTAGTGTAATAAAATTATATCTAATTGACTAGTCTCATCACTAATACAATTGCATTGTCATTTAAATATAGTTAAAGTAGGCAATTGTAGAAAAGAAATTGAATTGGTACGGTTTTAAAGAAAATAAATTTTATATGTTTTTAAATGTGAATTCGACAATGGTTTTTTTTCATGAAAATTGATAGTGCTATATTTGAATGTAAATGTCTCTTTAAGGAAATACAAATTCTCGATGGAAATTTCTTTTGGAGTGTGTGATAAACTATGAGATGGATTTGTATTGATTTGTTCACCCTTATATTTTGATCAACATTCATACGAGATGAATACCAAACTTTTTTTGTAACCTAATATTACGTGTAGCATAAGGGGGCTTAGATTTTTTTTTATTAATAATAGTACACATTTTTATTGTACTAGGCGTAAATAACATCGTATTAACTACTGCTGAAAGTTAAAGAAAATATCGACTCTAATTATAGTAATCAAAATTCAAATGAATGTAATTTTTCATATTGAAATGTATAGGAGCTTATCTCGAAACTTATAAGAACTTATCTTGATAAAAAAAAAATTCTCTTAGATTAGCCTTACCTTTATTGATTTAACTATTTTAAACTTATTTTTCCTAAACCTTAGTTGGATTTATATTAATTTTCTTTTTCTTAAATTGGAATCAAGGTCAACAATTTGGGCCTCAATAGTTATGAAAAACAAAATACTAATAGATTTTCTTTAAAAATAATTAATAGTTGATTTTATCTTCAACCTTTTATTTACCTCAACCATTTAAGTTGGTTTTGGCGATGGCTCACTTTATTTTTTTTAACCAGTCTATTAGAGGTTTGAGGGTAAGAATGGAGAATTAAAATCTCAAATTCTCCTAAATCTCACGTGCAATGTGGGGATTGAGAACAAGGATGATAATAGATTTAGGAATAATTGTTTTTATTTTGGTAGACTTACTACTTTCATTTTCCTAGGTTTTATCCCCTTTTCTATTTTTATCTGTCTTTCTAAATTCTAACCTCTTTTAATTATTTCTTTTTCGAGAAAAATTTAGCTAGTATTATTAATCTCTTACCCCCCACTTTATTGTCCCTTTTTATATTTAGTAAATCTTCTCTTCTCCATCTCTCTCCTCCTTAAAAGTAAAAGTATCTATCAAGATTTTTTTCCGATTTTTCCGTGATATCTATTGTTAGAGTAATTGGGTATAACTTAGAAAAACCAAGGTAGTATAACTAGTACTCCATACTACTTAGTAATAGGCTAGTGTTAAGAGATGAATGATAATATAATTGGATCAAAATAATCCTTTAGAGTCGCCTCTATTGAATAGAAGGCTTTTTTTTTTTTTTTTTTTTGCTAGGGTAGTTTTGTGACTTGAAAAATTATTCCCATTCTTTTTCTTTGCACAAGCTCATCGACCGGCATAATGGAAGACACTTACAAGTTACAATAAATGTAATTGTATGGATCGGTTACTAATAAAATCCCACACGAAGCTAAGTAGTCACATTAAGCTAGTCTTTATGATTAACAAACTAATTAAGTAGCTTAGTCCAATACACCTTCTATTTTCATGATAGTTGTCTAGGCATGTTATTGCTTAATTATAAGATTATGCTCACAAACGATAATAAAAGGGTCATTATCATTGATTAGTACTTGTATTATCCATGAAGTGTAAAGGAGCTAAGAGTCATTATTGATGAGCATAATTAAGAAATTCCATTTAAAGGTTACGAACTTACATATGGAGAAAGCATATGGCTTTGAATCACGTGGAGACCACGTTCATATGGGAAGGTCGTGAGTTGTTTAGCTTTTTTTTATTTTTATTTTTTATTTTTATGGAAGAGGGTCGTGAATATTGGTCCCAAGACTAATGATAACATGAATTAAAGATTTACAGTGTATTATCTTTAATGTTCAACAAAATTAACCCTAAATAGATGTTGGTATATTTTATTTGAATTAGGGATAAGCACGGGTGAACACTAGTGATAGTTTTTACATTTGTCATTCAATGTAATTACCATCGTATATAACTATTCCTTTCGTTTCTTTTTTTTTTCTTTTTATTTGTTTTTTGCGCAAATTCTAATACAAACTTATCTTAGAATTGTCATTTATATGAATCTCCAAGATATCAAAGGCATTAGTTTGAGTGTAAGTTTGATTCAAGTCATTTCAAGTCAAGTCATATATCATAAATTTTCAGCTTATTTAGAGTTATATGATGAGTATCCATTTAACATATTATGGAAGATGTTAAGTGCATCAAAATTGGTCGTATTCAACTTATTGCTTGGCTGGTTCTGGCTTATGCCAAAATCATGTCTTATAATTTCAATTGCGTTTTAGATGTAGGTTGTAATTTAGTTTCGAAAATTGAAAAATGGATCAATGCTAAAAATGTGATTGGGACAAGTTGGGAGTAAAGGTGTGATTTGGATGTTCGAGATAGGTCAAATTGGGGTTAATCATTTAATCAACATTCAAATATTTAAGTCAGATTTAGGTTCTATTTTATTGAGATCAATGGTTAACTCAAGTCAATAATTTCAATTTTGGTTATGATTTATATGGAATTGGATGATGTGATGGGTTGGGTTGACATCAAATCAAATATTGGTTATCAAATTAAAGCGAACTTTTGAAATTTTCTTAAAGGTTCGCTAAAAAATAAAAATCATATAATGGGATAATGAATTGGGCACGGAATCATAGATCATATGAGATGGAGTTGGATTGAGTCAATGTATTTTTGTTGTGCCAAATTGCTGGACCTTTTTGTTCCCATTGTTGTACGGGCCGGGCTTGTTTGTAATAGTTAAATTTGTGGGCACTTATTGACCCAGATATTTGGTTGGGCTCATATCCATTAGGGATTTAAGTACTTCACTATTACATGGGTAAAATTAATAGTTTATGAATCTTAGGAAAATTTGTCAATTCCTACCGAGTAAATTTACCACTATATAAATTACTACTCTCTTTATTCTTTATTTTTTGCCCCATTTGACATTTTACGATTTCTAAGACATGATTTAAAACCATTTTATTTCCAAATTCATAAGATAAAAAATTATAAAAACTTGATATTCAAAAAATTTATAATGAGATGCATTCAACAAGATCCAACATAAATATATTATTTCTTATAACATGATGAGAATTTATGATCGAACTTTTTATATTTTGACTTTATAAATAGTAATGGGGTAAAAATAAAGGGACGGAGGTAGTATATTATATTTTTTAACCTGTGAATTACTACCTTCTATTTACTATTTATATTGCTACTTAGTACTACTTTCCAACCAATTCAATTGAAAGTGATATTATGAAAAAAAATTCTATTGAAAAAGGCCAACCTTTCTTTTAAATAAAATTTGGTTTTGGAAGGGGTTTTTGATTTCATGGCTTTTAATTTTTTTTTTTTGGTACATTTCATTTCATTATAAACCAATAAATTATTTTATTCAATAATATGACATCACTTTTTAGTCAAATTCGCAAGAAAGTAGTAAATGTAGCAAAATGTATAACAAGTAAGTTGTTTATAAGGTAATAATTCGCAAAAGTGAAAATAAAATGTAAATGAACAAAATAGCAAATTTGTTCGGTAGTAATTGATCATTTACCTTGATCGAGTTTTATGATGCACACATGGCAATTCAAATGTGATTCTTTTTTCTTATTATTGAAAAAATGCAAAAATTAAAATAACTCCTTTCTTTCAAAACAAATAATTGTAATTCATAAATATACCCAAGATTGGTAATGAAATAAATAGCTTTTAAACTTATGTAAAAGTGGCAATTTTATATTGGAGGCCATAACACAAGACTGAAAAGAGAGTGACATGGTATGCAAAATAGATCAAGGTTGTATTATCTCAATTGACTCTATATATGTGACGAATTTGACTACTAGATGACGAATTGTGACATGTATTGTAAATTGTTTCACGTTTGACTTGAGGATTTTCAACAAGTGACGCATTTTTTTTCAAAATCTTGGAGAATTCCTATCTAAAAATGTACGTGCATACCTTGGTCAAACATAGCAAATTTTTTTATAAAATTAACAATTAGTCAAATAATTATTTATGAAAGACATAAAAAAAAAACATAAAATTATGAATGAATAATAAGAATACTTTAAGTTGATATCTGATAGTAATAAAAAAAAAAACGTACTATTTACGAACTGAATGAAGCATGCAAAACAATCAAACGACAAATGAACTACGTTACGGGTTCTACAGCTTAAAACAACAATTCTATATGTGAAGTGCATAAAAGCCTTAATTTCTTTTTTCATTCATTGTTTCAGTTATTTAAATATTTTTGATAAGGTTGTTACTAACCTATAAAAAGTAATCTAATATAAGAATCGGATTTCATATAGTGGGTTGAGTAAATTGTGGTTTTATATTTTTTCTTCAAATTGTGATATGTTACAGACTTGTTTGTGTTGATACTTTGTTATTATCATGATTTATTGCAATATTGGTTGAAGTTTGATGTTTGGTGATTTTTTTTTGGTCTAAATTTCTGATTTTTTTTTTTTTTTTGTGAATTAGGTGAATTCGCAAGGTGATTTTGTTGATTTATTGAGTTTTATAGGGCTTTTTGATGTTTCATGATTTTGTTGAATTTGTCGGTTTTGTGATGTTGAATTCTAATATATATCAATTTTGGTATGTGATCTTTTTAGATTGATTATTTATGGGCTTATTGAATTTGTTTGTTTCGTTCATTTAGTGATTAGTTGAATTCTAGACCATGTTAGCTTTAGTGATTTTAAATGATTGAGAAAACATTTTGTTCAATACTTTTAATGAATGTTCCAATTAAATACTGGTTGATAACCCGATTTCAGGCTAATAGGTAGCTTTGTTGAACGTATAAGATATTTTCAGTGATGAATGGGGACTTTCTGATACAATTTTGCTTGAATTTACTTTCAACTCTTAGTTGTTTTTTGTTTTAAAACATTCAGTATAAGTTGTTATAGAATTTGTGTATGCTAACTCAAAACCAAATAACAAGAGATTGATATTAAATAGTGATTGAGTACATGTACATTTCTTCCCTTATACTTCAATTCCAAAAATCTCACTAGTATACTCATCTTCATTTACCAATTTCATGCATTCTTTGATAACCCACTTTGATGCTATGACTTATTCTAATAACAAACCTTCATCTTCTAGTTGCTTCTTCTTATGATGTGGTATATTGTAATACTTTGAACCTTTTATTTTCAATATCTCATTCAAAAAGTATTTTAAAGACATCCACACATTAGTTAGAGTTTTTGTAAGGAATTAAGCTATGTTGTTGTAATGCACTAAGTCCCCTTGCTTTTGTATTTATAAGGACATACTGTATTCATTGTTTGGTAGCTTAAGTACCTCTTAATCCATGTAATTTCCTCCGAGTGGCTAAAATACCCAAAACTGGGACCGCTATAGCAACAATGATTCGTAATACTATTCACCCATTCATTTAATACTAACCACTTGCACTAAATTTTATAGAATCTGAATATCCATTTACATTAATTAATTAATTTATTTTCAATAGTATCTCATTGTCATTTACAATTGCCTTGATTCATTTCCGAATTTCAAATAAAAAGATAAATAAAGAAAAGAGGGAGTATAAAGTAATTAAATTTCGTAAATAAGATCAATCCAGAGTTTTAAGGGTCTTAAAGAGAAAATATTTTACAAATTTTTTTAAAATTCTAGTGAAGGCTTAACGGCTTACAATCACATCAAAAGCAATCCAACAAATGTGAAAACTTACACTTAAAGTTGCCGAAAATACATAGAAAAGTAATCTTCTTTAGAGGAAGGACGAACCCTTTTCCAGTGTACGACGTGGATAGGGTCAATACAAAATGTTTAAACAAAGGCAAAAGTTGAGAAGGTACAATGTTGAAGGACTTGCCGCGTGCCACGTCAGGTCAAAGTCAAGTTCATGTGGGCTCCCATCTTCATATGTGGCATTATGTTGGTCACGTGTATGTCATATGACCATCGTCGGTCAAACACGGCAATGGCACCTGGTTTTCACATACGAATATACGATCATGTTACATCCACTCTCAATGATGGCGCGTCACCTGCAGATGTGGTCATGTGGGAATGAGATTTTTTTAGGTGCATCGTTCAAACGTTGGTTAACATGCTCTTCTTAATGGAAAGGGGTATAAATTAATTCCGTGTCCCCCCTTCTTAAAATATCAAAATTTCTAACTAGTAAGTAAAATTAGTAAGAGGTAAATTACTATGAACAACATAAAACTTTGGATAAAATGAAATACTAAAATCTAACTAAAATGAAAATTTACCGAATCTTAGTCACTTAATATTGAAATTCTTATTTGATAGCAAAATTACCAAAATAAAGATATTCTTTATGAATACTAGGATAACCACACTTTTAGTTTGATTTGTGAAGATTTAATAACGCGTTGAATTTAATACTTTGTTTGAAGTACTAGACTTTTATTGTACACTTGTGTTTCTATTATTGATTTTTCAAGCTTGTAATCTATCCTTATAGATGTTTTACACTATTGTTAGATAACGCTTTTTGTATAGTCACTACTCATTTTTCTCACCTATCGAAAAAGGAATCTCCCTTTATTGTATATTACTATGTTACTAAGATGCAACAAAGATAAATCGTACACAATTAACCAAAATCTGATATTTGATTCAAGCTCATGTTACATTCAATATTGCATACTCAACTAGAAACCGAGTCGAACAACTCATCACTAATTTCTGAAAGAAATTAATCAAATTAATTCACAATCAACCCGATCAAAATGACACGCATAAGAGAACTAATAATGTCGACAGTCATTAGTGGAACCTAATAGCTTCAATTGAAAACTTTGTATTTGGCAAATAGACACTCACACAAGCTCAAAGAAAAGCCCACACTCACGCATTACAATTACCACTTGCCAGCAAGAAGTAGAATCACCCCCCAACCGACGAGGCGCGTAGAGAGAAGCTTCATCTTCAAGTACACTTTTTTTCTCTTGCAGAAAAAAGTAAAGGAAACGAAGTTGCAAAGATATATCTAGTCTTAACTCCAACAGTACCTGCCAACCCAACGTGTGGTCGGCGGTAACATTTCCTCGGCTAACTCACCATTCTCTCAACTATAAATACCCTTAAAGTTGTGTTTATACTCATTTTGAACCTCCTTCAAATTTTCATCCAACTCCCCCCTTTTTTTTTGTCAAACTAATTTAAATCTCAGTCAAATTATATCAGCATTATACTTTGACTCTTATATATATAATTTTTTTGAAATTTGTACCACCCTCTCATGTATTCCTCCAATTTCAGGTACTTTCCTTCTAAATTACTTAGTTGATTAATCTTTCTTTCATGATTCCTTAATGTTTGTTTTATGAGTGTATAAAATGTTGTTTATATGTTAACCCAGATGAATAATCTGTAATTTTTGTGATTTTAACAGTTTTTATTACATGGGTGTTGATTAATTAATTTGTTAGTCGCATGTTAACATCTGGGTATAGTTGACTTTTTTTATTAGGATTTGGGTTTATTTTTGGAACAGAGTATCCTCTGCTGCTAAAGATTCCTCTTTTTTTTTTTTAGAAAGTTTTATCTTTGTTGATATATGATTTTTTATTTTGGATATCTAGTTTTGTACGAATTAATAGTCACCTTGATAGCGTAATTTGAACTAGTAAATTTGAACTTGTGACGACTAAATCAGTCCGGTGGTGTGGTGGGTGTATTTTGAGATATGAATAGCCTTCCTTGGTTTCTTATTTGTTCGATGATGAATTAAGGAATGTAATCTTTTAGCATATTTATTTTTTTTTTTTATTTTTGAGGTGAATGAGAGAGGTGTTCATAGACTTCAAACTCCACTGCGTTGGGGGTAGGTGTGGTTAGATTGGAAAAATGAGGTGTAATTACATTAGGGTTTGGTGCGTATATATCAAGGAGTTTCTTACTTTCTTTGACTATTGGGTGATTTATATGAGATTAGAGCTTCCTCATCTTAAGCAGGTTGGGTGCGAAAACAGGAGAAAAGAGAGCAGGGTTTATGGAGTGTTGGCATGAATCATGCTGGGTGGATTGGCTGTAAGAAGTTGGGGAGTGTTACATTTCATTCCATTTTCATTAGCCTGTGTACTTGAAAAACATTGATTTCGTTTCTGAAGTCTGGAGCTACTTTTCGATTGAAAGAATCCAACTAGCTGTCTAAATTGAAATAAAATTGCTTGCTTGTTTCTATAGTTTAGCCAATCACATCATGTTCTATGAATTTGTATTGTAAAGCAGGAAAAGAATTAAAATTGCTCATGGATTTATGAATCTGATTAATGCTTATTGTTACGTTGTTAGTAAACAGTAAGTGAAATTACCTTGATTGTATGTGTAGTTCTCATCTTCATTTGGCAATTTTAACTTGCAATACGTCAACGAAGTTAATTTGTAAAATTAGCCTAGTTCTGTAAATAGTAAGTTTGTCATTTTAATTGATATTGTCTATTAAACCCTGCAAAAGTTCAAATAGTTTGTGAATTTTCTCGTTATTTAGCTAATGGCGAAGTTTTCAAGTTTTTACCAACTATGCTGCCTTGTTATTACAGGCTGATATAGGAGTTTAGGGAAGCTATTGATCCAGAGGATTCTCTTTTCTTTCTCCACAATTGAGGGAAGCTAGAACCTACATTAGCTGTAATACATACAAAAACTATAGCTAATGGTATAGCATGGATTCCCACAAGGTATTTCGATACAATGGTACTGGTACCGAGTCGTCTTATATATCTTCTCAGCACACTTCTTCACCAATTCAGAACAGGCTATTTGGACCATTGAAGTTTAATTTCAAAAACTCTCCAATTTCTTCGTTTTCAACTCACTTTGAGTGTGATACTGCCACTACATTGAGTGATAGCCGAGAGCGTCACAGCTTAAGTGAGAGTCTCTCAGGAAAAAGCCCTTCTTGTAGCTCATCCCTTGAAACTAGTAGTTACTATCAAAGGTTGAACTCAAGCCCTTCGGAAGATTCTTATCAGAGTACTGTTCTACGGACTGCTAGTGGGACTTTGTTCTCTCAAAGATCAGATTATGAAGTGAACATTAAGCATGCTTTGAAGGAGCTAGAAACCGTTCTTATGGGTGATGAAGCGAATGTAGGAGGGCCAGGAGGGAGCAGGGAACCCCAAATTCCAAGTCAGCGATTGGGGTCCTGGAACCAGGAGCCACTGGGTTCATATGGTGCTAAATTTCAGTCATCTTCTCCTTCGGAGGAAAGGAGATCAGAGGATGAAGGTCAGAGTGAGAAACGGCATAAGGCCATGGAGGCAGAAATAGGGCAGCTTAAGATTCCATCAGGCAATTTGAAAGAGTTGCTGATAGAATGTGCAAAGGCACTATCAGAAAACAGAATGGATGATTTTGAGAAATTAGTGGAACAAGCAAGGGGAGAGGTCTCAATCTCTGGAGAACCGATACAGCGTCTGGGTGCTTATATGATAGAAGGGCTAGTAGCAAGGAAAGAATCCTCTGGAAATAATATCTACCATGCTCTTAGGTGTAAAGAGCCTCTTGGAAAAGATTTGCTTTCTTACATGCACATTCTTTATGAGATATGCCCTTACCTGAAGTTTGGCTACATGGCTGCAAATGGAGCTATAGCGGAAGCATGCAGAAATGAGGATCGAATACATATCATTGATTTTCAGATAGCTCAGGGAACCCAGTGGTTGACTCTCTTGCAAGCTCTGGCCGCAAGACCTGGAGGGGCACCGTATGTGCGAATTACTGGTATTGATGATCCTGTTTCTCTGTATGCTCGAGGTGCCAGCTTGGAGGCAGTGGGGAAACGGTTGGCAGCTCTCTCTGAAAAGTTCAAAATACCTGTTGAGTTTCATGCAGTACCTGTTTTTCTTCCAGATGTTACAAAGGAAATGCTCGATGTGAGGCCAGGGGAAGCTTTGGCAGTAAATTTTCCTTTACAACTCCATCACACTCCTGACGAGAGTGTCAATGTGAACAACCCAAGGGACGGTCTCCTTAGAATGGTGAAGTCACTCGGTCCTAAGGTAACCACATTGATAGAGCAAGAGTCAAATACCAATACTACTCCTTTCTTGACCAGGTTCACAGAAGCACTCGACTATTACTCAGCAATGTTTGAGTCTATAGATGTAACAATGCCTCGAGATACGAAGGAGCGGATCAGTGTGGAGCAGCACTGCTTGGCTAAGGACATTGTCAACGTCATTGCTTGTGAGGGTAAGGAGAGGGTGGAGCGTCACGAGCTTTTTGGGAAATGGAAGTCGAGATTCACTATGGCAGGGTTCCAGCAATACCCTTTGAGCTGTTATGTGAACTCTGTGATAAGAGGACTACTTCGGTGTTACTCTGATCATTATACATTAGTGGAAAAAGATGGCGCTATGCTTCTAGGTTGGAAAGACAGAATGTTGGTATCAGCTTCAGCTTGGCACTGATCACACAGATAGGAAAAAAAACACAGAATCAGAGACAGAAATTAAAGTAACCTTCTCTTCTTTCTTCAAATTCTTTTCGCTGAGCAATGACAACGAGATGCAGAACAAGATAGTATAGAACCTCTCACCATCATTGTATTATGGAGAGAGGTTTTTTTATAGCTGTATTTACTGTGTGATGCAGGGTTCAAAGTTTAGGACTGACATATCTGAGAGAGAATAGTTTGTTGTATTCTGTAGGCTACTAGTATAAACCCCTGCTTAGGTTTCTTCCAGTTACTTCTCTCATACAGTGTTTTCTATTCCATCTGAGAAATGAAATAAAGCCTCATTCCATGTATGCAGTTCTGCAGTCCCATAGCTGAAGCTCTATGCGCTCTGTGAGTAGGCAAAGTGTGACTGACTTGAGTTGGGTCTACAGATTCTCACTTTCAGATGTGTAAACCAGGTAATTTAGTATATGCAGATATAGTCCCTCATTTGGAAAATACAAGTCGAATACTTTTCTAAAATATTTGGAACACCTTGTCAAATTTCAGAAAGTAGTAATGATCGATTAATATTAACATTGCACCGTGAAGATTGAGTGATAGGTGGAACATATGAATGGTATATTTGTTTTTATGAAGTGCTTGAACAAAATGACTATTATTTTCGGACAGAGGGAGTGAATCGGAAGGGTAAACAAAGTGTGAAAATTATAATGGTTTTACGTACATTCTTGGAGTCTTGAGGTCGTTAGGGATAGAGGCTGAGCCCAAGTAGAACACGTGACAATAATATCAATGTCACATTTTGTTAGGGACAGTAGCCAAGTAAAGTAGGCAAAGTACAGCCGAAGCAAATATGGATCTCTTTTGCCTTGTTGTGTCGTAAGGTCGGAGAGTCATAAGACAATGTTCCTAACAAATGTAATTTGCTTCTAAGACAGTGTTTCTAACACGTCACAACATTACATACATTAAGAAATTCGGCCCACATTTAAAGTTTTTGTTTCTCTGATTTTGCAGTATTATTACCTATAATTTAGAAGCAAATTTTCTCTACTGTAATTTTAGATTATTGATTTCTCAATCTCAAAAACCCTTCCTGATCTTTCAAAACTTAAACCCCTTGATGGGACTAACTATAAACGTTGGTCTCAAAAACTGTTAATCTTTTTTGAACAATTGGAGGTCAATTATATTCTTATTCGTGACTGTCCAATTCGCCCTCAAACTGGAGATACCTCTGTCGCTTCATCTTCTACCATAGACGAAAAGATTGCTAAATATGAAAATCATAACAAGTTTGTTCGAGGTCATCTTTTGAGTCACATGTCCAATCCACTGTTTGATCTATTCATCAACAACAAATCTGCCAAATCTGTTTGGGAGACTCTTGAGAAGAAATATGTCCCTATACTTATAAAGTACCATTTGAGCTCCTTTAAGTTCTTCAAAGTTAAAAAGATCATGATCCCCAAAAAGACTAATTCAGTCTATTTGACTGGGAATGATGATGCGGGAAAGAAGAAGTATGCAATGGGAAAGAAGTATCTAGGTCCATGAGTACGATCATGGAGTAAGTTCATGAGTACGAGAACTTGGTGGCTGACATTCTGGCAGAGGGTATGAAGATGTGCGAGGTGCTGCAAGACAACGTTCTGATCAAAAAGCTTCTTGATTCATGGTCCAACTACCGCAACCATCTCAAACACAATAAGAAGGATATGTCACTTGAGGAGCTAGTCGGTCATATGAAGATTGAAGAGGCCAACCGACTTAAGGATAAGGATTCTTCCCTTTATGACCTTTCTGTTAAAACTAACATTGTGGAATCTTCTGTTCCAAAACATGACAGGTTCAACAAACAAAACAAAGTTGCTTCAAATTTCAAGAAGAATCAAAATCAGAAACCACTTGGAGTTCAAAACAGAAGAAGCAACAACTTCAAGAAAAACCACAAATCTGAGAAGGAAAATGGTGGTTGCTATGTATGTGGAAAGCAAGGCCACAAGGCATGTCCATGCTATAACCGAAAAGATGCATCTAACAATAGGCAGAAATCAGACCAGAATAAGAACCAAGCCTATATTGCTGAAGAGTCTGATGATGTCATTGTTGCGGTAGTTTCTGAAATTAACCTCATTGGCCACAAAGCAGAGTGGGTCGTTGACACCAGAGCCACCAAACATTTCTATTCAAACAAAGGCCTTTTCACCAAGTTCCATGAATATGCAAAAGCTAATCAGGTATTCATGGGCAATTCTAGCGGTTCTGAAGTTCTCGGTAAAGGAAAAATTCTCCTTAAATCAAATTCTGGAAAATCTTTGTCTTTGCAAAATGTGTTGTATGTCCCTTCTCTTAGTAGAAATTTAATTTCTGGTGCACTTCTTAACAAGGCTGGAGTGAAACTTGTTTTGAAGGAGATAAGTTAGTATTATCTCGTAATGGGGAATTTGTGGGGAAGGGATATCTGTCGGGTGGGCTATTTATCTTAGAAACCGTGTAATGTGTTTGTTGTTGGTTCTTTTAATAAAGCTTCTACTTCTGCTTATATTGTTGAGACTTTTGATCTATGACATGCAAGATTAGGACATGTGAATTATGGTTCCATGAAACGTTTGCAAAACATGTCTTTAATTCATAGCCTAGTCTGTAATGGTCATAAATATGAAATCTGTGTTGAAGCTAAACATTCCAAGAAACCATTCAAACCTGTTATTAGTAGACATACTAAAGTACTTGAATTGGTTCATACGGACTTAGCTGACTTTAAGAATACTGAAAGCAGAGGCGGCGAACGGTATTATATAACCTTTGTTGATGACCATTCTAGATTTACCAAAGTGTATCTGTTAAGAACCAAAGATGAGGCAGAAAACATGTTTTTAATCTATAAAGCAGAAGTTGAGAATCAGTTGGATCACAAGATTAAAAGACTTTTTGCTCCCTATACTCCCCAACATAATGGCATTGCTGAAAGGGAAAATAGAACCCTTAAGGAAATGATGAATGCCATGTTGATCAGTTCTGGTTTACCTGATAATATGTGGGGGGAGGCCATTCTTTCAGCTACTTATGTGTTGAACAAAGTACCTCATAAAAAACTCGATAAAACACCCTATGAATTATGGAAAGGCCATATGCCTAACCTTAAATATTTGAAAGTGTGGGGGTGTCTTGCGAAAGTAGCTTTACCTTCCTTTAAACGGGAAAATATTGGACCTAAAACCTTTGATGCCATATTTGTTGGTTATGCTGTAAATAGTGAAGCCTATAGGTTCATGTGCTTAAATGATAGGTCTATGTGTGAATCTAGAGATGCTGAATTCTTTGAGCATGTTTTCCCTTTGAAGAAAAATAATGTATCACAAGATGTGATTTCATCCGTTCCTTCATCCTCTTCTATGCATGTTCTTTCTCCTATTGTTCAAAATGATGATGTGGTACAACTTAGGAAAAGTAAGAGACATAGAATTAAAACTAGCTTTGGTCCTGATTTTTTGACTTCTTTCTTAACTGAACTCAATGATGTTGATGAAATAGATGAACTAGTTGTGTGTTATCATTTATTTAATGATGAGCCTAAAACATTTGAAGAGGCCATGAGTTCAATTGATGCTAGTTTTTGGAAGGAAGCTGTTAACAGTGAAATAGAATCCATCATGTCTAATCATACGTAGGAACTAGTTGATTTGCCTAAAGGTAGTAAAGCTATTGGTTGTAAATGGATTTTTGAAAGAAAACTCAGAACTGATGATACTGTTGAAAGGTATAAGGCAAGATTAGTAATTAAAGGGTTCACACAAAAATTTGGTGTTGCTGTGGAATGCAAGGCCACAAGGCATGACAATGCTAGAATGGCAAAGATGCATTTAACAATGGGCAGAAATCATACCAAAATAAGAACCAAGCCCATATTGCTGAAGAATCTGATGATGTCGTTGCTGCCGTAGTTTATGAAATTAACCTCATCGGCAACAAAGCAGAATGGATCGTTGACACCGGAGCCACCAAACATTTCAAGTTTTTGTTTATCTGATTTTGCAGTATTCTTACCTACAATTAGTTCTCTAACTCTCAAACGGAATCCAGCGTCCTGACAACTTTCTTAGCATCTCCCTGCATATACTGACAGGATATTTGAGTCTACAAAAAATACTTCTTGGATCATTGATTAGATCCGCAATTTTTTTACAATCTATGCCCACTGTTACATATTGCCACCCTATATCTAGGTTCCACCTTAGACTTGTCTCAATAGCCATTAGTTTAGCCTCAAGAGGGCTATAGTACACACCAAACTAACCCTACGAAACTGTTGATTTATCTTATGAGTTTGGTTACGAGCTTATGACAATACATGTGTTTGATGATTGTATGTTTAGTTAGTGTAGGTTATGGGATGAGTTCCACTGTAGGAATAAGGCATGCTCCTAAGATTAATGTGCTAAGTCAAGTAAAATTCAACAAGGCGAAATTTTTAAATAATGTAATCTGTAAAGATGATTTTTTTTTTAAAGTATCCTGAAGGAAAATCTATTAGTAGGAAGTCAAGGAGAAGTTACTGAGACTAAGAATGAAAGTAATTTAGGCGTCATGTAATTATTTGAATCCGTTAGTAGCTTGGAACAAACAAGGATGCTAAAATTGACCAAGTAATATCAAAGTTTATCTTAAGCATTATAACAATTTCTTGGAGAATATTTAGGATGTTTAAGAAAAAGTTCCATGAATATAAATCCATGAGGTTATGTTTTTAAATGGTTTTATAACTACCGAACAATATGCTCCAAAAATATTTTAAATGTGCTTCTTAATATGCTTCATGGTTCCGACATTTTCTCTTTGAGTATTCTGTTTTCCTTGGCTTGCAAACAGAGTCTTTTGCAAGTTTATCTTGTGGACTAAGTCAAGAGGAAGTTTGCCTATTTTCTAGGAGAATTACCATGGCTTTAGAGAGGAAGTGCAAGTGATGGGTACGCATGAAAATTCTGTTTTATATGAATGTGCTTAGCAAATATGCCAAATCTACTTTGACCTTGGTTGACAAGGTCTAGATAGTTTCCCATAAACTAGTGTTTCTTCCTTGATTCTAGGGAATACGTGAAATAGTACAGCTGGGTTGTAGTTCTCTATAAGGACTTAGTTTCGCTTTCAAAAACAATAATTGACCACGCACAAAATGTTGTTCTTGAGAAAAATATTCTAAGTCAGATAAAAGATATAAGACAACACTCCTTGTTCCTAATTGCTAGTCTTAAATACGAAGAGTTTGAGAGTTGTATTTTTCAAGAGTTGTACTTTGAAAGGGTTGAGTGATTCTTGTAAAAGGCTGAGTGAAGTCTTGAGAGAAAAGAAGGATGAAAAGAGAAAGAGAGTAGAGAGTGTTGATTAGAGGAAATCACCCCAAAGGAAACTTAGCATCGTTCAAGAACTTAAGTTGTGCAAGTTTCAAAGTAGGTTGTAATCTAGGAAAGTGGAATTAAGTTTGAAATTTCATGTGGATTGTGGTTTTTATCCTTGAATCAGGCACAAGGAGTTACCAATAGGGATGACAATGGGTTGGGTCTGATTGATCTTAGATCCATACCCATCTTTTATAATTGGATTTATTTTCACAATTTTTTTAAGTCAAATGAATGTAATGATGTTAATTCTTGAGAAAACTATTAATTGAACGAAAAAAATCTCAACAAATAGTGCATCATATCCTAATCTTAACTTCAAAATATTTGTACACAACAAAATGAAAAACTATAATAGTAGAAGAGGACAGATGTCGACTGTGCAAAGTGAAAAATAGAGATTAGGTTAAATTTTTTTTTTTTTAATGAGTGGGTCTATGGGTCGAGTCTAGCTCTAAATTTTTTGGATCTAAACTCATATCCGACCCAAGGACATTAAGACTCAGATCCAATGGGTCTAAGAAATTTAGACCCAAACCCTAAAAAAGGGGTCGGATTTGACTGGATTTGGATCGGGTATTGGACCCATTGCCATCCCTAGTTACCAGACTATAAGTTTTCCAAGTTCTATTTTTTATTTCTGCAAAATCTAATATTCTAGGTCACTTACATTTCACACCCCACCCCCTCCCTATAAGTTTTCCATCATCTTAGCAAAGACCTTTAGGCCCATGAGAGTAATCACGCACGAACCCATGTAATGCCTCCATCCATCGATGAAACAAATGACTGGTTCCACATGAGTAGGGCATAAAGGGAAGAACTTGGTGTTTACGACTTGCTTGTAGAACAAATTTTTCCTTGTACAAAACACTTTCCAAATGAAAGGCTTAAGCTTAGGGAGGGTTGGAATTTTCCAAATCCAATCTATGTCCTAAGACTCATCCAAGTCATTTACCCTACCCTTTTTTTGTCTAGACTAAGATAAGATAAATTGGGTCCAGAAGGAGTATTTTATGTCACTAGTCTTAGAATCGATAATAGTTTGCATCTCTGTAAGTAAATAATTGGGCAGAATTGAAAATTGCGCTCTTTTGACTTTTAAATCCATTTTTGTCCAAGTTTTTTTCTTTCTTGTTTTACTTTTGGTTAGGGATATAAAAATCTGACCTGACACGCGAAAACTGCATGAAATCAACCTGCATTCGACTTTGCTATGACCTAAGAAGTGATCCATAAATTGACTCAACCCGACGTAAAGTCAACTCAAAACCGATTAGACCCGATATTCCAAAACTCGAATCCAATCTAACATCTGACCCGAAGGAGGCCTGACCCGTTATAAACACAACTCAAATACAACAAGCCAACAACAAACTCAATCCAAAGACAACCCAAGATTGATTAAAACCGACGAATAACACTGATATGACCTAACTGATAACAACCTGTGACCCGATTTTACCCGACCTATTAACAACCTAATCGACCAAATGTTACTGACCTGGTTTCGACCCGTTTTGAGACTATACTTTTATATTAATTTCAAAATGTATATATTGTGGAACTAAACTCATAATTTTTAATAGATTCCTAAATGATATGAACAATCACAAAATTGTAAATACATTATGAGTCTTATACCCTTATGACTATCTAATAAATATCAAAAATTACGATTGATAGTTTTTTTTACTTTTCATAAGTCACTAACTTAAATTAATCGTATAACACAAAATGATTACACATTTATAACTATATTAATAGTTTTCAACTTTCCATCATTCACTTACTTAAATCAACCATAAAACACAAAATTCATTGTCATCATATTAACTTTCGTATTATTTAAGGTCTTGTGATCAATTAGATCCTATTTGATTCTCATTTTATATTTCTTATTAAATTCGATTTGAACCTATACAATTTATGAGAAATAAACTATAATAATATGATTAAATTTCACGTATATATTTATAAGAACTTAACACCCTATGTTATAACTTATAGGTATATATTAACAATTATGCATTAATAAATTTGTCAATACTACTTAGTATTTCACTACTGATTGATTCAATAAAATATATAATTCTCAGTTGATTATCCAAATTTGAGTTTATATGAACTATGTATGATATTTAATAGAATTATTCAATCATCAAATAAATTATGTGATACATAGATGACTGACATAAATAATACAATGAAACATCGATACACTGATATATACATCTCATATCATACTCGTTCGATTCAATAATACACATTTAACAATCAGTACCTCGTACGTATTTTGTTTTCCTATTACTTATCATCATCATCATTATTCGATTAATAAATTGGCCATCATATAAAAACCAATTATTGAGTGAGATGACATGAGAGTACCTGATATGACATGAAATGAATACAATAAAATAGTAAAAAACTGAATTATACACCGATAATAATACATTATCATGAATGATCGATTCAAATCTGATAAAGCTCGATTAGGATTTCAACTGAAGTAGAGATAACCCATTAGCATAAGTGACTTGGGTAAAAAAATCTACCCTAACTGAAACAATTCATTTAGGAATTGACCCATATTGACTATAATCCAAACCCATAATATATCAAACAAAAAACAACCCATTATAACACATCCAGGAACTAATTTGGATTAACCCGAGTCAAACATAATTCTGGAATCAACAAGAACTATAAACAACCTGTTATAACTCATGTAGGAATTGATTCGAATTGATCCAAACTGAATATTATCTAAATTGAATATGACTCAACCTGAACCCAACAAAGCAAATAATTGATTTAATTCGATCTGATAATGGCCCAACCTGACCTGATCCAAGAGGTCAAATGAACCCGTTTCAACCTGACCCACATCTCTACTTTTGGTGGTTGCTCTAGGGTTTTTTGCTGCCATGGTACAAAGAGTTGTTGGTGGATGCTTTCTTCTCATTTCTCTAGTTTCTGACAACAAACTACTAGTAGCCTATATTGTTGCAATTCACATGTTTGGGCCAATCTTAAATACAAGTGTTTTCTTTTAAAATTTGGGGAGAGGAGAGGGAGTTATTTGCTCACTCTAAACAAGACTTATTTAAATAGAACGGCTCCTATTAAAGATATATTGACTGATTTTTTTCTTCATAAAAAGGTATAATTGGTTATGAGTTTAAATAGGTCGGATTTTTAAAGAAACAACTTTTAAATGACCTTAAAAAGAACCGGCTTGGGTGGGTCATTATTAGATCGAACTAAAAAATTTATACTCTCTCATTATTCTCTATCTCGCTTCATAACACCCATTAAAAGAAACTTGCTCTCATCACTAGTAGGAGCTCGAGGTAACAAAATTATATACACAAATTACTACGCAAACTAGGGGTAACAAAATTATACTTGTCACAACCTAATTCTATTGTATTTGAAAGAGACTAACAAAATTCAAACACTAACATATTATATACACAACTCGATCAAATAAAAACATTAACAAGAAGACAATTAACGAGAGAATTATCATAATTAGTAAATAAATTGAAGAACATCTTCGTTATAGATTGATACAATCACATACACCAAACAATGTGTCTTTCTAATTTCAAAATATGCAAGACAGTACCAACAAAAAATAATTGGCTAATATGTCGCCGTAGTTTCTTTGTAACTAGGGTTTTTGAAACAACAGCACATTGATGGTTTCAAATTTAAAATACTTTTTTTTTTAATTTACTCTATTTCCTACTTTAATTTAACTCTTCCATGACTCCATTGTATATATATTTGGAAATTTCACAGTATATATATACTAAAATCAGTTAAAATTTGAAAAAAAAAAGTGTAAAATATTGAAATGTTGCAAATTTATAGTTTAATAAAATCAGTTATTTGATTTCTAATTAATGGAACAAGTTGAAATGAATCTCTTTTATCCGACTCGACTCATTAAACTTTTGACCTGACCATAATCAAACTTAGTACACAAGTGTACTCTAGATCTCACAATAGTAATCAGAGTACATAATCCTATAGACAAGTTCAACTTGAACGTGTTTCCCCCGAATATTCAAACGACTGTCCACAACTCTAGAATATACCATATATATGCTTTGAACCTTTGTAGATAATCCTGTAGTAAGTATACAAAACAAACTTAGAAATTGATAAATTATTAGTCCATCCTGTAGCAAGTAATTAAGTTGGAACTACCATTACCATTGGTAAGTTGATATTACAATAATACAATTCCACTAATTAAAACTACTATATATATATATATATATATATATATATATATATATATATATATATATATATATATATCCGCAAAACCACATGCAGTGATTAAACAGACGTAAAATTTATGTAATTATTATTTTTTTTTCCTAACTTGGATACACATAATATAATTGGACTTTTTTATAATATAGTTTATAAAACGAGTAGTCAATTTTGGAATAAAATCAAGCGATACTGTTTAAGTATTTGCTCTGTGAAATATTCATTGTTACTATTATTAAGGGTTGCACACTCAGCATTGAGCCCACCCCGATCTCACGTGAGACAATAAAATCAAATAAAAATTATGAAAGAAAACACAAAAATCAGGTTTATTTTTTAGCATATAAATTCTGAAACTAAGTTATACAAATAATAATCCACAGAATATAGCCCAAAAACCTGCTCAACCACAATGCCTTCTCAAAGCCCCTCGGATCTTGGGGACCTCTCACAGCCCTTGATCCTGCCGATCAACGGAAAATCTAACGGCTCAGAGAAGCTCACCATCGATGACATGCTCCAAACGTATTGCGGGGAGTTTGGTAGGTGGCAATTTAGGCACTTCGTGTTGACAAGCTTAGCATGGGCCTTAGAGGCTTTCCATACTATGGTTATGATCTTTGCGGACCGTGAGCCCCGGTGGTGGTGCACTGAGCCGGGATGCCAAACCCAGGCCCAGGTTTGTGGACTACCACCTGGCTCATGGGATTGGGTTGACGGGCCGAGGAGCTCCACCGTGGCCGAGTGGGGATTGGTGTGTGGTGAGAAGTATAAGGTAGGACTGGTGCAATCTTTATTCTTCTTCGGCTGCATGATAGGTACTCAAGATTCTCTCATATCTCATTCTTTTAATTCATTGATTTTCTGTTATTTTGTTTATATCCAATTATTTAAATTTTATTGATTTAAAACTTATAAATAGAGCATATGAGATTACACTTAGTATGTAAAAGGCTAGTTGTAGATCTATTAAATTAAATGCTTCGGTCGGATTTAAATTAGGTCATATCGAATTTTAAGTTATATTTAAATCTGATCATCTCAAATATAACACTTTTTACGTGGTACTCCATACTTAAAGCGGTTAAAATAGAATTCATATAATTTAGAGTTGAACGTTATAAAAAAAAAATGAAATTTAGGGTTAACAAAACGCTATACAAACCTGTTGTACAATTAGTACTTGCTAGTCGTTTTGTAATTGCAATGCAAAAAAAAAAAAAAAAAAAAAAATCGCAATTATTTGTGACATTTTGTAGTATATTTTTGGGATATATTCCAAAATTGTTTCTGATAAAGCTACAATCACGTAATCTTTGGATTGCCAAACCATCAAAAGTTGTCATGTGGGTTGATTTGTTTGATAGTTTTCATGTGATGAGGTCTTAGCATTATAGAGTAGGAATAACATAACATGCATTAGATCTTACTATTATGATCTTAGGTATCTCGTGGTTGTTACTTTGGTAGTACTCCGTAGTTTATTCAAGGAGTAATTTCAGCAATTCAGTCATTTTCGAAAATTCTGAAGTGTTCTTGTTTTCTCTCTTTCTTATAACCTTTCTAGTACCTTCTAGAAAATGTAAGAATAATCCTAATTGCAAAGTTATTAAGTACTGGCGTACCGCTGTATGTACTTAATCAACTTGCCAATAGATACTCTAATCCATGTGCTATTAGGCAGTTTTGTGTTATCCAAAATAATGCAATAAAACTTGTAGGACGTGTTAGGAAGTGCTTGGATCCGACAATCCATTTGAAATTCGAGATTTAATCTCAAGTCTTAGATACCCTCTTTTAAAACTTTAACTAACTAAGCTAGTTGACATTCACTTTCTTGCTTATTGTAGCCAAAGTTGGCCTTTGCCTTCCAATGATTTTAATTCTTTTAATCTCCTCTTGGAACATCGAATCCAGCACATCCCATTTCTCAAAGAACGTACTTATGCACTAAGCCAGTATTAGTCTTACCTCTTCATCTTTGATATTCATATATACGACCTTTTCATTTTTAATATTCATATTCTTAGACCCTAATCGATCACTTCAAACTAAAACAGTTTTACGAAACTAATTAATTATTTTTTCACCCAATTGAACTAAGTAACTATGGCTTTTCACTAAACTTTTAGTGAGTATTATTGTTATCAATTGAAGTGAACATTACCTTGTTAACAACTAAGTATATATTTCGAAAGTTTCATGATAATTCTTTCAACTTTGTATCTTTTCATATATAATATAGTATTTTGCAAAAGTAACTCTTATTATCTCTTCTCTTATATTATAACCTAGGAAACCTTTATTCTTTATTACATTAATGAACTTATTACCTTCTTTTTCTATGTACTTTAGTTAGTTTTATTAGTTCTTTTTCCAATATTTACTTAATACTACTCAAATATTACTCTTTTTAATAATAATTTTTATTATAATTATTATATTCCTACTAGTAGGTTACGGGAGGGACGACTTTTATATTAATAGTTTCATTGTAGTTAAAATTGGAATCTTTGATACATGTATAACATATATTATTACCTTGGTTGTTCTTCCCATTTCAACTAGCTATAGACAAACAATATTGATATATGATTGTGTGTAATTTTGAGCACAAACAAATAAGAAGATTCTAGTCTGAGTAAAGCTTGAATTCGAAGTAGTTCAGAGTAGAAGATTAGAATCAAACAAATTCGCTACAACTTGCGGCTGTGAATCAGAAAGAAGAAAGACACACGTCGACTTCGCTGTACGCTAGCTAGTCTGTTACAGTGACGGGTGTAACGAATTGAAGCGGGCTGTGTGTCTTCAGTCTTAAAAGAGATAGATATTGGTCACTAATACAAAAGATATGGACGAATCTGTCTGCATTTGCTGTAGTAAATACTGCGTCTGTTGTCATAGTAAGCCCAGTAGTACTCCGTATTATGTACCAACATGACTCTAGTTCAGCTTATCAAACACACATCTATAGTTGTATTATGCGGTACATATAGAAATATTCGAGCAGTCTTGAATCAAACGAACTATAGGCTCAGTATAGCTTTATTCGATTTGAATTATTTTATTTAGATGACGAATTCGTACGTTGATCAGCCTAGTCTTAAAGTCAAGAAACTGTAGTGATCACGAAGATAAGAGTTACACGATTTTGGCTGCTACTGCTTTGTTAATGCCTGCATCTGCTCTTGCTTAGTTGTAGGATTTAGTACTCTAGTATTTATTATGGTGGACACACACAAGTTGAGCCAACATAAGAGTATAGAAATATATTCGGATCATATTCCATGTGCTGTCTATTCATCTTCGTATGTATATTTGAGCGTCCCCTGATTCAAACAAACGTTAAACTCAAAGCCTAGTGAAGGTGGTTAATAATGGATCTTTCAAATGAATCAAGTTAGGTTTTAGATTTATTATTGCGATCTTTATCTTGGTAATAATAATTCTTCAGTTCAGTAATTAAAACTTGAATTGGTTGAGTTATATACTCCTTCTATTCCTATTTGTTTGCTGTATTTGACTTCTCACGATCTTCAACACACAAATTAAAACGTTTCTATCTCTAAATTTATAAGACAAAAAATTACGAAAATTTGGTATTATAAAAATTTACATTAAAATATATCCAATAAGATCTTATTTGCATATATTATTTGTTATAATATAATTAGAATTTACGTATTGTTTATATGGAGTATAAATTTTTAAGTAGTTTTAAAAAAAGTCATTTTGCCTTACTTTTGATACGGTTTGAGTTAGGGTGGGGTGATTGATTAGGGTAAGTACCAATCAAATTAATGATTAATCTCTTCATAAGTTTGTTTGTTTATCATTCCTAAGTGTACTACAAAGTTCTCAGTACAAAGTGTAAGATAAGAGTGGTCCATCTACAACATGGTTACCACTACAAGATTGTTTATTGTTTGTTTGGGCTCTCTGGCTGGCCTTCCATACTTTTTCATATTGCTAACTCCAAACACAAGTCCACGCAATATAACTGTGCCGTACGTACTTAACAAATGCAAACGAGGGGCGATGTTAGTATACTCATTATTCAGTCAAATGGGACAAACATTAAGGGATAAAGAAAATACTCATAGACAGTAGAGTCCCAGACTGCAGCAAACTGGACCAAAGGGCACAAAACTAGTTACTCCGAATGTGCTTTTGTACATTGTCTTATTTGGGCCTAAGAATTTGGTCAGCCGCAAATTGATTCACTTTCCAGGTTCATTTCTTAGGAGGAGAAGCGAGGTTTATCCCTCTGAAAGTCATGTACTTGTATCCACAGCCTGCATGATATTATATTCTTACTTCACAATGTAGTACAGTAACTAGCAAGGTTTTATGTGTTGTTGAAGCCATGGATTTTCAAGTAACAATGCGTAAGAAATCAAAATACGACTAAATAATGTTCATTTCAATTTTTGTTTTTGAATGTATCTTCGCTGTGCATCATTGTAACTTTTACATTTGCCAATTTGAAACATAGTATATATATCTATATGTAACTGATTAATAACAGTTGAAATACACTCTCACGAGAATTAGCAACTTTGATTATTTCCAGGAGCAGGAATCTTCGGTCATCTTTCAGATTCATCTCTAGGAAGGAAAGGCTCATTAACAGTAATATGCCTATTGAATGGGATTCTTGGCTGTCTAACCGCCCTCTCTCCAAACTACGCCATCTACACCCTCCTCCGGTTTCTGAGTGGGCTTGGCACTGGTGGGGTGGGTATGTGCGCCTTTGTCCTAGCCACGGAGCCCATCGGTCCAACCAAACGAGGAGTAGCCGGTATGTCTACGTTCTATTTCTTCTCAACTGGCATTGCTCTCCTATCCGGAATTGCCTACACTTTCCCATCATGGCGATCCCTCTACGTAGCATCCTCGATACCCTCAATCCTGTTCATTGCAGTAGTTGTTCCTTTCCTCTCTGAATCTCCTAGGTGGTACCTTGTGCGAGGAAAAACCAAGGAAGCAATGAAAGTCATGCGTCAAATGGCACATACAAATGGCCGGACTATCCCACAAGGGGTAGAGCTCACCCTTGACGATAGTGCAATCAATAACAATGACGCCGAAACCCCTGACTCATTACTCGAAGAAAGTGAAGCGATAAGCGGCTCTTTACTAGATGTCCTAAAGTCACCCATCACAAGAGTACGCCTTTTCTTAGCCATATTGATCAACTTTTGTTGCGCAATTGTATACTATGGGCTTAGCCTAAATGTTGTCAATCTCGAGACCAACCTCTACCTCAATGTACTCCTGAACGCGGTAGCTGAAATGCCTGCCTTCACATTAACTGCAATAATGTTGGATAAGTTCGGAAGGAAGCCACTAACGATAGGCACAATGTGGTTCAGCGGAGTGTTCTGTTTGTTAGGGAGCATGATGAAGAGTTATAGTACGTGGAAGGTATTGAGGATGATATGTGGAATCCTAGGGATTTTTGGTATGGCAGGGACATATAATTTGTTGTTCATATACACCGTGGAGCTGTTCCCCACGGTGGTGAGGAACGCAGCCTTAGGATGTGTGACACAAGCGTCTCAAATGGGGGCGATATTAGCACCGCTCGTGGTGGTCATGGGTAGTACATTTCCCTTTGTTGTGTTTTCTGTATGTGGCATTGTTGGTGGTTTGCTTGGATTTTATTTGCCTGAGACATTGAATCGGCCCTTGTATGACACCATGTCTGGTATGGAGGAGGGTGAAGCGATTTTGAGCCTTAAATAGATTTTGAGCTTCTTAAAACCCTTCTTTAATCGTATTGGAATGGATTGTGTGGATTTTTTTAAAGAATGGGTGATTTTTCTTGTGTAGAGGGCTAGTGGAGTAATTTTTTTTTGGTAATGACATACAAATCAAAGCACATTACCCTTTTCTAGCTGTAACAGCTAAATTATAGGCTTTAATACAAGATTTCTACGTACTTTAAAACAAGTAAAAAACAAAAAGGATTCAACTTCAAATTTTATATTTAGCAGAAGATTTTTCAGTTCCTTTGGACATCTGTTTTGATCCAAAAGAATCTTCACAATCCCACTACAATCTATCCTCAATAGCCAAGCATCACCTAAATTGCGTGTTTTTTTAACACCCTTCCAGATGGCAAGCAATTCAGCATAAAGAGGAGAAAAAGCCCAAACCCTTTAACCTCCTTGAATTGTTTGCTCCTCAGATAATTTGAGGTATCATCCGATCCTGCCTCAATTATGTACTAGGTAAGATCTTGTTGACATAGTGTATTGTCACAGGAAATCTACGTACCAATGTATTCCTAAATACCTAGTGAAGAATTGAGGCAATTGTACTCATCCCTTATAGTTGACTATTCTCTTCTTTCACTTATATTCACTAGTTTTGACAATTAATTGGTTTATCCTCATAGTTAGGTTAGGATAATGGGCAAAATTTTGGTTTTCAAAAAAATTTGGGTCATTATATAAAGTAATAAAATTAATATATTATCTGATATTTATAGGTGTGGATTAGTAGGTAAAATTTTAGTTTTTGAATTATAGGTTGTAAACCAATTTATTTAAGTAATTCAGAATTTAATCTATTAATCAAATCTATTTTAGACTGGATACTTCCAAATCAAGATTCAATTCCATATATGATGATCCGAATGGGAGTACCGATGTACAAGAAATTTTGGGAATGCCCTATTGATCTATGAGTTGAGCCTCACCAAGCACTATAAAAAGGCTAAATCTCTGGATTGTTTCACATGGCAGATGGCACTCCTAATGACATAAAGATTCGTATCCAATTATTCACAAGGAGCAAAGTTATCACTCTCCCATCGTTTTCAAGCAACTCACCAACCATGTACATTTATGATTTACCCTTACAAAAGTCTAATAGTAATGACTCATTACCAAGTCGGCCTTTTTTTTTTTAGTTTTTTTTTTTTTCATGCAAGGATTGTACTCGTACAAACTTTCACCAGCCATATTTCAGTCTTGTATTTATTTGGATTTTGATTAATGAAGGCTTGGGAGGAATACACTGGATTGATCTTGAATAGGGTTCATTTGTTGAAGTTTTGTTTTTCTTCAGACGGAGATTAAATTGTCATTCCTAATCTAGTCAATAATGGTCATCTAACACGGTTAAACATTATTGCTTTTGGCATAATTCGCATAAATAACACAAAAAAAAAAACTTTTTTTGGGGTGTAAAATTGATTGGTTTTCAATTTTGTGTTATTTATGCAAATTATGCAAAAAAAAAAAATATTAAAAAAAAAGACACTTATCTAAGCTTCATTTCCAAAGAACGCATTGCTTGATTGACATATTTACATTTAGCATATGGAAGAGGAATAAAAGCTGCCATTCAGCTTGAACTCATTTACTCACAGCCTTCAGAGAGAGAATATCATACATAACGAAGATTGTCAAAACATGAATGGCGCGGCAGAGAAAGCAGGGAAGACCATTGGAAGGGGTTCTCGGCTGTTAAAAATGTGAAGACATAGGTAAGAAATTTTTTTAGAGTTCTACTTATAATAATAGAAATGACGGGCCACAACAATAATGATATGAAGAATTGAAACCCCAACACAAGTGATGTACGAAGTGCTAAATCATTGTATACTTGGGTACTGTACATTTAAGGGTTATTTGCTCATTTAATCGTTATAACTGATATAGAAATATAGAATATATATAATGCGTTATTTAAAGTTCTCTATAAAAACCTATAAGTATAAGAATATCCTTAAGTATACATAAATTTAGGTGTCCCGAGGTATAAAATATAGAGGTTTCTTAATTCATATCTCATATAAATTATATTAAGATCTTAGGTATATGTATTGTTATATCAGATATAACTATTGACCTATTATTATATTAGATATAGAAATACAAAAAATATAAAAATACTGAACAACTTATATCAGGTTTAGACATTATGATTTCATATGTAGAAATAAAATTACGAAAATACCCCATAATATTTATATTAGGTATAAATTAGAAATTTCTGGTAACATATAGATTCACTCCCTACTTTTCATTACATCGTATTAATAACTGGCAAATACAATAGTTTTCATAACTAGTGGGAAGAATTTGGAGGCAATGTATTTTTTTTCAACCTTCATTTTTTCTGTCCTTGTCCAACTAGAAATTTTCAAACTATAAGGAGTAGATGCAATTATGGAAAATTAGTAAGTTTAATTGATTGCTAACCTGCCCCGTTTGACTAAATTAGACGCCCCAACTACATATGCCAAAATGTCCGGTACATGAATAAAACTTAATAGGCAACTTGATGGTTTTTAAAATCTTATCACATATTAAAGTTCATTATTCCCATGACTTAATACTTTATTGTTTATACTTGATACTGAATCTTGTGACATTTTTAAGTTATGAACTGGAAGCAAGAAAAAGTCTACTACTCATTTTATCCTAGCATTTTTTTTAACTGTTTCCAATATATAATTTAAAATATTTTTATCTCTAAGTCCGTAAAATAAAAAATAATAAACACTTAATATTCTAAAATTTATATTGAGATGCATATAACAAAGTTTTCACCTAAATATATTATTTCTTATAACATGATAAGAATTTATAATTAAATTTTTTAAACTTTAATTTTATAAATAAAAATGGGGTAAAAACAAAAGGATTGTATTCATTAAAACTTTTTATGCATCAACTACGGATTATGATTGTATATACGTCAACATCAAAAGTTTGGTCACGTGAGAGGGATATTAGAATAATATGAGGAGAAACAAGTCAACAAATTAAAGAGAGGTATTTTAAAATAGAAATAAAATATTGTTGTTGAATTCATACGCAATATAGTAGGTTTTATATGTGTGTGTTTAGCACGATGACTCAATGATTTAGACTTATCGTTTATTGAATAGTTCTCACTTGATGATTGATTATTTTACTCATAAAAATCTTTAATTCTTAGCTAATTGAGTTATTTCGAATTCGGGAAAAAAAACAGACGATTTAATTCTGAGTTAAATTTTTTATCATAAAGCAAAAGATTTGTAATATATATAGTTACATGAATCATACATCATCAATTTCTCTCATCTAAATATTCTCACATGTAAATTCAATCTATATATGAATATGTATTACATACAGCCACATGACGTACTTGCATATAAAAAACATATCAAATTAAATCCAAGAAATTCAACTGTCATACAATTTCTAAGAAATCAACAAAATTGCTGTTAGCAGTTCCAAAAACAAACAACAATTTGGATTTTACTAAAAATGCGTCAAACCTGCTTCTCCACTTCCTTCCAAAACATGTACGCAAAAGGGAGTAAAGGCGCACTATAAAAAGTAGATTGATTGATTGATAGAACATATTAGAAATGTTGCTTCTCAAGTTTTCGGGATTCTTTCTTATCTAGCTTCCTAATGTTTTACTCGTGCTAAATTAAACCTACTGTTTTTTGTCAGCTACATAATTATACACAAAACTTTAGTCATGCCACCGATCTCATGTTCTAATTTGAGCCAATTCAAGAAGCAACGGATGGACAGTGCACCGGGTGCATCATGAGTATGGTACAACCGCTCCAAAAAATTGTACATTATGTATATGGAAAATATATATAGTACACATGTCAATTATGTGAAATATATTTACATTTCATATAACTCACATGTATAATATGTACATTTTTTTGGAGCGGGTGTATCATGAGCATGATGCACCCGAATACACCTTCGAATTTGCGTTCAAGAAGGATACGTGTTTTTTATGCTAAGCTCCTTTTTTTATTTCTTGAGGTTGCATATATTGAATGATAAACCACTATTTTAAGGACTTGCAATCCCAATTTGATTTATGTTAAGAAAATTTTAGAGTTTCGAGAAGATGTTGATAAGTGAGAGCTTTGGTAATTTGTAGATAAATGTTTTTTATATAAAATTTACCGCAAGCGATAAGACAACAAATTAATGTAGAAGAGATTTAATTCTAAATCTTGGATACTACTGTTCAATACTTTAATCAATTATCAGTTGACATTTACTTTTGTAGATAAATGTAAAAGTAGTGACTAACTTTTAAGTATGTTAGCTGAGTTGTATGCATTGAATCACTTTATGCTTTAGTTGTCTCAACTATTAGAGTTTTCGGCTCAAATTTGATAGATTTGCCAATGGTAATCACTTTACTATTCACTTTTGATGCTGATACGACATTCCGAAAAATTTATTAAAAAAAATTATATATTCTCAAAAGGAGATCCATTATAATGAAAGTGAGCACGATCCTTTTCTTACAAAATAACCTATGAATTATTATAATTATAACTATGTTATATATTGTACTCCATAGAACTTATTGTTGGGGTGACGAATAATAATTTTATCTTGTCACTGCGATATTGGCGTTGCCTTAAGTAAATTCCCTAAGAAAGTGGGTTTTGCTTAGCTTGTAGTTCTTTTATTTCCAATGTATACAAGGTTCTTCCCACTCGGCAATGGGAGAAATCATTCGATTTTATGTGAAAGGTTCCTATTATTAGCAATAAATACGACAAATAATGACTAGACTAGTGATAAAAAAGAATTGTCTTTATTACTTTAGAAATATTTTCCTTTTTTCCATCTCTAAATAAAACCCCTAATTTTCATAAATAATTTCAACCAAATTTTCAAGTCCTTCAATAGACCAACATAACTTGTGGCTATGTTACTACTTAAATATTTTTTTTGAAACACTTCTTATATATTAGTCGACAGTTGTTATGAGTTTATAGCATTTTTTTGTACTGCATACTCCTTTTATCTCTATTTTTTTGTCCCATTGAATTTTTATATTCTTTAAGACAAGATTTAAAACACTTTTATCTTCAAACTTATAAGTTAAAAAATTATAAAAACTTAATATTTAAATATTTACATTGACATGCATTCAATAAAATCTCACTTAATTATATTACTTCTTATAACATGATATAATTTTTTGTGATTAAAATTTTTAAACTTGGACTATATAGATAAAAATTAGGCAAATATAAAGAGGTGGAGGGATAATTATTTACAGTTTTATCATCCTATATATGACTCGTTACAAATGCAATATGAACATGGAATTTGATCCCTAATTTAGGGTAATAATCAAAACTCTTCTTTCCAAATTAATTCCTCAATCTACACTTACATCCTCTTACACCAACATTATTGTCATGCTCAACCCTTAAATGTTCGGTTTCTAGCTAGGGATAACTAATTTAATTATTAAGAACTCTGCTTGATTTGCATACAATTTATCAACTATCAAAAACCATGTCTTCCTCAGAAGAAGAAAAAAATGCATGCAAATCGAATGAACTTCAACTACTACACAGTTAAAACTTAAATTACTAGTTTAAAAATTGGTTTCAGTCAACCTATATGGATACATATCTAACTAAAATATTTATCATAATTTAACAAAATAATTGAAAAAAATTGTAACTTGATAATAATTGAAAAAATAACCATTTATTTGTAAAGGGTTAATGATCCATACCTAAAATCATGGGAGCGGGAACGAGCATTGACCTCAACTGAGGAAGAACCACACCGCTTCACATTCCTCTGAGACACCACTTGACTCACCGGTTTCCTGTTGACCGGCTTCTTCAGTATGACGGAGACGGCGTTATCCTCGGATATCGCATAAAGTGATGGCTTCCAATCTGCCGACGTTCCCCTAGTGGGGGCACGTTTACGCCGACGATGGTTTTCCACTGCCATCGTCGGCGCAGAAGAATCTACAAGGGAGCGCTTCTCCTCCGTCCTAGGGGTTGGGGGAGACGAAGACTCCTCTGTAGTAGTACTGGTATTATTAGGAGGGTTCATCATTGTGCAACAGGTAACACATTCTAAAAGAAACCTCATCGTCCTCTCTCCCTCTCTTCTCGCAAGAAATACAAGAGACTAGACAGAGGGCCTAAATATATTGTGTACACTAATTTGGAGAGATTTTCATGTAGTCTGGGTGAATCTTGGTGATGATCATTATTTTGTAGACGATATGAAAGATCGTGAATTTTAGAGGACTTTTTGGCTTGCTTTAATAGGCCAGATTTTTAGGTGGACATTTTTTTTTTCTTTTCTTTTTGGTAATAAAAAGATGACATTATTTCGTACTTGTATACTTGTGTGTTGTAGGATTGGTTCGAAATTCTTATCATGAAAATGACGTGTTTGTATTTAACTCTTTAATAATTTTAGCCTGGTTGGTATAGCACCTAATTATTTTTTTTAATACAGGGAGAGCTATAAGCGGTAAGA
This sequence comes from Dysphania ambrosioides, assembly GCA_026401315.1. Lineage (NCBI taxonomy): Eukaryota > Viridiplantae > Streptophyta > Magnoliopsida > Caryophyllales > Amaranthaceae > Dysphania > Dysphania ambrosioides. The sequence goes on from CM048666.1 coordinate 24,891,602, forward strand.
TAATAACTAATGTAGATATGATTTAATCCCAAGTATTGAATACTATCTTTTAAAACTTTAACCAACTAAACTAGTTAATATCCATGTAAAACTTAATTATTTTCTTTGTGATTGAGCTAATGTAATTATGGGGTGCAATATTAAGGTGAGTTTAGCTAAAGAAAACAAAGTTGATTCATACATGAGTAATTCACTAATCTCTGTATTCTTATAATCTTACCTATATCTCTAATTGGAATTGTCTAAATTGACCTAATTTGACCCAAAAATACATGGCAGACATCAATCTATTTTCTACAGTTAGCCAGCAAAAATCTCGTCACCCGTTGTATAACTTAATATGAGCCTGGACTCCGACCTGATTGCCATAGTATGTATAGTCAATCGACATTTGGTGAAACAGAGGGACCATGTGTCCGAGCCTGGTCTCATTTAAGATCATATGGCATAAGAAGCAAGCTGCCCATATTAACGTAATACTATGTAATTTACCCAAACCTCCCACGTAATGTACTAAACTTTTACGTTTTGATGCTTCCTTAAACTATGCAATTCAAAAAACTATTTAAAGTAGGTTAACATCAACATCCTGTATGTATATATGTATGTATGTAATTGCTAATTAATTTAAACCTCTTTCAGCCCCAAAAAACCCTAATGTTTCTGCAGTTTACGTTCATTATTGGAGAACAAATTGCATTGTAAATGAACAAATGGGTTGTTAAATTTATGCCCTTAGTAACAAAATAACCAAAAATCTGTCAAACTAAAAAGCTACGTAAAACAACATCAATAGAAATTATAAAGTGAAACCTACATGAAGAATTGAACAAGTATTAACATAAATTTTTTTATAAGGTTTTCGAAGCTTGGGATGTCTTCCTAATTCCTATAATTAACAAAATCGTCCCATACATTATTAACTATATTGCGCTTATACGAGTCTGGTTACGGAAATCGATACGGATACGAGTACAAAAAATGGCAAAATCATTTAATCGTTAATGAAATTAAATGTTGACCAATACGAATCCGGATACAGACACGGGTATAGAAAACAACATGTCATACGCGAATCCATGCAACATAGTGCATTAAAGTCACATACAAAGTAGAAAGTAGATGGAAGTTCAATATTAATTAAGTTCCTAATACAATACGCAATGTGAGGCCTAAGAATTATGCGAGTTGATTTCTCAAGTCGAATTATAAATTGCAAAAAGATATAAATTTATTGCGGGCAACATATTAAAATTCACAATAAACAGGTCGATCAGATCACCCAGAGGAGTAGGACTTCCTTGGTGTCAAGGGAACAGCTGCGAAAATTCATTATCTTAGAAGATTGATGGTGCAATTGAACCCCAACACTGAATGGTACTGTCACAAAAATGAACATACAAGAACGTGAAATGCTACATGTGAACAGTACTTTAGCCCCATTTCCTATCATTTTTGTGGACAATAAGGATTCCATACTATTGAGGGTGCAAATTGGACAGTTAGAGACAAGAAAATACCGTTCCATACACGTCTCTATGTGCTAATATCGCACTGCAGACCAGACGTTTTCTGGTTTATGTCATCTGAATTATTCCTAATCTATTCTTATTCTTTTGATAGCGACGACTTAATTTATTTCCTAAGCAAATATTACTCTCAATATCGTCTCCAAGATATTATTTTTACAATATCGACATCACTTTAAAGTATTAATTTATGTACTAATTTCATGTAACGCTAGATTTCCTGATACAATCAACATTGTCGTCTTTTTTGTTCTGCCTAGCAGAAACTTCTATGCTCGGAGAGAATTTTTCACTTCATTTATATTATTTATACATAGTTATTATACCCATGTTAAAAAAAAAAAAACAAAATTCCTTATTACTGTTCTAAGTCTAGGTCTTCATCCTAAGATACAAGGCATATTTTCTTGTTACTTAATTTATTTTATAAGTCCTCTATTCTTTTTTAATTACAACTTATGATTTTTAATTTTGTCAATCTGCATCTTTAAACCTTATTACACTCGAGTTATGCTTATATATATACTCCCTCTGTCCCCATAAAATACCCTAATTATGTACTTTTATTAATTTTTTAAGGGCAAGAGGAAATCCTAACTTTGATGCATTTGATTAGTACTTGAATCAAAATTAAAGAGGTCAAACTTCTTAATTAAAGAGATCACACTGTTTCCCTCTTTTTTTATTAATTTTTAATAGCAATGTATTAGGAAAGTACAACATGATTACATTTGGCTCACTTCTGAAAATTTGAAATTTGAAGATTGTTTTAAAATTTTTGCTCCCATCAAAACTCCAAATCTAGCAATTTCTACATTTCCATCCATAATTTTAAAGTGGTCTTTTACAAGCTTTACAGAACAAAGTCACCTATTTATATGCCTATATGCACATCAACTATGTAGAGAGAATTATAAATACAACAACTTTAGTGAATTGAAGAAAGAGGGAGATTAACCCTCATAACTCGTAGATTTAATCATCAGTAAATTAGGCAACAATAATAGTGTATTTAGAGAGTGAGTCGTCACTTGAGGGCTTTTTAATAAGCATTTTCAGAGGTAACTTCCAAAGACAACTTCCACAAGCAACATTTATCCAGCAAGGATAACAAGACTCTAATTTCCAACAAGGGACATCAACTACAGCTTACCAACATGTCACAAACCTAGGTTACATACTCGTCAATTTCTGAACAACCCATGGCAACTTCATACTTACAAAGAACGAGAGGAAGAAAAGATATGAACGAAGAAGAAAGATTAGCATATATTATACATCTGTAACAACACAATACTAATCTGAAACTATCACATGGTCACATTGCCAAACTAGCATGAGCAAGCACCAAAGACTGGCATGCAGCAGAATATGCTTGTAATGTGTTTGAGCAAGATTACAAATGGTAATTTGTCACCTACGTTAGTAAGTACGCATAGTTATTTGACTAGGCAGTTAGGTGAGATAGAAAAGTGGAGGGCCAAAAGAACGTGTTATACACCTATCTGAGCCCATTATTTGCAAGAAGCTCTCATTTTCTGATAATTTAGTGTCTGTAGTTGCCTCCCCGACAAGGCAGTAGCTGAAAATCAGGACTAGTGAAAGCACCTAGAGATGTTTAATTTCATATTTTTGCGCTCGATACCGGTCTCGTGCATGTACCAAAAGAGGCGTCAAGGTTGTGACAAGACTGACAACACGAGGAATGACAATACTGATCATCCCAATAATATTTCAAAGCCAAAGTATATACAGACAGTATAATATGCACTGCATTATTCTGGGGTTAAACAATACAAAGTGTCAAATCATATTATTTATACTCTTAAATAGATAATTTTTGTGTGTTGTTTCTCTTTTTAACAGTAGAATTTCTTTATTTTTTTTTGTTTGTAGGTTATTTCTTCTTGTTAGTATATATTGCTTCCATTAACAAACATTTTGCATACATTTATGTTATTCTATTGGGTCTTTTTACTCATCTCGGCTTTTAGAAGGCATAATTACATTGAGTTTTTTAAAAAAAAAACTACAGTTAATAGTATCCACTAAAAGTTGGAATCTAATTACCAACGTACGTAAGATATACTTCGTATAATACATATACAAGTTTTATTTAGTTTTGAGATGAAACGAAAGTCAATATACGTTTTGTAATGCACGTTGGCTCTTAGCTTAGTCCTCGTATTCCTTTGTTAGACTAGTGATTGATGATGAGTATGTAGTTCTTGAATGAGCAGTTGATTAACGGGCTAGTTTTTTTTTTTTTTTTTACATCATTTAAAACCAAATTTACGGAATTATAGTAGTGGTATAAGGAACAATTCTATTTTGGATTGCTATTTTATATGCCTTGTAACCTGTTCTCTTGTAACCTTGGTTCATTGTTTGTCAGATCTAATACACTGATTAATGGTCTAGTTGAAAAGTTGATATCAAACCAAATAAGTACGAAGTACTCTATAATCAGAAGGTTAAGCCACTAGAAGAAGAATGGAGACAAGTTTTTGGACTTCCAAGATAATTGAAGCATGTCCTACTATGTCACTTTCAGTTCTTGAAACACTTCTACTAATTACAAATATACAAAGAAAATCCATATAATATAGGTGTCATGCAAAAACAAATGGGTGATGGTGGGGTCAACAACATAACACATGCTTCGTATTGAATTTGGAGCGGACAATTTACATACACCATAGCAATTTGCATGAGATCAGACTTTCCTTACAAAACTACATACAAAAGTATATTCTAATGCATTGAATTTGTCCATCAAATGTTGCACATAAGTAAGGTGGTAATCAACTTTTATTTTTTCAAGCTGCAAAATAAGAAAGAAACAACCAAGGCTGGATAGATTGGTCTAGGATGAATTAGAGGGGTTTAGATGATGGAGTGAAATTAGGGAAGGAAAAAAAAACTTAAATTGAGGAAAATAGTAGCAAAAGATCCTAATAAAATTGAGGAAAAGACTAGCCTAATAAATTCATATTCAAAATGTGTCTATATTTAGTAGCCCTCTAAGATGTTACTAGAATATGTTAAACCTCCAAAATCTTCTCTGAAAATGAAGAACTGAAGATGGACAGCTCCAAAACCCTAGAAATATATACTAGGTATCAGTTGAAAGAGTGAGAAACGAGGCATTTTCATTCTGTGTTGGCGGCTTAATCATCAACGAGGAGAAAATGCAGATGCAACTGAGTATGAGATGGAGCAAATTGCCTTCAGCGCCAATCAGTTGCATCCGCATTTTCATAATAGGCTCTGCAGTCTGCAAAGGATCAAATGAGAGATGTTCATCGAATGCAACAGCACAACTTATATATATACTTCATACTTGTTATACAGTAAACGGAGTACAAGACGAGATAACAGACAATCTCAAAATCAAGAAAAACAGTAACGGAAAAGAAATTTTTCTGAAAGTAGGATGATTTGCTGAAGCGATTAGAGTAAGAAAAGATGATTTGGATTATTAGGATCAGATACGCAGCTACAGTTGGGAGAAATGTATTGTGACCTTCAAGGGGATTTAATTTGTTGGTGATTTACTGGATGAATCTTGACGATTGGTGCCTCTGTCAGGAGGGGCTCATGTTTCATGTTGCCATGTTGGGCTGTTGGACACTTGAGAGGAGCTAGGTTTCTTGTTGATATTAGAGCCTCCATTGGAACAGCTGCTGAAAATGAAATCAGGCTTAAACCCCCGACACAAGTTATATGTGTAGATTGAAGACGCTTATAGTCGAGGAGCATAAGCGCGACCCAGAAGGGAAAACAACCCTTGCAGAAGTGACTACTTTGTCTCGGAGCAAAAGGAAGCAAGCTGCTCAACGGGATTGTCTCTTGTATCAGTACGGAGATTGAGGGTGCTCATGTGCAGGTATTCGAGCATTTCAAAAAAGCGCTGCGGCAAAAGTAGTAACCAGTTGACTGGTATGTTTGGGGAAGTAAGTTTGATTCTCTATATAAAAGATTGGTTATGACCATATTACATTTCCATATGCAAGTTCTATAATTGGTTCCATCTCAGTGGTTCATGCATCAGAAAGAAGGATCCCATACTTTGAAAATATACTCTGTTCTAGACAAAATCAGATTCTCTTAATGAGAATACAATCGGTAGGTCAAGAATAACAACCATGACAAGAAAGTTCAACATATCAATATGACAAATATTCAGCAACTAATTTCATCGTTGACCATTGAAGCTGAATGGAGAATTTCCAAATTGCTGTTGCGTGCCAGGTATAGGTCGTGGTTTCGCAAACTCAGCAAAAATAACCCACCCATCCAAGAACTGCAGCAACAATAAAGAACACATGTTACTAGATCATAACTTAGGCCTAACACGAATTAGCTTCAACTCACTAGAATAAGGAATTTCTCCAGTTCCAAAAAAAGTATGCTACAGTCAAAACACAATTGTGGTCTAAACTTCACCCCCTTACATCTGACAGTCTGACCAATTAAACAAACAAGGAGAGAAATAGCAGAAGCCTCGCATCCAACAAACAAAATAATTAAAATGCTTGGAAAACAAGAGCAGCATTTGTAGTGAGCTACGAAAAATTTAAAGTATTGGAGAACTTATACTCTATTGTGATTTTAGAATCCAACATTCCAACAGTAATCAAGGAGTTGCAGCGATTTCTTATCTTTCCTTTTTTTTTTGGCAAAGTTCTCATCTTTCCTAGTAAAAACATTATTACTGCTTTGATATGAATTTTAAAAAATGGTTTAGAGTTAATGATTTGCAGTCTTTGCACCCTTTTTGTGCAAATCTGATTTTTCGAAGAGTTACTACTCTGCCTCCTAAGTTGGTATGACAATGGGTTGGATACCTTTGTTCATTTGCATCCTTTAGCAAAAACCATCTCTAGGTTTAGGTAGCAATCTTATAAGGGCAAATTGTAAAAGCAACCTCTCACCTATGATATCTCTAGACTAAAATCAGATACTAATTGCAAACAAATCCCATAAAGTACTTAATGAAGTATAAGAGTATAAAAAAAACTTTGTTCACACACCTGACCATCCATGCCCGCCTTTCCAGCAGTAGCCTCTTCTGTCGTAGCATACCTAACAAAACCAAATCCTTTCGAATATCCTGAGACACGATCAGTCACCACTTTGGCTGCAACAATATAACCTCATAAGCATATGCCGACGAACCTCAGAAAAAGTTTTCCGAAATATAATCTTTGCATAACTTACCATGAACCACTTCACCAAACTTTGAGAAGGCTTCCCGTAATCCGTCAGTTGTAGTACGTTTGCTAAGACCTGGACACAAAAGGAATGATGTCAAATACATATCAACACTATAAGTGGGAAGCCTTCTAAACAAAGATCTGCAGCAGCATAGTATTTCAAGAAGGCAATAGTGCAACACTTAAGTCAGCAGAGTCACAAACTCCACAAGTTGTTGCATACACAAGTGGGTTGACATAGAGATGATTTAAGCATGTTGTCAAAATAATAAAGATGGAGATTGCTATAAATACAAAACCTATGACTTTGTATATTATAAGGAGAATATATCACATATTTAGTACAGTGCGTGGTTTGAAAGGGATATACAAATCAAAAAGCCAAAAGAGAAAAAACCTTAAGGAAAACTCCACTACATTCAAACAAAAAATTGTGGGTGCATACATAAATTGCAACACACAAAAGAAATTAGAAAGCAACTTGATCCCACAGAATTATTTACTAGCTCATCTATGATTAAAATGTCTTCTCAATCACGTTCCACAAGCAATGAAATTGCTTCCACTTTTCATAGCTGGACTCACCAGTAAATGGCAAAAAAGTTGCTGCCAATACCCATTCTGTTTTTTTCCTACACAATATATATCACATACATATTTCCAGAGAAATCAATGTGTAAGCTTCCAAATTAACTTGTCTTAAGGAAACTATCATCAACAATTCAGCACCACTCTGTTGCATGGGAAAAGCTACGCATTTCGAAGGCTGCTGGGGGGTAGATTTAAAGAATAAAGCCGCTGTTTGAAAGCGGTAATGAGCTTCAACCCATCAAAAAGATTATATTCAGGTTAAGTGGGTGAATAGCATTAATGAGAAAGGAAGGGATGTCAACAATCTCAATACTCCAGCAAGTATGTATTGGGAATTAAAAATTGTACTGAATAGCAGATCCTTGGTTGCTGAGTATGGTGGATAGAACAAAGTGGAGAAAAATCAGAAATATTTGAATTACAAAATGTTTGCTGGAATTAATTCCTAAGGTTCCATGGAGAAGACTTATCTGCAACAGTCAAGATAGCCATAAAAACCTCTGTATCTCCTGGTTAGCTTTCCTTAACACATTACCTGCCACTGACAGGCTTTGTCAAAGGCAAACTCCATACTATGGATCTTTTCTTCATGGAGTAATGAGCATGATTCTTTTTTTCAAATAAGACTTTACAAAGTAAGATCATGTCTCATTTGAGGTTCAGCAGAAGGCCAGTAGAGCAGTGAGTGGATATTCATAAAGCCATACAAGCATGTAAGAGGAAAAGGTTTGGAGTTTGGTCACTTTCCTTTAGCTTTTTGAACTTGTTTCAGAGTATTATATATATCCCTAGCAGTAAATTTAGGAAAAAGAAAGGTCTCTGCATTGAGGATATAGTGAAATGATCTAGAATACAAATTACTGGACTTTATCATAAGAGCTCTTCATTTTGGGGATTTGGCACAAGTGTTGAAGGCAAGATTCCAAGGTTGATGAAATGTTTTATAAGCTCACTTGAAATGGGCTTAAGTAGAAGGGAGAATCAGAGGTCTTCAGAAATCTACAGCTCAAGAATATTTCTTTCAATAGAATATAGTTAGAATCTGTTGGCTAGCACAACCTGAGAAGAGAAGGTCCCTTGCACTGGATTTTCCCAGTTTCAGCCACAATTTTTGTCCAAGCTTTAATCCCAAGGAGTAAAAAAGAGAGGACATTTACGCATGTCATTTATGCAAATGAAAGACAATCAACTAATCCTTTCCCTGGCCAAAAATTCCAATGTTTCAGTAGGCATCCATTCCCTAGGCCCATCAACCATTTAACCAAAACTGAGAAGCAAAATAATGCAAGCGATCCTTGTATTTATTTGCTAATGCTGCAATCAAAGCCTCTTAAGCTTTAAAAGAAGCTCCGACTAACAAATCATTTGCCCATAACTGACTCTTAAGAGTCTTAACCTATGAAGCACGGATACGCCAAAATACACCCGTACCCAACCTGTATCCAATTGATTTGAATTTCTTGCACAACCCGTCAGCCCAAAAAAAAAATATATATATTTCTTATATAAGCCCAGCAGTCAGCAGCCCATAAAAAAATATATAAAAAAAACTGAATCTCATATTACTATACCGCAGCCCAGCAAATACATAATTAAGCATTTAAGCCCAGCAAGCAATGCAATGCCCTAACTAGAAAAAAAAACAGAATTCATCTCAAATACATCTCAGCCCAGCAATTCTCAGCACCCAAAAAGGAAAAAAAAAAAAAAAAAAAAACAGAATTCATAGCAATGTCATGACCTAACTCTCAATTTCTCATTTTTTATTTCTCACTCAAGCAACAACAGCAGCCATGCCGTACCTAATATGTATAATTTATGTTTTTTTTTTGTCGTACCCGTATCTAGAAATTTTGATTTTGCCGTTTCTCGTACCAGAATCTGTATTTGGATTCCTATCGGTGCAACATAGGTCTTAACTATCCTTTCTTAATCACCCTGTCAACCCTTTTAAATTTGATTTTCTATTGTAATTCTCCAGTCCAAAAGCAGAGTCCCCAGGAGAAATGGGAGCCATATCTCTCAACTCACTCAGACCCATTTTCAGAACCCGACTTTCCTAATCAGTCCATACAACTCACTCAGACCCTCAGAACCCAACTTTCCTAGTCCCTCCATACATCATTCCATGTTTATTTCAAATTCAGCCCATCCCAACACCATAAAACTTCTTAAATTCTCTTCATTCTCTGACCAAAAGAAATCTCTACTATCTAACATCATCATATGACATCTTCCAAGACCCTTTTTTACCATTGCTACAACACTAAACCGCAAGAAAAGTCATCAGTTGTGTTTTTACATGAAGAATTCTGGGACACTGAAAATCAAAACAGAACAGAATAGCTAAGCTTCATTCTCAAACCCCAATAACAATCAAAGAAGCATATGGAGCTACGACCGACCACGCTCTCTCTTAAGCTTCTTAGAAGAGAAATCTTTGAAAACCCCAATCATAGTATCAGATATCATGGCATTTGAGCCACTAATACACCCTCTAAAAACAAAATCCACTCAAAAGAGAGGAAAATTAAATTTGATGATATTTAATAGTCATAGATTCTACAAAATTTCCACCAGCAAAACCGTGCGGCTGACATTAATGTATTAAACCTTACCCCAATCGGCGAATAACCCATCCACTCAAAACACCATACTTAATCATTTAGTAGTTAGTACTGCAGGTAACCTTACAAAATCTCTCTTTCTCCCTACAAAAATATTTAAACTTAATCTAATTTATTCATAAACTCGACTATAACATAAAGCACATGAATCTTATGTTAAAATATATAACCTAATGTTATTCATTTGACTAACAAACTTCATGAATCAAGCAATCAGACTATAAGAAGTATAAAGTAACAGAAATGATGCTAAAATGAAAGAGTAATAAGTGAGCGAGATACCGGAGACGAAGAGGTTGGGAGAGGGATCGGCTTCTGGAGGTTTCTGAGAAGGGGGTGGAGGCGTAAAGTTGAAGGCTGATGTTGCGAATAGACGGTTAAGCCCTCGAGGGGCGACCGCCGCCATCACTGCTGCTCTCATTGCCATGGTCTTTGGAGCAGGGTTTGTGGTTTCTCTCTGAGGTTTATCTGTCGTTGATTCTAGAGAGAGAAAATGAGGGGATATTACGAAGAGGGTTTATTTAGGGGACTCGTTAACGTAGGTAAAAATGGATATAGGTAAGCGCGGGTTGGTGGAAGAAGGGGTGTCAAATCGGTCAACTGTTTTGGGTTGATCCATCGCTGTCGATTTTTATCGGGTCAATTTTTTCTATCGGGTCGGTTTCAATTTACGTCGAGTCATTATGGGGTCGGGTTAAATCGGTTATTTGCTTGATCGGGTTCGATTCGGGTCAGGTTGTATTCGGTTCGGGTCAATGTCGGTTCAGGTTGTATTCGGTTTGGGTCAAGGTCGGTTTGGGTTGTATTCAGTATGGGTCAAGGTCGGTTCTAGTATAATCGGGTCGGTTCCTAAACGAGTTATTTCAAATTCGAATCAAGGTCAGTTCTGGTAAAATCGGGTCGGTTCCTGAACAGGTTATAGCGAGGTTATTTCGGGTTCGGATCAAGGTCGGTTCTGGTAAAATCAGATCGATTTTCTGAACGGGTTATTTCGGGTCAAGGTCGGTTTTGATAAAATCGGACAATGATGATGGTTAATTCATTAATTGGACAATGATGATGTCGATAAGTCATTTAAAAACAAAATATTTATGAGGTAATGATTATTAAATGTGTATTATCCTATCAAACTAGTCTATAACATATGATGTTAAGTTTATATATACATAAGAACTTGTAATATGTTTAGTTTGAATCGACAATGACAAGTTTGGTTTCAAATTTATTAGATATTAGGTAAAAAAATAGGTATGTCAAGATTAGGTCATATTCATGTATATTCAGATTATTAACACATCCAGTGAATTCAGGTAACGAATTGTTATAAATTGGGTTATATCGGTTATGTGTCGGTTTCAATCGGTTTTGGGTTCGTAACGGGTTGGGTCCGTAATGGGTCGGGTCCCTAACGGGTCAGACAAGGATCGGGTTCGGGTCTTTGAATATCGGGTCAAATCGGTTTCGGGTTAACTTCAGGTCGGGTTTTCGGGTCTCACTTTTTGGGTCATAATCAGGTTGGGTCCGGGTAACTTATCGAGTTGGGTCTGATTCTGACAGCTCTAGATGGAAGTGTCCAATAGCTGTGGGGTTTGAATTTTTACTCGCGGTTGCATGGACGAGTATGGACTTTGCTACCATGGGTGGTGGGCGTTCGGGCGAGATATGGGTATGAAAGAGAGTAAAATCCGTCTCATCCATTGCCATCTTTGATAGGAATTTCACTAAATATGAAGGAAAAAAATAAATCCAAATATCATAGATGAACTCTAGGCCTTTTATTTCTAACTTTCTACCCTATTGAAATCGCCTTATTCATATTTTTAAAATTTGAAATTATTAGCTTTTCACTTATTAAAATATATTTATACTTATTAAAACTTAATTGTACTTATTCAATCTAATTTTGTTGATTCATTATTATTTTTGTAACACAATCATGTCCATTCATAGAAAATATGGGGAGAAATATAAGGATATCACTAAATGTTAGATAACACAAGGCTATAACTTCTAATTTAATCATAATCATGTAGTACAACTACTAAATGTACACTTTAATTTAAAATTAAATCAAAAGAGTAATTAACAATAACAACAAAGCTCCCAAAACCAAAGTAAGTGAACTAAACATTTAAATCAAATCGAGAACAATCTCCACTTAAAGCACCTTTCATGCATATGTCCACATTATTAAAAGAAACTCTAACATGTCAAGGTATTCATAATCATGCATAGGAAAATCTGAAACAAAAACCAAAATATGTATTGGTATAAAAATCAAGTACATTCATATATGTGATAACTAAACATTTAGTCCATAAAAAAATTCTGTTTAATCATGTTTGATTCATAAGGTTCCATTTGCATGAAAGAAATATCAAAGGTGCTTGAAACATTTCAAAGAGGATAGTTAATTAATCCAAGTTTATTCTTAGACCAAATCAAATTAGTAATTAATTAATTTTCCAATAATTAACCTAAAATAGATTAGTTAACCTTAGAGGTTATCACATGTCAAGCTTAGCTAGGTTTTGTGCAAAAATTATGCCCATTGTCGGCCTAAGCTTTGAGATTGGCCAAAGATTGGGTTAACTACCCGTAATTACAAGCTTTAAAAAATGGATTTTTTCAACAATGTTTAAATTTTAGTGTAAAATATTAAACTTAAATTGCCCAAAATCCATTTTAATTTTTTTTTAATGTGGGTCAAGTCCAGAAAAGGAGCCTAAATTTCCTGCTCAAACTCGTTATTTTAATGTGGGTCAGGTCCAATATAAAGCATTTTTCTTACCCCACTAAAAAAAAGAAAAAGAATTTTTTTAAAAAAAATACAACTTTTAGGAGTAACTTAAAGCACTCAAAGCAAAAAAAAAAAGTCTTCTTTCCACTTTCTATACATTTTCCTCTTCTATACATCAAATTTTTTGAGAAATTATTATTTTAAATTTTTCATCCAACCAAAAATAAACCTAAATATCCATCTCTAATGTCTCTCCTACTTTTTATCATATCTCACCATATTCTCTCATATTTATTTTTTAATTTTTTAATCACTACTTATTAAAATTATTTTGAATACAAAAAAATTACTAGAATTACCATTTTCTACTCATATATTTCCTCTATCCTTTTAATTTTACCTCATTTTTATTTATAGAGACAAAGTTTAAAATATTTGACCATAAATTTTTATTATATTATAAAAAAAATATTAAAGTTATATCTTACTTAATGTATATCAATATAAATTTTTAAAATATTAAATTTATATATTTTTTATCTTATAAATTTATGAAATAAAAGTTTAAAGTCAAGACGATAAATAAAAAAAATTATAAATAAAAAGAGTATATCTCAATTAAAAAAAAAAAAAAAACCAATCAGCATATGATACCCACAATTCAATTGTACTGTTTCTCTAGAGGCTATGGAGAATTCTCCTGCTGCAACCTCTAGTTTTCGTTTGCATTCACAAGATGAATTAGATCAGCTGAATAGATAAAAAAAAAAACCTAAACACAATATCACAAATTTCATTTTCAACGAGGAACGGGAAGATGTTTATCCTTCCACAGCAAATGTCGTCATGGCGGAGGATCAGATTCAAAATGACATTGAAAACTTGAATCAAAGGAATAACGCCTATCAAAAGGCCCCTTCCTTGTTCATTGATGCAGTTCGGGGAAACAATACTCAGGTATTTCCCAATCCTTCTTTTGAAGTCAATATCGACGATGAGTTTTAAGATGATAATGAACCTCCGGAAAACTTTGAGGACATTGACAAATTCCCTATTATCCTTCTCACTAAGGAGGAAAAAGAACGATTAAGAAGGCTCTGGCGCAATTATTTCATAATCAAGATGTTTGAAGGTAAGGTTGGTTATATGGGTCTAATGCGAAAATTTAAAAGGAGAGCTTTCATTGACGGATGTAGGTTTTGATTACTACATAGCACGTTTTTCAAATTATGAGGATTACAATTTTGTTATCTCTGAGGCCCTTGGATGATACTATTAGGAAATGGATACCTAAAATCATTCCTGACAATTCTCCAATGCAAATACTTACAACATGGGTTTCGCATCCCTAATCTCGCTATTGAATACTTTGATGTGGAGTTTCAGAAGAAAATTGGTAAGGCCCTTCGTATAGATAACACCACATCTAGAGCTGAGAGGGGTCAATTCACTAGAATGAGTGTTGAGATTGATCTAACTAAGCCCTTACTTTCGAAGTTTTGGTTTAAAGGCATAATTTGGAAAATTCAATATGAAGGGATTCGAATGCTATGCTTTCAGTGTGGGAGGCTGGGGTATAAAGAGGATTGCTGCCCTAAGATCTAGTGTGCTGAACGGATCCATCTGGGGGAAAGTCAGGTCTCTGCTCCAGTAGGAGGTATTCAAGGTCATACTTTGTTTCCCCATAATTCTATTGCTCTTGAGCTCCAAGAGGAGTTTGGGGAATGGATGCATGCTAGTTACAAAGCCTTCACGAATACATCAAAGCAAGAATAATATTGGCAACCAATCAGAAGCAAGGCCAAGGAGCAATGGGACTAACAGTGAGCTTGTTCGAACCTTGAAAAAGAAACCAAATTTTGGGGAAGGAGGCTCAAGATACTCGTTGTTGCAAAATCAGGATATTGCCACTAACAATGGGGAATCGGATTTGATCCCAGAGCCAAATCAGGAGATTTCTATGGAGGACGTAACGATTGTAGAGGATACTAATAATAACGTGATTATAGGAGATTTGACTTCCCAGAACGTGCAAATTACTGCCATTAGTCAATCAATAGAATCCATTGAGGGAAAAACGTCCAAGAAAAATCCTCCCAAATCAAAAGTTTTAAAAAATAACCCTATGCCTATCCAAATTTTAAAATATCCAAAAATTTAATTCCAGGGCAAGCCTTAAACACTAATTCAAACGCCAAGATTCCTTTAAATCCAACTCTTGGGCCTTTTTCTGGTAAAGAAAACACAAAGGCTAACCCTAATGCTAGAACAAGTATCCAGTTTCCCAAGCCTAACCCACCCCCTCAAGAACTCACTAGAAGCCAATACGATGGAAATCTAGAACCTAGGAGTGATAGAGCTAGAAGCGCCAACAGATAAGATACTTTGTCTAGGGAAACCAATGGAGAGACCATACATGGAAACGGCAAACTGCCTGACCCATGTGATGGAGGTTCGAATGGAAACCTGGATGGAGCCAATTCCAAAACCACAGGAATTAGTGGTTACCATGATGCTACCGATGGAGATTCAGCGCCTATTTAGGCTGATAGATTTCCTCACGACTATGACCAATCCCCCAGTTAACATGATTGATTGTATTCTTAACTTGAATCTTAGTTCTCCTCCAGTTTCGTGCTTGATTTGGAATGTTCAAGAGGTATGAAGTAAAACCTTCCAAGCAATTCTTAAGGATATTATCCGAATGCATAGACCTTGTGTGGTTGCTCTTGTAGAAACTCATTTGGGGGGTGCTCAAGGAGAAAAAAATTGGCTTCAATAGTCACACCAGGGTGGATGCTCAAGGTTTTAGTGGAGGCATTTGGGTCTATTGGAAGAAAGAGTTGGTAACGGTAGGGCCTATTCTGAAACAAGATCAGTTTATTCACATGGAAATAAGAAGAATTGGGGAGGAACCTTAGTATTTTTCAGCTGTTTATGCAAGCCCGAAGCCCTCAAAACGTCAAGGCTTTGGCAAGTACTACAAGATTTTTCCCAACAACATAACAAACCATGGTTGCTAGCGGGTGATTTCAATGAAACAAGATTTTCTTGGGAGCGCAACTCTGCTTTTCAAGAAACGCTACGGAGAGCTACTAAGTTTAACTCGTGGGTTAATGATATGGAGCTTTTAGAGTTAGAGTTTGTAGGGGCGTCTCATACTTGGGCAAGAGGGAAGTCGAAGGAGACTAGACAAAGTGCTCGTCTTGATAAGGCTCTTGGTAATGGAGATTGGGGGCTAAGATTTGATAGTGCAAAGGTCAAGCATCTTCTAGCGGTAAGTTCGGATCATACTCCCCTTTTAATCTCTCCTAACGGGTTCGCTCCTGTTAATCATATTTCAAAGCCCTTTCGGTTCCAAGCCACTTAGCTCACCCATAATAAATTTGAGGAATTTATTGGTGAGAATTGGGCAAAAGAGTTATCACTTCATTCGAATCTCACCACTTTAGCTTCAAAACTGTAAGAGTGGAATAAGGATATTTTTGGAAACATATTCAAGCAAAAACGTACCTTGTATGCGAGAATAGATGGGGTGCAAAGAAAACTTGCTTAAAATCCACATAGGGGCCTGTTAAAACTCAAGCATAAATTGCGTAAGGAGCTTAATGAATTCTTGGAGAGGGAGGAACTCTTTTGGTATCAAAAGTCGAGAGTAGATTGGCTAAATAATGGAGACAGGAATATGACGTTCTTCCATTTAAGCACAGTCATTAAGCAATGGAAATCAAAGATCACGGCATTAAAGAATGATGAAGGTGAATGGATTAATGAGGTTGAGTAGGTGAAGGATCATATGGGGCCGGATGGCTAGGAATGGCAATGGATCGGAGTCGGAGCGGATCCAACAAAATCCTAATCTGATCCGACAAGTTTGCGGACTTTAATTTTGGATCCGAATCCGACTCCGAATCCGCAAAATCCGACTCCGTCGGACCTCCGAATCTTATCCGATCCATCAGACCTCTGAATCCAATCCGTCGGACCTCCGAATCCAATCCAAAAATTAATATTTTCTTACCTATTTTTTTGTTAGTTTCTTTACTAATACTATAATTCCTTTATAACATACATTGTAAATTAAAAGAATTTATATAATACAAGCAAATACCATGATTTATTTATTATTTAATTTTTTTAATTTTGGGTTATTATATTTGATCTTTTTTTAATACTATCCTTAATACTACTCATTCGAATCGGACAATCGAACTCGGATCACAATCGGGTCAGATGTAATACAATATCCGAATCTGATCCATCTCCTATTTAGAGTCGGAGTTTTTTTATCGGATTCGGAGTCTGAGTTTTTTCAAATGGGTTTGGATCGGATCGGACTCGGATTGAATTGTCATCCCTACGGATGGCTTTCAAGCGCTATTCTACCAAAAATACTAGGAGATAATAAAAGATAATGTGTTCGACCTGGTGTTGAATGTGCTGGAAGGTAAAGGGCTCCCTGAACACATAAATACCACCTTTATTGCGCTATTGCCAAAAGTTGTCATCTTGAGTTTGCAAAGCAATTTCGGCCTATTGGATTATGCAACGCAACTTTCAAGATTAACACGGAGGCCATAGAGAACAAGATAAAACCACTTCTGCCTATGTTGATATCTAATACGTAAGCAAGTTTCGTTCCTGGTAGACAAATTACTGACAACATTGTGATAATGGAGGAGGTAATTCACTCGATGAGGAAGAAACAAGGAAACGTTGGTTATATGGCAATAAAGATGGACTTTGAAAAAGCCTATGATAGGCTAAAATGGTCATTTATCAAAGAAACTTCACTCCAAATGAATTTTCCTATACTTCTCGTCGAGATAATTACGGAATGCATCTCTACAGCAAGTTTGTAGATTCTTGGAATGGGGAGCCAACGTCTAGCTTTAAACCAACCTGTGGCATGAGATCCAATATCACCGTACATATTTGTGATGTGTATGGAGAGGCTTTATCAAACCATCGAAGAAGATATATCTCTCAATAAATGGAAGCCTATTCAGGTAAGTAAAGAAGGACCTCTCTTGTCGAATTTGTTTTTTGTTGATGATGTGGTGTTGTTCGCAGAAGCTTCTTCCTTCCATACCCAAGTTATTCTTCATTGACTTGATCGATTTTGCAAAGCTTCGGGTCAGAAAGTAAACCTAAGTAAATCTTGAGTTTACTTTTCTGCTAATGTTTTGAAAGCGACTAAATCATATATGAGTTCGATGATGGGGATACCTCAAACTGAGGATCTAGGATTGTACCTTGGAATGCCCACACTCATGCATAGAATGACCAAGGAAACCTTTAGCCAGCTCTGTGAAAAAATTGATAGACGCTTAGTGGGCTGGAAATCAAAGTACTTATCTCTAGCTGGTTGTATCACTTTGGCTAAAACTTCTCTTAACTTGATAGCAAACTATTTAATGCAAGCAACCAAGTTACCTAAGAGTGTCTGTGACGAAATTGATAGAAAGACAAGGAGGTTTGTTTAGGGGGAAAATGATAAGAAGAGGAAGACGCATTTGAATTCCTGGGATATTGTGCAATGCTTGATGAATGAGGGAGGTTAGGGACTTCATTCCATGTGACAAACTGATGTAGCTTTTCTAACCAAATTGGGATGATGTATGTTAATTAATCACAATGCACTTTGGGCAAAGGTTTTAAGCCATAAATATTGTCGAGTAGGTGTGGGATAAATGAATTCAAACCTATGCAAGGGATGTCTAATGTTTGGCATGGGATAACTGATAATGCGAAGAACCTTTAGGAAGGCATGCATATTGCTTTAGGGAATGGACACCAGACAAAGTTTTGGGATCACAAGTGGGCTTTGGATACTCCTTTTGAGTGTTGTAGCTCTACAACAAATCCCGAAAGATTCGTGATGTAACTGTCAAAGAGATGTGGGAGGTAGGAGTTGGTTGGTATTGGGAACAATTTGCTCATCTTCTAAGCCCGAATACCCTTAAGATCATTCACGCTTACGAAGTACAAGAAAATCCTAATCTAGCTGATCTCTTATATTGGAGTAACTCTCCAAAAGGAAAGTTCACCATCAAATCGGTAATGTCGATAATCAGAAAAGATCCTCGAGAGCTAGATGATGATATTTGGGAACTAGTTTGGCATGCCCCTGTATAACATATAATTCAGGGTTTCTTATGGTTAGTTGGGCATGATAGAGTAATGGGGAATTTCAATAGGTTTAAACAAAATTTGGATCCCATTCCTTTATGCCCCATTTGCTTAAGAGAAAATGAAAGTTCCCTTCACGTTGTAAGAGACTGTTTGGCTGCAAGAAAAGTTTGGAATTGCTTTCAAGGTCCATCAAGAGCAACTTTTTTTTATAGCAATAACTTAAGATCATGGTTGAATCTTTTCGTCATTTCTAAATGAATTCATTCAAGGCTTGCTTTTAGAGAAATGAAGTTGAAAGGTGAATTGAGAAGATCGTAGAATCTTGACTCGCATGGACAGGAAGTGACTACTCTGTGGCCTACAATCTTTTGCCTTGCTGTTTGGGGGATTTGGAGATGGAGGAACATCGTTGTATTTAACTAGCAAGATGAAATTCCTCAAGATATCCGCGCTTTCATTCATGTGAGGTTGGATGAAACAACCAGAAGTTTAGCTCTTGCTGAAACAGATAGGCTAAGCTCATCAAGGATGAAGAAGGAGGTTTTTGTAAGATGGAATGCCCCCAAGGACAACTGGTATGTGTTGAACATGGATGGAGTTGCTAAGGGATCGCCTAGTCTAGCTGGTGGAGGAGGTTTGCTTAGGGACTCAAACGGAAAATGGTCTTTGCGTTCAAAGAAAATTATGGGATATGCCATGCTTTTTAGGGCCGAATGTTTGGCTCTCCAAAAAGGGCTCTTTCTGGCCAAAGAGCTCCAAATCTCAAAACTTGAAATCCAACTAGACAATGTTGCTTGTGTCCAAGCACTTCGAAGGGGAGATGCAGTTTGTGGTGATTGTACACATGTTATAGCCTCATGCAGGAGACTTATCTATAGAGAAGACAATAGGACAGCCGATTGTTCGACCAATTAAGATGTGAGTAGTCAATCGCATTTCATACTTTTGGAAAGTGCTCCTCCATAACTAAAAAAAAATCATGAATGAAGAAGATCTTAGAGGAGCCTCTTGTCCAAGACTTGTTTCTGATTAGTTTGGTATTTTTTTTTTTCCTGTAGGGTAGCTTAGCTTGTTTTTCCTTTTCTTTTACTTGTTGCTTTGCTTTGTAGGCTTGGCCTCTTCCGAAAAGGAAAAAAAAAGCATATGATATCCACAAATACAATTATAAAACCAAATAAAAAAAAAGTTCTCACACTACAGTGACACCAGTGGGAGGGAGTTTCCACCAAAGAGAGATTTTTTTCTCCAATATACTTATTCTTGAAATTTGCCCATATTCGGTTATATTTTTGTCAAAAAAATTCCGTCTTAAACTTCAATTGTCAGAGTCGCAGTCCGATCTCCAAATATCCAACACGTCGTTATTAAAAGTATATATACATAAAGCAAAGACAAAAAAAAATATAAAATGAAAAATACTGCAAAAACATACAAGTGTAAAGTGTTAGAACATGGAGCCTGGTCTCAGATATGCTCTGTTATAGGCAACCAACTGGTGCATCTTCTTCTCAACTCTCAATTTATTAGTAGAGCTGACTTCCCAGATGACTTCATATTCGGTACCGCTTCTTCTGCATACCAGGCTTTTCTTCCTTTCTTTTTTCTATCTCTTTGCTAATTTTTTTTATCAAATTTCTTACATTTTTAACCGTAATTCTTGGGGAGTTTGAAGGAGCTGTTGATGAAGGGAATCGAGGGAAGAGTATTTGGGACACTTTCTCAAGACTCTCAGGTTTTTTTTTTTTTTTTTACTTTCTTGTTTACTATGTCAAGTCAATTATATGTCATGATTGCTTCATCTAATTGCTATTTTTTGTAATAAAATTGAAGGGAGGATATTAGATTTTAGTCATGCAGATGTAGCAGTTGATCAGTACCATAGATTTCAGGTAAATTTTTTTTGTTAAGTTTGGGAATCTATTTGTCTTAATTACTCCCGTAATCCGTATAGAGTAGTTTGTATTAAGATGAACTAAAAAGTCAAATGGAGAATTCATTAGATATATAAAAAAATAAAAATGTGGATGTGGGAATGGATTCATACAGATTCTCGATTTCATGGCCAAGAATATTTCCCAGTAAGATTTATTTAAATGAATAAACACAATTTTTATTTTCAAGTCCGTCATCATCTTGGACAGTTTTCTTCGTCTTCTGTAATTTCAAGGAGATAGTTTTGTTAGCTATTACAACACTTAAGTTGAACATTTTTGCAACAAAAAGTTACTTGTATAAAGTAAAAATTTTAACTGATTTTTACCCTTTTACATCACAGATGGTACTGGAGAACCAAACCCGGAAGGGTTAAATTACTACAACAATCTTATTTAAGCATATACTTTGTCCGTATGGAATTAGTTGTCACGTTTGCGTTTGTAATATTGTTCAAACTAGCATTGTGACAACTTACGTTTCCCATTCACTCCGTGTATATATGGTGTGTGTACGAAATATACAACCCATAATAGGAAACTTAGCACATATTCAAAGCCTAGAATGTTCACATATTCTATCAGTCCTATATATTGCTAAAGTTCGAAATTTTCTGATAACAGAAAGTTGTGTTCACTATTCTTTTCTCGATCAGGAATCCAGCCCTATGTAACCTTATACCATTGGGATCTTCCACAGGCTCTTGAAGACCGTTATGAAGGATGGTTGAACCATCAAATTATGTGAGTAACATCAAGAAAATTAAGTGCACTTATTCAATAAATATGATTTGAGTGTATTAGAATCCAGGCTAGCCAAATGTGTTTGATGAACCCAACTTCCTTTACCAGTAAAGACTTAGAGAATTTTGCATCAACATGCTTTGAAGCTTTTGGTGATAGAATGAAACATTGGGTCACCTTCAATGAGCCCCATGGTTTTTCTATCAATGGCTATGACTCCGGTGTCCAAGCTCCCGGACGGTGCTCATTTCTTGGTCATTTGATTTGCCAGAGAGGGAAGTCATCCGTTGAGCCTTATGTGGTAGCTCACAACATCCTACTTTCTCATGCTGTTGTCTATCATACTTATCAAAAGAATTTCAAGGTATAGTCTTGTCACTCAGCCACCATACTTTTTCTCGTTACATTTTTTCGTCTTAGTTTTGTGCGAATCCCCAATGTATTTATGAGATGGAGGGAGTAGTATATCTCATTAGGATTCACAAGGTAAAACATTAAAGTTAAAAGCTTTCCATTTTGCTAGGAAACACAAGGAGGGTCAATTGGGATTGCATTAGACACGAAGTGGTATGAGCCAATAACAAGTAAAGTGGAAGACTTAGATGCAGCACAACGGGCTATGGATTTCTCTCTTGGATGTCTAAATCCCACACTTTTTACCTACTTAGATTTTTGTGTTCTAAACTGTATAACACCAAGAATGTAACAGAATGAGGTTCCTTGATCCACTGTTCTTTGATCAATATCCAAATTCAATGCAGGAGCTTGTGGGAAGCAGACTTCCTGATATTTCCCCTGAGATATCAAAATTATTGACAAAGTCTCTGGATTTTGTTGGCATTAACCATTACACCACATTTTATGCTCGAAATGACCGAACCCTGTTCAGGAAATTTGCACTTCAAGATGCCTCAACTGATTCTGCTGTCATTACGTCTCGTAGGAGATAACTGTGCACGTACGAGGATACTTTGTGTGGTCTTTGCTAGATAACCGGGAGTGGAATCTTGGCTATACACATCGGTTTGGACTTTATTATGTGGACTACAAGAACAATCTTACAAGAATACCTAAGAAATCTGTCAAGTGGTTCAGAAGATTACTTCAGCTCAACGATAGTAGTTTTCACAAAGAATCCTAACTATTTTGCTTTGTTTCTTCTTCTATTCTACAATTCTGTTTCTCTCTTGCTCTTGAATTTGCAAACACATTCGCTCAATTGTTCATGACAGAAGAAAGAACCTGTCTGTAGGTCAGAATTGCTGCAATGGTATCAGTTTTTTGGTTCATCTTACTTTGCTTAAACACATACGGATTACTTGCAAGTGTTTGGAAAGGAGATGCCTTCTGTAAAATGGTTTGCAACTTGTGCAGATGATTACAGAAAAGATGCCGCTGATTTCGGTGTAACTGATCTCTGAGATAGATGTATCAGACGCGGGAGTTAGTGGGCTTCTGAGTTTTCTCTGGTCGATCAAACAAACACTTCATCATCAAGAATTATGAAGAATGAATAAGATAACTAGATAAGGATAGACAATTTCATAGTCAACATCTGTATCTGACATCAAAATGGTGTTCTCAATAATGATTAATTATTATCATATCCCCAACAATTTTCTATAAATAATGTACAATACATTTAAAAGAGGACTGAATTTTTGCTTTTTGTTCTTGAAAGTTTCTTTATCATTGTACCGATATCTTAAATCTTAATACGACCATGACAACTGCTGATCAAGAGTTCTGGATACAGATGTTGACATGCCAGTAGATGGGTAAGGATGACGTTTACAAGAATATTATGTCAACAAATCTAAAACCATCAACAATAAAGTCAATCCTTAATTTAAAGACAGGTAGCCAATAACATTAATCAAAGATCTATCCCAGGTGATCTTTTACGAAAATACTCCTCAATTTGCACCTATTTAGAGTTGTATATTATTATAAACCAGTTTTCTCCATATTTTATCCTAACTCTGTCGTTCCAAATCATTGTTTATCTGCCTCGGTCGCATTTGAGGTCTATATTACCCCAACCCTCCTCCTTCCTCATTGGTGCATCTATCATTCGACACTTAACATGCCTAACCTTCGTAACAACTTCTTCCTTAACTTATCCTCAAATATTCACTTATAGTCACATTTCTAATTTTATCTCTCAAAGTGTTCCTACATATCCATATTGACATACATATATCTCATCTACACTTATCTTCTTAACACGGTTCTTCTTAAAAGTCCAACTCTCCAACTTATCTAATAATATTAGTCTAATTGTCATCATATAAAATTGTCCTCTTAACCTTAAGATATAATGCGATCAAACAATAATCTTGTAGCTGAAACCATCAAAACAAATGCATAGTGAACAGAATGATATTTTTCATATACTTCCAAATTATTTTTTGATGAATTTTTAACAGGAAAAATGAAACTTTCATTAGGATAAATTCATACGATATCTACAATTAAAAATAAAATTCTTCCAATATAAGAATAAATCTAAAATATTAAAATAACTCCGTTTTTAGTTAACTAATGGTAAATATATTCAAATTTGACTCCAAAATCATGGGATATATATATATATATATATATATATATATATATATATATATATATATATATATATATATAGGGTCGGGTTCTGGTGAGAACCATTCAATATATAAGAACTCATGTTTTATAAGAACCCATCTCCAGCCTTTAAAATAAGAAAATCTAACGGTTTAAATGATTTGTCTTTAAAATGGCTTAATTTATTTTTTGGCCAGTTACCGTATTTTATGCAACCTCAATCTCATTTTTTAAACTTTCCTTCCTTTTCGCAAGACTGGTCAAATACCATATATCTTGAATCTTTTAATTCCAAACATAGATGATATTATTAACAAATAAATGGTAATTATTTTAATTCATACATGGGATAAGTGAAACATGCTTATTAATATATATCTTATGTTATAAACTCATATGTAGTTGTTCTTAATAATTAAATTTTTGTCATAAAATCTATGCCCTATTTATTGTAAAATTAACCTTAGTGTTCTAGAATAATAAAAGCAGGATATATAAATGACATTGTTTTAAGAAGTTGACTTATTATTCTAAATTATAACCTCACTGTTCTTATTATTGTTCATGAAATAATACAAATGCTGCAATGAAGGGAAAACAGTTGCTGTAAATGTCAACGAGACTATTGTTTATTAATATATATCTAATGTTCTAAATTCATATGTAGTTGTTCTATTTGTTAAGCTGATTATTCGATAACTAGTACGAGCACTTATGTTGTTGTCCGATATACAGTTGTTCTAAATTCATATGTAATTGTTTCATACACGTATGCTGTTGTTCTAAACTCGTATTTAGTTATTATATGAACGTATATAGTTGTTCGAATATCATATTCTGTTGTTCTAAACCCATTAACCACACTTCGCAGTTATTAATATATCTAATGTTCTACACTTATATGTAATTGTTCTATTTGTTAAACTAATTATTCGATATATATTATGAACACTTATGTTGTTGTTCGATATACAGTTGTTCTAAATTCATATGTAAGTGTTTTATACACGTATGCAGTTGTTCTAAACTCGTATTTAGTTATTCTATAAACGTATGCATTTGTTCAAAACTCATATTCGATTGTTCTGTAGTTGTTCTATATTCATATGCAATTGTTCTAAATTCATATTTAATTGTTCTAAACCCATTAACCACACTTTGACATACGTGTTCAGTTGGTCGATATGAAAGATTAATGCTTCCCCGTGTTAGAAACGGTGTTCATGGAGTATAAAAGTGATGTTGTGTCATGTTATGGTTTTGGGGTTGAGGATGCAATAAATGGAAATCAAAGTATCAATTGTATGTATTATTCATATGTTTTTTAGTTGTTCTAAACTCATATATAGCTGTTTTATTCATGTATATAACATGTAGTTGTTCTATATATCATATGCAGTTGACAATCAAACTCATATTTAATTAACCTCATATTTGAACTCTATACACGATGATTGTAATTATACACATGTGCATTATTGAATCAAGAAAATATCCATTAAATAACGATTTAGAACAATATATAAATATTTAAGAATATTAAGACTTGAAATCATAACAATCGTTGTCATGCACATCGATGTTCTAAGAACAACGTAAAATGTAGTGTTAAAATAATATTAGAACATTGGTACTAATATTTAAAACATTAAGAGTTTACAGTTTGAAATACTCTATATATTATACCGAACATCAACGTTTATGAATAGGTCATTCGTTTTTAAAAACAATACGATAAGGCACAAAGTACTACGTTTTTAAAAAAATAACAAAAAAAATAAAGAAACTTTCCCTCTAAGTCTTGAGTGTGCCTAAAAATACGCAACACTCTGAAGAAACTGCTGCACCCTTTTAGCTTCCTATTTCAGAGTTGCAGTCTTTTCAATTTTTTCCAATCTTGTCAAAACCTCCAAACCGTCACTTTTCTCCATTAGAGCAACTGAAAAAAAAACCTAATACCTCTATTGAAAATATTTCGCCAAATTTTCGTTATTTCTAGCGACATTACAAAATGGAGAAGACAACGAAAGTCATTAAGAAATTGAAAACTGTAAAAAAATCGATCGAATCAAAGAAGAAGAGCATTGAAAACCTGTTGTAAGTTTATTTATTCAGTTTTCTCGGAACATTACATCGTGGTGACTTAATTCTTACTCCTCTGTAATTGTTGTCAGGCAAAGGATCAACGAAGATACCTCTCCTATTTTATCACTTCCACCAGTCGATGTATCAGTTGACGAACACGAAGAGTATGGTTTATTTTTCGAAATATACTTCGTAATTTTAACTGTAAAATTATTATTATTATAATTTCTTATAGTGTTCTTGGATTTTACCGTGATGTTCAAACTTTTTAATTGGATGTTTTATTATGTGTACATGTATATAGAAATGTGCATAGACTTTTGAGTTAATTAGTGTTTTATTTAAGTGACTTACTGTTTTATTTAAGTGGCTTATTGTTCTAAATTTGAAATAATGTTCTTAATGAAACACCATATTTATAAACAACATTCGGATTTACGAATATAATGTTTTAAACCATTTCCAAGGGTTTTAGTTTTTAATTGGGTTATATAAACCTATTGTTCTATTTACATAACCTAATGTTTTATTTATTTAAACCTATTGTTCTGTTTATATAACCTAATGTTCTTTTTATGTAACCTAATGTTATGTTTATATTGGGTTATATAAACCTATTGTTCAAGAATAGAGCATTAGGTTATATAAACCTATTGTTCTGTTTATATAACCTAATGTTTTATTTATTTAAACCTATTGTTCTGTTTATATAACCTAATGTTCTTTTTATGTAACCTAATGTTATGTTTATATTGGGTTATATAAACCTATTGTTCAAGAATAGAGCATTAGGTTATATAAACCTATTGTTCTGTTTATATAACCTAATGTTCTATTAATTTAAACCTATTGTTCTGTTATTATTATAACATACTAAAACATAATGTTCTGTTATTGTATGATATATTGTTGGACTTTTTTATGTATATATTGTACTTTATTTCTTCCATTTGTTCTTATGATGATATCTTGTAATATTTATAGTGTACCTTTGAAGAAAAAGAGTAAGAAAAACAGAAAGGAACATGCTATAGTTGTCCATCAAAGTCAGGGAAAACCCAAAAAAATTGAAAAAGCAATTGTGAAAAAAAGGAAACAACTGGAGATTGTTGAAATACAGTCCAAAGAGAAGAAAAGAAAAGAAGCTCATGATGCAACTGTATTGAATCATAGAGTACCCCCAAAGCAATTTATGTCTGTTGTCTTGAAGGACATTCCTGAACAACACAAGGAAGCAATCAGAAGAATTGGATTTGGAGGATTCTTAACCCTGGACTTAGACTCTCACAAATCTGGATTCTGTGCTGAGTTGATCAATAGCTTTGACCCTGATAGGTCAACACTAGTACTATCACAAGGGAGAGAAATACCATTGATTGCTGATGATGTGCACATGGTATATGGATTACCCATTGGAGGTATGCTCATTAATGAGCAAATAGATGAGGATGAAGAAGCCCAAGCTTTTTTACAAAGATGGAGGACCATGTTTGGACTGAAGACTGGAAGTCCTAACAACTCAGCTCTGATTTCTGTAATTGAAGAGCAGAAGAGAGTTGATGTGTGTGATGAGTTCCTGATCAACTTTGTTGCTGCAGCAATAAATTGTTGTGTTAGGTCAACTGCAAATCAAGCTATTAACTTCAAATTTTTACATTGCTGCAAAGATGTCAGCAAAATAAACACTTTTGATTGGTGTGCTTTCACTTACAAGCACATGCTTCGTTCAGTTTCTGAATGGCAAGAAGGTTCATCATTTTTTGCAGGACCTCTACCATTTTTGATGGTAATAAATCATAAGATGTTATTGTTCTAAATTTATGATATGTTGTTCTAAATCATACTATTCTTTTTCTAAATCAGTGTGCTAAATTTTAATGTTTTAAAAATGCAGATTTCATATTTTGATAGACTGCAAAGAGGAGATGTTCACCCCCCAAGAATGTTTCCTCTTATCTCTGTCTGGAATAAGGATCTAATCCAGTCCAGGATGAGGATTGAATTGAAGAGGGGCTTTGGTAAGGGAATTGTGCTTAACAGAATGAGCACAGAGGAAAATGTGACTGAACCTACAACATCAAAGGCCTCTGCAAACATGCTGGTATTCAACTTGTTGCACATCGTATTATTATAATTATTTTAAATTAAATTTAGAACCTATTGTTCCAAAAATATAGCCTAATATTCTAAGATGATAATGAACTCTAATGCTCTGATTTAGACTTCTACTTTTAGTATATATAACTCTAATGTTCTAATATATCAATCTAGTGTTCAGATATACACTTCTATTGTTCTAAATTATTACTTTATAATAATATACATAACTGTTCTAAAAACCCTAGTGATAAAAGTTATATAACCTAGTGTTCTAATCTATTGTTCTTAATAATTAATTTTTTGTTATGAGTTAAAGAATTTCATGGGGAACTTTGCTCTTTTTATTGTAAAATACACCTTAGTGTTTCTAGAATAATAAAAGAATTATAGATAAATGACATTGTTTTAAGAGGTTGACTTATTGTTCTAAATTATAACCTAAATGTTTTAAGAGGTTGACTTATTGTTTTAAGAGGTTGACTTATTGTTCTAAATTATAACCTATTTTTTCTAATACTTACTTTGCAAACTATTGTTCTGTAGGAGTATTTGGAAACTTTTGGTAAATTGGCTAAGACTATTGCTGTAAATGTCAACGAGATGTACACTTTGATTGACAAAGCTAGCACAATTTTTGAAGAAACATCATTACAGGAAGAGATGAATGTTTTAATTGATAATATTTGGAACAAATATTTATCAAAGAAGCCATCTATGACCCAGGAAGGAGATAAGGGTCCAACTATTCTTAGCCAAGACCAGCACTTGTTTGATGAGCCATCATTTATGGCAGAGCTCAATGAGGTTATGGGGAAAGCATGGTCTAATCTTAAACAGAAGGACAAAGTAGAAAATACAATAGTTCCAGTGTCTTTCACTCCCCCTACTTTCAACATCTTCAATGATACACAACCACCCCAACCTAACCCCTCATCTCCCAAATTGCCACAATCCACCCCACAGCCACCATCCCCCCCATTACCACCATCCGAACCATTGCCCCTTTCTAAACCATTACAACACCCTCCTTCAAACCAATCCCCCCCCTTGGCGACCCCAACAACACATGCATTGCCCAAATATCCAACACCACCCCCATTGGCTGAGCCACACAAGAAGGATGGCTCCCATTTGCAAGAACAGGAGTTAGAAGAGCATATACATCAATTGACTCAGTCAATTGTAAAAGGAATTGCAAAGGATAGGTTAGTTATTATAAATATGGAAAAGGTTTATAATGTATAATTGTTCTAAAAAATTACCATTTATTCTTGAGCAGTTTTGATGAGGAGGAGCCTCAACAAATGCGTGAGAAAAGATCTAAGCATAGCCTTCCTTTGTACCTGCTATCCCCTTTCATGGTGAACCATGAGAGAGTGTCCAAGAAATTGGACATTGCTCAAAGGAGGGCTGCAGAATATGCCTTCTCTGGTGGTCCAATAGAGTATGTTCCTTATGTTCTGATATATTATTCTAGTGTTCATATATACACTTCTATTGTTCTAAATTATTACTTTATAATAATATACATAACTGTTCTATAAATATATCATTGTTTTAAATGTTATAATGTATTGTTCTGAATGTTATAATGTATTGTTATATGTTTATGATTTAATGTTCTTTGTGGACAAATATACTACGTATATATACACTATGTAGTATGACATTCAGAACAATGATGTGAGGATGTATAATATAACTATATAGTATCTATAATGTTCTAATGATTATAACTCATTATTATAATTTCCTGTTTAATTGTGGTGATCTAAATTCTCTCATTTTTGCATGGATGAAGTGAGGATTTATACAATGATGAATTAAATTTCATCAATAGGGACGACATAATGTCCCTTACAGAAAACAACTATATTACGAACAATATAGTTGATTCATGGGCACGTATTCTAAATGCTATGAATAGAAGAAGAAGCCCAGAAGCAAAGAACAGATTCTTTTGCACAAGTGAATTATGGGTACATTCCTAATTTATTCTATACTAATTTATTTCTTTCAAAAGTATATCCTAACTAATATATATATATATATATATATATATATATATATACCACAACAGATAATTCTTTGCAGTAATACATACTTCAAAGAGAGCGATCCATTTGAAGACAGATACCTTGCCTTTAGATCTAGACTAGAGGATGAAATGAGGCACTCTCAAATCAGTTCTTTTGAAAAGGTTCAATTGGTATGTAATCCTATTGTCATGATTCACAGTACTATTGTTCTAAATGTTATTTTTTCTCATTTTGTGGTATATACTTATTCTAATGTTCTATTTTTTATTTCAGGTGTTCTTTCCAGTGTGTGCCTATGAGCACTATTATCTATTCTGTATTAATTTTTTAAATAAATCAGTTGAGGTGATTGACAATAGATTTCTTGAGAAGGGTGTGACGTTTATATCAAAATACAAACACTTTCCCAAGACAATGGTAATTTTCTTTATTATACAGTTAATGTTATAATTAGATTGTTCTAAATTATAATTATACATTAACTTAACATTAAATATCTCTATTGTTCTAAAGAGTAACTTTATTGTTCTAAAGAACAACTATAATGTACTAAAGAATAGCTATTTTTATTATTTATGACTCCATTGTTCTGATTTATTATTTTAGTGTTCTGATATATATTATTAATGTTCTAATTCATTACTCTATAATTATATACCATAGTATTATTATTGTTTTATCCATAATGTGTCATATTACACTTATAATAACCAATCTCTAATATTTTAATTGGCAGATGAAGGCCTTCGCTAGATTTTTGAAGGAAAAGAAGATAGGTGATGGTGCTCTGGTATCCACATTTAAGGGTGCGTTGAAGAGGATGAAATGGAGGGACAACACCAACGTAAATGATTGCGGGGTGTTCATCATGAAGCACATGGAATCATACCAGGGCCAGAGTGATGAGCAATGGGATATTGGATTCCAACCAAATGATGTAAGATATATATTCATATATAATTTCATTTTTGATGTCATACTTTATAATATATCAATTAATAATACTAGTTATTATTATTATAGGGCGAAGCACTGAAGAAATTACGAATTCAGTATTGTGTTAGAATATTATGCAGCAACGAAAACAAGCTTAAGGATGAATTACTATCAAAGGCTAAGGAATGGGCGAAGGAGCAGCTAAAGCAAAATTAGCCACATGTTTTGATTCTAATATTAGATTTAAGTGTTCGATGTTTGAAATGTTTACTATAATGTTCTAAATATGAATATACATTGTTAGATCAACTATTAACTGTTTATTTGGAATTTAAGTATATATTGTTCGAAAGTATTAACTAATGTTTGAAACTACTAATTTATTGTTCTTAATTGTATGAATATATTTCTATTCATTCTAAAGATATTTATACTAATGTTCCAATCATATACTAATGTTCTAAAGCTATTTCTACTGTCCTATTGTGTGAATATACTAATGTTCTAATTTGTGTGAAACTTTCCACCAATTGTTTAAATATATTTCTATTGTTTGAAATATTTAAAATATTAAAAATATATATCGAATGTATTGTACTTAGTGTTCAAAAATTAAAAGTATAGTATAAATAGTATAGCTATTTATACGAATGTTCTAATCATATAAACGAGCTCTAATGTTCTAAAAACGATAGTGTTCTAACTATAGTACTATTGTTCTGATTCGTAGTCTAAATGTTCTAAACAATGAATATATTGTTCTGATTCATAATACTATTGTGGTGTTTCATTGTATACTGTTCTATGTAGTAACTTTATTGCTTTGATTCCAAATGTTAATGCTCTAAACCAAAACTCTAATGTTCTAACCCATGAATTACACTGTCCTATATAGTTACTCTATTGCTTTTATTTCGTATGTTATTGTTCGAAGCCATAACAACTATGTTCTAAACTACGACTACATTATTCTGATTAAAATACTATGTTCTGATTAATAAACTAAATGTTCTAAACCATGAATGTATTGTTCTGATTCATAACACTACTGTGCTTATACATTTTTATACTGTTCTATATAGTCACTCTATTGCTTTGATTCCGACTGTTAATGTTCTAAACCATAACCCTAATGTTCTAACCCATGAATGTATTGTTCACATATAATACCATTAAAGAAAAAACCAATTGAACTACAAATTTATTTATTCTTCAATAAAAGTAACTATTGTTCAAAACTTTAATTTAAATGTGTAACATTATTAACTTGTTGTACTAATCTTGTCCGGACAGTTTCGAACATCATGAAATCCAAGTGCACCACATCCTCTACATAACCTTTTCTTCCTTTTTGATTGCTCCACTGCTTTCTCCTTTTCACCTTTAAACCTCTTCGATGATCCAATGCATTGCTCATTACCACTATGAATTCCAGTGCCCTTATTTTTGGAAATCTTAGGAGGTTTAATAAGAATTTGTGAGGGAGTGCATGATCCAATCAATTTCTCGATAACTTGCTCATTCGTATGAGCATTATAACTTGCATTCACATTATGTTCTTCACATCTTGACCTAAAGACCTGAAGATGTCTAACAAGATCAATTAAGCTATCTTCATTACCTTCAGCCAAACTTACGCAACTGTGAATCTCGGACCATAATTCATTCAACAAACCCTTCCTTTCAACACCAATTGAACAACTGCCCATCTCTTTCCCATCAAGATCAAACATTGGCTTCTGCATTGCCATGGTAGTCCACCTATTAACAACATATTGTTCAGGTATTCTTACAATGTTTTTGGCCTTCCATAACCATATCATATGCCTACATGGAATTCCTTGTCGATTAAACAACTTGCACGAGCAATTTGTTTCACAATTATTAAGATTCATAAGAACTTCATAACTTCTTCTCCTATTACCTTCACTCACTTTTGCAACCTCCAATCCCTCTTCTTTCCTCAACTCTTCCACCCCACACTCATAACAAGCACTATACACTTCATCCTGAAAATCATAGAAAACATTAACAGTATACACCTCGGATCCATGTCTTTCAATCTCCATTTGTGTCTTGCATTCAGGATGCTTGTGTTGAGAATCATTGTCATTCTGTGATTGAGTGTGCCTCTGAGCATCCATAGCACTTTCAAACCTCATCAAGAACTCTACAAGGGAAACATGGGGATTGACAAAAGATGTGAAGAAATTGTTTTCACTTTCTGATCTTGATGTAGTTCTCATGATCCCACCCATAAATATATCTCTAAAATAAGCTGGAATCCACATCTTTCTCATTTCAAACATCACACGAAGCCATTCATGGTCTTCTAAATGGAACTCAACAAGCACCTTGTTCCATTTTTCCTCAAATTCTTTCGGTTCACTCTCCAAATTCCAAACACAATCACTTATTCTCTTTAAAAAATCAGTGTCTTGGATAATACTTCTTCCTATTTTATCAGGGATTTTCTTCATTATATGCCACATACAAAATCGATGTTCACACTTCTTAAATACATTATTCATAGCAATTTTCATTGCTGGATCTTGATCTGTAATTAAACAAGTTGGCTCCTTTTGATCCATTGCTCTAAGGAAGGTTCTAAATAGCCATTCAAAAGAATTTACATCTTCCTTAGCTATAAACCCAGCAGCAAAAGTGATACATTTTTTATGATGGTCAACTCCTGTGAAAGGTCCAAACACCATGTTATACCTGTTATAGAACAATAACAGTTATTTATAATAAATTTCAGAACAGTCGAATATATATTTAAAACAGTCACGCATATTGTGCCATATAAAGACTATATAGTTATTGTTATGATTTATAATTATAATGTACTAATTTATAACTCTATTGTTCTAAACCATAAATACAATAACTTACTCTACTACGTAGTTAGTTTTCTTTAGCACAGTAAGTTATATTAATGTTTTAAACCCAGTTCCAATTGTACTAAATTACTTGTACTAACGTTTAAAATGGGAACTGGATTGTTCTAATGTCATTCAACGAGAATTACATACCAATATATCATAACTACCCTAATGTTCTAAAAGTAAACCTATTGTTACTGACTTATAATTCAGTGATTCATTTTGTTATATTAATGTTCTAAATTATTATTCTATTGTTATGAATAATGACTATATTGTGCTAAAGTGATGATGTGCCATAACTTTATTGTTTATTAGCATTAGCTACATACCTGTTCGTCTGATACGTAGTGTCGAAAGATACCATATCCCCAAATAGTCCATAATTCTTCCTACAAATCGGGTCAGCCCATAATGCTCTACATAAACAATCATCATCATCAATTTGATAATAAAAAAAAAAAAGCAGACCACATCAACTTCTTCTGTTTGAAATTATCTACAAACATTTGGGCATCTGACCCTTCAATATATGCCTTCAAATCCCTATGAAAATTTTTGAAATCACACTTCGAGGCACCAACATTCTCATACCCCCCAACATACTCTTTCATCATTCTAAATGTTTTTACAGGCCCCACATTTATCTGAAAAAACACAAGGAAAAATACAATGATTCAAACACTTAAAAAAATTTCAGAACAATCAAACACTTATTTAGAACAAAGAACCAATCGAGTAAGAACATTAGAATATATACCTTGGAATTATCAACGATCATCTTTTTGTGCAAGATGCTCAAGTTTCTTCTTGATTTTTGGAAATGTTGATATATAGTAGAAATGAGTGCATGAGAGTGACCCTCTTGGAAATTCGATATAACATAAGAACCATCATCACAAATCTTCAATACAATTTGTGCCTTGCATCCAACACGAGTCACCAATCTCCTCCTAATGATCGAAACATCATCCATACCTTCTTTTAGTTTTCCCTTGTCTTGCACATCAAACTTCCGTTTACACCTATATCCGGCTTTATTACACACAAGATATTGGAAACTGATTACACCATTCTTCCTTCTTTTCGTAGTTGATTTTCTAGTATTAAACCCAGCTTCATTTGCATATGACTTATAAAATGAAATACCTTCTTCAACACTTGAGAATTTCATTCCAACATATGGTTTCACATCATTGGAACAACATGGTATCCAGGATTTGGTTCCACCCGGAGTGCATATTGGTATTACTCCAGGAGAAACGCTCTCATTTGAATTAGAAACACTACACTCCTCATTGATGCTCATGGCTACAAAGAATATAATTAAGGACCGTTAAAATTATGCATTATTCTAAACTATAGTCTACTGTGTTCTTTATGCATTAAACTGATGTTCTATAAATATTCAAACATGTTCGAATGACTTATTTTATTGTATTATATTGTTATTAAAATTGTACTGACATATCTATCATAATGTTCTAAATCATAAATATATTCTTCTAATATATGATTATATAATACTCATACATATAACTATTGTACTCATCTGTATATACTAATGTACTAAATCAGACAACGCTGAGTCACAAGGACAATATAATTCTAATTCAGAGCAATTGAGTTATGATTTAGAACATTAATATTAGTAAGTTGAGTGTCGATACAGCGAGTGATCTGATACATGTTCTTACTATATAATTCTATATCAGATCAATATAGTTCTGATTTAGAACATTAGTTTAAAGGCCTATGGGTGAAGAACATTATAATACTATATAATTCTAATGCGATCTTATACTCTTAAATGTTCCAAATAACTACTTTAATGTTCTAATCATAACCATATTGTTCAATTATTCATTTTATTCTATTAATCTTCTTAACAATAACTCTATTGTTCAAATATAATAACTGTATTGTTATAAAGAACACCTCTATTGTACTGATTTATATTGTTCTTATTTATAACTCTAATATTCTGGATTATCATTGTATTGTACTGATTTCTACTTCTATTGTTCAAAACCATAACTCTAATATAACATACTACACTACAGATCATTTACAATATTTGGAAGTATTAGCACATTTAAATTAGAACATTTACAACACAATACTATTACATATGATGCAATAAGACGAACAAATACTTAAAAACACACGAAATAAAATATAGAACTCGCAATTCCATCATTATAAACTACTCATACACTCGTAATCATGCACTTTATAACTAATAACTCGATTAAAAAAAAAAGAATCATTTACCTTATTTTCCAATGCAAAAGCAGCAACCCTATACTTTGAATATGAAATATATAGACACTACTGATTTTCCAAACCTATATTGTCATTTTTAAATGGATTAAAATAGGAAACTGAATATGGAGTAAAACTGTTTTATGAATTATGCGAATTTTAGTGAAAAACTGCCCATTAATCACGGAAATTTCCTTAACTACCAAATGCGACTTAATTTTATTTACCAATTTGCCATTAATATTGATTGAATCATAACCATCAATCTCACATGATCAATGGTATTAGATGGGTTCTTATATAACAAAGGTTCTTATATAAATAAGGGGTTCTCACATGATCCCATTTCTATATATATATATATATATATATATATATATATATATATATATATATATATATATATAACCATGAAACATGGAAGATACGTTACAATGAAAATTACCATTTGACGTCAAAAATAATTTTTATTCAGGCGTCAAAACATGAGGAATATATTTTCGGATATTTTATAATCTGTATACCCTATGAAAAAGGATTAATATAGATTGTTAAATGTAATAATATTTATATTATTAAATTTGCAAACCAAGGAATTTATTTATTTATCTATGGTACGGAGGAATTACATTCAAAAAATTAAATATACATACGAAACTCTAATCAAAGTTGTACAAAATACTCTAATCAAAATTGTACTATTTTGTACAATATCAAAAAATATTCTGCTCACTACAAAACCAAGCGTAAAGATGGAGATGCGGGGGATCGAACCCCGTGCCTCTCGCATGCAAAGCGAGCGCTCTACCATTTGAGCTACATCCCCTGGAAGTAGGAAATCATTCCCCTATTGATAGCAGTATCGGTATAACGCACTTGACTTAAAACATTTTGCACATTTCCTCTATCAGTTTCAACTTTCAACTAAGATCAACTTTCCTTTAACGTCTTATCTTGTAGGTTCTTTACCTCAAATTCTCTTCTTCCTTAGAGATATTATATCATGATTTGTGATATCAAAATATTTTATTTTGCATATTTTAACTGTTGAATCTCTTTGTTAAGTCAAATATAGCTGCAAAATGTAATTGTTTTCACTATTTCTACTTATAATAGATATATCTTTTATCTATTAAAAGTTATTCTATTTGCACTTTTCTGTATAAGTAAATGTGCAGATGTAGCTCCTCATAATGATTACACAATTGTGATTCTCTCAACGTATTTTTGTTAAGGTATATGTCATACATAGAATTTCTTTGCCTCATAATACTTTAATCTAACACATCCTCAATATCCCGAGTCCAAACTCTAGAACCATTATTAGACATATTCAAATCATCAGCATCAGCAACAACACCCAAATCACTCTTAGTACCTTATGTATAAGCAACAACACCCCAGCTAGTATTTTATTCAACTTTTTTTATCTATACTTTGGCTTTTTATCTATAAATATAGAGATAATTCCAATTATTAAGGTATGTTATTTTTCA
This sequence comes from Dysphania ambrosioides, assembly GCA_026401315.1. Classification (NCBI taxonomy): domain Eukaryota; kingdom Viridiplantae; phylum Streptophyta; class Magnoliopsida; order Caryophyllales; family Amaranthaceae; genus Dysphania; species Dysphania ambrosioides. The sequence continues at coordinate 24,929,507 of CM048666.1, forward strand.
TCTACTATTTGGCATTTCATTGACATTCTCATCAGATTATTCAGATCCTAAATTAATTATAGAAGGAGGTTTCCTCACACCCACTTTAAGGGCAATCAACATGCTTGTGTTGAAGGTCAACACGAACTAAAGAGATCACCCACACCTTGTACCCAAAAAGAAATCTTAATACAAGAGAGGGCGATGTGACTTCAATCATACTTATCTTTAGCTATATAGTACACGTTATGTTTCTACATCATAAGAGGTTACAATTATCCTTAGAATCATAAGTTACAATCAACAATAACCTCACCGTATGTGTAAAAAACAATCCTCATTAATAAAAATGTTGAAAGTCTTCCAATGGAACAACTTTTGAAACGTGGGACTGTGGGAGAATCATCTTTGAATTTCCAAGCAGAGCTGTTAAATAAGTGGTCCACCTCAACGGATTTACTAATGTACAAACCCAAAGATCATGGTATCTAATATCTTCCACTTTTCAGCTTAAAGTCTCTTGCAGACTTGGTCACCTAGTCATCTTCCATTACTATCATCTACTACCATTCAATATAAACTCCCCAAAACTATACAAGCTTATATACATAAGACCATTGAAATATTGAGTATACACCGAGTTCATCTAATTATAGGTACAAGTCCTAACATTTTTCTGCTTAGATACTTTATATATGGATATGTATATGTGAGAGAGTGAACCTAAGGGTCAAATTTCGGTGTTCAGTTTGGATTAGGGCCTAAATCAAATCTAAACCGATATTCTTCGATTTTGAATTTTTCAATTTAATCCTAATTGTTTATAGTTTGGATCCAACCCGAACCAATTCAAAATCGTTTTAGCTTGTTCAGATCCAAATCGAAATTTACAATTTTTTTGAGCCTATCATTGACCCTACTATTTCTACTAAATTGTATATTTTAATAAGTTAAACTTTAAGTGGTCTATAATTAAAGTCAAATATCTTTAAATGTTTTATGCCATTAGAGGACTTTAATAGAATTCCTTAAAAAGAAAAAAGAAAACACAAAATATTACCTGCCACTTGGTTTAAATATTCAAAATGTCAAAGTGAGCTAAGAATATAGCACAACCTAATATGTTAGTTCGATATTTTATTTTATTTTTTCAGTTTGTTTTGAATTGAACCTACCTAAACTGATCCAATTCAAAAATCCAAATTTTTACAAAATTCCAATCCAATTCAAATCGAATGCAAAGTAGTCCAATTTGAATTGTTAATTCATTTTAGTTTGTATTGAATTTCAGTTTTTATCCGAATAACTTACACCCCTAGAGTGCACATATTCATAAGTACACTGTACACGTAAGAAATTATGTATAAACTATGTATGAAATGCTAAGTTCTTATTATGACCATTAAGTCTTTAATCTTTATGCACGCAATGCATATGGAGATTGTCAAAATAAAACACACAATGAATCAAGTATTAATTTAAAACTCTCTTTGTCCTATATTATGCTACATTTTCATATTTAGAGTCAAAGTCTATAAATTTTTACCATAAATTCTAAATATCTTATAACAAATAATATATTTAAGTAAAATTTTGTTAGATGCATGTCGATGAAAATTTTTTGAATATTAAGTTTTCATAATTTTTTGTCTTACAATTTTGAGAAAAAATATATTTCAAGTTGTATTTTAAAGATCGTAAAATATAAAATGGTAAGTTTTTATTTTTTTTTCTTTTTAAGAAGAATAAAAAAAACACTTTATATACCACTTTAAATTTGGCTTATATAGAGAGAATAACCCGATACTCTATACTACTTTTTGAAAATAGCTAATATTATGTGCAAATAGGATAGTGCACCCTGTGCAAAACGCAGGGGAAATAACATAAAGCGCAGAGTGACTAGACTTGCTTATGCAATGAAAGACACGTCAGCATGGGGTGGGAGACATGTGAAAATGATTTCTTGCAAAAGTTGGTAAAAGTGAAAAAGTTGTACTTGGTAAACGTGAAAAGAAAAGATTTTTTGCAGAAGTCACTATAGCGCATGGACAGTCTGTTTTTTATGCATCGGGAATCATGAAAAGAGGCCAGAATTAATAATACAATACACGAATGAACATTATATAGTCATTCACTGAACATTTAGTTATACACCACTAAACATGTGAGGAGAACCCAATGAACATTTTTATACTTGGGTGAATTAGTTCAAAATAATTCATTGAAAGTTTTTACAATGAACATTTTATAACGAGCCACTGAACATTTAGTTGAACAAAAATGAACATTTATTATTATGTAGTGAACATTTGTTTTATTTGACAGAAATAGTTCAAAAAGAAAGCATTGGGATGGAGCATTAATTTGTAATGATTATGTATTGAGATTACTTTAATTTAATATTTCAATGATTGTTACATATCAGTACCTATTGTAATATATTTAATGATTGTAAAAGTATTTAACTATTGTGATGTATTTTAATATTGTACATGCTAGGCCAATGAACGTACTAGTGTAAACGAATGAACATACTAGTGTAAACGAATGAACATTTATATTTTAATATTGTACACGCTAGGCTAATGAACGTACTAGTGTAAACAAATGAACATACTAGTGTAAACGAATGAACATTTATGGTTTTGTTTGAATGAACATTACATATCAGTACAAAAATCTAAGATATTACATTGGGAATAAACATTTTTTTGTAATGATGATGTGTTGGTTTTTTTGCAGAGATTTTATACATTTTTGATTCACCATTCACATAATTTCACTAACCATTTTCAATGACCATATAGTAAATCTCACTGACCATTTAGTTTATTCCACTGAACATTTGTCCATTTTCACTAACCATTCACATAATTCCACTGAACAATTCATTCATTTCACTAAACATTCGCATAATTCCACTGAACATCTCTCTCTTTACACTAAACATCTACTAAATCTCAATGACCATTTACTAAATCTCAATGACCATTTATTAAATCTCAATGACCATTTACTAAATCTCACTATATCATTTACCTTATTCCACTGAACATTTCATTCATTTTCCTAACCATTTACTAAATCATTTATCGATCATTAAGTCAATTCCACTAAACATTTTACTCCCATTTTGCTGAACATTTTAGTCAATTGCAATGAACATATAATTACATTTAATGACCATGTTCTTCATTTTCAACGACCATTTTTTTACTCTCACTAAACATTTAGTTATGTACACTGACCACGTATTTTATTTCACTGACCATTTAGATAATTCCATTGAACATCTATTTTGACTCCACGGAACATGTCTTCTACTCCACTGAACATTTTAGTAATCTCACTGAACATCAAATTAACTCCACTGAACAAGTCCTTAATCTCAATGACCAATTAGTTAATTGAAATGAAGGGAAGCACCGGGAGAGGAGTGAAATGGAAGTGGAAGGGTTGGAAGTGAAAATGTTTGTCTTTTTTATTTGGGAAAATGGGAAGGAAATGATGGCAGTTGCATGGGGAATGCACAACTGCCGTATTCCTTGAAACGAGGCACGTCCAGTCATGCCCGGATATGACGATTTATGGGGAATTGCAAATGGTCACTGTGTTGGGATAAATGGTCAGTGCATTATCTGATGTGTAAAAGTCCCTCCAGCCACTTGCGTTTTGTTTTGTGTTATTTTAGACTGCGTTTTACCCAGGTATAACATCGACATACTGTATATTATGACCTAATCTATACTATTTCACAATCGACCGACAAATAAATTATTCACCGTATCATATTCCAATCTCCCAAATTTTCCAATCAGTTAATTAATTCCCATCATATTTTTTCACTCTACTAACCTCACAACTCTTTAAATCCCAGTTTCACCTCCTCACTTTCATTAACCCTTAAAAAGGTAAAAAAATATTAAGTAAAAAAAAAGTTGGGTAAAAAAAAAGATATTACGTCATGGCCGGCGGAGGAGCGATGCGAGCTGCGGCCAAGGTGGCTGGGTTTGGAGTTATGACGGGCGGGTGTCGGACCGGTGGGGGTGTTGAAAGTCCGGTTAATTTCGCGGGTCGAAAAACGGTTAAACAGGTTTCTGCAGGGGTATGTTCGACCGGTGGTGGGTTGACGGTTGAGGAGGCGGTTCAGAGGCCGATTTGGGAGATTGATGAGAGGTATTTTGCTGGAGGTGAGGATGATTTTGTAGTGGGCCGGATTGATTCGGCTAAACCGCGGTTGGTTTTTGGACCGGTTCCAACTATTGATGAGACTAAGGAAGCTACTTCTGAACTCAAGGATGCACTTGATCAGTAACTCTAAAATTTTCATGGTTTTTATTTTATGTTTTTTTGGTTTTTGTTTAAAAGAATTATATTTGTTTTGGAATTGTTTGGTTAATTGTTGTTATGTAAGTTTGTTAATTACTGATTAATGTTTTTGATTAAAGATGGTAGTTAATGGAATAATTGCAAAAAAGATAGGTTTTTTTGATGGAAAGATTGGTTCTTTGCGTAGTTTAGCCAAGATTATAAGGCCCCATTTCGAAACTAGACTCATCTGTTAGGGGAGATTCTGTTAATTAGCTCGATTTTAGATATGTGAATTGATGAATGATATGTATGTTATGATCATTAGGTTGTTAATTGCATAAGAGGCTGATTGTTAATTGAGTCTTTCTTAATGGATTACGAAATTTGATTGAAAAGATTGTTTCTTAGTATGGTATAGTTGATTCTGGTTGATGGAAATGCCATTTTTAGTGTCCAATTTCGTAATGGAGCTCGCTTTGGTAGTCTTTTACCTGTTGTAGTACACTCCCTCCCCCGTACACCTTCCATATCATTTTTAGTGTCCAATTTCGATATCGAGCTCGTGTTGGAAGTCTTTTTCCAGTCTTAGTACACTCTCCTACGCACACACCGATTTTTTCGTCTGTAATGTTATGATCATAGTAATGTGGTGTTTTTTGAGAACTTAAAGATAGAAAATATTATACTCCCTCTATCCCCTTTTTTTTGCCCAAGTATAAAAATTCACTTTTTTAATATATAATGGAAAATCTTTGGTGAGACAATCCAAAATGGAAAGTTTTGAAGTAAATGGGTCAATTTTTGGGAGACGGACCAAAAAGGAAAATGGGGCAAAAAAAAGGGGAGAGAGGGAGTAGGTTGTTGCTTTCAAGGGATCAAATTTTGTGTTTTGGATCGGAAATTTATAAATGGTACTTATCTGCAGGGTTTTTCTCTCATCGCCAAAATCTTGTGGAAGTGTGGAGTCATTTCCAGTTCTTCATGAAACCAAAGCTTGCATCACGCAGCATTCACCAGTGCCAAAAAGTGCAATTCAGGCATTTAAGATGCTCAAAGAAAACCCTGCTGCCCAGGTGTTGATTTGCAATCCATATTTTTCTTTTATGCTTTCTGCTCATGTCAATGCTGATTACTGTGAAATCGAATATTGGATTGGATCATTAGCTAATTTGTTAATCCGTAGTTTATAAGGATGTTGTCAGACATCTGTTCCTACAGACTTGTCTATGAAGGCTCTATGAAACAATGTGTTCAACTGATTTTGAAAATCTGGAAGCTGTTAGAGGTTACTTTTCACTGACTTGAATCAAGAATTTATCTCCACTTGATAATAATCATTGCTATGTATTTTACTTAATAACACTAGCCAAGCTTGTAAAAAGTTGAAGTGGAGACCCATCTTGATCGAACTCTTGTTTGTTGATGGCTGTAGGCCAGATTCATAGTCTTTTTGTTGCGCTGAAATTTTGTCAAGCAGATAAAGCCACAAAGGGTTATTGAGCCAAGATAATTGCAACTTTTTAATATGTGTTGTAGTTGCTGGTGTCAGATAGCTCTATAAATTTTTGCTGCGGTAAATTTTTGTTGTGCTAGTGTTCTAGAATCTATTGTAGCATGCTAGTTGTTTCAATTCTGCGTGGTTGAAAAGTGAATAGTTTACATTTTTGACTTTTGATATAGCCATACTGTGGCTTCGTATCATATTTTCTTGCTTCTGGATTAGGTTTGTCTCGACTATGATATAAGTGCTATTATGTTTTGATTGATTATTTCCTATTCGTAATGGTTCTGGCTGCTATTTGAAGTATTACTTAGATGTGAGTTCCTTTGTCTCCAACAAAAAATATTCAGATGTAATTTTCTTTCTGTGAGCTTAGCCTTTGCTGGAAAAGAAGATAGTGATTGTGTAATTTTTAAGTAGTACTTTTTGAAGTTAAGTGATATCTTCCATTTGAGTGCTTTTTCTTTCAAATTCAGAAACTGCTAACCTGACTTCAGCTGAATAGATGTAGACATTGAAGAATTGAGGCGTTATCTTTCTAATGCTTGACAGGGTTAGGAAAGTACTACAGTTTGTCATGTTTTATTTGTTTTATTTCTCAATATTTGTTTGAGACACTAGAATCAAGTACTTGCAATTATATGTTGGATTTTTCAGTTATAGCATATCTCAGTACGCTTTTATACATGCCACAGTACATATAACTTTTGTACTGTATGGGGCCTTTTTAAACCAGTTCAATTTTTAAGCTTTGATTCTTGTCCTCTTTTCTTCTATTGGTAGACTGTAGTTGCATCCATTGCTTGTGATCCTTATGTGTGGAATGCTGTGATGCAAAACCCTATTCTCCTGGAGTTTCTCGAGTCAGAGAAAAATGGTAAGAAACGTTCAGAATCTGTTCGTAAATCCAGAATGGATTTATTCCCTATGCTTTCTATTCTATCTGTACATTTGAAGTCTGATCTTGAAGTACAATTCATACAGCCACTGTAGTTGAGAGTCCTGAGTTTGACTGCCAAGAATCTCCAAAGAGTTCTGTAGATTCTTCTGATAATGATGATCACGAAAGGCCTGATGGCGTGATGGCTTTGCTAGAAAATGTGAAACTTACTATAGTTGACATGGTTCAAAGTTTGACTGATATGGTCCAGAGCTGGTTTGCTGTCCCTGATGCAAACAAAAGAGCTGAAGGTACCGATGATAACACTAGGAGTTACTTGGCCGGAGGTTCATTTATGGCACTTGCCATGATGGTGATCATGTTGGTGGTGATGAAGCGAGGTTAGACTTGAAATCCCCCAGTTGTCTAATTTGTCGATGCTTCAATAGTCTTCTTTCGCTTGTAAATAGAATAGGGTTCAGTCAATAATTTGAGTGCTGTTGATGGGAGCCGGGAGGTAATCAGGTAAACGAACCCTTTTGGTAAGGCGTGGCTATTTGAGAAATGTTTGTAATATACCCTGGAATGACATGAACATGAAGAATAATGGGAAGTCAGATGGCTGAAGAATATTATTCAGCTTTCATTATTCTGTGCCCTTTCCTTGAAAGTCATTGTTTGGCACTATTGAATGTGATTCTAGAATCTATGATGCTCTATTCCGAGTACCAGTATTGTAGCACTCCACTCCCATACTAGATTGAGCTGTGGGGCCGTCATGATGGATACTTGGGGTTGTAACCAGTATATCTTTGGTTTCTTTATTTTTTACTAGGGCCGATTTGGGCCTCTCTGTTGTGTATCCGGTATCCCCCTACTCAACATAATCCCAGCCAAAACCCACATCATGACCCTAAATAGCAGGTTGAACTTGATAATCATCAGACACACTACCTTGGTTAGCCCCTTACATTTGTACTCCCGTGTGCTCCAACTTGAGATGGGTATGGTACATCTACAATTGGTTTCCAATTGCGTTTGGCGTAATGTGGCCTATTATTTAGGAACGAACGTGGTTCATTTCTTCCCTTATTCTCTATTGCAAAAATAAAATATCTACTAGATCTATTGTAGATGTAGTATAATTCTTTTTTTTTTTTAAAAAAAAACAACAGATAAAATTGAGAAATGTAAAAGATTGGTCTTTCAAGTACTTTCTCTATCCTTAAAAATTGCACCATTTGATTTTTTACAATCTTTAAAATATGATTTTAAACGTTTTTACATCTAAATATATAAAGAAAAAAATTATAAAAACGTAATATTTTAAAATTTTACTTTGAAATATATCTAATAAAATTTTACTTTGAAATATATCTAATAAGATTTTCCTTAAATATAATATTTTTTAAGAGTCATCCTACCCTGAAACTCCAGGTTGCAAGTGAGATGGAGGTTATTCTATAAGTGGGTGAAGACAGCTTTTGTGGTGTGTCAGTGATAACTCTAGAACTGTAGCATTTGATTGCATATTTGCACAGCATGATTGGGAAAGAAGACAACTTATGAAACAACAGGGGAAACTGCATGGCCTGTGTCTGATTTGTTAAAGACAAACAGCTCCTCAAGTCCAGCTGAATTTGATGTCCAGCTACTTATCAAAGTGGAGAGACAGAGAGATAAACGACAGAGACTATGATTATTTAGCATATTCACAAGCGTATAAATTAGTGGACTAATCACTTTATTAAAATATGAGTCGCCCTTAACTATGATTACTCCTAAATTAATCATAGTCTATGAACTTCAATTATAATTGTTCTTCAAGTTTAGATCTTTCTCCGTTCATTTTTTTAAGAATCGTTTGATTTCTTGAAATGCTTTTTTTTTTTTCAATTAGAATTGGGGACCAATGGAAGTTGCATTAAAACTTAGTGTTACTGTGGGCAAAACGACTCATTTCACCTGCAAAAGTCATCACAATAAACAATACTTTCTCCAACCTTTTATTTTTGCCCCATATCTATATATGGATTCAAAATTGTGTTTAGAAACCGTAAAAGTCAAATAGGGTAAAAAAATAATGAATAACTTTTAGCTTCAATACTAGTTTCTTTTTCAATCTTTTGATGGTCTGAAGAAGTTCCCTATTGCGCTGGGAATTTGCTGCAAACCCTGACACCCAACCTTGCTTACATAAATTTTAAGAAGTATGATTTTATATGTAATACAGTAGTCAGTAGCATGAAGTTCAAAGTTGATAGGTAGTGAACTAGTAATTGCTATAGAGTACATAGCTACCCCAGTACCCCATAATGATAAGGCATCTAAATCTTAATCTTACAATAGCGTGAAAACGTTAATGCATGAAGGAATAGGGTCCATGTTACTATGTTAGCATGGAATGACATTAGTACATGAGATAAATGAAACTGTAACATAACAGCTGAATTTAGTATATCTATTGTATTGTATATTGACTTTTTATGTGATATGAAGAGGTTCATATAGTAAGGAGAGGTGTTTAAAATAATATATTTCATCCATATATTAAAGATTGTCTCATTTTTTATTTTTGATTGCTTCTTAAAGATTGTCCCATTACCTTAAAGATTTTTCATTTTAAATTGACTATCAAGAGTTTTTCATCGCATCTTCAAAAAGTTACTTTTTATACTTAATATTACTGTTTATACTATTGAAGTAAATTTTGATGAACGGAGGAAGCAGCGGTGGACCAGAGAGTCTAAAGCAAACAAGGGAAATGAGGAGGGGCCGAGATTCACATGCTTGGTATTCACAGTCACATCTGTCTCAGGCCTCTGTAAATAATTGCAAAGAATTGATGACAGTAGTCAAAATAAGAAACCCGGTTCATACGTATCCCTCATATATGATGCTCACGTCCAATAGCTTGAGAACAAAGTTGCATTTGCCACTTCCTAACTTACTACTACCCCCCATCAATTCAAGTCATCAACCAATTAAGTAAGACACAGCTTGCTGTCTTCCATTTGCCAGTCAAATCAGCAATTTGCGTTGTGGGTCCACCCTTGTTCACCATAAAGCTAAAAAAAAACGTTGTCTTTTGGGTCCCACACCCTCAATTACTACAAATTATTTCTAGGCTGGCCCCATTGTCATCTACCTTTCTCGCTCTGGCATGCATTGTTTCTTGCTAAATTCGCAATTATGGATTTGAGGAGGGATCCTATGATGATGATTCTTCTAAAATTAATCAATTCTTTGACAATATTTTTGCCATTTTACGATTTTATACATTCTTGAAGTTTATAATGTGTAACACTTACTATAATTAGCAATTTCTTCTCTAGGGTTGAAGTTTTTCAACGGATGAGTGAAATTTCACTAGTTAAAGTTGATTGATATAAATGCTTTCTAAAAAGAGAAATTATTTCATCATGCTCACAAATACTTTCCTCTTATATATAAGGGAAACAAAGGGAGAAGAAAAACCTATAGTTAAAGCAAAATTCATGTGAAAATGTTTGCAAGAGTGATAGATTTTTTTTTTGTTATATGGAGGTTCTCCAATTTTCACATAATACCATTGAAATAGACACATCAAGTAAATACTCAATCTAAACACTATTGAGGAAAAACCGATTAAAAATATTTGGAATCTTGAAAATATAAAAATAGTTAACTCATATACACATCAAATGTCAAAATTGCTCGTGATCCGTTTAAAATTAGTAAGATATGAAATACAGACAAAGTTTTGCACTAATTTGTACTCCATTGTTCCTTATTGTCTGCCCCATTTAGATTACGCATAAAAATAGTCAAATGGAACAGAAGTAAATAACTCTCTAGACCCATCCCAATTGAGAAAAAAAAATTCAAGAATTATGTCACATGTTTGTACTAGAGAAACCTAAAACTGAAACATTATGCTTGGCCAATCGAAAAGAAAACCAAGCACTTACTTTGGTATATGAATGAATACTCATAATTATGCTTCAATTAACACACTTATTAATCAAACTGAATCCTTTCACACTCAAAATCAGACAATACGAATCCAATTAGTTGTTACATTCTTTTTTTTTTTTTTTTTTGACAGACAGATAGTTGTTACATTATTTAATCCACGTTAAGTGCCACTTAAGGATTCCTCAACTTCCCCCCATTAATATCCTGTCCTTTATTTTGAAGTGTTAGTCAATGAAGCGTTTAGCATAAAATGCTTAGTTCTAACTCTAATTACAACCATTAATTCGTCGAATTTTGCTTCAACTTCCATAACAACAAGCTGTGTTTAATCTTTAAAGGATATATGTAGAACATTTATGAGAATAGTTATATAATTGGTCAAAATTAAACCCAAAAAAAAAAATTAATTGATGACAAAAAAAATGGAGCAAAAATCTAGTAAAAAGGAATCTTGAACATTCAAAATTTGACACCAAAATTTCGGATCTATACAATTTTATCTAACAAACCCCATTCATACACACTCATTGAGATCAACAACACCACATTATATCATCATCAAATTCAAACCACACAGTGGGAGAAAGGGGAAGATTTTCATCACATAGTTCATTGATTCTTCAACTTCTATCTCTCAGCTCCAAAACCTTTGTTTTTTCTTCCATTATAGTTTATCAATCCTGCAAATTAATTCAAAGCAAAATCAATAAACAAAAACCCAATAAATTCAAACCAAAAGTGTTAGAAGACCTAAGCGTAACGTAAACAAAAACAAACTTAAACTAAAGCACACTCAATCAATTGAAAAAAAAATCACACAAGAAAATTTTGTACCAATATTGTGAAATTAGAGCTCAGAAAATCTTTAATTAAGCAAGAAATTCATACACCCAAATCAATTCAACATCCTTACTTGACAAATTTGAACTCACAGATATCTAATCAAGCAAGAAGTTCCAATACCCAAATCAACTACACACCCAATTAGATATCAAATATGACTTGATAATCAAATAACAAGAAACACCCATATCACTTTTTTCAGAAAAGATATCAAAATTAACCAATAAAGATCGAAACTTTAGCCTAATATCAAACAACCCAGATAGTGTTTTTCAAAGATAGTAAAATTAAACACTAAAGATCAAAACTATATCACAAAAATCAAACAACCCCAAATTGTATTTTTCCAAAAAATAGCACCATTAAACACTAAAGATCAAAACTTAAGCACAAAAATGAATAGGGGTTAATACCTTGTTGAGGTCTGCAACTCGGAGGATCTTCGAAAAGTGACAAAGAAAGCTGTTTCTGAGCCATACCAATATCAAACAAAATAATCCCAGATTTAGGATCAAACACAGTGATCTCCTTAACAGGTAACCAAATGAAGAGCTCCTCCTGTGACAGACCTTCAACACCCATTAACTCACCGTATGTGAGATTAGCCTTTACCACACTCTCAAATATAACCCGGTTCTCGAATTTTGTCAAGCATGGACCGTCGATATTAACCGTAAGCAGACCGTTTTGGTCATTAAATTCATAGGATTTCACTTCTTTGGGCAGTAAACCGGCTGGCAGGCCCTTCTTCTTAAGGAGGTCGTGGACTGACATGGATGAGAGACAAAGTGAGGAACATATGAAGATTGTAAGAAATGTGATTTGAAGAAAGTGAGGAAGTTTTGCCATTTTTTTAGGGAGTGGAGAAGGGGGGGTTTGATTTGGTTAAGGAACCTTTATTGTTTATGTTTAGGTGGAGGGGTTTGGGGAAAAGAGATTGAGAAACGGGGAAAGTTTAAAAAGGGGTATTACTAAGTTGTTTGTGATTTGTGAGATTACGGGTTTGCCCCTTTTTTTTGCGGTGGATGGAATTATGGAAATATGGAATCATGGAATTTGGAAGGAGTATGTTCAATAATTTTGGTTGATGGCTTCATTTAAGGGATCTCTATTTTTTTTTTCTATTTTACACTGGAGTAATTTGGAGTATTTGTTCAATTTCCTTAAATATTAAGTAAAGGCAAAGTAAATGAAATTTTTTAATAATATTTTCATAAATCTTTGAAAAAATAGAAATGAAAAATACAACATTTGACCCATCTTGTCTAGGGATGACAATTCAATCTGAATCCGAACCGAGTTCGATTCGATCCGAAGGAAAAAGTACGATCCAAACCCGTTTAAAAAAACTTCGACTCCGGATCCGATAACAAAACTCCGACTCCGATTATGAGATGGATCGGATTCAAATATTGTATTATACCCGACCCGATTGTGATCCGAGTCTGACAGTCCGATCCGAATGAGTAATATTAAGGCTAGTATTAAAAAAAGACAAAATATAATAACCCAAAATTAAAAACTAAATAAACAAATAAATAAACCATGGTATTTGCTTGTGTTGTATAAAATTTTTTTAATTTACTTTATATGTTATAAAGATATTATAGTATTAGTAATGAAATTAACCAAAAAATAGGATCGGATTCGGAGGTTCGACGTATCGGATCGGATTCAGAAGCCTGACGGATTCGGATTCGGAGTCGGAGTTTGCGAATTCGGAGTCGGATTCAGATCCAAAATTAAAGTCCGCGAACTTTTCGGATCGGATTCGGATTTTGTTGGATCAGTTCCGACTCCGATCCATCGCCATTCCTAATCTTGTATATAAAGGTCAACCTTCATTTTATTCCTTAAAAATCCAACCTTTCACGTTTTGCATTTTAAAGGGTTAAATGGAAAAATGACCGGTTGACTTGAAGGTAAATGCAATGGGGTGGCGGTTGCTTTTGAATATCCCCTACCCAACCTTCATACCCATCATCTACCCCAACCATCATACCCATTCCCTACACCAGCATCCTCACATCTGTTTTAGCTTCCTATTCATCCCCCCTATTGAATTTTCTCATTTTCATGTATTTTGTAGTTTAGTTGACCTCAAAGCCCCCTTGTTCTTAAATCCTACTCCTATAATCGATTGCTAATACTTTTTTTTTGTTTAAACAAATTTTATTGCTCAATCAATGAGTCAATTACAGGATATGCCTCATTTTCTATACATTAGAAGTTGCTACTAAAATTATGTTTACAAATATAACAATTGGGTATCACACTAGCCATATGAAAGCTTACAAAGAAAGTAAGTAAGAAACCACTTACTCTGTAAATATGGCTTTTCAAGTACCCACTTTTCAAGTTAAACAACCCAATTTTTCAAGTTAAACAAAAATTTACTACCTATTTTGTGTAATTTTTGTTTTATTGCTTAATCTGCTCTAATTTTGTAGTCATTATTTGGTTGTAATTAGCTAATTGAGGTTGAATTTGTGGGTTGCGATGCAAGTATGAGTTGGGTTTGAAGTGGGTTTGACAAATGAATGTGTTAATAATATTAGGTATTTTAGCTCCTAACATGTAACTTCATGTAGATTCACTCATTTAACGTCTCAATAGAGTATACTATTCACTAAACAAAAAGTATTTTGCTTCAAAATAAAGTGGGTTTAATGTAATCAATAGCTACTCTCTATCAGATCAATTGTTTCTCTCTATCAGATCAACATATAAATGTTTGAAGGGGAGTTTAATGTAATCAATGGCTACTCTCTATCGAGTCAAGATTTTTATTTGAAGGGAAGTTTAATGAAATCAATTGCTACTCTTTATCGAATCAAGATTTTAATGTTTAAAGGGGAGTTTAATGTAATTAATGTAATTAGAGTTTAATGTAATCTGAGTTTGGTGAATAGTTTAATAGATAGTAGTCAATGGAGGCCACGAACTTAGAATACCCTATGCATGGAATATGAAGACATGAAGGGGAGTTACCACTTCAACAAGTAACCGATAAAGGAACCCTTTAAAATACAAAACGTGGAAAGGTGGGATTTTTCAAAAATAAAATGAAGGTTGACCTTTATAGACAATATGAGTCAAAAGTTATATTTTTCATTTAAATTAATCCTAAATCTTTTGGATGATAGGCACTCTTTCGGAAATCTCCGTATCCTTAATTAATCACGGTAGTTTCTAGCAATTTGATGTTATTTCTAACTTATATGAAATGAATTATGTTCATAATTTAGCATAAAACTAGTATAATTGAACAATTTTTTATAAAAGTATTCAAAAAACAAAAACTCTAAAACTTTGAAAAATGCTTTTTAAAGTGATTAGCAAATGGATCATAGTGGAATAGAAGCAATCACTTATGCATTAAAAAAAAAGGTATGCTATATTTTGACAAGATTTTGTGTACATAAGGGATACAACAAGATTATAGTATGCCCAACAAAGTTACTCTTAAATATAACAAAAATCACATTATAACAAAAGATATCACAATTTTAATTAATAAATGTCGAGATATGCTCAAAATGAAAATGTTGGGTATATTATATAAAAACTACCCTTTAATCACCCCCAATTTAACAAAAGTGGCTTTGTGAAAGTTTGTCATTCACTATAATTTATGAATCCCACTCTAAAACTTTTGTGATTCTGATATCATCAAACAATTTGAACTTATCTTGTCAATGTATTTTTTAATTTAATTTTTTTTTTAATTTGAATGAAGAACTATCAAATGTAAGGTGACGAAATCATAGATGTAGTTAATTTAGGAGTTAATACAAGTGATATTGGGGAAAATGCTACAAATTCGCAAGGCATCTAATAAATTTATGTAATAGTAATTATTATAATTAATTTCTAAAAATTGTGCATAGAGCATTCATTATTCAATTTAAACACATGTATATCTATTTAGAACATATTTAGAACACAAGTAAACCATTTTATATATGTTTTGTATCAAATTGTAAATTATTTCAAAAATCATTCTTAGAACATGTGTTGTTTTATTTAGAACATATATTATTATGTTTAGAACAAAACATTAGAAGTTGCATTTATTTAGAACATAAGATATATATTAGAACATATGTACTCCTATATAATACACTAGTTAACTATTTTAAATTCTCTATGAAATTGTGATTAGTTTTTGAAATTATCCAGAAATATATATATATATATATCATAATATTTAGAACATATATTATCATATTAAGAACAAACATCAGAAAAGTTGTATTGATTAAAAACATAACATAATTATTAAAATATATGCCATAAAAATTTAGAACATATGTATTCCTCTTTAGAATACAAGTTAACTATTTTAAATTTGCTCTGAAATTATTGTAATTAATTTCTAAAATATATATTATAATATTTAAAACATATGTTAACCTATATAGAACATAACATCGAAATGTTGTATTGATTCAGAATATTACAAATATCATACTATACGAAAATTATTTTAGAACATATGTTTCTTGTTTAGAATACAAGTTAACTATTTTACATTTGTTATTTAAATTATGATTAATTTACAAAATTATGCATAGAACATTTATTGTTATATTAAGAACAAGGGTCGGTTATTACCCTTTCTTCAAAAAAATAAAAAAAAGAACAAACGTAAATCTGTATAGAACATACTCAAAATAAAACATCAATAAAATTGCATTAATTTAGAATATAATATAATATAGAATATTAGAACATATACAAAATGATTTAGAACATATATTGTACCATTTAGAACTACTTTAGAATTATTATTAAAATACAATTAATTTCTTATATAATCCTTAGAATGTACATTAATTTATATATATGGCATCTGAGAAATTCTATGTCATTTGTTGTGAATATGTTTATATTGTTAGTGAATGGATTTCGTTGAATTTTTCAGAATATTTTTGTTGCTTTTTAGATATAAACATGTGTATGTTAGTATGATGGAAATATTTGATTCGTTTATGATAATTGGAAAATGTAATTTATGTGTTTTAGAGTATGTGTTATTGATTACTTTTGAGGCGATGTAGTGGTTAGTGTTGAATGAATATGTTGGGGGGTTAGTCTATGATGAACACGTGTACTAGAATGAACTATGGGCAAGTAAGTTGTGGTTTAGCAACATGTTAGATGATGAAGAGATTGATTTTGTCATTGACGCAAAATATGAACATTTACCATTCGCAATATGGGATAAGTTAGTGTGATTTTAAAGAGGATAGGGACAAATTGATTGGTTGAACTAGAAATAATTGAATCAAAGTTAGATATAATATTGGTGTTGATATTGGATATAATATTAGTGTTGATTTTGGGTATAATATTTGTGAATACAAATAGGGTTAAATTAAAGTAAAAATGGAATTATTAGTCCAAAATACAAAGAAAACTATGATGAAATTTATAGAAATTTTTGATTGTTTGTTGTAGACTTCTATTTTTTTAGTTTCTTGAACAAGAAGTTTGTGTAGTTGTATATGCTCTATGCATAGTTCACTATATCCTTTGATATGTAGAGTTATGGAATTTGGGCTTGGGCTTCTTTCAGCATATAAAAGTCGTTGTATGATACAACGACTTCCATGAGCTAAGAGAAGCTTAATTTCCTTCTCCCATTTCCAGCCCCTCTCCCATAAAAGTTGTTGTATTACTCCTAACCTAGAATTTAGGGTTATTTTTTGAAATAACTTAATTTCAAGTCTATTTTTTCATTTTTTTTTTGGACAAAAAGGTTAAAAAATCCATGAATTTAGAAGGAGAGGTTACAATGAGGCTTATGTAAATATGTCGATTGCCGTTTGGGGTCCGTGAGTTAAGGGAAGCTGATCATTATACAAAATTACAAATTGGTTAATGACATGATGTTTAGCAGTAATAGACTCTGCACCTGGGTGCACAGTGAGCATCGTACACCCGGTAGAAAATGAACGGACATTACACATAAAATGAAGGAAAATTAACACATCAGCATAGGCAATAAACATCCGAGTGTAAGGCAATGAACATTGGCAGTTTCAAAATTTTTCCTCCACTAAGTGCAATGATTACGGTTGAATTTCCCATACAACATGACTATTTCGATTTCTCATGCAACACATTCCCCAGTACTCAATAATAACTTTTTTTTGCCTTTGAAGTGTATGTTTAGTGCCTTTGAACGTAATTTTCATTGCCTTTGAACGTAATGTTCAGTGCCTTTGAACATGATGTTCATTGCATGTGAACGTAAATTCCATTGCCTTTGAACATAATGTTCAATGCCTTTGAAGGTAATGACCATTGTTTATGAACATAATGTTCATTGCCTTTGAACTTAATGTTCAATGTTCATTTTAATAAATATGTGTATAGTTCATGTACATTTCCAATGCAAAAGTTCAGATTTAAAAATAATATTACAAAGTTACCTATGCATTTCTTTTCCCAATGTGCAAATTACGAAGTACTGAACATGACTATTTTGATTTTCTATGCAACACGTTTCCCAGTACTCAATAATAATTTGTCTTTTTTTTCCTCTAAAATGCATGTTCACTGCCTTTGAACATGATGTTCATTGCATGTGAACGTAAATTACATTGTCTTTGAACATAATGTTCAATGTCTTTAAACGTAATGACCATTGCCTATGAACGTAATGTTCATTGCCTTTGAGCTTAATGTTCAATGTTCATTTTAATATATATGTGTACAGTGCATGTACATTTGCAATACAAAAGTTCAGATTTAAAAATAATATTACAAAGTTATCTGTGCATTTCTTTTCCAAATGCGCAAATTACGAAGTACTGAACATGACTATTTTGATTTCCCATGCAACACGTTCCCCATTAGTTAGTAATAATTTTTTTTGCCTTTGAAGTGTATGTTTAGTGTCTTTGAATGTAAATTCTATTGTCTTTTAACGTGATGTTCATTGCCTTTGAACGTAATGTTCATTGCCTTAGAACATAATGTTCAATGTTCATTTTGAGTATAATGTTTGTATTAATTGATTTTGCATGTTTTTATGTTTTATCATATTTTTGTCATTTTTTCTTGTGTGTAGTTCTTTATTGTATTTATTTTAGTTATTTAATTAATATATATTTTTATCTTTATTTATTGCACTTAGTCTAGATTCGAAGTTAAAAAAAATGTCTTAAATTAGATAATTATGGGCAACCTATTTAAGGATATTACAGTTGGATTATTAAGAAATGATCACTAATATTAGTCTTCTTAAGTGAACTAAATCCAACCCACCTTAATAGAATTAGGTATGTGTATAAATTAGGTTTTTACAATATTGTTGTTTACAAGTCAAGAATTGAGTGACATATGATTGAATCAAAGTAGAACCGCTTATAGGTAGGATATGGCTCATGATTTAATTCATATCTCATCCTTGAATCCACTTTATTATAAAACCACACTAGTAGACAAATGTCTATTTGCTGCGTTTTTTAGCTTTAAATGCTGCGGTTATTGATATGAAGCACATATAGGCGAAGCACATGGAAAAACAACAAATGTTGCGGTTTTTTAGACCCAGCAATAAAAACATCAATTGCTGCGGTTATTAGAAAAACCGCAGCAAATATATATCTATTATTTGCTGCGGTTTTACCAAAAAACCGCAGCAAATATTTTTAAAAAATAAAAAAATATATTTTTTAGCATTATTTGCTGCGGTTTTTTGGTAAAATCGCAGCAAATAATAGATATATTTGCTGCGATTTTTCTAAAAATCGCAGCAATTGATGGTTTCTAGAACAAAAAAAAATTAAAATTAATAGGTCATATATGTTAATTTACATGCATATAAAAGTATATTATTAATAATTGATATCTCTCAAAATTTTTATATACTATTACAACACAACACATTTAATCAAGAACATAATCTGATCTAAGCTAAGAATATCATGCATAATGTGTTAAATAATATGTCAAAAAAGATAAGAAAAGCTAAGAAATGATCAACCATGAAGCATATAAATCGAAAATTCTATTATGACCACTCGTTTTGGCACGCAAAATCGCGATCTATAATATTTTATACTCAAAAACAACTAATTCATTCTTCATAGATTTCGGGTGCTATTCCGAGGTTTCGGAAAGTTCGAAGAGGCATATCTCTTAGCCCGTTAGTCCGAATGGTGTAATTTTTTTTAAACCACCTATTTTTAGAGGTACTACAAACCTATGTTACCCTTTAGAGGCTTCGGTGACGTATTATTTGAGATATTGAAAAAAAACTTTGAGAAGCCATAAAATTGACTACAGGACTCCGAATGGGGCTTATAATATGTCTAACTTGTGTATTTTTTCGAGATCTCCAAAAAAGGCCTCTAACACCCTATAATCCATGAAATTATATTTTTAAGGCTTATTCCTTCATAAACACAACATATAACATACAAATCTGAACATATAAGAGTTTTTCATCTTTGCATTTATATATTAACAAATTATGGACAAAATTTTTGTAAAAAAAATATATACTAGAGTTCAAGGCATATACAAACCGTGATTTTGAGCTTTAGCGTATGTAGACTTCTTCAAAATGGGAGAGATGAGTAAGTTTCAAAACGCTTCACTGTTATAAGGTAGAGTGGGAGAGATGAGTAAGTTTTAAAATGCATAAACATATCCATGGAGGCACGAGAGGAGAAACTTAGGTAGTGGGATGTTAAGTTATGGGGTTAGGGTTAGGTTTTTTTTTTATGTACTGAAGTGTTGGGAGTCTGGGAAAGTTTTTGTGTTTTGAATGGCTTGGAAAAGAAAAGGCTGGGTTTATATATTAATAAACAAATGTTGCGGTTATTTGAATAACCGCAGCACTTGTGGTTATAAGTGCTGCTGTTATTTCAAATAACCGCAACATTTAATCTTCCCCCAGGAATATAATATATGACTGATTAAATGCTGCGGTTATTTGAAATAACCGCAGGACTTGTGATTTATAAGTGCCGCGGTTATTTCAAATAACCGCAACGTTTAATCAGTCATAGATTATATTCCCGGGGGAAGATTAAATACTGCGATTATTTCAAATAACCGCAGTACTTGTGATTTATAAGTGTTGCGGGTGTTTGAATAACCGCAGCACTTATTGTTATGTGTTGTGGTTGTTTGAATAACTGCGTCACTTATTGTTATATGCTTCGTAATGTATTTAACCGCAGCAATTGAGGCGAAGCAATTGAACTGTTTTCTACTAGTGCCATTAATGTAGTTATATTTCTCAACGGTTCATAATGGAAAAACCATACCTTTGCTATGGACATATAATATTCCTTTAGTTTGTCCCTATTTATTGAGTCATTGGCAAATGTCTAGGGAAACAACTTCATTTTTCAGTGATTTTTTTTCCTATGGTTAGGATAATTATGTTGGAATTATCATATATTATTAGGGATATCTATCATATCTTCTTGTTAGGATAAGATAGATAATTATGCATTTTCCTTGGTGTATAGCTGGTCATTTGTTACGGAAGATAGGGTAGAATACTTTGCTTGATTTGTTGTCTTGTTTTATATACATTGCCATGCACACAAAAGTAATACAATTGATTCTTCTTATCTTTCTCATCTATGTGGCGCCGATTTATCCCTTTCGGTCTAGAAAGTGTGTTATTGTTGGGTACCCTTTCGGTATAAAGGGTTGGCATGTGTTTGATTTAGAGACAAAGGGATTTTTTATATTGCGGGATGTAAAATTTTTTAAGAGTATTGTATGTAAACGAGGAGGCCACGAATGTTGAGCCTAAATTTGATTAACCAAACACCAGTATGGCAGATTATTATGTTACGGATAAGGATGAACACTTTACTTCCTTACCCACGATACAACAACCATCTGGGCTGAAACCACATGAGTCGTCTCCTGATCAATCCACAGAGTTTCCTCATACGGGGTGGGGGGGGGGGGGGGGGGGGGGACACTACATAACTAGAGGAGTCAACCTTGGCTCAGACGGAAACTGCCAAATCAAATGAAACTTTGGGTCGAGGTCTACGGGAAAAATAACCAAGTGTCAAGTTCCGAGATTTTGTTACTCACATTGCCAACATGCGTAATCCATCTCCCGTTCCCTCTGTGCTAGCATCGTCACCCTCCTTAGGTACGCCCTATCCCATAACACACTATTTTAGTAGTGATAATTTTTTTGTGCAATACTAAAATTTTATTGCAGCTATAACAGTAGGTAAAGAACTTACATCCTTTAAAGAAGCAATATAGGATGACGATTGGAGTAAAGCAATGCAAGGGAAATTCGGGCATTGGAGAAAAATGGAACGTGGGTCATGGCCCATCTTCCCAGGCAATAAATCCTTAGGAAGAAAGTGGGTGTATAAATTAAAGTTTAAATTTGATGGCAGTATTGAGAGGTTGAAAGCACGTTTAGTGGTGTTTGGTAGTCATAATGTTGAAGGAATGGACTACGATAAAACATTTGCTCCTGTAGCGAAAATGGTCACAGTACAAGTGTTTATAGCCATTGCAGCAGCAAAGAACTGGAAATTACATCAAATGGACGTACATAATGCCTTTCTCCACAGTGATCTAGATGAGGAAGTTTATATGAAGCTTCCAACGGAGTTCAATTATGACTCTCTGGGTATGGTATGCCGCCTAAAGAAATCTTTCTACGGTTTAAAACAAGCACCACAGTGTTGGTTTGCAAAACTGGTTGCTGCTTTGAAATGGTACGGTTTTTTATAGTCATATTCAGACTATTCTTTATTTACATAAACTAAGGATACAATACAACTCAATGTGTTAGTATATGTGGATGACTTGATTATTTCGAGAAACAATACTATTGCTATTGCAAATTTCAAAGCCTATCTCCGTTCCTGTTTTCATATGAAGGACCTTGGGGTCCTGAAATACTTTCTTGGGATAGAAGTGGCACAGAGCTCTAGCAGGTTGTTTCTTTCCCAACAAAAATATACTATGGATATTGTTGCAGATACTAGTCTCTTAGGCAGCAAACTGGCATCATCTTCGATTGAACATAATCATCAACTTGGGTGTGCAACAAGTACTTTGATGGATGATCCTGAGTCTTACCGTCAACTGGTAGGACGTTTGATTTACCTGGATGTTACACGGCCTGACTTGGCTTATATAGTGCATATCTTATCTCAATTTATGAACGAACATAGGCAAGACCATTGGAAAGCTGCCTAGTGCGTAGTACGGTTTGTGAAGGGTACTCCGAGACAGGGCATTCTATTAAGTTCAAATAATATTTTTTTCTTTGGCTGGTTGGTGTGATTTTGACTGGGCAGCTTGCCCAATCACTAGGCGATCCATTTCAGATTGGTTGGTTTTTTGGTTCAATACCCGATTTCCTGGAAGACTAAAAAGCAGCATACCGTGTCTAGGTCATCGGT
This sequence comes from Dysphania ambrosioides, assembly GCA_026401315.1. Classification (NCBI taxonomy): domain Eukaryota; kingdom Viridiplantae; phylum Streptophyta; class Magnoliopsida; order Caryophyllales; family Amaranthaceae; genus Dysphania; species Dysphania ambrosioides. The sequence goes on from CM048666.1 coordinate 24,952,404, forward strand.
TGAGGCAGGATATCGGTCTATGGCAGCAATAACATATGAACTGAAATGGTTAAAAGGACTTTTGAGCTTAGGTCAAGCCAATGCCATTCCTCTCTATTGTGATAGTCAGTCTACGTTGCATATAGCACAAAACTCAGTTTTTCACGAACGAACAAAGCATAGTAAAGTTGATTGTCACTTTATTCGTGATGCAATTCGTGAGGGTGTAGTGGCACCTTCATATGTACCAACGACAGATCAACTAACATAAGTTTTTACTAAGGCATTGGGGAAGCAACAGTTTGATCGTCTCATTACCAAGTTGGGCATGGTCAATTTGCATGCTCCAATAGGGATATCTATCCTATCTTCTTGTTAGGCTAAGATAGATAATTATGCGTTTTCCTTGGTGTATAGCTGGCCGTTGTCCAACTGTAAATTAACGAAATCATATTTTTTTTTTATTTACTCTGTATCATAATAGATTCGAATGAGTTATGACTACAATATCTTAGCTACATCTTAATGTTAATTAACACGTTAAGGGATTATAATTTATAGCAATGCATTAAGATGTATTTCTTTATCCATGATAATAATGTGACATTTTATCTGTGAAAGTAATGGATTTACGGAAAATCTACTTGACAGACAAACTATATTTGCCCAAGCTAGAGTGGATACCAAGCGAGTCAACTAGTCCAAAGCCAATGCCTTTTCTTAGCTCAAAAGTCAGACAAAGAACACTCCGAGGAACGAGTAACCAAATCAGTGAAGCCACTTTTCATGCGCTTGGTCCTCCATGTATTGAGCTTCTTAATCTACTTACACAACTCCATCCAACAACGGAATGTTCAAAACCTTGACTTGCTTGCTACGTCATTCAGTGATCAAATTAAAACACAGATAGAGGTATTATTAGAACGGTTAAAATGGGAAGGGCCCTATTAGGGGCCTTTCATTGGTTTGTTTATAAAAGGGTTTAATCAATTATGAGCTTAATTTGATTGGTGTTTTAAAGGGTCGTGTTTTATTGGGTTTTTAAAGGGTTAAGATTGGTCAATAGTTTCTACAGCTTTTAAACACTATCAAGTAATGAATGATTCTCATTTGCTTGCTAATTGTCCACTCCCACTGTCAAAAAATGGAGGTGATACAGGCAAACTATCATCATCTATGGATATAAATGCCCTATTTGGATCGGTCTGGCCTGACTCGACCCGTTTTGCATCTTCTTTGTCTTAGCCCGACCCGACCCGTTTTCCATCTTCTTTGTCCCAGCCTGACCCGATCCATTTTGATGTGACCCCATCCTGACTTGAACCCTACTCAATGCACAACTCTTGTTATTAACTTGACTTCTTTACTACATGATTGAATAATAGTCAACTATGGCACCTTGTTTATTTCTTTATTTAAACCTCAATGTATGCATCTAATCGAAGCCCCTTCACTTCAATCACTTGCGTTATCGTCCTCCATGGAGCATCTATCTTGATAACTTCCAAAAATTAAAGGAAATGTTATCGTTGCGGGTGACGCTATGCATGTAATGGCTCCGGCTCTAGACAAGGCAGCCGGATCCGCTGCTCCCGAAGATTCCGTTGTTCTAGCAAGGTGCATGCATGGCACAGAATATGGTTGTGGAAGGACCGCACGATGGACACCCGTGCCCCAAATGATGGATCGGAGAAATGTTAAGTTGGCATTTGATCAACTTGTGAAAGAGAGGAAGCAAAGAATTTGGAGGTTATTTGTCTTTGAACACTCACGTCTTCGTTTCATTTACTGAGACTTCATCTAAGGCCATTCGTTTCCGATCCTATGCATATTAGAATGTTCCTCATTGTTCTATTTCGAAAGCCTCTATGGGACTTGAAATATGATTGTGGTTGCCCATTACGGCTATATTGTTAATAACTTATTATCATATACGTATTTGATTACAATTAGTACACTTCTTATGATCTGATATGTATTTGATTATAGTTAGGACACCTCTTATATATATATATAGATCTATTGATATTAATGAGACACAATGGAAATCAATTTCTCTAAATGTTATTATTGCCTCTAGCTTGTGACATATACATCGAACTTTTTGGCTTCTTGCGTGCAATTAAAATTAAGTAAAAAAATTTTGCCTTACAAGTGGAGCTTTCTTGTAGTAAGGAAGAATATGTGATTTTGTTGTTATAATAACAACATGCATTATGCATGTGGAGAAGCAATAATTACAGGTAATTTATCCAAGCAAACAGATTGGTACAACAATCATATAGTTTTAGGTACAAATGTAAGAACTAATTAACATGTTGATGGTGTTTTTATTTTTTATTTTTTATTGACCCTTGCAATTATATTCCTTCGCAATAAAGCTGTGTGCACCTCACTTACGTTGGCATGTAATATCAATAATGTATATTATTGTTCGCTAATTTAGTGCATCGTAAAAGTAGAGGCATTATATTTTTATTCTTATTCTTATTCTTATTATTATTATTATTATTATTATTATTATTATTATTATTATTATTATTATTATTTCCGTTGATTTTGATGAGTGCTTTGATAGACATAGATTTGAATTCGGCTAAAAAATTGTGTTCAAACCATTAAAATTATGACTGGGTTATGTTTGGGCTTGATAGTTGGGCCATAGTTTGTATACAAGTAAATCTAGTAGGCCGGACCTTGTAGTCTACGAATATCAATGGACTACACTAAATACCAAACTTAAAATACATATACCATGAGGGCTTTGAGCCCATAAGGCCTTGACTAGTCACTCTTGGGCCAGTTCTCTCATTAACAGTTAACACTTGCTAAGAAAAGATTAAGAATGAGAGAAATTCATTAACATTGTTGTTTATCATAATAGATTAGGAGTAGTTATGACCAGAACAAGTAATGCCACTTCCTCCATCTCTCAAATATCACCCTATTTTTCATTTTAGGTTGTCCCTCAAATATTGTCCCACTCTCTTAAAATATTTTTATTTTGGGTTGTCCTCATAAAAAATTTCCATTATTTATTAAAAAAAGTTACTTTTCATATTTGGGGCTATTTTTGGGAAATAGATGGACTATATCTTAGTAATATACACCTATGTTAAGGGATTATATAGCTAGGAAATGAGATGTATTCTTTATTCAAGATGGTAATGTGACATTTTGTAAGGGGAAATTTTTCTAGTAAATGAAAACAAGTTCCATAAAAGTAATGAATTTGGAAAATCTTCTAGCCATACAAATTTCAAACCATCAATAACCACCTTGCTCAAAGAGGAGAAGCATTCCAATTATAGCACTAATCTTCTGATATTTCGTACCGAGGGCTAAAATATGTGCTCGTATATATTATTTTCGTCCGCTAAATTTGCTATATTTGACTTTTTGCAGTCTTTAAAACACAATTTAAACATTTTTATCTCCAAATCCATAAGACAAAAAAATTATGAAAACTTGACATTCTAAAATTTTTTATTGAAATGCATCAAATAAGATCCTATTTGAATATATTATAACTTATAACATGATGTGAATTATGGTCAAACTTTTCGAACTTTAACTCTACAAATGAAAATGTTGCAAACTTAATGAAACATATGGAATAGTAATCTGACAAACGAGAACTGTTTTTGTTTTTTAAATGAAAATAGTAGGCTATGCGTCGTGTTATTTGTTTCATATTTTTTAAAATGTAATTTTAGTACTTTGGTTATGGGCGAACAAGTTTGTCCTCACACAAGATATTTTTAATCTTGATTCATTTGATTTGGTTAAATAATGTTCAATCATTTGGGTAAGGGGTGACTATCACTAAAATGGTTGGAATACAGAGTTGGTTGGGTGCTATAATGAGTTAAATTACTCTACATTTTTATAATAATCTTAAGTGGATTAGTTATACATTTGTATCCGATCATGCATGTGTTTCTGCACCTATAAAAGGAGAAAACTTGCTAGACATTTTTAATACGTTAGTATACAATAAAACTAAGATGTAAAGTTAGAGATTGTATACGTTTGATTTTTTGTAACATTCAATACCTTGCCCAAAATATTTTGGCCTATATTTCTTAAGGTTTCATGTGAAATTCTTGTATATTATATTCTGAACAACTTAGGAGATATGTTTTCTTGGTTTCTTCCAGCCATGTTGACCATGGAATTAATCAAAACACACAAAAATTCACCAACGCATGTATGATAAATATTTCGAAGCAAGACATGCATAAATATTCTATCTTGCCTTTCACAAATTACTATACATAGAGAATAAAAGACTAGCACACAGGCGCACAATACCTAGCTGCAAGGTTGTACCATGAAGCCCATGCATGCACGAACGTACGATGCACTCATGTGTCAACCTGTCATTATTCAAACACTCTTAAGCTTGCACAGTATTTGATCTTCTCCAATATATAGATACAAGTGATGCGGTTTGTAAAACCACATCACTTGATCTTTAGGCATTAAGCAATCCTTTAAGTCCTTCGAATTTCAAATAACTGCGGCATTTAATCGAGCAATTGATTGATTTTCTACTAGTGATAGGCTGATAGCTACATAAATTCTATATGTCTCATGCCCACGAACCATTTAATATTGTTTCTTATATATAAAAACTAGGGATGAGGTATTCTAAGACAAAAGGCAAGTAGAGTGAGTATAAATTAATACTTATGTTCATGCGTAATACATACGTAGTAAAAAGTAAATATGATCTAAGATGAGTGAAGACTCCATCTTGATTACTAACGTTTTTATGTCTAATGATGAAAGTTAAAATACAAAGTCAAATAGAATTGAAAACATCATGGAAACCAAAATGCATAGAGTTGACAATGTGATGGAAGTAATGGAAGTTATAATGCAAAGTGTTATGCCCTCTGTCAAAGGATGAGAATAACATTTGAGCCACGTCCTCAAAGTTTGAGCCACGTCCTAAAAGCTTGAGCCACGTTCTCAAAACAGTCAACAAAGTTCAAACACTTTGTCAAAGGATAAGAATATTCTAATTGCCTAAATCTTGTGTTTTTATCCTTTCCTTATTTCACTTATTTTATTGTCTAACCTAACTTATTTAAACATGATTTTATTGTCAAAGATATCTCTTGATTTCAACAAATAAATGATGCTCATATATGTTGAAGATTCTTCAAGTTAATTTTGGTAGTTACTAAAATTCAAGCATTGTTGTTATGGAAAAAGAAATCTGTTTGAAGCTTTAAGGTGCAGCAAATAAAGTGGAAAGATTCTTGTTGTAAAATATTCAAATGATATCAATCTTCAACAGCCAAAATCAACGATTCTCTACAGCCATATTGGAGGAAATCTTGGTGAAAGTATTAAAGGCAAATCAAATTTTCAGCAGCCTATTTTGAGTCTCCTTTCAACGGCTTTGAAATCAAGTTCAGTATATATTCCTAAGCTTTAAAGTTGAAGAAGCACGAGACAAAAAAGTAAGACAAGAAAAGAAGCTTTAATTGTGAATAGCAGTCACAAGCTACATCAACAAAGCTTCATTATTTTCTCTCTAGTTCCATAAACCTTATCTTGTATTTAGATTGAGAGAAAATCAAAGTATAAACTCTTAAGTGTTTAAAAGAATATTTTGAGAGAGTGTTATACTAAGAGTATACCCATAATACTCAAACGCATATAAAAAAAGAGAGAGCTTTTTATTACTAGGATCTGAGATGCTAAAGTGTAGCTGGGGTGTTATGGAGTAGAAAATGGGGATTAAGATCTTCTAGGGTGCTTTAGGTCTCTAAGAGAAGTAATAAAAAAGCGAGTTAAATCCTAAGGATTGGGCAACCCTAGCAGAGACGTAGGCAAATTAGTTGCCGAACTTTGTATTAAATCTCCGTGTTTTGTCTCATCTTATTTCTATCTTCATTGCTTACGTTTTATGTTTGTTTCGTTCATTAATCAAAGCAGCGAACAGTCAAAGCCTAAGAAGCCTTTGAAACCAATTTCAAGGCGTCGACATCCAGATTCAAAGATAAGTCTCAACGCTTATATTCCGCCTTTGAAAGTCAGTTTAATACCTTGAGATCCTAAACGCGAAAATCGGTTTTACTTTATTCACCCCCTCCTCTAGAGTATAATTAATCATATTCCATCTTCTTATTGATTATTCAATGAGGTATTCTAATGTGACTGAAAATATGGTCAAAGTAATAAATATGAACTAATATTAAGTCTTTTTTTGGAGTAAATATTGATATAAATGGTTAAGTAATCCCTTAAGAAATAGAGAAGTCTTGGAAAAGATCATAATTAAGTTGAAAACACAATTTTGTCCACCAACGTATGGTTACAAATGGAGATGGGATATTAATATCTTTTACCTCTACGAACTTTATATTATTACTTTCACTATACAATTATGTGATTCTATGCACTTTTATTAACTTTTGAATATTATAGAAAATTCGTATACTAGTACATATACATACTAGCTTTATTTATTTAAAAAATAGAAGAAGCGTCTAAACTTAAATTACGTGTTACGGTTACTCTTCTATCAGAAAACCGACAGCACAGAATTGCTAGACGACAGGAGGACAACATTTAAGTCAACTCATAACTGCTCTTGTAAAGACGATATAATTGGAAACAAAAATCAAATCAACAAATATTTCGTCCACGTTTACTTGCATCATTTCTACAGTGCTTGGCAAATTATTGCTGTTTTAAAAATAGTTTACTCCACTTATGATTTGGATTTCAGTGTAAATTACTAGGGTAGTTAGAGACTTAGAGTGATGCACACGACTCAAATCAAAGGATATTTTTAATATATCTGCACTTGTTCTTGTCTTCTTTGTTAGTAATACAACGTTGTCATTGTTGATTTGTTCTTAGATTAATGACTTGTGTTGTTCTACGAGTTGACAAGTGCTAAAAATAATTTCAACAAGAAAAACGACTTCATACTTATGTATTTTGAAGTAGTATCTCCAATACACACAAGTATACACTATTATGGTAATTTAATAATAACAATAATAATATTTTTGTATTATTTTGAGCTCACTAATAAAGCTTTTCTAATTCATAACCGATATAAATTATATCAGGATATTAAAATATCAAGTATAGGTATTGTTATATTAGATATAGAAATACAGAAGATATAAATATATAGAAAAACTTATATCAGATATAGATATTATGATTTCAGGTATAAAAATGAAATTACGAAATTTTTTCCTGATATATTTATATCAGATATAATTTCTCGCTCACTAATACACATAAATTATCTTTTATTAATAAATGGACTAAAATAAAACGGTAGACATGATAGAAAACTATATTATACTTAGAGGACTGTTTTTAATAGATGAAGTGTTGGTGGTTAGAGAGACATATTTGTCTCAATAGCAAAGTACGTATTTCTTTGCAACAACTAAATTTTTCGCCCTTTTTTTTAAAACAAATGATAGCAATATTGGAGGTAGATGTTTACACTACATTTATGCTTCTGTGAAATGAGTGACATTTATTATTTTATTTTTATGCAATACTATAAATTTCAATGCATGTAATAGAAGTTAGATGTTTTCAGATAATGGTTTTCCAAATTACCAACCTCAACAAAACAAAATTGGGATTGAGGGAGCTATACCTAATATGAAAGTGAGAGGAAAAAAAAAATTTAGTGTAAAGTAGGACAATTTGTTCATATACAATGGGATTGATGGTGATGTTTTATTGACCGATAAAAATAGGGAAGGGAAATTTAAAAATTATTGAAATTTCAATGAGGTAGTTGTTAGCTTGACTATAAAAAGTAAATCACATATAATTTTAATTTCCATAAATTTATACGGGAAATTAATTCACATTAAATTAAAGCTTTTACGAGAAGTTATTTATTTAACCATATTGATCAATCATGCTCTAAAAATTATCGAGAGACACGTCTTAATACGTCACTTACATGTGATTCACACTTTCACAAGGCCTCACGAGTCACGCTAACACCTGCGGCCTCCTGAGGTGTAGTGGGAGTTCAAGTATTTGACAATGGCAACCTTCAATAATGAATGAGGAATTAGTCCCATTTGGAAGAGAATGATAGGTATGAAGTAGATCCAATTTTAAGGGAAGTTGATCTTGTCACTCTCCTTAAGTGATCCCTCTAAATATTGCATTCCTTTCCTCGTTGAACCTTCTTATCCGTCTAGATGGGCTATTTGTAGAGGTGGCCATAGGGCGAGGGCGGGCTGGGTTGGGCCTGGCATCGGGTCGGGCTAGGGGGGAGGGGACCGGGACCGGACCGGTCTGAGGGGTGGGCCGATCCGAACCGGGCTGGGGTTGGGATATTTTGATTCGGTACCGAATCGAACCGAATCGAAAACGAATCACGAACCAAATCGAATCGAATTGAATCACAAAATGAATCGAACCGAATAACCGAATCATGACCGAATCGAACCGAACCATGACCGAATCGAGCCGAATCATAACCGAATCGAACCGAATCAAACCGAATTTCACGTAATGCCATTAGAAATTAGAAGAAATGAATTGTTTCGAAAGTAATTAAATATTTTTATTCACGAATCACATAATGACATTCGTTATAAATTTTTATATTCGACTAATCACATTCATTTCTTTTGTCAATATTTTTCATTTTTCATTACATATTTACATAAATTACATAGAATCACAAAAAAACATAATCATATTTGATTCATATAAACTAAATTATATTCAGCTAACCTAACATTCATTGATTCATATAAACTAAATTATATTCAACTAAACTTATATTATTCATATAGTCTAAATAAATTAACATTTATTGATTTATAAAATGAATAAACTAAATTATATTCAACTAAACTAATATTCATTGATTTTTACAAACCAAATTATGTTCAACTAAACTAACACTCATATAAACTAAACTAAGATTCAACTAAACTAAAATTCACTGATTCATCTAAATTAAACTATATTCAACTAAACTAACATTCATATAAACTAAATTATGTTCAACTAACTATATTAAACTAAATAACATTCACTAATTCATATAAACTAAACTATATTCAATGAAACTAACATTCATTGATTCATATAAACTAAACTATATACAATTCAACTAAACTAACATTTATTGATTCATATAAACTAAATTATACTCAACTAAATTAAGATTTACGTAAACAAAACTATATTTAACTAAATTAACATTATTAATTCATATAAACTAAACTATATTAAACTAAACTAACATTAATTAATTAATATAAACTAAATTATATATAAATTCAACTAAAGTGACATTCATTGATTCATATAAACTAAACTATATTCAACTAAACTAATATTTATATAAAATAAACTATACTCAATTATATTAACATTCATATAACTAACCTAATATTTAATGAGTCATATAAACTAAAATAAATTTAACTATACTAACATTTATTGATTCATATAAACTAAACTAACATTCTTATAAACTTAACTATATTCGACTAAACTAACATTCATTGATTTATAGGAATTAAACTAAAGTATATTCAAATAAACTAACATTCATATAAATTAAACTATATGCAAATCAACTAATATTCGTATAAATTAATTTATGTTCAACTAAACTAACATTTATATAAACTAAAATACATTTAAATAAACTAAATTTTACAAAACTAAAAGATTTAGGCGGGCCGAATAAGCGGGTCAGGCCGAACCGAATCAGTGGGCCGGGCTGAACCGAATCGTGGGCCGAATCGAATTTTTTCTCGAACCGAATCGAATAGGGTTAGGGTTGGGAAAATTGGATTCGAATTCGGCCCACTTTTTTAACGGGCCGAACCGAGCTTGGCCCGGTTCATTGGCGGGCCGGTCTAGGCCAGAGACGGGCTGGGACTGGGCCGGGATGAACGGCCTCAGTAGCCATCTCTGGCTATTTGAAGAGTATAAATCCTTCTATCTTTAATAATTATCTATCTTACAATGAATTGAATATAAGAGAAGTTCATCTTGTATTGACGATACTTGGTATTCTAATCAAAAGAAGGTTTATGCCACCATTGCCTTATATTTTATTGTGTAATCTAGATTATGATATTGTAGTCTTACTTAAATCTTATTTGATCTCTATTTAAATTATTTTGCCGCAAGTAAAAAAAATATTTGGCTCTACCCACCCCGCACGTGAGGAACATTTGCTTTGTTCCCTGTCGGGCTTGTCAACTGGACCTTCTTAGGCCTAACATGGACCGGGCCTCCTATCCACTCGCAATTCCGCATACCATATCCGTGAAAAATGGGCAAAGGTAAAACTGTTGAATCGAATTGATGGTTCGCTACTTCGTTCTCCAGTGGCTCACACACTGACAAGACTTAGCACAAATAAGTTGGACTTGATTTTGACCGTACCTCCCTTCAAATATTCTTCCCCCGCACATGAGGAACATTTGCATTGTTTTCACTTACATTTTTACAAATATATAACTATGATTATTACTATATTTTAATTTTCAATAAAAATATATGACGTACTAATTCAATAACCTTCCATAAAATATGATGTGCTTAAAGTGAGTGCACCAGGGAATTAAATGAGCATTGAGCTAGGGTTATCATTGTGTAAAATAATGGTCAAGTTTTAATTTAAAATAGTGAGAAATTCGAAATTTCACAATTATATTAATAGCAAGAGTAATGTTTTAAATGATTTTTTATGCTAATTAATGTTCGAAAAGATGTGACCCTATATTGTCAACATTATTGTATCTTTTAGAGTTAGCTCGTTAATTTTCGATGATTTTCAAAATATTGTATCTTTTTTAATATATTATGTTGATTAATTTGTGTGCTCTAATATAGAATAAATTTTATTAGTTTAAACGGTTTGGTAAAAGGTTTTATAAAATTAACTTAATTAAACCTTTCCCTTAATATTTAACAAAAATGTGGTTGAATTCAATTAGTTTTCAACCCCTAAAATGATAGCATAGTATGTCTTATTAATATAATTTGCCAAACAAAAATATTATTCAGCCAAGGGCATCAATAAGACAATTATTAAATTACAAGGTAAAAGTACCTTGTTATATTCATCTTGTTTTCACTTATTCATCTTTTTTTTTGTTTTTTACTTTTTTAAAGGATTATCTAAGAATAATGTATAATTAAAATGATTTCAAATATGTGAAGATAAGATCAGATCATTAAAAATAAATATGAAATAAGATCAATAGAACACACTATTATCTTAATTTATCATATATAGTCTGAAATTCACTACAACATACGTTGAGTCAAAAACTATAGCATAACTTATTTAATCTATCTAGAAACTACAAAATTTATTTTATTTAAGCTTAAGAGAACTTATTTTTATCTAAATTTAAATAAAAATTATTTTAAAAAGTCATAATAAGTTGAATATAAAAAAGTTATTTTTAAAAATTTATAATATGTTGGATATAAAAGAACCTTAATGCAACAAAATATACATGCATTGTTGTAGGTTAAAGGAGGAAAAATCAATGATAGTTCATCTCTCCAACAGTGTCTAGAATTTGGTAGATGAAATGATGCCTTAAATATTATCAAACTTCGGAGATAGTTGTGTAAGTTACATGTATCCTTAAAATAGTGCCCTATTTGACTTTTTACAGTTTTTATAACACGACTTTAAACGTTCTTATCTTCAAATATATAAGACAAAAAATTATGAAAACTTAATATTTAAAAAATTTACATTGAAATTCATTAAATAAGGTCCCATTTTATTATATTATTTCTTGTAAGATTCATAGTAAAACTTTTTAAACTTTAACTTTTAAAAATAAAACGGGATAATTTTTGAAGATCAAAGAAAGTGCAAGACAACTAACTAGAACTCTCGAGGAAAATTAATGAAGACGACAAAAATGCAAGAAACAATTCCTAACCGCACTTCCACAATTTGCACACATGACAAACCTTATCAAGATCAGGACTCAGGAGAAGGGAGAGATCTTTTTTGCTTTTACAAAAATTTCTGATTATATGAAGCATTTATGTTTGACAAAAGTATAAAGTAAAGTTTTTATAATGATAACTTTTCTGTTGATTTATGAATTTTTGTGGTTTAATATGAGTCTCTTTTCCAGAGCTGATCAGAAAACTGTCGAGTAAAACATTAAACGAAACAGAAGTTGTTGTTTCGTTGAGACAATATGTACTGTTGGGAAACATCTTCTGATATTGATGACCTATTTTCTTAACTGTCTTGCACTTACTAAACAAACCATTTTTCTCTCTTGTCTCATCATTCATCAACCCTTCTTGTCTTTTTGGCCCGTTTCCCGGCCCGGACCTCCGGTGACCCTACCCTTTACTATCCTGTTCCAATCAGGGGTCTATTAGGGGTTACTGTTTAACTACACTTTATTGGTAATGGTTACACGTCCAACGATAGGCTTTACTTACTCTCATGTGTTATGTCACTTATGTGTATGCTCATTTTCAGATTTCTTTCAAATTTGTGTAGATAGCGAACTTCATCGTCGTAAAATACACCTCGAATTGTTCAAAAATTGCTTTAAGTACGGAAAATAATTTTTTTAATACACAATGGAAAACTTTTGGGAAGATAATCCAAAATGAATTTTTTTTAAAGAAATGAGGCAATCTTTAAAAATAAACCAAAATGAAAAATAAGGTAATTTTTTAGAAACGGAAGGAGTAGATACAATATGTTTTATCCTCGATGATGAGCGTGGAAATAGAAAGTGACCATTATTAATGATGATTATTGATGTCAATCATGACAAGATTAAAATTTACTTTCAATGAAAGTAAAACAATAGGATCACATATTTATGACAATTAAGGCACCACATTATAGGCAAACACTATTCAAGTTATAATCATGCGCCTAAAAATGCTTCATTTCATTGCGTTCTAATGGATTTGGCTTCATTGCATCCCCCCTTTATAATCATTATTTAATGAAGATGTGAATTTCCCCTAGACAGCAGTCATCCTCACTCCCACTAGTCTAATCAATCCCCCTTGTTGATGGTCATATTATATGCACCTAAGAAGCTACAATTATATGTATAAAAAATATCACCCAAATATCAATAACACTAATAATAATCCTAAACTCTTTTCATACATTCCTAAAAGAGTGAAGGGAAAGATCCAAAATTATTGTATACATATGTGGCCTCAGAATTTGATTTTGTAGTTAATGAAAGGAAAGATCCAAAACTATTGTCTCCTAAGTCCTAACTATAGGCTATATCGCACAAATGAAAACAATAATTTAGACTATATTTTATAGTCTATCATCCATGATGAGAAATTCTAGGGACATTGACCTAATTATTGCTCTTGAAAAAGCTCATCTTCATTGACCACACTATAAAAGTTACTCTTAATTGGATACTTCATCCCTCTTTTGGTGAGTGTTCATATTAAATTTTTATAAAACCATTACTTATTATATAGCTAACAAATTCAAAAGTATTTGTTAAATAACATAATTAACCATGTATGATGGATGTGATTGCCATTTAAATACAAATATAAATGGCATATAATTAATACTCCCTCTATTCCCTTTTTGTCTCATTTTTCATTTTTGATTCGTCTTTCAAATATTGTCTCATTTGCTTAAAAAAATTTCTTTTTGAATTGTCCTACCAAAGATTTTTTGTTGTATTTTTTTTGTTGTATTCAAGTTTAATTAACGAGTTGTTATTTTTAGAATATTGATCAATTACAGTCATAACTTATACACTTTAGCTTATACAATATCAAGTATGATTATAATGTTGGTCCAATCATTTTCAATTAGGTAAATCTTACGGTGACATATTATTTTTGACATATTTCTTTGATTAAATTATTGTTTGAACTTTGACAAAAATGCTTAAAAGAAAAACTCTTTTAAAGGATGTAGAAAGACTCAGGAAGTAACAACTCTTACAATTATTATCCCTTATACGCCTGAGAACAAGGAGTGTGTGATCAATACTTGATAGGTGGTACTCGTAATGGTGCGATATTAATCGTATACATTATTGTCTTGAGTTAGGCACTGACAAAATCAATTGATTTATTACAATGTGCGAAGATGCTCACGCCCTAATCAATAACGAGAAATGTTGGACCAACAATTTTATTTTTTTTTTTAAAATTTTATGTAACACTATACTTCGTGTTACACTATCAAAATAAAAAGAAAATAAACCATAATTATTGAAGTAAGCCAAACGACCTACACCGATAATATTAATCCGAAAAAGGTGAGCAGAGTTGATTGCTCTATGTCTAATAAATTGTAGAAAAGAAAGGTTCATTAATGATTTATCTAACTCGTTAGAAACTTTGAACTATAACTAGATACATCCTTTTTTCATTTTATAGGGAAAGGGTAAATTTCATGTGAATAAAAACATAGGGCATTTACACTCAAAATTAAAAATATCCAAATACAAGAATATATCTAAAATATTAAAACAACTCTCTCTTTCAAAATAACTAGTGGTAAATATACTTAATTTGGGCTCCGAAATCCCGTGATATATGTAACCATGAAATATATATGGAGTACACTACCATGAAAATTATCCTTTGATGTCAAATGAAACCTTTTATAAGTTAACACTAAAACTTTTTTGAGATTTATGATAGATAAAAAAAACAATAGAATATTTTTATCCTGTTATAATAGCTGTTAAAGATATATCTTATGTATTTTAGATTATATCTTTAATTATATATTTAATGAAGTAAACTAGAACTTGTCATTAGGTAATAATGTAATATAGGAGAAGTACAGACCTTGAGATATCGATATTTAGCCGAAGTGTAATATGGTTCGAGCTAGCAAATCCATCCAAAGAATATAATAAATATGGCTAGCGAATCAAATAGACTACTCATTGATGATTGATCCGGTCTGACAATCCCGTGTGCGACTTCTGAAGGCGTATTCTGCATGGATAGCATAGACTTTTGACGCCCAGTAAATTGCTTAAATGTTAGGCATTTAGCCTGACTTACAAAAACAGTTGGAAATTAGAGAAGGGTTTGGAGCAGTAGCAGTCATTCAGTCAATACTTGTCACACATGGCTAGTCCCATGACAACTTTCTGGGTTATAATGAGATCATAAACAGATGGCTTAGATTCAATAGCAATAAAGTATAGGCCTCAAATGGATGATGCAGATAAGTTGTTCTTCTTTAAGAACCTGGAAACACAAGTGAATGGAAGAAAAATTATAAAAAGAATTCGAGTTCAAAGGGAGGCTTGGCTTTGCCGTTTTAGGAAGTCGCCCATGAGACTTCAGTGGCCAGATTTTCTGGCTGATTTTATGTATAGGGAACTCCCATTATTTTGAAGTTTTTGAAATTTTATGTAGAGGGAACTCCCATTATTTTGAAGTTTTTGAGTCTTATTTTTCTTAAGTCAAAACAACTAACGAGAGGAAGTTTTTGTAAGTTTTGCTTTATACATAAGGTAAGTCGGGATCGTATTAATTGTATTAGACCTCAAAAAAAAATAAAATAATGAGATTATGTATTAGACCTCTTATAAATCAAAGATAACGTATTAGAGGGTACATACATCACATCTTATTCTTCTTATAGACGTTGTCATCCACATGCATGTTTATATCTCAGCCAGTAGTACATACCATACCTTCTTTCTGTAATTCTATGTCATCTAGAATGCATGTTTGTTCTAAAGTTCACAAGTTTGGGCAAGCTTCAGAATTTGTCAATGATTTTTTGCTTTTGTGAAACTACAGTGCAAATAGTTTTTCCAAAATTTTAAGTAAATATATTGATGTAAACCAATTCAATGCCATATTACGAATTGCTGAGTACTTGACATAATGCTGATCTTGATCATTTTAATTGGTTCTAATCATGCCAAAAAGGTAAGGGCTTTGTACTATGAAAAGTTGTCTAATGAAATTGCACAATGATGGTCAAAACAATCATTTTAATTTATCTTAACCTATTATTTCAAGGAAGAAATCCTATAAAAAACAAACACGTAGATAGCAAATTAAAAAAAAAAAAAGGTGTTTGAATAACAACCGTAGAAAAAAAATAAAAATAGAGTGAGATATGAACTTTTGAAGTGAAGCTAACGTAGAAGTTTAGATTCTACAAGAAAAGGCTTTCTTCCTGAACTAAAACTCATAGGAATACGTACGTCGTTGGCTATACTTTATTATCATAAACCCAATCATCCACCCACTTTTAATTAAAAGATCGAGAAAAGTTACAATCACGATTGGACAGATACTGTAACATCTTTATAATTCTCTACTTTTATAAATCGTTTTCTCCGATCTAATATTAAAAATCAAAGAGAATTCAAAATTATTACCACATGTTGATAAGCTTCTAATATCTTTTCAAAATTATGTGATAGAAAAACTAACTAATAATATTATCAAAATATTATTTAGAAATACATCAAATCTATAAAGAACCCTTTAAGTCTAACTAAATATAAATAAACAAAGTCTTTCAAATATAATATTTAAAAAAATATTAAAAAAAGGTCTAAAACAAATAATGAATAAATCAAACATGTTTGGTCTAAAACTAAAATGAAAATAGAGGAACACTCAGCATAAATATCTCATGTGTGAATAACTTTAAAAATCAACTGTGAAAACCAATTTTTCGACCTAATAAACAGTTGCTCGCCAAAAACATAAGTCTGGAATTGAGTCGTTATGGGGTCAATAAGGAATATACCATGACCAAATAATAAAAGTATACACAATCATCAAAGTTGAGTGAAAACATGTTAAAAAGTTACTCCAAACCTATTATGTACCACTCCAAAATAAATAAGTTGGTCACATATAAGAACAATAAACCATAACATTCAAAAATACAAAACATGCTTCTACTACTAACACAAACACTTTTCTTTACTTTAAACTTTAAACAGAAACTTTAAACTTTAATTATTATTATTATTATTATTATTATTATTATTATTATTATTATTATTATTATTATTATTATTATTATTATTATTATAAGCACACATGAACGGGTTTAATATTTTGTCCACATGAAACTAGCAAGGAACATCCCCAAATATTTGCTTTCAATACTATTAGAGTACTATGTCACTATTATAGAAGTGACACGATTTCACCGCTGTTAGTAAGAATATAAACTACATCGTCATACAACTTATAGGAGTTTCACGTTAACAACTACTACTCTCCCCCTTTTCACAATTCTTAAGGAGAACTTGACAAATAATTTTATTATTTAACTTCTTTTCACTTTAAGTGACTAGTATTTGTACTAGACATTAAAGACATAATCAAACAAAAAGACAAAGTACAATCATTACAAACGATTATATTTTTTATCTTGATTAATGTATAAGTGATCACATAATACATTAATGACACTAGTTTATCTTTCAAGCCTTTCTTGCCAACTAGTAAGTTGAACAAGATTAATAACATATACATATGTTAAGGAATTATCAAAAATGCCATAAAAGACATATTCCTAGCTTTTCATTTAATTCAATATAATTCAAGATTAATGACATAATTAAAGATTAAAACATGCTACTAATCGTTGAATATTTTAATCTTTGACATGAATTACTATAATGAAGTTAATTCATTCAGTATGCTTTAAACATATATTATACTACTTTTATGCTTTCATATCAAATTCATATAATCACGTTATAAACATGTACAACATGCATTAACCATTCCTTCTAGCATGATTGTATTTTTAAATCATACAAACATATCATTTTTCACAAACATGCCAAAACATGTATTCCAATATAGCTCATACAACGTAACCAATTCATAGGCATGACACTATAAAGTTTTCAATTTTGAACATATCTTACATACTTCTATACATACAATACATCATAGCATGTACATAGGTGCCTTGAACAGGCTAGGTAATACAAGTCTCTACTTTTGCACTAAAAACTAACTAGCTAGAGAGTAGTCCCTTTAAAAATAAGGGGATCGGACTATAACAAATCAACTATTAATTGAAATCACAGCTACTTAATTAATTTAAAATTTTATTAAACTTTTTAGAAATCAATTTTTTTATGATTAGATATCCTATTTTATTGTCTGTAATCAAAATCTAAATTAAAATCTCAAAATAATACTTTAGGGCTCGAAATCAACTTTAAAGCTCTTACTAACAATATGAATTTTATGAAGTAAAACTAGAAAATATAAACATCAAAATTATAAATCTTGCTACTAGAGTTTCTTTTAAATATATGCTAAAATTGATTTTAACAACGATCAATATAATTAATTAAATCAATAAAAAATTAAAGGAGGAGGAGGAGGAGCCAAAGCAAAAGACCAGATTGGGTTGGTGCACGACAGCAATGGCTGGTTAGTAGGGAAGACGATGGTGGCTGGCTGGTGGAGTATTGGTGCTCGAACAACGAGGATAGAAAAATAAAATAATTAAATAAATAACCCAATTTAAAAGTTAGGTTTTAGGAGCAAAAACATACTTTGATAGGGATTATTTTGGTGAGTAAAGTGGTACTTAAATTAGGTTTATTAAAAAGTCCTAAAAGATTAGAAAACCCTAAAATTTGATGATTATCTATTCTCTAATTTGGAAAAAGATGTATTTCTTTTTGAAATAGGAAATTTTTTTCCAAAATAATTTTAAAAACTCCATCCTTCTTAAAATAGGTAAAAAGGCTTAATAAGTTGATAAATATGTAGTGAAATGTTAAAATATACTTATTATTAAATACTAAGTTTGTTTTATAAAATATTTCTAAAACACATTATGAATGTTAGAAGATAACATTTTAAATTACGTAAAAATACGGAATATTAAAAACATTTATCCATAGAGAAAGGAAATAACTAAATTTGTACAAAAGGAATCCTAATATATTCAGAGTCCCTAGGCATTGCTCATGAACAAGTGCAACAATAATTCATACAAAAACATTGAAAAAGAAAAAAGAAAACTAGGTTACATTAGACTAAATAGTACTCCATCCAATATGGTCATCGACTTCCCTTCTCCCACCATTTTTTTCCTCCCCCCACCCAAACTGTTCACAATAGCAGCTCACTCTGATCTTCTCCACTTAATCCTCCATTAAACAACTACAAGTGAAATTACTCTTACATCCCTCATCTCTCCTCATTACCATCGCACCATTGCTTGTGACCAGGAACCCATTTAGGACATTTCGGGCTAGTGTAACTTGACACAACTTTTGAGTTCAACAACTCCACAATGGGTGCGTACTTGACACACCTAGGAGTTTTGTACTGATTAATAGACGCCCCTACACTAATGGCATAATCCATAAGCTTATCAAACGTCCCATTCTCAACTACCTTAATCTCTAACGGTCCAATCGACTTGTCCGAAACCCTGCCTTGCCTGTATACACTGTTGAGTAACTCCTCGATGGCTAGACAGCAGTCCTCGAAAACCGATGGCGGCACCGTGGTTGAGCCATTGAGGCTTAGCTCCCAGAATAGCACGTAGTGGCCTGGTATGGTTGTGAGGTCAGCGTAGCTAGTGTACTCTAGCAGGGTGGCGTCGAATGGCTGAAGATGGGTCAGTGCGTTCTTCACTGCATTCTGGAGCTCAACCTCGTCCGTCTTGTCAGAATCTATACTTAGGACCACGTTCTTGCGGCACACGAAGTTGAATTGTGGTGCCTTGTTCTTAAAACCTGCCACCCTTAGCACGTCGCCTACTCTGTATCGGTACAAACCTGTATAAATACACGTATAAGTTTAACAGGGTTCCAACTTAAAATACATTCATAAGTTTAGCAAGGTTCTATTTAAATTAGAAAATTACCGGCATAAGTGGTAATGACAAGCTCGTACTCATGGTCAAGCTTGACATCAGTGAGCTCAACGAGGTCTTGCTGCTCCTTCTCGGTGAGCGATTTGGGCATAGAGATGGAGTTGGCAACACCATTGAGGTTACGTTGGACAGGTAAGAACTCGAAGTAACCCATGGTAGGAATAAGGGTGTAGGAAACTTCGCTTGGTTTGCAGAGTGGGTTAAGATTAACACCAAAGTAGCATTCTGAGGAGGCATACATAGTGCAAACGAGGGGTAAACCGTTGCTGTAATAATCAAGTGTAGGGATGTACTGTGCCATGGTCCCTGTGACAATAACATCAACATATTTTGTGTTAGGCCACAGCCTAGTGATGATCCCTTGCCATGAGTCCTTGCTACATTCGGACTCGATGAAGTCGGCCAGCTTAGGGTCGGGCTTCAGGGTCCGCATCACTGCATCCCGGACAGATGGGTCAGTGATCTGCGGGCTGAGAGACCCGGCCCGGATGTCGTGGACAAGGTCGGCCCAATGTTTCTCTAAGAACTTTAAAGCCCGGATGAAACCCGAGGCAAAAACCGCCCCGACCCGAAGAACTTCATTGTGTTGGCAAAGGCCACAGAGCATTTGGGCATACATGGACTGGTAAGAGTCAGGGCAAAGGATGACTTCGTTGGGGCTTGTGTAATTGGTGTAGGAGTCAAAGGGCCGGTTTTTGAAATGTGTGCTCTTGTAGTAGCTGGTTAAAACGGGTCGGGCCAAAAGCCCACCAGGGGTCTTAGCCTCAGATTTTATGAACAAGAAATACATCCCTTTGCCTTTGTCTAGGCCAGGCACAAATTGGCTCATAACTGGCATCAGTAAGCTGTACAACATGCACCTCCTGTCCAACTCCTCTTCAATTGTTGGCATCAACTTCCTTTCTCCTCCAGATGTTCCGGAACTACAGCAACAATCCAAACGAAAACCAATCAATCTCAACATTTTAAATAACACTAACAAATACACACAGAATATTATCATATTATCATCCACCAATATGGCAATAACAAACGAGCATTATGATGTATTAGGTAGGCTCCGTATGGCCCGACGGAAAACATATCTACATTATTATTTCGAATACCAAACAACCAAACCATAAAAAAAACGTGTACGTTTATCCAGGAAAACAAGTGCCTTAACTGGGTCATACCTGGTCAGAAACTCGGAGATGGGTTGGGAGCAGAGGATGGGGGACTTATCCCCATTGGCGATACGAGTAATATCAGACTGTATATCTTCATATTTGATGACAGGGATGAGCTTCTTGAAGGTGTCCCTCTCAGTGGCACCATTGAGGCCATGCCTCTGAAGGTACTCGACGTCGGAATTTCGGGTCAGGATTTCATTAAGAACCCTGTTTTGAAGGTGATCAGCATTTTGAGTAACTTCCTCAATAAACTCAAGGGCTTTGTTGTTCTTTTCATAGTTCATGTTGTAGACTTCCCTTTCTTCTGGAGCCTCAGGCATGGTTGATGAGTATTGATGGTATGCTACTTTTCTTTGTGTCTTTGAAATGAATAGAAACTTGAAGAAGAAGAAGAAGAAGAAAGGAAGAAAGAATAGGGGGATTTGTATATGATGTTGCTAAGGAGGATGCTAAGAGAGTGGGTGTAAAGGAATGAAGGGGGGATGTGGGCTTTTATAGAAGAAGGGAAAGGGTATAGGGGAAAAAAGTAGGGATGAATCCCAATCCGAAAAAGGGGGTTGGCTTTCTTCCTCCAACTCATGCTTCAAAATTCATATTGATGAAATTGAAAAATATAAATTTTTAATAAAGGAAGATATATTGGGGGGGTATAGTTGTCAATTTATGTGAGGTTTAAATTTTTTTTAAAAAAAATCTTTATTACTATAATTTTGGGTCTTTCGATTTGTTAACGATTAACGTTAGCTAGCTTGCTTGACCCACCAACACATGGATGGATGTTCCATGCTATCTTAGCCAAAGGTCAAAACTACAACTACTCTTTGAGACATAATTGGTACGTTAATTGGATAAAATTTACTACTTTATAACAATCTTAATTGTACTATCTGTAATTAAGAGTTGAAATCAAGCAACTCAATGTGTTAGATACATCTACCTTGATCACTAAGATAAAGTGTTATATTTTAATAAGAAAGTTTTCCCTTCTATCTAGACATGTTCAAATGGGTGAGACCCCATTAAATGCTCTTAACTCTATTCGTAAAAGAGTTAAATCAATTATGGGCTTAATTGGAAAGGTCTTTTAAAGGGTCATGCGTTTATTGAGTCTTTAATAAGTCAAATCAGATCAATAATAAGCCAACATATTTCAGGGCTTTTAAACACTATCAGATATTGAATTATTTTCACTTACTTGTCGATGGTCAATTGTTAAAGATTGGAGGTGATAGAGGCAAACTATTACCCTCTATAGATAAAAATTATACTCTTTTTAGATGATTTGACCCGACTTTGCATATTTTGTATCTTCTTTGGCCTGACACGACACGTTTTGCATGTGACTCATCCCGGTCCTAACCCGATCCAATGCACAACTCTACTTCTATATATCCAAATTAATTACTGCACTCGTTATTGCAATTCCTTAAAATCATGAATTTTACTATAATTTCACTAGAGTGTCATCCCTCTTTATCACACTTCATTGAGCAAAGATATGCTTGAAGTTTTAACGTATATTATACTAGTTTACTATATTTATTATGTCGTATATTATTAATATATGTAAGTGTTATTTTCGGAAGGAGTAACAATTTTATTCTTGTGATTCACAAAGGTAATATAATGAGTACATAAAAGTAAAGTAGATGAAAATTTTGATCAGTATGAAGCAAGTTTAAGAAACATTAAACATGCACCCGATGCGTTTAGAATTAGGTACATCTAAAGATATAATTCTATTCATTTTCTAAGTTTTTATTTATTGGAATCTTAATGAACAAAATAATATATACCTTGAATGAGACACTTGGGTGTGCATACAAGGAATTCTATAAGTTAAATATTAAACAATATAGATTCCTTTTTAATTCCCCTAATTGGATAAACATCTTAAATTAATGCATGCTCTAGAACATTGACATTAATCTAATGAAATAAATAAAAAAGTTATTCCATAATTCAAAACACAAGGTCTTTTTCGCTAGAGTATGGTGTCATATGTTTTGACACAATTAGATTATATTTTTCAATAAAACTTATTAAAAGAAGAAGTTACCCGACAAAAACATTTATAAAGAGGAATTAATTAAGATTATTTTCTCATTTTATATGAAACCACTCAGAGTATTAATTAATCTAACTAAAAGGCATACATCATATATCTCAAGAAATTAGAAAAACTAACATATATGGGTACGTTACCGTATCAAATTGGATTTGCATTAGGAGTTTTCCTTACGAGTTGGAGATCGAGTCTTCCAATATTTTTCTTTTTTGTGTACCTTTATATATATTTTGCGTGTGTAGTAAAAATTAAAACATTAGTTGGTATTAGATCAAACATGTCACACTATTTTATTAGTGTGACTAGTTTCAACATCATTTCTTTTATTCCCGCACGCACCACTTTCCCAAATTCACCATCACTGCCACCCATGTCCATCACATCCGATTTGTCATCGCGACAACCTTCACCATAACCACCTCCTTCTCCATCTTCACAATGACCACCACAGTATAATATCCACCACCATCTTCAGCCACCAATACAATTTCATATTTTAGTTTAGAGATTGTTAGAAATATTTGATGCTTACGTAAATTCTAAGATTGTTAGAAATGTTAAGAATAGTGTATTATCATAGATTAAGTGCCTCTCTGCACTGTCTTAATATATCAGGTTCAAGAAATATTAGCAGGTAGACTTGCTTTGAACTTACATCTAGAACTAATTTTTCCACAAAGTGAGGCATTCTTCTTGTTGTACTCTCTCATCTTCTCCCTTAACTGATTGTATTCAATTTCACATCCCTACATCAATATATAAGCAATGAAACCATCAGTATTATGCCAAATGCAACATTGTATACAAATTCAATTCTCATACTATCAATACCTGAGATCTTTATTTGTATATCTGAAATAATAAATTCATTAACTGAGACCTTTATTTGAATAACTAAGATAACAAATTTAATACCTGAGATCTTTATTTATATATATATGAGATAATAAATTCAATACCTGAGACATTTATTTGTATAACTGAGATAATAAATACAATACCTGAGATCTTTATTTGTATATCAGAGACCTTTATTTGTATAACTGAGATAATAAATTCAATACATGAGACATTTAATTCTATAACTGAAATCATAACTTGTATACGAAGGATCGGAACATAATTTAATACCTAAGATCTTTATTTGTATATCTGAGATAATAAATTCAATACCTAAGACATTTATTCTATAAACAAGATATACCTAATTTGAAATGAGCACGAGACAACATTTTATATATACTTTACCAATGTTACATCACTTGTTTAATGTGACAGTCTCAACCAATATTTTCACTTAAAACATACGTGAATAACTAAAAGCAACTTGTATCTTACATATGGGTATTCATTAGCTAGTAGATGTCAACTAGGCTAGCTGGTTAAAGTCTTAAAGAGTAGTATCTAAAATCTGAAATTAAATTTCGTCTGTATCAATTGTTGTCTTGCAACTTGCAGCTCTTTTTATTGAAATTGCGTTCGTGTCGTAATTACCAGGAAAAGATCAATACACAATTAATAAATTATAGTTTAGGCTAATACTAAGGGCCCCTCTTGATTTAGTTGTCGCTAAAAATACTAGACACTCTAATAATCAAAGTTTAGTTACCATAGCATTTTGACAGCAACGTAACTTTTCTTAGACAAAATTATACCACTTTATAATCCTTTTTACCAAGGTAATAAAGACCTCCATGAACTCGTAGGTGAGACTACCCTCTACTAATATCCACTAACATTCTCTAGCTTTCTATTATTAAGTTGGGTTTTATAATTATGTCCTTCCACACGCTAACCAAACCAATTTTAAATAAACATTATGTTAGCCAAGACATTTTATGTTTGGTATTACAATTATTTACAAATAATTTCAATGCAAATTGTCGATCAAGTCGTCTCATATATTGTTAAAAGTGATTGGTTCCCAAAGAAATCACCCTGCGTCATTTTTTAAGTAATCCTTAGTCATGGAACATCTCACCTACGCAAGACCTCATCAAAATTGAATGAAATGGACATGCAATTAACTAATATTAAGTGAATTTTATTATATCTTACAAATGAATCTAAAACTACTGGTGATGGAACTATAAAAGAATCCGGCCAGACCATTTCCAACTTGTCTTTTCTTCACGTTAAAAAAAATATTTTACTGAGAAAAAGTTTAGATAATGACTCTTCAAGATCAATTCACAATTACCATTTACAGTAAATACATTAAATTAGTTTGCATAGGTGTAAAATAATAAGTTTAGAGACAACCTCTTTACCTATTCAGATCAACAAGTACGTGTAAGGTTTTTTGAATCGCTTGAGAAAGTAAGTACTGTCTTAATTTCGTGTATTGTGTGTGTTTTCTTTTTCAAGACAGTTGTAAAGTTTACATTTCAACTAGATACATTTAGTTATATTGTTATATCATAATATTGATATTTCAAATATAAGTATTGTTATATCAGATATAGAAATACAAAAGAACTCATATTAGACATAGACATTATAATATTAGATATAGAAATGAAATTATGAAATGCCCCATAATATATTTATATCATATACTTTCTCCGTTTTTTTTCCCTTCCCATTTGGAATCAGAGAAGAAACCAAGACAATATTAAATATTATTAAGATTCTATAAAATAATTTAAATTAATCTAAAACTAAGAATATATTCTATTAAAAAATTATGCAAGTGGGTTGAGCATTAAATAAGTAGTATATTTTTTAGGTTTATGACATTAAATAATTAAAAAATCAACCAGTGAGTTACATATCACATGGATAGTGATCCAAACCAAACTTTTTCCACCAATCACAATGTTAAACTAAAATAGAAAGATTCAAAATGGAAAGAACAAAAAAGAACGGAGGGAGTATATATTAGAAATTTCTCGATACATATACTTTATATTTTTTGCGCTTCAACATAAACGCTTGATTGTAAACCAACAATTGGTATGGTTCTGCTCTTAAAAAGTAATGACACAAATTGATATGATTTAGTTTAATATGATTTTAGCGAGTTTTAAAGCAGCATATCGAATTTAAATATGATTACTGAGTTAATAAATGGGTTAGCTACAAGAAACTGGTGCACTCAAATGCACTATGTAAGGACCCCATGGGCATAAAAAATGGGCGAATTCCGGTAAACTCGCGACGAGTAACACCGGCTACATGCATGCGTGCCTCTGCAATGGGTTTGGTGTCTCGTATTACTCCAACAAACCGGTTTCCCGTTTTATGTCCAAACCACATAAATTCACAAACTGTTCCCTTTCCATCTCTGAATTTGTCTTATGTACGAAGAAGAATCTTTAGGATTGTTTGATATACTTTCGAATTTGGAACAAAGATTAAGCAAATATGCATGTATGAATAATCTTATTTAGCATAATAATTTACTCCTTAATTAGGACTAATGAGATCAATTTCATTATTAGACCGGTCAATGATGAAATTCTTCTTCCAATTTATATTTCATGCATGCTTGGCAAAACATAGTTTTGAACATTAATATATACGATCACCTATTAAAAAGTTGTCAAATTTTCGATATATTGATAATAAATATGGAGTACTGTACTAATGTAATAATTATTTTTCATATGCACTTTTATCAACTATCTTATATTAGTGTACAATAAAATTTTAGGGACCTAATTCATACGGGATTAATTAATATATCCATACAAGATTGATTGCTCTATGCATGTTAGACAATGTTGTCATCAAGATTAATATGTCATCAATTATTCAGCAATTTTGTTTTGATGTTTTTGACTACTCTCTCCATCCGATCCCTTAATAATAAGGATTAATTTTTATATTGTGTTTCTACAACTTGAGTTCGACTCAATTATCCACTAAAATTCAATTTTTTTTTATCATTAACTTAATAGCCAAAGTGGATATTTTTATGCATTTTAGTCATAGTATGAAATAAAGTAACCTTTATTATAAAGGCAATTACAATTTACAAATTTATAATGAAATATAACTTTGATGCGAAAGGGGTTTGACAGAAAATAGGTTTGGACATTTGGTAAGGTACTTTTTTTTGTGAAATCAATAATCTATAATTATTACTAAATCAAAACATCTGCTGACGTCATACTTAGCACATGATAATTTATTATAAAAAAAATTCTGACTTTTTTAAAGATGATGTCATCTATTTTTTTCTACTTTATATTAATATAAAATTAGAAAATGTTATATATAGAAAATTATGTGACTATATATATTCCTAAATTATTTAAAACTATATTTATTTCTTCCATTCATTTCATGTTTCCCCTATGTCTTTTTCTATAATAATTTTTTCATTAATTGTGATAAAAAGTATTATCCCAATGAAATTTATTATGATAATTCTATAAAACCTAAAAGTTTTTCATCAATAAATGAAAATTTTCTTATAATTGAAATATTTAACAAAATAATTTATTATCAACCTGTACATCGCACGGGACTTACCTAATTGGTGCACTAATCAAATTTCATTATAGTTCCAATAACTTGAGGCCGGGAATATTCATAATCTGGGTCTAATAGTTGATTATATTTTAACCTAATAGACTATACAATATTTATTTCTTTCCCTAAGCTAGTTCATCATGTATCAGAATGTTCATTATCATGTATCTTAATGTACTTCTCTTTGAGAGACAAATTTTTTCTATTATGACAATTTAAATTTAGTGTCATTTATTTGTCTCACATAAAATGCTATTCTCTATAGTTCTATTATCAAATATATGTCAATTCTTATCTTCATGTTTGAAAAAAATATAGAGTAGTACTCTATATTATATTAACTTTGTTGGTTTTTTTGGCGACAATAACTATTTGTTACGGAGTATATAGTACTTAACACAATTTGAATGATATCATAGGTTGTTATCTAATCTAAAACTCTAAAAGACTACTATGTATCTAAGTGGAAAGATTACTTATGAAGTATGAACAAGTGAACAACTGCATCGATTGCTAAAACCACAAATTGAGATCATTGCTTCTTTTGAGAAATTTGACCAATTCCCATTCTGTACATAAAAAGGAAGAAGAAATATTACAAAAAAACATATAAAATTAGGACCTTAATTAGCAAGATAAGAGGTTTAATTTAATTTAAATGAAATTTAAATCATCCTACGTAAAGGCTGTGTTTTATATATTTTAAGGTCCAAAGTGCAATTAAATGCCCTAACCCTACTCAAGAAATGCTGTTACTTGTTCAATACTCATTTCTATCCGTACAACAAGATGTTTTAGCAGTTTTCTTGTGATCCAAAATACTCCTACAAACAACTCATTCTCCTTCTGTAATCTAATTAAGGTTTTTCTCAAGTAATTATTAGAAATTAGTTAATATAGACTCTAGTTTAAAAATTGCATTACATTAATATTCTAGAATCTAGATAAACAAAAAATTAGAACAATTAATTGTATTATGACATAATAATTAAAAACTGATATCAATCATGTTATCAGATAAACAAAGTATTGTACAAACATGAGACACAATAAAGTTATTGTGTACCTAGGAAAAGTGACCCCTTGAAATAACAAAAGTTACCCCTTAAACTTGATAAAGATTGACATATGTTGTATTGAGGTATAGCTTTTCACATTTGTTACATTGAGAGGTCACTTTTACTAGGGATACAATAAAGTTAATATATTTCATATGTATAGAATACTTTTTATATCAGATAACATGAAAACAATGAAAGTGATACATAGTCAATACATGACTAAATGTTTGTATGCCACTTCACTATACATTGTACTCCATAGCATTAACTATGTTTAAATTTATAAAATGTCTATATGTGAATATGTGATCGAATAAATTTCGTGTTTGATTTTGTCAATGTTGCCCTAGCGGTACCGTGGTATGGAGGTCCGTTATTATGATATCCTCCAAAGTTTACCATTTTGAAACGTGTAGGAACATAGCAATACTCTTGTCGAATTTCTCCTCAAAGGTTGCGGGAACCTTTGCTACTTTCTCTCAAAGCGATCTACCAACTTTAAAGTAAACAAATAAAATAATAAACCTTATCTTAGATAATACTTTTTATTCGGAGTATGAAGTGCAGAACTTATATATTGTATCCAAAAACAGGTTAATTGGATAGGGAATGTCATTTATACTCACCTTATAATACAGTCGAAATACTCGTGTCCAAACTAAACTATAATAGGAGCAATTACATGAATTTACCCTAATCCCATTCATAATATATTGTTGTAGCAAACGTAACTTTCAAGGGGAGAAGCACGGCCACGATGCAGTGCTGGGTATATGAAAACTCTTGCAGTGTAGTATTATTATCAAGTCTTGGGTTGACCTAACTAAGGTTGGATGCCGTAGGGCATTTGCGACCAAGATTTTCGAGGATTGCATGCCCAAACTATGTGGTAGCTCCAAAATTGATTAGTCCTAGCAGATTTTTGAGCATTGCATGTCAACTCAATGTCGTATAATTTTTTACAAGCCATTAAGTCCTATTTGAGTACGACAAGTTTGGTAAAATTATAGATTTGAGGCTGATAAGAGGTTTTATCTCTTCAACCTTCTAAATTTTTTGTTTCGAGGAAAGATTTTTGGATTTTTTTTTTTTTGACAATAGTGGTTCGAGGGGTGTAAATTAAATTACCATACTATTACTACATTGCCTAAATTTACCTCCAACGTCCGTAGGCTGGTCTTAATTTTTTTTTTTTTTTTTTGTCATTTTACACCGTGAAATAGCCAACAACTATTTACCAAATAACTTTACATAGATAATTAGTTAAACCAGCTACTAAAAGCTAGCTAGTTTAAAGCTAGCTAGTTTAATCATCAACTAATATCTGGTAAGCAAACAGGGCTTTTATTTGTTTAAAGATGTCTTTTTTATTATTATTATTGCTTCATAATGATTATTGTAAGTTCGTTCATCTAATGTTTGTTTGGATATCTTTGCTTTCTTTTTACCAAATTTATTTTTTACTTTTTAAATTCTTGTAACAACAGATATTGTATACACACGTAATACAATATTGTATCTAGTAAAATTTACCCTTCAATATAACAAAAGTTATCCCTCAACACAACATATGTCAATCTTTATCAACTTTGAAGGGGTAACTTATTTTTTATTTCAATCGGGAATTTGTATTAGGGATACAATAACATTATTATATCCCGTGAGTATACAAGATTTTGTGTTCTTTTTAATGATTTAGCTTTTTTTTTACTTAGAACAATGATGAATAGGGATTAGGAGACTTTGACATAGGTAAACTGTACGCAGTAGTTGCCCTTTCAATTAAATCATACTGGATTTCTGTAACTCAAATTAGATGAATTTGGCACTTATTTAAATGAGGTAAAAATAGCAAAGGTAACGGCGGGTGAACAAAGGCAGGTAGGGCTGCCAGCAAATGGGCAGGGCATTGTGCTTGATGAAGGGAATTTTGTAATTAAAATTAGTACCTTTCTCAAAATTTAAGAAGTTATGTTGTTATATTATCTGCTTTCCCAATAAAATGAATGTCCAAGGGCGAGAATGTTGTGTGCGCATAATGCGTGTGTGTAGTTTATGGGAGACAGGAATAGTAATGCAAATCTTTGACCGTTGACTTTTTCCAACTTACAATTTTAATTCATTTCTTCCATTTGCTTTGAAGTTTCACCTAATTATTTCTAGTCCCTTTAATCTTTGTTAAAGTTACTTTAATTTTGGGGTGGGTGTATAGAAGTGTACTCCATTTATATTTTAATGATTTTTCTACTTGTTAATTATATTGTAAAACTTTAAAAATTTTAATCTTCAGTTGTAATCTATGTATAAGAAGAAAGTCACGATCACATACGATCTTAGTAGAATTATTTTAACTCCAAAATCCTTGTATCAACTTATTATATTTTTTTAGAATTATAAAATAAAAATATTTATGGTAAAAATTTTACATTAAAGACCTTGCAATGTGCAAATAGGGAAATCGATCGCTACAGAATTGAGGGAACGATAATGAAATGTATGATTTTAATTTGAAATTAAAGGAAAGGGAATAAAGTATGGGGAAATAGAAGAAAAATATTTACATTGTAAAGATAAAATACAAAATAAAAGATATTATCAAGGTGTTTAACATCAATTTTTAATGGAAATGTGATAATTTATAACTAGTTATTCATTACTTATTTAAATGATAATTCTTCTAGGTTTTCATTTTCTAAGTAGAGATAGTAATAGCACATAAAGAAAGAAAGAAAAAAAAAGGAAGGGCATTACTGTTAATTTGAGTACACGTATTACAAATTTTGAATAATCCCCTATTCAACTATATATATTGCTATCATACTTGGATGTCAAAAAATAAATAAATAAAACTATTGTTATCATAATACATAGCCTAACAAATGAATAATATGTTGATTGAATGTAGCTAAAACACTAATTATATAATATAGTGAAACCACGTCATACCATAGATATCATAGAAGATTCAATGACAAATATTGGATTGTTTTTTTCTTGGAGGATTATTTATATTTATAAGTGGATAGATGAAGCTAATTAATATGAAATGAAACGACGTGGAGTGAGTGGGTGAATTAAACAAAACTTTGAGCAAATCCCTGCTCTTTTCCTTTGTCTCCCCATCATCCCACCTCTTCCTATGCCTCTCGTTTTGAATTCTGAATTCAATCCTCTATTCATGGAGAAGACCCAAAGCTAGTGGCTCAAAACTAGGCTTAAAATGATGTGATCCATTACCCAAATAACTATGGTATATGGATATATGCATGATAGATATGTACACATTTTTCTGAATGATATAATGATACAGCATGAAACTGTAATAAGGTTTTGTGGTCCATGCTTACATTAATTGCTTACTACATCTATTTATGTGCTTGACCCTGAATTTATGATGTATTTCTCCCCAATATTAGGATTAATTTTTTCTTTGTTGCATGCAATTGTCCCTTTTCTCTGCTTAGGTTGTTCCCTCGTGCATCTTCCTGTCGTGAGGGTTTAAGGCCTTAACTATTTATTAAGTTTTTTCTTTACCAGTTTTTGAAATGGTAGAATTTTTTTTCAAGTGCAAGCAGTGGTAGGCTGTTAGCTTGATTTCAGTGATTCCAATGTTGTTGTTGGCTTGGAGGTGACACTGGTGTTGTCTAGTAGAAAATTACTAGGGTTGAAGTAGGGAAGTACTGTACTGTACTGTACTGTACTGATGTAGGAGAGACCTATCGCTTATGCATGTCTATCTTCTTCAATGTTATACACTCCACAGTTATCTATAATAATATCAGTTAGGCTGGGTAATACGTTGGATCATTTTCATGTTTGGATTGTTACGATTAAGGCTCTATTTTTTCTCGATTTATTTATTTATTATTTTTTTTATCTATGTTTGTTGGGTTTAACTAATTTTTATTGAACTTTATTATTTTCTTGACTCGTCTTTTACTAAATGAACTTAACTTATTTGTACTGAATCTATTTGAATTTTTATTGAACTTAACTTATTCTTGTGGAACCTATCTTATTTTTGCTAAACTTGACTTATTTTTTCTCAAATTATTTAATTTCAGGAGAATAAAACCTAAATCACCATGTCATTGGGCAAGAACTTTTAATTTGGGTAAATTTTGCCTGATGCATGTAGGGTTTATTTCGACCAAATTTTGAAGGATTTTTCAATTTTGAATTTATTTAATATACTCATTGTTTATAGCTAGCAATTGTAATTAATTTATAGTTTCTTCACGCTTTCACTTATAGTTTTAGGAGAACAACCATATCTATGGGAGAATAAAAATAAATCTATAATTTAATGATAAATCCTTGAATTTCCCTTTATTTCACTATATACTCCGTATTTTTGTTACTAACCGATTATGTAGGGCATATATAAGAAGGTAATCCGTACATAGCTATTTTGTCACTTATAGGCATGAGAAAATGTTGAATGGCTATTAAGAAGGTAATCCGTACATAAACTTGGAAATTTGAGGATTCTTATAAGATTGGTTTGTTTTGTATTGAATTGAATTGGTTTTTCATCTCTTGAATCTATTACAAAGCAATGCTTTTATACTGTTTGTCTAACCGATCTACTTGTCCTTGTTTGAGCAGGATCCTACTCCTATCATAACTCTAAGTGCTAACTTTGTATTTCTATTCTTTACGCTTTGCATACTACTGTTGTATTTTAGTCCTATTACAATACTACTTGTACTTATACTGTATTATCTACAATTCTGTTAAGTAAAAATTTTCATGTTGAAAACTTAAAGTAGTCAACTCGTCATACAGTCATGCTGGTTGTTCTTCCTATTTGCTTTTTGCACAAATCCCAGTGTAAACTTAAAATTCAAATATTTTCAATTGTACGTTTGTAAATTTTAAAAAAAAAAACTCATATTTGGAAAATAACATTGAGACGAATCTATCAATATCGTAAATAAATATATTTTTTTATCAATATCGAGGAGAATTCATAGTCAAAGTTTATCTTTAAAATCTACAATATTCCAAATGGAAAGAACAAAAAAGAACGAAGGGAATATATGTTAGTCTTTTGGGATCAGATAGGCTAGATATTGGTCGAAGATTGATCAACAAGTTTTCCTTTGCATCCATCAACACTTTCATACTATAAGAGCTTGGTGGAGAGAGTCGGATATGAGATGTACCCTATTTCTAAGTCTTATAATGATAACCTAAAATACCTACAAAAATGTACTGCACGTATTTGGAGTCTTGGAAACAATTGATGGATTGTTTCTTAGTTTGTCTGGGACTGGTATTGGTTTCATTGGAATAATGGAACATCTTATTATTATTGGTTAAACCACAACTACTGCCTTTATTATTTCTCACGAGTTATATACAAAAATCCTTATTAATTAAGACTATGATGTACTAGTATGATATGATAGAATTTCTTGTAATGTTCCCATGGTAGTGATCATCATCATTAGCATGCAAAATACTTGATTGTTTCCCAAAATTTTGAACAAACAAAAGAGAACCGACTACAGTAGTAGTATCTTTTTTTGTAATCCAATCCATCTCATGACGACCGTCCGAGCAATGTACCTGGCCAAGTACTAGGTGTTACACTGCTGTTGCAGAGATTTTCTCATGCAACAATATTTTCTACACAAATAAAGCTATTGTGTTCCTAATAAAAGTGATCTTTTGATATAACAAAAGTTAGCCCTTCAAAGTAAATAAAGATTGGTAAATGTTATCTTAATGAGTAACTTTTGTTATATTAAGGGGTCATTTTTACCGGAGACACAATAAAGTAAATGCGTTTCGTGTGTATACAATACTTTTTGTTTTTGTTTTTGTTTTTTTTTTTTTTTTTTTTTTTTTATCTCTACGTAGTAACAGTGTGAATGGTTTTTCAGCGCACAAAATAAATTGATGAAGATTCTATGATTTGAAGCCGGCCCTCCAAGACCTTGAAACTGCAAACAGCTAATAACAATTGATTAGATCATTAAAACTAATCGCACAACCATGTGAGACATCCCTTGTACTTATGCGAGAGATTGCGGCACGAGGAGGACGAGCGAGACTTACTGATTTATTTAGCTACCTAATTAAAGTATTTATTTGTACTTTAATATACTTTCATGATATGCACCAGTTGTCATTAGTTAAAAGATTAAGCCCATAGTATTAAGGCTTACCTTACTTCTTGCTAATGTAATATCACACTTAGAAGACCTATAATCTATAATTAGTGGTCCCTAATCGCGTGTCGCCATTAAGGCATTGCCACTACCTGTGCCAACAGTATGGGAACACACTTTTTCATAATCTATGGCAGGGGATTGATTGTGAACAAATCGTGGTTAAGGCCCTTAAGCACGTAATTCTAGGTTAATCAATGTTTAAAGTCTTAGTTTAAGATAAGTATGTTGGTGAATTAGAGGCTTTAATTGGTTCTCTAAGATCCAAATCAAGATGGTAAGGTAAACAATAGTACTTCACATGCAGCATTGGGTTTGAAGGTAATCATGGAATAGCTCTGCACTCAGGTGACCTCGTTTTGAAATCAGAACCTAAGTTTTCAATTACTTTTCTTGCACAGTATTGTAAGCAACAAGGGTTGTATATCTCCTCAAAAGGGGAAAAACATAAGCGTATCCACGAATGGTTTTTCGAACGTATGCCTTCATAATGTGAATAGTTTAGAATTGTTTACGGAAACAAGTGTTTATATCATCTATCAATGACTTTGTAAACATAACCAAATGTCTCGGTATTGAGCCTTAGACTTATGTAACAACTATTGTTGGAAAAATATTCCTCTCAATTAGAACATATATGTAGGAATGTAGATACGTATAGCGGAATTTCAAGAAACAATTTCTTCCATCTGCAACAGGATCTCATGCACATTTCAATACGAATTATAGGATTAGAAATTCATACACTTGAAGCGTGATTTCCACAAAGATCAAAGCACTTCATACTTCTATATGGAGATCCTTAGAACACCAAATGTTGCTCCTCTAGTGTTGGTCCACAAGCAACGATTGAATCTCCATGTATGCTAGTACAGAATAAGGAACAATTCCTTATTGCTTTTCTTAGTGATTGTAAATTGAGAGAATAAGAGCTTCTGACAGAATATGTCTAAGAGTAGCGAAGTACATGATTTCTCATAACCCATTAGTCAATACTTCACATAAGCATGGTCATTTAGCTTCTTAACCTATTTTGCACTTTACTCCAATCATATACTTATATGTGTGACCTCATAGGACCAGTTTATTATTAGCCTTGCACTAATCAAATTAGTTCACAAATCATATTATGTTTCTAGCAAAACATTATAACCACCTAAAATAACCGATTATAGTCATCTCCATAATTTGTCCATGTTATACGTAATCGTTACACTTGATCAAAGAACATTTTCCTTCAATATATGCCTCATCTCAATCGAGATTAGTCATAGTCTAGTAATTAGGTTATGCGTCTTTCGTAATTCATACCTAATATAAGTTATATGAGAATATTGAGATATTAGATATATATATTGTTATATCAAATATAACTATTGTTATATCATATATAGAAACACATCAGATATAAAAATACAAAAAAAAAAACGTATATCAAGTATATACATTATGATATCAAATATAAATTAGGAATTTTTCATTAGGTTATGGATAACCCACTGAATATGTTAGAAAAATTATTCAGGGAATGTCTCTAGCATAGATTATTTGTTTCATATTAGAACAAATCTACAAGGGGTATAATGTGCATCATCCTCATTACTCATTTTGTGAACGTTGTAATGAATTTTGCATCTCATAACAATTTCAAAATGAGTTTAGAACGGTGATTTTGTGACATAAATCATTAATGGTAAACGATAACTATAAATTATGCTATTTTCTTATGTTAAGAGGGAAAAGAAAATCTTTGAGCTCTACGTGAGTGTGAGTCCAATGATATCTTCTTCTATCCATAACCAGTAGAAAGAAAAGTACCAAAAAATCCTTAGATTTATTAACCAAGCCACACGCCAACTTTTCTCTTTCGTTTCTTCTTCCTAAACTTGTCTCAATTTTTTTTATATTGCAGCCAACCAAGTAAAGCACAATCAACAAATAATCACAAAACAAGAAGAAAGCACCCCTCAGCCGAAGTTCGCCAGTTTGAGGAAGGAATTAAAAAAAATTGTATTTGATTTTAGGTTTAAGCAAATTCCTAATTTATACCTTATATAAATACATCAAGGGGTATTTTTATAATTTTATTTATATATTTGTGATCATAATGTCCACACCTGATATGAATTTTTCTATATTTATATATGTTCTGTATTTCTATATTTGATATAGCAATAGCTATATCTGACATAATAACATCTATATTTGAGATTTCAACATCTTAATATAATTTATATCATATATGAATTAAGAAAGCCTTTTTATGTTCATGATAGACAATTTCAAGGATCTCATTTGCTCTTAATATTATAACAAGAATGCATTTTTAGATATAATGAAAAAAGATTGATAGTATATTATTCAATAAATTATCAAGTATTTATACGAGAGAGATCTTAGCCTATATTAATTATTAGGAAGCAGTCCTAAAATCTCACAATTTTCTAAAAAAATAATATCAAATATCATAGCCTAATATAAATCATTATCTCTTGCATAATCTTAAGACCACGAACGTTATAAAATTATTTTTCGAAACATGACACTTTGTTTGACATTACCACGCAAGGGCAAATAGGACAGTTTCGGGATGATATTAGCGTATTTCCCCTAAACATGACTCAAACACCTCGAATAGGACGATATGAGTCAAAGTAGGTCAAATGAGATCGGTTTTGGGTAAAAAATGATGTATTTACCCTTGAACATGTGATAAATACATCAATTTGAGTCAAAATCGGTTAAATGGGAGCGATTTTGGGTAGAAAATGACCTAACCACTTTTAATACATCGATATGAGTCAATATAGGTTAAATAGGGTGGTTTCGGGTCGATATTGGAGTATTTCCCCTAGAACATGGCTCAAACACCTTAAATAGGACGATAAGAGTCAAAGTAGGTCAAATGAGATCGGTAAGAGGACAATATGAGTCAAAGTAAGTCAAATGAGATTGATTTTGGGTAGGGAATGACATATTTACCCTAGAACATGACAAAAACACTTGAAATACATCGATTTGAGTCAAAATCGGTCAAATGTAAGCGGTTTTGAGTAGAAAATGACCTAAACATTGTAAATACATCAATATGAGTCAATACAGGTCAAATAGGGCGGTTTCGGGTTGATATTGGCATATTTTCCCTAGAATATGGCCCAAACACCTCAAATAGGATGATATGAGTCAAAGTAGGTCAAATGAGATCGATTTTGGGTAAATAATGACGTATTTATACTAGAACATGTCATAAACACTAGAAATACATCAATTTGAGTAAAAATCGGTCAAATGGGAGCGATTTTGGGTAGAAAATGACCTAAACACTTCAAATACATCGTTATGAATCAATATAGGTCAAATAAGGAGGTTTCGGGTCGATATTGGCGTATTTCCCCTAAAACATGACCCAAACACCTCGAATAGGACGATGTGAGTCAAAATAGGTCAAATGGGATCAGTTCTGGATAGAGAATGACGTATTTACCTTAGTATGTGTCATAAACATTAAAAATACATTGATTTGAGCCAAAATACGTCAAATGGGTAGCGGTTCTTAGTAGAAAGGGACCTAAACACTTCAAATACATAGATGTGAGTCAATATAGGTCAAATAGGGCGGTTTCATGTCGATATTGGTGTATTTCCCCTATAACATGACCAAAACACCTCAAATAGGACGATATGAGTCAAAGTAGGTCAAATGAGATTGATTTTTGTAGAAAATGATGTATTTACCCTAGAACATGTCATAAACATTTGAAATACATCGATTTCAGTCAAAATCGGTCAAATGGGAACGGTTTAGTGTAGAAATTGACCTAAAAATTTCAAATACATCGATATGAGTCAGAGTAGGT
Organism: Dysphania ambrosioides; assembly: GCA_026401315.1. NCBI lineage: Eukaryota > Viridiplantae > Streptophyta > Magnoliopsida > Caryophyllales > Amaranthaceae > Dysphania > Dysphania ambrosioides. Next base: position 24,991,093 of record CM048666.1, read on the forward strand.
TAAATGGGTTCTGTTTTGGGTAGAAAATGACTTATTTACCCTAAAACATATCATGTTTGAACTTTACTTTTGAAATACATTGTATTTTACATATACTTTAATGATATGATGATCAATGTTAGGTATGCAAAAGATTCTACGAGGAGCCCTTCTCCATCGAAGAAATTGATGTGGTCCGCAACTAATTGGCCAACTCTTGGACCGATAACTTTTTTTAGATTATGCAATTTAGCTTTTATACATTTTCAGGACGATAGCATTGAATATTTTTGTACATTATGTTCATTTAATGGGGTCATAATTTTGATGTCACTCAATGGGTGATTTTATAACCCTATTAATATATAAATGAATTCCAAATCATACATATATATATATATATATATGTGTGTGTGTGTGTGTGTGTGTGTGTGTGTGTGTGTGTGTGTGTGTGTGTGTGTGTGTGTGTGTGTAATAGCATGATTTTTGTAACATTATAATTGTATAGAAGGTTTTGGTAATATATCGAATACAACATATTTGGTAATGGAGGTTGTGTTTTAGTAATGAATACAGGAGAATTGGAGTTGTAGGGACCAAAATAGATATTTTTTAAAAAAAAATTCATGTATGTGACGCTTATTAATTATTTTTTTTAATTAGTAAAATTATGTAATTTGCGGCGTATTTCTTGAACAACCACCGCATAATATTAGCATTAATAAGTAGCGTATCCTTGAATACCCACAACAGATCAATTTGTTGTCATCCTAAATACTGCTAGTCGTTTAACGCCGCATATAGTATTAAAAAACCCACCTAATATTAATGAATTTCTACTAGTGTACACTTCTCCCCTTTTTGTGTTGCGATTCAACACTAATTGGTCGATTATATATATGTAAAAAAAAGGGCAATATAAGATTATCCTATTGACGATGAGAAATAAACCTAGTATGTTAATATATCTATCTTTTATCAAGATATTACTCCTTCTATTCTTATTTATTTATTACATTTGACTATTTACAATTTTTAAGATACAATTTAAAATATTTTTTCTGTAAATTCTTTGAACAAAAAATATAAAAAAACTTGAGATTTTAAAATTTATATTGAAATACATCCAATAAAATTTCACTTAGATAAATTATTTATTATAATATAATTAAAATTTATGATCAAATATTTAAATTTTGACTCCAAAAGTTGAAATATAGCAAATAAATAAAGACGGAGAAAGTAAAAGCGTTCATGGCATTACCCTTATATAGTTGCTCACAATAATGCAAGCATCATATACTTGGTATTGACAACCACGTATATTAGTATTATTATATTATTATATCATAGATAATATGAGCAGTGTAAAGTTATATAAAAAAGATAATTCACTATTCTTTAATTATAAGCCGCTTTTCACAAATAAGTCTCAAATATGAGATATTTCGCGATCCATTAGTGGATTGAAGAAGAGCTTGATGGAAATATAATATAATGAAGGGAGTCTTTTCTACAATAAAAGAGTTTAACAATCAATGCATACATACAACTATGTTGCTGTCACTATTCAAGGACTACTAGGGCCCAGACATGAGTCAACTGTCGAATTGCAATAGTGAGAGGACACGTGTTGGAGAATTGACAGGTCAGAACTCTGAAACGATACTGTGCTTCAAAATTTCTACTCCACAAGTCGTTTGACAAAGTAATGTGTGTACTACTATACTAGCGATGATTACGTAGTACATGATACTCTGTATCTTGTTAAAGTTCAGTACAAGATGCAGTACTAAGGACTTATTCGCTTAATTTTTGTCCCTTTTTTTATTTAGAGTTAAAATTATAAAAATTTGATTATAAATTCTAACCATATTTTTAATAATAATATTTCACATGAGATCGTGTGAATGCATCTCATTGTAAATTTTTTTTAAATATCAAATTTTTATATTTTTTTGTCTTATATATTTAGTGATAAAGTGATTTTAAATCAAGTCTTGAAAATCATAAAAAGTTAAATAAAACAAAAAAAAAAAAAAACAAAAGATGAGACACAAAATTAGTAAATGGAAGAGAGAAGATTAAAAAAGAAAGAGGGTACTTGGGTTTGTACCAATTTCAAGATATGTCACGTCTTTTCTTGTCTCAAAGACTCAAAGTAGCAACCCCAACAACTTAAACGGTGAATGTAAGAGGCAGTCTTTGTCTATCTTTTACGAGTGATATTTGACGGAAGTGTCCAACTGTCCACCTTTATCATGCGCAGAATGTAAATTTAGCACGGCAGAAGTGAGTGCAATTCTAAAGTTACGTTACAGTTATCTTTGTATTTAAGTATGTTATAGCATGGACGATAACTAGTTTAATTAGTTAAAATCTTGGATTATTGTATTTAAGATATGGGAGTGAATCCCATTTACATTAATTATTGTCTTGTCGTTTGAGGCTCCCTTTATATTAAAAAAATCTATTATACGGTGACACACGTTTTTTTTTGTTTCTTTTTACTTTTATAGGGATTGAGTTAGCTCACCTTATCATATGTAATCCAAAGGTGTAAAGGCTGATGTACTATCAATCCTTTTTGTCGGGATTTTTCTGTTGGAAGATGACTAACGAAGTGATGCTTTGACAAAATATGATGTATTTGTAGATTCATATTCATGCATAGGGTTTAGCTTAAAAATATGGGTCCTAGCCTGAAGAAAACTCCAATATCTTATTGTGGATTGAATAATCTACGGTGAATCCCAGTCATTTTTTGTGGGCACTATTAGGGCTGGATATGAGCCGAACTAGCTCAATCTTTTCGAACTTGAGCTCGACTCGGCTCGTTTCCAGCCCTAGACGCTACTGCCCTAGCTTATATGGTAGCTAAGGTTGTATACATTCTAATGGTGTCGGTCAATGAGTCACAACTAAATTTGAAAAGCAGAGGAATCATTTTCTTAAACTTGAAGTTCTTCAATATTTCTTGAAATATTTGTGACCATTACTTTTTTTTTCCAATGATGAATAGAGATATTTATAGAAATAGCATAACTTTAAGTACAATAAAAAAAAATCGGCACGGTTATAAGGAGTATGTACTTATACACATTTTAAAAAGATTGATGAAATACTATTAATGAAAAAATTCACCCTCCATCCTTAAATTTCTCTTGAATCTCCCCTTATTGCCAAGTATTTTAGCAATTTCATGTCTACATACCATTAACTCGGTTGTCTTAGTAGCCATTATTGAACATATTTCGACAAAAAAAAAAAATTCATTAAATATTACTACTGTGTTTTTCGCCCTCAATGACTTAAAGAAATGGCGCAATAATTGGTTATGGTTGAGGGCTCCCCCTGAAGCAGGCCATCGACACTGCTTTCTAGGGTCTCTAGCGTTATCCTAACTAGAGAAGCTTGCTCCTCTTGATTCAAGCTAAGTGTGTTGACAGACCACATCCTCACCTAATGCATAAGACCCTAGGACCATTGCCCTGGCTTACCCACAGGGATGATATCAAGCAAGAGGTGTATTGGTTGTAGGCTGATAGTTGTCTTCTCTATTGGCGAGTCAGGCTTAAATCTTTACTTAATTGTATGCCTTTATTTTCACTTCCATTTTGAATTTCTGGCTTCCTTTCAGACGTAGGCCTCCAAGTGGTGGAGTACGACCCAGAAGCGCGCAGCCGGAGAGAGCGTTGAACACCCTGAGGCTTAGAGGGCATACACAGAGGCTGAATGATCTCCCTTCATTAGCTAGCCTTGTTTTTTACCTGAGCTCTAAAGAAGAGAACAAGCCAGAAGACAACATGAGATTCCCCCTACTCAATCTTCGATTAGTCATCTTCTAAAACCCTGCGTCTTTATTCACACACTGACTTCATCTGGGTTTGAGCATGATCTATGTTCTTGAAGGCTCCATAACCAAGGGTCGTATCTTGTGATGATTTTTTGCCATACGAACTTCCTTACACTTGTCTTTATAAAATTGGACAAGGCTTCAGTTTCAATCCATTTTGTGAAATAATCCATGCCAACTATCACTTACTTGTTCTAATATTTGTCTTCGAAAAACATTCTTAAATATCCAATGTGCATTATGTAAAAGGGATAGGAATATAAATAGGTTGTAGGTCCATTGATGGCTAATTTATCACTAGAACAAGCTTTTGACATTTCTCACATTATGCACTACAGCCTTCGCATATATATGCTTTCATTATATAGTATGTCAGTGGTAACCTGCTTTAAGTGTTTTATACACTTGCGCCATCATCCCAAGTGGTTACCACACAGACCCAGATGAATTTCTTTCAAGATATGATCAACGACCTTAGCTAGGGCTGATACATTTGAGAAGAGGCAAAGAAAATAATGTTTAGTATATAGCTCTAACTCCTTAGTTACTTTTTTTTTTTTTTCGATCAAACAATACCTAACAGAGGTTGGCTTGATCTTCCTAGCTTTGGCCTGATCTGATATAATAACTCTTCCTTGAGATTAAAAGCAGTTATTTCCTCCATCCATGAAAGTCCAAGAAGGGTTTAAGAAAGGTAGTGAGCTTAATTATGTCACTTCATGCACCATCCACGACACAAGCTTGTAGGGCTTGATTCAATATTCCCTTTCCCTGCTCATAGTCCATACACCATCATAGTTCACCAGTTACTGTGTATATCAATGAAGCGCATAGGAAGTTATTTTTCTATTTAATATAAATGACTTAATTGTATTGGGTTACACCCCTTGTATAAGATAGATATGCTAACAATATGGAGTAGGAATTACCGAGTACTATAGACATGGCTAGCAGATTAACCTTAGTTGACAAATATGTCCTGTCTTAGTTACGTACGTAAGATGACTTATCTGATTACGCAACGTCTGTTAAGCCCAGCAACATTCGATGCTCTTCATTGAGATGGGACGACAGGAGTTGGCAATTGGTAACTTCTATCCATCCCATTAAAAGTGTATTAGGGTTGTTGATTTTGTAGGATGTCAAGGATCACTCATATAGTCATCACTTGTATTCTTCAAATTACCATCTACTTCGTGGTTAGCCGAACAATAATTACACTAAAAGTGGAGGGGTTAAATCGGCTCCTCTTTTTTCTTAATTTTTGTGGCTATAGTGTAGTTTGATTCTCACCCGTTATATATGAAAAATAATATTTGACGTGTCTAAATTTTATCATCTCTGATTTTTTTTTTTGAAAAAGAAATTGGAGGGAAGTAGGGGTAGGTCGTTACTAATCAGTTCGGGTTGAATCAAGTTAATTAGGCCTTTCGAGTCTAATTGTTATTGGGTTAGGTCAAATCAGTTATTTGGTTTATTGGATTTAGTTTGGATTTAAGGTCAAGTGATATTTGGTTTGCGTTATGGTCAGTTCGTGTCAATTCAAATCAGTTCTTAAATAGTTATAGCGGGTTGTTTCAGATTTAGATAGATTTTGGGTCAAGTAATTTACGGTAGTGGGTCGCCTCAATTTCGGTTGAAATTGGGGTCGGGCCTTATTGGGTTCAAATTGGGTCATTTATGCCATGTTATTATCGATTTATTATTCTATTTCACTAATTTATTGTATTCGATCTTCTCGGTTCATATTGGATTATCCGAGTTAGTTCACTCAATAACTTTTTTTTAAAGATGGTTCCTTCATAAATGGGACAATTATGAACTCATGATATCGAGAAGTCATTAAATATAAAATATTTACAAGGTAATGATTATTAAATATGTATAATTGTATTAAATGAGTATGAGTATGATAAGGTCAAAGCCATTTAGGTTGTTAACAGGTCGAGTGAAATTGAATCACGAGTTATTATTAATCAGGTCATATTGGCTACTTGTAGGGTTAAATCGATTTCGTGTTATAATGGGGTCGGGTCGCATTTGAGTCAAACGCATATCAGGTTTAGTTTTTTGAACATCGGGTCAATTATGTTTCAAATTGATTTTAGATCAGGTTGATTTTGTTTACGGGTTTAATTTCTTGGGTCATAATCACGTCGAATACAACTCCGGACGAAAGGCTGTTTTGGTATAGTTTTTGACGTCCTCATCTAAGCCTTTGTTGTTTGAAAATTTTGCCAAAAGAAAGCAAAAACTCCGACGACTTTGGCTTTTTATGTGAAATGATATATTGCGATACCATATCTTTTCACCTTTATGTCTACTTATTGTAAATCTTTGTTTCACTTCCTTTCATATATAATATAATGTCAATGTGACTTTAAACTTTTTGTGAGATGTGGCTTCACCTTCACAATTAATGCCCCTTTTCTCCGATCTACAGTTATACTAGGGTCATTATCCAAAACACTTGTAAAAAATTTAGCTGATTTTCCTATTTTCCCATGCACTATTGTCGGTCAAGATGCATGACCAAACAAACATTTGGACTATTGGAGCACTGGTTGTATTGGACAATCAAACAAATTTGCATTTATTTAGCACAATTTGTTTCAATTATTTATCTTTTTTGTCTAGCAAACGGAATCAAATGCTGCCAAAAAGAGCGTCGTACTACTGTTAATGGCTCAAAGTAAACAGCGTTTATGATCCTTAATCTTAACTATTATACCTCTCTATTAGATTGTACTTAGCTTGTTCGTATAGTACTTCTATTCCTTAATATTTGCCTCATTTTGACAAAAAATCTCTCACAAAAAATGATCAAATGAGACAAACGTTAAGAAACAAATAAAATAATAATCATTATTATATGCATTCCTTTCAGTTTACATACTGGTCATGGGGATCAACCCCTACATAAATATTTTTTGGGGGCTGATATGCCTTTGCCATTCAGAACCCCTGGTCTACCCAGGAGATTAGTTGTTCCAAGCCTTTTATCTTTGTATGATATATTTGACAATACATTTGTTGCACTATATATGATAAAATATCTCATTTCTACATACAACAATTGTAATTTTTCATAAATTAATTGACCTTGCAAATGTAACAAAGAAAAATATGATATGAGAAATTTTTGTTCCTATTAGATATAAACTTGGACAATCTCTAAGGAAAATACTTATACTCCGTACAACTTATATAAATTATGATCAAGATTGCATATTATACATTAAGTGTACATATTTAACTAATGATACACTTTTTCATATAATAGGCATCATAGTTGAAGAAAGTTGACGCTTGATTATTATTTTTTGTATTTTTTTTTTTTTGGAAAGTAAAGAAAATTAAAGGCTTAAGACAACATTATTAATAATTTGGCTAACTGAGTTTCGTTTTTACCAATTTAGGAATACTAAAGTACAGCTAGTCTTGCTTAGGTATGTTAGTAGGCCCAATGGTCCATGCAAAAGACCATGATTCTAAAATTTGATTAATTTCTCATTATACATGCAACGTGAACGTGCAGCATAGTGTGTGCTCTCTGCTCCACACAACTATGACAAATCATGATTGCTTATAAACTTCCTGCTTAATAAAGGATTTGTTAACGTAATAATGATGCCTTACAAAAGCCATCGACTAGAAGTATGCTCCAAAAATATTACCGCCTCTTTTTAGGTGTCAAAATCCAGCTTATTACCTAAGCTGCTTTAGACTCTTACATAATATCTAATTCCACACCACTTCGTGACATGTATGTAATCCGTATTTAATAATTGGACATGATATCCCGGCCATAAATTAAAAAAAAACCCTTTTAGATGCTACATTTCTAGAGTATACCCGTTGGTAAGTTACTTCCACCATCCTCCAAATATCGTCTCATTCGTTTAAAAAGTTTCTATTTTGAATTGTCTCTCCGAAAATATTTTACCCGGTATAAACAGTAGGCCTTGCAAATCAAACTGTTAAGACATACACCCAACAAGTCAACAACCACTTTCAATGTGCATGGAACGAACGTACAAAATCCATAAATAACGACCTCATCTTTTACCATTTCAAACTAATAGATATGCATATATCTCAATACACGGATGTGTCGGTAATATTATAAACTGACATAATATACAGTGAAGTTAAATTGGAAAAATGATATCTAAAAAATTGAGAAATGTCTGCGCAAGTGAGTTAATTCAGAAATTAGTATATGGAGTAGATTGAATTATGTCTTTTTAAGTAAAAGGTTTACTAAGAAATGCGGGTCTTATGCTGCCCAAAAAAAGCTGGCAGAGGTGCAGAGTAGAAGATACTACTACTCCGTATAGGTATACCAAATATTGTGATATATCTAATGGTACTCTCTTCGTCCCTTAAAAAATACCCCAAATTCTTTTTAGGGTTGTGCCCCACAAATAATGCCCTTTTTTTGTGAAAGTTGGGTTAAAAAGCAAACCCATAAATCACTTTGCTTGGGCAACTGATCTTGGTTATTTAGGCCTAAATCAAACGGGTCCATGCACTAATGACTCCCTCCCTCTCTTAAGCTTCATTTCATCAAAACTAATGTGTTTTCTTTAGAGCTATCTGTAACGTTCCACGTTCTATATCCTCTAAATTTTCATATCTAAATCATATTCCCTGTTTCCTCCCTCGAATTTTTCTACCATAATCTTTGTTGCATCTTTCTCTTTCTCCTAGCTGTTTTTTTTCCTGCGAAAATCTCCGTATATTCTTCCTTCATCCTGTCATGTGTTCTAAGTTTGAACCTGCTATGGGTTCCTGAGAACTTGATACAGTACCTTGGTTTATGACATTTTGGATAGTTGGATACCCTGTACCCTACTGGACAAATGCTGCATTTGGTCCTTGTTGTCCAAACGTTGTCTCTAGTCTTTGCTGCCCAATGGTTGCCTCCTCACTTTGCTGCCAGAAAACATGTGGTCCTTGATGGCCAATTGTTGCCTCAGCCTGGATGGAAGTGGCCTCTGAAAGTGCCTGGTTGCCTGTTGCCTCAGTTGAAAATATATTGCTCGACATAAAGCCACCAAGGGACACCTCACTCTCTAATGGATCTATCATTGTTGTTAACTCTATGATGATAAAATCTAAGAGTTAGTAGAACTAAACTCCTATATTCAATAAGTGCTTTGCAACAGTTTTATATCTATGATTCTCTTTTTATATAAATGTAAACTTCTTAAATCAAAAATTCTAGATATTTAAGAATCATAGTTAATATGAGGCCTTCAAACTCCAATCTGAAACTTTTCGTTGCTTCAAGAAGAAAATATTTTAAAAATTAAAAAATAGCTTTAAATAATTGAGGAATCATAGGTTCGGATGAAAGTTATGTTTAGTTTGGATGAAAGTTATCTTTTCAAATCTTTTATATTTCACCAAATGTTGCATTCCAAGCGACGCCAAAAGATAACCCTCGTACAAATTAAATTTGTAAAACTACCAACACATTATTTTCTCCAATATAATATATGATAGCCTATAACAAAACCATAGTTTCTATACACAAACACCAACCCAGTTTTCCAACAAAAATGGATGATCAACTGTGAAACTATCATTGTGGCATGTGTTCGTGGATGACTTTCATTGCATTTTTATTTTACTCGTAGGTCTATCCCTAATCCTAAAGCCAGATATCTCCCTAACCGTGCTTTTACAGACCAGAGACTCTATATAATCAATATAGGATATTAATATTATTTTTCAATAAATTGGTGACTATTTTTTTTATTGATTTAGAGTACCTGTAAAAATGGGAGACCTAAAAGAAACAAAGTATATTACACTATTTGGCAAAGAAGCAAAGATTGTTACAGATATGCAAGCTTCCTATATTAAAGCATTTGCTAGTAATGTAAGTCTACAATTTGTCAATTTCATTAAGATAAATACAAAAAATAACAAGTATTCGTTCTACTCTAAGGAATATGGAGACATCTTCATAGAAGAAGAAGCGCATTAGCATCCAATGAAATAAGAGTTGCTATAATTTTTCAAAACAAATTGAAGGAAGAATTTTACTTTCTAAAGTAAGATATTAACAACTTCTAATCATCCAATCAATCAGTTGTTAAGATTTTTTAGTCAAACTATATTTAATGTTAAAAATCAATCTTCTTCAGTTTTATTTATCAAATATTAATTGTACAAACACATGCTAGTAGCCTTTATTTTAAATGTTTTAAAGGACTGAAATTTAGGTGAGAAACTGAAAATAACCCAAAGGTGACAAAAGTTTCACCTTTGGGTGGGAATTCGAAAATTTGGTAAAACTTAGAAAAGCAGCTGAAAATTTAATGGAGGGAAAATACGGATTTTCTTTGTTTTACTACTTTATTGAATGTAAAAAGTGAGAAAAGTTGGCAACTTTTTTTGTCCATATTAACAAGTTTGACTTTGCTTAATTAAAGTACAAAAAGGCTACAAATCATTCCATTTTACCCCACTTTTCCTCTTACTTTTAAAAAATGGAAAAAATTACTTTAAGCATTTTTTAAGGTATCGAGGGAGTATTTTAAACCTTATGAAATAAAATCTAAATGATATTGTATTGTATAAACAAGAAATGAGATATTTAAACATATAAAATGAAAATTTTTGAGGGGAATTAAAAAAAAAAAGACTTATTTTAACAAAATCATAAGAGAGCTGAAGAAAAAATTTAGATTACATTTAAACTAAAACAAGAAGAGCTAAGAGCTTTAGCAGCCAAATCATTGGCTTGTTGAACTTGAACTCATGATTCTCATGCCACCTGAATTACAATACACTGTTGAAATTTCATGAAGTGTAGTACCAAATCCTTAACAAATAATTATTGAACATAAATGACAGATTCGAGAAAAAATTGCGATACAAAATTATTCCAAAGTCGCACCACATGACTTTCTCCAATGACTTGTTTTGAGTGTATAAACAAGCTGTAGAGATTATCTCCCGTAAGTTCACTAGGCTGTCAACATTTCATTACTAAGAATTTGACACTATGACAATTGACAACAAGTCAACGTGAATGGCACAAAGCTACCCTTTTCTTCACTCGGCATAATCTATTTGGCCACTTGGGCAAGTATATCATACCTTCAAATTTTGGATGATTGACTTGTTGAGAGATAGGAACACAAACTTGGAAATAGAAAGAGAGGTTTTGTCATGTTTCCAAGTTTGTAACAAACATTGTAGACGAAACATATTTAGAATGTAAAATCATCCTTATAGCCTAAGTACAAGTATATAATGTTATAGTGTTGTTTGTTACAAGTACTACGTTACTTCCCTACCACACAAACCTTCAAAAACCACAAATAAAAGGGGGAATAAAGTTATGATTTATGGATTAGAAAGATGGCTTTTCAAAATGGATAAAAAGCTAAATGAATAATGATTTCTAACACAATAGAGAATCAGAGATCAAGACCTGGCCTTCAAGATTAAAGTATTGTCTGAGTCCACAATTTTAGTTTACAGTTGGAGCATTATCAGCACCTATGTAGGGCAGTGACTTTGAGATACTTTTATAAGAACAAAACTTTAATTATGGGCCATATCAACAAGATGATATTAAAAAATAATTATGTCACGATTATGACTAATGACACTCTATAAAAGTAGCCTCAAAATTCCCTAGCTAAACCATACTACTCATTTTTTGAGTAATTAGAGTCTTGTTCAGAGGTTTAACTAGAATCCTAAGTGCACTTAAATGACAAAGACTAAGAAAAGTTCATGTCAAATCCAAGTGACTAATGTCAAAATCTAAGTGATTGGTTGATGTTAACTATACAACTTTATGCCCATCGGTTAGTGTACCCAATTAGGCAAGCCAAAAGGGTCCACATGACACGGACACCCGGTTGTCCACAAACTTAGTTACTCTCCTCCAATAGTCTCTAATTCTCCTACAAGATGATTGCACTCATATGGTAGGGCAAGGAGGATGGGGGAGCATATTATATATTACTACTATACAATTGTGGCTTGTACTTTTATATTTTTTAATCTTATTTGTCTCTTTAATCACTTTCCATGTTGTTGTGTTAGGATGATATGATGCCTATGCAAAGAAGAGGAGATAAAAGATAGATTTAGATTTGAGGTAGGGATAGGAGATTTAGATTTGAGGTAGGGATAGGAGGATGACTTTCGAAGACTCACCTGACCAATCAATGTGGGGAACATATTGATATACAACTTCGAGATAGGTACAACAAAATGGGCATAAATAATAGAGATATACTCCGAAATAACTTAGACTATGAAGATAGAATATATGTTGCATAAGTTTGTTTTCAATAGCTTCAAACTTAATGAAGGGACTAGAAACATTTGTCTGTCTTCCAATATTTGACAGATTTCTCTTTTTGGAAAAGAATGACTTGTACCTATGGTCTTCAATCCCTCATAATCATGAAATGAAAGAGGTGGGTGAAGCAATCTTCAGATTTTTGTATTTGTAGATATGAGTAGTAAAAGATTGATTTGAACTCAATGAGAGGTATCCAGTTTGAGCCCTCAAAATGTTGCAACATAATAGGGTGATAGTTTTTTTGCCATTGGGAGTACAATTCAACTCCGACTCCAAAATAGATTAAGTTCAATAGAATACGAATGCTATACACCCTGCAACTTTGGTGTTTTTGGCTAAATCGGTATGTATAAACATAAATCGCAATAAACTAAAAGGATGATTAGATACAATACAATTGTTGACGTTGTGATTAAGGGGGTGAGGTAAACCTAGTTGGAGTGGACCATGTAAGATACAATCTTTCTACTTACAGTATTGTAACACCCTTGTGACGGAGTGTCCGGAATCTAGATAGTGCTAATAGAGAGGTCGTGGCAGTGAGTGTATGATATAAATTCCCCTTCCCAAATAATTTCATTGACCTATTTTTCTTATCGGTGAGGTGTCGGGGAGGGAGGGATAAGGATTAGATTAGAGGTCGTCCCTAGACCTGTTCATTGGGTCGATTTAGTGTTGAAATGAGTCACATTCAAAACGGGTCATGCAAATACAGAACGGGCCAAGTCGGGCCAGACCATTAAAAAAAGTATAATTTTTATCTATAGAAGGCGATAGTTTGTCTGTATCACTTCCAATATTTGGTAGTAAACAAGTAATTGAAAATAATTCATTACGTGATAGTGTTTAAAAGCCTTGGAAATTATTGGTCAATTATTAATCCGACTTGATTCATTAAAGACCCAATAAAATATAACCCTTTAAAAGACCGACTTAATTAAATCCATAATTAATTAGACCCTTTTACAAAAGAACCGGCCAAAAGCCCTTAATGGAGTCTTTCTCATTTGAACAAGTCTAGTCGTCCCGACTTAAGCAATGACCCTAACAGAGATAGTATGAGAGGAGTTGTGAAGTATATGTTATGTTTCTCCTACAAATTTGCAAGACTTTAAACGGTTGAGAGAGAAAGTGTGCTAATGTAATTTATATCCCATGTCGGAGTATCCCTTCGTTTTTGGCCCCTAACTCTCTTCTTTCTGATTTTTGTTGCCTGAACAAAAGGAAATATCTAAGTGGATTATGAATTTGTACATAGATAGGTCGTAAGGGTATCTCCTACCTTCCTCTCCTCTAGAAGCCTTCATGTTATATTTGCCAATGGAGGTAGGTGTAGATTCATAGAATCAAGACTTTTTAATCATCAATTTGAAACATTTTTGTTATGTCATTCTTTTTCCTCTTCCTGCATGCCATGGTGGTCATGTATACTTCACTTATATCTTAACTAACTCTTGTCTGTTGTAAATAAATGTTCTATGATCTTTAATTAGAGGTCAAGTTAGCTATTGCAAATCAGATGGAACTTTCTTGACCATTTGTTAGGAAGTAAAAAGAGTTTATATCAATTATCATTTCAGTGAAATGTCTATGTTATTTAATTATAGACCCTATACCATAAGATGTTTCAATGAATTTAATTGCCCAAGGAAAAGTATGATGGGGATGATATAGCGTCATTCAAGAAAATACAGATTAAGATCATAAGAACATGCATGAGCTTGTAATGTAGCAACACGCCTACACCTAATTCAAGACTGATTCATGCAATAACTTTTAAATTAAGGGCCAAGATCTCCTATGAAATATAAAAGTTAATCCATACATAGCCTAGTCCAAGAAAACCCTCTCAAAATCTTTACTGTACTATAACCAGCATCATATTAGCAAGTAAAAGCATTTCCAAGCTTATTGCTTGAAAGGTACTTTAAAAGAGACCATTTCATTGAGATATGTTAGAATTGAGGATTTATGGAGGATGGAAAGTAAAGAGAGAAAGGGAAGAAGCCATTGAAGATGTTGAGTGAGCAGTGAGTAAGGGATGAAGAGAGCAAGAGAGAAAAGTGAAGTTTTGAATTATTGTATTGTTGAATATGAACCCCAACTATTACAATTACAACGTAAGAAATGACCTCCATGAGTCATAAAAGGATGATAACTATGGATCACAAAGAAATGCCTCTAAAGGCACAAAGAAATGACCAACTATGGGTCTCAAAAGAAACGCCTCTATGGGCAAATGACCAATGGGTATCACTATGGACAAATGACCATCTATGGGTCTCAAAGCCTCTATGGGCACAAAGAAATGATATCAGAACATCACAAAATAGACCACCTATGGGTCATGATAAAATACTGCACAAATTGCAGCTCTAATGATAGGATAATCCAATACACTTTGCAGGATCACCAATATGTTGGAAGAACATGGGCTGGAAACCCTCATCAGTTTCCAACTGCATCATCCTAGCAGAAGACGACTATACATCAGGGTCTTCTCCAATAGCTTTTAATTGATACAACGCATGATTACCAAACTCCGACACAACAAACAAGAATTGAAGTGCTTTTCAACACTGAGATCAAAATATTCCCCTTCTATTAGTCCTTGAACCCAAGATTCACCAAGACAACATTCAACAATGTCAGTGTCTTCATATCCAATATTATTGCCTTTTTTTTGGCATATTCCAAAACCTTCAACGACTATTCCAGAAGGAGCAGCTGAAGTAGGATAGCCAACACCAACTACTAATATACACCATGGAGCATTAACATTATAGAGATCATAACAATATATCTTGAAATTAGTAGGACCAAAAGCTAGCAGATGGGATGAGTAAGTAGAGAACTGAACACAACAGACATTTGCAATGTTCTGGATTGTATGTAAACAATTTCTCTTGTTGAAGCTCCATCATTTGGTATTGCAACGTAATCATCTTTATCATTTCCAAACATAGTGCAGATTGCTTAGTAAAAGCACGCATTATTCCCATTAAAATCAACAAAAACACGCACATATCAAATGATATCAAATCAAACTGCGCTTCATCATTTGAAATTGAAATGTGACTATCTTAACTTTGATTATTCACAACATCATCAATCAATCAACCACATTCCATAGCAATTTCAAGAATTTCTCCAATGAATCAACAAAAAAAATGCTCAATTTACCCAAAATCCAAACTCCAAAAATTGGAATAAGAATCACCTAAATTTGTATAACTTTGATGAGGAGCTCACACAAAGCAGAAAATGCATCCCTAAGAATAACAGTAGACTCCGACACCTTTCCAGCACATATAACCATAGCCCAAAGCACCCAAAGTAGCAGCTGGAAGAACAAGAACCAACCAGCATACCTCCTAAGTAGCAATAGGATCAGTATAGCCAGACAGGAACAGTATAGTCAGACATATTCCCATTCTTGACATGGAGATGGAGTCCACCAATTCCACCAAGAAAACTTCCTTCTTCAGTAGATCAGACTAACTGTAGACAACACTCACATTACTAACAGTGGAATAACAGAGAATGAGGACTTTCATGCCGAGGATATCTTGAAGAATACGATTGATGTAATCTCGGACTGCCGTCATTAACACCATCTTCTTTGAATTCAATTGAATTTGGACGGATCTGTGGTTTCAAAGATTGATTTGATTTCCCAGATGTTTGGAGAAGATTAGTTAGTCGGGTAATTTGGACGGAAAACCTAATTTAGTGGTGGTCGTTGATACAAAGGAGAGAGAGAGAACAATGGAGATCTCAATTGAATTAAAGTCAAAGAAGATCACCAAAATTGATCAAATACAACAACGAAAGAAGAATTTCAGAATCTTGACTGAAATCAAAGAAGGATCAACAAAATCGAAAAATGGGTTTTTAAACCCATTTACATCAAAACGCAAGAGAATTGTATGTATTAGATGAGCAAACCAGTGTGAATCAACACCTGCTCTAATACCATGTTAGAATTGAGGATTTAGGGAGGATGGAAAATAAAGAGAGAAAGGGAACAAGCCATTTAAGATGTTGAGTGAGCAGTGAGAAAGGGATGAAGAGAGTAAGAGAGAAAAGTGAAGTTTTGTATTATTGTATTGCTGAATATGAACCACTGCTATTACAATTACAAAGTGAAGTATTTATACTACTAAGTAATATACTAAAACATAAACTCCAACAAGATCTCAATACAATACTGACACACTTGATTGAGCGTAGAATAAGTGGTTTTCAATTTTAAGTGACCATGACATGATTAATTTTTTTAAAAATATCTATGTAGCTCAAAACTATAAAATGGATAAGCAGTGCAAAATGTTGGCAGGTTCCTTAGAGCTCCCTTAATGGTGAACTTATAGCTTGTTCATGGGTGAAAATCCCACAAACACTCGACCAGACAAACAATGAAGCAAACATAATCATATATGATCTTAAAAGATTCGTTTTAATATATGTTTTTTAAATATAACTTTTTATAAGTTTTGCTAATATACAATTGAAAGTATTTAAAATTTAAGTTTGCTTTGGAATCTGTGCAAAAATAAATGAGAAGAACAAAAAGAAACAAAAGGAGTATTTGATATCATCTATGAATATTCAATTAGATAGAATTTGAAGTAATATAAAAGTATTTAAAAAAAAAAAGTAATACCTGAGACGTGAACAGAGACACTAGTAAAGTATAAAAATGGATCTCACAAGTCAACAAATCTCACATACATACTTTCAAATGCAAATTGCACAATTAGCGAACATGCCACCAGCCACCCAGACCCACCTCGTTTTCCATTAAAATGCACAACTAATAAATAAAACCAGAATTAAGAGTCAAAGCTTAGTAGTTATACTGTATTTTTTTTTCTTTCAAAAAGCTCATATAGACAGAAATAAGAATGGAATCTAGAACACGAAGCCAGTACCGGACGTGTAATAATAGTCATCTCCATTGAAGATTACAAGACTTGAAACCTCAGCTCTAATTAGATAATTTAAAAAAAAAAAAAAATTCTCCAATTTAAACCTACTAGACTGCAAGATTTGCAACCAAAACCGCCAAAGAGTAATCAGGTACCCTCATTCAATCACTGAAACAGCTCCAACCCAGCTACAGCAAGCAATAACATTAGGGATGTTAGGATGAAAAGCAACATCTATGTAGGGCTGATCATAAGCCCTATATTTTCTTTTAGAGCTTGGAAGAGTTGACATGCTAAAAATAAATATCAACGTCTGAGGATCCAGATGCAAGAATTTCCCCATCCAAATTGAAACAGCACTTGATAGGGAATCCAAAAACACAATAGCTATTAGTTTCCATTTGACTGAGCCACAAAACACAGTTCAAAAGGATGACATCTAAAACTAGGGCATGTATAAGCTTCCAGATAAACCTATGATGCTATCATTATTAGTATTACTGGTAGCAACAAGTAAATAAGTAAGACTATTCTAGGAGTGGACCCTCCAAAGATGGGATTACATTGAGTTAATATATAGAAGAGTTTAAAATGAGGACATTAATAGTGGTGGTTTTTAGGTTATGGGATGGATAGTGGGCTGACTAGTGAGATTATCCTAGTCAGACCTGCCGGAGTGTGAATGTTCCTTTGCTAAAACACATAGCTTCGTGATTTTGCAAAAATGACTCGCACTCCATAAAGTTTCGGAAAAAGCTTGAACAATCAAGGTGTGGAACATACAACCTACCATCGGGATTTCCTAACAGAATACTAGGTGGGAAGAATAGTCCCCCGATTCTTCGAAGGATCTCAAGAATACTTTCATTCGAATCTACTTCCGTTCCCGTGGTGCAACCAACAAACGAAGTCCCTGTCACTGTTGCTGACGGAGTTCTCCCTCTACTCGAAGTGGTAGGTGGACTAAAGGTAAATGATCTAGTGCCCCAGTGATGATGTACGTGGACGACCTTGCTAGCCTAATTCTAGACTCTTCTGGTCCCTTGGTTGCTTTGGACCATGAGAAATCCTTTAGCACAAAGAATAAGGTGAACCTAAGGTTCAACGAATCAAGGCCGGACAAGCATTCGAAATGAATTAAGACGTGGCAAAGATGATAGAAGATTGGAGAGAGCAAGTTCTTAGAGGTACCGTCCCTCTCCCAGGACTGTAGCAAACCCCATCGAGACCAAGGAGAAGCATTGGGTGAGGCCCAACATGGTTTGTGTCTAGGTGGCTGGATCAAAACACCAGCTCCACCAAACCAAACGAGCCTACGGCGCCAACTTTTGTCCTAGAAACAGAGTGCTACAGAGCGTTGTGATGCACCAGCAATGAGGATCATGCATGCAGGAGACAATGAGGTAATTGTGATTTCTGAGAATGAAACAGATGCCCCATATTGAT
The DNA here is from genome assembly GCA_026401315.1 of Dysphania ambrosioides. NCBI lineage: Eukaryota > Viridiplantae > Streptophyta > Magnoliopsida > Caryophyllales > Amaranthaceae > Dysphania > Dysphania ambrosioides. The sequence continues at coordinate 25,009,646 of CM048666.1, forward strand.
GCTAATTGATGAGCACATAGTGCACACTAAACCATGGGTAACTTGGATTGATTACAAGTTCAGTGGCGATGAAGAGGTGGATTGGACTCTGACCACAGTGGTGCAAGGACCAAAACTCTGGGCCATTTGCGCCATGAAGTCTGTGCATTGCAGGTGGGATGCCAGCAAAATATTTCCGTTGCTTTCATTACAAACATTTTCCTTGTTTATGCAATGTTCTGTTAGATGTTTTTACTTTTTAAAAAAATTAAAAAAGTAAAAACAACATATCGTCCTTCGAAATGAGACTCACCAGTGTCAGTTGCTATCCAACAATTCTCGCATGGCATTAGGAAGAGAGAAATATAATCACCGCTCACAACCAAGATTTCATCTTTTGTCAAGGACTAGCATAAGGAATCGACTACAAATTCTGGTTATTTCCCCCATCAGTTTATCTTTGGGTTATTTCCCTATCCTTCTTTTGAGTTTTCTTTACCGTAACAGTTAGATGAATCACCTTTTCCTCAAATCTGAAGAGCAATTTCTCTAGAAATTCATAATTTCAAAACTCTGAAAAAGAAAATGAAGGGAAAAGGAATGGTTTTTCTTTAAGAGGGCATGGGTGGCATGAAAAAGTAAACTAGATAAACTCCAGTGCTTTTCACTCCTTTCTATCCCATAATTCATAAGACGCAAGGCTCATAAAAACATTAAGGCATGCACCCAAAAACAGGCAACATGTCCCTCTCACTACCTTATCACTCCAAACACATGAAGCCATATGCTTTATTTTTCTTATAAACATATTCTGGCTTTCATTTTAATAACTATCGGGTGAATCCTTCATTTGAAATAACATGTAATTAAAAACAATAGTCAATTTATAGGCCTCCATGCTTTACAAACGGAGGGGAAGTAAGCTACGGCCGAATAGTATGTTAATTGGAGTTCCTGAAGAAAAAAAAGGTAGAGTTGCTAGCACTAAAAAGACATCTATTGTATTTTCTAATGATTTTATTTTTTATTTCATAACTTATCACAATATTCTAACTTTGGTACAATAAGGTTTAAACCAAGTTTTAAGAAGTACCCAGCACTCTAGCAGGTTGTTATTGAGAGGTCTTACCTTCCCTATTAGGTAACAATGATTCAGATAAAATCATAATAGGAGCCATACTTAAACTTCATTATATTATGCTATACTTCAGTTTAGAATTCACAAGTATTGAAGTCCCACCTTGTTTCTAACTTTTAAGGGAATCACATCTATTCAATGTAGAGGTTTACCCACAATATCAATTCTATTGCAGGACGATACCTGGTTATTAAGTGGGTGAATTTAAGGTTGGCGGGTCGATGGCAGGTCCAGTCATTAAATGGTCACTTCATATTGGACCATAGTGGTTGAGGTCATAATCCAAGGCAATGGGTCAATTATAGGTGGGTCGAGAAACTTATAAGAAATATGAGAAAGGAAAGATATAAAGGTAATTTCATGCAAACACTTAACTATTCAAGTACTTATTTACACTTCATTTATTATTTTTTCCTAAATTATTGGGCTATTATGTCGACTCTAACCCTACTCCTAGAGATGGGCATAAGACATGTTGTGCCGACCATGGGCCATGCCAACTCGTGCCTGTTAGGTCTGGCTAAGGTCATGCCATATTTCTCAAAAACTTGGCCGATACTCAATAGCCTAGCACGGCCCACGTGACTGGTGTATTGTTTGTTGTATTATCTGTGTTGTGCTGCTCTACTATTTCTTTTTTTTAAAAAAAATAAAGTGCAGTATAAAATCGAAAAAGACAATTAATTATATTATAAGAATATAATATTATCAAAAGTAAAAGTAATGGTAAAAAAAATAATATTAATAATAACAATATTATTAAAGTAGCATGCCTCATTCTTTTTGTTGTCCTAAGCACATCCCACATACACCGACGGGCCACAGTTGTGCTCGTGTCACTCCAAAAACATGTCATGCCTACTTGGCCCACAGCCAACACGGCCCCCATGTCCAGCTCTACCTAAACTCATTGGAATACCCCACCTAAAAACAAGGTCAACATGGTCCCAAGGACCTTTACATATATATTTAAAGGGTTTTTCTCTCCCCATTATAGTGTGTTTAGATAGTGAGTTACGAAGAAAGGGAAGGGAGGACGAAATCTCATCCCCTTTGTTTGGATGAGGGAGAAGAGAAGGGGAGGTGAAAATAGCAAAACCTATAGGCATGTTCATTATAGTTAGTTGGTTTGACACGAAGAGTCAAAGATATACTTTTTCTTTTGTTTGCCGCTCAATCTCCATTGATAGAGATTGAATCACGACCACCACCTATTCCTTTATACTCATACCACCACTTCTTTTTCCTCAAACACCACCGGAATCCCCTTCCCAACAGCCACAATTGTAGTAGTTAATGAGAGAAGCATCAAACCAAAATCTAATTTTTCAAATTAGGGAAAATTACTCCATATTAGTTACAGTTTCAATCTATTTTAAAAAGAAAACCAAAGGAATCGCACGTAATTAAAACCCAATATTGAATTAGGGGTTTCTATTGAATAGAGACAAAAAGGAGGAGAGAGACCAGAAAAAATGAGGAGAGAATTAAAAGTGAAGGGTGATATTAGGGGAAGTTTAATCTTTTCACAATTTTTTAGGTTTATAATACTATTTTACTTCCAAATTCCACCAATTATGGAAGGGTTGATTCATTAAAGAATGACAGGTCATGAATCCCTCCACATCCTTTCTTTCATTTCCCGTCCTCCTTGTATTTGCTAACCAAAAAGAGGAAACTACTTCCTTTATTTCCCTTCCCTCCAAATCCCCCCATCCAAAGTCTAAGTACAAGTTATTTTCACATTTTTACTAACCCACGATTACATCACAATCCCTTTTTAAGATTAGCCTTTGCAATTGTACCAAAGTCTTCCGAGCAAAATCATCCAATTATAAGCAATATTTACCATCAAAATATACATAATCCAAACGCTTTAAATTTCATTAGAGTTGTACTTCCATAAGATGTTTTACACTCACAAATTCAAGGTAAAATGAATATGATAAAATTCTAATTCACTATCTTAAACCGATACAAGGTCACTAGAAGCTTCTACATTTTAAATAAGCCGAGTTTCTACTATCTTCAATCTAGGATTCTAGCAGCTTAATTAAAATCAATAAATGCCGAAAAAAATATATAGTCCGCTTCCAATCAGATTCAAGGTCTTCCTTTCTCCATTTTGCCACACTTTTAAACAAATAGCAACAGAACAAGCATAACTCTCACAACTAATACAGATGACATCTTCAAACATGATGAAGAATAAATTGAAGCATAAACCATTACTACCACCTACATCTTATACGTGAATACAATAATTGTGATCTAAGTAATAAAGATAAATGTCTGAGAAACGTGTTAAGTAGGAATTAAGACCAAAAAAAATTATCAAGACCACCAGCTTTCATGAGGCAACTTATCTATAAAATCTAAGAACTTCCAACCATATCCTCACCTTATCCTTTAACTCCAGTTTTAAAAAGCGGTTCTATCATAAAAAACTTAAAACCTAGACAATGAGAAGCTACAGCCTCTACACCATTTCTTTGGAAGTGCATCGCCGAATCGCCAAAGGAACCATCATTCCACAATTCAAGAACCCCTCTGTTCACACTTGTTTTCCATGTCTCATACAACACTAATGATTAGAGCCAAAAAGAGAAAACTCCAAGAGTCTAGACATAGAGCAAAAGATTATTTAAAAACTCTTACCCTTCTGACATTAACTACACAATTTGCTTTCTAAGCTCAACTCAAACAAACTAAATGAGGGTTGATTGATATACTTTGCTTATACCTTGTACAAAAACCAATTGCAAAAAAAAAAGCTCATTTCTTGAGATAAATTCTTGGTTGGGATTGGTTTCTTCTCTTTGATAGTGATCCATGTGAGAAAAGAAGCTTAATAAGGAGTTATTGTTGAAAGGCTAAGAGAAATTTCTACCAAAAACTTGCAAAAACCCTTGAACGCGAAGGAGCACCTCCTATTATCACCAAACAATCATTCTTCTAAAACTAACCTCCTCAGCAAAAATTACTTGGAGAAGCCAACTAAATCTGCTTCTTAATCATAAGTCCAAGAAGTAACATTTCGAGAGAAGATTTAACAAATACGGAAATGTTGTCGTCGACTAACCAGCTAAGAAGTGATAAGCAGGTTGCTTCAAGTACACTAAGGTTTTTTGCTTATCATATCTAAACTCCAAACAATTTTTTGTAAACTTAATTATGATTTATGGCCTGGAAATGCACCCTTAAAATCACAAGAAATTCACTTCAACTGTGTTTTTGTGGGTCAAACTTGGGGGACATAAGGTAATTTTATACCTAAATTATCCTTTGTACTTTCTCAAAAAATCCCCTACCCAAACAAAGAATGAAAAAGAGCCTAGTAACTTGTATGATATAATAGGGAATCTATAAGAAAATGGTACCTATAATAGGGAATCTATAAGAAAATGGTATCGTAAAGATACCACATGCTAAGAGAAGCTTAAATTAGATGCTTGGCCAAAAATAACAAAAAAATGAATTGAATATAATTAGTCCAACTCAATCCTAAACAGCTATATACAATCAACATCATATAAAAGTCAACAGATCTTAGGAACTTGGGCATATATATGGAGCAGTTTATGTGAAAAAAGTTAATCCAATCCATCATGGGAGAGAAAACCTAACCATGACTTGTACGCCAATGCACAACATTGATTGCTTTCACATGCCCAAGTAAGTCAACAGACAACCATGGTAATTTGTTCTCCTCTATTTAAATACTTGCTTGCTTCCTCAAAGAAAAAAATATATCTTGATGGCAGAGACACATATGCACTTGATATACTCCCCATTTCTGCCAAAAAAGTAAAAGTGAGTTAGAGAATTTACTCAGCTTTCAGATATTTAAGAGTACTTCTTCTGGAAGTGTGGAGGCCAAGTGAAGGTGTCATTCCCCCTTTGAGTTAGGCATACTTAAAGAAGAAATGAGGGAAATACACGTTCGACACCTGGGGTACAGAAGAAGAATTAAGAATTGCAGTTATGGCACAGGCTTCAAACACATACATCCACTTCGCTAAATTGGAAATATTTTTCACAAAACATCTTACTAAACCTCTTGTTTTCCCACAATAGTGACCCAAGGTCAACACTCTTACTTTTCACCTATACATCACCGGCTCACTATATATCCTGTCTCCAAATTATTACTTCTTCCATTTAACTTTTTTTACTTTGAGGTTTGTGAGGAAATACAAAAAGAGGGTCTCATTTTCTCTCCCTTACTTTTGCATTTTATTAAAAGAAACTGCATCTAAAATGGGAGAAAAGACCCAAGAGAGACATTAATGGAAAGATTTAGATCATAGGCAAACAAAAGGAAACAGATATGTAAGGAAAGAGTTTCTTCTTCACTCGAAGTCTTTACAAGGAAAAAAAATCAACGGTATATCTATTATAGAACAAATACAAAACTCTTTGTCCCATCAGAAAAACAAAGAGGTTTAGCTCATTAGATCTGGCTTTCATGTGTTTGGAGCATTTCTTATACTGCTAGTATAGATAGAAAAAATAATCAAACGGAGCATAAAAACAGATGATGAGGTATGTATCAATAGGAAACCACTTAATCTTCTCTTGATTCGTGTGCAAGTCAGGCAGCTTCCTGCCCAAATGGAAAAAGGATCATGTCTTGCCCTTTGGTTTAAAGTAGTAATCTTAGGACATTTTTTGGGCAAAGAGCCTAAGAAGAAAGATGTTTCTTTGACCAAAAGTTAAAGGCAATCATAGATTCTCTTACAGAGCTACAACATTCATACACAAAGAACCTACAAGTGATTATTGACAGGCTCATAAAACAAATAGAAATGGTTAAACAACTAGGTATCATAAACTTATAATGAGAAAATACAAAGTTCAGATCTGTTTCAGCTTAGGATAGGGGATATGATTATATGAAGGCGTGTTGATAGTTTAAGGGAGACAGATACAGAGATCACAGTGCTTGACCCTAAGATTTACAGGTTGGAGATCTCATTCTCATCCAAAGGAGCTTAGGGAAAGCCAGAAGGACATAAATTTACGGCATTACTTTAGAGCAATGACCTTAGTAAGGACATAAGCAACATAGAAAGAAGAATGTGGTTGAGGAAGGTAAGAATAGGAAACGATCGTTATGTATGAAGATGGAAATAGTGATAATTATATCCATGGAGTTTGGTAGAGATGATGGCTAGACATTGGTACAGGAGATATAAATCAATCCAAAGAAGTTCAAGTAAAAGCAACTTCATTCTCCATCTCTTGCACCAACTTGTTCTCAACTTTACTTATAGAGTAGTTTTCTTTCTACTCAAATTACCTTTCTTGGCTCCATTCCATATTAAATGTTCCCCATACAACACAAATGTTCCATTTAGATTTACTTTTCCATACCCAAACCTCTCGATTCATTACATCAATTCCTTACCATTACTGTCTAGTGACCCAAACTCCCCCTTAACATTTAGTCCTATTCAAAGTTTCAGACTTTCAAAACTAGTTTTAAACTCGTACAATGCACAAGATCCTACTCGTGTCAAGGAGCGAAAACAAACATGAGAGACACAATGAAATAGTCTTTAGTTCAGACAAACAACCACAAGAAGTTGGATTGATAATTTTCCTCCAACAACGTCTCAGTCTTCCTTCAATCAATAATAGCACGCATACAGTCATACTCCACAAGTGTTGTATTACCTCCTCATATACAATAAGATCGGTAAAATCCTAATACTTTAGAAAATGCTTTCATTACCTACTCCTCCATCCATCCATCATCGATAATTGTTAAAATTTGTTATTTTGCCACCAGTTCCTACTACATTACACCTAAAACCTCCACAATATCGCGCACGTTCCATTCTAAGCATCATAATATAACACTCCCAACCCTAAAACCTCAAACTATCAACCCAAACCGTGATTCCGGTTGAAACGATTAAAATCACTAGCATTTCACAATATAAACTCATGCCTAACCCCAATTAAATTCCTAATTTCACAAGTTTACTCCATTATTCAATTAAATTTCATGTGAACTGAACCAAGCAATTTCAACAAACAAACCAAAAAAATGAACGAATTATAAACTAAGCGAAAATTAGGGCATACCAGGTGAGGAAATGAAGGGAGGAGGAGGTGGTCGAGTGGTGTGGTTGAAGAAGAAGCCATGAGATCTTTCTCTCTCTTCGAGATGTACCTTCCATTCCCAGGAACTGGAGCACCGATTTGGGGGATCAAAGTTGGAATCTGGAAAGCGGACTTGGAAAATGCTGAGAAGTCGGGTTTGGGCCGCCTAAATGGGGGAGGGACGATTCTACTGTTCGAAAATGAAGGGAGTTGGATTTTTGAAGAAGCTAATGCCCTCTCCAAAATATATTGCGGCTTCTTCACTTGTGGGCTTGTGAATTCTTATGGTGTGTTTTCTCGGGAAATGGCAAGGGCATTGTTAAAGTTCGCCATTGTTAAAGCTAATTATCCGTATTTTATACATTTTTTTTATCACATTTGCTATTATTTTATATAATTTTTATTTATCTTACTTTCACTTTCACTCTCATTTTCACTTTCTTTCACTCTCGAAAGGGCATTACTCCTAACCCGGACATTAGATTGACGTTTTTAAAACACTTATTTTAGGTTCATGTACTCATCCGTAAAGCCGCAAAGTTGTTCGATGTTGGGATTATGAGATTTACTAAACAAAGAGGGGACATAACTATAATCATGGGATTTTAAACGATGTGATTTTTTATAACTGTGTTTTTTTTTATTTTTTTTTCGATATCTACAAGGCACCAAATATCTAAAGGAGATTTGGCATACTAATTTTGCCAAAAAAAAAAAAGACCTTTAGAAGGAAAATTGTGAAACTTTTCTAATTTTACCTACTAATACTAATTTTAAAAATAACTAAATCATACTAATTAAGTGAACTTGTTCATACTTACTAATTAATACTAAATACATTAACATAAATTAATTATTTCCATTTTGTTAAATAAATATTAATTACTTTATTTATACTATTTATTTTATGATTATTTATTCCTAAAAAAATATGAATAATAATCATAATTAAACATGATAAATAATAATTACTAATTATAAAATACTAATATTTTAAATTCAAGTACTCCCTTTGTTCATTTTTCCTTCCCATTTGAAATCAAGAAAGAAACCAAGATAATATTAAATATTATTAAAATTCTATAAAATAATTTAAATTAATCTAAAAATAAGAATATATACTATTTAAAAATTAATGCAAGTGGGTTGTGCATTAAATAAGTAGTGAAATTTCTAAAGTTTATGACATTAAATAATTAAAAAATCAACTAATGGGCTACATATCACATGGATAGTGATCCTCGCCAAACTTTTTCACTCAATCACAATATTAAACTAAAATAGAAGGATTGCAAATGATATCAACATTTTGAAATTTTGAGATGGGAAAAATAGGAAGAACAATAAAGAACGGAGGAAGTACTAATTATCATTAATTGTATACCAATTACTACACGAAAATACTATTTGTTTTTTAACATAAAAAAACGTAAGTGGACGATTCTACCATGGTTGAATCGTTCACTTTGTACGGTTCTTCCATAGAGGAATCGTTCACTTTGGACATACAGTTCTACCTTGGGACAGTTCTACCATGTAGGAATCGTCTACTTCGGATGGTTTTGTATAATTTGTTTCATAAGCTACAAAAACAATTTTAAGTATGGGTAGTGTGGTCAAATCACTAGTAAAATAATAATGATTTACGGCTAAGAATATGCGGCGTAAAACAAAAAAGCCGCATTTTAATAACCGAAATAGATAATATGTGGTGGGTTAGCGGTTAAACCGCCGCTTTTTAATTACGACCCAATTAATAAGCGGCGTATTTATAAGGACCCGCCGCATTTTAGTAAGAAAACGACATTAATATGCGGCGTAATTCTAAGGACCCGCCGCATATTAATCATACCCTAGCTAAATAAACAACAGCACGTGTATATCCCCGCATTTCTTCAACCTTTATTTTTATTCCTTTCAGTTGCGCCCTAACCCTCACTAGTACCGTAATAGTTCCCTTAACTCACATTCCTAAATCTTCCCTTTGCCGGCACCCCATTCTAACCCACTCACCCACCGCCTCCTTCATTTGTGCCCTAGCCCTCACCGTCGAGAACACCCCAATGTCGTGCCCAAGCACTATTGTCGTCTTCTCCTCACCGTCTCCTCTCATAATGTCGTTCATTTCTTCAAGGTGAGTCTCCCATTTTGTTCTTCATTTTTTATATATATTTTGATTCTTGCTATTTTGTGGGTTTTGGGTTTTGATTCATTAGTGCATGAGGTTCGTGGGTTTTGGGGGTTGCTAAGGATACTTGCTATTTATTTTTCTATATATGTATAAGAAGAGTTTCGTGGGTTTTGTGTTTTGGGTGTTATACGTATAGGAAGATTTGTGGGTTTTGGGTATAGGATTTTATACATGTAGGAAGATCTTTTTGCCGAAATTAGTTTGAATGATTAAATTATTTAGTGTTTTGTAGCTACTTGTTATAGTGGAATATTCGGTCTAGTTTACTAGTTTAGGTAATTTACTAGTTTATAAGGTAGTTTACTATTGAAAATGTAGATATAGAATAGAATGGTGATTCATAGTGAATAAATGAGTAAATGGGTGAGAGAATGGAAATCAAAATAATGGAATGTCGATTGCTTTTGTAGATTAAGTGATTGAAGAGGACACAAATTCTTCTGGTATAAATGAAAATGTGAATTGCATTTGTAGGGTGGCTTAAGAGGTTATGAATAAATCAAAGGGAAAAGCCTCTACTTGTAATAATCCAACTTAATAGGATGAGGACTAAAAACTAGTTTGTGACTTTGTGAATAAGAAATGACAATGCCACTTAAACTTGGCAGAATGTGGCATTGAAGAGAATTTAAGGAGATCTAGAGATGCATAGCAAAAATGCAAAAGCTAATAAAGAGGTTTCGAGTGATGAATGAAGGTAGAGCATGATTACATAGGAGGCATAAGATATCAAGCTATCATACTCTGGTAAATTGATTAATAATGAATATATCATAATCTAAAGATTTACACTATAATGTCTGTTGTCTAGACCTTATATTATTGCTATATATGGATTGGCTTTGTTTGAAATGCGCTTTTATACTTCTAAATTTGTGTAATTTGATTACATTGTTGATATACTTCAACTTTTATGGAGTAATTAGTAAGAAAGAAAGATAAAATGAGATAAAAAGGTATATTAAAAATGTTTAGGAATTAGGCATATAATGTACCACTAAAGTAGGTTAATTATAGTAGTTCAACAATCTATATTATGATGTGTTTATTTTGCTCTTCTATTTTATATTATGTTGTATTGATTGTGGTTGGATTTAAATACATATAAACAAATTTGGAAATCGATTTTCAAATGTGGGAAATGTTGGGAAATGTAGGAAATGTTGGGTTTACAAAATGACGTATTTACCAAAAAACATGTCATAAAGACTTGAAATACATTGATTTGAGTTAAAATCGGTCAAATGGAAGGGGTTTTGGATAGAAAATGCCATAAACATTTGAAATACATCGATATGAGTTAATATAGGTCAAATAGGGCAGTTTTGGGTCAATATTGACCTATTTCGCCTATAATATGGCCCAAATACTTCGAATAGGACGATATGAGTCAAAATAGGTCCAATGGGAGCTGTTTTGGGTAGAAAATGACGTGTTTACCTTGATTACATTGATTTAAGTCAATATATATAGGTCGGATTCGTAATTGGGACCATATGTCATAAGTTAGTGTCATATACAACTTTGGGTGAAAAATGGCGTGTTTGAACTATACTTTTCAAATAGATTACATTTTATATATACTTTAATGATATGGTATCAATCTTAGGTATGCAAAGGATTCAATGAGGAGTTCTTCTCTACTGAAGAAATCGATGTCGTCCGCAACAAACTTGTCAAGTATTGGACAAATAACTTTTTTTAGATTATGCACATTACCTTTTTGTGTATTTTAAGGATGATAACATGCATTTTGTAGTTTTTTATACATTAATTTCATTTATTGGGTCGTAACTTAATGGGTGATTTTACGACCCTATTAGTATATAAATGAGATATGTGTCATCATATGTATATGGACACTGGTTGGTGTAATTGCAAATGTAATAGCAGGTTTGAATTTGGAAATTTAGGCGTAGTAGGGATCAAATTAAAGCATACAAAAAAACCACCAAATTAATGTGTTAATAAGCCGCGTATTATGCCATAAACCGCCGCAATTATATACCCGCCGCATATTAATAATAATTTGCGGCGTAATTTTTACACCGTAAATTAAATTGATTAATTTTCTATCATCCTAAATGTTGCTAGCCTTTTGACGACAAATATAGTACTAAAAAACTTGTCGTAAATTAAATAATTTCTACTAGTGAATAATGTGCAAAATATGTATTTTACACGGGCGACAAATATATATTAACGGGAGATGTTTAGAGATTCACACTAACAAATATACTACTACGGTATTACATACGGAGTACTTTGTAAGATTATTTCGAAACTACGTGGGTTCTCCCTTCTCTTCCTCCATTACTTATCTCCACACTTCAATTATTGTCCATTCCATGCGTTGTGAGTTGTGACTAACGAGAACGAATAAATTTGTTATGTAGATTAAGTAGTTCGACCACCCTAGTGTTTAGCGTTAGGTTTAAGGTTTCAAATGAGTCAATTGATAAGTTCTCGTCAAATCATAATGGAGTTATATGTTGAAAATTGGGTTGGTGTGGTTTATGTTTTATAGCAGCCTATGAAGAGATATGAACATATAGCTTTAGAAGATTAATCATAAGTAGAGATGGGCATGAATAAGGCTGGCACGCGGGCCGAACAGGCACGGCACAACACATTTTTGGCCCGGCATAACATGAGCATAATCATGGCACAACACGCTGTTTGTGGAGTGGGCCGCAGGTTAGGCTACAGATGACAAAACAAATTTTAGGTACGAGCACGTAAGCGGCATGACCATTATTTAATACTATTATTATTAGTCGTATTATTATTACTACTACTACAATTAATAATACTATACAACTTTATTTCTTAAAATTACAACTTTATATTTTATAATTATATTTTTAATTACAAATAGTACAATATCATCATTTAAAAGTGCAACTTCAAAAAAAAATTTGAAATCACCCTATTACACTCCAATATATACACATAAAGACTCTTGTTTTCACCATGTAGAATTTCCCCCCAAAAAAATTCTATTTCAAAGTCAACATATAAGCAAATGAATAAAAAGAAAGTATGCTTTTGCTACTTCGATCAAAAACCCTTATTTGAGAAATATCATGATAATTTATTTTATAATTATTCCTCCTATGAGTTGGGTAATCACATACATATATAGGAATAGCCTACTATTCTCATATGATAATACTTTTGCATAGCTTAAAGCCTCTTTGCACGTATCAACACACAATTGGTTGATTCCCTAATAAAATAAACATAATTCAAGTGGTGGCGATCATATAATACATCTTTCATGAGTATGAGAGAAAACAAATAAAAAATAGCAAAATGATCACAAACCCCACAAAGGCACTAAAGCTTGAGACCAATAGACCATACAAGAACCTATATCCTTCCATTCAATAATGAACATAAAGCCCAATATAGAGGAAAGCCAGATATATATAGTTTTTTTTTTTTTCAATTTTTTCCTTACCTAATCTAGCCTGAACTAGGCCAATTATACAAAGTATCAAAGATGAGAGGACTAGGTTAATAATGGCCACCCAAGAAGAAAATATTTTTCTAAACCAAAAGTTTTTTTTAAAAAAATAAATAAGTAGAAGAGGACAAAAGATTAGAACAGTCACTCAACCCATGCTTTGAAATAATGTAATTAAGGAATTTATAATACAAAGTTTTGTGATAAGTGGGACCCAATTAGAAACTTATGAGGGAATGTTTCCTGAGACCAAAGATCAACTGTCCATGTCAACCACACTTGAGGGAAGGAGGGGTTGACTAGTGAGAAGAGCAGGCAACATTGACAGGAGGGACTCCACTAGTAGTGAAATTGTATATACATTTCACATGTCAATTGTTATGGGATTTACTGATTTAAAGTAGGTATATGTTCAGGTGATCATTCATATACTTTTAGTAATACATAAATCAATGAATGGAGTGAGAGGAGGCAGGGAAAAGGATACGCATGAGTGTATAATGGATAATATAATTAGAGTATGTTTGGGATGAATAATATAAGAAAAGGAATAGTAAGAAATATATATAATTGCATAAAAGATAATGTTAAGTGTTATTGTTTTAAGCCATTTCATCTAACACGTGAAAGGAAATACTTGTATTAAACTGGGAAAGAGGAGGATAAGTATTTTTATTATCATCCACTTGAAAAGAGTAATATGTGAGTGGTACTAGTTATCTTTAGGAAATAGATTGGCCGAATATTAGGCAATAAAAATGGTTATTTAATTTCATTTTCACCCCTTAAAAAATAGTATACCAAACATGTTCTTAGATATATTTTTGTTTTTTATGTAAAGGGAGTCGCAAGTGGCAAGATAAGATATATTATTGTTAATACAGAGTATATGTATATGCAAATTGAGGTTTATGGCTATAAAATTTTAAAGCATTGCTTAATATTATTCTATTCAATGGAAAAAATTATTGTGTAATCATATATTGTTACGGAGCACATAGGTCATCTTACACTAGTATAAGCAATCTATTGCGTAGGCTACCTATTACTCATTTTGAAAAATCCATAATCATTTGATACTAATTAATTATGTTTTGTTTTTATGTTATGTCATGTGATATCAAATAAAACTCCAAAATGTGTTTTACAGTTAAACCTTTGCTACCTCTGTTCACTTATATTGGCACTACTACGCACTTGTGCATGAGATGCATCACATGCACTTGGCTTAATGTACGTACAGATGCACGCACAAACGTGATACATTTGGAACCAAGTTTCATACATGCACCGCGCTTCATATATATTATCATAATGCGCTTTTCTTCTCGTAGTAGACTCATGCATATTTTGAGATTACATACAATTTTACCTTATCCTTACAGTCTTATCGATCTACCTATATAATATATCAAAGGAAAATGCCCTTTAATCAGGTATAACGATTAAGTATAACATGGACAAAGATAATATATATGCTCTTTCTCGACACGCACCATTGCATAAACAATAATGAAATTAAACGTTAGGTAGGTAAGTGTAGCAAATAATGGAATCTACATCACATAACCAGCATACATCTATTTAAAAATTTGTATACATAGTCCTAGCTCATTCTTATAAAATAACATTTTATGTCTACATCCTAATCATTCTACTTGTGATTAAGTATAAAATTATACAGGATCACCAAGTATTTTAGATATGCACTAAAATGGCCTCATATGTCTTGTTAATAATGCCAATAAAGAGTTAAGCTAGCTTTCAAAGATAAGCAAAACCTCATTCCGGTGGTAAAAGCTGTCAAATGGTGGTGGTATGCTTGTCTGGTTCGAAACAATGGAATTCTTAGTTGGATTTGTATGGATAAATTATGGCAGCTGGTACGGTAGTGGAGCACTTGGACAAACCATTGTTGTTTTATTTTTTCCTAACCTTTTTTCACTCATAATTTGTTCTTTGATAAAATATCTTTTAGACCAATGCAAATAATTCGTTTACATCTTTCCCTACTCGGCATCGTCTTGCATAATTTCAGATACATACATGTATGTGATAGTAACGCTATTTTAATTTCTCAAAAATTTTGATCATGTATTCCTGACACTTAAAGAAAGGCTATAGCTATTAGGGAAAAAAGTTGTGCATAATGATTGACTAGTGTATAATACAAAGTATTTGGAATTTAGAAACATTACTTTCCAAGTAAATATTTGTGATTATTTTTGAAACCACGATTCACCTACAGTGAATGGGTAAAAGGTGATTCAAAATTCTTTAACTTACTGCCTAACATGAATAGAGAGAAAAGTTATTTCTACTTTTCTTAACAACAAGGCAAGTTTTAACTTGCCGATCAATCATTAAAAAAAATTACTCCTGTCTGTTGTGAAAATAAGGAAAAATATGAGGGAATATTTGTTCAATTCTTTCATATAGGGAAGATATATATAGTTATATACAAAGGAACGGAAAATCTTAAATGTAGAATATATCTTATTAGGTTATAATGTGCATTATTCTAAAATATTCCTTATCTGAGATATAATAGACATCTATATAATATAACATTGAATTTTTAGAATATTATAATACGTAAATGTTTTTGAGATTTGTTATAAAAAGTAATTTTCAATTTATGATGTAAATTGAGGTGGTGTACGTAATACAAAGGAGCAAGAGAGGTCAAACATACAATTCCCACAAATAATATTGATGAGAGTAAATATTATTACTTCACGCAAGGTATGGAGTAACTTCTTATGACTTCTTGTACTTTTAGTTGAGATCAGTTGGACCTAATTCTTGGATACAAGAACAAACCCAAGTTCTTTTCACAATTCATAACAAGATCGGAATTTTACCAAACTACCCACAAATAGAAAGCTAATGATCACTATCAGTTTGATCCCACAAAAGTCTAAAACCTATGTCTCATGGTCACCACATGATGAGTCAACCTCCAAATCCACGTTAGTTGACTTGGCAAATTAAAATAATCATTATATATTGACTTTGTGACATTAGCAGACTAATGTAAAATCAATCACATCATATAATGAATATTGTTCTTCCTTGTTACAAAAAATAATCACATCATAAATTAAACAAGAGTCATTAGCAAGCATCTTTTTGTACTACCCCTTCAAATATTACTTCTCTATGGCTTAATTACAGTTGGATGAGACAAATGGAAAACTTATAGACAACACAATTACATAAACTTACAAGATTTTTTATGTTTGGTGCGTGTATATCTAATTGACTATATATTGCTTGAGAAATCTTTGGTTTTAACGATTAAAAAGATTATTGTAGACCTAACTCAATGACAAAGATAGATCATATATACACTCATACTCAAGTTAGGATTTTATGGAGGCTGCAACACGGTGCATGCATATACTAGTATTATGTCGTTGACTCTTATGTATATATAAAATTCCTCTGAGAATTTTTTGGACTATGTTTCTACCAAAAATCATCACCTAGTGACAAGTTAAGGTTGAGACATTTTACAACTAATTAAGCTATGCGTAGATAATAACGTGAAGAATAAAACAAGAAAGTAATGCAAACGACACAGCAAATTGGTGACGTAGAAAACCCAAACTCTGAAAAAACCGCGGGGGCTTATTATGTCATCGTTCCACTATATTAAAGGAGGTGTTTTCGTTGAGTATATAAGAGATGTAGCAAAAGATTGAGAGTAAATGATTAGAAAAGTACATCAGGGGACAAGTGTTAATGGAGCTAATGAAAGATATGTAAATGATAATGGGTTGTGTTTAATCTTGGCTTGTGAGTGAATAGACCTCCGTGTGTGTGAATCATCTTCTCATTGATTTGAGTTGCCTTTTATAGATGCTGATCGTGGGTAACAATCATGTTTGACTCGTTCTTATCTTACTGCAGTTGCTTTCCAGATTTTTAGCTTCGCGTGTGTATTGATTTGGTCTTCTCTTGTTATCCGTCCTGACCTTGTGTTGATATTATAACTAGCTGTAAAAATATACCGGGGAATTTGATACTAATACATCTTGGGATTGACCTTCAAATGTTTAATTACAAACACTGCTCTTCCCGCCGCTAAGCTTTTGTTGCCTATACTTGTGCCAACGTTGATGCCTAGAATCTCGGGCAGTTGGAACTGATGCCTGGAATATCAGACACGTGGGGTTGACTCCTAGAACCTAGCAGACATTTCAACTGTGTAGCCGATATTCTCTCGTTGACTTATTTAAATGTCATTTTTCAGCCGTTTACTGATTTTCTAGCTACACGTAATTGACGCCTAGAATCACATGGACGGTTACAATCACTACGCGTTTGTAACTACTCATTAATATCTAATAACTTCCCTAATTGGATTGGTAACTTTCTTACGCCTAGTTGTCCTACACGTTAGACTATCTTTACGTCATGTCAGGTGTACTAGCCGGTTTTTTTATCCATAATTCCATGTACTAACTTCCGCAAATCTGACTATACACTTTTTACATCTAGTTGTCCTATACGTCGGGTTACTCACACTTCACGTCACTTAAATTGGATAGATTTTTGCCCCTAAAAGACTATAGCTAAAATATTTAAAGAAAGTAGAAATAGTTAGCTAACAAAACTCACGATCTAACGACATTTTGTACGTAGCTGTCGCGAGGGCATACTGAATTGATAGCTTAAGTGCTGATTACCCAGAAACAACCCCCCCCCAAAAAAAAAAAAAAAAAAAAACCATTGATTTGGCAATCTTTTGGAGCTTCACTAAGGTAATGTCTTCAGTTTGATGTAGCTTAAAGATAAAGGGGGAGGTTTAATTTATATTATATACCCGTTAGAAATTATGATTAGAATTGAACCCCACCTTGTTCGTGGGGCTGTGTAAACTATACGGACTATATGATATATAGTGTATAACTACAATTCTTCTAATTACTCCTCGTGTGTCCAGCAGGCTTACTGTCCCACATTGTTCTTCTTCGTTCCCTTTTCTACTCATCATATTTCTCTGCTTTTTTTTTTTTTTTTTTTTTTTCCGTGTGTGTGTGTGGGTGTGTATGTTTGGGTGAGAGGTTGTTCACATTTTTGTCACCGAATGTACCTCATGCCTACCAATTGCTGACATCATCTTATTTTTCTTTTTTTGGAATTAAGGCAATGGTTGTTAGTATTTTCATTTGACAAAATTATGTACATCTAAAATATATGTAAGGATTATAGCAGAAAGGTAAAGATGCAACTAGTGCTAGAGACGAAAGAAATAGAATTTGTGGCAAGGAGCATAGAAAAGAATTACTCCCTACTTCCCTAAAAAATCGTCTCATTTTTCATTTGGGTTGTCTTTTACAAATTGTTATATTTCCTTAAAAATTTTACATTTTGGGTTGTACTCCCAAATTTTTTTCATTGCGTCTTAAAAAAGTTACTTTCGCAATATTCAGGAGAAGAAGGGAGTAAGTAAAAAGTATGATGGAAAGGTGAAATGGCTTGGGTGAATAGCCTACACATTTTCCATGATTAAAATGAGTCGTCCTTTCCCTCTTAAAGTTTATTTTTCATATGCATATATAATATATGAAATCTTGTTTACTTATCCATGAACTTGATGTCGAACTTTTGACCGCAAACGCACCAATTAGAGTCCTCAGCTCGTTACTAACCGGCTCAACAAATAATACAATAGGTAGAACATATGTTTTGAAAGTTAAGAGGATCGTGATATATTATATCAAGATACTAAGATATCATATATAACTATTGTTATATCAGATATTGAAATACTGAAAATATAAAAATACCGAAAAATATATATTAGGTATAAACATTACGATATCAGATATAGAAATAAAATTATAAAAATGGCTCATGATATATTTATATCAGATATAAAGTATGAATTTCTCATCAACTAATGCAATATTCAAGTAATATTATTTCTAAATCACTTTGTTGAATAATATCTCTATTTTCATCGCTCTTTGAGAAAGTAGCTTATATTGCCATAAAAATAAAGATAATAGCCTTTCATTTGGGATTTTGGATCATTAATCACATTATCCCAACCTCAATCTAATAATTACTCTATCTTTTTGAAGAAAAATGGTGCATGCATGTAAATTTTTACAATAACACAATTGGAAATAGGTGCATGCATTATGGTATCCTCAAAGGAGTTTTATAATGAAACCTTAATGGTATTGTCAAAATTGATATTGCTTTCATAATGAAACCCTAATAGACTTGTCAAATTCAGACTCCCCTACTTACTAAGAAAAATGTAACTATCCTTTGACATGGATATTTGTATAAATGCCATAAAATTTTTATCAAAGTATGAATAAACAAGTTTATTTATTGAAGTTTGAATACCTCCAAATGTCATATAACAAATAATTAGTAGAAAAATAAATAAGTTTTACACAAGATTCCAAGAAACATTCATATCTATGAATATCCTTACTTATTTATAATTGTTCATAGTTTGTGCATACAAAACGAGTAGTGAAGTCAATTAAGAAGGTAAAATAAACTGTATAAAACTTGTCAGCGAAATAGCCGGATTCTAAAAAATATCCGTAGAAAGTAAGTATGAATATCGAGGAGAGGAGAAATTCTAGAGGGGTTAATGGAAATGGTAATGATGATTGATGAGGAGAAGGATAAGAAGTCGCTGTCTGGCTCTGACTCTGAGAGAAAATTGTACATGGACTGACGACTCTTCGCAGTCGTTCTTGTCTCCTCGTCCTACCCCCGGGCGTGCGCCGTGTAGACCCCACATCACCATCCCACTCGTTGACTTTTCCTCATTTTCAAACCCCCACATTTTTATATTTTATATAGTATTCAACTTGATATAACTATTTAATACTCTTTCTATCCCTAGAAATTGCCCTAATTTGACTTTTGCGGTCTTTAATATAAGATTTTAAACTTTTTTTTCTCCAAATCCGTTAGGCAAAAAATTATAAAAATTTGATATTATAAAAATTTACACTAAGATACATTCAACAACATCCCTTTTAAATATATTATTTCTTATAACACGATGAGAATTCGTGGTCAAACCTTTTGAACTTTGACTTCAAATAGTGGATTTGAGCATTCTTTTAGAGACAGAGGGAGTATAATTAGTGAAGTCAACTTGACTAGTTTTATATTCATTCTATTCCTATTTGTTTACTATATTCTTATTTTTAAAGTTAAAGTTTAAAAATTTTAATAATAAATTTTAATTATATTATAATAAATAATATTTTTAAATGAGAATCTTATTAGATTGATTTCGGTGTAGATTTTTTGAATATCAAGCTTTTATAATTTATGTCTCGTGAATCTAAAGAAAAGGAGTATTTTTTGTATATGCCGCCTTCGTGTCTGTTACAGCATATCCTTCTTATTTGGTATGTGCCGCCTTCTTAAGGGTGTTATGTTTTACTTGCATTGAGCATGCTTTTTTGTCTAAGTGTAAAAAGCTTGGTCATTGGTAACTAACTTCAGCTTTGACATTATTTGGTTTCAACTGTGAAATATAAGCTAAGTCTTTAGGGATCTTTTATTCATGTTAGAAATATCTGTCAAAGCAACTAACGCAGCGAGCCAACGACATGTCTAAGCAAATTTATGCAATGTAGAGAAATTGCTTCTTCTAACTTAGTAAATTACATCAACTATTCTTCTTTATTCATAATTTGTTATAGTGTAATTTTCATGTCTTTTAGTATAACTTCATTTTCAACAGTGCAACTTCATATCTATATAATACAATTTAAAATATATGAAGGTAAAATAATAAAAATGGTAAAATTATGCATAAATTCATTTCTTAATAGTATAAATTCATATTCTAAAAGTGCAATTGTATTTTAAATAGTATAATTTTTATTTTTTTTAATAGTATAACTTTATATAGTATAAGTAGCTTCATTTGTTAGTAGTATAATTATTTCAATTATCAAAAAGTATAACTTTTAGAAAGAAAATAAAGGTAAAATAACAACGTTGCGCAAAAATAGTGAAACTATGCACCTCATTTCCTAATAGTGCAACTTCATATTCTACAAGTATAATTTTATTTGTAAATACTATAATTTTTAATTCCTTAAAGTGCAACTTCATACTATATAAGTACAACTTCAATTTTTAAAAGTAACTTAAAAAAAGAAAGGAAATTAAACATTTACCTTTCCAGATATACGCTATTACATATTTCGGATATATATTCAGCAACCTATCTCTCAAAACAATCTTCATATTTTGACCATTTAGTAATATTTTAAAGGGGATGAAATCGACCTCATTGATTAGTTGGAGTCAATCGAAAAGTACTATAAATTTTTAATTTATCATTAGGCTGAAAAATTGTATCTTTTTGAATGGTGTATGCATAAGCATTTCAAATCATACATGCTTGTGCGTGGATGAAGCTTAGCATTTCGAAAGGTACTTGCACTTGCACTAGTACTATGAAGTGCAAACGCGGCATGTAGTCATGTAGCTAGGATGTTTGGATTCTCGTCATCTTGTGTTCACGTATGTTGTATTCCGATTCCATCACTTAAGTTTTTGCTTCCAGAAAGTTCCAGTTGTTAGTTTCGTTCCATAAATTATTTTTCCCAAAATAGTTGTAATGTTACAAACTATTTATCCGTCAAAAACATGTATCTAATATACTTAAATTGTCAATAATAAAACTGCAAAGGAAACCACAGACTCACAGTATGTAGATTGCTGCAGTTTTTATTAGAAATGACAACTGTGATATTGAAAAACCACTAGCCACTAGGTAATGCCCGAGTTATACTCAGTTTTTTCAAATCTAATACGTATCAAAGTGACATAAGTATTTTTATATATTTAAGGTACTTTTAAATTATTAATCTGTAAAATAATATGATTAAATAAAAATCATATTTTTGATATGTACTTACTGTTTGATAAAAATTTGTGTTTATTATTCCAATACAAACTATTAATTTCGTAAAACTCTTTAACTAAAGTGTTGAGAAGAGATATTTGGGAGGAAAATTAGCCATATATATTATCTTTTTGTAATTGTATTAGTTAATAGTTGTTTATATGGACTTATATCATTGCTCTATCATTTTTCTATTTAAATTTCTGCTTTTTTTTATGAATTAATTCTTTTTTTTTTTGCTATTTACATTTTTTTAAATAATACACCGTAAGTGAAATAACCTTTTTCCAAACCCTAATATATTACATGACTTTCCATAAAAAAATTATAAATCTTACATAATCCTTGAAAGAAAATACTATAGATAATTGCTTTCTATACTAGTTATGATTATGTGACTTATATTTTCTATATATATTTGACATAATTATCAACTCACAGAATGTAACATCATAATATATTAACATAATTTGAGTTTTGAGACTTGAGACATTGAGTAATATTACTATAATATCAAAACTATATATACTTCACTACTCATGGTGAATAAAACTTTAATTCCCATGCATATATACTTTATGACTCACCAAATCTCTACTCATCGTCGCAACACTAGGGCAGCATCAGCACTTGTTTTGCCTATCTCACTTGACATTTCTAGGCATTCTAGGCTGTTGGTTATCTTTTTTTTTTAAAAAAAAAGAAATATTTGATGTATCACTCCCACTACCATGGCAGATTTATATTACACCAAAACAAGGCTATCTTTAGTTTTATCATGAATAGAAGGAAGATGCTTTCCTAATTCATACCTTATATAAATTATATCAGGATATTGATATTTCAGATATAAGTATTGTTATATCAGATATATGTATTGTTATCTAAAATATAAAAAATAAAGAAAATATAAAAATATATAAAAAAAATATAAGACATAGACATTATGATATCTGATACATAAATGAAATTATTAAAATACTTCTTGATATATTAGGAATTTTTCATATAAGGAAAAACGAAAAGGCAGCAACTGGTAGGCAGAGAAAGGCAAGAAATGACTCGTACAGATTGAGAGAATAAAAGATTAACGTCCATTTGCTGATCTTTAGAAATTCAAGGACACCAAAATTCCTCCTGTTATTGTGTCAGAAATAGAGGAGCACATGAGCATCAATAAGCCCTGTGACTAAGCCATAGGATCGGAGTATATATTCAGTATATAATTGGACTAATAATTAACAATAAATGGAATAGAATCTTCTATCGTCTTAAGCTATTTTATTCGACAAATTCCATGTTACAAGATTTTGGTTTCCCTCCATGATATATAACTATTTCTGACACAGTATTAATGTTAATCCACACCAAACGTAGCTAAACAAAGTTTTTAACTTTCATGTCCACTAGAACATGCGACTTTCGTGCAAGGAATTAATCCTAATGTAATGACAAAATTGCCCAATATAATCTTAAAACTTTTGTCATTTCAATTACAATAAAAACCTAATTTACTTTAGCTATAAAGTTTTCGCCAAGAAAAGTGATAAGAGTCCTAAAACATAAGTTGTACGCATCTCCTACTTAAAAAGTATGACTTGGTCAAGGAAAGCATTCGTAGTGTTTCTAAGTAAGCTCAGACTTAAATTAACAGGGATGGACATGGCATCTAACAAAAAACTAGGGTTTATGAAAGGGGAAAACTATATAATATATTCATTCTTATTTAGTAGTCACAAAAAATTTAAGTGGAAATTATACTTCCATTATGGTAAGAAAGTTTTTTTTTTTAATGGGAATAACGATGTCAAAGTAATATTATGGGTTGTGTCAAGCGATTACCATAAAATTGAACATCTGTTTAAATTTAGTTTTTGAATGAAAACAATTGTAGTTTTTTACATTTCAAAAATGGAGAAAGTATTCCAATAGAAAAATTGAAATTGATGAGAGTTGAAGCTCAAAAATCCTAAATTATCAAAGTTTTTTTTTTGAAGTTTTTCTAATTCATACTTGATATAAATTATATAAAGATATTAAATCTTAGATATATGTATTGTTATACCAAATATAGTTATTGTTATAACAAATATAGACATTGTTATATCAAAAATAGAAATATAGAAAATATAAAAATACTAAAATGTATATATCATGTATAAACATTATGATTTCAAGTATAGAAATAAAATTATAAAAATACCCTACAATATATTTATATTAGGTATAAATTATAAATTTCTCGTTATTTTTAGACACCTCTTTTATTCTAACGACTTTCAAAATTATAGCAAAAAAATCCTACTTAGCTTATTACAAATTTTGCTTTCTTTATTTGGTATAATTAAGTTCAAATCACAATAGTAGCATAACAATGAGTTCGCTTCAATGAGAATATATCTGGCAACGGGAATACATAACAATCTATCGTCCCAAGTAAGAGCTTCTATTATTTCTTAAACTGATCCATTATTTCAATGAGATGTCTACCTACCACCAACCTTAATTTCCCAAAATGTTAGCTACTAAAAAAAAAACCCATAGAGAAAAGAATAACAACATCTTTACAGAAGGCAGATTCTTATTTTCTCAATTTAGTACCCCATGATTAGCATCCCAAAAGAATTGCACTCATGATTAGCTAATTTGGCCAATGTACACAACTTTTTTTTCCTCTCTTTTTCTTTTGAACTTGGACATGGACTATTTTCTTAGCATAACCACCTGTTTTATTGGTTATACATTCAATGACTCAAAACAAATATATATATATATATATATATATATATATATATATATATATATATATATATATATATATATATATATATATATATATATATATGCTTTTGCGGCACCATTTGATTGACTATAAAGCAAGTGACACCAAGCTTAATGAAACAGGTTAAACATTATTACACTCAATAATTTGTCATTGAACATAAGGATTAATTTACTAGGGTGATTACACCAAGATAATTAAGATTAAGGAAAAACAGCATTAGATAGCCATCATTTAAAAATATTTTACATAAGTCAGAGAATTTCATCTCGAAATGACCTTTCCTTGACTTCATGATCACCCTAGAGCCAAAAAAGAAAAAAAAAAAAAAGAAAAGAAAACCCTTGCATTGTCAACCACGTTCGTCTCAAAGGGTATAAAGTCAGTAATATAAATATGTGGTCAGATGTAGCTGTCCAATTTTCATTATGTTCATTTATATCATGAGCCCCCTTCAAAACCTAAGCTAAGCTACTGTCCGTATATCACTTGTAACACAAGCTTAGTACAGGGTAGAGAAAATATACCAAGGTCTAAGAAAAACAAACACACACACACGCACAACGGGGCATTAATTTTATCAACATGGCTGAAGAATATTGTGGAGGAGCAAATTGGTGG
The DNA here is from genome assembly GCA_026401315.1 of Dysphania ambrosioides. Lineage (NCBI taxonomy): Eukaryota > Viridiplantae > Streptophyta > Magnoliopsida > Caryophyllales > Amaranthaceae > Dysphania > Dysphania ambrosioides. The sequence continues at coordinate 25,034,851 of CM048666.1, forward strand.
GATTCTACATCAACTAATAGAAGTAGGTTCGACGGTGGCAGTGGTTGTGGCGGTTCCTCCTCAACTTCCTCGACAACAATCCTCCCTAACAGCAGTGGTGGTGCTGGGTATGGATGGTTGACAGAGCGATCAACAACGGTGGAGACTAAGGTGGACGCTTCATCACTACAGCTAGTGGGCCTTGGCCTGTCTTCTCAAGCCATGGCAGAGTGGAACCAGCAACAAACTCCTATACTGTGAGTAGAGCAACCAAAATAATATTTGGACTAGTTGAAATAAAACAAATAACATCATAAGATGTAGAAATGAAATCCCACTAATTAAGGAGAATCGTAAATAGTACGGCATACTAAGTGGATTACTTAAGAATTTTCAAACTGCGTAATTATAATTTTCTTGGAATGTTTAGTCCTTTTGTTTTCTTTGTTTTGACAGTAGAAATCCTGAGAAAGCTGAGAACAGTTTCAGGTCCATGCTGCAGGATGGCATGGGCCTAAGCGCGAACTTTCTGCAAGATGCGAGTGGAGGAGGAGGAGGAGGCGGAGGCGGAGTGATGTTTGGCGGTAGTGATTCATCACAACTTCATCAATGGAGGACAGACAAACTGTTTCCAAACAATGAAGATTCGAACTCGGAGTTTAAGCAAATAGGCCGTGGATTCTCCTTGGATAACCAACCACAATTTTCTCCTAGTGGTAGCTCAATAGAAAGCACTGTCACTTGCCAAGGGCTAACAACGCCCTCAAGCTTCCAACTCGATTCGTCTTCCACAAGCTCGGTTTTTGGTAGCCCCTCGAGTATCTTGCAGGGTCTAATGGGGACTGAACAACAGAACCAACAGCAGCAACATCTTAATATTAATAATTATCAGCAGAATTACTTTGGTATGGGGGTTTCAAATGATCATCAACAGCAGCTGTCACAATTGCCGTCTTCTTGGGCAAAAGTGCCTCAGTTCCTTAGAGAAACTTCACCAAAGCAGCAACAGCCACCACAACTGCAACAACAACAACAACAACTTCATTTCATCAACAACGCGCCTAATTGGAGTGCTTCAGTTCCATTGACTGATGTTAGGTATAACTTCTTTTCGCCGTTGCAAGGAGGCCAAATGCCTAACATGCCAACATTTGAAGATAAACCAAAGGTAAATAAACTGACATATACTTTACCTAATCAACTAGGGTTTTGACTATATAAGTTCTCTAGGGTCGTGATTTTCTAAGAATATATTTATGCCAAGGCATATTTTGTTAATAGGACCGTATATATTTCCTTAGCCAAAGTTGTATTTGCTACGGTGCACCCGTCTGTAGGATTCCTATTTGCGGATATTGTGTTCGAAAAGTTTTTTTTACATTGTTTTGTTGATTTATTTTCTTTATGTTATGTTAGACTACAATGGAGGAGAGAAATACAACCTCAATAGTGAAGAAGAATGGTTCTGAAAATAGTATTAAACGAGTAAAAGGAAGTGATGGTGCTTCATCAACTTTGCCACCATTTAAGGTATGATCAGTTCTTATACTTGTACGTGTAATTAGTGAGATAGGTTGTTTAATAGGACAATTAGTTCAAAGAACACATTGATGAAAGAGTCGGCATTCTATTGCTAGGAATGTTTTTGGTTATCGATTGACTGTGGGAAAATCTTTTTACTAGGTAAGAAAAGAGAAGATGGGGGACAGAATCACTGCGCTCCAACAGTTAGTTTCGCCTTTTGGAAAGGTAATTTTTTTTCCAAAAAGAATGACAGAAAAAGGGAAGAGAGTATTATACCAAATCATTTGATCAATTTGAATTTCTTTTTTCATCTCGTGTAATATCTAGTTCATCATATGAAGATCAAAAGAGAAAAAAAATCTATAGTTTATTAATATAAGAAAATCCTAAAGTCTATCCGATAACATATATAATTTTATTATTAAAAAATCAAAAGACATTAAAAATGTAAAAGTAAATGGACAGGGCCCATAAGAACAAACACTACATTTTTTAATAAAGCAAAAATATGTTTATTAGTACAACTTCATTTACAAAGAATACAACTTCAATTTTAAAAGTACAACTTATGAAAGAAAACGAAGATAAAAAAAATTAGGCTCACATGAAAATGATTAAACTATGTACAATATCATTTTCTACAGTGTAGCTTCTTATTTTAAAAGTATAATTTTATTTGTAAATTATATAACTTTAATTCTAAAAATTCTAACTTCAAAAAAAAAAAAAAAGAAATTACCATTTTATCTCTTAATGTACGTTTATCCAATATTAATTAGGCGACCCTCTTTATTATATGAATGAATATTGAACTACCCTTTCACAAAAGTTAGGACTACATAAGGGTAAAACTTATACATCAATCACTTAGTATTATGAAATTGAGATTTTTCTAATTCATACATGATATAAATTATATCCGGATATTAATCAGATGTAAATATTGTTATATCAATAAATAATTATATTTATAGTTATATCAAATATAGAAATATAAAAGATATAAAAATATAGAAAAACTTATATCAGATATAGATTTAATGATTTCAGATAAAGAAATAAAATTACAGTAATACCTCTATATCATGTATAAATTAAGAATTTCTCTTTATGAAATAGTCGAACTTGCAAAAGGGCGATTTGTACTCCGTATACTATTTGAGATGATTACTTTGATGTGTACAAAGTACAATACATGCTCCTGGAAGAGTTCGTTATTGCTTTAGTCAATTTCTTACAATAATAAACATGAGGACAATCAATTAAACTTAGAAATATCAAACATAGGATTTAATTTGCTAGGGATCCTATGGTGCTGGATTTCCCACCGTTTCTTTCAGCTTTAGTTTTTTACTTTTACCAAAAGAGCTAAGCATGGCACTGATTGATGATTCATCATATGTCATTCTTTTGTTTCTCGATTTATTTTTGGTCTAAAGAGCTTACTTTATTGGCTTTATTTTATTTTTGCCCGTCCTTAGGCAGTGCACTAATTAATAATATTGGTCCATATATGAATCATGGTATATTTCTTTATTTCCTTTTTCTACCTTTTGCAGACGGATACTGCGTCTGTCCTCTCTGAGGCCATTGAGTATATCAAGTTTCTCCATGAACAAATCAGGGTAAGTTGTTTATCATTATTAAATTTAAATACAATACAAAAATATAACTTTTATGAAAATAGGTTAAAAAGTGTTATTTATTCTAGTATATTTAAAATCAGTAATAACATTTACAGGTTTTAAGCAACCCATACTTGAAAAGTGGAGACTCCTTCCAACAACATCAATCGGTATATATTCTCTCTATTTTTTATTAAGTACTTATATAACTAAGAAGATATATATATATATATATATATATATATATATATATATATATATATATATATATATATATCTTAGGGTTATAATATATAATAGCATATAATGTATAGTTTATGTGGGCATTATACCTTATTGTAGAGTGATGAAAAGGTGAAGATCGATCCAGAGGGTCCAAAGCAAGCTCTAAGGAGCCGAGGATTATGCTTGGTACCAGTTTCTAGCACCTTTCCTGTAACACACAAGACCACGGTTGATTTTTGGACACCTTCATTTGGAGGAACTTTTAGGTGAAATAAAAATGAACATTCCTAATGAGAACTTATTCTTGATACGGTCGATGGTGAAAAAATAGTACGATGTAGACGGAATCTGATCTCGCGATCTCGCTATACAAGTTGAGAATGACCGAGGAATACAAAAGAAGACGGATTAGATGACGTTATTGGAATGCAGCCATATGATTTTAAGTGTGTAGTACTAGCAAGGACATGGGAGCAAGCTAAGAGCTATGTATGGTGGATATAATTGCGAATATGGATAAAGAAAGAGAAAGGAATATGTCTTTCAATCCAATGGATACACAAAAGAAGAAAGCATGCATGCATGGACCATCTGAAATCTGAATAGCCAAGAATTTTTTTTAGAAAACATGATAATCTTGGTAGACCAGGTTGCAAGCTAAGAGCTAGAGAAAATGATCATCAACTTTGTAATAATTGCATGATTATGATTAGTTTCAATTGTTTTAGATAGTATTAAGGTTACGTTGGTAAGAGTTTCATGAACAAGGCATGTTAGAAAGGGCATTGGAAGTTTAGGATCAACTTAATTCTATTAGTTTTGGATGAAGATATTAGCACTCCATAGACAATCAGCTAAACTTCTCGATCTTGATCAAAATTTATACTCATAAGTCTTGGAGTGCTAAAATCCTCATGCAATTTGTTTGATTGAACAACACAAAATTCTCGAATGTATCAAAGGAAAGAAAAAGTCCCTATGAATTTTTTTATATACATGTTAATCCCCATTATTCAACATTAATCTTTATATTCTTTAATTAGATCAAGTGGATAGAGTTTGTTCTACATTTTAGTCGGAAATGAGTTTTAATCGGGCTATTAATTACAGTACCTTTCAAGATACACATGTATGAATAACTACTATCTTTGCAACGTATATGAAATAAAAAAAAAGGAGGGAAGGGGGGGAGGGGGGGAAGGAGGGAGGGAGGGAGATAACAGGGTGATCCATAGGAATAATGGAATTCCAGAACAGGGGAAAGGGAAATAGAGTGAATGTGGTGGATGTCATTGGCTTGGAAATCTAACTTTTAGATTTGTTTATATGATAAAGGAATATGTTAGTGGGAAGTGCTAAATGGGCTCTATGTTTTCCTACTTTTTGGGATTTAATTATTTTTATTAAAAATTTGGGTTCTTATAAGTTTGATAAAAGAGGAACGAGTAAGTGTAATGGTTTAAATGCAGAAAAAAAAAAGTGTAATGGTTTAAGGAGCCACATCATCAACCATAGTTTGTGCTTTTCATCGAATGGTCACATTGTGGAGCGTCCATTGGAAGGCTTCACTGGAGGGGCTAATTGAGAAAACAAGAATTCTTTCTATATATATATATATATATATATATATATATATATATATATATATATATATATATATATATATATTTAGCAATCCCAAAGTTTTAGTTTTGACTCCTCCATTTGGATTGTATATTTATAAGTTTTTTTTTTAATTTGGTTCTAACGATAGCTACTGATAATAAAAAGTTATGCTATCTTCTACATATATAAAAGGAGAAATTTCACAAATATATCGGATATATGTTTAAAATATTTATCACAAATTTTTTCATTCCTAATAATATAATTTTATATTTCATTAGTATATTTTCATTTACAAATAGTATAACTTCAATTCTCAAAAATATAACTTTAACAAAAAAAATGAAGGTGGAACAACATACCTACTCAAAAATGGTAAAATTTATGTACAATTTCATTTCTTAATAGATCAACTTCATATTTTATATGTAAATTTTTATTTGTAAATAGTATAATTTTAATTTTTCAAAAGTACAACTTTAAAAAAATATTAAATAAAATTAAGATTTTACCCTTTAATATATACAATATTGCATGTATCAGATATAAATCCTTATAAGCTCTATATAAAAGAGTTTATTGGTCCTTGTTGTCAAGGAAAAGGAGTGGATTTTTTGAAACAATTGCTTTGGAATAAAACCTTTGATCATTAAAATATCCTACCATTACCAAAAAAAAAAAGAAAAAAGAAGAAGAAGAAGAAGAATATCCTACCAATGTATGTATCAATGTTACATAACCACAACTAGCTACTCGTTGCTCGGGTAGGAAAGTAAAGGTGTACATGAAAGAAATGTCACACATACTACCAAAGTGTAAGAGTGGTCTGATAAGTGAAAATATGATTCTAATGTGAGTGTGTTTAGCATAGGCGGGCTAGTAGTTCATAGGGTAGGATTACGGTGTCGGGCTTGTTCTCTAGTGAAGAGATGGTCTTCAAGTAACAGTGTCTCTAGCATGTAGTAGACTAGTATTAGCCAGTAGATGATTGTTTCAGGTTAGGACTATTTCAAGATAGGATTTTTGGACGTTAGATTTTGCTTGCATAAAACACAATCAACAAGAAGAACAAAGCAAACAAGTCATAAACCCCTTCACTAATAACACATTTTTGTTGCTCCTAAGCCATTAAAAGTACAATTACACCAAGAAAAAGCTAAGGGAGAGGGCTGAGGCGGTTCTAGGCATGTAAAGGGAACTCAACGGAATAGAGTCCTTAAACTTGAGGGGTATCAAAATTCAGATATATTTATATTAATTTTGTACAATAACATAAAAATGCAGTTTAAGCAATGGTTTGAATACTTATGCTTTACATAAGAGATATCAAGTTCAAATCTTTATTCCAATAATTTTATATGAATTTTTTTATGAAATAAAAATTGAGTATTTAATTTATTGAATAGAGAGCCCAATTTTGAGAAGTTAAACTGAGCCCCATATATAATACGCAATTGTTGTCTCGATTCTGAGAAAGGGGTTTATCTATCTTCTTCTTCGTACCATCAATATTTGCCTATTCACAAAAATTCTAGACTTTTAATAATGGAGTTACTACCACACTTCCAATGGCATAGCGACATTAAAGTCGTCGGTAGGTCATAGGAAAGGAGAATGTTTTACATGTATAATAATTAAGAATTGAAAAGCTTCTAACTGAAGGATCCTTTGGGACAAATGACTAATGATTAAAAGGGGTGTTTTCGATTATAATTTATGAGCAAGTAAGAATTATACAATTTTATCCTACATACATCATTGTAACATACTATAATTCGATAAAAAGAGAGCCTAAACTACATGATTAGTGTATCCATGGATCGCACTTTACCTCACAAACTTTTTCTTTCCTTTTATTTTCTTTCCTATAAAGATCAATGATGACGGTATTACTCCTATAGCCTATCTATAACCTCACCTAGTCATCCAATATATACTCCTAATATTTTTGGGCCTATATCTCTATTATATAAGATAATATTTGATGTGAAAAAAAAAATAATTTTCCTTTTTTTATCCCTTTATAACAAAATGAAAAAGACTTTAACAAAAAAAAAAAATACACTACTCTAATTAGCTTTTTCTAATTAATATATGATATAAATCATATCTGATAAAAATTATATCAAGATATTGATATTTCAGATATAAGTAAGTATTGTTATATTAGATATAACTATTATTATATCAGAAATAGAAATATAGAAGATATAAAATACAGAAACATACATATTAGATATAGAAGTAAAATTACAAAAACGGCCCCAAATATATTTATATCTAGTATAAATTAGGAATTTCTCCTACTCCAGTATTATTAAACTATTAGCTTCACTTTCAATTGCGACATTATTCTTTTGTCTAAAATTAGTAATTATAACTCCTTATTACCCGTTTAAAATTTATATGATTTTTTTATTGATCAGAATACATATAATATGTTAGGAATATGAAATATTAGTACATAAAGGTATATAGGTTATCTTCTTTCTACCATCTCTCTCCACCATATCATTTTTACTCCATAGTAGGGTTTGATTTGTTTTGGAAATATATAAGTATTTGTTTCCATTTTAGGAAGTGTATTCATGCCGATCTTTAATTCTAGAAGATGCTTTCTGTGCTAGTATTTGGATCGGAAGAAGCATTTCATTTATTTTTCCTTGGGTGATGGTAGTGATAGTTCACTACTTTTACAATTGAGAAATTATTGAAAAGTAATGAAAATCTCAATTGAAATCAGTTATGAGTGGTGGACAGTATTGCTGGGCCTCCTGTTGATCTTGGTAACGATTTTTAACCTTGTAAAACTGGCTTGCACCATTGGCAAGATTACACATGCACAATATTTAGTCTCTCCATGGACACACAATTGGGCTTGTGTCACAAGCTTATTAGTTATTACGTGTTGGACTGCTGGTGTGAGCTTTAAAAGTGGATCACTTCTGCAACATAATCTGGGTGGGACTCACAAAGGCCACAATTCATCCACTAGTTTATCCAAAGACATTTAGTCCTGGTCATATATAATTGTTCAACTTGGAGGTCTTCATATGTGTTTTACTCCTTCCGATTTTATTTGTATGTTATATTTGATTTTTTACGATCTCTAAAAAAATAATTTAAAATATTTTTTCTATAAATTTATAAGATAAAAAATTATGAAAATACATTAGGGGACATACACTACTCCCTCTGTCCTCATATCTTTGCCCCATTTACTTTTTCCACTTTATTAAAGGAATGAAAAGTGAGCTGTCACATGGCTATAATTATACTCAAATTAAAGCAAGTCAACATAGAATTAACAGAGCCAAAGTACAAGGTCAGAATTCCACTTTTTCACTTTGCAATTTATTTGGGTTGAGCTGTCAAATGAGCTACCACATTACAAGGACAGATTCTCACGAAATTCCAGAATTGGAGCCAAAATTTCACCAACTTTTCAATTTTGGCTCCTACCGAAATTTTACAAATTTTACAGGAAGATGGTTTCCCACCAAAATCAAAAACCACTCTTTTACCGCAAAAAAGATCTAGTAGGCACTATTTATAGTGCACTGTTGGATTGAATACATTAATGTCAAACCAAAAGAGTCATAAATACACATCACAACCTTCCAACATTTCCACCAACATGGAGATTAACTCCATTAACTCTCAGTTAAATACATCATGGAGTTCATGAGACAATGAGTTGTCATTTGGTGTCCCACTTACCAGAAATTACAGGGGCCAACATGACAGAGTATATCCAGAGACAACAACTTCTCAACAAGGACCAGCAGAATCGCAAGGGCAGGAGGGACCAGGAGACACTTACCAATCTCCAAACAAACAACCAAGGTAACTTAGTATTTTCAGTATATGGTATACACAATGCATTCTTAGGCAACATAAGAAAAAGGAAGGACATAAGTGAAGAAGAGAGACTATCATGCATGATACATTTATTACAAAACAACAAAAATCTCTAGGTAGCACATGGTGACATAGGCAAACTTGCATCAACATACAATTGTAATAGATGGACAATTCAAAGAATTTGGAGAACTGTCAAAAAAAGCATTACTACTAGAGAGAATTTAAAAGTGCAGAAAAATTACAAAGGGAAGGTGGGCAGGAAACCCATAAAGTTAGTTGAGGAGCAACTTTTGGCAATCCCACTAAAAAATAGAACTAACATTAAGTCACTTGCTAAAGCATTGAACATAAAAAAGACTTTAGTCCACAGATTCATCAAAGAAGGACATATAAGGAAACATAGTAATGCAATCAAACCCACATTAACCCCTAACAACAAGCTTCAGAGGCTGCAATGGTATATCTCACAAGTAGTACACATCAACAATACACTACAATTTCAAGACATGTACAATATAGTCCACATTAATGAGAAGTGGTTCTATATGTCTAAAACAAGTCAGACATTCTATTTGGCTCCAACAGAATTAGAGCCACACAGACACACTAAGTCAAAGAGGTTTATAATGAAGATTATGTTCTTCACAGCAGTGGCCAGACCTCAATTTTCAGAAGATGGGAGCTGTATTTTTTATGGTAAGATAGGGTGTTGGCCATTTGCGGAGAAAATACCAGCAAGGAGAAGAAGTGTACATAGAGAGGCAGGTACAATGGAAACAAAACCAATAAAGAACATTACAAAAGTTATCATCAAGAATATGATCATAACCAAACTTATACCAGCTATCAAAAGGAGATGGTTACTAGGGGCAGATGGGCATATAATAATTCAACAAGACAATGCTACACCCCACATTTTGAACTCGGATCAAGATTTCAAAGAGGCAGCAAACTCAGATGGTTTTAGGATTGAATTAGTTTCATAGCCACCCAACTCACCAGACACTAATGTGTTAGATTTGGGGTTTTTTAGAGCCATCCAAGCCATTTAACATGAGCAAGCACCAAGAACAGTTGACCAACTAATAGAGGCAGTGGAGTATGCTTTTAATGTGTTTGAGCCAAGATTACTTAATCATGTTTTCTTGTCATTACAATATGTGATACTTGAAATCATGAAATGCAAGGGAGGAAACAACTTCAAACTACCTCATGTTGGGAAACAGAGGATGGAAAGAGAAGGACTTCTACCTAAAACAGTTGAAGTGCCTATTGAACTACTCACAGAGTGTCAATCATCATTGACTGAATTAGCAAGCAATGGACAAACACCAGTGAATAAAGCAGCAATTAGTGGCCAACAAATAGTCAATAAAGCTGAATACAATGAACCAAATCTCAATGCAACATACTTAACTCAAGCAGAAGATGATAAACTTAATGCAACAGAACTGGATGACTTGATGCAAGGTTTGAATATGAATTAGTTTTGTTGCATGAAGTTCATTTTGTAACTAAGATTTGAATATTTTGAATGATGCATGTAGTAATTAACAGATATAACAGAAGAAACTTTTGAACGATGCATGTAACAGAAGAAACTTTTGAATGATGCATGTAGTAAGTAATATATGTTCCTATAAACTTTTGAATGATTCATGTTCCTCTTAGGAAATTTACCTTGTCATCACATAATTAAACACCATTACTTGTTGCATTAATACACACAAGCACCCTATAACCTAGACTAATTGGTGGCATATGGTACCAAATGCATTTAGGGCATAACTAATTAACTTAGAAATCATAGACAGCTGAATCTTCATAGAGAATAAATCTCTCAGATTATGTTTTTCATCATAAGCAACACTAAGTATTGCCCAATGCACTTGACTCCCTATATGCCTCAACAATCAATACTAGGAATAGGGGAAGGGATCATGCATCAACTAATTAGTGCTTAAAAATGTACATATGTTAAATTTTCACATCATAGAGGAATGCAACTAATGAAATACAACAAAAGAGGCACATATATGAAGACAGAGGGAGTGCTAAATGAGCATAACACAACACAAAATATAAATAACCCAATCCACCAATTCAGAATATACAGAAAACCTAATATGAAAGAATAAACATGAATAATGACAATAAACATATCACAATACCAAGAATATGCAAGAATAATTAGAATACACAGATTAGAATACAAAGAATATACATAATACAGTCAAAAGTGCACCTACTACACAAAATATGCAAGAATAATTAGAATACACAAATCAGAATACCAAGAATACACCTAATATACAAAGGTTATGAGGAGTATGCTTTTCACAAGGACCAGAATACCAGGAATATAGATCATAGCATATAGGTCAAAATAACAAACATATGCAGAATATGATAGAATACCAAGAATATAGATCATAACATATTACAATGTAGCTAAATTATGCAAGAACACCAACAGATGATCAAAGTATATGCTAGAATATGCTAGAATGTGCTAGAATACCAACAATGTTCAAAATAAGCAAGAATATGCTAGAATACAGCAACAAACGTAGCTAAATTCCATATGCAGACCGAGGTAAAATAATAAGAACACCAGCAGACCTAGGTAAATGCCAGAAATACAACAACAAACATAGGAAAATGCTTCCATATGCAGATAAAGCTTCCCTAAACGCCAAGAACATCACTTAATATGCACAAACACCAACCGAATTCCATATACAGAAGCCACAAAACACAAGACATAAGAGTAACAAGAAAAATTTGTAAATGCTCCACCTTAACCAACGAAAACAGGCAGATCTAAGCAATAAATCAACACATGCAAGCACATAGGTAAGATCTAACATAAATCAACACATGCATGCAAAAATTAGGGTTAATCACATAAATCAACAAATTTAAACACATAAATGAACATACATCAGAGAATCACTGGGAATTAACATAAATATAACATAAATCGTACACAAATCGAACATAAATTGGACCATAATTTCAAATCAACATAAATCAAACATAAATCGAACACAATTTAGGTAAAACCAAATATAAATCGAAAGATAATCACACAAAAAAACTCAAACATTGAACTCATACAAATTCACATCCATAAACAACTAAAGCAGGAAATTAACGATGGTAGAGAGATCTTATCTTGGGTATTTCAAAAAATTCCGGCACCAATAACCTCAACATATCGTCAGAAGGCCCGGGGACAAAAGTAAGAGGGACCTCAGACTCGTAACATTAGAGCCGTCAAAATCAAGATCCCTATAGTGTGCATGATGCTCAAAGTCCAGTTTTCTCTCAGCCCTTGATCCATACCGCCGTTTATACTTAGGCGTGGACCAAATAACCTCCGGGGTTTCAGGAACCACCAGAGTAGGAGGAGGAAGGACATGATCTGAAGGTGGTCTTGTTGTGGGTGAAGGAAATGAGGGGGTGGTAGTAGATCTAGGCCCATAGGTAGGTGTACACGACGAAGAAGGAGGAGGACATGGTGTAAGTGGAGTTTCGGGTACAAACTCTGACCATTGACAAGAGTCATCAAATTTGGAGTCTCCCATCATTCCACTAACAAACAACAAGATCTAGAGAGTGAAGGGGAACTTTGGGAGATGATGGCGAAAAAATTTCAGAGCAAATGCATACTCAAGCCCAGTAGATCTAGGTTTTCCAAAGAGGGAGAAGGGAGGAAGAGGGAGATGCTTATAGAGAGAGAGATGACGGTTGGAGTAAATTAGGGTTGGGAGGGGAGCTTTGCATAGGGGCCGAGACAAATACAGTACAAATCACTCACTTTACTCTCTAATAAAGTAGGTCAACCTACCATTTAGAAAAATGGGGCAGCCCAATGAAGTAAATGGGGCAAATATATGAGGACAGATGGAGTATATGATTTAACATATAAGAATATACAATCCAAAAGTAAAGGCTCAGATCTACTTGTTCATCCATATATTATTAATTGTGGGGATTATAACCCACCCAGAGATTGTAGTTGTCTAGTTGGTATTGGAAATTTGTAGGGTGAGCGATGCAATTAAGAATGTAATCCAGCCTGATTAGATGGGCAACACTGCAATGGAAGCAACTACTCTATCAAGAAATGCTATGAGCGAGCAGCTATTTCCGAGCACAAATAGGTATGATTGGGCTAAGGTTGCCTGTTTGGAGAGGCTCTATAAGAATGGAGTTCGTCAAGATGATACTTGCATCATGTGAGCTGTACTGTTCGAACTCAAAACCATCTAGGAATGGTCTATTAAATCATGATCTTCCACTCCGAGTGTGTATAAGAACTTGTGAATGTTTGGACCTCTTCCTTAGCATAAGGGAACAATATACTCCCTCCGTCCCATTTTTAGACTAAGTACAAAAATTAATTTTTTAAAGAAGCAATGTAAAATCTTTAGGGATAACCCAAAATGGAAATTTTTTAAAGTAATGGAATAATCTTTGAAAGACGGACTAAAATAGAAAATGGTGCATTTATTCAAACTAGGAGAGGTTTCACAAAGTAGAAGTTAGTTACTTAGTCACAAAACTCACAATGCATAAAAAGCACAACCTTTATCATTCAAAAGAACCAATAATCAAGCATATTTGAAGCATTTATTACAAAACACAGAAAAATCACAAAAATAAAGATTCAATACAGTAATAAAATTGAAAACAAAAAGTGTATATTTCTAAGGAGTGTATTCCGCTGTATGTTTTTCATTCTAGAAATCATCTAAGCACCTCCCTTCAGCTTCTTTGTGACAGCAGCAATATACTTGCCCTGGTGGAAAGCCTGCTGCAATTCAAGCTCTGTAGGCTGCCTTGAACCATCTCCGGCATACGTTCCAGCTCCGTAGGGGCTTCCACCCTTGACATTCTCCATCTCAAACATGCCTGCACCAAATGTGTAGCCAATTGGGACAAAGATCATGCCGTGGTGAGTCAACTGTGTGATGGCAGTCAATCTGTAAACAGTAACAAAAAGAATTAAGTTTTCTCTTCTAAAAATAAGTATGTCCGGCTAAGAGGTTTAAGCAATATACGAGGCAGTAAGGAACTTACGCAGTGGTTTCTTGTCCACCACCTTGAGATCCCGTGCTGAAGAATAACCCAGCAGGTTTGCCAGCAAGCTGCTGAGATCTCCAAAGACCGCCAGTTGCATCAAGGAAAGCCTTGAATTGGGCAGCCATCATTCCGAATCTTGTAGGGAAGCCAAATACAAAGCCATCAGCTTCAGCTAGCTCATTTGGAGTGATAATTGGAGCATCGCTCTTTGGTGGTGCAGTCATCTTACCAAGTACATCATCTGAAAGAGTCTCAGGGACCTGTTTCGTACATCTCAGCAATGTCAGATTTAAGAAACTACAAGTAAGACTAGCAATCTTTAGAAAGGAAATTGCAATAGAACCAAGGATGTATGACAGTCACACAGTAGAAAATTGGCAGAAGATGAACCAAATATGTAAACCGAGTGAGAGCGTCAAGCTAATGAGGTAGGAGTATAATTATTGGTGACACCAACTGACTCATGCGAAGACTGAAGATATGGATGTCCCACACTGATTTTTTTTAGCAGATAAGAGAAACCACCACTTTATAAGAGTTTAATGGTGTGGATGTCCTCAATATAAGCATTGTGAAAAGAAAGAACATATTACAGAAGACACTGCTTGTAATTTACAGGATGGACCTTCGAATTTTCTTACATATGATACATAATTTGAAAGTCTAACTCACTAACACTGCGAATATACTTCCTTAGAGGACGGGAGATTTGACAGGCAAATCAGGATATATAAGAAGCAGAGTGGTCCGGAAGCAAGATTATGTATCAAATTATCAACAAATCATTGGAAATGAGGAGACGATATCAAACAGGAAGGTGATTAACAAGAAGATTGTAATTAGTTTCAACTGAAGAAAGTAATGATAAAAAAAAAGGAACTAGAGAAGCAAGGCCAAGGCAAAGAGATTGGAAGTTCTAACATCTGGAAAGTAGGTGATATTGCAAGCAAAATAAAAAGCATCTCAAAGTTGGCGATATTGCAAGCAAGAAACAGTATCTCAAAGTTCATATAACAAAGCAGAGTTAGAACAGGAGACAATGTTAGCAGATGGCAACCAAATATTGCTTATGAAAACAACATCAGTACACAGCAGTGATACTTGTCACCCAAGCCATGTCATCTAAATTGCACCAGTTAAAATGATCTACTATGACAAATACAACAGCTGATGTTTACCTGCCAGAGCTTAGCCTCAACACCTTCAACAGATGCAGCTCCCTTCTGGATCTCCTCTGCTAGCTTCTGTACGTGTCCGTACATGGAGTAATACCTGTAAACCACATCAAAACTACTTTAATCAACCACCCCAAACTCTCTAAAGACCCTCATTGGACAAACTGAGGCAATGGCAGTTCATTGAAAATACATGCTATTTGAAAATCTAATGACACTGTGACACTGCTGTATGTATTTTATATTATATTTTTCTCATCTTGCTCTACTTCCTCGAGTCCTTATGCATCACGCATTTAGCTATGCAAATGACATACCGAATTGAACCTTACACATTTATGCATTCCAAGTTTCAACACAGATAGCTCACACATTATGACAAATCCAATTGTACCGTCTATGCAACCTGAGATTGTAACTAAATGACATCCATGATCTTAACAATCCCACACATCATCCTACTCACAAGATCAAGTTCACCTGTGAAATCGGACAAATCAATAGCAGTTTAGGCTATACTTAGCCAATGTCTTTGGTTCACTGCAACAACACCTTTTAGCCAACTTAAGAGGTACACCCGTACACTAACGTTCCGTCAAAACTTATTATTCTCTCCTTGTTTATATATTTAATTCATTTTTCTAAGACGAAAAATGAAATTTGTGTGGATTCCTAATTTTATAAGGTAAAATAATGCACATAAATTCGCAATCAAATTCACGATCAACGAAAAAACACAAAAGTATTCGTCGAAAGTAAAATCAACCAAAAATAAAAAATCTAAAAAATATTTCAAAAAAGAAAAAGAAGCTTACACAATGTAAACTTTGGTTGCCATTGCAGCAGAACTTGGAAAATATCTTGAGGTTGACTTTCTCTTAATAAAGCAGTCGAACTTAACTTTCTCTCAGTAAAACTTTCTGATAGGAAGAAGTAATGGGATTGAATCGATGTGCGTTGACGAAAGTGAAAGGGAAGAAGTGGGTGGATATTTATAGGAGTACCCTGCCAGAGTGCCAGCCTGCCTTTGTATTAAGTGGGGTTGTACTCCCTCTTTCTATTCTTTCCTTTTGCTTATTACGTATATTTCAAGTAACATTCTCGTACTTAGTTGCATAGTTGCAAAATCTATTAAAAATTTGATGTAAATCTATTACGATCTCGTATCATTTGTTATAACAAGATGTCATATAATTTTTGTTTTTTCTTATATTAGTGAAAATTTATTATCGAAATATGACTATAAAATCTAAAATATTCCGAATAAATAGTGGAAAATAAAACCTAAGGGAAAAAAGATCTAGTAAATTACCTACTCCTTAAACGGCATCGTATAGTGGTAGCAACCTAGAAGCTGGCTAGTTTTGATTTGGGTCCTGTTGAATTGGAATGATGCCATCACACTGTCACGCTTATCCTCATCATCATGTCATTCACCGTCACGTCTCTCACAAGCTAGTTCTTTTTACTTATTTTCCGTAGAATTTTGATTTTATGTCGTTTTTTTGGGTTAATTTAAATACACCAGTATTGAAATTTTAGATACAGTATAAAAAAAATTCAAAGTATTTATTAACGTTATTGTTGATGACCACCATATATCTTATTTTTATTATTTAAAAGCAATAAAAACAAAAATTAACGTGATGCAAGCAAGACTTTAATCGAGCATTTTTAGAGCACACTATTTCATTGGACCATAATACCCTTTTTTTTTTATTCCAAAAAAATAGATACTTACTCCCATTAGTCTCATAACTTCCTTCCTTATAATAATATTAATCAATTATATTTAAAAAATAATTTAACCCATTTTTATAATTAATATCTTATATGGATTTGTAAAATTTTAAAGGTTGATAGTATACACCATAGTTTTGTTTTTATTAATCATCATATTTTCTTCTACTTTATTAATTAGTGTTATTCGTTGACTGAAAATGGAATAGGGTTTTGATTAATCATCATGTTTTCTTCAACTTTTTCTATTTGTGCTGTAAGTTTGTCCAGAATGCGGTTTAGATTTAGTTATTATGTTAATGTCAATCATCAACCTTTTTCCAAAATAGACAATAAAAATTTATTAAATTCATATTTTTACTTATTTAATGTGTATTAGCATGGGCATATACTAGTAAAAATTTAATCACCAATGACAAATAGAGATTACTACGAAAATATAATCACTTCCATTGGCCTATAAATATAATGTCATTAATAGTACCAAACAATCAGGATTACTACGAAAATATATGTTTAATTTTTTTTTTTAGTTTATTGAATTAAAAATTAAGTACTTCTTAAAGACCATAATACACAAGAAGTTTACATATGGCTTATTACGTTTTTATTGATAAAGAAGAAAGATGGCAACACAAAAAAAAAATAAAATGCGCTGAGAGAGCCAAACAATGAATGAAACTTGTGTGTAAGTGTACATAATGTAGCTATAAGGCAATTAATAACGCCAATGGACCCATAAATTTGTTATCAACTAATCCTAACGAGATAGTTCTTCTATTCCCAAAATTATATGATTTACCTCTTTTCAAATCAATTATTTAACTTATATTTCTTCAATATATATCAAAAAGTTGTCCCATGCGATTAAAATCATTAATATGAGTGCAAGACCTATTCAAATGGGAGGGACCTCATTAAGAGCCCTTAATCGCTCCGTTAATAAAAAGGGTTTAATTAATTATGAGTTTAATGGGTTAATATTTTAAAGGATCATGTTTTATCGTGTCAATAATATGTCAATAGTTTTCAAGGCTTTTAAGCAGTATCAAATAATGAATGATTTCTACTTACTTTGTCAATAGTCCACTGCTAAAGATTGAAAGGATATAGACAAACTATCACTATCTATAGATAAACCTATATTCTCTTTGAACGACTTGCCTCGACTCAGACTCGATCCGTTTTGTATCTTCTTTGGCCTGAACTGACTCGACCTATTTTGCATCTTTTTTGACCCGACCCATTTTATATGTGACTCATCACGACCCTGACTTGACCCAATACACAAGTCTAATGAGTACCATAACTTAACAATTTGTGAATTGAGTGAGAAATAGAGAGTACCGCATTTTAAATTTCCGTCAAAAAATACCATTTTAAGTAAAAATATTCAAAGTCTATACTTAAACTTAGGTTTGCATTAAATAAACGAAGTGATAATGATACTAAAACAAACAATCAAAGTCGTTTCTGCTTGAAATGGCTTTCAATAAACAGAAAAATGGAAAATATAGTAATAAGTAGCCGAGATATCTTCGCCATATTTCTGGGCAAAGCTTGGAGTTACATAATTAAGATGTAGGACATGTTAATAAAGGCTAAAAGCAGCCACAATGAGTCATGTAACAATGTGTATTATGTGTTACATCAGCCACTATGTCAGGCATTGTCACGACCATCGTTAAAAGGGACATGTACGCAACATAGCAAGTCCCATTTCGTGGAACCTTTGCTTCTTTTCCTTTTGTTGTTTCCACATTTTCAATTCATGAGTGCCTCGTGTTATTGGATTATTTGTTTTGTAAAAGACAATATAGATGAGACATTCAATGCTCATTTCTCCAACCCCCTTATGTCTCACTTCTAGAATACTCTAAACCAATGACGGGTAAGAAGATTTGTACATGATTTCGTGGATTGTTGTATGTTAGTAACCAAACCTGATCCATTTAAGTTTTCGGGTTGAAAATTCCGACCCGAACCTAACCCATTTAATTTCGGATCGGGTTCGTGTCAACCCATTTAAGTTTTGTGTCACAAATTTCAATCATACTCGCTATTTTCGGGTCGGGTTCAGGTCAGTTTTTACCATCTCTGATATGTGGTTATTCAATAGAGTGACTACTCGCTATTTTCGGGTCGGGTTCAGGTCAGTTTTTACCATCTCTGATATGTGGTTATTCAATAGAGTGACTGAAGAAAAAGAAAACTTTTGGATTGAGATGAAACGGCGAACAAGTTGACATTAGTAGTTTAGTTTTCTTTTAGCGTTTTAATTTGGGCTTGGATTTTAGACAGAATGGGTGACTAGCCAATTAATTTTTTTTTAATCTACTTAATATAGTTTGGTTATGAGGTCGGGTTCGGATTGATCCGACCTAATTTTGACCCGAAAATAGTTTCGGGTTATATGGGTCATTTCCGGGTTGGAAATTTTAACCTTAACCTAACCCATTTAATTTCGGGTCGGTTCGTGTCAACCCATTTAAGTTTTCGTGTTAGAAATCTCAATCTTAATCCACTATTTTCGAGTCAGGTTCGTGTCGGATTTTCAGGTCGGATCAATTTTTGCCACCCCTATTAGTAGTATCTATTTCAGATACATGCATGTGCCAGATTTTTATAGTATAAAGTTTTTAGATATATTTTTGAATAGCTATATAGTCTCATACCAATACCTTAATGAAATTGATATGATACTTCGTAGTTTATTAACTTAATTGAAAGTTTAGGCCACTCATGAAGTTATGACATTAGATTGTGATGAACGCCAAATGAGTCAACGGTAATGGACAATCGATATTGACTCGCTACAATAGTCTAACTAAAGCATCTCCAATAATATGAACTAACATTACAATTATTTAGTCAGATTTTAATTACTCTTCTTGTCTCATTGTAAGCTCATGCTTACGCCAGTTTGACGATGCTAGGTTAGAGGTTACGACTAGGCGAATGAATCTTGTCTATGATGTGTCCTTAATTCATTCACGATTAATTAAGACTGTACTTTCCCATTCCCTTTGCTTTACCGGTGGTCCGGTGGAGTTAAAGATTAACATGTTTTATCGCAAATTCTTATCATCTTATAGGAAATAATATATTTAAGAGGGATTTTATTGGATGTATGTCAGTGTAAATTTTTAGAATATCAAGTTTTCATAAACTTTTTTCTTTTGAAACTAGAGATAAAAACGTTTTAAGTCATGTCTTGTAGACCGTAAAAAATCAAATGGGTCGAAAAAATTAGGAACAAAGATACGTCACATAGCAAAATGATTTTGGAAAAATGTAATGTACTAGATTATTTTTCCATTACTTCTACCAAATATATAAGACTGTTTCTCACCCTCACTATAATACTTTTCATAATTAGCATACATTCTCCATTCTATGTTAAATTAATTACAATACTTTGTTCTTTGCTTCCATCTTATAAATTCAAGCGTATAATTGACTTGGTAGGATCTTGATGATGAAATTTTAGGGGCGGCTATACCATGAGTAGGGAAGTGGGTGATACAGCGATAGTGATATTATCATACTCTAAATAAACAAAAATGTTAGCCCATTTTGCAACTAGGTGAAGTGGGGAAATTTGCTACTTCTGGGCTTGGACTACTTAAAAGAAGGCTACTAGCCCAGTTTTGGTGACCCATATTATAGTGACATAAAATTTCCAAAGCCCACCAATCAACTAAGAGGTGCGACATGTACATTTACAAAGTTAAGTCATGGCTGGTATTATAAGACGGCCCACTAATGAGAAAGCCCTATAAAGGGCATACATAAGTATTGAGCAAAGTGAGGATATTATAAAAGAGGTCACCAAATATCATTGAGAAAATTAGGTCACATGAAGGAGTACGAAGCATTATTCCCTATGACCCTAAAAATTGCACCGAAAATGAAGAAAAAATAAAGTTAGAACTTAGAATATCGTTATACTCTACTTTCTCTCTTTAAAATACCGTTCTAACTTAAGCATCATACGTGGTAAAAACCACTCACCCCTTTTCCTCTGTTGGGTTGGCAAGTACTCCGTATCATTTTTGCGGGTTTCAAGAAATTTTATTTTACGAGGCTATTCTACGTGGCATACAAGGTGGTATATTCATTCAACTTCCAAAAAATCCTACAATATTTTAGAGCCTAAAATTCTGCCCAAATTGTAAGCATCCAGACAATCTGGAAGTATATCTGTACTCTGTAGAGGTTCCATGAAAGAGGCAAAGGGATCTATACCATAATACCAAATACCCGAATCATGATCTCGTGGATGGTAGTCTGATATATCAAGAAATGGGCCGCCCACTTTCTTAGCATTTGGGCTTCGAGTCTTCACTAAACGAGGAATTAAGGAAAGCTATTAGCGAGCGTTCTAGGACATTCAAGAAAATTCCTTTGCTAAGGAGACCCTGAAGGCCTTAATTCCAGTCCATTTAGAGGAGGATTCAACGGCGTAAATGGCTACAGACTTCACAATTGACTTTTTATTTTTCTATAAAAATAAAACGAAAACAATGCAATTGACTTTTATATTTGTGACTAAGTCTCTGTTCTTTTAATCAGTAGTAGATCGCATGAAAATTCAATTTACCTAAGTGATGGACGTCGCTATCTCTTCATTGCATTCTAATGACTTTGAATACTTTGTGCAGTTTGTCACCATAAATTTGTAATTGGATGCAGATTTAATCTCAAGTTTCTCATTCAGATTTGAATTGTGCATGATGGATGCAGCGAAACATCGCTACATAAAACACTAAATTTGTTCGATTTTCTACTCCCATCCCCTACAACACAAATTAAATTTGAATAAGCTAAGCTCCTATGACCCTATAAGTGTACTCCGTATGAGTTACCAATATAATTATGATCGTAATATTATAAATCACTCATAAAAATGGCCGAAAGAATCATCAGTTATAACTTGCTTCGAAATAGGAAGCCAAGCATAAAAAGTTTCTCCCTTTTATTTTTTCTCCGAACTCAAAAATCAGAAGCAAAACTCAAGTCTTGATGAAGCAAGAAGGCTGCTTCTTCCATCAACTCAGGACTCAGTCTAAACATCAAGACACAAAAATCCATCTCACTCAGGGCGCCATCGCCATCACTGTCGCCCTCTCGCAACATGCTACGCAAGTCCTCATCCGACATATCCTGCAGCCCAAGCATAGCCGCGTTCTTCTTCAAGCTATCAAAGGTGATCACCCCTTTATCTACATCCATCAATATGCGAAACCCTTTACATAATTCCCCGATCAAGCCTTCTCCACCAAGTTTCTCTGCCATAATGGGTAGTTGATCTTGGAACAATAATACTTGTTGTTGTTGTTGTTGTTGTTTTGTTTTGGTAGACGCCATTTTTAATGCAAGACGGAAACGTTGAAGAATTGTTTGGGTTTTTTTGGGGGATGGAATTTGGTATGTTTGATTGTGTGTTTGGGATTGAGAATGAAATGGAGGGAATCACTAGATAAAGGGGTGGGAGAGGGGAGGGGAAGAAGGGGGAGTTGCGGAGAAAGAGACAGGGGCGTAACTTTAGGTCGGCTGACTCGTCTCAGTAACTGCTACTGTGTTTCGTGGAAAACATTTCAAGGGTAAAACTGTCTTTTCATTTAGGAAATTCCTTGATTTTTTGTTTCCTTCTTTATACGTTTTTTTGGCAACATTTATGCGTTCTATGGCTCTATTCTCTACGCTTTTCATTTCTTCTTTCCCATTTTGTATATATAAAAAAATATACAGTGTATATATAGAAGAGTGATTTAATAAAAAGAGGGTCATTATAATAATGAATAAAGTTATAATATGTGAAAAAATAATTTGATCACTTTAAAGATTTTGACTTTTTATCTCTTAAATCAAACACATAATATTTCATATATACATAGTGACTTTTGTTTTAATTATTGTAGCCAAGCTGTTTTTTTCGCTTAACCTTTTTTAATTTATAGCAATCAAATAATTTTTTTCCACTTATAGTGATCCTTTTAATTCTTATAATGACGATAATTTTTTACGTGAAATCTCATGTGTTAGATCTTACCACTTGAAAGAATAAGATATCTTTTCATCGTTCTTATTTTAAGCATATTTCTTAGATCAGTGTTAGTAATATTTACTAAAATATATATTTTAGCTTTTTATTGTGAGTTTATAAGAATTTGTTTATTATTTTCCAAAATCATAACTACATACCACTACTTCAATAGCTGGTTTTTGTTACTCGTACTCCTAAAGGTCCATAACAAGCGAGTTTGACTATAGTTTCTTGAACAAAAGTTCGTTCATGAAACGTTGACTTCATTGGCCTAAAAGTTTAGGCAATTGTGCATAATTTTTCTTGGTTTTTAAGAATATAAATGACTTGTTCAATTTTGACTGTTTTCTTTTTTCCTAATAATCTTAATCATTTGTTCTCCGTAATTTACAACTTTTGACTTTTAATAGTTTAATGTGTGTGTGGAGTAAGCTACTAAGCATAACATACTACTCTCAATTGGTCAATTCATTATTTGGGACAAAATTAAACTGTCATGAATGAAGATAGGAAATTTATTACTATAAGGTCAAAATTGTCATTTAAGAAGGAAACTTCATGTAATGTAATTTGATTTTGTTTTGAACAAGCATTTGCTTTCTAAAATGAATAATAATAATTCATGCACATAGCTTCCCATGTTTGAATTCCTTTTGGGGAGTTGGAATAGCTAGCTAGAGTATTAAGGAAAAGGAGAGGAAAATGAAGTAAGAAAAAAGGACAATGAAGAGGATAATTGCATACAATTTGGGGTGCATAAGGAAAAGAGGAGGAAGCTCATTAATTAACACGTGACTATTGGTGGTTGGCTTATGATCTAATTTGTTATGATTCTGTGGACAAGCCGATCTAGTAATTTAAGATTTAGATTGATCTCAAATCTTCGATTTTTTTGGGTAGTATCTTTCACATTATTTTTCAAACCTACAAATGAATGTTTTATTTTTTGAATTATCTCAAATCCATTAGTATGAGATTCCTAGACACTTTGGAAGTATAATCGAGCCGATTCATTCCCACTGTCTTATTCAAGTGATATAAGTTTTTTTTCGTGAAGAAATCAATGAAAATGATGTTTAAAATAAGAAAGATAAGAATATAGCCCTTTTAAGTGGTAAGATCCAATGAATAAAAAAAGAACTTGGTCGGTATGAGTTTAAAAAAAGTCACTATATGTACATGAGTTAGATATAGAAAATTAAGGGGCAAAATGCCTTCTCATATTTCTCGTTTTAAAGACTATTCTCATTTTAACTTTTACCTAAATTTTCATTACAAAATATGTATGAATGTATACATTGTCTTTATTTTATTTTATCGCAAATCAAAATTTTTTTTTCTAGTGTCAAGTGTAAATATAAACGCTTCTAACTCTATCATAGTTTTACTTTATTCACAATTCATAGTTTAGTATGTACTTATTAAGTTTCTTCATTCAAAGATATTACCATTTCAATTTGACTTTTTCTAATTATTGAAATTATTTTTTTGACGTACGTAAATATCTGTAATTACTTTACATCATATGCATTAGTTCATGCTTAGCTTGTATTTGCCTTGTCCGAATATGGATTGGCCGAATATGTAGCATACAACCATTAGTGTCGATTTTTTTTTTCAAACATAAGAACTCTTGTCTACTATCACTGCGAAAAACTTTCACAAGTTTATTAAATTGTGTGTAGACCATAGAGAAAAAATTTCTAATCAACTCACCAACCTCATATTTTCCAACCATTAAATATGTCCATATTGCTGGAGAATAATCATCAACAATGGTTATAAAATAATATGCACCACTACTAGAAGCAAAATTATAGGACCCCAAATATCACAATAAATTAAACCAAATAAATCAATTGCTTTATTAGTACTTAAAGAAAAAGAGTTACGTTGATGTTTAGCCTTGAAACAAACATCACACCCAAAATTACAATCTTTATTTGTCCCACTATGAACTTTATCTAGAAAAGAATGAACCACATTCATAGAAGGATGACCCAAACGCAAATGTCATAATTGAGCTGACTCCACAATTGTTGTGTTTGCCTGAGCACAACATATTGGCCGATAAAGATAGACCCCGTTACACTGCTTTCCCATGCCATCAATCAGGTTCCTTAAACTCTGGTCTTGAATAGTACATAGCTTGTTAGTAAATAAGGCAATTAAATTTTATATCTCAAGCAACTAAGAAACTGACACCAAATTGCAAGTGAGTGCGAGAACATATAACACATAATCAAGAATTAGATTAGAACTCAATATAATACGACCCTGCTTAGTGGCTGTAATGCTTTTTCCATTAGGGAGTCCTACGGGTTTCGGACTGATATCTCGAATGTCATCAAATAAAGTAATATTATCGGACATATGATTGGAGGAACCAGTATCAATAATCCATTGATCCAAATAATTCTTACCATGCAATTTTGAAGTAGAAGTAAAAGGAGCATTAATGGCAGCAATTAATTGTTGAATTTGCGCATCCGTAAGAGTAGGAAGTGTACTACGATCGACATCATTTGTAGTCGATGTGTTACCACCTGTGGAAGCCGAGCGTGAACTATCCACAACTGCCACAACAGCACTACACCTACCACAACCGCCACCACGTCCACCTGTACCGCCACTATGTCCACCTCAACCGCCACTGTGTGTCTGCGTCCAACATGGTTGCCTCTACGGGCCGACGATTGAGCCCAATCAGGCACCCCATGGAGATCGAAATACTTTTCCTTGATGTGACCTTTCTTTCCACAGTGTGAACACACCCGAATCTCAGTTTGATTATCACACCCTTGACCTTTCTTGCCATAGATTGATGTCTTTCAGCAACAAGACATTTTTCCAACGCATAAGCTAGATTAGGTAAGGGATCGAGCAACAACAAACCTGAGGCTACATCAGTGTACTTCTTTGAGTCTAAGCCCATAAGAAACTTATGTAATATTTCGTTTTCTAGCAACATAGCATATTCTTTAGCAGCGGAACATGAACATACAGACAACTTAATAGCACTCTCCAATTCTTCCCACAAGGTACACAATTCACCATAATATTCCGAGACCGAACGATCATGTTGTTGATAGGAAGCAATCAAACTTTTCAGTTCATGAATACGAGGACCTTTACGAAGGGAGTATCTATCATGTATTACACGATTATCAAAAGTGTATTTCTCTGTATATTGTTGTACATCACAATACACGACTATCAGCCTATATATATAACACTAGAAACCCCAAAAGATAAGTTATCCTAAAAGATAACTAAAAACAATATCACAAATATATCTATCACAATATTTATCCCAATATTACGAACATAATATTCCATAATAATTCCAATAAAATGTCTTATGATTTTCAACCCAACTAACCCCACTGAACTTTGTATGTTGTTTTTGCTCTTGTATGGTAAAACTCGTTCATTGATTTAGTCCTAACATGGCAGCTTGCGTGGAAGATGGAAGTCGAATCATAGGTTAAATAAAATTCGAATATATGTGTCGTATCATTTGGGTAACAGGATGAGAAACGAGATCATAAGGAAACAAATATAATGATGTGTGGTATACATATACATTCAAAAACCTCTTATTGGGGTCGTCTTGGCTTCTGGGATTATTCAATCTTTGGTACAAAAACATGGACTTTTTCTGTTATAATAGTTCACAAACCACCCCCATTTGACGACTAGCCAAACCTGAACTCCGATGATGGAAATGCTTACATTACTTAACCTCATCCCATTATTAATCTTCCTCTGTCGAGCATCATGTAGCAATGCTAACGACGCCATTACCCCAAACCAACCATTAAGAGATAACGGTAAAACAATAATTTCCCCTGGCAGGCAATCCGAGTTGGGATACTTCAACCTTGGGAGTAGTCCAACAAGAAGATACTTAGAATAAGGTACTATGACTTTGCTAAAGATACAATCATTTGGGTTGCCAACAGAAACACTCCTCTAAATGATACCTCAGGCGCCCTAGCCCTAACACCCCAAGGCACCCTACTTTTAACAGCTAATTGCAGCTCTTCTTCCTCTAGACTAATCTGGTGGACTAATATCTCAAGCCCAGGTACTGCACAAAACCCCATTGCTCGTCTCCTTGATACGGGCGTCTCCTTGATACGGGTAATCGTGTAGTTGGTGATTCACACTCAAGCATCGATAACGATGATGAGTACTTGTGGGAGAGTTTTGATTATCCAGGTAGTACATTTTGCCCACTATGAAATTAGGGAAGAATTTGGTGACAGGTTTGGACATATATTTGTCCTCATGGAAGGCAGATGATGACCCTTCCGAAGGGCTCTATACGTACAAGTTTGATACGTCCGGGTACCCCCAACTACTTTTAAGAAGAGGAAATAAAACTATATTTAGGGGATGTCCATGGAATGGAGAGAGGTTTAGGGGATCGGCCAATCTGAAGCCTAATAGAATTTACACCTATGAGTTTGTTATCAATGAAAAGGAGATATATTACCGTTTCAACTTGGTCAGTAAAGTGGTAACAAGGGCGGTGCTAGGAACAAATGGGGCTATGGAAAGGTGGGTTTGGGTTGAGGGAACAGGGGCTTGGTTCCTCTACTTGAACGCCGCCCTCATTGACTCGTGTGATCGGTTGAATCTTTGCGGTCCATATGGCAGTTGTAACGTCGACAACTCCCCTTCTTGTGGGTGTTTAGATGGGTTTGTACCTAAGTATCCTGTGGCTTGGAATGATGGGTGTGTTAGAAGGGTTAAATTAGGATGTAGGAGTGATGGGTTTAAGAGATTTTCGGGGTTGAAGTTGCCTGACACTAGGAAGGCTTTTTATGACAGAAGCATGAGTTTGAAGGAGTGTGAGAGACTGTGCTCGGAGAATTGCTCTTGCACTGCTTTTGCAAACTTGGATATTCGAAAGGGTGGGAGTGGGTGCTTGATGTGGTTCGATGAGTTGAACGACCTTAGGTACTGTAACGATGGGCAGGATCTGTATGTTAGGATGGCTGCTTCTGAGCTAGGTAAGTCCTATTTAGCTAAGATATATCATGTGCTCATCTTATGATGTCAGATTATGATAATCATGTTGTTTATGTTAAATAAATATTATTTGCATATTTTATGATATTATATCCTTCGTATGCTAATTTGTGGTACATATACTCGACGAGAAGAAAACTGAAAATTTCCTGCAGTAGAGGGAGCTAAAATTTGCACTTTCTTGTATATTCAATTCGTAGTATAAACTATAAAGAAGTAAGAACTATCTTGTTTTCCAATTATCTTTTTTACCATGGGATGATCATATATTGTTTACGGAGTAAAATTTCTAGTCTTCAACTCATCAATCTACAAGTATAAATGTTTTCGATCATTTCTGATAATTACAGTATGTTGTACCTTAAGTTTCTAGTTTTCACAGCCGCTATGAGTTGATATGGCAGGTAATGACTCTGATGGAAGAAAATTAGTGAAAATTCTTTTCCCAATCTTCGCAATAGTACCAATATCTATCTGTTTGTGGCTTTTCTTGCATAAAAGAATGCAAAAGATGCTAGGAAGTGAAGGTAAAGTTAATTCAATGCTTGACTAGCAGTTTTATATATATAGTTGCCAAATACCCAAATGGCTTGGATCAGTGTTTAAATAGGTTATAATATTTTGACACTGATCGGACCGTTCATTAATGGATCCAGAATTCGTAACACTGACTCAATCATGTTATAAAAAGTGGAAGCTAGCTATGTTTGTAGTACTGAATTAACGTTTGTCCTTGCATAACAATTGCAATTGCAGGAAAAAAGGACCCAGAGGAAAAAGATATGGAACTTTCATTATTCAATTTTGCCGAAATAGACAAGGCTACGGGAAACTATTCGTTGGAAAACAAGCTAGGACAAGGAGGTTTTGGGCTTGTTTACAAGGTAATCTTAAAGGCCGCCACATGTGGTGGCTTTCTGCTTTTTTCCTATACTAGCATGATTTGAACTACTACATGAGCAGCAACTGAGAGTCAGAAATATGCATTATGATGGCAAATGTATAGGGCATTCTGAATGATGGACACGAAATAGCAGTAAAGAGGCTCTCAAAAAACTCGACCCAAGGAGTTATTGAGTTAAAAAATGAAGTATCCTGTACTGCGAAACTTCAGCATCGCAACCTTGTAAAGCTTCTTGGTTGCTGCATACAAAAGGAAGAGAAGATGTTGGTGTATGAGTACATGCCGAATTCAAGTTTGGACCTGTTGATATTTGGTTTGTATCCTTCACACATTACATTTTTACTTTAAAGTATAGAAAGAATGTATATGTTAAGGAAAACATTGTAAATGTTTTGCAAGATCAATCTAAGTGGAGTCAAGTGGATTGGCCTAAGAGGTTAAACATCATAAACGGAATCACTCGAGGACTACTTTATCTTCACCATGACTCAAGGATAAGGATTATACACCGAGATCTCAAGGCTAGCAATATCTTACTCGATCACGACCTAAACCCAAAGATATCAGACTTTGGGATGGTTGGGATTTTCGGAGATGAAACTGATCAAGCAAACACCAAGAGAATCGTTGGAACATAGTAAGAGGCCTGACCCCCGAGAGGAGGCATCCTACAAAGTTGGATTTGCATAATACTAAACATTCATATATTAACTTGTTTTTTACAATGTTCTTTCGTGGAGTGGGTACATGGCTCCTGAATATGCAGTTGATGGTCTCTTCTCAGCTTTGGTGTCCTAGTGCTCGAGATCTTAAGTGGGAAGAAAAACATAGGATTCAGCCACCCAGACCACGACCTTAATCTTCTTGGACATGTGAGTCTCATTTTATGTTGCTTTTGTATCAAAATAATGTCTATCTCTCATTGCTATCTGATTCCAACTTGAAGCCATCAGCTTGAACATTTATGTGACTGATATTGATATAAAGTTTTCATAACATTCAACGCGATGATAGACTTGTTTATAATGTACACTACTTCAAAAATAGACATGGAAACTTTATAATGAAGGAAGATCCTTTGAGCTTCTTGACTTACCGGTGAAGGAGTCATGTGATATATCTCCAGTGCTACGAGTTATTCATGTGGGTCTACTGTGTGTGCAACAATCACCTGAAGATCGCCCCAAAATGTCAATTGGTGGTCCTGATGTTGGGAAGTTCCATCTCCTTGCGAATCCCGAAAGAGCCTGGATTCTTTACTGAGAGAAAAGTTAGTGATCCTTCATCATCATCTAGTACTATGCTTGATAAATCAGTCAATGAAATTAGCGTTACATTTATGGATGCTAGGTGAATCTGTAAAGGAACAATGAAACATTTTGCCAGTTCCAAGATTACAAGCACTACTTAGTGCAACTGTGGGATGATTTTGGATGAGTAGATGTACTAGTTGGTTCTGATTTGTGCCACTCTGTTTGATTTTGAGTGGTTGGCAAAATGTTTGTATAATGGTGGGGTAGTTTTGGATATATGTGTGACTATGCAATAGGTTAATACCATTCAACCTGTTAACTAAAGTATTGCAATTGGTTGTCAAATTGTTTGCTTATCAATGGAGTTGAACGTCTGTCGAGGCTGCACTTTTAGTAGTTATGTTCACGTTGAGTTTTGTAGTAATCGTCTTAGGAACGACTGAAATTGATTTTTAAAATTCCTACAATTAAATATAAAACTCATTATTAGGGCCCAATAAATGGTAATGAATAGTTCCAAACCTCCTTATATGACTATTTAACCTTTAATTTCGATTATTTTGGACAATTTCTGAGTCGGGTGAGATAACACCTTGATATATTTACAATGAGTTATATAGAATCATGATAGGTTCTAGGAGTGATTGACGCCATTTACTTAAACTCTAAATACCCAATTCAACCGATTTATAAAATTCTTATATTTATATCCTAAACTTATTTCTAAGGCCTTTGGAGATGAACTATAAGGTATCCAATGATTTCAAACCACCTCATAAGACCCTAGGAAGCCCAAAGTCTTTATTTCATTTTAGAAATTTTTCTGAAAATATTTCATAAACAATGAACCTTCTAACTTTGGTAATTTTAAACAATTTTGAATCCAATAGATATGCTTGCTTATTATGAGTCTTATAGAGTCATATTAGGCCATATGAATGATTGGAAATATCTACTTTAACTCTAAATAACTATTTTAATTGATTTTTAAAATTTCTATAATTTGGTCATAAACTCATTTTTAAGACTTTTGGAGATCAAGTACAAGTAAGGTATTGAATGCTTACAAGCCATCCCACATAATCATAGGAAGTATCAAATACCTTTATTTTGATTTGTTTTTTTAGAAAATATATCTCATAAACTTTAGCTAGAGTTGGGCACGGGCCGGCACAACACAACACGACAGTAGCTTGATCCAACACACTATCCATGGTGTGAACAATGAGTCGTGCCACTGACAACAATAATAATTTTGGGAACGAGCTTGCTTGCAATCAACCAATTTGGCTTGAGGCATGGTCAAGAAGCATGATCCGAAGTATGCTTTTATTATTATTATTATTAATACTATTATTATTACTACTACTATTACTTTTAATATTAGTATATTCTTTTAATATAATTTTATATTGTCAGAATTTACTTTTTCGATTTTATTAAGTACTTTATTCATTTTTTTCCCCAAATATCGAGTCAACACTATGCACTGCACACAAGGCATGTTGGATGTGCCAAGCCATGAGCCAATTTTTGGGAAAGGTGGAACGACGCGGTACAACCCTAGTCAGGCACGACATAGCCCTTCTAGGGGTCAACCACATGCCGACATGGCTTGTGCCTACCTTTAATAATAATCTATAAATAATTAAATCATTTTGGACAATTTCAAACTTGGTGAGAGAATACTTTGATATGTTTACCATGATTTAAATGAGAAATATTGGACACTAAGAGTGATTAGAACCACCTACGCTAACTTTAAATACCCATTTCAACTAGTATTCAAAACTTCTAAAATAAGGTCTTCTTCTCGTGTATAGGGCATTTTAAGATTATATTGAATATAATGTAATCAATTGATCCAAAAGTTCTTATATGACTCTAAAAGCATCCAAATGCTTTATCTTAATTTTAGAAAATTTTCAAAAGTATCTCTAATGTTAGTAAAAATAACCTTCAAAATTCAATCATTTTAGACAATTATTTGCAAGGATCTAATGAAAGGACACCTTGATATATTTAAGATGGATATTATATATCATATTAGGTCCTAAGAGTGATTAAACCTATTTAATTTAACTCTAAATTCTTAACCGGTCTCCAAAAAACCTAGAATTGGGTCCTAAACTCATTTTTATGGCTTTTGAAGACCAAAGGTAAGGTATTAAAAGGTTCTAAACCTTGTCTTATGACCCCAGGAATTATCTAATACATTTATTTTAATTTCAAAACTTTTTGAAGAAAATCTCAAAATTAGTGTACATGAACATTTAAAACTCACTCATTTTGGATAGTTTTGAGATCAGTGAGAGAGTACTTAAATATGCTTCCTTACCATGGATTTTATAGTCATAGTAGGTTTTAGAGTGATTAGAATCATATACTTTGATTTGAAACACCTATTTCAATCAATTTTCATAGACTCCAATAGTTGAATCCTAAAATTTTGTTTAGTACCTCTAGTAAGAATATAAGGTGTTAAATGGTTCTAAACCTTTTCATATGATTCAAGAAAGCATCCACAACCTTTTTTGTTTAATATCAATTTTTTTTAAAAATATTCCTAAACATTCTAGTAATTCTGGATGATTCTGGTCTCAATAAGACAACACCTTGATATGTATACCATGAGTCTTATTACTTATAAGGTTCTACTAGGTCCTAGGAATTAGTTAAACCATTTACTTTGACTTTAAAAGCCTATTTCAATCAATTTTCAAAGCTCTTGCAACTAGGACTTTAACACATGTTTGGCATTTTAGGAGACCAAATATATGGTATTGAATTAATCCAAACATCTTCTTATGACCCTAAAAAGTACGTAGAACCTCTACATTAATTGATGAATGTTTTCGAAAATATCTATTAAACAATGATTTAGCCTTAAAGATTCAATTGTTTTGGACAATTTTAGTTTCGATGGGAAAAAAACTTTGATTTGTTTATCATGGGTCTTGTAAGGTTTTATTAAGCCTAAAGAATGATTGAAACCTTTTAATTAATTTCTACAATTATGGACTAAGCACGTTTTTAAGGCATCTAGTTATAAAATGTGAGATACCGAATGGTAGCAAACCTGCTCATATAACCGTAAAAAAAATTGGTACATTTGCATGGCACGACATTAGCACGCGGATGGCCCACCAATTTGACATGAAATACGGCCCGAAGCACACTATTATTTAGTACTCCCTCCGTCCCATTTTATTTGCTACATTTGATTATTTACGATTTCCAAGACACAACTTAAAACATTTTTTTATTAAAATTTATAAGACAAAAAATTATGAAAACTTAATATTGTAAAAATTTACGTCGAGATGCATCCAACAAGATCCTACTTGAATATATTATTTGTTATAATATAATTAGAATTTATGGTCAAAATTTTTAAACTTTGACTCCCAAAATAGAAATGTAGCAAATAATATGGGACAGGGGATTATTATTATTATTATTATTATTATTATTATTATTATTATTATTATTATTATTATTGTTATTACTATTATTACTCCTGTATGAGATGTCTGCCCCTTAGGTATCAGTAGAGGTGCCTTAGGTGTCAACTTTAAGGAAAAACTTTGCACCTCGCTTGCAAGTTACCCTAGCATTATTTCCCTCCTAATTTTCTTTTTATTGACCAAAGTTCAATTAAAAGAAGGAAAGAAGCTGAAAAGTCGATCACTTTGCTGCTTTGCTTACACACCCCTACGTTTCTCAATTCTTAACCTTAACATACGCACATAGCCAGAAAACCCAGCAAATTGCGCGCAGCATCGCTAGGCTCTGCTAGCCGTCCTCCATAGTTGATTGATTTAAATGTTTCATGACCTGATTATCGTATTTTTCAAAATCATCGTGTAAAGAAAGCTGGTTTGAAGCTTAATATGCGCAAATAAGACTATGGATCCGGGTGTACAGTGAGCTTCGAGCCCCTGTACCAAAATACACATATATTACATATAAAACGCAGACAAAGTCACATAAAATAAAATAAAATAAATGAATATTCTTTTACCAAGCAATGAACATTGGGGTGTGTGATGTTCATTATTCCCAATGTAATTGACTTCGTAATTGGGAAAATCAGAATTATTTTTGTAGTGGTGTAGAACAGGTCCCAAGAAGGTTCTTTAAAAATCTAATTTTTTTTCCATTGGTAATAGTTCACATACTGTACACAAACAATAAAATGAACATTATACTAATGAACACCATATATTACTTCACCGAATATCATATATTATAATAGTGAACATGTTATATCAAGCTAGATACATATTTATTAAAATGAACCTTACACATTACGTTCAAAGGCAATGAACATCACGTTCAAAGACAATGAAATTTACGTTCACAAGCAATGAATATCATGTTCAAAAGCACTAAACATTACGTTCAAAGACACTGAATATATACTTCAAAGGCAAAAAAATGATTATTGAGTATTGTGGAACGTGTTGCATAGGAAATCGAAATAGTCATGTTGCGTGGGAAATCCAACCGTAATCATTTTATTTAATGGAGGGAAATTTTTGAAATTACCAATATTCATTGCCTTACAACCGGATGTTCATTATCTATGCTGATGTGTCAATTTGCTTGCGTTTTATGTGTAATGTCCGTGCGTTTTGTATCGGGTGCACGATATTCACTGTGTACTCGGGTGCATGGTCAAATTAATGGAGTACATGGGGTTTTAAAACTTGTGAAAAAAAAAAAAATTGTGTTAAAGAACTCCTGTCTGAGATGCCTGCCCCTTAGCTACCCCGCGTTCATTACATATTTCCATGAACTTTTGCTGTAGTATTAACGAACAGTGGTGGGTATGGTGTAGCTATTTTTCTGAGCAGAAATTTTAAGCCCTTTAGTTTGCCTATAGTATATTAATTTTCAGTTCTTGCTTTTGCAGTCTTTATTTTTCTGAGTCTATTATCTAAGATATTCTATGGACTATATTTATGCAATAGTTATAGCTTCTTTAGGCTAAGTCAAATAACTTTTCCTTATATTGTGTAATTTTAATAAAATTATGAACCATCTAGGAGAAGATGATTTAAACTGTAAGTATGACCAGAGCATATCATATTATCAAGGTCATGTGACCATTATTTTTTAGACTTTTTTGCATTTCAGTTTAGTTTCATTCTCATTTCAGAAGAAAGATGCAGAAGTAGTTCTATACCCAACAACTGAGAGGTAACAGGAAACGCTTGACTTGGACAGCTTATTCAATTGTAGCCGTCTGAGTTTGTCTTCGTTGTTTCTTCTTCATTAGTTTACTCGATATTTGAGCTTGCAGTTGATCTATTTAGTTTCTCTAACCTTTATGATGTTGCTGGTTGTTGAAGAGCCTTTGATTTGGTTGATTGGTTGATATTCATAAGATGGTAGATCTTTTGTTGGAAGCTTAGAACTTTCTGTAATTCACACCTATTAGCAATAAACAATGGAGTCTGGGCTCTTGTGCTATCTACCTAATGCTTATGCACCAAATAAACCATGCATGCATGTTTGTTCCCTCTGAAGGATAATATTTTGATCTTACTGAGCAGTCATTAGCTAAGTGCAATTTCAGCTTTGCTAAAGAACCTTTTTGGCTGTATTTCCATCAATTAAAGTCTACGTTGACATCCTATATATTCCCGAAGATGTTCACTGTAAATATGTACTCTAACTTCCCATGCTTGGTTCTCATCATATGTTGCCCCGTTTATGTGACTCTGAGTAAGGTATCCGTTGAACTGATTTGTGCTTGTTGGCATTTTGTTAAACCAATTTTTGTAGGATCATTTTGATTCCTAAGAATATGTTTTTTCTTGTTTGAAGTGTCATTCCTGCATCCCTAAGATAGTAACGCATAAAGTTTAAACAAATCACTGTATATCCAGAAAAACATCATCGATTACGTTATGCATATCGGTTTGCAGATACTTGCAATATAGTAGAGGAAGCTTGGAACATATTCAAATCCGAGGAGAAACCGTGTTAAGAGCTTAGGTATGCATGTTCTTCTCACATTTCTTAATAAATTTTGTGGTACACAAATACCTAGTTATGTTTAGGTGGATACAAATATTTAAACATCATCCCCACATAATATTCCAAGTAGTAGTCATTTTGTTGATGTTGAGTGTGATTTAGAGCCTGACCTTGATGAGCTTGAATTATTAACTAACGGATCTAAGCTAAGGTACTCCAATCGTTCAGTTTTATTTGAATAAATGAGTCCTTATTCGAGTGAGAGTGAAGAGCAAGATCGAGTGAGAGTATAGAGTGAAGGTGAGTGGAATGGGAGATAGGGTATGCGTGGAATAATATGCTAGGCAATTGAAAGTCGATGTCCTGTACAGTGACTTTCATAATAACTTAAAGTCGTTGTCCTACACATCAACTTTTACCCTAGGCCAGAATCCAAGCTTAGCCCTATTTCTAGCCCTAGTCCACCCAAAGTCGCTGTATAGGACAACAACTTTCATCCGAAGCTACACCCAGGGTTATATTTCGAAATAGTTTCACTCGAGGGTTATTTCTCGAACTATTTTAAAAAAAAAAAGGTTAAAATTTTTTTTGCCTCCTTATGACCTTATGGCCCTTAAGATAATCATGGGTACCATATTGTGGCAAAAGCGCTCCTTTGCCAAAGCCAACCAAGGGAGCTTGTACGTTCATGTTGTACCATTGCTGGTAGACCATGTCAAAGTGACCATTGTGCTAGTACTACTTTTTTTTTTTTTTGACAAAGATTGTGCGTGTACTTGATGGTGACTTGGTGAGCAGGACATGCTGTTACCTTTTATCATTTTTTGGGCATATTCACTTGGATATCAAATAGAAGTTGGGATCAATGGCCCGAGACACAAGTCAAACTATCAAATGAGGTAACTTTATAATATAACTTCATTTTTGTGATGCAGAGTAAACTTAAGAATAATTTTTGTTTT
This sequence comes from Dysphania ambrosioides, assembly GCA_026401315.1. Taxonomy (NCBI): domain Eukaryota; kingdom Viridiplantae; phylum Streptophyta; class Magnoliopsida; order Caryophyllales; family Amaranthaceae; genus Dysphania; species Dysphania ambrosioides. The sequence continues at coordinate 25,071,875 of CM048666.1, forward strand.
TTTACGAAATTTGTTTAGTCAATGATTATGAAATTCATGATGTAAGTGGGAGATATTGAAGACAGGAATAAGATCGTGATAGCATGCATGGTGATGAAGAGTAAGAGTTATTTTTTTGTGAGCTTAAAATTCCAAGACAAATTTCTTGCATCAGTTTTTTTTTTTTTTTTTTTTCTGTGTGAAGATTATGTGAGCTTAAATATTGTAAAAATATAATAGGAATCTTGTATTAGGAAATTTAATGTAATAATTTGGTGCAGATGAATTTTTTTTTTGTCCAATTAGAGGGTTTGGGGTCTATATCGTCCTTAACTTGAGAGAGATATTAGTCTATTAGATGTTGTGATATAGTGTAACATAAGCAATACCTAATATTAAGAATCTAATGTTAGAAATTAATACGGAAAAGAAAATAGAATTTTGTAATATAAAGTAGGAGTCAATTATGTTAGGTTTATTATTGTTTATAGAACAGTAGGTGGCGGGCTGGGAGAAGAAAAGAGTTATGGCAGATCGTTTGTATGGGTTTCACAAGTTTCAGTTCACTAAAGTTGGACAATGCAATAAACGCAATTTCTACTTAATGTCAAGTTCATTGAAAATTGCTTTCAAAAACGAAAATATATAAGTGTATCACTAAGGATTAGTAATGATATTAAGTAAACCAATGATATGAACATAATAACTATTTCCCGACAATGGAAAATTAAAACAATAATAATTTTAATGGTTTAATTTAGGGATCTTCTTACAATATATTTATCTAAAAAGTGTAGTTACTTACTAATCATTAGAGAAGAAATAAAATAACCTAGCTACTTGCAAGCAGCTGACCTGGCACCCAACAAATCTCCCTGATTGAAAATGGGTAAGGAAACACGAAAATAAAATGTTTAAATTTAATAAATAAATAACTAAATAAAATATAAGATACAATATATTGTAACTAACTATTGGAGGAGATTATAACTTGAAAATATAGTAAGTTCTGAAGTTATTGCGGCATGACAAGCTAAAACATGTTGTAGCCTGCCATTGTAGATGCTCAAAATTGTTCTTAGTTAAAAATTCGATCTTAAGAAACTTTGCTTACGAATTCTTAAGAATTTCTGTGTTAGTTTAAAATGTTTTTATAATTTATCTCATTGGTTAGCTTTGAATGGTTCAAATGATATAAAGTATACGTTAAAACAACCTAAAACCTAATAGTCCCGCAAAGATTTTTTCCATAAAGAGAATACGCTACTCCATGTAGCTGCGAGATCCATGATAGAGACCATGCATAGTTTTTTTTTTTTTTTTTGACGTCTAGGCCTTTACATATGTTAAAAGCAGTAATTCAATCTCTAGAATAAAAAATATAGGATAATCATTTTTATCTTGTTGTATTTTTAAAGTAAATCGGGATAGGATAAAAATGCTCATGATAGAGCTGCTTTAGTCCAAATCAGGATTTCCTTTATTAACTCTTTTTTTTTATTTATGTTCACTCTTAATATGTCAAAAAAAAAAAAATAGCGATGAGCAAGAAATGTGTTGCTTCAACATCATATATATCAAAAAATTTAAAATGAAATGCGTTTACAGTTAGGCTTATCTCATACCAAAACATGCAATCATACACCAACCATTAAAACATCCCGTGGTTCATGTGATTCGAACAACAATAATTAGAGCCAAACATAACTTTTGAATTATATAAGCATTTTGTTGAACAAGCAAAATGGGTATAGTAGAAGTAGGTGATTGGTTTAGATTTCGTGTCTTCAATCAAGATCAAGTCGCACCAAATTAAATGACCTACGATTTAACGTCGTGATGCATGTGATTGTCGGAAATGAACCAAAACAAATGCAAAAAAGAAACTGCATAATACCCAATATTTTTGAAATTTAAAGAAAGAATGTTATCCCTGATTTCAAGTCAATCACAAATCACAGATATTGGATCTCGACAACCAACTACTCACTTCCCTTTTGGTTCAGTTTTGGTTTCTTAATATACTAATTATTTTTATAAGTCAATAAATAACGATGGATCATTATACTAATCCTTGACTCTTGAATTATATCATATGCTTTCTAATTAAATATATAGTGAATACTCCACCTTGATGTATATGTTTTGTTGCTTATGGTTGCTTATATATGTATGTATGATGGAAGTCAAAAGATCCTATCAAAAACCCCTATTAATAAACTCTCGTAACATGTCCAAGTATATACCATGCAATATATATGTTTATAGTTGATTGTATGTGTTCGTAGTTGATATATGTATATGTTGCTTTATACGTTCCTCAACTCACGCTGATTTCAATCTTATGCTAACGTTTATCTAATAAGTTGTTGTTAGTGGATGATGGTTAAATGATTTTCAGATATAGCAATTCAAATTAGTTCCTTAAAATAAGGAGTTTGTTATACCATGGACTTCAAAGCATTTGAATTATTTCAAACTCTATCAAGATAAGGTTGAACAATCTTCAAAGTGGTCTTCCTAAGTTTGTGGAGTTGAATTGAAGATATGCTGAGTTGAACAAAGTTTGTTGGACGTGCTCATATAGAAGAACTTCAGTCAATAACCGAAATTCGAGTCATACGGATATTCTGTTACATTTCAAGTCCCTGAAGTGGTTAGTCAAGAGCCTGAAGCAACGTCATTTTGAATAAAGTTGTTATGAAGCCTATCCGTTGCACTTGTGTCTCTATAAATAGATTGAAGCTGAAGCATTGATAGAACAACAAGCCCTCCAACGTGATACACAATCAAGCTACAGCAAAATTACTTTCCTCTCTAGTGCTTACTCTTTATTGTAATTTAGAATTGAGAGAAAAGATTATCAAGTATATCTTATGAGTGAAAAAGAAATATCAAAAGAGAGATATACCTTGAGTAGTAACTATAATACTCAAAGGTTCAGAAAAAGAAAGGAGATTTTTATTTCTAGGAATTGAGACGCTAGAGTGTAGCTAGGGAAAGCTACAGTATAGAAGATTGGGTGATAATCTTTGAAGGTGGCTTTAGGTCTCTAAAGGAGGAAATAAAAATCGTTAAATCCTACGGGTAGGAAACCCTAGGCGGAGACGTAGGCATATTGCCGAACTTCGTAACAAATACTCGTCCCCTTTACTTATTGCATTTACATATTCATTGTGCTTTACCTAATTCATTCATCTCGGAATAGCCTATTCAGGTCAAAAGCCTGAAACATACGTCAAGTCCTTGAAACCTATTTTAATTATTTTCCGCATCTCAAAACCCGTTTCAAAGCCTTGAAAGCCTAACTCGAAAAATGACCATACTCTATTCACCCCCCCTCTAGAGTATATTGATCCTATCCTATGTCCTATTGATTCTTCAATTGGTATCAGAGCTATACTCACTAAAAAGGATTTAAACATCTGTGAGGCATCATGAATCAAATAGGTGATGGTGGTTTTGCTCAAGGACGTTCCTCAAATCGTCCTCCATTATTTTGTGGGAATAACTTTGTCCATTGGCGCTCCTTAATGCAAATGTTTCTCATAGATCAAGATATTGAATTATGGGACATCATAAAGAAAGGTCCGAAGGTGCCCACGAAAAATGATGAAAGTGGCGTTCTAATCCCTAAAGAAGATGACGACTTCACTCAAACCGATTTAGAGAGCATCGCAAAGAACTATCGTGCTATGAACTTGCTCTATTGCGGATTGGATGCAAATGAGTTCAATAGAGCCTCCTCTTGCAGAAGTGCGAAGGAAATATGGGACAAGCTAGTGATTACTTACGAAGGAACTAGCCAAGTGAAGGAAACAAAGATAAGTATATATCTCCGACAATATAAATTGTTCAAAATGACGAATAATGAAAACGCGAAGGAGATGTTCACAAGATTCACCCAAATAGTGAACAATTTGGATTCTCTTGGCAAATCATTCACAAATGAAGAAAAGGTTCGAAAGATCCTTCGTTGTCTTCCTAAATCGAAGTGGGGTCCTAAAGTGACGGCAATATAAGAAGCTCAAGACTTGCGAACATTGCCCTTGGACGATCTTCTTGAAAAACTCTTATAAATCTTGTCAATAATAAGCATACGATAATTAATTAAAGTTTTCTAATTATATATCTCACTAATCCATTACTTCCTCCATCTCTAAAAGATCGCCCCAATCCATTATTTGGAGTCAAAGTTTGACCACGAATTCTCATCGTGTTATAAGAAATAATATATTCAAGTGGGATCATGTTGGATGCATTTCAATGTAAATTTTTAGAATATCAAGTTTTTATAATTTTTTGCCTTATTGATTTGGAGATAAAAAAAGTTTAAAGTCGTGTATTAGAGACCGTAAAAGTCAAATTGGGGTAATTTTTTAGGGACAGAGGGAGTACTAGTTAATAGTCATTACTATTTTTAGTATTAGTTTTCTCAATTATTTACAAAGTGGGTACCCAATAACTAATGAGGCAATCAAATCATTATTTGAATAGGATGGCCCTTATGCTATATAATGGTGATGATCCAAGCATTTTCATCCAAGACGAGACATTACATTTGGAAGTGGAGACTCAATCTACTTTCGCTTGAAGTTAAAAAAAAACATGGCAGCTCAAAACTCTCGTCCTGTTGCTAACTTTCATCCATGCCATTGGGGTGACTATTTCCTTAACATCACAAATCCACATCACGAAGAGGTAGCTTTTATTATATTTCAACATTCAAACTCAAAATATGACTAAACCACCGAGATTTACAAACTAATTACATTGGTGCGACTTTTTTTTTTTTTTTTTATGTTATGAATTTTTATTGCATGCGTAATAACTTGTATTTGCTCCTCATTCGATGGATTGTAAAGGTAGTCCAAGCTCGGAAGGAGCAAGAAGTGAAACAACTGGAAGAGGAGGTGAAAAAGGAGTTGTTGGAAACAAAGAGCAACCCACTTAAGCTGCTGAATTTCATCGACGCCATCGAACGTCTAGGGTTGGCATATCACTTTGAAGAGGAGATTGAGGAAGCAACAAAGCAAGTTTACGAGAGCTTCATTGACCAATGTGCCAAGGATGACCTCTATCATGTTTCTACACGATTTCGAATCCTTAGGCAACATGGTTTCTATGTGCCTTGTGGTAAGTATCTTACCAAGGTACCTTCAAACTTAAGCTGTTTTACAATATTTACATGCGTAGCATATAACCATGTGTTATTGGTAATTCTTGCAATAATTTTTAGTATGACATAGGCTATGTTATGACAATTTTAGCTAAAGGAGTAGAAAATGAAAAGGTAATGGCTAAAACTGATAAGATATCTAATTGTATGATTTGGTAGATCAATTGTTTATAGCTTAAGTTACCTTTGTATGTCCTTTTAGTAAACTAGAAAATTTAATTTGTGATTAAAGATTTTGCAATTTGTAGATCATGCACCAGGATACACAATAATAATAATAATGGTCACTATGCATCTATATATCAATTGCATATAATATAGTAGTGATTAAATATAAAAGAATGTTTAAACTCACAAAATTTAAAAATTACTTATTTATATATACAACGATGTACAATTAATACTTACGAAAAATAATATATTATTAATTAGGGACTAAGGGAGTAACTTTTGTAATAATGTTATAGATGTTTTCAACAAGTTCAAGGATGAAAATGGAAGCTTCAAGGAATCCATAACGAATGATGTTGCTGGATTGTTAAGCTTGTACGAGGCTTCTCATGTTCGAGTTCATGATGACAAAATACTCGACGATGCCATGTCATTTTCAACATCTCATCTCAATGCTAAGCTAAAACAATTAAGCTCTCCACTCTCGGATCAAGTTGCTCATGCCCTTCATCAACCTCTCCACAAGGGGATGCCGCGAGTAGAGTCTAGGCATTACATCTCTATGTATGAAAAGGATCCAAAACATAGCAAGACTCTCCTCAAGTTTGCTAAGTTAGATTTTAATTTGCTTCAAGCCTTACACCAGAAGGAGCTGAAAGACCTAAAAGGGTAATCAATTTCTATTTTTTTTATATTATTATTACAATTGAAAATGAGTAACATATTATCGTACTTTACTACTTTATTTGTCTTGCAAATGTTAAGAGATAAAAACCCACATGTGAGTTGGGACCAATTGTCTCACATTGATAAAATGAGTAAGAGTTAAAACACTTTATAAGGCTAAGAGGCAAATCCTCCTATTGCCATATGGTTTTAGGATGGAACCCTCTTAAACCTTGTAAGTAGACTCCCTCTCTTAGTGGCAGGTACGGCCCATACCCATATTTAACAGTGAATATGTACTTATATGGATTTATTTATGTAATTTCATAACATATAATTACAATTTTCCCTAATTGTGACACTCCTGTCCACCCACACTCGAGCTTTTGATACATTGATTAATTTTTTACCTTAATTGTACTCAATTTAACTAGTTTACAATAATAATGTGGGACGTGGGTGGGGTACAGTGTATAAGGTACGTGCATCTAGGCTAGCTAATTAAGTATTCTCCAAAGATCTTAATCTTTGAATAATGTAGGTGGTGGAGAGGACTACATTTGAATGCATCATTCAGCAGAGACAGATTGACGGAGGCGTATTTCTGGATTCTAGGTGTCTACTATGAACCGCAGTATTCATTTGCTCGTAAATTATATCGAAAAATTTTCAAGTCAACATCGTTATTAGACGATACATATGATGCATATGGTTCTATTGAAGAACTTGAACTCCTCACTGAAATGTTTCAAAGGTTTGGCAATTGATACATTGTTATTACTACTTGCATGGGAAATAATATAATGGTTAATATTGTTCGATCTACTTGGATCTAATATGTTATACTTACAGTACTTTGACATATTTCATCACAAATACAAAATGGAGTATATAATATAACTTACTCCTAAGAGTATCTTAATTCATTAAATTTCAGGCCATGGGACTTGAGCTATGTGGATAAACTACCTGAGCATGTGAAGTGGTGTTATTATGCTAATGTTGAAGCTTGTAAGGAAGCTGAGGAGGATCTTGTCAAAGAAGGTCGATCATTTTGCGTGAACTTATCAAGGGAACAGGTATCTTAATTATTTGTGGAAAGGGACGATAATAAATTAAACCAATAAACTTATACAAAGTATTATATACACACCGGATATAATAAAATTATTGTGTCCCTAAGTAAAAGTGACTTTTTGATATAATAAATGTTATCCCTCAAAGTTGATAAAAATTGACATATGTTGTGTTGAGGGTTAATTTTTACTAGGAGCATAATAAAGTTATTATATCCCAGATATATACAATACTTTTTGATAAACTTAATTAACTCGAGAGGCTTGCATATTTGTGATCACATTTTTGAATCTATTCAAATTTATAAATCTACTGACTATACATATATTGATTTTACAAACTATACATTTCAGCTTGTATTTTAATGTAAAGATTTGTTTTGCACATTAATTTTGACATGATTTATATACTGTGACATGCATGATGGGGGGAAAATATTTTCTTTGGTAATGTATTTTTGTTTCAAGGCCCTAGTTTTAAATTTTGTTGAACGGAATTTACACATTACTCTATTTCTTTTCATTATTTCTACTGACTTTTTGGATACATTTATTCGTATTCAACTTCATTAACTTATTATCTTATAAGTTGAGACATCAACATTAATATGCAGATCAAAGCTTTGTCCCAAGCCTATTTGCAAGAGGCAAAATGGTGCCACCAAAAATATGTCCCCACATATGATGAGTATTTGAAGATAGCACTAGTTACGTCTCCTTATCCTCATGCCACAGTTGGCTCTTTCCTTGGCATGGGAGAGGTTGCGTCCATGGAGGTTTTTGATTGGGCTTGTCAAAATCCTATGCCTAAAGTTATAGAAGCTGCATCTACAATAATACGGTTAATGAATGACATGGGTGGCCACAAGGTACCTTCTCATTAAAAATATGGTATTTTAAATAAATTATAGTCTTATTTACTCAATGCCAAGTTGGAGGATTATACAAGGCTTTCCATCTAATCCTTTATCCTTAATTATTTGATCCATATATTAAAAATCGATATCCTTAAAATATTGTCTCATGCCTTAAATAATTATCAGTGCTACATCTTTACTCTCACATACATAATTTGTAGTTGTACTAATTTTTTCTCTTACTAACTATACCAAACTAAAACTTAATAAAGTGAAGATATAAAAATTGGGCAAATTATTAAGGAGGCATGGAGTAGTTAGTAGATGATGTACTACCTAGATAAGCTACCACAATTTTTGATATTTTAGTAGTCTTGGTGACTTGTGATACACTTGCATCCACATATAAATGGAAACTTTTTTTAAACCTTTTTTTTAAAAAAAAAATTCAAAATATAACCTACCAATCCAATGTATTTCGAAATAATAATATTTTTATTAAATAATAAAAAATGTTTTTTAAAGTCACTGTCACGAAAGCAACTTTGAGAAAATTTTTATTTTATAATAAAATAACCTTTTTTTAAAAAAGAAAAATCTAAAAATCGTTGTCCAAAACAAAGAAATTTTATTTTATTTTATTTTATAAAAATATTATACGTAAATTTGAAAAAAAAAAAAGAAAAAACAGCATCAAAGTCGCTGTCAAGGGCATTGACTTTCATATTTTTTTAAAAAAAGATTAAAAAAAACCCAAAGTCACCATCTTTCATAAAGAAAGTCGTTGTCTTGTCGAACCTGACTTTATAATCATTTTTCGAAATACTTTGATTCGGAGGTTATATTTCAAACATTTTTAATAAAAAAAGGTTAAAAAAAAGTCCCACATAAATGTGCTTTGATTTGGCTATAACTTGGTAAAGTTATACTCCGTATAAATTAATTTTGGGATCAGTTGATAAATTAAGTTTCCACATCAAGGAATACGAAAAGTTAAATATACATTATGAAACGAGAATTTTCTAGTTTCTAATTCTTGCCAAGTTTCCAACTACAAATAGATAGTCTTTTTTGTCCTTCCTCTGCTCTCAGCCCAAGTATTTTTTTTTGAGACTATCAGCACAGTATACTTTCCTTGACTCCAGTACATATCAAATTAAGATGTCTCGATGAATTAAGGTTCAATGTTAAGTTTATATAACGTTCTATTGTAATTCTTATGAGTCTTTCCTAATTCTTACGTAATATAAGTTATATCAGGATATTGAGATTCCAGATATAAGCATTGTCATACCAGATATAGTTATTATTATATTAGATATATGTATTGTTATATCAGATATAGAAATACAGAAGATACAAAAATACAGAAAAACTTATATTAGATATAGATATTATAATCTCATATATATAAATAAAATTATAAAAATATCTCATAATATATTTATATCAGTTATGAATTAGGAAATTTTTCAAACTTTTATAGTTTTTTTTTTTAGAAAAGCTGGTTTGTATATTGTAAACTGTGAAGTATACCAAAGTTATTTGCAGCCTTAATAATAGTACGTTTATGTTATTTGTTTTGGGCAGTTTGAGCAAACAAGGAATCACGTTGCATCGGCGGTTCAATGCTTGATGGAGAAGCATGGAATGTCAGAAGAGGAAGCATATAAGAAGCTAAGGGAGGATGTTGATGATGCGTGGAAACAAATAAATGAAGCCATGCTCCAACCTTATGTAGTCCCAAAGCCTATACTTAATCGGATTCTCAACTTGGCTCGCTCCGCTGATGTTATTTACAAGGGTGATGCTGATGGTTACACGAGTGTTAACCAAACTCTCAAGGACAAAGTTGCATCTGTTCTCGCTCATCCTATTCTTGTGTGATCGATCTTTTCAATGTCCCCCTTCATTTTCTTCGATATCTGTATGTTTTGTGTATTCTATTTTTACAATGTATTCAACTATGGGAGTTTGATATATAGTTGTTAGTGTCTTGATATGTAAAGGGGTAATTCCTTGAAAATACTGTATTCTTCAAGGATCTTTTAAATGATGTCAAGTGTGCCTTAGTTTGTTTGATTCTTCATAAATAAAACACTGTATTATAGTTTGGTTTGATTTCTCATAAATAAAACCTTGTATTATATTTTGTTTAATTTCTCATAAATAAAACCCTGTATTATTACCAGTATTCAATTCCTTTTCTTTTTGCTTTCTTAGACACGAATAATCAAAGAAGAACCTAGCTAGCTAGGAGTTCAATGCTTTCACTAATTACGATCTCACTACAAACCACAAGCTCAAGCGTAAAACATATAATATCATAGAAGGAACTTCATTAGTTGCGTCAATTCGGGAGCTTAAAACGGATAATTAATCTTGTCAATAATAAGCATACGATAATTAATTAATTAAAAATTTTCTAATTATATATTTCACTAGTCATTACTATTTAATAGTCATTACTACCATTAAATTAGTTATCTTCCTCAATTATTACAAAGTGGGTACCCCAACTAATGAGGCAATCAAATCAACTTTTGAATTGTATGTCCCTTATGCTATATAATGGTGATGACCCAAGCATTTTCATCCAAGACTCGAGACATTACATTTGGAAGTGGAGCTCAGTCTACTTTCACTTGAAAAAAATAACATATACGGCAACTCAAAACTCTCGTCCTGCAGCTAACTTTCATCCAAGCCATTGGGGGGACTATTTCCTTAACATCACAAATCCTCGTCAAAAAAAGATAACTTTTATTATATTTCAACATTCAAACTCAAAATATGACTATCACCTCAAAGATTTAACAAACTAATTAAATTGGTACGACTTGTTTTATGTTATGAATTTTTGTTGCATGCCTAATAACTTGTATTTGCTCCTCATTCGATGGATTGTAAAGGTAGTCCAAGCTCGGAAGGAGCAAGAAGTGAAACAACTGAAAGAGGAGGTGAAGAAAGAGTTGTTGGAAACAAAGAGCAACCCACTTAAGCTGCTGAATTCATCGACGCCATCGAACGTCTAGGGTTGGCATATCACTTTGAAGAGGAGATTGAGGAAGCAACAAAGCAAGTTTACGAGAGCTTCATTGACCAATGTGCCAAGGATGCCCTCTATCATGTTTCTACATGATTTTGAATCCTTAGGCAACATGGTTTCTATGTGCCTTGTGGTAAGTATCTTACCAAGGTACCTTTAAACTTAATCTGTTTTACATGCATAGCATATATATAACCATGTATTATTGGTAATTCTTGAAATAATTTTTAGAATGACATAGGCTATGTTATGACAACGCTATCTAATGGAGTAGAAAATGAAAAGGTAATTGCTAAAACTTAAAAGGCCAGGTGCTAAAACTGATAAGATATCAAATTGTATGATTTGGTATATCAATTGTTTATAGCTTAAGTCATCTTTTTATGTCCTTTTAATAAACTAGAAAAATTAATTTGTGATTAGTGATTGTGCAATTCGTAAATTATGCACCAAGATACACAATAATGGTCACTAAGCACCTATATGAACATACTAGTCATTTGCGTATAATATAGTAGTAAATTTAAAAGAATATGTAAACTAACAAAATGTAGAAATTACTTATTTATTTATACGACGTTGTAAAAAAATAATACTTATGAAAATAATATATTGTTAATTATGGATGAAGGGAGTAATTTTTGTGATGATGTTATAGATGTTTTCAACAAGTTCAAGGATGAAAATGGAAGGTTCAAGGAGTCCATAACGAATGATGTTGCTGGATTGTTAAGCTTGTATGAGGCTTCTCATGTTCGAGTTCATGATGACAAAATTCTCGACGATGCCATATCATTTTCAACATCTCATCTCAATGGTAAGCTAAACCAACAAAATTTAGAGAAATCGGTTTCTCTTGTGTCTCATTGATATCAATAGTTGTGTATACATACAAGAGGTGTCCTAGTTATACTCAAATACATATCTATTCATAAGAAGTGTCCTAACTATACTCAATTACATATATGATAATAAGGTATTTACAATATAGCCCCTAATACCCCCTCTCAAGTTGGAGCATGAAGATCATAATTGCCCAACTTGGGAAGTAAGTATAAAAATTGACGCTTCCCTAATGCCTTCGTAAATATGTCTGCAAGTTGATCATTAGTGGAGACATGATGCGGGGCAATGATCCCCTCCTATATGGCATCCCGAATATAGTGACAGTCAATTTCAATATGCTTCATTCTTTCGTGAAAAATAAGATTTTGGGCAATATGTAATGCCGATTTGCTGTCACAGAATAAAGCCATTGCCCTAGGATGATCGACTCCAAGGCTACCAAGGAGCACGTTCAGCCACTTGAGCTCAGAAGTAATAGTTGCCACAGAACGATATTCCACCTCCGTAGAAGAATAGGACACCGTATGTTGTTTCTTGGTTTTCCAAGAAACAGGAAAGCAACCAATAAATACAATGCAACTCGTGAGAGAACGCCTTGTTAAAGGACAACTAGCCCAGTCCGAATCACACCACCCTGCCAATAACAAGTCATTGTCGGACCTCAAGAGAATGCCTTAACCCGGGGAACCTTTCAGATATCGTATGACACGCACCACCTCATCATAGTGCTCCCGACAAGGCTCCTGCATAAATTATGCTAAGATATGGACTGTATGTGCCAAATCAGGACAAGTAAAGGATAGGTATATAAGACGACCAACTAATCGACGATATTGCTCTAGATCAGAAAGCACAGCGCTTGAAGCAAGGGACATGCCGTGATTTTGCTCAATTGGGAATGCAGATGGTTTGGCTCCAAGAAGACCAACCTCTGCAATAATATCTAGAGTGTATTTCCTCTGACAAAGAAAAATACCCTCCAAGCTCCGAGCAACCTCGATACCCAAGAATACTTTAAGACACCCAAATCCTTCATATGAAAGCACTTCCCTAAGTACTTTTTAAAATTAACAATTGTGGAAGTATCGTTACCAGAAATTATCAAGTCATCAACGTAAACTAGAACATTTAGTTGAGTCGTCCCTTGATAAAAAGTGAATAGAGAATAATTTGAATATGACAGAGCAAAGCCATTTGTCGTCAAGGAAGACGCCAACTTAGAAAACAACACCTCGGGGCTTGTTTTAGGCCATATAACGACTTCTTCAAACAACAAACCATGCTAGATGTGCCACCATTGAAACCTGGAGGTAACTTCATATCCATCTGATACAACTCCCAATTTTTAGCAGCTGCAACTGCGAGAAACGTTCGGATGGTGACCATCTTAGCCACAGGGGCAAAAATCTCATTGTAATCAATCCCTTCAACCTGATGATTGCCCATAATAACTAGACGAGCCTTTAGACGTTCAATAGTGCCATCACCATTGAACTTTATTCGGTATACCCACTTGCAACCAAGTGCCTTCTTCCCGGGAGGCAATACCTTCATACTCCATATCTCATTATCCTCCAGAGCAGTAATCTCCTTTTGCATCTCTTCTCGCCAACCAGCAGGATCCTACATAGCTTACTTAAAACTACAGGCCTCAACTCCGTTAAGAATGGTTGTAATAAATGCATGATGTCGCAAAGAAAATCTATCATAATTCACAAAATGTGCTATAGGATAAGGTGGACCTGAGGAGCCAGAAGAAGCCGATAAACTATGGGAAGGACTCTTTCTCCTTAAATCTTTAGTCACATAATCTCGCAACAAAACAGAAGGTAACTTATTCCGCAAGCCTTGACCAAGATTGGCTCTGGCATAGGTGGAGAAGAGGCGTGTATGGGGCTGCTAGGATTAGGTTGTGGGCTAGTGGATGCTAAGCTACGGGGGTTAGGTGACCTTTGCGACAAGGGTAGGGTAGGAGCCGTGGGAGTAGTTGCACCATCACCAACACTTGAGACTAACTCTAGGTCCCCGAAAAGATCCACCCCACCTCCAATATTACTCAATTTAACTGGTTTACAATAATAATGTGGGACGTGGGCGGGGTGCAGTGTATAAGGTACGTGCATCTAGGCTAGCTAATTAAGTATTCTCCAAAGATCTTAATGTTTGAATAATGTAGGTGGTGGAGAGGTCTACATTTGAATGCATCATTCACCAGAGACAGATTGACAGAGGTGTATTCTTGGATCCTAGGTGTCTACTATGAACCGCAATATTCATTTGCTCGTAAAGTATATCGAAAAATTTTCAAGACAACATCATTGTAAGACGTTACATATGATGCATATGGTTCTATTGAAGAACTTGAACTCCTCACTGAAATGTTTCAAAGGTTTGGCAATTGATACATTATTATTACTACTTGCATGTGAAATAATGGTTAATATTGTTCTACTTTGATCTAATATGCTATACTAAGTGGCGGATCTTGGGTCAAAAATTAGGAGGGGTCAAGGTTATTTTTCAAACCAAAAAATTAAGGGGGACAAGTCTCAACCTCTAGTTTAAAAATTAGACACTTAACCATTAAACTATAACTTTTTATGTTAATTTCGGACAATATTTTTATATTATGTAAAATTTCCAAAAATTTCTAAGGGGCCAAGCCCCCTTAGCCTATGAAAAGATATGTCATTGGTTATACTAACAGTACTTTGATATATTTCATCACAAATACAAAATGGAGTATATATTGTAACGTACTCCTAAGTGTATCTTAATTCATTAAATTTCAGGCCGTGGGACTTGAGCTATATGGATAAACTACCTGAGCATGTGAAGTGGTGTTATTATGCTAATGTTGAAGCTTGTAAGGAAGCCGAGGAGGATCTCGCCAAAGAAGGTCGATCATTTTGCGTGGACAGAGCAAGGGAACAGGTATCTTAATTATTTGTGGAAAGGGGTGATAATAAACCAAGTTCTTGATTTTACGAACTATACATTGATTTTACAAGCTATACATTTCAGCTTGTATTTTAATGTAAAGATATGTTTTGCACATTAATTTTAACATGATTTATATACTATGACATGCATAATGTGGGAAAAAAATATTTTCTTTGATAATGTATTTTCTTTGGAAAAAAAATGTTGTTGAACGTTTATTCGTATTCAACTTCACTTATTTAAATTTTGAACTTCTTTAGACTTGTGAATATCAGAATTTATATTCAATTTATTTTAATTTATATTATCTTATAAGTTGAGACATCAACATTAATATACGATCAAAACTTTGTCTCAGGCCTATTTGCAAGAGGCAAAATGGTGCCACCAAAAATATGTTCCCAAGTATGATGAGTATTTGAAGGGCTAATTTTTTTTTTACCTTTTTTTTTTAAAAAATTTGAAAACTAACCCTCACCCGAAAGTATTTCGAAATATGACATTTTGTAAATCACTGTCACTGACAGCGGTTTTAAGAGAGTCAATATATGACTTTATGGGACTTGAACTTACCTGGTGTAAAACCGCTGTCAAGGACAACAGTTTTACTTAAAGGTAAACAACGGTTTTATATTGGTGTTTAAACATTTTTTGATGATGTAGAAATGAGGTTTGGAAATTTACTAAGTGTAAAACTGCTGTCAAAGACATTGATATATATATATCAACATCCATTTAATTCACAAATATCTGAATGAATTAAATCTAATGGTTCTGAATTCCTAATCACTGACTTATGAGGCGTTTTTGTAATTTTAGCCTGACTACAAAAAACACATTTATCAAAGTCATTAAGGGAAATATTAGGAATAAGGTCTAAATTACTCATATTTTTTAAGAGTCTTTTGTTTACATGACAATGTCTAGCATGCCAAACATTAATAGAAGAACACAACATATAAGCAGAATCAGAAATTTTATTAACTTTGACATTCAATTTGAACATGCCATCAGTAGCATATCCTTTTCCTACAAATATTCCATTCTTTGTTAAAGTGTACAAATCAGAACCTATGGTTTATATAAAACCAGCCTTGTTAAGAAGAAAACCAGAAACTAAATTCTTTCTCATTTCTACAGTGTGTAGTACATCCTTCAGAATGAGAGTCCTCCCAGAAGTGAACTTCAACTCAACATTACCAATACCAGCAACATTAGTGGAATGGGTATCACCCAATAACACTTTCTTATCATCGGTCTTTTTAGAGTATATTTTGAATATACTACGATCATAGCAGACATGGCGTGTAGCACCAGTGTCTACCCACCACCCATCTGATCCACCAATAAGGTTGATCTTAGTAATCATAGCCACAAAAGGCTCTTCAATCGTGCTTGCCTGCGCTGGCACAGTGCTAGGCATGTCCTGCACTTTCGTGTCATATGGCCTGGTTTTCCACACCTATAGCATAGAAATTAACCAATACCATTCTTAGGGGGTTGAGGTTGTTGCTTTTCATTGTTCCTTTGAACATTCTGATTATTTTTGTTAAAGTTATTCTTCCAGTTCTGAGGTTTGAAACTCTTACCAGCAGGCTTGAGAGCTGCAGCAGATCGCTTAGGAGCATTGTAAGCAGTGACTTGTAAGATTTCTTCCTTCTGGTCCTGTTTTCTGGATTCTTCTTCTATACGGATCCGAGTGATCAAACTCTCTAAGGAAAATTCCTTTGTCTTGTGCCTAAGATTATTTTTGAAATCTTTCCAAGAAGGAGGCAACTTGTCAATAATAACAGCAATTTGAAATTGTTCATCAAGGACCATACCTTCGGAAATGATCTCATGAGCAATTTTCTGTAGCTAGTGGGATTGCACTTCCACGGACTTTTCATCAGTCATCTGAAATTTCAGGTACCTACTGACAGCATACTTTTTGGCACATGCTTCTTCAGTATCGTATTTCTTTTGTAGGGCATCCCACAAATCCTTAGCCGAATTTTCCAAATTGTAATAGTCATACAGGTTATCAGACAAACCATTAAGAATGTAGTTTTTACACACGAAATCAGTTTCTGTCCATGTTTCAGTTTCAGCATTCAGACGAACAATTTCACCCTCATCGGCATTATCAGGAATAACAGGCCGAGGAACAGTCAATACATAATGAACTTTTTTAACAGTTAAGAAAAACTGCATTTTCTGTTTCCATCTTTTAAAATGAGCGCCTTCAAAACGGAATGGCTTGTTTAAATCACTGGACATAGTCATATCTTCGGCAGACATATTGTTAAGAAAGTTAGAATAAGAACTGTTCTAAAATTGTTGTTACCGACACTTGCAAAGACGAAAAACAATATGAACAATATTATCGGGAATGAGACTGAGTCGCGGACTATGTCGTTCTCTTTAGAACATTCACGGTATTGACTTAATTTGTGCAAGCAGATCGTACGCTACCGGATGTCCCGCAGGATAAAAACAGTCTCTCAGAAAGATCAAGTACCGATGGTCTTGCACTGTACCACCGGGCAACGAAAAACACCACAAAGTATTGAAAATGCTCGGTCTTTTGCGAAGAGAGAAAAATTTCAGATTGGAAAATGTTAAAATGTATATCTGTCTAAAAATAAAACCGTGGCTTTTTATGTTATTTTAGCAAAAAATAAGCCCAGCCTCGCTCGGCACGTGTGTGTGATAGAGGTAGGAGGTAGGTCCTCCCTCTCCACAAAATGTGGAAAGCCCAAGGGCCACATCCAACTTTTCCACACACACTATTATAAAGGAAGTAAAACTTCCATTTCCCATCAATGTGGGACTTTGAAGTTTTCACAAAATTCACCTTGTTCCAACATAATGAAATGATTGTGTTTTTATTATTATGTAATAAACAATACAATGTACCTTATTTATAGCACATGAGTTTTGGAGAGAAATAACAAACTTTGTAACTGTTGTTCTAACAAACTCAAGCTAATTAATGTTAAACAATTATTCTGTATAATCAAGTCTACTCCAATTCGTGTGCTCTGTGGAGAACAGACCAAGTTTGGACAAAAGCTCAATGAATTGCGTAGATGGCAGAATCATTGTGAGAACATCGGCAAGCTGCGATTTTGTAAGGAGATAGGTTAATTGAATCAGTCCCTCTAACACTTTCTCCCTTGTAAAGTGACAATCAAGGTCAATGTGTTTAGTTCTCTCATGGAACACCGGATTTTTAGCAATGTATATTGCACTTTGATCATCATAATTCAGTGTCACAAGCTGTAGATCATTGACTCAACTCCTAGCTCTGTTAACAATCTGACCATCCACACTATCTCTGCTGCTGCACTTGCCATTGCCCTATATTCGGACTCAGATGAAGACCTTAAAACTGTAGCTTGCTTCTTTGTTTCCAACTAACAAGAGAATTACCAAGTTGTATCACATAGCCTATTATTGATCTTCTTGAATCTGGACATACAGACCGGTCAGAGTTGGGAAAAGCCTGGAGCTTTACTGGTTTGAGCTTTGAGAAGAATCCCCTGACAAGAAGTGTGTGCTAGGAATCTTAGAGTGTGATGTAGCTAGGGCAGATAAATGAGATGTTCTTGGGCTGTGAATGAATTGTCTAAGAGCTTGAAATGTGTAGGATATATCTGGCCTGGTGTGAGTGAGAAAATTCAATTTTCCAACTAAGCTTCTGTATTCAATGTAGTCTTCCAGTGGTGTTTCTTCATTAACCTGTAGCTTAAGATTAAGTGGTAAGGGAGTAACAGCAGGTTTGAAAGAGCTTAAACCACAGCCAGACAACAGCTCCTTTGTGAACTTCTTTGGAGTTAAGGCAATCCCCTCTGGCAGATAACTAACTTCCAAACCTAAAAAAAAGCTGAGTCTTCCTAGGTCTTTAATGCTAAAACATTTGTCCAGGTATTTCTTGAGAAGGGTAATAGTCATAACATCATTGCCAGTGACAATGATATCGTCTAGGTATACTGCTGCTATTGTCATCTTCCCATCAGTCTTCTTCAAAAATAAAGAGTAGTCCTTTTTACTCTGTTGAAAACCCAAAGACATCAGCTCTGCCACAAGTCTAGCAAACAACTGTCTTGAGGCTTGTTTAAGTCCATACAAAGACTTCTTTAACTTACATACTTTGCCTGCTGTATGTGCTACGCCCTCTGGTACTCTCATATACACTTCTTTAACGAGATCCCCATGGAGAAGGTGTTGTTTACATCTAATTGAAACAAGTCCCAATGTATGTGTGCTGCAATGGACAATATACTTCTTACAGTGGTCATTTTGATCATAGGAGAAAAGGTCTCCTCGTAATCTATGTCTTGCTTTTATGCGTATCCTTTTGCAACGAGCCTTGCTTTGAATTTTTCAATAGTGCCATGTGCCTTTAGTTTCACCTTGAACTACAGCTTATGGGTTTATTTCTAGAAGGCAATTCCACCATTTCCCAAGTGTTGTTTACTTATAGTGCTTCCAACTCCTTTCTCATGGCTTTTACCCATCTAGGGTATGCACAAGCTTCTTCATAAGTGTTAGGATCTTTGAAATCCGAGTGAATCCCAATGCAAGCCTTATTAGCTGAAGGAAATCTATCATAAGAAATCAGATTGCACCAATGAGAGGAATCTGAATTACTTTGTGCAGAATTACAAATATCATTGTTGGTGTCCTCTTGAGTCTTGTTGACACACGAATTGTAGGCTGTTGGGAAACTTCACATAAATCTTGCACCTCAGAGTTATTTACTAAACCATCAACATCATAGTTACAAAACTCTGAACTTGCATGATCTTTAATGTTCAGAATAGGGGCAGAAGTAGGATACCCTTCAACAAAGGGATCATTAAAGATGTGATCAAGTGTTTAATTTCGAAGAAAAAATTTGAAAGGCCCTGCAGTAGATGAGGATGATGCTCTGACATGAAATGGAAAATGCTTCTCATGGAAAATGCTCTGTCAGGTCGAATGCATTTAATCTTGAAACCAAACTTATTCTCAGCATATGTCACAAATTCTTCAAGTATTTTGACTGAATTAGTCTTGCATTTGAGCATATACACCCAAGTTGTCTCGTGAAATCATCAATAATTGTTAGAAGAAGTTATATCCATTAAGTCTCACATCTATAAGGTCCCCATATATCCACATGAATCAATTGGAAAGGCATGAGACGTACTTTTTATTTCACTTCTTGGAACATTGTCGAGCTTGAGGACAAACCTAGCATATGCTATCAGCTACATCTTTATGTACAATTGAAGGCACTATGTGTTTTATTTGATTAAAGGATATATGGCCAAGTCTAATATGACATAGCTTGGCACATTCACCAGCATAGCAAGAAAATGATGCAGCGACATTATTTACAGGTGTAGTATTTGTGACCTGTTCATGAGAGGAGGGACCTATGGATCGAGACTGAACAAGAGCTGAGTTTATGGTGGCAGCTTCAACGTAGTATAATCCGGCATGAATCTTACCAAGAACAATCTCCTTGCCCAAGGTATGATCCTATATGAAACAGGAATCATTAGAAAATATAATTCTTCTCTTCAAATCTTTGCACAGTTTTGCTGATCGGTTTGAGAATAGTTTAGTTGTAGTTATCACTCCTACAAGTTTTATCCAAAGGAATTCGAATGCTACCCTATCGGTGTGGAGAGTATCTATTACCCTTGAAATGAAGGTATTATTTCCCTTTTCATCATATTACCAACATTATATTTCCCTAATAAACCACTTTTATTAACCTTTAAATATATATGTACAAATACAAAGAGCGTAAAAGCATAAATTATGGTTTGGGGCGAGAGTTACACCTTAATCAGGCTCCACAACTTAATATTAATTTGGCAACTTGAACAAAGAAGGAATCATGTTGCTTCATGTGTGGAGTGCTTGATGGATAGGCAGGGAATGTCAGAGGAAGAAGCAAATAAGAAGCTAAGCCAGGAAGTTGATGATGCATGGTGACATAGTAATCAAGCGATGCTTCAACCTTATGTCATCCCAAAGCCTTTGCTCACTCGCATTCTCAACTCAGCTCGTTCAGTTGAAGTTATATAGAAAGGGATGACTGATGTCTTAATCAAACTTTGAAGGACAAAGTTACTTCTGTTCTTGCTCAACCTATCACCATTTAGTTTGACGTCATTGTTCGACACTCCGTACATGCAGTTCATTTGAATATCTTGCAACCCTTGCACAAGTAAAAGAAACTCTGCACTTCGTGATAATTTTGCGTATTTGAAACGTGTATTTGCATAATGGTTGCGTACGACATCGAATCGAATCGAGATCCCAAGTTTATATGTTGGGCCGTTATGACCTTTAATGGGCTTATAGAAAAGTAATTATAGTAAGGATCTTAATGTTCTAATTAGGTCTTTCATTTATCCATTATCGATGCATTTTTTGTAATTGTAATATCTTTGATTAAATTTTACGATTTGCTTATTAGGTCGTAATAAATGGCAGTTATAGTAATGACAGTTTTTATATTTGTAAAAATAATCTCACAGAAATGCTAGCCTATCCCCAATTCTTCATAATCATCCATTACAAATTGAAGAATATATAGGAGAATGGATATGATTAAAAATGTTGTACAGGGGTGAATATAGTATGCCAACTTTTCACAATAGCTAGATTAAGGCCTTAAAATAAGTTTCGAAGTCAAGGTTGAAGTCTTGAGATAAAGTGAACTGAGATTAGATGAATAAACGGAGAGACAAAATACGACAAATTGTTTATGAAGTTCTGCTTCAACAAACCTATGCCTCCGCCTAAGATTATTCAACTAGTAGGATTTAAATCACTTTTTATTCACCTACTTTTAAGCCCTAAAATGCACCTTAGAATATTACACCTTCCTTCTAATCTATAACTTTTCTACTACACTTTATCAACTCATATCCTAGGGAATTAAAAAAACACTTTCTCACTTAGTATACATTTGAGTATCTTAGTAAAACTCACTCAAAATAAATCTTTTCTCTCACAATAAGAATGATGAAATATTATAAATCTTAGAGAGAAAGTAAATGGAGGCTTCTGTATAATCAACTCTTCAAACCTTCAGGCGTTTTATAACATTCTTCATACGTCTTCACTTCAACTCGTGACATAGTCACATAGCCATTGAAAGAATAAATGTTTGTTGCAATTTTTGTATTTCAGCGAGATATAATCTCTTTTTATTACTGAAATTTTGAAGCAGCCGAACAAACAAGTAGTCAAACACATAGAGATAGTAAGGCAAATTTAAAGAAATTAGTGAAAAGATAAGAGATAAGGATGTTGAGTAAACCATGGATAGAGGGTAAGGTTAAACAAAGATTAAATTAAGCAAACTTGTCCTATCCATAATTGCTGGGTAACCACCTAGAATTGCGCGAGGATAAACATGGTTGCAGCACACACAAAAATAAAAATAAAAAATAGTATAGGATATTATACTTTGACTTACATCACCCTAAGCACAAGGAAACACAAGTATTAAAGATATTAAGGTGGAGTTTTCACAAATCTGACTTTGAATCAGGTGTGGTGTTTAATGAGAACTCATGAATATAAACACATGTTTTTAACAAGTTAATGAACCTAACATTTTATCACGAAATTCCATTTATATTAGTCTCGTATGCCTTAAAACGTACTTTTTTTATTCCTATTTGTTTGCTATATTTTTATATTTTGGAGTAAACTTTTGATCATAAATTTTAAATATAAATAATATATCCAAGTATGATTTTATTGGATTCATCTCAATATATATTTTTATTATATAAAATTTTAATAATATTTTATTTTACGAATTTAGAAATAAAAAATTATTTTAAGTTGTGTCTTAGATACTATAAAAAAATCAAATTTAACAAACAAATAGGAATAGAATAGAAAGAGTATTGTTTAGTATTTCGAATTTTTAATCATAAAGATCTCATGTAAGTTTTTGTTTTCATTGTTATATACCATTAGATTTGGTGTGACAAGTCATTTGGTGTCTTATCTCGTTTATTCAAAATGTGGCATATGTGGCATGCGCTCCTCCTAATTCAACAATGGGTTCCATCACGTGTCTTTCATACGAGTTGCAGTCACTCCTATGCTTTAAAAACCCGGCTTAATCACGTTTTCATCCGCTATTCACGTTTTAAAAAAATGCAATACAGATACTGTTCTAAGACATTGTTATTAGTTTCACTGTCACTGGAAAACATGTGCAACAATACTCTAGCTAGCTTGTCCAAAAACAAAAGGTGCAAAACTAATGAGAAATTCTAATATATATATATATATATTAAAAAGCTTTTTTGTAATTTTATCTCTATACCTAAAATCATAATGTTTATATTTGATATATGTTTTTCTATATTTCTATATCTGATATAACAATATATATATCTGATATTTCAATATTTTGATATAATTTATATCAGTTATAAATTAAAAAAAAGCCTCCAAAACTGATATTCTAAGTAAAGTTGTCAAAATCAGGCTCGAGCCGATAAGTACCCGAACCCGACCTGATTATGAACCGAAAAGTGAGACCCGAAAACCGACCCAACCCGACCTGAAGTTAACCCGTAACCGATTTGACCCGATATTCAAAGACCCGAACCCGATCCGTGTCCAACCCGTTATAGACCCGACCCGTTTAAGAACCCGACTTGTTTCAAACCCGACCCGTTACGGACCCGACCCGAAAAGAACATGAAACCGACACATAACCGATATAACCCGATTTATAACAATTCGTTACCCGAATTCACTAAATGTGTTAATAATCTGTATATACGTAAATATGACATAATCATGACAGACCTATTTTTTACCCAATATCTAATAACTTTGAAACCAAACATTTTTATTAATTTAATTATTAATAAGTACATTTATGAAAATAAAATTTTTAAAAGATTTACTAAATATTCAAATAAAAGCAAAATCGTCGTGTCTATGCCTATGAAAAGTGAGATTAGAGCCCTCTAGTTTGGGGTTTCATTGTTTCATAAATCTCATTGACGTCCTTCTTTTTCCAAAATGACAATCATTTTCCTACTCTTTAAATAACAATAAATAAAAAAACTAAAATATAGTTTTCATATAATTCCTCTATTTATACCAATATGAATATATGATCATTTATATGTTAAGTTGCTAAATATTTACTTATCTCTACATTTGAAAGTTAATCTCTTATTCTTGTAAGGTATCCAATTCTTTCCTAATCATCTATCATCTATATTCGACAACTAAATAGTAATACACATTGGTATATATATATATATATATATATATATATATATATATATATATATATATATATATATATATAAACTTAACATCGTATTTTATAGACTAATTTGATAGGATAATACACATTTAATGATCATTACCTCATAAATATTTTGTTTTTAAATGACTTATCGACATCATCATTGTCCAATTTATGAATTAACCATCATCATTGTCCGATTTTATCAAAACCGACTTTAACTCGAAATAACCCGCTATAACCCGTTCAGGAATTGATTTGATTTTCCTAGAACCGACCTTGATCCGAACCCGAAATAACCCGTTCAGGAACCGACCCAATTTTACTCGAATCCGAAATAATCCGCTCTAACCCGTTCAGGAACCGACCCGATTGTACTAGAACCGACCCGATTGTACTAGAACCGACCTTGACTCTAACCGAATACAACGACCTTGACCTGAACTGAATACAACCCGAACCGACATTGACCCGACCAAGCAAAACCGACTTAACCCGACCTGATAATGACCCGACCGGAATCCGACTCGACCCGATAGACAAAATTGACCCGATAAGAACCGACCCACGATGGGTGGTCAACCCAGAACTAACCCGTTGACTCGATTAGACACCCCTAATTCTAAGGCCTGTATACAATATAGGTTCCGTCTATTAGTATGTTTCACGTTTCATTTGCAATAGTTTCTTCTAACAAAAGATATAGTATTCATACTTCATATATAATTATACATACAGCCAAGTTAATTATGCATGGTCACTCTTATTTGATTTCATCATAAGTATTTCTTAATTATGACGATATCTGACCATTAATTTAATTAGCAATGAATTAATATGATATTACATTATTACACTTTAACTTGTTATGGGTAGAGTTATTCAAATAGTAATAATGATGTCTAAGATGCCTCTTTTAATTACTTTATTCCGTTGACTTGTTTAGTTTTCTCTATTTTGATAAATTTGTTGTAAATTCATCATACATTAACCTCCAAAATTACAAAGCAAAATATCCTCTTTGATTCATTGAACACATGTTATTTCTGTATGATTGCTCTAAGAGTAAAACTTGTTTCAGTCAAATTAATTGCACAAAACAATGATCGTAGTAAATTAACAGCATTAGTTTTATTCAATTTGCTGAAATAATAACAAGTAGCAACATCAAGTTCATTCAACTTGCACACAACAGGTGACTCTATTTCATACAATCATACATATGTCAACGAAATTAGGTCAAACTTCACAATCGAAATATTCCATTTACTTTGTAGTTGTTTATGTCAAATCGTCCTTTGCAAGTCCGACGCTCGTTTAACTTTGATTTTATTTTCCTTCTATAAGAATACATTTTATATATTATGCTCACGGGTCCAAAGTTCGAAAAGAAATATTATATGACATGCCAAAATAAAATATCTTTTAAGTAAATAGTGAGTATGATCATATCACTTATATTTACAATTTACATAACTACACAAAATTAAAGTGCAATGAACGTGCATTATTCCATGCATGGTTAACAATTAATTAGCAAAATTAATGTTTTGCATTCCCTTATTTAGTTTCCTCTAATATTTCCATCATCATTCATTTATGTACATAAACATATGTTTAATTTGTTTGGAGATATTGCCCTAATAAGGCTTTGAGGAGTGTCATATGGGATGATTGAAGGGATTAAAAGAAGAAAAAAAGTGAAGAGGAATTTCACGTTC
Organism: Dysphania ambrosioides; assembly: GCA_026401315.1. NCBI lineage: Eukaryota > Viridiplantae > Streptophyta > Magnoliopsida > Caryophyllales > Amaranthaceae > Dysphania > Dysphania ambrosioides. Next base: position 25,097,642 of record CM048666.1, read on the forward strand.
CTACTTGAATTATTTGATATCCGGAACCTTTTTTTTTTAAAAAAAAAAAAAAAAAAAAAAAGCATCTATATCAGGAACGATTACGCGCATATATATTCAATATCATACGAGTAACATATTCGGTGTAACATCAAAAATCAACTGCAATACGTTCTGGCACTTGTGAATGTGCCGCAAAAAAAAAAGAAACTGCGATGAAATTTCCAAGCTAAAGTAATTACGTACGTATCATCATTACATTTCAATTGAGTGGCCTGGCTCCAATATCTTTAAGGTGGCCGCAAGTAAGTTAAAATAATAGTCTCTTCTTCAATCACTTAATTGCTGTGTAGGGGTATGTATATCTAGGTTTCGATCGGAATACACCATCCGATCTTAACCAGGCTCGATCATTATCATTTTTAAGGAGACCCTGCAAATGCTTCAATTCGAATTGGATACAGAAAGAAGCTAGCAAGTCCTAATACTACGAATGAAGAGTAGATCTATGTGCTAATTATACCCTGCATGTGTTAGTTAGGCATAGGCATTTTGTTTATAAATACAAAAACCAACCCTCGATGTTAATCCCTGTATTTAATTTCTACACCTCTCTTTCACTATTATCATTAAAATTCTTGTTAGAGCCTTTCGTTTTATGCTAGCTTAAGGGGTTTTATCACACCCACGCCGATGACAGTTTGCATGTCAATATTGGAAATCCAATCATGAAATAACGCAACTAGTATAGGCCACTCTCACCATTGCCGATGAAACAGTGATCTTTTGATCAGATTGTTTTAATGAGAAAAGAATAATTGTGTTTCGTATTTCTTGAATGATATAATGTTACAATACATTGGCATATTTATACTACCTAACCATGCTAGTTTCCTCTTGTTTTCATGTTCAAACACAAGAAGACTCCTATGTTATCTACTCTACTAGATTAGATCATACTTCTATTCTATCTTCACTAGTAAAATAACAAAGATTTGGGGCTAAAGATTTGCGGCGTAATAATATAAAAGACGCAAATTAATTAAAGGTATAGGCAATATGCGGCATCACTGACTTAGACCCGCCACATATTAATTGGAACTCTATTAATATGCGGTGTCAACACCTAGCCCCCGTCGCATTTTAATAAAAACTCTAGTAATGTGTGGCGTATGTTACTCACCCCCGCCGCATATTAGTCTGTCCTATTTAAAAAAAAATTGGCATTGCTTTAGTTTAGTACACTTTGCCTTTCTTCACTTCGCATCTTCCTCTCTTCGTGTTCTTGCGCCCCCAACGTACTCCGTTGTGTTCATTGCTAATTCATGCCAACCCACCTTCGAACTAACCCCTCACCTTCATGATCAATTTGTGGTGTCGTCGTTTGTGTAGTTCCTTCGTCGTTTGGGTCGAGCATTTGGGTCATTGTGTGATTTGTTCTTTAAGGTGTTGTGTGATTTGTTCTTTCGTTTATTTGTATATTTCGTTTTCTATACATGAATATGAACATTTTAGGTATTTAGGGTTATGGGAAGGGGTTAGATCGACTTAGGGTTAGTTGGGGTTAGTTCACATTAGGGTTAGGGGAAGGGGTTAGTTTGAATTTGGGTTAGGGAAAAGGGTTTACTTTGAATTAGGGTTAGGGGTTAGTTTGAATTAGGGTTAGAGGAAGGGGATTTTTTGAATTAGGGTTAGGGGAAGGGGATTATTGGATTATTATTCAAAGTTGGTAATATATTTAAATTAGTACGTATGTGTATTAGTTGGAATTGAATTATGCTAGTATTCATATTATTAGGAATTGAGTTAGTATGTTATTTGAATTAGTTTGTATATTAATAGGAATTGGATTATATTAGAATATAGAGTGAGTTGTATAATAGTTGGAATTTAATTAGATGATGTATATGAATTAGTTCCTCTGTTATAGGAACTTTTTTCAATCTGAAAAGTTTAATATGTGGCGTCACTTAGTCTAGAAATGCCGCATATTAATCATTAATATGCGGCGTCACTTAGCCTTAAACTGCTGCATATTAATCATTAAAATGCGGCGTATTTTGTTGAATCGTCGCATTTAAATTATTATTTAGTAGTGTATTTGTTACGCCACAAATTAAATAGATTAATTTGATGCAATCCCAATTGCTTCTAGCTTTTTGACGCCGCATATAGTACTAAAAACACCTCTGCATATTGAACATTTTCTACTTGTGCTTATTGTAATCATTAGGACTCCTTAATGTATTAGACTTCTTCTGTTTTTCTACACTCCCCCTCAAGTTGGTACTTAGAACTCCCAATACCCAACTTGTACAGAATGTTCTCAAAAACTTGGACCTCAACTGCTTTAGTCAAAATATATGCAAGTTTATTCTCTAATCAGACAAATACTAAATAAACAACTTTAGCATCCAAATTCTCTTTTATAAAATGCCTATCAATCTCAACATGTTTATTCTGATCATGTTGTATCGGGTTTTTAGATATGCTAATTGTTGCTTTATTGTCAAAAAAGAGTTCACAACTTTCTTTTGAAACAATTCCCAGTTCTCCGAGAAGCTTCTTCAACCATAGGACTTCAACAATTCCTTTTACAATCCCTCTGAATTCTACTTCCACACTTGACATTGCAATAACTTTTTGCATCTTACTTCTCCAGGTTACCAAATTTCCACCTACCAAGGCAAAATATCATGAGGTGGACTTGTGACTGTCTCTATCTCCATCTCAGTCTATATCTGTATAAACTTGTAGACGAAGATGGTTATTCTTCTTAAACATTACTCCTCTGTCTAGTGTCCCTTTAAGATATAGTAAGACTAAATATATAGCTTCTATATGTTGGTTTTGAGGACTATGCATAAACCTGCTAGTCACACCTACTACATAGGCAATATCAGGCCTAGTATGAGACAGATAAATAAGTCTCCCTACAAGTCTCTGATACTTGACTTGATCAACCAATTTAGCTCCTTCTTTTATGCACAACCCATGATTCATCATCATCAGGGTCTTTACTGGTTTGCAATCCAGCATTCCAGATTCTGCTAACAAATCTAGGACATATTTTCTTTGGGAAAGAAAGATCCTCGTCATTGACCTTAGGGCTTCAATTCCCAAGAAATATTTAAGTTATCCAAGATCTTTTATTTCAAAATCTTGAAACAGCTTTTCCTTTAATGTCCTTATTTCCTCATTATCATCACCTATTATAATCATATCATCCACATAGATGATTAGGCATGTTGTTAAGTCACCTCTTTTCTTGAGAAATACGGTATGGTCTAAGTTACTCTACTTAAAACCAAATTTCTTCATTGCCAGAGTAAATCTTCTAAACTATGCTCTTGGAGACTATTTCAAGCCATACAGATCTTTCTTCAGCCGACACCCTTCTCTTGGAGAAAAATCTTGTGCAAATCCTGGAGGTGGCTCCATATAAACTTCTTCAAAGATTTTTCAATGTGTAAAGCATTTTTAACATCAAATTGATGTAACGGTCAGTCTTGATTTGCAGCAATCAAGAAAAGTACTCTTACTGTATCAATTTTTGCTACTGGAGAAAAGGTCTTAGAATAATTGATTCCATACACATGTGTATACCCTTTCACCACCAGCCTTGCCTTGTATCTCTCTATTCCTCCATCTGCTATATATTTGACGATAAATACCCATTTGCAACCTACTGCTCTTTTTCCTTTGGAATGACACACTTTTCCTAGGTCTTATTTTTTATAAGAGAACTAACTTCTTGTTTCATTGCCTCCTTCTAGTGCTTAGTTTCAAGGGATTTGTCTACAAAGGTTGGAATCTTCTCTACATATATAACAACATTAAAAGCAATTTCTAAATGAGACAATCCTGCAATTGACATATATTGCACAGGATATTTCGATCTCTAAGCCTCGTAATCTGAGTCGCATCGCCTTGGTAGTACTCCCTTTGTACTTTGGGGAGGTAATTGATAGCTTTTTTCTTTTATTTGTTCAACTTGCTCCTTTACTAACTCAACATTACTGTCTACATGAGTATCATTAGAAAACAACCCATTTTCGTTAGCTCTTACCTCTTCTTCTAGCTGATGCTTGGGCATAAGAGGCATCGGGGGTGGTGTTGAGTTAATGGACTGAGCTATATTATTTGGGATTTCACTATCATGAGCTGGTATAGTGGGCCAGGATAGCCTACTTAGATCATTACCTAAAGTCTCCCTATAAGAGCTAAGTTAGTGATAGTAAGGTTCTCCTTCTACAAACTAGAAGTCTATTGTAGTGTAAAATTGATTTACACTTAGATCCAGACATCTATATCCCTTTTGAGAGGCACCCTAACCAAGAAAAATACATTTTACTACTCTTAGATCTAACTTATGTTGCCTTCTCTTAGGTAGATGAACATATACAGTACAACCAAAAACCCGAGGAGGTAGGTTATGAAAGGATGGAGGTGTAACAAAGGTGCATAGGGTGTCTAAAGGAGTTTTATATTTTAATTTCCTAGTAGGAAGGCAATTATTAAGGTAATTTGCTGTTGCAACGGTTTCAGGCCACAATAGGTTGGGAACACGAGACTCAATAGTCATTACCCGGGTCATATTGAGGAGGGTCCAATTTTTTTTCTGTGACTCCATCTTCTTGTGGAGTATCGGGACATGTAGTCTGGTGAAGGAGACTATGGGTTTGACAAAAACTTCTCATGTTATGGTTTACATTTTTCCCACCATTATCAAATCGTAAAACTCTAATTTTACTCTGAAATTATGTAAGGATTATTTGGTAAAACTTAACAAAGGTGTTAAATACTTTAGATTTGTTTTTCAGAAAATAGATCCAACTCATTCTAGTGCAATCATCAATTAAAAAAAAAGAAATAATATAAAAATCATGTTTACCAAGTTTTGGGGAAGACCCTCATACATCAGAGTAAAAAGAAATAATATTTATCTTTTCCCATCTCTCGCTGGAAGACCCCCATACATATTTATCCTGGTTTATATTACTAGGATAAATATGTCTAGGACTTTTAGCTAAATAGTGTGCCTTATAGTTAAAACTTAAGTTTATTCCAGCGAGAGATGGGAAAAGATATTCTAGGTACCCTAATGATGGATGTCCTAAACGATGATGTCATAGTTAAAGTTGAGATTCAGTAGTTTCGCATACAAGTGCTAGCTCCCAAGATTGAGACATCTCCTCCACATAGTACATTCCATTTCACTCAATACCATACCCAATGGTCTTGCTTGTCCGAGCATCCTACACAATACAACAGTTAGAGCTTATTAGGGTGGTATAGTTCAATTCCTTTGTAAATCTACTAATAGAAAGAAAATTATATGAAAGCGTAGGAATGTATAGACAATCTTTTGAGAAGACATTTAGTCTAATTTTAATTGTCCCAATTCCTTCAACATTCATATGTTCTCCATTAGCGTTCTGTATTCGGCTTTTTTTGTTTCAAATAATGATATAAAATCTCTTTTATCATATGTCATAGTGTTGGTTGCACCATAATTAAAAATCCACCGATCTTTAAAAGTCTTGGGATATTTAGAGCATAGATTTTAGGACATGGTTCACTTAGACTGTGGTTATTAGGATGCGCATCACCCTTAAATGGGATGGACTTGTCATGTGTAGAGAGAGATTTTGAGTTTAGAGGCATACCAATGGAATTTAAAGCCTTACCTTGGCTTTGTGTGTTTTCACTCACAGCTTTACTGATAGCCTAAGGGTTTCCCTCACCTACACTTTCCCCTTTTTCAGCTAGGGTTTCCGCGCTTCACCATAGTTATTGCACTTCCCCCTTTTCTCCTTAAGATCATCTTCCTCCTTTCTCCCCTTCTTCAATAAGTCGAGGTAACTTATCAGTGGGAAGGAGCCTTCTTTATTATGCCATGTTCCGCCACAGTGAGAGCATCTCAGTCTCGCCTTCTCATCGTCTCACCAGGATGCTTGTCTTTGTATGTTTAGGCCACTTTTGATTCCATTGGTTTGTCGTTCCGATCCAGGTAAGTCATGTATGCTTCCTCCCATGATCTCCCTTTCAGCTATTTCTCTTCTAATCACATTGTGGCCACCTTCACCGTCGGTAGTGGGTCTTGATTGACCGACTCCCGCCTATCTTTGTCTATGCTCTTATCGAGCCCTGCAAGAAACTGGTAGAGGCGTGTTTCTTAGACTAATTGGTTATGCATGGTAACATCCTCTGAACACTTCATTGGATTTGATTTTCTACGGTCAATTTCCTTCCACATTCCTATTAATTTACCATAATACATCTACAATGAGTCCCTCCCTTGTTTGATGGTGTTAGTTTTGACCGTAAGATCAAATATCTGCAAGCCATCCTTAATGCTCCTATAGAGGGTTTCTATGACCTTCCACAACTCTCTTGCCAATGGATAATCAATGAATTAGTTCACCAATTTGGTGTCAATTCCTTTAATTATCCAAGAAATCACGGTGGAATCCTTCTAAGCCTATACTATGTATTCCTGGTTAGTCTTTGGAGGGGGGGGTCAGCAATGACGTACGAGAGCTTACCCCTTCCATTGATTTCTAGGTACATTAGCCGGGCCTAGATAGTGTAGTTCTTGTCGCTGAGTTTTTCATGTAAGTGAATTGGTCCATAGTTTTCGCTGCATGGTCTATTGACTCCTAATTGTTGCAAAATTTGCATCAATTGTGTTATGGTCACCAGAGGTTCAAGTGGGTTAGTCATGTTCGTTAGGTAAGTAAATTGGTATGTGACAAGACTTTTTCAGGCAATGTTTCTCCTAATTTGTGCCTTGTTGCTCTGATAACAAGTGATCATTTGATCAGATTGTTTAGTGAGAAAAGAATATTTGTGTTTCGTATTTCTTGAATGATCTGATGTTACAATACATTGGCATATTTATACAACTTAACCATGCTAGTTTCCCATTGCTTAAGCTCCTCAGCAACCCCATCCACAAAACAATCTAGATCGTTAGTGAGCTCTTCAAAACTTTGTCCTAGCTTGGAATACACAGCAACCTCACAACAGTCACAAGCGTCCTCCGAATATACATCAAACTCATCGGAAGAGAAGACCCTAAGTGCCATGCCTTCGACATCCTTAGCATCTGATGTACAAGAAATATCCTACTCCTTTCTCACATCACATAAGGGTTTGGACTCTTGATAAGGTATTAGACCAAAAGAACGTCAAAGTACAGTTGCATGAGTTGAGGCTACGGGAATGGATGGGATTGATGTCGTGGGATCTATCCTACCTATATTTGAGTCATATTGATCAAATCTGATACCATGTTGGCTTAAACCACTTATAAGGGAACAATACTTTGTGAAGATAGACTCAACATACATCATATCATCCTCGAGAATCAAAGGCGGACTATCACGAGTTTAAGATTAATATTACACTAAAATATGATAAAGAATTCTAGCCTGAATTGGGAAAAGGTGCATCTATATTGTGACACCAAGTTGCAATGAGGTTGACGCCCTTAATGAACACGAATTGACACAAAAAACTAAAACTCAAAAACACAAAACAGAAATCAGTGGGCAAAAACTAAACAATGAGGGTAAACAGAGTAGCATTAAGATAGGAGAGAAAGCTCATTGAACGCTAGTGTGCAAAATCGAGTATTCACCAAGTGCGAAAGATGCAAGTCAAAGTAGTTCAACGAGAGTAGAGAAATCGATGAATCCAAGAGTTGCAAGTAGATCGTAGAAAAAGGTCGAATTTCCTAATGTATAGTAGAGATGCAAAGACTAAGATAACATCACAAATCAAGTAAAAAAAACTAAGGATGACACATGTCACTAGAGAATTTGTTCATTTTCATGCCAAAGTGTTTTATGCCTTTTAAATTTCATTAAGCTAATAGGAGAAGCTTCAAACAAATCGGATGAATTTGTAAGTAGTTGTATAGGGTACCAATTTCCGGTTGGAATGTACCATTTGATCGAAATCGGGTTCATACAATGCATTGGACGGCCCGTTAAGTATCTCCTTTGGCCTAGGCCATTTTTCATCTTCTTTGGCTCGGCCCGTTTTGCATGTGACCTATCCCAATTCTAACCCGACCTAATGCACAGGTCTAGTTATGATCTACCTTGACTTTGAGGCTTGAAAATTAGTTTTTACACTAATTGTGACACATGATTTTTTTACACTTATCAATTTTTACTTTATTAAAACAATATATTTGAAAGGAGATAATTTGATATTATTTTTATTTAAAAAGTAAATGTAATATGAGATAGTGAGGTAATTTTTTAATTGAATGTAAGAAAAGGTGGGATCTTTACTTTTTGGTAGTTGGAAAACAGATGTTTTAACATAATTTTAGGTCCTTTCATAAAATAGAAATGTATAAACTAATTGGAAACATATGAAATAGAATGTGCAAATATTAATTTGGGATAGAAAGAGCAAGGTTTTTTTTTATACAAAGCTAAGCTTTATGTATATAAATGACTGCTCCCGTACCTACATGTTCATTTTCGCATTCCTCGAACAAATTTTGAAATTTTTGTTTAAACAACTTATTCTTAAATCAAACGATAAACTAGGGGTGTCCATTCAGGTTGTTAGTACGAGTTCGGTTCGATACTAATGAGTTTGGTACTATTGGTTCGAGTTGGAATGGGTTGTTAATTATTTTAAGATCGTTTTGGTTCGGTTTTGGGTTAATAATCGGATCAGGTTCAATAGGCTATTTAATTAATTATTTGGTTCGGGTCCAGTCCGTGTTTGACCGGTTTGGGTTTGACCAGTTTGGTTTTGAAAAGTTTTGGGTTTGACTGGATTAAGACGGTTTATTTTGGGTTTGGCTCGACTTTGGGTCGTGTCTAATATGGACGGATTAAGACAGTTTATTTTGGGTCATTTCGAGACAATTTGGTTCAATTTATGATTATTTTACAATTATGTTGTAAACCGCATTTTATAAGTTAGATTAAATTCATGATTCCTATTATTCCCTTGTCAATTTTTTGACAATAAACAATATTGTTAAGATCATGAATTTATTTTAATATTACGGGCTTGGTAAGATTTGATCGAATCGTAGAATCATGCAATCATACATAGTAACGTATTTACACTTATAACGTAACTCTTAACATTTATCAACAATATTCCTTTTTATTATTTTGAAGAATAAAAGGACAATTTATAAAACAATAAATTGTTAAAAAATCATAATCATCAACTTATTGGAAACCAATACAAATAAAGCATAAAGGTATAAATTTGTAATTTCGATAAAAGTATCAATCATCATGTCCAAAAATCATAATCTTATTTAAGATCGTTAAAACTAGGGATATGTAAATAATTATAATCGTTAAACATGTATAACCAATTCATATTAACAGTTATTTTACCAAATCGTTAAACCGTTAAGCATAAACAGTTACGGTGACGGTTAACCGACATCATTATTTAAAAAAATAAACCTAAAAGGCTAAAATATGAATGTCACGTGTTTTTTAATGCATGATCAAACCTTGTGTAAATATGTGTTGTTACTGTTGTAGAAGATCCAAATGAGCTAAGAAATCATACAAGTAGTTTCACAATATTAGGTGTATAAGTGCATACAAATGGAATGAAACGATTAGCGGTTAATTATTAACCTTAGCATCAAATATCGGTTAACCGTTTATCAGTTACCATCCATTACTTAAAGGTACGATTACTGTTAGACTTTTCCAATAACCTTTATAACGATTTAACATTTTTTTAGCAATCAGGCCAATGAACTCATTTGGATAATTTGTCCTGCTTACATTTTTTTTAGCAAGCTAGAAATAAAAGCCACTTGACTCAGCCTTCCATAATTTTCTAAATCCCATGTTTTACTGTAGTCTATACTCGCCTCTCAAGTCTTAATAAATCGCTTCTAATAGAGCATGCATATCAAACCAACACTTTATTATATCTTTTTTAAATACATTTTCCCCTCATTTCTATTAGAGTAATTAGTATTCGATGTCACTACTAGTTGTAAATGTTTTGCGATTGTTTTCTTACTTGTTTGCTTGACCATAATATCAACATATGTGAATACATTAATTATATTGTACATGATTGGATGTCTAGTTGAGTTTAAGAAATATAAGTATATATAATTAGTTTATGTAATGTTGTGCATTTGACTACTTATTATGGTGGTATGTCAAACTTAGCTTTTACATTTTGAAATGCATAAATTGTTAAAGTGTAAGACAGTTTTCTGGATTATACTTTGAAATGCAATTATAACCTTGGCAGTTGAAGAATCTTTAAAATTTGTAATTCTATTCTTAGAAGCAACCTTCTAGCCTAATCATAGTTAATATTCTTAATATTTCAATATTCATAGTTAATAAGTATATTTAATAGATGCTTCTAAGTTGAAATTTTGCAAAATAATAAGTCGTTTGTTAAGAATCCTAATAATTTGCAAAAAAATTGATTTGAGTATGATAACTCTACTGTTGGGTTTCTAACGGGTTAATTTTGAACATGTCTTAAATTGGATTAAGGGTCACTATCAATTATGCCTTATCGATTTCTCTTCGGGTTGAATCGGGTTCAGGTTGTTACTAGTCGGTTTACAATGGGGTTGGTTTGTTAACGGGTCGGGTCATTTCAAAATCGGGTTATATTCAAGTTGGAGCCAGTTGGGTTCGGTTCGAATTGTAATTCTAGTTAAATCGATTTCCCGATTGAATCTTTGGGTCGAGTTAGTACGGGTTACACCTTTTGGGTTGAAAATTAGTTCAGTTAAAACGGATCGAGTCGATACAGTTAGGTTCACGGTTCAAGTTGAAAATTGGCAGCCCAACCATAAACCAGCAATTATTATCAACTTCAGGCATAGAGTTACTGCAACCTATCCATTCAAAGTAAACTACCCTAAACTAATACACGAAGTCTAACTTCTTGTGAAATAATTACCTCATTTTTTAAATATAAAATGCAATACCGTACTTTGACTTACACACTTTATATACATACGTACCAACTTTGATCATAATTTATATGAATGTGTACGGATTTAAGATATCAGTTTCTTACAGCTTTTACTATGAACTAAAAACAAAGATTTTTAATGGTTAAATGGGCATCGACAAACTTGAAAGTCGAACCATCAAATTCTAGTGAAACCAAAGAAGTAAGAACTCTGTATGTGTACGTCTTCCACTCATAAATGTAATGCAAGAAACTCGAAATTTAAGACGTACACTGAAATTTCTGTTAGAAAAAGAAGCTACAAAGAGCTTCACGAGGAATATATACTTCGTATAACGAAGACAGTGCGTACACTTCTTTTATTTACGTAATTACAAATGTACTTCAGTATGTACATGTATTTTGTTCTATCTGCTCGAAATCTACAGGCCTCCAAAAACACATTGTCCTATGCTAATGACAGGGACGTTGGTATAATTTATCATCACCCAATGCAACTTCCAGGAAGGAGAGATTTCCTCCTGATAACCTCATATAAAAATAGCAAATCTGATCAACAATAAGGAACCTTACCAAGAATCACTAATATTATCATTCACTTGTCATTTTGTATTTGTCATCATATCACAACTTTGTAGTAAGCTAGTGCTCTCATAGATCACACTCGCTCTCTTCTATTCTTTCTATCGATATCCCTCAGCTAGCTCTCTCACTTTTCTTAGTTCAGTTTCCCTGCAGTATATATCGATCTTTGTTTAGCTTCAAAAACATGGCTTTGATCGAAGCTTGTTTCGATTTCGAGGATCATTTCCCATCGATGATTGCAAGACTAGGCGCGGAAGCGTTCATCGGAGAGCTGTGCAACGGGTTTCTTCTTTTGATGGATGTCGAGAGAGGGCTTATAACGTTCGAAAGCTTGAAGAGGAACTCCTACTTGTTAGGTGTAGATGACATGGGAGATGATGAATTTGTGTGCATGCTTAGAGAAGGAGACCTTGATGGCGATGGTGCGCTTAGTCAGATGGAATTTTGTATTCTCATGTTTAGGTTAAGCCCTGGTCTTATGGATGAATCAAGACTTTGGATGATGAATTATGATGGCCTTCCTACCTCATCAGCTTAGACCCCTCTAAGCAACTACCGGCCTTGCAATTCATGGTTTGTTAGAATGTTCTTTAATAAATTCCTAAGGATAATAAATTACATCATTGTTAGACTTCAAGGAGATTAATAATATATGCTCAATTCTCTTTTATCTAAACTGATTTATGCATGAATAAAAACATTGTGATTTCATTCTTAATTAGTCTGTTAAGCTAGTGGATGTCAACTAGCTTAGTTAAAATCTTGGAGGCTGGTATCCAAGATATGGGGATCAAATCTCGTCTATACTTATTGTTGTCTTGTCGTTTGCGGTTCTCTTTACATTAAAAAAAAATAATTTGTTAAACTAGCTATTCATTGTAATATATTGAATAAAAACTAACATGCTAAAGATATATTTAAATTTTAAGGATCAATATATATCATATATGTGTGCTTAGTATTAATTAATTTTTTATTCATGACAAATATATAGAAGCTAATCATTGTCCATCTATGGTTGAGGACTCACCTAACTTATATATACACTTATAATTTGAATTTCTTGTTCTAGTTGCATTGAAAACTGAATATGGATTTATTAGCTACAAAGCTAGGCTTAGCCCTATCCATTTATCCATCAACTCTAAACCTTAACTTTTAAATTGATAGCTTGTGTCAAAAAAAAAAATTATCTAATTGTTATCTTATCTTGAATTTTTCCTCCATCGAAAAGATAACTCTACCTTATCTCCCTTAAATTTTCTTTGATGATATGAAGCGAAAGTACTAACAACATCAAATATAGAGTAAGGACAAGCTAAGCAAACCTTATATAAAGAGAGGTTTGTTACATGATGAGAGTCTTCCCTTAGATTACTTTTGGCCTTCTATTATTTATTGGAGCTTAGATAATCGACATCAAAGATTTCATAATATAAGGTCGTCGTTCATCAAAGATTATTCATAATGTATGTTAAAAAGGGGCTAATAATATAACCTACACACAACTTGTGGCCTTAGGTCGAGCTTAGAAAATCTTCAATTTGCATGTGGAATACGGTCACCATATTCAATTTTACCAAGCCGGACTCGCTGTAGAGTATAGACCTCCTTTAGTCTTGGAATGCGTATCAAAAAGTACCTTGGACGTAGCCTCCTCTTTCTCAGTTTCTCTTGTCAAGAGCCTGGTATTACAGCTAGTCGGCGACTTGGCCTCGAGCCTCGTCTTCATCAGCCTTGTTGATGGCTCTTCCGTAGCGCTTCCAGTGGCCTTCATGGTCCCCTTGTTAGTGGCCTTTTCCTTGGCCTTTGCCACGATCATTAGATGATTGTTTGGACCGTTGTCTTAGCCTTACTGGGGACAAACTATGGGATTATTGTTTATTATATGCTTATATTTAAATTTAGCACATCAAGGCCAATATATGCTAACATGTCTTCCACTTTTAGCTACTGCTCATTCTAGTCATTTCTAATACATGCACAAAGAATTGTACTGAAGTAATTTATTGATGGGAAGTCATACGACTATACGAGTAATTAGTATGATAATTAATCTATCATATATGAGTATCTATTTGATATATTATCATACCAATTATATAATTCGTGTGGATCGAAACAAAACATCCCTTCATTAAGTTGTTTAATACGACGAGTAATCTATTAATCTATTATACTTTCAATGCTAATTTTGATTCAATTTAAAGGGCTGCACATAGATGAAGATTTAACTGCTTTTGAAACCAACTAAATCTCCAATTTTTACGAATTTTAAGACCATCGGGAGTTTATGCTACAAAAAAGAACTCAACTACACTCATTATATTGTAGAATTATTGAAACTCAACAAACAGACAAAATGATATATATATATATATATATATATATATATATATTTGAAAATCTTGACTTAGCTGGAGATATACCTTCTTTTTTTATTTTTTTATAGGAGTTGACATATACTTTGATTATAATATTGGAGTAATTTGGAATAGTTCAAGGTGTAATACTTTCATACGAAGTATAAAAGTGAAAAGTGCTAAATTTATGGCGAAAAAGTACCGAGTCTTGTCCAAATTTTCCTGCTCCGTTGTAAGAGAGTCTCGTATGGTCATATCTCCACTTTACAGTCTCTTTAGGTCCACTCTATTATTCTAGTACTAGAAAAAAGTAATGCACATTGTCCCAAGTAATTTTCTTTTCTTAAGCCTAAAAGTCATGTATAAAACTCATTGGCATTTATTCTATAATATTTCTTGTGTGGTAAGAGCAACTATGAACATCTTTGTGTGTTATGTAGGAGCTACGTGGAGTACTAGATTTGAAGACTTTTTACTTCGAAAAAATTGAAATAAAAAATACAATATTTGATTCATTTGGTTAATAAAGGTTAAAATTTACTTTATTTCATAAAATACAACTGTTGGGATCATTGTATTTTAAAGAGATAAATGACTGATCATATTAGCTCTTACTTGTAGTTAGTTGGTCATTTTTTATTTATCTCTTTAAAATATAATGACCCGTAAAGGTTGTATTTTTGTAAAATAAAGTAAATGTAGGATTTTATCAATAATATGAGTCAAAGATTGTATTTTTAATTTCAATTATTATTTTTTATTTATTCATAGCAAATTTTTGTACTCTGTGGATAATCCTAATCTAAGTTAAGACAATATGGCATGAGCCCATTTAAATTAGAGTTGATCATAGATTGGAAAAACACGTGTCCTTTTCAAATCAGGAGGTTTTTTTATGCATTTCAAACCATGAGGTTAATCGTACTTAATAGGACATTAAGGTATGATTAGGATATCAGATATGATAACTAATTAAGATAGATACTAGTTTGTACTCGTGCTAATGCATAGGTTTTCTATAATGTTAAAAAGTTAATAAAAAAATATCAAAAATAACACATGTACTATTTTATAAAAATAAGTATAAATAGGTGACTATAATACTCATAAATCAATATTATCATCACATTCTTATCTCTGTCTTTTGTCTCGCATTCCTCATCCTATTTGTTTGTTTTTCTTGCAATTTTAATTGACTTTATTCGATTTTCTTTAGTTCATGTTTAGAGTTAGCCAGCAAAATGAAGGAATCTAAATTCATTGATACCGTTAACCATATTACCAAGACATCCGAATTCATCACTTTCGTTTATCACTGGGTGTATTCTAATTTGGGGGTATTTGATTTGGGCTTTTAAATTGGTTCATAATGTTCAAGCTTTAGGAAAGGTAACTCCCTCTGTGTATGTGTGTCCTTTGTTTTTTTTTCATTTGATAAAAAGTCGATATGAGTCATTTATTTTATTTTATTTTTTGTATAACTTTCTAAATTGAGGTATTTGCATTCATGGTAAAATTCATCTTCTTCCAGTTTCATCTACTTAAATATATGAAAATTTTCCAATTGTGTATTGTAACAAACATCACAGAAAAATATTGAATAGAGGTTGTTGTGGACAAATAAAAAAAGTTAATGAAAGCAAATAGAAAAAATAGTGCTTCATAGTTAATATAAATAATGAAAATCTCTCATGTTTTGTTGCAATAGTGCTTTGTTTAGAGGTTGTAAACAATAATTTTGCACCTCTTTTCTCTAGGTAATTGTGTTGTGTTATAGGTTTAATCTAATTCTTATTGTGGATTTCAATAGTGGGTTTAGTGGGCATTTTTTGTTTCAGTTATCTGAATCTGTTTTTTCAAATTGACTCTTGTACCTATCCTGTTGATTGTACAGTTTTTTCATTTTTATAGTACATGACAAACTAATGATCTTTCTTTTGTGATATTTTTTTAAAAAAATTCATAATCCTAAATTCACTATTTATAAGCCTCTCATTAATCATTGTTCCAAAATAATCATATAGGATTAGATGGAATTTCCACCGGAAGTCGGTACTACTGTAAATATGATACCTGTGATAAGCCTTTTATTTGGGCCCAAAGCATCAGTTATCATTTAAATGGGCTTCAACCTGATTATTCACAATGTCAAATAACACACGACGATAATAATATATGTTGAGGGATTTTCTATACTTTAATGTGGAAGCTGGGCGGATTTGTGTATAGAACTTCCTAGTCCTTTTTGTTTTGGTCCATTTCACAAAAACCATGGGATCAAATTTCTGATAATAATTTACCAAGTACACTGCTCCCTATCAAGAAACTATTGCTTCAACAAATAGTAGCAATGTCCATAAAATGATAGCTACTAAGAAGTGTCACATTTTGTTTTAGTGAACATAGGAACTCTACTTTCTATGGGAAGTTTCACTAATCTAGGGAAATTATGTAAGCAACTTTCTCTATTATTTAAGAAGTGGAACCTTCTATGAACTTCACTTTCTAGTAGTTGTCCACTAAACTACTTTCATGCATCTAGCTCATAGTAGTTTAATTGTCAGTTACTATGTCAGCCAAACAAACACTTAAGATGTGACAAAGTTTTACGCTGGTTATCACAAGCCTATCACAAACCTCTTCCTTTATTCGAACTTGGGACCGACAACAAATAAAAATCCCACCCATGGTGCTTAAAACATATAAAATATTCTACATGAAGTATGAAAGTTTCACGATGGACCAATATGCAATATTTATAGCTAGATACAGAAAAAGTTTTGTACGTCGATTACTATGACATTAAATATGGTTTCTAAAAGTAGAATGTGCTAGTACAAAAGCGTAGTATCAACTAAAATTTGAGAAAAATATAAAAGGTGAGTTAACTGATATAGTCTTAAACAATCACATATAGCAAAAAGTAGGCCAAACAACCAAGCTTTATGCTAATTTTGATGAGAACGATTCACAATTAGGTTAAAATAAGACACTTATATAGGTTTCAATCAAAAGAGGCGTACATGTAATGTAGCAAAGTGGCGTACATTATTTTCCTTATGAGTTAAAATAAGTCACTTATATCGGTTTCAATCAAAAGGTAGGCCAAATAACCTACAATCAACCTTATCTCCATAAGTTAGAAGCACTCCCCAAAAGTGCTTTTCAAATTTGCAAACTTCCCAGCTCTATGCTAATTTTGAAGAGAACGATTCACTACTACGTTGTATAAGAATATAAATGATATATAGGTAACGGGTATTAATTTATAAGTTTCATATTGAAGATGTACGTATCAAATTTGTGATCTATTTTGAAATAGTAACACATCGACTTCTAGTTGAGTTGATGGACAATCTATTAACTATGCTATTTCACATATAACATGAGACAACTAAAAACACAAATATAGCAAATTTAGTGGGACGGAAATATAAAAAGGGGGCAAAAACGACAATGGCCACATATGTCCAAGTACGCTGCGCATGGCAGGGCCATTGGTTGGCTGTAGTGTTGACACATAGAAATGGAGCACACATTTTAGTTTAGAGTCTTGATGCATAGAACTATCTCATCTCAATTTCCCTCATCCACTTTAGACTATCTCACCCTCTAATAATTTCAAGTCAATCCATCAATAAATTTACGCACACATGGGTGATTGATCAGTTAGCCATTGGTGGCTCGCCATGTAAGATTTTGTCACGTGATTTGCCATGTCAGCTGACGATTCTAGTATAATCATATGGGAAGAGCTGAAGTTGTGGTGGGAGTTATGCCATGTCATTGACAACCTCACCCTGGTCCCATCAATTTTCTCGTTCCATTGGATCTATTACATCTATATATAAAACAGTAAAGCTTGGATGAATTATTAAATTGGCCTGGATTAAGATTAAATAAATAAATAAAGTAAAGCAGATCAGCAATTTTTAGGTTTTTCGTTATATTACAAATCAGTGACTTGGACCTAATGATTGATAATCAGTCTGAAAAAAGAAATTAATTGACATAAAAATATTTCTAATCTTTTATTATGGACATGAATTAAATCTACTCAGCTAACTTCTTAATGCTTCAACAACAACAACAACAAAAGCTGTTATTATAGTGTTTGTTATTTGATGTCTAAAAAAATACATGTGTAACAATTCTTATGAATTATTAATGTTTGCTTCGATCTCTAGAAATCACAAAGATTAGATATGTAGGTAAAAGTTCTCTCTAAATTAATTATGGTTTAAAGTTTGAATTACAAATAATTAAATTACTTTTAAGCCCTGTTTGGATTGCAGGAATGAAATAAAATGAAATCAAGAATGGAATGATACTTGAGAAGAATGAAATATGTTTTATAAAGTTGTTTGGTTAAATACAGGATTGAGTTTTAAACTCTTTCTAATTGTTTGGTTTAACATAAAAATGAGATTTATTTCTTATTTGTTGTTTGATTTAAAGATAAATAACTGTAATGTTAATATTAACAATAAAAATATTTTTATTTTTATATATTTACGACATAGTCCTAATTATTATAGAGAAAAAAATAATAACTTCGTAATAAACAATCCAAGATTCCTTTCTGCTATCTGGCTATCTAAAATTGAGAGAGAATGAAATATGTCCACAGTCCACTTGTCAATCATATTAAATATGCTAAAAAGAGTAGACACCTCATAGAAGTATGGTAAGCTTTACTGAAGGAAGGCAAGGCAAGGGTTACACA
The DNA here is from genome assembly GCA_026401315.1 of Dysphania ambrosioides. Lineage (NCBI taxonomy): Eukaryota > Viridiplantae > Streptophyta > Magnoliopsida > Caryophyllales > Amaranthaceae > Dysphania > Dysphania ambrosioides. The sequence continues at coordinate 25,116,254 of CM048666.1, forward strand.
TTTCAGTGGTGCAAATCTATTGATTCAATGGCATGAACACATTCTAAAGGCACAAGTGTTCTCGTTCTCTACTTTATTTCCTCTATTTTACAATAATTGTTACATTTTTTCTATAGGCATTTTAAATTAATAGTCACACTTATATTTTATTTCATTTTTGGATATATGGTCTACCACTGTACCATAGTTCATACGTTTTCGCTTACTTTACATGTAAAAATAATTAACGAGCTGTTACAAAAATCATTGTTGCCATTTAAAGTGTACCGGATTTCTCTATTTTCGTACAACTAACCTTTAGAAATATCTTCATCAACTTGCAACTTCTAAGTGGCTCGTAGTATTTCTGCTTCGTCAGCTTATTAGACTTGCACTGTCTTGATTTAGTATATTCTAGATTTTGACATCACATTTAGGCTTTTAATCTTTGAAGGTTGTTAAGCTTTTTTTAATTAATAATTTAGCGATCAACGTATAGAGATTAATTACTTTATGAAATGTCAGTAATAATACATTACATATTCCCTTATTTAGAGCCCACGTATTCTCCTAAACTCCTTTTACTCAAATCATCTTCAGTATGTCTCGACCAAGTTGAAGGCTCTATCACTACACTATTCACGACTCCAACTTTTTTCGACTATTTACATTTCATAGAAAAATAAATGTACACTTAAACACCACCTACAATGGTGTTTCCTAATATATATCCACCTGTTGAATGATAAAACCAACTGCATCAAACTCTCATTACAAATTCACAACTTCACAAGCTATAATGTGTTAAAACTTTCTTATCACATCAGCTTCTAAAGTAATTACACTTCCTTTAATGTGTTATTTTTAAGTAGGGAGCTTTAACGAGCAGGTTATTTTCTTTCCATTCCAATGTTTAAAACTAACTACAATTTTAAATCAAATTAGAAACATGTCCTAGATTAAATCATTATAATTTCTCCAAGACACTTTCAATTAGCTTTTTAGGAAGGAAAAAAAAAAATAAATGTTGCAAAAACTTGACTCAATATATATAAACTCAACGCCTCAAAATAGTATACCACGAACTCCTAGTCTACCATTTCAATCTCAACCTCTTCCCATCCTTACAAAAAAAAAAAACTTCATTTTTATAAAAAGAACTCTCGGGAAAAATGGGAATGAACGGATTGGCGTGCGAGCTATGCAGTTCGCAGGCCACGACATACTGCGAGTCGGATCAAGCTCGGCTATGTTGGCACTGCGACAGAAAAGTTCACGAAGCCAACATCTTGGTGAGTAAACATAGTAGGACACTTCTTTGCCATCTTTGCCAAAATCCTACCCCTTGGATCGCCTTCGGTCCTGTGCTCCCTCCTTCCGTATCTGTCTGTGTGAGTTGTGCAAGCGCTACTCTTCATACTGTCGCTGCGACGGCACAAAGTCAGTCTCCAAACGGGCAGCAAGTTGGTCATCACTCAGACCATGATGAAAATGATGGTGATCAGTACGACAGCTATGATGAGGACGAAGACATGGAGGATGATGATGAGGAAGGATATTCGAGTTACTCGGGAAATGATGCGGAAGAGGAAGACGACGATAATCAAGTAGTGCCGTTGACACCATCTATCAGTAGCATCATCTAAAGTTGGAGCTACACTAGATAATTCTTGTTCAAACAGCACTGAAGCAAGTGATGATGAAGAAGATGACGACTATGATAATAATGAAGGCTGCATTTCATCAATGGTTCCATCATCTCTGAAGCGTAAGCGCCAGTTTTATATGCCTTCTTGATAAACATAATTACACACATCAGATAAGCGGTCATTATTAGATAATTTTTTGATTTATTGTTGTACTAATTTATGAGATTAACTTTAGTTCGATTTCTCACACCAATTAGTAAATAAATTTGTTAAAATTTTTACAACTGTTTCTCAAGTCTTAGATGATGGCGATCTTCTTTTGTTTTGCATAATAAAATGTGAATACAAGTAATAACTCAATCTACTAGCTTAGTATGATTATTTTAAGATTGTATTACAGAGTCCATTCAAATACAGCATTCCCTTCCTATGGATTTCTTTTTTTTTTTTTCAATATCTCGTAATAAAATTATTATATTTCAATAAAGGTTTCTCTTAATATAACGAAAATTATACTTTAATGGGATACAATAAGATATTGTAACCCATATAATATATTTTGTTTTCTTTTTATGTATTGGACTTACTCATTTACTCGAGAATAATAATATAGATGAAATTTAATTTCAATCCGTTGAGTATTATTTCTCCAAAACTTTGCCGACTGATCTGAGCACCACAAGATCATTTTCGTTTGGACATATACATTATATTGCACAATTATGCCAATATTCCAAGGTCACAGTAATTGTTTTCAAGTATCGTTCTTGTAAGACCAAATTTTTTTAAAACAAAAAAATTAGATAATGGTGAAACTTACTTTTTTATTTTTAAAAAAAAAAATATATCACCACCCATCCTGCCTAGTTGCTACCTTAAATTGGTGTAATCGTGTAAGGTGTCCCAGACCGACGAAGCGAGGCGGTATGTCAACCACCAACTGCGCCTTAATATTTGGGCCCTGTCCACATACGAAGTACTCCGTATTATTTATGGTCTCTTTTCTCTTTCGTCTAAATGTCCCATCAATATTTGTCAACCAGAAATTGGGTAGGAAAGTTTTGCACTCCTACCTTCCACATTCCATGTCCTAATTCCATGTCCTAGAACAAAAGGTATTCCATCCATATGGGCGTCTCGTTCTATCAAGTCAATAATCCGAAAATAACACTATCTAACAACCAAATCCATCACAAAATAATACTATTTTATACTCATCCGTACGTTTTTATCTTTTTTATTTGAAATGTGGTAGATTTTAAAGTCAAACTCTAACCACGAATTCTCTCCAATCGAAATGAAAAAACATATTTATTTGGGATCTTAATAGATTCGTCTCAATGTATAATTTTTAAATATGAGTTTTTTATAATGTTTACAAGTATAAAATTGAAAATATTTGAATTTTAAGTTTACGTTTGAAGTTGTGCAAAAGCAAATGGGAAGAGTAAACAAGAACGAAGTGAACATATCATATATGATATTGGAGATAATAAAAGTTAACGTAGATTCATCAACATTGTGAGTAAGAAAATATTTGGTCATGTGGATAATATGTGAGCTAAGTTTTGTCTAGGATTTGAAAGAGGGAGAAACTTGATAAGACTATAAATAATTCGAGGTGAACAAGAGAAGTATATGCATTATCTAAATGAGATTTCCCCCCCTAATGGAAATTCCATGAACTCCCTCATTTCTTAAATCACTCAAAACTGAACCAAAAACCCAGGAATAACCAGGCACCAAACACCAACAAAATAAATGTCCAAACATTACGTTGATATGAATGCTTCTTAAATGAGAATCATTCCATGTTTTGTTTTAAAGTTTTGCATCTAGTAGGCGTTGAACCTTTTAATTTATTACTATAGAAATAAAAATCATATCCACATTCCACTACTTATTTCACAGAATTCAATGAGGTACAAAAATTAATCGTAACAAGTCTAAGTACGAGGCACATTCCAAGTAGGTCCCCATGACTACCAACTTGGATGATGTGATGGTTACAAAAAATCTTGATAATTCCATTTTTTGCCAAATCCATAAACCGGTTCATTTGATATTTTTTTTGTCCATCCCACATTCCCACACCACTTGCTACTACACCATGTCTAATGGACCCAACTTTAAATTATCTTTTATAAGCAAAATTTTCTTTATATTGTCATTTTATTTTAAATTTTTTATAGAAATTTGACATAAAATGTTATATAGATCAATAGTTAATACTTTAGTATCTTAAATTATAGTCACAAGTTCAAATATTATGGGTAGCAAAATTTTTTGTTAATATATGCAGTACCATTATGAGATTTATTGAATGAAGTAAGGGAGAGTGACACGTGGTATATGGGCTTGGTTAGAAATAACTTTTTTTAAAAATATTATAGATTTTATTTCTAAATTCATAGTTGAACAAATTTTTAAAACTTTATAAATCATAATACCTTGAATTTTTTGGAATTCTATGCTATTGATATATTACTCAGTATATTTAAAGAAGGGGCCTTGAGGCTACGATGTACTGCGAATCGGGCCAAGCTCGGCTATGTTGGCGCTGCGATAGCAAGATTCACATAGTAGAGCATTTCTTTGCCAAAATTCCACCTCTTGGACCGCCTCTGGTCCTTTACTCCCTCCTTTCTTATTCATCAGTGTTGTGAATCGCTACTTCTCTTGCTGCCGCTGCGACAAGACAAAGTTAGGCGCAGCAAGTTGAGCATCACTCACACCATGTAGAGAATGGAGGTGTGTGCGACAGCTATGATGAGGATGAGGAGGTGAAGGATGATGAAGAAGAAGGAAGATGATGTGAAAGACAAAGACTGACAGACTGACTATATTTAGATAGTGCCGTTGACATCATCAGTAGCATCAAGTAACGTTGCTCTTGCTCAAGCAGCACTGAAGCATATGTTGATGGAGAAGATGACGACTATGATGACCACATTTCGTCGATGTTACCATCATCTGTTAAGCGTAAGCGTCAATTTTATATTCATCAAAGGGATCATAATTAGTAACTTCTTCACTCAGATTAGCTGGATTCAATAGCTAAGAACTTGTAAGATTTCTTGAAATACGCCACGCTCAAACCCTAAAGCCCCCTTACCAATTACTCCCACCGTCCCACTGCGTTCCAACTATCTCTATTTATATAGTCAAAGATTTAGAAGTTTAATCACAAATTCTCGTAATGTTATAAGAAATTATATAGTCAAAGATTTAGAAGTTTAATCACAAATTCTCGTAATGTTATAAGAAATAATATATTCAAGTGGAATTTTGTTAAATACATCTCAATCTAATTTTTTAAAATATCAAGTTTTCATAATTTTTTATCTTACGAATTCATTAAAATCGTATTTTGAAAATCGCAAAAAGTTAAATGTTTGAAGACTCAAAATGGATCATCCCAAAGAAACCTCATTTCAAAATTCCCCGAAAAAGTTTCCTAAAGATGCAATCAATTACAAGAGCCTATGTTAATGTAGATTGGTGGCCAACTAGTTAGGAATATACCCATTCAAATGGGAGAGGCTACGGATCTTTGACTGGTTCGTTTATAAAATGGTCTAATTAATAATAATTCTAATGGGTCAGTCTCTTAAAGGGTCATTTTATTGAGTTTTTAATGGGTCAAGTCGGGTCAATAATAGGCCAATAATTTTCAAGAATTTTAAACACAATCAAATAATAAATTATTTTCACTTACTTGATGATGGTCCACTACCAAAGATTGGAAGTCATACATGTAAATTATCACTCTTTATACATAAAAATTATACTCTCTTCGACTCGGTCCGTTATGTATCTCTTTTTGGCCCGACCCAGCCCAAATCGTTTTGCATCTTCATTGGCCTGATCCAACCCGACCTGTTTTGCATGTAAACTATTCCAACCCTAATCTGACCCAATGCACAGGTCTCGATTGGACTCACAAAAAACCAGATACTAGCACTTGTCTTGGCCAATAGCCGGCAAAGTCTGGTCATGTACCTCTGGCTAGATTGATATGGTTATAAAGAAAATTCTTGAGACATAAAATTCTAATAGAAGAATTTTATTCTGTAAGAATTTGGTGTAAACCACAAGATACAGATTAAGTAGCAAGCCCTCCCCTAAGTATGTCATTGGGGTGGATGAGAGCTAGTCTAGTAAATAAAAAAATATTTAGGAAAATAGAACAAAACTCTAGTTAAAGAGAAAACATCACAACAAACCACAATATTCATTCAACTTGTGATGATAAAATCTAGGTTTATTCAACTTTTTTACTCTTTATACCGAGATTGTCAATAGGTTTTGTAAAACCCCATTTATCTAACACAAGTATAACAGCCTAGTGATTTAATCAAAAGGTTTACTAAATAATAATCTCTTGGAATATTTTAAGTTAAATAATTTTTTTACCTCATCATTACAAATTTACAAATTAGAACTGGATTTCGCTACCCTAGCAGTCTAGTACCCTAAGTATAGCAACACGAAAGAGCTAATTTACACCCAACAAGCGCACGAAAGAGCGACCACTCACCATCATGCATGAACAAGCCCTCCCCCTTTCCTATACATTGATTTACCCCCGAACTAGTTGGCCTTGAGCAACCACTTCCTCAATCTCAACTGTTCTGACCCTCTGATCATGTATGTACAAAACCCTGTAATGATTAATGAGGTGAGCATCCTAACGTGTTGTAACAGGGGCAATCTAGCACTTGTGACTTAAATAACTCCTCCCAGAGAGTTACTGCTGCATCTTATGATGGAGGACTGGAGGTCATACAACAGAATCTCCAGGGCTAATCTCATCAACCAAAAAGAATAGAAACACATAGGTATGCGCCGATACCTTAAGGCTTTAAAGATGTTTAAAAAATTAAAATAAGAGAAAGAGAAATCATAATGCCAAAGCAATTTCAGAACTCAACGATAATCTATTCTTATATCAGCATTAAGGCAGCAGCAAAATGTTATACAAGGACCAGGGAATTTCTGAAAAGGCTAGCCAGAAATTCACAGCTACTTAATACACAAAATAAAACAACTCAGACAGGTAAAATCCAGGAAAGTAACAGAAATTGGCACCAAAACTCCACAAAAGCCAACCATGCTTCAGCTCAGCTCAAATTGATAGATCCCTAATACCAGCTAAGCCATTTCTACACAGCAAAATACCAAAGTGAACAATGAATTTTCTTGTTCTTGAGATAACAATCTGACACATTAATAATGATAATATGTCAGAAACATTGAACTAAAGGAAGAAGATTACGTCTCAAGCAAAAACACACAAGTTTTCTTCTTCTTCTCTAGTCGAGACTCACAATTATGGCCAAACATGCAATCATCAATTCATCATATAGACTTTGATTCAGAATTTCGTACCTGCTACTCAGTAATCACACCATATCCCAATATCAGTTCAGGCCTGTCAGTGCACAATAAACAGTAATGTTAGCACAGGAAGGAGTGAATAGTGATATTACACTAGTAATTGCACATGAAATACTAACTCCCAAGCATCATCTTTTGCTAGTTGCAAAGTTAAATGCAAGCATCATTAAAACATACCCCGCTGATTGGGTGGGAAATCAGACAATTTGCCTGATTCGTCTTTACTATATCATGCTGCCAAACATAAATTAAAACACGATGAAAGTCTAGAAAGGCGTCCTCTTCTACATTAAAAAAAAATCCTAGGCAAGAGAAAAAATACTCCAGCAAAGCTTTTATCAATAATTTTGTAAAATCAGGTTGTTCAAAACCCCACAACAGGATAACTTAGGAAGTTCTATCTTTAGAACAAAAACCAATTCATCCTCTTTGTGGAACTTGCATATTCTAAGAGGCAGCACTTCCCGAGGGTCAAGGTTAAGTATACTCTTAGACAGGTGGCTGTACATTTTAGAGCTCTTCAAAGCACTATACCAAGGAAAACCTAGATAACTCCATGCCCATCTCAGGAACAACCTTGGGTTCCCAATATTGCATAGTCTATAACTCTATCACAGGCATTACCCACATAATTCTCTGAAAATTCCAAATCATAAGATTCATGATACCGAAGAACCTGCAGTCCTTTAAATTTACAACGCCAAACATAAAAACAATTCCAAGAGTTATGGCATTAATCATACTACACATCTATGTTACACAGAGTAAAAGGTCGGTCTGCTGTGGGATTAAATCCAAGAGTTGATTGGAATAGGCTAGTTAATTGTGTCTCATCTTTTTGTGAGAGTCATACCTCATTTTCTCCAACAAGGTAAAAAAATATTGGAGATTAAATCCAAGACCAGGAAACAAACAAATTCATTAAGCATTAACATAACCACTCACTCATGTCCAAAACTTTTCGAGATAAATGGTCTTGTGATAATTTCCAGAGTCAAACAATGAAAACTTAGTATGAGTATGATTAATGGAGATAAATAAACTCAACCAGCAATTCATTAATCTCAACACAAAAGAAAACTAAAATGTGGGGTAATAACAAAATCCTAGTATGAGTACATCCACATATATGAACAAAGCATTAGATCATGTATCCCTTGAGAGCATTGAGGTAAGGTCATCAAGAAGAATTCATCAGATCACAGCTCATCCAAAACATTTACACAAATAAAAGAAAAGGGGAAAATTATTCCAAAAAGATATCTCATAAAAAGGAGCCCCATATGGCCATAAACGACACTAAGACAATGATCAAGTAAATTATGAGGATGCACACTTCCTCTTACCAGAAATAAACAATTGTATTAATTTGCACATAAAAGTAAATTAGCACAATGAAAAGCAAAGTAAATAATAGGTAACAGATGCTCCTTGTACAGAAAGAAGTCCTGTTGAGCTGTTGGCAACACTATAGATTATAGAGATTTGATTACTTTTACATGAAGTTTTTTCAAAGCCATTTGGTCACACATGATTCAATGTGCTCCATTATTTATTTTGTTTCGATAGAATACTGTTACCTTCTTTCCGCCCAAAACTTGCATAAGAAAAAAGTTCAATTTTTGATGCCTGAAGGAGGGTTCACTATTTTATTTACTACACTTGCCTTCAAAAGTTAACCACGCTTTTATTTTCTTCTTTTTATTCAGGTTACTCTAGTTTTGGACATTTAAACGTTATGTACTAAAGGCTATGGAGTGAACGTAGAGCCATCTGTCAGCCCTAGCAACACATTTGTCATGTTAAGAAATGTCAGCAAGCACATACCATAGTCATCGTAAATAAATCAAGTGGGCAAAAAAGGAGGTTATAAAAAACTTTTAATCCCAACCAACCCAAACAAACAAAAATCAAACAGAAATACACATTAAAAATCCCTAGATGGAAACTAAAACTTAGTCTTGTAAATATATCAAGACAATCAATTGGTTAAACAAAAGAGGGTATACACTCCCCAGGTAGAGATGGAATCTAATATTTACCTAGTTCATATCATCAATATTTTAACCAAAGGGCAATATTGACAATTCAATGGATAGAAATCAAAGAACAACCTGAATCTATCATTACAGTCAATAAGATAAATCACTAACCCTTGCGTTCATCTGAGGCATCATGATAATCTTCACCATCCTCAGCTACCCCTTCTGCCTCGGACACAACAACCATTGCATCATCTCCATCATTTCCATCCTTCTCATCAGGATAACGCACAACCACTACCGGACACACACAATGGCGCACACAATAATCACTGACACTCCCAAGCCTACCATTGCTTCCTCTCTTAGATGCACCAAAACCACGGCTCCCCATGATTACAGCATTGAAACCCAACCTCTCCACCTCTAAACACAGTCTTTCCTTCATGTCATGATCTTTAACAATATGAATTTTATATGGAACCTACAATAGTAAAGGAAATCAGCACTAATCCCACATCCTAAAATCTAAAACCAGAAACATAAAATACAGTAAAAGTGAGAACAAATAAATGTAGGATAGAAAAACATAGTAGTCTCATCTAATATTCCTCAGAGAAAAAATATAAACAGAAAAATAACATAGCAAAGTCAACAACTCGCTAGTATCAATAACTCATTGCCTCTTACAGCACCAAGGTGATTGCTCATGTCATGCAAAATAAACTGTGGCAGAAAAAGAGTAACGATTCAAACAGTTGCTAGGTGGATTCACTAGCTGTTTCTATGAAATAGGCAAATGCAAGATCCAAATAAATCTGCAAGCATGACTGCAACAGAAGACAAAATCAAGTTCCTAACCAATTGAAAAACAAGAATCAAGTCAATACCAAAACATGTTGATGAGAAGAAAGGCAAATCAAAGTATCCAATCAGACCAAGTAAACCACTGACATAACACAACATGACATCTTCACAACCTCCCAACAATTTACTTCTGTATTTAAAAATAAAAAAAAAGTGCACCCACCATGAAATTATCACTAATGCAAAATCACTTAATCAGGAAGCCACAACCTTGTTATGTTTCGCAATTTATGCCATCAAATCTCCCACCAAACTCACCATATTAAGCTCTTATTTGTGAATGTACAATCATGGAAAATGCATAGCTAAAATAATTACCCTCCACCACAGCACTAGATCAAAGTCCCATCAAACTCACCACATATGAGATAAGTCTCATATTTTGCAAATATACAATCAGAACAATCATCATCCACACTCGTAATGGCAGAGATAAAAGTCCAATAAAAGCACCAGAAAAAAATTACAGAAAATCATCATCACAGTTCAACAATACCCAAACTAAAGCTGATCGCCACAATCAAAGCAAACTAGTCCAACATCATGAAGAAAAGGCATAAAACATTATCAGCACAAAAAACCCAATTCACAAAACCATCTCCAAGTGCCACCAATCAACAATCAAAACCACAAACTTAGGGTTTTTTTGGCAGTACTGTAGTTTATTTCACCAAAATCCCACATCACTAAATCCTAAAATTTACCATGGCAAAAATCATACCTTCATAAATAGGGTTTTGGATTCTCCAAAACCTTAAAATTCATGAAAATTTCACATACCCACATACAAGTAGTACCGAAGTATAAACTTTGGAGAAATGGGTATCCTAAAATCACACATTACACAAAACCTCACATAGCAAAAACCTCCAATAAATCCTCCCCATATAACCAAACAATCAAACCTCCAAAATTAGGGTTTTCCACAAAATCAAATTGGGGGATTTCATATCTTACAAAACCACAAAAAAAAACCAACAAAACCCCAGAAAAATAGACACAAAACCTGAGCTTGAATAAGAGGTTGAGCAAGATCAGCAGCCTTAGAAGTAGTAAAAGCGTCGAAATCATCTTCAAGCTTCTGGTTCGACTCCTCAATATTGGCCCCACCACCTTCGATAGTAGCATTAGTAGAAGCAGAAAAATCGACGCAACCCCAATCAGCGCCGTAAAGTACAGAAGTAGGACGAACATGGAGAAGAACAACAGCGTCGCCGGGTCGAATGTAGTGATCAACGGCCCACTTAACAGCGAAGGCACTCTCATCGCTCAGATCTACTGCGATAGCGATCTTCCTTGCTGCGCCGGCTGTTGGGGTCTCGGCGGCGGCGCCGGTTGCGGTTGCAGTTGGGGTTGAAACAGTGACTCGAGGGGAGGAAGTACTGGAGGAGGGTGGTGGTTTGACCCGAATCGGGGGCATTTCCGGGAATGATTGGTTTTGTTGGTCGGCCATTTTGTTTGTTGAGTTTTCCGTTGTTGATGAAGTTATGGCTACGGAGCCGGTTAATATCCGCTTTATGCCAGTCTGGTATGGAGTTAGAGCGCTCAAAAATAAAAATTATTTCACTCTTTTTTTTAACTGTTTTCACTCTCTTTTAAATCTCTTTTAATTTTTCTCTTCTTCATATTAGATTTTTTGAAAAAAAAAAAAAAGTTTCCTATCAATAAAAAATTAAAGGAAAAATCAAAACTTAAAATACAATTTAACTCATCTTGTCTATAAAGACCAACTTTTATTTTATTTTTGAAAAATCCCACATTTTTACGATTTGTATTTTTAAGTGATGCTTTACAGATTACATGTTATATAGGTAACTCTCAACTCTCTTCTCTCTCATATCTTCACTAAGCAATTGCGTACTCCATCCCCCTTGCAAAATTGTCATTCCCCGCGAAACAACCACCTCCCCTTTAATTCTTCTGTCCCCGGCTCCAGAGCAAGTTCGTTACCTCTAAATTGTTGGTTTAATTTCGCAATTGTCACGCAATTCTAGGTAATTTCACTTAACCCTCAATTTTTGTTCAACATTGGTTGAAGTGTTTGGGATAATTTGACCAACATTTGATTGATTTTATGGTTGAATTGTGTTGAGTAATTTGTGTGATGCATTTCAATTTTCTCTTCCTAAATTAAAGGTTCACAATGACCTCTGGTGTAAATTTTAGGTTCTTCCATGGTGTGTTGTTCAAAGACAATGCAAGGGGGCTAGATTATGTGGGTAGTGAGGTTATGAGTTTTGTTGTTGACCCGGATGAGTTGTGTTGGTGGTACCTTGAGGATTTGGCCAAAAAATGTAGGTCTTATAAGGTTATAGAGTTCATATTTTACCTAGTTTATGGAAAGAAAAAAAACAATTGAAAATTGGGTTGAAGAAGGTTTATACTAATCAAGAGGTTTTGCAAATGGCTAAACTTGCAATCAAGAGAAAAAGTATTGATCTTTATGTGTTGCATGGTGTTGACATTCCTGAGGTTCTTCTCATTGACCTAAAAGAATTAGAAGACGCTTCAAGAAGAGTTCATGGTACAGTCCAACCAAGCCAAGAACAACCACCAAACCACCAAGAACAACCATCAATCCAAGAATAAACACCAACCCACCAAGAACAACCACCAATCCAAGAACAAACACCAACCCACCAAGAACAACCACCAAGCCAATCAACTTCACTAAGCCAACCCACTGAAGTACAAAAACCATGAAGCCCTCTCAAAGGAAAATAGAAGAAATTAACACATAAAAGGGGACCACAAAGAAAGATAATTAGGACCCCAACAAGAAGTAGCCCTAGGTTTAATATCATTAATGAATCAGCACACCTGGCAATTGATGATACAACTCCAACAAAGCAAGCCAAGTCAGCATCTTCTTTACATGACATATCTGCCCTTCACAAAAAATCTTACACATCAACCCACCTTACCTCTTTACATAGTGAATTTGTAAACCTTATCCCCTAAGAATAGATCCACAAAAATCCTAACCAAGAAGGTGATCCTCAATGTGAGAACCAACCTAACCAACCCACTGCTCAATCTCATTCTCCCCTGCTTCTACTATTAGATACACATTAATTGATAAAGGGTATGAGTGGGAGGATAACAGGCCTGAGAGTCCATTAAAGTGGGAAGAATTAGTTGGTGAATTGGATGAGTCAGGTAGTGAATATGCGCCTATAAGTGAAGAGGAGTTTGATGATTATGTTGTTTTAGAGTTGGAAAAGAAGGATATTAGGGGTTTAAGTGAAAAGGAGTTTGATTTTGAAATTGAGGATGAGGTAGATGAAAGTGATGAATAGTACAGACCAACTAGGGAAAGAGTGAGGGGAATACAAAGTGATGAAGCCTTATATGAATTAGAGAAAATCAATCAAGATGCTTTGGTTGCTTTCAAAAGTTATAACCCCAAGGTTTTCTGTAGAGCATTTATGAGCACATCAATTGGAATATATGCCATAACCAATAACATAACAGAAACTTTTAATGGATATATCATTAAGGCTAGGACTAAGCACTTGATTTATATGATGAAGGACATTAGAGTAGCTTTGATGCCAAGGCTTGTGATGAAGAGGACAAAAATGGAGAACTCTACATATGTTATTTGTCCTAGAATTATAATAAGGTTAGAAAATAAGATTAAGAAGATAGGGGAGTATAATGTGTTACCAACAAGTTTAAATATGTTTCAAGTGAGGTATTTCTCGGATACAATGAGAGTGAACTTAGATGCAAGGAATTGTACATATAGGAAATGGGACTTAACTGGTATCCCCTGTTGTTATGCTATAGCGTGCATCTATTTCCAGCATAAGGAAGTTGAAGATTTTGGTTCTAGTTGGTATAATAAAGAGGCCTACATGAAGGATTATGCAAACTTCATCCCTCCATGTGAGGGTGAGAGGCATTGGCCTAGAACTGAGTGTAGGTTAGATCCTCTTCCCATCAAAATTGGTCTAGGCAGGCCTAGAATGAACAAGAGAAAGGATCCATTTGAAGATCCTAAAAGGCAAGGGAAGTTAACAAGGCATGAGATGGAGATGACATGTACTCTATATAAGGCAAAGGGGCATAACAAAAGGAGATGCCCTGACAAGGGAAATGTCCCAACACCCTAGGCACCTCCACCAAAAAGACATAGAGGGAGACCAAGGAATGATGGTCAACCTTCAGGCTCAATTGTCCAACCAACATCAGGGTCTGAGCACCACAATGACACTGCCCAACCAACACAGCTAAGAAGAGGTGGAATAACAATTAAGGGAGAAAGGAGGTCTAGAGGTGGCAGAAGCACTAGGCCAAGAATGAAAGGAGATGGAAGAGGCAGGGGTAGGGGCAATGGAAGAGCTCAATCTGAACAAGTTAGTTCATCTTTTGCCTACTTCATAAAGTTAGTTTTGTTGTGATACCACATGGCATTGAGGCTTGGTTTTGTAGTCAAGGATCAGTTAACTAATCAAGCCAACAATATTAGACTTCTTTAGGATGTATTTTATCAGTGACAAATGTAACTTCTAGTTAGAGTTGTGAGGGTGAACTCTTGTGTGTACCTTCACTAGTACTTGCTCTTTTTTTACAACAGACCTCTGTGTGCTCTATGTGTATTCATATACAGCAAAGTTGATGTTGCAATATTTGATGCTATCTGATAGATTTTTGAAACTATATTTGTTATGCAATATGTTTCAAACTAAAGCTTTGTCCAATGAAATCTTAATCATCAAACTTCAAACTAAACTATACAAGAAATACTATATATCTTAATCTTTATCATCAAACTTCAAATCAAAATACATATTAAATGGCATAACAAATAGTAGTGTAGATTTAAATAGATAGTTTCATAATACAATACTAACATAAACAACACTTAATACAAGTCATAAGCCACACATAATACCAAACATAATAATCAATACTTAATCCATGACTACTTCATTAAAGTTCAACAAACATTATCCATGAGAATATCAAATAAGGGTCAAGTTATTATCATTTCTTGTACAACTGATTAATTCCATACGCAATTGCCTTAACTTGTTCTTCAATTCATCTAATTCCTCTAGATTCTCTTTCTTCACTTGCAATTTCTTGATTTTATCCTCACATACACCTTTCTTAACTTCCATCTTAATAATTCGAGTGTCTTGCTCAAGCATCTTGTATTAAAACTCTTCATTCAATTGGGAACTCGTCATTTGATGACCTTTACTAGCTACCCATCTAAAGAATTCACAAGCATTTTCATCCTAATTTCACAAAAAAAATTCCTAAGTTAAATTCTTAATAAATTGTATCAAACTAAATTACTCACATACACCAAGACACTTATAAGCCAATAAGGACATCCATGGTATTGCATTCCAGCATTTGGATCTTGTCTTGTAGTGCGCACCACAGAATCAAAGCCATGCTCACACAACAATTTGCGACGAAAATTGTTACAAGTAGAAGATGAAGAGTAAGAGGAGTTTCAATTTGGAGTAGTCATGTTTAAGCTATGGCTATGGAAATTTGAAGAAATGAGGTGAGGGAGGTGATGCGGGGATAGGTACGTACTAGGTATGAAAGCAAGTGAGGATGGGGGTAGGGGATGGGAAGGCAGGGTTAGGATATTTCCAAAACCAACGGTCATTAAGAAGCTATCGCCACACCATCATGTTTACCTACTAGCCATCCGATCATTTTTTCATTTATCACTTTAAAATACAAATCATGGAAAGGTGGGATTTTTCAAAAATAAATTGAAAGTTGGCCTTTATAGACAAGATGGGTCAAATGTTGTATTTCTAGTTTCAATTATTTCATTTAAAAATTCTCTCTACTTGTATTTTTTTTTTTGCAAGGAGAGAGGAGCAAAAACTAAACATCTACTCGTTTGATCATTTTTACTTTTTACCATACCTCACTATTTTCTCTTATTAATTTTTTTATTGTACTTATTAAAATTAGATTTTTTCTACTCATATACTTTTTAATAGTTAATTACAATTATTAAATTTATGTCATTAATTACTTTATTATGGACTAATTATATATAAATTATTAATTTAGTTACAGTTAGAAAATAGTCAAATAAATAACTTATAGAGACTCCATTTTCAATAATTTGCTAATTGTGGGACAAAGACACAAGTTCTCAAAGCTAAAAATACATTACATTAGAGAAATAAAAAAAATGATACATGAAGTTAGAATATAATGTATAAAAATTAAAGTATCTTAGAAACAAAATTAAGTGGAACAACAAAAAATAAGTTTCATTCTTTAGCACGTAATCATAAAGATGCTGATAGATTTAAAGATTATTATCACTAAACTTCTCGTTTCACCCATCCATAGGTACTCATCAATTGCGTCGGTAGCCAACCCATATGCTAGCATTCTAATTATTGCATTGTATTTTTGAAATCTACTTAACCTCTACTTCCTAACTGCATTTCATATTTGTTGGAAACTCGTCATTTTCTATCATCTTATCCACAATCTTACAAAATAAAGGCCTCTTTATCATTCGAAACTTCCACTGAAACTAGTTCTCACTGTACACTAGATGATTAGGAAAGTAGTCTTTAAACAATTGGTTATGCCCTTCTTCCCTATTTCTATCCATTTGAACCACAACATTAGCATTTTCATTATGAAGTTGTGTTTGAGGTGGTGGTGGAGCAATATATATGGGTAATTAAGTGAGTATTAACAAAGTAGTCAATAATTTTAGAAATTTCTTCATTATTATTTGATGAAAACTTTAGCTTGAGGAGCTTGTTTAAAACAACATTGTTTTAATTTGTTTATTCTCTGTAGATATTTTTGAGTTTATAATGAACATCATTCACATAGTCTTTATATACAATGAAAGGAATAACATATATATTGAATATATATGGTTATTCAGGGGCACACATTTCATGTGGATAAGGTCATAACATAGATATGATAATTTAGTGGTACATATTTCATAATGATAATGTCATAACATAGATATGACTATTCAGTTATATACATTCCATAATAATAAAATCATAACATAGATGTAAACATTCACTGGCACACATTTTATAGTGATAATGCCATAAGGTGACCATGACATTTCATTATATTGATATATGAAAATAATTCTTTGAATAAGATAATTGAATTGACAAATGCTAATTATGATATATAAATAACATAAAACACTTAAATAAATTTTGATTAATAAAGATTAACATTATAGAAAATAAAAAAGATTAATACTAATAACAAACATCAAACATCAAATACAACTAAAATAATAGTTAAAATGACAGCAACAACTTATAACACCTTCTATGGCATCAAAATGATCGCATGTAATCATTATATTCCTTCAACGATATCTTCAAATTGGCTTCTTGGGGTAAGTGATGTCTTAGACAACAATTTAAGCAACATGTCAAATTTCTACTTCTATTTCTCAACCTTCACTTTTTGTTCTTGGATTTAAAAAATTATCTCCTCTATTTCTTGTTGTCTTTGCCTCCTTTTCTTCTTCCTTTCAAGCCAAAGTTCACTTGTTTTATAGTCATTCCAATGCTTCATTGATCATTGTACACCTTCATAATTAAATGTGTCCCCTTGCCTTTTTTTCCTAGCCTTGGCTTTCTCACACCACACCAACTAGTCAACTTATACCTCTAGAAACAAAGCTAGCACAAGCATCTTCTCTACTCTCTTACCACTACTACTATTATTTTTGAGATCAATTTCTGCCTTATGTTTAGCACCAACTTTCTTCAGTTCTTCCTTATTCAAAATCCACCTTATGAACCTTATCTCATTTGGATATGTATTTACTGTTTCCCAAGCATTTTGATATTTAAATTTTCATGTGCATTCTAGAAAGACCTTTGAAATAATTCATGGACATTTTTTTATTTCATCACTTTCACTTTACCCACTTCTCGTTGTTGGACCAACTTCTTCTAAAGCACCGCCTCAAATAAGTAAGTCGACAACCATCCTCCTTCAATGAGCTTCCAACATGTTTTAATTCCTATTTAGAACTCATGTGGTCGAGATTGACGTACTTTCATAAATGATTGATGTATGTCTCTTCAAAGATCAATAAATTTTTTATCTTTGCGAATAATGGAGTAGGTGTTGTTAGTGAAGTTGGCCTCAATTAGAGCTTCTTCATTTATAGACCAATCACATGTGTTGCTATTGAAATTGGCTGATTTCTTCTAAGGGAGGCGGAGGTGGCAATAACATTCCAGAGGGGAATTGTGATGTCTCTAAAACAACACATCTTCATCACTGATGATGCGGCTATTTCTTTCACAATAAACTTATGGAGAGTGCTCGTAGTTTTGGGAGTTACGCAAAAAAGTTGGGTAAGTGAATAGTATATGGAGTTGGTTATGGTAGAGGAATTAATATTAGAAAAATTTCCTCCAAACCTCTCAAGAAACTAAAAAAATTAAGGATAATTAATAAGAGAAGGATCAAAATAGTAGAAATTTTGTGAATAATTGGGATTATTAGGATCCATTTTTCACAAAAAATAACAAAATAACATATATTTTTTTTGTGGAAAAATACATTAATAGCAAACTAGTTAAGTACTAAGTAAATTTATAAGCTACAAAATTTTACGTAAATATTTATTTTGGGTGAAAATTTTTTTCCTTTGAATTAGTGAAATTTATGCAACAATAATTTTTGTGCAACTTATATTACTAATAAGTACTTGATTAATAATTTTAATAGATTTAAATAAAGAAAAAAAGATTTTTGAAGTATGTCAAAATATGCGTCTATCTATAGAGAAAAAATTATGACCATTGGTGTAATTTTTTTATTAAATATAAATATGAGAAATAGCCGTTATAAATATATAAAAGATAAAAAAATTCTAAAAAAAGTAATTGGCTAAAAGCATGGCCCATTAACATGGAACCAATATTAATTACAGAAAAAATGCCTAATAAGCTTGTAGGGCCCACAACTAAATGAATTTTTTTAAAGGTTGTGGATCTACAACACAACAAAACCAATGAAAAAGGATTGTCAAGGTGGGAGAAGTGTTTTCTCCATTTTGCCTTGGAAAAGTTTGTTAATTGGGTGTTTTTTTCCTAAAAAGAAAAACTTATATTCTCTGCAGGGATTCCTCATAGAGTAGGTACAAGTTTTAGAGGTAATGGGATAGTTACGAGTGCAAAAGTTGTGATAATCACTGATTATAGAGTTGGAAATGGATTTTTTGTATAACTTGTCTTATATTTGCCTCGCTCCATATATTCAAACGTAAACATTCATATATTTCATCCTAAATAAACTAGTACTCATATACGGAGTATATAAATTAATAAATTAGACATGGATCTAGCAACACATACCATACTGTTAGGGGAGATTTAGTATTCCTAGAGTGTGTATGGTTTAATTGATGAACGATTTATTACTAAAAATCTTGTTTTTCCACAACCTAGTCTTTCTTCTCTCAGAGAAGAGAAAGGGAAGGGATATTTTTCTTCTAATCCCTACTATTTTGCGTGATGGATAAGGATTGACATCATGACTTAGATATCCTTGTATGGTTTGGATCTGAAAGGATCATTGAGGATTCGTCACCAAACTAATAAAGGTGGTTTGGGTGCCTACTTGGGTTTAAATAATTGATATGTAAATCTTAACTCTAACCTCTTGAGTGAAATGAATCACTAGAGATTAAAGTAACAAATGAATGGAGTAGAGTAGACAAATGAAATAAAAAGAGTGAATTAGAGGAATCTTTGGTTTGCTCACCGTTGAGGATGGTTCTTGTTTGTTCTCATGATTGAAAATTTGATGGACTGATTTTCTTTTGCTAGGGAAAGGAAAGGTCGCCTTACAAGATTCTTAATTGATTTGAGTGAAAGATGTGTTTGAGAGGTTTTGAGTAATATTTCAGCAAAGCAACAAAGTTTAAGCGTTATAAAAAATTTCAGACCCTTTACTCATAAAATTGGGGTATTTATAGAGCAAAAATGAGTTTAAGGGTTGAGCGTTTAGTGCTAGCTAGATTCAAGCATCCAACACTGGGCTTAGTGCTGAACACTAGCTTCATAAGTCAGGTGCTAATCTTGGGTATCAAACGCTTTGTACTCAGTGTCAAAGGATTATGAAGAATCTTTTGCTAGAGAGAGTTTGTGCTCACGTAGGAGTAGGAGCATTTTTGGAGGGGTGCTCAAGGGTAGAGCGTCTTGACACTGGACTGGGCATGGGGATGGAGATGAAAATTTAGTTCAGGATATAGATGGAGATAAATTTGGGAGGATCGAAATAAGGAAACCATCATTTGCATTCGGCCTACTTATTGACATTTTATCTGAAAATTTTAAGCCAGGATATAGATGGGGATAAATTTGGAAGGATGGAAATAAGATGACCAACATTTGTATCCGTTCTACTTATTGGCATTATATCTGGAGCATCAATTTTTGTATCATCTTGTGCAGCTTGTTATTGCAACCTTAGAATTACGAGCTCAAAATGTGAATGATGTTGGGCTCTACTGAAAGAAAACTATAGTAACATATTTAAGGTAGCCGTTGTAATATCTAAAGTGGACGTGCCGGAGTGGTTATCGGGCATGACTAGAAATCATGTGGGCTTTGCCCGCGCAGGTTCGAATCCTGCCGTCCACGGTTTTCGATTTTGTTTGTACATGTGTCTTAATTTGTAAGTTTGCAATTTATTGAGTAAAACACAATACGATTATTTTTTCGAGCATAGGTTTGAATCCCGCCGTCCACGTCTTTTTGGATTTGGTTTGGACATTTGTCTTACTTAATAATAAAGTTGGCAAAGGATTGATTTCAGGTCAGGTTTGAATTGAGATTTGTCAATTCAAACTCAGTTTATTAATTGGGTTAAAAAATTTAACCCAACCTGCTATGGGTTGGGTTAACCCAAATCTAACTTATTTAAAAAATAAAAGTTTTATAGTTTCTAATTTTCTAATTTTTAAGCAATGTAAAATGAAAAATCACAAATCTTAACATAGTTTTAGTACAACCAAGTTGAAAAGTTTGATAATACGTAACGACTCCATAATAATAATTTAGTGATGAGGCGAAGTTTTAACATAATAAAAGACAAAGACATTAACATTTCCCGACTGAGAAAACTGAGAAATAAGAAGAAAAGACCCGCAGAAGAGATGAAGAATTGAAGAGCCAGAAATGAAGAATAAAAATTAGAAAAATAGAGCTGCTAAAGTTAATCAGTTAAGACCATGATATTAGAGTATAATTTAACCCAACCTATAAAGAAAGATAGAGCAAAACCAAACTCAATAAATAAACGGATCAAGTCGGGTTGAAATTTTCAACCCAACCAACCTATTTATTTATCGGGTTGAGTTGGGTAGGGTTGACCCTTTAAATAATCAGTTTAGAAAATTTCAACTCAACCCTTTATAAATGGGTTGGGTTCGCATTGGATTAGTTTTTGCAAGCTCTACTTTATAATTGTTGCCTAGTGCATTATTATGAAACTATAATAGGAGTACAAGTGATCTTATCTATATCCCTAATTTTTTACCCTATAACTTTTTAGAAATTTCAAAACATAACTTAAAATATTTTTATCTTAAAATTCGTTAAACAAAAAATTATAAAAACTTGGTATTTTAAAAATTTACATTAAAATGTGTCCAATAAGATCCCTTTTGAATATATTATTTCTTATAATATGATGAGAATTTGTGATCAAATTTTTTAAACTTTGACTCTATAAATAGGAATGAAGCAAATATAAAGGAATAGAGGGAGTATATTTTATTGAGTACAATACAATATGATTATTTTTTAAATAAAAAATCAGTACATTATATCCCTATATTTCTTTTTATTCTTTTTATTTACTTTTTTTCAAATCTAAATACAAACTTAAAACTCAAATATCTTCAATTGTGTGTTTAGAAAAACTATAAAATGTTGATATTTGAAATATATATATTTAGACGAATCTATCAAGATCCAACATGAATATATTTTTTCATATAGATTGAGGAGAGTTTATAATTAAAATTTAACTCTAAAATCTATAATATTTCAAATAAGAATAATAAAAATAAATGAAAAGACTAGCTTGTTTAGTCTAAGGTAGATGCTTTGAGGAATTTTTTTGGCATATAACATAAAATAATGAGAAAATCCTAATTAAACCTTATTTATAAATTTGGCAACTTATGTCATGGTAAAAAAATACTTTATTAAGATATCATATATAGGTGGTATTGATATTATCTCAGATATAGGTGGTAATATCTCAAGTATAGAAATAACCATATTAGGTATAGACATAACCATCTCAAGTATAGAAATAACCATCTCAGATATAGAAACCACCATTTCATGTATAAAAATGACGATCTTAGATATAGAAATAACGATTTCAGGTATATAAATGAAATTACGAAAATAACCTTTGATGTATGCATAGTCATTTATACCCGGTATAAATTAGGAAATCCTCTAAAGTAATGGTCTAGTGAAAATATAGTTGATTAGAATTGTATACACAATACATGCGCGCAACACCCATGTATATCATGGACATAACAAAGTACCACGCAACACATGCACATTCATGTAAAAGAACAATGCAGCTATCAAATGAAGTTGCTACGTCCTAGGGAGAATGTGAGACAATTACATTCATGTGATGAAACAATTAACATTTTCTCAATAATATAATCTAAGGTGCTTTTTTGGATCAATTGTTTTTCATTTTTGAGGATAGAGGTCTAGACCTGTGCATTGGGCCGAGTTAGGACCGGGATGGGTCACAAGAAAAATAGGTCGGGTAAAAAAAGATCCAAAATGAACCGGACCGGGCCAAAAGAGATACATAATGGGCCGGATCGAGCCAAACCGTCCAAAGAGATATTTTTTTATCTATAGAGGGTGATAATTTACATGTATCACCTCCAATCTTTGGTAGTGGACCATCAAAAAGTAAGTGAAAATAATTCATTATTGATAGTGTTTAAAAATTTTGGAAACTATTGACTCATTATTGACCCGACTTGACGCATTAAAGGTCCAATAAAATATGATCCTTTAAGAGACCGACCCATTATACTCATTATTGATTAGATCCTTTTATAAACGAGCCGATTAAGGGCCCTTAACAGGCCTCCTCCCATTTAAACAGGTATATAGAGGTCCACGTAACAACTTCATCTACTATTATCAAAACTACAAATAGACCGAAAAGTAAAATGTACATATAAATTCATTAGAACTCTAGATCAGTTTATCTAGTGGTAATGGGAATTGATGATCAAACCTAGCTTAGGCCATTACAATTAAGTACTTTAATTTGAGAGTGTTTATTCCAAATTACCTTTACCCTCCCCTTATAAAGTTATAAGGAGCCTACCGCCCTAATAGGCTTTGTCCACCATTGTAGGGCTGCGATTGAGTAAGACAGTTCTTTAGCTTTACTACTAAGTATAACTTTGTATTAGTAACAAAAAATGTAAAACAAACTAAGGTAGTCGAGACATTATGTATGATTAGTACTCCTTCGATTCCTATTAATTTGTCCCATTAATATAAATCTGTTTTATTAATTTTTAGTTGGGAAAATTAATGACAGAGAAATTTGATGAGACCATATGTTATTGTTGTGAGAGTAAAGTTAGTTAGTTAGACGTCTAATTGCCTAAAAAAGAAATAAAGCAATATTTTAGAAACGACTCAAAATAGAATACGGGTCAATTTGTACTCTATATAAATGCATGATGTACGAAAATATAGATGGCAGTCAAAGAATTTTTTTTTAAAAAAAGGGTGGTCGAGACATTATTTTGATTTTTGAACACTTACGACCAATTTGGTAAATGTTATAAGAATTGAAACTGTGAAGAAGTACTACAACAACGGTAATGTCAGTGAGAGGACATAAAAATGGTGTAATAGTTTAGTAGCCAACAAACCAACATCTTTAAAGAACACCAGCTACAATTCTGTAACATATACTGAGAGCAGCCAATCAAAAGAGAGATATTACGCAAAAGCTAGCTTTCTTTTCCATTTTTGTTGATTTAAAAAATATTGAGATTTGCATATTGCATCAGTATAGTTAGTATAGTCGGTAGATCAGATGATCAAATTAGCTTAGACATACTACCTGTCTATTTTCTGCTGCCCCTCTAACATTACTACTCTTATGCTTCACTACTTTACCACTTGTTATTTGTTGCACTTCTTATTTTAAGGTATTATGCAGTAAAGTTTTCTGAATAAAAGAGTTTCGCCTCAGTAGTCAGTACAAACGAGAGACTCAGAGAGATCTGCAGGCTAGCTTAGGGATTTGTTCTCTAGGTATATCTCAGTATTTAGCTAACTAGCCTTCTAAAGCTACGTCTTAAGAAGAGCTGTCCATCATTATACAAGTACGAAATATATTGTAAACCCTTTACTATATCGTATCATGCAGTAGTGAAATGTCAATGATTAGATTATAATGACTGAATAAAAAAATTATGAATTTGATGAAATGAATTTGAAAAAAAACTATACTAGCGCATAGATGAAGACAGAGAATTAATCTTGAAAGAGTGGGACAAAAACATGTATACTAGTACAGGGATGAGATATGCATACAGAGCTTGTAGTTGGAAACCATTCGTCTGATTTAATGTGAATGCATATATTATATTTCGAAATGCGTGAAAAAATGTTTCATTTCTTATGTAAAAATAGAGTGTGTTTGGTTTAACAAATAAAAAACATCTCTGCCCACTTAATTATTGGAGGGGTGAAAAGTACGTAGGTGGAAAAAGGACAACCATTAACATAGGGGTTATGGTGCAGTGAACCCTTAACTGTAGAGAGTTAAGACAAGCTGAGTATTTATTGCATTACCTAATATCACCTGCAGGCAATGGGGCTCAAATAAGATATCAAATCGATAATGAATGTTGTTCTAAAACGAGCTTCTCGTGGAATGAGTTTTCAAAATTAACAATTCTAGTCAATTAAAATACTCAAAAAAGGATTTTGATATTAAATTAAAGGCTCACCGTTGGTAGTATTCTAAGAAGGAAAGTATAAAAACATATTTAATACGGAGCAGGTGTTTAACTTGTAACCAACTTTTAACTTTGCAAGCCCTTAGAAACAATGAGTCGAATTTAGGCCGGATTTGATTAGACCCATACCCATATCCATATTTTTCAAATTTGATTCATATCCTCTCCAAATTCATTGGGTCCTAAAATTTTAGACTCATATCCAAATCCATTGGATTTTATGGGTCTTGGGTCTAAAATGGCTTTTCAACATATTTGTATATTTTCACATTTCCAACCTTGAATTGTTTAACGACTATGTGTTATAAAGGAACATAAATTGCATTTTTATGTCAAATGAGAGAAATCAACCAATCCTTTCTTAAGCACACAATTTGTATTGTTGAAATATTTGCAAAAATAATCTTTAGTTCTGTGAGTGAAAAACAAGTAAGCATTAGAATTATAATCCAACAATGAATCAAATGACCTAAACTCAACATTACTCTGTCACAATATTTTTAAGATCAAATGCATAACTACTCGTTATTTTTAAAATCGCATAAAAGCTAGTAATCTCAAACCCACATAGGTTTGTGAGGGCGTGGCAATAAAAAGCTAGTAATCACAAAGCACAAATTATCACCATACAAGAAAGTATACATCAAAATTTTATAAATATATTACCTGACAAGTGGTGATGAAAAAGAGTTGGAGGCTTCCAGTAGATTGAGAGTGGAAAATAGAGGATGTAGAAGAGAAGACTAGAAGAGGAAGATGGCGAGGCAATGTGAATAAAACATTAGTTTTAGTTCTAAATGGAGATTAGGTTTTAATTTTTTTTTAAATGTGCAGGTCCACGGGTTGGATCTAGGTCTAATTTTTTGGGATCCAGACCCATATCCGACCCAATGACATTTAGACCCATATCCGACCCGAATCCAATGGCTCTAAAAAAAATAGACCTAGACCATAAAAATGAGTCGGGTTGGTAGAGATGGCAATTTAATCTGAATCCAAATCGAGTTTGATCCGAAGGAAAAAGTTCGATCCAAACCCGTTTAAAAAAACTCTGACTCCGAATAAGAGATGAGTCGGATTCAGATATTGTATTACATTCGCCCCGATTGTGATTCTAGTCCGATAGTCCTATCCGAATAGTAGTATCAAGGCTAGTATTAAAAAAACCCAAATATAATAACCCAAAATAAAAAATTAAATTAATAAACCATGGTATTTTCATGTGTTGTATAATTTTTTAATTTACTTTATATATTATAAATAAATTATAGTATTACTAATAAAATTAACAAAAAAATAGGTATGAAAATATTATATTTTGGATCGAATTCGGAGGTCTGACGAATCGGATCGAATCAGGAGGTCCGACGAATCGGATAAGATTCAGAGGTCCAACGGATCGAAATTTGAGTTGGAGTTTACGGACTCGAAATCAGATTCGGATCCAAAATTAAGGTATGCGAACTTGTCGGATCGGATTCGGGTTTTGTTGGATCCTCTCCAACTCCGATCCATTGCCATTTCTATAGGTCGGACCAGATCTGCACTAGTAGAAAACACCTCAATTGCTTCGCCTCAATTGCTGCGGTAATACATATCGAAGCACAAAACCATATTTGTTGCGGTTATTCAAACAATCGCAACAAATATAATACAAGTGTTGCGGTTATATAAATAACCGTAACATTTATTACAAGTGGTGCGGTTATTCACTTATAAATCACAAGTGCTGCGGTTATTCCAAATAACCGCAATATTTATTCATGCCCCAGGAAAATATTATATGACTGAATAAATGCTGCGGTTATTTGAAATAACCGCAGAACTTATACATCACAAGTGCTGCGGTTATTTCCAATAACTGCAGCATTTATTTAGTCATATTATATTTTCCTGGGCATGAATAAATGCTGCGATTATTGGAAATAACTGCAGCACTTGTGATGTATAAGTGCTGCGGTTATTTCAAATAACCGCAGCATTTATTCATGCCCTGAAAATTTAATATATGACTGAATAAATGCTGCGGTTATTTGAAATAACCGCAGCACTTATTTGGTCATTTATTTCCCTGTCTTCACTTTTTCAGGCCATTTCAAAGACCAAAAGTTTCCCCAGACTCACTAAAGCATACGAAAAAAAAAACCCTACATTCAACTTTGTCTTCTCTAGTCCACCATTCTTTCTCTAGTCCTAACCCCATTATACCCATTTATAAACTTTCTCTCTCTCTTCGAAAAAGGGTTTGCATTTGGGATTCTTCGAAGCGTCTTCTTCTCGCGAGATTTGAGGTACGTATTTCCCATTTCGTGTTTTGATAATGTAGTATAGTTTTGGTATAATTTGGAATTGCGGTATATACTTTGCTTAAGTATCTTGACATAACTCTAGTAATTAGGTTTGGACTTCATTGCTATCTGCGACTTCATTGACTGGGCATACTTTGCGAGATTTATCGAATGCAATTTGATGTAGTTTACAGGCCTTAATCAGGCAACTGTGTATGGGGCCTCGGAATGGTTGTTCTTATACCTATTCTGCGACTTCATTGCTATGCCTCCTCATTGATTTTTGCCTTCTTTCTTCCCCTTAATTTTTGTAGGATGGACACTTTGTTAGTTGCTATTGATGATAAATTTTTTGATATCTATCACATTTGAGACCTACTTGGTCTAGGGACTGAGTAACTGGCAGTGAAAGGAAAAGGCTTGGATGGGCGTAAGTTGGGGGGTTGGAATTGGTTGTATCTGAAACTTATGATATGTCTTGTCAACATATACCCCCTTTTCTGAATAGGATGTTGTTATTATTGAGTTGGTCCTTGGCACTGTAATTTTAACGTTTTAGGTGGATAGGTTTAAGCTATGGTTGTTGAATATAACTGATCTCAACCTAGGTATTCATGAGCTCCGTAATTTATTTTTGAGATCTAGGATATAGATAACTCTACATATATGGGAATTGTTTTGAGATCTACTTGTGTATGGGAATTGTGTTGTGAACACATAATGGATTTGTGAATTGTATTGTGAATTGTGTTGAGAATACACAATTGTGTTGTGAACACACAATTGTGTTGTGAATTTTGGATGGATTGTGTTGGATTATAATAATTGTGCAAACAGGTACTATTAAAAAATGGGAAAAGGTCTAATTACAGAGGAAACTCTACCGAAATTTACGCTTGGAATTATGTATCCTGTTTTATAGATATACTAAACCTATCATTTCTTACCCTTTCAGGCGATTCAAAGAACTACGCTATACTCACCTCAAGAGCTTATGGAGATTAAGGAATTATGGACGGAATACTTCATTGGGGCCGTACAATATGTATAGGTAGAGCTAGCTTCTTCTTCAATTTTGTTATTATTAAAACATTAGATTAAAAGGTAGTAGGAATTCATTGTATTCATTAGATTAAAACATTATTTTTGTATATATAATTCATTGGGTTAAGTTAGTTGTAGATAATAATGTAAACTCATTGGCATATACAATTCAAATAACATTCTTTTTGTAGATTACACATTGGCATAAACTCAGAATAAATCCATACATATATGGCAGCAACTGACACTCCATTTGTTAGAAATGGTGGGAAAGCAGGAAAAAAAGACTTATTTTCTGCGGTTAAATCAAAAAACCGCAACACTTATTGATCAGAATATAAATTAATTCTCTAGTTTGCATGATTTAATGCTGCGGTTATTTAAGAAAACCGAAACAAATAATATGAATAAATGCTGCGGTTATTACAAATAACATTTAATTTTTTTTATTTTTAAGAATAAATGATGCGGTTATTAAGTAGAAACCGCAGCAAATAATGTTAATTAATGATGCAGTTAGTGTATATAATCGCAGCAAATAATATTACAATTGCTGCGTCCAAAAAACCGCAGCATTTGTGGTTTTTTCATGTGCTTTAGCTATATGTGCTGCGGTATAATAACCGCAGCAAATAAGGTTAAAAAATCGCAGCAAATAGACATTTTTCTACTAGTGCTGGATCGGATCTTGGACTCATTGCCATCCCGTCCTAGGACATTTATATCACCCTTTGTTTTAATCACCTCTAACTAGCTGATACCACTTCAAACTAATGAGGACTTTTAACACTTGATTCAAAAGACTAAACCCTCCTCAACCCTAACTCGATCTGCATCCTATATTCCTTGGGAAAAACTCCTGTATGTTACATGCTTAGGGGCATATGGAATTTTCGAAGGAAATCTGAAACTATTTATGTTTGCCAAGGCCCTATTTTCAAAGGAAACCATCTCTTAACAAGAGAACTTATTACCTACTCCGTATATTATAATTCCATGGGATCACATACCTCGGTAAGAAACTTAATCTGATCGAGCGTTGCTGGGTAAACTTCTCGGAACTTTGTGTGCTACTTGTACAAATATAAGTCACATTCAAGCCGCAAGCTTACATTATTCTCGACCTCATCGAGTACACATTTAACATATATCCTTTCCAAATGTTGGGCGTAAGGCAATATAAAGTCGTTTAACGATGGGCCGCTTCACTCTCGAAGTCTCATTCTACAATGGTTTTGTTCAACATCATCAAGATATAATTGGCTAACAAGCTATATCCTTATGTCATTGTAAATGGAGCAAGCATAGTATATGATCGAGACCTTTTCACACTAAAGAAATAGGCGGGGACCATAGTCTCACAACAAGTTATTGTATAACCTACTAACAAACCGTATGGATAATGGTGCTAGAGTTGGATCCGACCTAACAAGGAGCTTAATTTGAAATAGATCCGAAAATAGTGTGTTTTGAACAAGAATTCTAATCAAAACCCAAGAAACCTATGTTTTATCTAACCAACCTGGAAATATTACCCTAATAATAACAAATTTAAATTATGACTTTAACTATTAGCTAGAATAGTTGGTTTTAGTAATGTCTTTGTTGAATATACAAGTCATTTGTATGATTGTATTTGATTGTAAATGAGTATAATTAATAACTAAAATATGTGATTTCTAACTTGTATTTTGTATATTTTATCAAATATATATTGATAAAAAAAGATTGAGTTAAAATCCCTTAATCCGTTGGGTCAACCCAAATCCAAACACTTGGAATCTTGAACAAGCATTTTTTGACCTGAACCCGAAAAGTTGTCTTCTAATCCGACATGACTAGCCTCTTTGATAATGTAAAGAGTTTTTGTTTTCTACTTTGTAGATTTCGAGCATATGTCATCAACTGTCTTTCCATATTGCCATGACTACTAACAAAATATATATATATATATATATATATATATATATATATATATATATATATATATATATATATATATATATATATATATATATATTATGTTCAATGTTGTTTTGTGGGCTAAATAACAGATTGTATTTTCATAACAGCAAATAACTTATGAACATAAAAAAACTTGGACGTACAAACACACTAGTTGCATTGGCCATCTAAAAACTGAATCATAGATCCTGACCACTTTTAATGTTGCATTGCTAAAACAAAGTCATGCATATTTATTGATCACAAATTATAATCCAATCAATAAATGTCAAGGCTTTATATGTTTATCATTCTTATCATAAATAATAAGATTCACTCATTTATTAATCCACACCCAAGAAAGATACTACTATACCCAACATAAAAAAAATCATATCAGTACCATATTTTTATTACTTCCTTATAATTAATGGCATACTACAGTTTAGGCAGCAAAACAAGAACAGAGTTACAGCAAGAAAAGGGGAAGTCAGAAACTCAGAAGTAGTAAAACAAAAGCAGTGCTTTTTAGGTTTAGGTCTCTGAACGTTACACAAAATTATGTAAACTAACAGAAAGTTAATTTCACTTCAATTCTAAACCCTTTTTTCCCTTAAAAAATTAAAAAAAAAAAACTTCAAAGTTTAGGGCAAAATCTTGTAATTAATTAAGGGCTAATAACTAGAAAGCTTCAAGGACAAGTCAACGAAAGTGTTGCAAGTATTAGTAGCTGTGGTTGCTGTTGTGAGAGAAGACAATGATGATGAAGGAGATGGAGATGCTGAAGAATTATCTGAATAAAATCCCATTTTTAGGTTCAAATCCTCCATTTTGTTGTTGTAGTAATTGTTACTGTAGTCACTGTTGTCGCCATCGAATTTGATCATGTTTTCTTTCTGTCCATCTGATTCTGATTTCCCAGGAAAAAATTCATACTCCATCATTACATTTCCTGATCCACTCCATTTTCTGTGTATTGCTACCACCTGAAAAATAAAGTTTCATCATTTTTTCATTATTATTTTTTGACCAATTTTCTGCAATAAAATTCAATAAATTCAAAACTATACAAACCAAGAAACCAATTTACGAAGGCCAATTAAATTTTTCCCCTTCCTTAAATCAATCCAGAAATTATACCCAATGACTTACATTTTTGTAAAAGTATAACGATCACACCATTAAAATTGTCTTTGAAAGATCACGCAAAAGTTTATTTTTAATTGTTAGAATTTTATTTGAAAAATAAAAATAAATATATGCGAAATTCAACTCTTTTTCATTAATTCTATTTTTTTTCCATTTCTATAAATAATTGATCATATAAAATAATCTTTGAATGTTATGATTTTTTTCATACACATTTTATTTAAAAAACTAATAGATTATTGAATCAGGTGCAATTAATTAATTGAAAATAAAGTACCTCAGTCCCATTGTTCGTAGTAGCATGATGATTAGGAACACCTTGATAAAGAGACAAGTAGTGATTATTGTTGTCTACATTTTTCAGATCAAATCCACCGCCAAAATTACTATTATACCCTCGTGAAAACCCTACTGATTCCTCTCCAATTACCCTCTTCTTCTGCAAGAACATCACCAAATTCCAAAAAAATTCATAAAAACTTCATGTTATATACATATATAAATGGATTCTTTATGTTTAATATTTTACTTTGAAAAAGAAAGCAATGGAACAGTAACAATTATGAAATTATAAAAATAACCTTGAAGGAAAGAGTGGAGTGATCAAGCTGAAAAGGGTTTGGCATTGAAGGAAGCTCAGAGCAGTAAAGAGCTGAGGATGACTCGGCAATGCCAACCCGGTGAGTCAGTTTCGGGTTAGTGATGGGCTGACCCGGGATACAGTACCGAATCACCGGAACCCCAGCAAGCGGGTAAACCCGGCGATGATCCGTGTTGGGAGTTGTAGTAGGAGGAGGAGGAAGAAGAGTGTGTTGAGAAGAATGAGAGTGTTCGTCAAGGATACGAAGGCGTTCGAGTTCAGCCATTCCAACCCCTCGTCGAGCAATCTTTTCTTTGGTAGCACCATTTCGGGATTTTCCATTATGAATACTACTATTGCTACTCTTTCGGCCTCGAGGTTTCAAGGTCGTGTTCGTGTTCGGGTTCGGAAGGGATGGGAGGAGAGGGTGGTGAGTCGAGGGTTGTGTTGGCCAGATGTTGGTGGGAGTGGAGGATGTGTTTGGTTCGTTTGAGGTTCTGAAATGAAGGGGATTTGCCATTTTGAGGGAAAGAGTGAAGTGAATGTGTGGAATGAAGTTGAGTAAGAAGGTGTGTTGTGAAGAGGTATTAAAAGGGTGAGCCAAATTAGATGAATTTGAGTCAGAAAAAAATTCATCTTTTGGACGTTGGTCCTTTTCACTCTTTTTTTTATTTTTAATTTTTTATTATATAGTTTTAGATATGAGGAGATGATAATGATTATAGTACAAAGGACATGGGATACGTGACACATGCGTAATGTTGTTACACTTGTAGTATTTAATGGGATTTTTATAAAGCAATTCAGCTAAAAGAGAGTACTTGTATAAAATTAATGTACACAACTTGTAACGTGTATGTGTAACTCGGATGGAGCTGTGTTTTGGGCACCAAAAACATCACAAAGGGTTTTGCCAAAAGCAGGGATTTGGAATTAATGTGTACTACTACTATATTAATTTGTTAGTAATGCTACATACAGTCTTTTAATTTAGCCCTAACTTTCTATGAAATGAGTAATTTAAGTAATTAAACTCATGCAACAACCATATGAAAGTGTACTATCATAATCAATGCCAAACTAGAAAACTTATATATATACAGCTAATATGAGATATATCTTATGTATGTAAGCTCCATTTGATAGAGGGGGTGACTTTGATATATATTCAATAAGATATGACTATTATATATTACTAGTATAGAACTTCATAACAGGTAAGATTTTCCTGTTATATTATTATTTAGGGCCCTATGTTAAGTTGAGTTTGCAGCTTGATCAGCTCAAGGTTTAGACAGACTCGTAGTCCAGAAAGTGGATTTTTCTTTTGGAATATGATGGTTCCTCCATAAATTAAATATGTTCCTATGGAAATGTTGTAGTGAGTGGCATTGCATTGTGCGTGCCTGAGAAAGATATGGTTTGTTTCCACTAGTTTGATACCATAACTTAGCTTCTGAGTAAATTCAATTGTCTTAATTGTGCTGATTGTAATTAAATTTGTTGGCTTTTATTTCCGAAATTGGATTGGCTATTTGGCCGTAGGAGAAGTCACTGTATTAGTGAATATGAAAGCAAGCCTATCCTTTTCTAAGGCGATTGAGTCTACTAAATAGATACGTGGAATGGAAAGTGTTGTGGCCCACTTCATTGAATCAAGCTTTTTAAGACTATGTTCTCTTCTTCTTATTTGATTTAGTCTAATATGATTTTAATAATATTAAGTAATAAGTTCATGAAAATAAGTTCAAGACAACAATAACATAACTTAAGTAACAAAGAGTAACAGTTGAGAGAGATAATGTGAATATGATTAAATAAATCTACTCCATATTCTCCAAGGAAATATTCAAGACTAATACTAGTGATAATCTTGAATGGACATTCAGTATTTGTGATAAATTTTATGCCATTTATTGGTTAAATTTCCCTTTCTCTTCTCATTTAGTTTGATTCTAGCTCGTATATTACATTTTACTTCCATTATTAGTCCATCTTTAAAAGATGTGTACATTAAGTTGAACATAATTTCGCCATTTTGAAGTCTAGCCTAGCTAGGTTAAACTAATGAGTTTTTTTTTCCTATTGCAAATAATAATAGAATTATTCCGAAGTGGGAAATCAAACATATATATGCGTTCATAACTACTAATGGAGAAAATAGCCTTGAAAAGAAGGGATTAAAGAAATTGTCAATCAACGATTTTAGCATGGATGTAACAAAGATTGTGGTGTTTGTGCAAGTTTTAATTTTTTTGGCGTTGTAATGTTGGATTTTCATTTCATACATAGTACGGAGTATAACATTGATAATGCAGTTGTACGAAGCCATGAAGCATTTAGTTGTTCTCATCTTTTACCACTTGTATGTACGTAGTAATAAAATTTCCATTGAATTATACTCTCACTGTCAATTTTTTATTGTCTCATTTTTCTTAATATATACTTTTTTAAATGAAGAAAGTTCAAAGAGATATAATACATTAAATCAATTATATTATATTTTAAAAAAATCTTTTTAAAGAAAAAAGAGTAAATTTTTAAAGAAAACTAAAAAGAAAAATCGGAAAAAATAAAGGGAATATATATAAAAAAAATTCGCACAAGAAAATTTTACTGTAAGCTTGTGGTGTTTCATGCTAGTTACTAGGCCTAAGGTGGTCCCAAACAGAAAAAAAAAAAGGAAAAAGATGAAAAATGGGAGGCGGAAGAAGCAGGAGATGGTCGGGATCAAAAGAGACGAAGTGAGTGCTAAGGTCATGGTCAGGTACCAAAACAAGCAGGTGGCTCATGGTTAACGCACCTTCTGTCACCCTACCCTCTTTTGGTAACTTCATCATTACCCTTTCTTCCTTCCACTTTTTTTTTTTTTTT
Organism: Dysphania ambrosioides; assembly: GCA_026401315.1. Classification (NCBI taxonomy): domain Eukaryota; kingdom Viridiplantae; phylum Streptophyta; class Magnoliopsida; order Caryophyllales; family Amaranthaceae; genus Dysphania; species Dysphania ambrosioides. The sequence continues at coordinate 25,151,062 of CM048666.1, forward strand.
TTACCTCCTTTCTTTCCCTTTTTTTTTTAAAAAAAAAAAAAACTATTTTTGCAATGGGTTTCTTCGTAATTTGTATGTCCATACATATGTAATTTGATGTTGATTGAAAATAAAAACATCATTGCCTCATCAGTCATCACTAATTAACTTCCCACAAGAGCTCCCTCAAAAATTCATTAAGAAACTCACAAACTTTTAACTCATGCCTCTTATTTTTTTCTTTTATTTAAAACTAGTGGACACTTGTTAAGTTCATATATATGTTTAATATGTCAAATTAGTAGTTGTCTCGCTGCTGCTTACAACTTTCTTTACTTAACTATAAATATATACTCTTATATGTTATATGCGAAAAGCGCTAAGGTTACTAATAGATATAATCAACCATAGAATAATTTGATCATTCTGGTGGCATATGGTAATTCATACTCCACATCATCAATTTAAATGGTTAATATATAATCAACTTTTATATGTGAGTTTACTCACAAAATAATCTAGCGTTATGCACGAATTGAATTACTGGACACTAGTCTACGCGTGATTAAAATTTTAATTTGAGTACGTATATATCTTTAAAGACACTTATCGTAGTTATCTTAAACGGAAGGGAGAACAATTTGATCTAGCAATGCTGCAACGGTAGTTAAACAGATCCAGTCAGTCAATTTACAAGCAATCATATAGAGGAAGACTGAATCATGAAAATCTTGATACGCCTATGATGTAGGTGACACCATGACAGGGTGAGAACTAGTAGTAAGATACAATAGGGTTTGCGAGCCAACAGCTTGTTCATTTATAGAAATGGTAGCAAAAGGCTGACCCATGCATGTGCTACCTTTATAGATCATGACAAAGACTAGCTCGGGTTAAGTTAGTTCCGACCTTTAAAATTTTAAAAAGTATTGTATATATATTAAATATAATAAATATGCATGTATAATAAAAGTTAATCCTCATCACAATATATGTCAATTTATATCAACTTTAAGGGCTAACTTTTAATATATTAAGAAGTCACTTTTACTGTATACACTTTGTGTTAAAATTTACATTTTTTAGACCAAAAGGATGTGCAATCTCACCCTTGCAATTCTAAAAAAAAATTAAAATATCTTGATATATCTAATAATAAATGTTACCTTGATCATCAATGCGAATATCCGCGCATAATCAATTTATAATGGAAGCTGATTATTTAAATGCTATAGTAGTGAAGTATAAGGAATGAGGGAGCAGATCCTTTTCCCTAAGAATGGCGGTTCTCTTATCTTTCACTAGTTTCCATACACAACGCAATGTTTCCATATATTGGAAATATGATTTTGTAGATCCAACCTTAGCTAGAAGCTAGAAGTAGCTAGGTTATATTAGTACAAGCAAATATCGATGATGTTTGCACCAAAAATAAGAAAAAGGCAAAAAAAGTGTTAATATAAGCGATTACTGTAGATAACAAAAACCATAAATTATAGTGCGTAAACCCTATGAAAATCGTAACAAAGATAACAAAAACCCAACAAAAACCCCGTAAAAGTGATATTGAAACAAAAATAAGTCGAAATCATTCAATATTAATCAGTTATGGATGTTCTAAATCTAGAATACTTTATTAATCAATATTAATTAGTTTTATAAATCAATTATTCATCCTATAAGCTTAAAATAACTAGCATATCTTATACTGTCGTACCTTATAGTACTTTATTAAATATTTTAGGGTAATTATTACTTATAATCATTAAGCAACATTATGTTTCTGTTTTCAATTGGTTTACGCTTATATTAGTATATTATTTAATCATGTACTCTGCAATTAGCTTTTATAACTATTTAGCAAAATTATATTATTTTCAACTGGTTTAAGGATTTATTATTTTTTAACAAGTTTAAAAACTAGTTCCAAATTTTGTCAAAAAAAAAAAAGGCTGAAAGCTCATAAAATTCTGTGGTCCCCAGTCCAGAAGTGGGCCTGAAGAATGGGGATGCCTCATAGAGGTACTAGGTAGGACGAGCTACTCCCTAGTCCCTACCTAAGAACTGTAGTCATACGAATAACGGCTGGGAGGGATGTGATGCAACCCTTTGGTACGTGTAAACTGTAAACTGAGTAGTAGCTGTTTGGGGACAGTGACCATAGTAATTAGTAACACTATGAAGTTAATAATGCAAGTTTATCATCATATTTTCAAACAAATGTGGATTCTCTAAAAGTATATATTTGCTCATTAAAATTAATGATGACTGGTGATCCCAAACTGCGTCTTAAACTTAAATATGGGATCACTTCTTCACGTATATATACTTCGTATATTCAATACGTATGAATGAGTAGTGGACCAATACTTCTAATATACTTCGAGTTAACTTCGGTGATGTATAACATATGACATATCATAAGACACAATATAAATGACATTTAATATAAATTAGAGAAGATTTTAATTTGTTAATTGTTTAGAAAGATGACTTGTTGCATAATTACCATCCAACACTAGTTTAAAATAAATCTTATCATTGCATATTTTACGTACATTAGAAACTTAAGAATTGAAACCTTTTCATTACTCATTATTTTTACCCCTTTTATAATTTACTATACCAATTATGCCGAACCCTTATAATACTTGGAGACTTGGAGCTCAATTATCTTAGTTAACTAGAAATAGATCAAAAATTATCATACAAACAAATTGGGGAATGTGTAACATGCAATATCGACTCGCACCTCTATAGCCATAATATCATTTTGTCATCATTAAAGAAAACCAATCCAATACATTTAGCCTTAGATTTTGTATTTTCTCTACGACTTTTCACGATTTTCAAGACACAAATTAAAACGGTTTATTTCTATAAATTCATAAGATAAATTATAAAAACTTTTATATTATAAAAATTTACGTTAAGATGCATCTACTAAGATTTCACTTGAATTATTATTATTATTATTTATAATATAATTAGAATTTGTGGTTAAAATTTATAAAATTTGACTCATAAAATAAAAATATAGCAAATAAAAAAAAGGAGGTAATACTAATTAACGGGTGCATGAGTAGGTAAGATCGAAATAATGTGCTCCCTTATATTATAGTAACTGTTAGTTCTACCTTTACACAAGTTGTGTCAAAGCACATCTCATTTCTTTGGCATAAAATGGCAACAAAATCCCTCACTAACACCCACCCACCCACCCACCCCCCCAGAGACTCTAGATTTATCTGGCATCGAGACAACAGATCCAACCCTCTCCTGCAATTTGTCCACATCCTCAATTGTTACTTAAGATTTGGGATCTGAACTGAGATACGCTATGCTCCTCATCAATGTTGCTTTGTTATTATTTCCGATTGCAGTCTTTTTTATATATTTTTTTGTTTAAGTTTGTTGTTTTTATGTACTACTGATCACAAAAGACAGCAGGTAAAGCGGGGTTCACATAAAATTTTTGTACGGTAGAATTTAGGGGTTGGCCGGATCAAAGGGCCAGAAAGGGAGGGTAAGGATGAATCTAGACCGTCCAAACCAGTGACAAATCTGTATGCTAAATATTCGATGTCCAAAAATAAAATATGTAATTTTCTAAGGAATGGAATTCTGATTTGTGAAGTACCCCTCCCCTTGTCATATGGTCCACTATATACTGGAAGCAGTAAAAACTTCGCTTTCAGAACTCACAAGAAACTGATCATATGTTGGTTACATTTTTTAACCTGTTGGTTGAAATATTCTTTTATTGGGTTTTCTAGTTGGGTATAGGATTTTACTGATTTAGACCTCAAATTTCATGGATCTGAAACAAGAATATCGTATCCGACTAACAAGATTGGCTAAACAAATTGCTCCAACTCAGTTGGTGCATCACAGAACATGTGCTATGTGCCACACCAAACAACACATGATGCTTAACCACAGTTGCCTTTTTAGGCTATTGCCTTATTCCGGAAATTAAATGTACAGCAACCACAGAAATAAGAGGTCACTAAAGTTGCTTAACAGATTGGTCGGTTTTAGATTAGTTTTTGTGATGGTTGAGTATGAATTTCAAGAAAAATGATCCAAAAGCAATGAATCAATCTCTGGGTTCTCCAAGTATGTAGTAACATACTTTGTATGAAGCTCTTACAGACCACAACTGTTCACAGTCCCAGTATTCCATGGGTATTTCTATCATGTATACAGCTAACTGCAACTAATCAGCTTTGGACAGATACTATTTACAACCTGCTTAGTCCTTCCTAAAAGCTACCTTCTTAGGAAGAACAAACGAGGCGCACAACATCCATTTTCCTGGGGCAACATCGCGAACACGACGCATTTCAACAGCAACTGCAGCCTCTTCTAATGCAATTCTTATCCGCTGCATAATGCCACCCAGATAGTTTTAGACGAAAGCATGAGAAACATCAATTAAGAAAATCTTTCATTTATTTTACTGAAAGGCCAAAATCAAAGTAGTGTTTGCCTACAGGTGACAGAGCCAAACCTCATGGAAATCAAACTCTGGGTCTTCAGCCTTTGAGAACCCGTATACATGGATCATTGGCATGGTCAATTTTTTATCCCTAGGTTTGTTTCTGAAAATTCCACGAAATACATCTGTAACATGTAAAGTACAAAAGTGCAGCGTTACTTCCAAAGACACTTCATTACATAAGATGATACTAAAAGCATACCGAAAGGAAAAACTGGATAAAAATAAAAAAAGGTAGAATGAAGAGAAGACACTATGTAGGAAGTGTATTTTGTGATAAAAATTTATACTTTGGCAGAAAAGAAAATCAAGACAATGCTATGGCCAATAGAGCTTTAAGAAATTTGGATGGTAACCATCCGTTTCATACTTTCATCGTAACAGCTCATAATTAACAGCAGCATATTTGTCCTTTGGAACTTATCACATCACCGCTGGAGTTACAGTGATCAATTCCATTTCTATAGATATATATCTAATCTTCATTATGTCAGCAAGTCTCTGAATACAGGGAAATTTTGACAATGATTAAATTATTTTTTGTTCTTGGAGCAGTAGAACATTTAGAAGAACATCAATACTTGGTTCTAAGTGATGAGATTCTCATTCACCAACTGCCATATCACTTAGATATCAATCCAATCCAATCCAAGGATTGGGTCATGTGGTAGCATAACCCAAAGTATATGCAGGTTAATCAGCGGTGGTGTGTGTATGTTGTTGGGGGGGGGGGGGGGGGGGGGGAGTTGTGCTCACAGCTCATTTATACAACAGAGAACTGTGAGCTGTGCGCTTGTAGAGCAGTATGTCTCATGCTGTCAATTCCCCTGGAGCAAGAACACTGTAGGTCCTCCAAAAGCAAGTCAATATTTCATCACATAATGATATTAATCCAGTAATTTTTTGTTGGGATATGTTATTTCTATAAGCACATAAAATAAAATGGGGAAATAACAGAACCAGAGATCATATTAGCAGAGAACAGACCTAAAAATTCAGCAGCATCCTTTGGCAAATTCATAACAACTTGTGTAACAGATTGGGTCTCACTCGAGAATATAGCTTCAATGAATCTTCTCCCATCCATGTTATATACCTAAAAACAAAAATAAGAATTAGAAAGGTTGGCCCTCAATATTACATAAATGAAGCACAATGCTCTTTTGGTAAAAAAACAACATGACTCGATCCAATATTTGAAGAAAATAATGCAAGATACTGGCAACCATACACTGGACATAGAAATATTGACAAGGATAAGAAAAATTCATAATATCAGGCAGAAAAATAGCCAGCAATTAATAGCACAAAGAGCAAATTAGTTATCACAAATATGCAAAACTAGTAATTTCTTGATTAGCAATAACAAAGCTGGAAAGCATATTCAAAATCAAAGCCAACCCATTGAGGATTGATGTATTAGTAACAAGTAGTGTGCATGAAGGCTGAAATGTTCCACACATTCATATAGCTTGTAAGCTTAGAAATTACATAATAATTTCCAGGTTTGATTGTTGAGCTATGACCAATTGTCTTCCATACTCATGTTACATACTCAAAACTCTGACAGGTTATTGAATCCTAACCTGACACTTCAATTTTAATTGAGACATCGATTGAAGAGAGAGATTATGACATGCTCACAAATGAGGCGAAAATCGTAATTATACAAGAAATAACAAAAAAGTTAACCTAAAATGTGTGTAGATGTATATGTAACGTGTAAAGCAGATGCAAAAGTCTTTAACATCAGAAATATATTTCAAAAAAACTGTCTCCCCACACCCGTCTCCGGTTTCAGGACAGTATCCTCATGTCCAAAAAATTTAGCCTTTGATGTGTGAAACTTGGATATGTACCCTTGTCATAGCTGGTGATTTGTTCGTCATGGACTGACTATTTCCCACATGGGGAAACTATGTTGCTCAGGTGCAACAATCCCCACAGGCTTGCTTGTCCAACAGGTAAGCCAGGCTCATTCCAAATAAAACGATGATCGTACTTGCAATTTTTACTTTGAAAGAGTCATGTTATAATTTTCCAAATCATGTGTCCAATCTAAAACAAACTTATTAAAAATCATGAAAAGAGACCCGGGGGTGGTGGGGGGTGGTGGGGGGAGTGGAAGAGCAGGAAAGAGCAAGCTAAGAGTATTGTTACTTTACCTTAATTTTCCTCTCAAGCTTGTTGAGAACAGTGTTTCTTTCAAGATAATCAACTGCGTAGGGATTCAGATCATTTGCATATACACGTTTCACTTTCTTTGCAGCATGTATAGCTATTGGACCAACCCCAGAGAAAACATCACCTGTATTTTGGAAATGAGAAAATTGGTATACTTCTATCTTTGGGCGCCTTTTTCCAATTAAAAAAGCCTAAAGAACAAACTACCACCCAAATGTAAGGAATTTGACTATCGACAATTTCTGATTTTCTGTACTACAGATGAAGACCAAATTAGGTCATTTTGCTACAGCAACCTTATCAGACACAGAAAGTTCTTCATAAGTAATGTGCACAATGTTCAGACTTCGAAAAAAAGTGGTTCCAATGAACAAGCACAATTATCTAAGAATTGACTTCAAATAAGATATCATAAACCCTAATTGTTACTGTGAGCATCCAATTTATTCATCGTTTTTACTCTTCCAAGTATACATCTCACAAACATGTCCAAGAAAAGACTTCAACTGGAAACTGAAAAAAGATGAAAGAGTTTCATTAATCTCCACTTCGCCAGAACCAACCAATAAATACACTTAATAATATTAAGGTATTCATAACAGGTGGATTTAAAAGCATACTGATAGATATGTGGATGAACAAAATAGAAAGAGATGAAAGTACTATGTTCACATAGCAGAGTAAGGTGACAATTTGCACAACAGAAAATAAAAAATGAAAACATGACTACAACAAAAATAGATATCCTTTATACAAGTACTGTGAAGTCAACCTACATAATACATCGTCACTCGTGAAGCAACTTATGAGCCTCTGCCTTTCAGTTGATAACCTGGAATTCCAGTAGCTGCATTGTTCAAACAAGGTATTAATTCTATGAACATGCCAACCAACTTCTCTGAGTAGGAAATATCAACGCTAGTTAACAGGAAACAATAATTAGTATTTCCGAGTATTTGAAAATTAACAGCATATTTGACCTTTTATTTCACGAGTGACTGAAGCAAGTACAGGTCACAAATCACAATTGAAGAATTAATAGACCTGAAGTATGTAACATACACAGCGAGCAAAAATGACTTAGATATACTTTCCATCAAATATACCAAAGTGTGATTAAGAATTGGCAACCATAATATCCTTACACCGTTGCAGCCATAATATCATTTCGTCATCATGGAAGCAAAGCAATCCAATACATTTAACCTTGCTACAAGATTTTGTAGTAGTATTCAACTGGTGCATGAGTACTTGAGATCGAAATAATGTGCTCCCTTTTAGATTGTTACAGAACAAGGACAGGAGAGATTAACTTTTAGTTCTACCTTTAAACAAGTTGTGCCATAGCACTTCTCATTTCTTTTAACATAATATGGCAACAAAATCCCTCATTAACACCCCCCTCCCCTCCATTTTTTTCCAGGACCAAAAAAGTCTCTCTTCTTCTCAATTTTTTTTTCTTTTCTTTCCTTTAATTATTACAAGCAAAGTCTAATTTTTGTTTCTAATTGTTGGTGTTATGATAGGTGGAGATTTCCCTCATTTCGAAACTCTGAATTCCATTCGATTTCAACCCAAATCGCAAGACCAAGCTACACAATTTAGCCACCAAATATGAAATTTTAAATACATGCATGTCATAGTGAGTGGGGAAACTTTGTGGGTATTTTTTTGGTGATGGAGGGTCGCAGCCAGGCTGCAGTTGGACTGTGTGAGAATCCGACAGGGCTGCTACTGCTGCTTTGTTGTTGGTTGAAGTTGTTTTTGTTTGTTCTTGTATTAGTTGTTGTATAATGTTATGATGACAAATCTTTCATGATAGAATTAGTGCCTAATAGAAGTATACGTATGTAAGGTGTCCTAACGTGAAAGCAAGAAAAAGTAATTTGGTTGTATATATGATTTAACAAGATTTCTACCAAGTTTCGATAATTAATGTAAGTTTTATAGTTATTATTCTTAATCAAAAATAATTTATACTTATTAAGATTGGTTCAAAATGTTTTGAAAATTCCCATTTACCATGTTATTTGAAAATACACGATGAGGCTTGAGTATAACTTAGTTTATATGAAAGTAGTGGTTGTTTTATTCCCGTCATGTATTTCATAAATGACATTTGCAAATAATCAAATAATTTAAGTTGATGTAATTATTTTCGGATTTAGAAAGTGATTCATTAAATATAAGCTAAGATTATTTCTATAAACAAGTCAAGATGATATCATATCCTATATTTATAGAATGGCACTAAGATTTACGACGAATTAGTATTTCATGATTTTACTATTTCATTAATTAGTTCTCTAAGTTACTAATACATAGTTTTAAGTCCTTATATTACGAGTTTCAAATCTTGGGGAAAAATAACGAACCATTGAGACCAAGGAGAACAAATCTTAGCTTGCAAAGACACACATTTGGTCACCCACCTTAAATATAAATGAGTTAGTTTCATAGTTGAATAAGAAGAAATGTTAAGTCAGTTGAAATGAGATTTGAGAATGACTTTGAGATAAGTTGAGAGACTTGGCTTGAATTGTTTTATAAACTTTATATATGCTGGTTTATGTGAGTGATGGTTTGAAAAAGGAGGATGGGATTTTTTTACTGGTTTTAATGTATTATGACATTATATTGTTGGTTATGATTATTTGTGCTTGTATACAAGTTTAAATCAAACTTTTGAAAGTGGAAATAGTCTAATTTATAAAGAAAACTCTCTCAAAATTTCAGAAAAATTCTTAATTAGAATGTATATTATTGCATTCTATTTGTTATGGTGAGGATTGTTGTTGCTAGTAAGAAGAGTTCAGTAGAGGTCAATCGAACCACAAGTTGTTAAGACATCACTAACAAACTTACAAACTACTTAGTAATTAAGAAATTCATAGGAAAGAGAATGCACTAAATCATTTAAGCTTAATCAGAGTAATATGATAAAGAAAAGGATAATAAACTAAGTTAAATGAGACAGCAAAGGAATGTCATAAAAGAGCAGTGATGTAAGTATTACATCAATCTAAGACAATTCAGAGGAAGGAGGCAGGAAGCAGGTATTGTTTGGTAACTTAGTGCGGACATATTGAATGGAATTATTACTTGGTATTTTCGAAAAGTGCCAATGCAAAATATTTCGGATATAAAAGTGTGTGCTTAGCTATCACAGATTTACGTGGTCTTGTAGAAAAGATCGTCCATAGTAGCGGCAATCTCTAGGAGAAGCTTATTTAAATTTCTTTCTTAAGTTCTGAGTTTTAACTAGGTCATTTATTGATGTATTCAAATTTTCTTTTCGAGTTTAATTAGAGTTTTGATTAAGTTATTCAAGAGGCGTAATAGATATATAGTTGGGGCCACTTTTGTAATCATAAGCTTATCTTTCCACTATATAATTTAAGTTGTTTATATTTTAACATAGGATAAAGGTTCTTTATTAACAATAAAAAGGTGCATACTGTTACAGTTGCACCACTGTAGCTGGTTGTCATAACTGCAAGACTATATGTGTGATTAAAAAGAGATTTCAGTCAAAACCCTAAGGAAAGTTCATTGGAATTTTCTATAACAACCACACATCTATAACATATTTTCAAATTAAATTCTTCCATAAAATAAGGATTTAAGTGGACAAGAAAAAACTTACAATCATATAAACCCCCCAAAACATCGGTAAGAAGATGTTGGAGTGAGTAAAGGACTATTATTTCCTGGAAAACAATCATCTTCCCATCACAAACGTAATGGTATCAACAGATAAAGGAAGATGGGGATGTGGCCATGATCCATGTAACAGAAGAATGCGGTGGAAACATATAGACATAAAATTACTAGCTAAGCTGTGATAGGTACAAAACAGGTATGTAACCTCAGCATTTGAACCAAGATGATCTCTAGGAATGCATAAGTGGAAATGGAAGATCTACTAAAGATAACAACAATGACTATTTTATCATGCATAGCAGAGCAGAATACGTACACTTTTGTAAGGTCGATTTGGAAACGGAACCCATTCTCAATGAGAGTCGTAACAAGGGAATGATTTCCAGCTAGAACCTCTAGCTCCATCGTTCTGTAGTCGTTACTAATAGCTTCAATTTTATTTACAACTGTTTGAATCTTTGGTTTATTTTTGTCCAGAACTACCTGAAGCCAAAAACTAGTATTTACTCAACAGGAAGCAAGTACACAAAACAAAACATGATAAGTTTTCCATCCCCAGTACCTTTGCAATAACCTTCTTGTATGGTGAATATTCATCTTTTAAGTTCAGGTGTGCAATATGACCAACAGTTTCAAAAGCAGAAGGAATACTCATATCCTTTGGCAACAAGGCCCTCAAGACCTGTAAAGGAGAATCTTATTACTTACACACAGTAACAAGCTATGTTGCACCGATACGAATCCAAATACAGATACGGGTACGAGAAACGGAAAAATCGAAATTTCTAAATACGGGTACGGAAAAAAAATAAAACATAAATTATAAAATAAGAATAGCAGATTGGAGGGGCTAGGCTTATATGAGAATTTGGAGGGCTTATATTTATAACTTGCTCAACCCATACTAACATTGTAATACTACCTTCAAAAAAATAAGCGTAGTCCATTAAAAGCTCAATTGAGAATGGGGAAGAGCTGACGTTTGGAGGGAAAATTTGGAGGGATTATATGAAACGACAGAAACGTTATAGATATTACTTTAAGATTTAAGTACTATTGTAATAATCCCTTTAAAAAAATAGATATGAATCTAGATATGAAATTTGATGAGTTGGGCTTATATTGGTTTTTTTTTGGGCTGATGGGTTGTGCAAGAAACCCAAATCAATTGGATACGGGTTGGATATAACCCAACCGTACCCGATACGTACCCAGCCGTACCCAAACTCAATCACCCGTACCAAAGCCATACCCAAGGTCTTGGAGACATACCCGATACGTACCCGTATGGGGTACGTGGGTACGGTGTGTTTCATAGGTAACAAGTAACTAAACATGAAACTTATAAAACCATGGAAAAACTAGATGAATGTCAGAGAAAGGATGGAAACCCCATAATGTAGGACGGAAAACAGCTTTAGAAACAATTGAATACATCATACACAGATGCAAAGTGTCAAAAAATGCACGACATCAAAGGAAAAAAAGAAAACCAAAATGCTAAAAAATTTTCCCTTATAAAAAAAGATACTACGTCACACCTAAACACACCAAACATGTTGAGTTCACTGGTTATAGACTGCTTCCAGGCAAAAGACTAGAAAAAGAAATGAAAAAAGAGAGAACAAAGAACAGACAATTCCAACCCAATTTGAACGTATTTTATGAATGTGATTAATTTGGAAGTGCAGTTTAGCATAATTAAACCTATTCAATACACAAAAGCTCAGACCACCCAAAGGAAGATTGGCAGAAAGCTAAGAGACATCAATCATGGTAATTCTTTAAGAGAATTAAGGTATAATAGCATGCTTTAAACATCCAGTCAAATTCAAGTGCATTCTTACCCAACTTAGTTTAAAAATCTTCCACAGTAAATAATCACTGACTTCCCACAACAAAAGTTGCAAGCCAAATTGCCATACAAAGAATATAAGAACAGGTTCAAGCCTTTAAGCGGTACCACTCAAAACTTACCAAGGAAATTATATAGAAACATCCTCTTCTAACATAGAAAGTTAATTGATCTTAGGGAATAAAGACCCATACAATTTGTTAAAGGTAACTAGATCTATGCAAGATATCAGGGACTGAATTCTAAGTAACTTACAGTGGATAGCCGAAATCCTCAAGTTATTGATCAATATTATGTAGGTGAAGCACTCAAATTTTCTTAAACATTAAACAAATAGCAACAGAAGAAAGAGAGAAGAAGGCATAATACTCAAAGTCTCAAACGAAGTATTTGAGGCCTTCATCACCAATGATATACACACACACGCACACGCACACGCACACGCACACGCACACGCACACGCAGAAAATCAGATTGCCTAAAATAGACTAGTTAAGAATCATTGAAGAGGAAAACTCTGTCAAAATGGCATCCAACTATCCAAAAACCACAGAGAAAGATTAGGTTCACCAAATCATGAAAGTGATTGAATTTTCTGTGGGAAGCCAAAGTGGTAGGCTAACCCTGTATTTGCCTTTCAGTTGAGGATGAAAATATCTGAGTCCTAAACTCTCAATAGCTCAGGCAGAAACAAGACCTAACCTTAAGCATCCAGGAATACCACAATCAGAAAACAGACACCAACTTGATGTTTGAGGCATCAAAAATCATCCAACTAATTAAATCAATTCTAAACATCAGTTTAAGCAGAAAATTAATGACATCTCCCAACTCAGATCTTCTGGTTGAAATACATTTCCCCTAGTTTCCACTTTTCATGATACAAAAGAGTTCACCAAGAATTTACAAGTTCCTTACCCCAAGAGGCATGCGATGTTTCAATTCTTTACAAAAGAAAATGAATATTGTCAAGTGTGGAAGCCAAAAGTCCAACATAGTGGTTGACCAGATGATACATAGTGGATTTAATTCGGGCTCGTGCCAAGCACACAGCTGTGTGGGGTGGTATTCATCTTGCCTACTTCAGCTTTTCTTTAGTCTAGTTGTTTTAGGTCTCTAGTAAAGCATGTTTCCTATGTGATTGTTACTAGCATAAAAAACTTCCTCTAATAGGCATATCATTTTTCATTGTCTTAAATAATTGTTTGTTTATTTTGTTTCCACTTAAAACTTACAAACTATAAGCTTCCAGTTTTTGATATAAACCTAAATAGAAGACAATTAACTAAATTTGCTCCGTTTCTACAATCAATCCTTAACCCTAAAGCTATAACAACCCCAGAGTCCCAACAAGTAACTCAAACCAAGTTTGACATATTGGAGATAAATTGGGATAATAGCAGGGAAACAAGAACAATGACTCAACTTTAGACACGATGCTTACCTCATCATTTGACCAGTAATCATACGACAAAGTTAAATTGCACCTCACTAGCTCACAACTTGACTTTGTAGCCTCATTTGAGCCTTCTATTAGAGCTGCCTGAAAAGCAGATTAGAACTATCAAGCAATAAGCCTTATACAAGGATCACAATCCACAAGTAAGATATTCTTCAGATAAAAGTTATCTCTGAACAAAAAAAAAAAACATCTAAAAAGAATAGACAATGCACGGAACGTCATAGTGGAGGAGCAAATACCATTTGCAAAGCTTAGTGGAAAGTAATAAACAAAAGTAAAAGAACTCAGCTGAGGATAAACTTATCCAATAGTAACATTTCTACAAAGTAAAGTAGGGGCCAAAGGTTTAAGTCTAAAAGTTGGGGGCATAATGGCCTATCATTCAACAACATTTAGATGAGAGCCTTAGCCTTATGTATAAGGCTACCCTATATGTGAACACAGTCTGCTGTTATATCTCCAAACAAAACCAAAGAAAAAGTACATCTCAGGGTATGTACAAAGCTGTAGGAATGACTAACAGATTTAAAAAAATTCTGCAGTGGTGCAAAGACTTCCAAGAAATTGCAAAAGTACACTTCCATGGAATCACTTTAACCTGAAAACAAAGTATTATACATTTTGTTCTCCATTATTCATCATATAGCCATTCCATCTCATGATTGCATTCCACCCTCGATATGATGGTACATGTGTACATAAATCCTAAAATTACAATTACAAATTGAAAGATCATACTTTAGAAAGACCAGAACAACTAAGGCAAGAACCACTTTAAGAGGTTTGCTATCTGCAGGAAAGATGACTTCCAATTAATATCCAATTAGAAGGCAAATTTTAGTGGGAGTAAAATTAGCAGAAGTCCACGTCACATAATTCAGTTGAAAGAAGTCTACTCACCACAAAACAAGACACACGAATCATGGATAAAATATGTATTTCTCATATAAGCTAAGCAGCGATGTTTCAATTTTTTCCTATATTATCCATCTGTTAAGCTACTACTGTGTCAACTGTCATGTAGTATGATATAAATAAACACGGATATTAGTTCACTTAAGCTCAACAATCCGACAAGCAATGAAAATCAAAAGGGTGCTGGATGATCACCTTAACAGCTTCAGGAAGCTCATCAAAGTTCTTCCCAGCATACGTCTCATCCAAAAGCAACAACCGAGTAGACCCTCTCCACTTCCTTCCCTTAAACTCATCCCCAAGCAACCCAACCAAATCATCACTATCATTGTCACTCTCCTCTACAACCTCAACCACTACTCTCTTCCTCCCTCCCCTCCCCTTCACCACCTCATTACCGCCCTCCTTCTCCCCCGCCCCCTCTCCCTCCCCCTCCTTCCGCCTCCTCTTCTTCTTATTTGGTCTCGAAATCTTAGCCAAATTCCTAAACTTCACAAACCCTCTAGCATTAAACTCCTTAACAAGCTTATCCCTATATAAAACCCCACACAATGCCTCTCCATCCCCTTCAGCTTCCCCAAAAACCCTCCGGCTCACCGCTTTTTCAACCTCGTCTTCATCCCTTACCCCTAACCCCTTCATCCCCACCAACAACTCCTGCATTCCCTCATCAATCTCATCCCCAGGAACCCTAGCAACATTCGAAACCCGAGGCCAATTCAACAAGTGCCCCCTAATCCGACCCTCCAACTCAAAACACCGCTCCGCCGGAACCCGAATAGCGGCAATCTCAAACACCCTAGTAAACTGACCCTCATCAAATGGGGCTGCCTCCTCCACATTATCAGGGAATTGGATGCGTTGGGGAGGATTAAAGGCAGCATCTTGAAATGAGGTTTGGTGGGGTTGCAAAGGAAGGATACCCTTTTGAAGGGAAGGGCCGTAGGAGGCGGAAGAGATGGTTTGGGATGGAATCACAGCGGCGGTGATGCGGCGGATGGAGGATTTTGAGGGGGTGGAGAGGAGTTTGGGTGAAGTGAGGAAGTGGAAGTAGCTCAGAAGCATCAGTTTCTTGGCCAACATCACACAGACACATGAGTGGGGAGGGCAGATTTCGGGGGTTGTTCTTGCTATGTTTGAAGTTAACCGTTAAAAAAACAATGTTCAACAAATAAGAGATTTCCTTGCCCGATTTAGTATAATATTATTACTCTTCAATAATGTATAGTAGCATATGCCCGTGTCATAGCGTGATAAATCAAACTATTTCATGAGCATTTGTAATTACATTAATAATGATAGAATTGTTAGAGTTACCTGAATTTAAGAAGCAAATTGACTTGCATAATTAAATGTCTTACGATTAGCAAGTGAAACTATATCTAAAATAAATATATGTATAAAGAACAAAATACTTTAAAAGTTGCAAAACTATGAACCTTGTATATTAATAACAAAATACTTAAAAGTGCAATTATAACGAAGGTCATTCCAACTAAAATTACAAATAAAAGTATTTCGAAAAACACAAAGATGGGTGAATACTAAATATAGGTTTGATAATTTATGATATAATCAAATTTAATCCTATGTATGCCACAACGGCACCATTCCTAAAATCTTTAGCACAATATATACAATTTGGATGAACACTATCCTCATCCTTATATATTTGACAATGCTTCCATATCGGATCATGTATTCGAATTCAAAATTACCCGCTATGACTCGTCTAAGAACCGATCCGAATTGACTTTAACCAACCTTGACCCGAACTGAATATAACCTGATCCGAACCCGAACCGAACCCGAACCAAATTTGAGCAAGCAAATAATCAATTTGATCCGACACAATAATAACCTGACACACCTTAACCCGACCAATAAACCAAATTGACCTAATTTAACTCGAATCGATAAGGACCGACCCGCAATGGATCAACTCAAATCTGATTCGTGAACCCTAATTGACACCCCTAATTTAAATTAGTGGTTAATGAATAATTATATTATTCCATCAGAAAAGCATAAGGGTGGGCTTGGTTTACCAAGAAGACTGGGAAACAAAGCAAGGGAAATGTTAGAAAAATGTTAGATGTGATCCTATATGGTATGTTGTTTGTTTCTAAACTATGAAAATGAAACCCATATTTATAACCATTATTTTACCACTCTCCTTTCATCATCAACCACCTCCATGACATCACCACTCCTTATTATCAACCCCAACATCTTCGCCCCTGCTAACCTTATCCACCACTGTTGGCGCTGCCGTTGGTTGGTGATAGTAGTGGGTGTTGTTGTAGTAGGTAGTATATGGAGGGTGGAGAATTAGTGTATGACTTTAGGTGAAATGAGAGGGAAAAACGAACGATTGAATATACCCACCAAACATGAACAATTTTCTTACTCTTTAATAAATGACCATTATATATATATATATATATATATATATATATATATATATATATATATATATATATATATATATATATATAATTGACAAACTAGTATACACCTTTAATAAAATTGGTATGCAAAAATGTATATAGATTGATGAAGTAAAGAACAATGGCGATCTTCTGACTCTTGCAAGCATGTACACAATATCTTTGTGTCGGCAATCTCTAATTGGCATGCAAAAATTGGTATGTGAGCATTGTCATACCTCAAATATAAGGAAATCTTGATATCTTGATTTTCCTTTGAATATAACCTTTTCAGCCTTGAAGAGATGTGCCTCCCCTGTACAGTGTGCATGATATATCTTATAAGGCTATCCAATACAGAGTATATATATACTCAGAATTAAATAATGTTGGTTTTAAACATAACTTTTCTAAAATCTCAATCCTTGATTAAAATCTAACAATTCTCCTTGGGGAAAAAAAAAACTACACACAATGTCAACTTCTAGGTCTAGTATGTCTTACAAATTGAATAAAAGTACAGATACAATTATAGATACAGGATACCCTATCTAATTTCTCCTTCCATTACTAATGCCTTCACCAAAAGTTACGGAATCACTGCACATCGAGTTTTGGATCAAAGTCATGTACAATTGAGCAAAAGTAAATCAACAATACGAAACTCATAGAGTGTGTCAAAACTTCGGAGACAAATAACTAACCTTGGACAAAGCAGACAAATCAAAGGTTCAATTAGAAGCAACACTAAGACTCTAAGAGTTGAAAGTTTTGCTCTCATCAACTTTATTTTTTCCCGTATATGCTTCAAACAAACAATTATACACGATTTTGTCCCTTTCTTTGTATTATCATATGCAGTGAGAATAAAAATTTTAATTTGAGAAAATCTTGAGTTATAAAACTTTTGTCAATAATTTGTATGAGGCAGTTACATGTTTTGACTTATTAGTTTTTTCCTACAAATATTTTTTGAGTTTTAAAATGTTTTTTTTTCTTTATTTCTTAAATTATTTTTTTCCCATCCTAAGCTATTATATTAATAGGAAATAACAACACTACCTAAGATTACCTATGGTCAGAGATCTTGTTTGAGAGCTTGATGAATTTGATACAAACTACATGAGGCTTAATACAATTCATCAAATGCATATTTAGTTATTTACACTTTGAGTCTTCTACTTTACCTTGTTCTCATCAAAATCAAAATCAAAATCAACCAGCGGACCTGGCACCACAAAAAATTGAGATTTTTCTGCAAGAAAATTAGATCTCTGGTAAGCAAATTTGCCTAGATCTCATTGTTTGTTTGAGATTCTAAATTAGTGGAATCAGTCATTCTGTCTCTTTTGTTTCACTATCCATCCAAAAATGGCAATTCTTGTTAGCATCAGGAACATAAATCGGGTATAAGTAGATATATATACTATGCATACGATGAATAATCTGATGCTAGTGTTCTAGTTATTAATGTAACCAAAAGTCACATAAATCTTTGGTGAAGGCACCTTATTCTTCAGTGTTTTAGTTGCTCATCTATATCACAAATGTACGTAAACTGTATCTGGCAAAATATCCTGGACATTTTTTTCTTAACACCATAAATTTAATCTGTGTATGTTTGTTTATAAGCTGTCCTCTAATTTGCAGCTAAGAGTCGAGGATATTATCCTCCGGGGACTCATATGGAATAAGCTACTTGATCCCAAGAAGAAAGGGCAATGGTGGATCTTTGGGGACATAACTTCTCGAACAGTAGTCGCTGGTAAGATGTAAATGAGGCCCGAAAGATGCTAGAGCTTGCTTCCAAATAAAGAATGAATACTGATACCAGGAGGCCAATTTTTTTGTCTTCTTAAAATCTCTCATCAGAGAGAGAACTCTTTCAAGCCCTTGTAATTTTCTGATGACCATAGACGCAAAACCTAGCACCACAAAAAAAAAATTTATTTGAAGTTTTGGAGGCTTTTAGGAATGAAGATGATAAATTGAAGAATTTCATAGCAGAGATATGCCAGACGTGGATTTAGGCCGTTGTCACTCATCACCATATTTACATTTGTGACCATGATAGAAACTGAACGCAGAGTGCAATATGACAAAGGGAAACATACCTTATCACCTACACTGGTTAGGATCAAACCCTTCTTCATTCGGCATTGGTTAATCCAAAATCACATAAGTTGATATGTTATCCTTAGTAGAGAACACCTATAACTATTATTAAAGTAAAACATCAACTGACGTCATACTTAACACGTGTCAAACTACTATTAAAAAAATTTCAGCCTTTTTTTTAATGATGATGTCATCTCTTTTTTTTTTTCTAATTTACATTAATATTAGATTGAAAATTTTTATGCATAGAAAATTGTGTGACTATAAAACTACTTTTGTTTCTTCCTTTTATTTCATGTTTCATCTCTACCTTTTTCTATAATGATTTTTTTATTTACTATGATAAAAAGTATATCAATTAAATTTCCTACGATAATTCTATAAAACCTATAAGTTTTCACCCATAAATGAAAATATTCTTATAATTGAAATATTTGAAAAAAATAATTTATTATCAAACCGTGCATTGCACGGAACTTACCAAGTAATGCACTAAACTTAGTAACCGCCGCTTTTTTTGTTATTAATGTTTTAAGGCTTGTAAACAATTATTCATCTTTATCCTCACATTTTTTTTAATATCCCAAAGCTAGAATTTTTAAATATATTTTTTATCCAAACTTATGATTAATTAGATAACCGAAGCAACAATTTAAATTTTTTAAATTTTTTTACCTGAAATAACGACAAACCTCCTTTTTCCTTTTAAAGGCCTCACACTCATTGTGTCTCTGAAATAATAATATAAGATTTACACAGTTTATCTCTTAATTTATTGAAAAAATGTCACACTCTAATATCAATGATATATTTTAAACAAGCTTCATCTTTGCTTTGTGTAGTAAGTTTATATGGGGAAATTATACTTGTAATGTTCAGTAAATGTACAAATATATATGGCATCCAATAGTTTTGAGGAGTTTGTTACATGAATCTCGATTCAATGTGCTATATGTGATTTTATTCAAGTCCTTTCCCCTTTGGCATATTCCGAAGTTATTTAGGAAATTGCGATTCATTTATCAATTGGCAAAAGAACCTTGAATACGTTAATGCTTTCGTTCATCTAGGTATATGATGATTGTACGTGATTGTAATTATATGTTGTCGTTCACTATTACATTGGGAAGTGTCCTTCCAATAACTCAAAGGGGGAAAAGGTTAGCTTCTTTTTCAATACTTATCAAATAAAATCTTTGTGCTAAATGTACTAATTAAACGGCATATTTAATTAAAAAATTTCCATATTCTGTAAAAAATTTAACTACAATATAAAAAAAAATTAATATTAAAATGAAATTTATTATTTATGTATTGATTAGGAGAAAAAAATAGACGATTATCATAACTCCTATGTTGAGCATATGGGCATTATTTTACACATTTGGCACAAAAAAGGGAAAAATGCATATTTTTTTGGGAATTACTAAACATCGCCCGCGAATTACCAGGGATCGCCCGCATTTTCATCATAAAATGACCTTTTTGCCCTTACTAATTTTTTTTTTTAAAAAAAAGGATAAATAAGTTCATTTCATCAGTCACTATAACATTGTAATTCTGTAAAATTGTTTTTCACTATAGTAAGGTGTATTTGACATTCAAAACATTCAAAACTCACAATTAGAGAAGGTGTACGTGACGAATTAAGGTGTACTTGACATTAACTGTGGGAAATTGATAATGTCGGACCAACTGAGAACGCCTTCACCCGAAAATCAGGTAAAAGTTCGGATTGTATTTGAGAAATTGGTCGTATTATCGTGGTGGGGCGTCTTGGGAAGACGTCACTGACCATGGTGGGGCGTCTTGGGAAGACGCCACTCACCATGGTGAGGCGTCTTCCGAAGACACCACCGACCATGGTGAGGCGTCTGGGGAAGACGCCACTGACCATGGTGGGGCGTCTTCCCCAGACGCCACCCACCATGGTGGGGCGTCTTCCCCAGACACCTCAATTTTTTTTTTTTTTTTTTTTATATTTCTAATATTTCCAATCTTGTTCTTTTAGGATAATAATGAAGATTACGGTGGAGATGAAATTGATTATAGTGGTATTTTTGAACATGATGATTTTGCAACATCGGAATTGGCAATTGAATGGACTAAAAATGTTGCAATTCAATCCGGTTTTTGTTTGACGACTTCAACATGGAAAACGCAAAGAGATGGTCGATATGATAAATTGTTGAAATGTGATCGTTCTTCGAAGAAAGTTGATCGAGATTTGACAACAGCTGTGAGGTTCGACACGAAGAGGAAAGGTTGTGGTTGCTTGTTTAAGATTAAGGTTTGTCAGCGTCGAGATCTTAGCGGTTGGCACATTGTTGGTGCTTTGAAATGGGGTAAACACAACCATGAGTTGGTTGTGTATCCACAAGGACATCGACAGATTAGCGGCATTAGTCCTGGTGCGAAGAAAGTTGTGCACGAG
Organism: Dysphania ambrosioides; assembly: GCA_026401315.1. Taxonomy (NCBI): domain Eukaryota; kingdom Viridiplantae; phylum Streptophyta; class Magnoliopsida; order Caryophyllales; family Amaranthaceae; genus Dysphania; species Dysphania ambrosioides. The sequence continues at coordinate 25,172,602 of CM048666.1, forward strand.
ATGACTGAGGCACAAGTGTGACTTACAGCATCGGTTGCAGTTCGTGGTGGAACTCGGTCTCTTCTGAATTCAGACCCGTCATTTGCTACAAGGCGAGGATGTGACTTCGATTCGAACCATGTCATGTACGAGTCATCACAAATGGAAGGAACCTCAGTACGCGCCAAATCACCTAAGAAAAGTCTTGCACCCCTCGGGAACTGAACCCACAAGTTCTCCACCACAGATATAGGCCACTCCACCTTATACTCGGCCGATACTTCTGGACGATAAGCGAACACAGGCTTGGGAGCGGGAGATGGAATGACCTGTACATACCCGAGCTGTCGCAAACATCGGTCGGGCATGTAAGGCTCAATAATGTCCCGATACTGTAAGAGACCGAGGAATGCAGTCCTTGTACCTTCGTAGCAGGGTCTCGAAAGTAAGGCAACCACTCAACCTGCAAAGCAAACGATTACCAGTCATACGTCAAGTAAACCAAAATAAGAATATATAGACAAGGATAACTAACCTCTGACGCAGTCATATTATCAAGCTGCCGACGAATCACCCTCAGTCGCTCTGTAGAATTAGTAACCATGCGGACATTCCAACATCCGGCACGAGGATACCCTTCGTCAATGGGAATGCGGTCTCTATGAGGACGAAAGGCAGGAAAATACTCATATATCCATGCCTGAAATAGAGTAAGACAACCAGTGAGTTGCTTACAATCAGTACGGCTGGCTATTCCAAGCTGATGGTATAAGAATGCTAGAGTAGCCGATCCCCATGAGTATGTTCCCATAGTACTGGGTTCCCTCGCCTCTACTATATCCCGTGGCCTTACCCTACAACCACTCTTATCAAGGAACAAACAACATCCAAGGCATAGAAGAAAATAGGCACTGAGTTGGTTGTTCAAATGCCTAGGTGGATCCAACTTCCTACACAAATCATCGACTGCCTTGATATTCAGTCCACCTCCTTGCCAATATTTACGAGCATCCAGTGTTTCAATGCTCACAGCAAGTAACTCAGCACAATAAGTCTTCAGATCCCCAACATCTGGTTTTTCACTTACTAATTTACCCTCTACAGGGAGCCTAAGTATCTCATGCACATCGTGCAATAAAATCGTCATCTCTCCAAAAGGGAAGTGAAATGAGTTGGTGTCAGGCTGCCAACGCTCTATGAAAGCTGATAAAAGGGTAGCATCAATATGGTTGAACATGGCCCAAGGCAGGTGGGACACTCCAGTGTTATCTAAGCGTGCACAAAGAGGTGAACCATCAGCCATCCATGATTCATACCAAGTTCGCAAATTTGCGCACGCTCTATCTCTGTTCTGGCATTTTAAAATACCAACACATGATGAAGATTCCCTCTCCTTACCATCCCATATGCGCCTAGCAATGTGACCCAAAAAACTAGGAATAACACTCCCATCAACCGGCCCACCAGGAACCGCCTGTTTCACAACCCATGAATCATCAACCTTCGTCTTCTTCCGGCTTTGACCAGAAATAGAAGAGGTAGTTGTACCAGAAGTACTAACGAACCGACCACCCTTACCCTTACGAACAGTAATTTCTCAATCGGCTCGATCACACTCTAATTCAACCTCTAATTCATCTATATAATCATCTCCATCTTCCTCGAAAATGTTTTCATCATCATTCCAACTATCAACACTTTCTTCTTCGTCCTCCATACCTACTGACTGCTCGTATCGAGTAGATACCCTCTCCCTTCGAGCCGAGGCAGACACACCACGAGTACGTGGATGCCTTGGACCCGAATCATCCTCTAAGTGTTGTCTAATCATGTGAGCAGGTATCGATTTCCCTTTTCCTGGTCGGTAACTCGATTCCTAATTACATCAAAGAAAATGACATAATCATAATATTATATCCTAAACATACATTTCAAAATAAATCAATTACCACAATTAATATAATAATTATTACACAATTAATATATATCTAAATATACATTTATACTTAATTAATTCACGTAGTTAATATAATAATTATAATTATATATACTAAACATATATTTTGTACTTAGGTAATTAACATAATAATTATAACTAATATATCTAAAACTTATATTTTAGCTAATTAACATAATTAATATAATAATTATAATAATATATCATAAACTTATATTTTAACTAATTAATATAATAATTATAATTAATTAATTAAATGAATTAGTAATTAACAAATAAATTAAAAAAAATTTACATCACCTATGTTCCGGGGATGGTGGCGGCGGTGGGCGGCGACGGCGGCCAGGGGCGGCGGCCGGGGCGCCTTCCCCAGACGCCGGATCCAGGCGCCCCGGCCGCCGCCCCTGGCCGCCGTCACCATCCCCAGCACATGCGAAATAAAAAAAAAAAAATTTTACCTCACCCACCGGAAAAGCCGTCGCCGTCGCCGCCGCCACCGCCGGTGCCGCCGTCGCAAGAGGTGTCGGCCGCCTCAACACTTCTTTGCCGGGTCTTCGGGACATGATGTTTGAAATGAGAATTTGTAAATTTTGTTTGGAGAAGATGATGAATGAATGGTGTTTTGTAGAAATGAGTTTGATTTAGATGATATAATGTACTAAGGGTGTAATGGTAATTTCATTTGAAAATTTGCGGGCGATGTCCTGTAATTGCGGGCGATGTTTAGCAATCCATATTTTTTTTTGTGTGTGTTGAGAGGAAGACAAGAGTGAATCTCATATCTTGGGTACCATCCCTAAAATATTAACCAACTAATTTCGTAAGCATTTAAAAGCCAGGTGGATGTGGCATGACCGCATAAGTCTTACACTCTTACCCGAGAGAACCAAAACCCTAATGATATTAAATTTATCTAGTTGTCTTGTTAATTTTTTGATTTTTAGGTAAGTTATTATTTGAACATGATTGGATATGTTGGAAATAGAGGATACAGGGTCTTTCACGTTAATAAAATCAATCTAGATTGGCCCAAATTGTGTAAATACCGCCGTCGCTAACAATGCTTTTCACCTTTGCTCCTGTTGTATTGAGCTTTCCCCTTCCCCGTAACTGCTTCCCTCTTTCTTTTTTCTTTGCTTTTCTCGCACAATTTAAGCCTTCCCCTCTTACTTTCTAGAAGAATTCCGCCAAATACATGGCCGGCTTTCTCACACATTCTTCCACCAGGTTATTTGCTTCAAGTAGATATAACTTTTTTTTTTTTTTTAGGGTTTATACTAGGGGTAACGGGTAGGCTAAGAGCACATCGAATAGACCAATTCATTGGGTATTACTACACATTTAATTACTGTAGTTCAGGTAAATTTTTTTTTAATCTGGTTTATAATGTATATGAGAAATCGATAAGTATAATTTAATTAGTTTTCAAGTTTATGACTAACTTAACTGAGTATATGTCAATTAAATACAAAGTGATCTTTGATGTTTTAATTTGTCAATAATCTAGGCAATTTATGAATAATTTCCTGATCCAATTGAGCAAAATTGACTAACTTTGTTGACAGGATGGTTTAATGGATAGCAGAAAAACCATACAAGAATATGAGACAGCTTGTCCACAAATATTACACAATACTAGATTGATATTCTACCATGATGGAGCACAATGTCTGAGTTAAATTTAAAAGATAGAAGTTATATACTGTATATGCTCAACAAAACATGAATGTTTAAGACCTTCATACAACAAAACATTACTATGAAACTTATGTAGTAATAGTTTTCAATGTGCACCTTCTGCGTCCATTTATCCTTTTGCGTAATCAACAAGTATAATAATGTTAATTTAGTGTTATTGGACTTAGTGCTTTTATACTTTGTCTTATTGACTTGGTGTTTAATTAGATTCATAGTTGAACTTGTATTAAACACTTCCGATGCTCTAAAATTATATGGTTGTTATACATGCAAAAGTACCCCTATTAGACTTAAGTTTGGGTATTAGTCAATTTGTATTGTTCGGTCTTCGTTTGCATTAGATTTGTTAAGAAATTACAATGATGATTGTACTTGGATTGTTATTGAACATGAATTGAATGGATTTAGTGACTTTGATTGTATAATTGATTTCAAACAGTACGTGGTGAAAAAATTATTGCAATGTTGTAGGTATTATGGATAGCTCGTATTATCCATTGTTATGTCACTAGGGAGGAATTCTAGTAGAAAGGGGTCGTAGTTCAGCGTATTATATAAAGATGGAGAACTTAGGTCTATTTTAGCATGTATCGATACCAAATTTAGGGAGTTAGTTGATATGTTATTCAATTTTTGTGAGTTTGATTTAAGTGGAGTTGAACTAAAGTTGAAAATGAAATATTTGACGGGTACACGAACAAGCATAACATTGCCTCTTTAGGATGATAATTCATTGAAAATCACGTGGGTGTATGTTAAAAATTTTCCACACACTTCAATGATAATATATGAGCTTAACCTGGAACAGAAAAATGTGTCAACTAACATTGACTTTATTCCTAACCAAACATCAAGAAGAAAAAAAAAACCAGATTAAATGACAGCTTTGGACAACTAGAAATAATAAGACTACAACTCTAACTGCATGGAGAATTAAATGCTCCTCTTCTCTTAACAACCAAGAAAGACATTATTAATCCCTAATTTAGTGAATGGGTAAAGAATATAAACATATGAGGATAAACCATTCTTTACAAGATTTTAAGTTGTGTATTAGTCAATCTCTTATTCTTAGTTTTAGGTAGTTTTACCGTTCATATATACTAAGAAAATTAGGTCCTAACTAAAGTAAATAATCTAATAATCAAAAGATGACAGTTTACGACACCTTATCTCTTACGAACCATTGGCAGGACTTTTCTAATGTATAGACCATTACTTAATTTCATAACTTTGTAATAAAAAGTAAAAGAATGTAACGATAGTTTGGTATTATTTAAGCACTAAAAAGACAACAATAAAAGGTGAAAATTGATGGAATCATAAGATTGGTGAGTAGTTGGACTCTGTTCCAATACAGATTCAAGCTTATAGTTCCAATACACGAATTACCTATGCTACCCAAACTCTTTGATGTGTAACTTTTCTCCAGACAAGGGGTTTGCCACAGTAATTAAATAGTCTCCATCACAATAAGGGAATATATTTTTCAAGATTTTCTCCTTTAATTTCTCTATCTTAAAACTCATAAATTAAAAGCAAAAAAGCAAAAAAGAAGCCCTTAATTCACCACGACTTAATAACCAAAACTAATGTCACAAATTGAAAATTTCATCCTAACCAATTGAAAAGGCCGGTAAATTTTAATCTAGCAAACAAAAATAATGTAACAATTCATCCCCAATTAATGAAAAATACTAGAAATAATCAAAACCTCACAAATAAAATTTTTAAAACTAACTGTAAGTTAATTTGCAATTGAGGGAAAGCTGAACTGAGCAACCGTCAATAGGAGAGACGAAAATTCAAAATGCAGAAGATTTTGGTGTGGGAATTGAAGGAGATGCAGAAGTTTTTTTGTAGTTTTTGGTCGGGGAATTGAAGAAGATGGTATTCCATGCATGGGGTAGTTTTTGGGGGAAAGGAAAACAGTGCTGGCCAAGCCGATAACTTTACAGCATATTAAAGAAGTTGGAATAATTAACTGCGTCAGATCAGACTTTCATTTACAAGTGATGCAATTAAGCGACGCACATTATTTGCGTCGGATTAACCATAGTAACTGACGCAAGTTACTTATTTGTTTCGGAGTTTTATAATGCGCGATGCAAATGAACAAACCCTTGTATACATTACTATTTGCGTCATTTTATTTAATAGAGTTTACGTAAATGCTTTTCCCATCGTTATTTGCATTACTTGTATAAATAAACGATGAAAATGGATAGACACAAATAACCTTTTTTAACTAGTGATCGAAACTTCTGTGGGAGTTGAGTTAAGTGGTGGTGGACGCAGTAAAATAATCTGGTTGATCATGAGTTAATAGCCAATGATGAAAGTGCAAGTTATCTTCATTTTCATTGGAGTGGATTGGAGGAGGAGGATGTTGGTGACAAACAAGTTGCAACCAGTTCGGCTAATTTTAAAATATATTAGGTATGTTAAAAAAAATTCTTTTTTATTTAGATAAATTTTTATTAACGAGGGGAAATATGTTCAATTCCTTCTCCATCACCTCTACTCCTTTTGTGTATGGCTTTGCCTTCACACCTATCGAGGCTGTCCCCTTCTTCCTTGCCTCCTCCGATCTATTTTAGCCTTCTTTTAGTTCTCTGCCCACCATTCAGGGTGTGCCGAGAACCCCCATAGTGGCTACACTTCAACTTTGATTTGTCAATTGCTCCTTGCCGGGATGATGGTTTTGCGAGGCGGAGAGCCCACTTCCGACTCGTTGAACCTCTGATGCTTAAGGTAAGCTAGGTAAGGTTGATATCGGTGTCGTTGGATGATTTTATTATAGGTTGTTATATGTCTTCGGTGCATTTCATTAGATTGACGGCTCTACGATCAATTTCTTTCCAAATTGCATTGATTTTACTAAAGTATGTTTCGATTGGATCTACTCCTTGTTTGATGGTGTTAGCCTTGATTGTCAGATCGAATATCTGGAGTTCATCCCTTCCTCCACTGAACACAGCTTCAATTCCATCCCAAAGTTCCTTTACTGTTGGGAAATCAAGAAATTGATTTACTAATTCAGTCTTGATGTTCTCGATAACACAAGAAGTCACAACCGAGTCTCATTGGAGCCACTGGATGTACTCTTGGAAAGTCGGGGAAGGAGGCCCGATGGTGATGTGATTGAGCCGGCCCCTTTTTCCGATTGCCAAATGCATCAGCTTGGCCCATTTAGAGTAATTGTGGTTGTTGAGTTTCTCTGAGATTAGTATCGAGGCACCCTTAGTTTCTTGGCCAGGTTTATTTGCATTTAGCTGTTGAGGCTTAAAATCCGGCAGAAACACCACCAGTTCTCCGGTTGCTCTGATACCAAGAAGAGCCGATTGAGTATGATTTTGGTTGATTATGGTTAAGCTTGTATAAGAAAGAATCAGATACTATAGAGAAGAATTGATTTTCTGATTTTTGTTATGTTTCAATCGTTTACAATACCATGTATTTATACTACTTTGTATCTCCTATCTTAGACTCCTATTATACTTCTAATTGTGATATACTCCTATTTATTTACAATGTTAACCGATTCCAAGTATTGGAGTTTTAGACTAACTCAAATTCCCACAATAACCTCATTTATCATAATAATTCTCCTGTGCTTTTCATAATGGTTATGTGTTAATTATGACTTTATGAGTGACAATATTGAATTGCATCATATTATTGTCTCATATATTGTTTAATTATAAATTCTAATCATTATACCTTTGCAATTTGGAGCAAGATGCAAGACATTGCGCCCATTATTAGAGGGGTCCTTGAGGTACTTTTTCCAGCGTAATCCATTCAATTTTTCCAGGATCTCTTGGGCTACGCGAGGACAATTGTTCTCTATCGCAAGAAAGAGAGTTTTATGTTTTGCCGTGTAGTAATCTAGAAGTTCAGTGATAGTATCATCACGTTCAGCATGTAGTGACAGAAAATATGTAGCAAGTTCTTCATTTCCCTTGCGCATGGCCAAATGCAGCGGTCCATCATTATTTTTATTCGTACAAAACCATGGCATCCAACATAAATCATTGAAACGCCAATCAGGATTCTCTTCTTTGAAAGCTACCACGAGGAGTTCCAAAACTTGGAGTGTCCCTTTATGGGCGGAAATCGCTGCAACATGAAATGGATTGTTGTGGTCGTAATTACCATTCCACTCTCTTTTCAATAGGTCTTCAATCTGCCGTATTCCACCTTTTCTCAGCCAATAATGTAGTACATTGTTTCGGTCTTTGTCTACCTTTCCAATAAAGTCCGGGTGCGCATCTAGTAGCCGTTCACTAGTAGAAAACTATTCAATTGCTTCGCCTCAATTGCTGCGGTTAAATATATTTCGAAGCAATTATTCATAAGTGCTGCGGTTATTTCAAATAACCGCAGCAATAAATCTTTCCCGGGAGTTTTTTTTAAAGTACTGATTTATTGCTGCGGTTATTTGAAATAACCGCAGCACTTATACTATAAGTGCTGCGGTTATTTTAAATAACCGCAGCAATAAATCTTCCCTGAGAGAATTTTTTAAAATACTTATTTATTGCTGCGGTTATTTGAAATAACCGCAGCACTTGTAGTATAAGTGCTGCGGTTATTTCAAATAACCGCAGCAATAAATCAGTACTGGAGAATTTTTTAAAATACTTATTTATTGCTGCGGTTATTTGAAATAACCGCAGCACTTATACTACAAGTGCTGCGGTTATTTCAAATAACCGCAGCAATAAATAAGTACTGGAGAATTTTTAAAAATACTGATTTATTGCTACGGTTATTTGAAATAACCGCAGCACTTATACTACAAGTGCTGCGGTTATTTCAAATAACCGCAGCAATAAATAAGTACTTTAAATCCTGACTTCACTTTTTCCAGGCCATTTTTTCAGCAGACCAAGACTTTCCCCAGAACGAAGCATACGAAAAAAACCCTACCATCCAAACTTCGTCTTCTCCAGCCCCCATTCCTTCTCCATTCCTAACCTACTATACCTTTCTCTCTCTCCCTCAAAAAAGGGTTCGCATTTGGGTTTAATTCTTCGACGCGTCTTCTTCTTCGAGTGATTTAAGGTACGTTTTCCCATTTCGTCTTCGAAGCGTCTTCACTTCGTGTTTTCTCATTTCGGTACATAAATTGCTTAAGTATCTGGACATAACTCTACCTACAACTGTAACTTAGCGTACTACGAACTTGAACCCCAGATTCATGAATATGACTGAACTTGAACATAAAGTTAAGACTGGAACCTCCAACTGGCTGCACCCTTCCTTTTTATATTGACTGCTCTTTAACGATATGCTTGATTTTGAGGGGTTATTTGTGCCTTTGAACTATGATATAGTTCTTACGGACTACGTTATACAATAATACTCTGTGTTACTGTGTTAGGGTTAACATCTGGTCAATTGCAGTTAAGTAATTTCTTGAACAACTCAATCTATTCGCATAAAATTAACTTAGTCTAAGGTGGGTTTATCTTTTGGGGGATGAAATCATCTCCTAGTTTTACTGTGAATAAATCTGTAATACGTAGACCGTGCTAAGGCCTAGTGTCCCTAGTTAGCATAACTCTAGGATTGTAATATATACGTGATTGACAGTAAATACCAAAACTTAACAGAGCCCAATAGTAACCTAATAACTGACTCAATCTCTAAGTCTATCAGCTACCTTAAGTAGGAGATTTGATGACACAATAATATCAACTAGTATGCACAAAATGATGGTTCATAAAATAAAAAATAAAAAAAATCAGTTCCTTCAGCAATATATACATATACTTTGCACTCAAGTGTTTTGGTTTATATCTTTGAAGTTCGAAATGGATCGAGATTGGATGTACGGTAACCGAACCTCAATGGAATACGTACAAGGGGTTGAGGAGTTTGCTAGGGTTGCACTTAGACATCAATTACACAATCATTCGAAGATATTATTGTGTCCGTGTTGTGACTGTAACAACTCCAGGGGTTATCGTGACATTAATGAAGTCAAAGATCATCTAATTCGTCGAGGTTTCAAAGCGGATTATAGGACTTGGAATTGGCATGGTGAAATATTAGAGTTCGGGTCAAGCGCTAGTAAGTTTCCTAATTGTGAGAAGCCACCTCGCAATGAAGATGGATTGAATTTTAATGAGGTATATGATGATGTTAGAGATCGGGATAGAGTGGAAGAGGATAGAATAGACGAGATGATGCATGATGTTGAGGATGATTTCACCGATCGTCCCCATATTTTCGATGAAATCCTTAGAGCTGCAGAGAAGCCTTTGTATCCTACTTGTACTTTACATACTAAATTGAGCGCTATCATGAAGCTCTTTAACTTAAAGGCACGCCACAATTGGAGTGACAAGAGTTTCACACACTTGTTAGAAGTTATATCGGGTATGCTCCCTGAGGGAAATGAATTGCCACTTTCTACCTACGAGGCCAAGAAACTCATGTGTCCTATGGGAATGGATTATGTGAAGATCCATGCATGTCGAAACGATTGTGTTCTATATCGAAATGAGTATGAGGATCTAGATGAATGCCCATTATGTGGAGTTTCCCGTTACAAAAAGAAGGTCAATGAGCTCGATTTGAGAAAGAAGAGGATACCGGCCAAAGTTCTATGGTATCTTCCCATAATACCAAGGTTTAAGAGACTGTACTCAGATGAGAGTACTGCGAAATTGTTGCGGTGGCATGCTGAAGGGAGGAAAAAAGATGGTTTATTACGGCATCCTGCTGATTCTCCTCAATGGAGAAACATTGATAGGATGTACACGAGTTTCGGGGGGGACAGTCGGAATCTTAGGCTAGGTCTTTGCACTGATGGAATGAATCCGTTCGGGACCTTGAGCACTCAGTACAGCACTTGGCCTGTTCTTCTTACTATTTACAATTTGCCACCTTGGTTATGCATGAAGCGCAAGTACATCATGTTATCGCTTCTTATATCTGGACCTAAACAACCTGGTAATGACATAGATGTCTATCTCGCTCCTCTTATGGATGACTTGAGATTGTTGTGGGAGGAAGGTGTCCAGGTTTTCGATGCTTACTCAAAATTAAATTTCACTATGCGTGCCTTGATATTCTGCACAATCAATGATTTCCCGGCTTATGGAAATCTTTCTGGTTATGCTGTGAAAGGGAAGACCGCATGCCCGATATGTGAAGAAGATATAGAAGCTATTCGTCTACAGAATTGTGGGAAGCATGTTTACATGGGTTTCCGTAAGTATCTTCCAGAAGATCATCCTTTCAGAAGAAAAAGAAAAGCTTTTAATGGTTCCATAGAGTTTCGCGAAGCTCGTCTCCCTTTACGTGTGAGTGAGGTATATGATCGCGTTAAAGGCATTGAAACTGTGTTCGGAAAGAGCTCTAAAAATAGATCAGCCGGTGGCTATAAGAAGAGGTCTGTGTTCTGGAGTCTTCCTTATTGGCGTCATTTAGAGATACGCCATTGCCTTGATGTCATGCACATTGAGAAGAATATTTGTGATGCGATTGTTGGTACTCTCTTGAATATGCCTGGTAAAACCAAGGATGGGGTTAAAGTTAGGAGAGATATGGCTGCTATGGGGCGAACTGAATTGGCTCCTCAAGAACATGGTAAACGATGGTATCTTCCTCCTGCTTGGTTCACTCTTTCAAAGAAGGAGAAGACCAGCTTCTGCGAGTCTTTGCATGGACTTAAAGTTCCATCTGGGTTTTCTTCGAATTTTGCGAAACTTGTTTCAATGACTGATTTGAAGTTAGTAGGTATGAAATCCCACGATTGTCATGTGTTAATGCAACATTTTCTTCCCGTTGCTATTCGAGGGATTCTGCCTCCCCAAGTGAGGTACACAATTACAAGGTTGTGCATCTTCTTCAACGCTATTTCAAGTAAGGTAATCAATCCAGCGATATTAGATGACTTGCAAGCTGATGTGGTTGAGACCATGTGTCGTTTTGAAATGTATTTTCCACCTTCTTTCTTCGATATCATGCCTCACTTGGTCATCCATTTGGTTCGTGAGATTAAGTTATGTGGTCCAATTTGGGGGAGGTATATGTATCCATTTGAGAGAGAGATGGGTGTCTTGAAGAGTAGAGTCATGAATCCAGCCAAACCAGAGGCAAGTATAGTACAGAGAACAGTTGCTGAAGAAGTTGCATCATGGATTGCACATTATCTTGCCCGGTCGCATGATATTGGGGTACCAATATCAAGACATGCAGGGAGGCTTGAGGGTCATGGCACTATTGGTCGGAAACGAATTACTCTCAGTTATGATTTGAAATATAAGGCCGAACTGTTTATATTGCAAAACCTGAGTGAAGTCCATCTATATGTAGACGAGCACATGAATACTCTGAGGAGTCAATATCCCTCTAAAAGGGATTTGCAGCTGGTACAGGTCCATAATGCTACATTTGTTGAATGGTTCAGAGGACGGATCATGGATCAATTATCTGAAGCACCTGACGATGTCGGTGATACATTAAAGTGGTTGGCATATGGTGCTAAAGTTCAAGTTATGTCGTATGAGGGATACGACATAAACGGTTATTCATTTTACTCTAAGCGCCAGGATGAGAAGTCAACTACGCAGAATAGTGGTGTAATGGTCTTCGGCATGTCTCCTGAATTTTCTAGTTCAAAGGATCGAACATTAATAGACAAACGGGGTTCATACTATGGGGTTATTGTTGATATTTTCGAACTTGACTACGTCAATTTCAGTATTCCTCTTTTCTACTGTAATTGGTTTGATAATAATCGCGGAGTGAAGAAGGACGAACACGGGTACTTAACCCTAGTAAATCCCAATCGTCTGGGACATCATGCCGATCCATTCATATTAGCGTCACAGGCGAAGCAAGTTTTTTACATGGTTGATCCTGCCGATCGCAACTGGTCGGTTGTTATTGAAGGGAAGAGACGGATTCTTGGCATTGGGGATGTTGTTGATGAAGACGAATACGATGAACAGTTTGATGAGAGTCCGCCATCAACATGGAATATCCCAAAATTAGTTGTTGATGATGTAGACGATATTCTAAGACGTAATGACCATGATGAAGGATTCTACGTAGCTAGGGAGTCTGAATAGTGATGAACACAAAATTATCCAATAATAAGGTATTACAAAGAAAATTATCCAATGTAGTTATATGATTCTTTAATGTTATTTTTTAAATAGTATATTTTTCATATAGTTGTGTACTACTTAATTCAATTAAATTGACTGACCTATTTATTTTATATTTGCAGATTCACATACATGGAAGAGGACAGAGGACCCCATCCATCTTCTGCTGCGGACACCCAGCAGATGAAGAAGAAGAGAGTTGGGAGAGGTCCCTCAAAAGGGATCAAATCCGTACCTGGTGTCCAGAGAATTCTCGAGTGGGACGCACTCGGTCGCCCGTGCGGGACACACTACAAGGCATATAAATGCCATTTGGGGGAGATCAGTCGGTCGAAAGTATCGATCTTGATACCGGACTGGAACTCTGTACCGAAGGGCGTGAAGGATATGTTGTGGGAGGATGCAAAGGTATTTAATGTACTTAATTACATTACTTAAACTCAAAAATAATTGTGTTATAGAAATTATTAGGCTCATTGTGTTCTTTTGTGTTTCTACATAATACAGAAAGAGTTCCAGATCGAGGATGACCCTCGAAAGAAGCAGGCGGTCCTCACCTCTTGCGATTTGAAGTGGAGAGACTTCAAGGCCAAGCTCGTTAGTGGCTGGATCTCTTGTACAAGGAATAAGGAGGGCCAGACCAGGAAGCGACCTTGGGAGCTCTACAACTTCATTTCGGAGGAAGATTGGCACTCCTTTGTGAAGATGCATTCTACAGAAGAGTTTAGGGTAAGAATTTAATTGAATATCGTTTGATATTAATTATATATATTACTTTAATTTCGTGGTTAGTTTCTTATACAATAACTTGTATATTATAATCAGCAAAGAAGCGAGAAGGCGAAGAGGAGTGCGGCCCAGAACTTGTATCCTCATCATATGGGTCAACACTCATATGCTGAGATGAGTGAAATATGGAGGCGAAAGGGCTTCATTCCTTCGATGTCGTCGTCGTCATCCAGTTGTTCGTCCGTTGTTTCGAGTCTGCCAGATAGGACGACGACGTGGCTTCTAGCGAGATCCGTCCCCGACGAACAAGGACGTCTCGTGGTGCCGGACAAGCAGACGGCTAGTGTCCGGGACTCCATTGTGAGTAATTTTTTCTATTCGTCATTATTCTATTTGTCTTTTTACATTTTGTGAATTGTCTTAACTTTTATTTTGTAATATACACAGGATGATTGGAGACGGAGAGAGGAATCGGGAGAGTTTGTCTCCCAGCCACAGGACGACATTCTATCCCGTGCCCTCGGCAAAAAAGACCACCCAGGTCGGGTGGTCGGTTACGGAATCGGCGTTGGCCGAAAGACTGTGTACGGGGCTGACAAGAGGAGCTCGATACTGATGAAGAGGGTGGAGGACGTCGAAGCTCGAATCGATAACGCCGTGACACAGGCTGTGAAGGAGGCTGAGATTCGGGTTCGAGCTCAGACAATCAAGGAGATGGAGGAAAAGATGGATTCCATGCTCCAAGAGAAGTTCAGGATGTTCGCTGCGCAATTCGGTATGCCGCATCCACCACCGCAGCTACCGGAGCGTAACATTCCTGACCCTCCAGTCTTACCACCCTCAAGCGGCTCTGGGGTTAGAGATCCTTTTCAGGATCTACAGGTTTGTTTCCTTAGGTTTTATAAACTACTAAACGCATTTCAAATTCCTCTACTTTACTTGAATGAGAAAAACTGACATCTTTGTCTCTTTTGCTGCAGGAGCAACGATCGTGTCAGTTGATGCACATGGTGAACGGCAATGAAGCAATCATTGTTGCTTTAGGAACCGTTCATCCGGCTCTGACACGAGACCACCATGCTGACATCCTTCCTGGTCATGTGAAGGTCAGCGTCGACGACTATGACCAGGTCTACAAGGATGTCCCTGTCCCTGCCCCTTCTGCGTTCATCAAAAGGCTCGAGCAAGCCCACGGGACCTTCACACAGTGGCCAAAGCATCTAGTTCGGCTCCTGACGTCTGAGGTAAATGCATTCCGCCTAACTTTATGAATCCTTATTCTATTAATGTTGGTATTAAGTTTTGAATTTGTTTGAATCAGCAAAGAGGTACGGGACGGAAGGACGCAGCTGAAGGTGTCGCCAGCGGTCCTAGCGGTCCAGAGACGACCGAGTCCGTGCGGAAGGACGTTGCCCGGACCGATCTCACTGAGCTGGCCTTGAGTCATCTTGGTGAGAATTGTCGTCGAATGAGAGCGCAGGTGTCGAGGCTTCCGCCAGATAGCATCGTCTCCTTTCGTTGTGGGAAGACGATATTCGGGTACCCCGAGGACCAGGATATCGTGATCGTGGCAGAGGACATTACTCAACTTCTCACAGGGGACGAGCTGAATGTGTCTGTGCTTCAAGTCTTCATGATGTAAGTTACCCGACTGTTGAATGTAATTCATAATCTAATATGTGACCATCAATTTGTTGATGTTGCTAAATGGGTGTTGTTTCAATTAATTACAGGGCCTGTTATGAGTTGGTCCAAGAAGAAGGACTAGGATCCTTTGGTTTCATGTGCCCATCTAGAGTCTCGGCTACCATGATCGGTAATGACCAAGGCTTCGTCACTTCTTACATGGTATCTTTTATGGCCAATCATCATAGGAAGCGTTTCATCTTTTGCCCGTACCATGAAAGGTATGATCTTCTTACACACGTAGTATCCTCTTGCTTGTATGTTCGTTTTTTAACCATTTACCAATCATATTGTAGGCGTCATTGGATACTTCTTGTTCTGTCCTTAGAGAAGAGGACAATATACGTTTTCGATCCTCTTCAACGAAAACGTAACTTAGCGATTAAGGAAGTGTTGAATACGTAAGTTTTTGGTAACTACAGTTTTTTCGTCATTGACAAGAGTAACAGACTAAGGTTTAGTTATTCACGTAGATTGTTTTTCCTAATCTAGTGCCTTTAAGAGCTTTAAAGTTCAGTCCGGCCTCCGAAACGGATTGAAGTTGAACTGGATTCCGGCTCAGGTAACCCTGTTTTCAATTTATTCCGTTGCCTTAGAATTGTATTTGATCTGTTCGGTTTACATTGTACTTTGTTTCGTAATGTAGTGTCCTCAGCAGATTGGGAGCACCGAGTGTGGCTACTTTCTCATGCGTTTCCTGTTTGAAATCCTCCACAACCATGCTCATTGTGAGGATCTTTCAACGGTACGTATTCATGAGCTCCGTAATTTATTTTTGAGATATAGTATGTAGATATATGGGAATTGTATGTGTTGTGAACACAATGGATTTGTGAATTGCATTTAGAATACACAATTGTGTTGTGAATTAGAGTACACTATTTTGTTGTGAACAGACAATATGTTTGTGAATTGTGGTTAGAATACACAATTGTGTTGTGAACACACAATTGTGTTGTGAATTATGGATGGAAATCGTTGGATTGTAATTATTGTGAAAACAGGTACTATTAAAAAATGGGAAAAGGTCGAATTACAGAGGAAACTCTGCCGAAATTTACGCTTGAAATTATGTCTCCTGTTTTGTAGATAACTAAACCTATCATTTATTACCCTTTCAGGCGATTCAAACAACAACGCCATACTCACCTCAAGAGCTGATGGAGATTAAGGAATTATGGGCGGAATACTTCATTGGGGCCGGACAATATGTGTAGGTAGAGCTAGCTTAAGGTAGGAGGTAGTAGGCGGAATTCCTTGTATTCATTAGATTAAACATTCTTTTGTATATATATAATTCTTTTTGTATGTACTATATATTAAAACACATTGAGTTAATTGACTCATTGGCATATTGGCATAAACACAAAATAAATAAAAACTGTAGCATTGGCCTTAAGACACACATTGCAGCAATTAATATATATTGTCAATCATCAGCTCCATATATACTTGAGAGTAAAGAAGGGAAAAAACATGTATTATTTGCTGCGGTTTTAGAAATAACCGCAGCAAATAAATAGATGAATCTTAGAAAACTGACCCATAAGTGCTGCGGTTATTTCGAAAAACCGCAGCAAATGATTATTATTTGCTGCGGTTTTTCGAAATAACCGCAGCACTTATGGGTCAGTCCCCCTATTTAATGCTGCGGTTATTTCGAAAAACCGCAGCAAATGATTATTATTTGCTGCGGTTTTTCGAAATAACCGCAGCATTAAATAGGGGGACTGACCCATAAGTGCTGCGGTTATTTCGAAAAACCGCAGCAAATAATAATCATTTGCTGCGGTTTTTCGAAATAACCGCAGCACTTATGGGTCAGTTTTCTAAGATTCATCTATTTATTTGCTGCGGTTATTTCTAAAACCGCAGCAAATAATGGTAATTAATGCTGCGGTTTTTTAAAATAACCGCAGCAAATAATATTATAAGTGCTGCGTCAAAAAAACCGCAGCATTTGTTGGTTTTATATGTGCTTCGCCCATATGTGCTTCGGTATAATAACCGCAGCAAATAAGGTTAAATAACCGCAGCAAATAGACCTTTTTCTACTAGTGGTTTGAAGAACGTTTTATCTATGTTTATAGAATTTTTATTGTTATATACAAGACGTTAAATATCTATCTATACTATTGTTTAAGTTTCAATGCATTCTTTTTGTATGTTACCATGACTTGACAAGTGACATATTCATTTAATGTTCACAGCTTAGATATTTTTTTTCAATAAAAATAAGGAAAAAATAAGGTTTAATATTGATGTTTTTAACATTAGAACAAAAGTTTAGAACAATAGAACAATAGTTTAGAACAATAGAATAATAGTTTAGAACATTAGAACGAAAGTTTAGAACATTAGATCAATAGTTTAGAACAATTGAACAGAAATTTAGAACATTAGAATATAAGAGTTCTCCTGAATTACAACAAACTGGCAACTATATATATATATATATATATATATATATATATATATATATATATATATATATATATATATATATATACTTAAAAATACTTTATTTATATTTATTTTTATCAATGAGGGAAAATATGTTCAATTTATTTTTATTTATGGGCGATATTTAATTATCCTCTTAATTTAAAATTTCTTATAGTTTAACACAGAGCAAAACCAAGTTTTAAAAAGAGGAAAAACTTAAAACACTTCCAAACTTGCAACCCACTCCTATCCGTGGAAAGACTTAATTAGGCGGAGCAGCAAAATACAACCAAAGTTGTAAGAGATAAAGCACAAAGGCCAAATACAATTACAATCCACAAATAATTATCCCTTTTGTAATAAAATAGATTCAAAAAATAACAAAAGTAAACTAGAAATAGTAGTAAAACCATGTTTATAACATCTCAGCCACATTTTTCCATTTCAAAAGGACTCGAGAGTTCATCATTCATTTTATTTTACTTCTCATCCGAGTCCTCCTCATTGGAGTCCTCCTCATCGGAGGTCTCCTCATCATCGTCCTCATCCGAGTCATCAGTATTGGAGTCCTCACTCGATTC
Source organism: Dysphania ambrosioides (assembly GCA_026401315.1). NCBI lineage: Eukaryota > Viridiplantae > Streptophyta > Magnoliopsida > Caryophyllales > Amaranthaceae > Dysphania > Dysphania ambrosioides. Next base: position 25,190,808 of record CM048666.1, read on the forward strand.
GGTATCAGATTCGCTGCTTTGAGTTGAGTTCTCCTCATTTGGACCCAGCAAGGGATTAAGCTCATTGTTAGCTAAACCCTACAATCAAAGTTTACATTTTTTTTAAGTAGCACTAACAATATAGAAAGCTTGTAGTATATTACTTGTAAAGCTTTATTTATCTTTACTTACAACTATGTCTATTCAAAAGTATGATTTTTCGTTCTCATTTGATCATAATAATATGATAATTTTAAACTCTTGATAAAAACACGCATAAAATAGGTAAATGTGCGAAAAATAACATTAAGCATGCATAACTCAAGGTCTAACATGGTCAAAGATGGAGGTTCTCATTACAATACATAGATCGAATACTATTATGAAATCAATTTACAAATAGTGACAGTAGAGTATCAATGCATAAATGAAAAATGAGAGTATAAAGATTTCTAACTTGCTTTATAAAAGGACCAAATTTTGTAAAATGAGTATATACCTGTTCCATCAAGTGTATTGAGTCCTGTTGATTGTTCTTTTTTCTGCGCGCAGGGACGTGTAAGACTTTGTACAAGAGAGTCCTGTACGCTGACAATCCAATGAGGCCGCACATAATAACAACGAGGATTGCCAACCAAAGGGCCCTTTTAGATATGACAAGATAAACTCCAGTTGTAAATGCCAATAAGGTGGAGTAAAATGCTACCATGAGTATTACCATGCTTCGGTCAATCAATACCAGTGACTTACTAGAACCGTGTACCATGGACCATACCAAGCAAATCAACACTAACATGGAAGTACACATGGCTAGCGTATTAGATATCATAAACACGACAAACGATACCCTCTTGATTAGAACTGCTTCTCCGTCATCATTTAATCCTCCAGGAAGCGTAAATCCAGCAGTGAATGTAATAGTTGCCAGTAAAGCTGCTACTACAAATAGTGAATTTCGTATGTCTAATAAGTTTGTCTTGCGCTGAACATATGACGTCGTTATGTAGGGATCAAACTCAACTCTATGACACATTATTTCCTGCAATGGTTCATAGTAAATTATGAAAATGGGTATCGAGGTGCATTATTCACAGTTTGCACTATGCAGTAACTAAATGCAAAGTAATTTTAATCAATCTTGATAAGTAATTTTATTATCTGTACGCATGTACAAATATTACCTCATAATAACTAAGGTCGTCGTATCATCGTATGCATACACAACTGACGTTTATAGCTATATTTTTTTTTTTTTTGAAAACACTGACGTTCATAGCTTGAATAAACTATTATATATTTTTTCTTAGAAATAATTAAAAAATTGCATAAATTTTCTTCATTATGAATGCATCATGCTCTAACAAAGCGACACGTACTAATTTGGTTTTTATTAGTAGAACAACGAATTGGAATATATTTCCTATTTATAAAATTAGATCACTTAATACAACTTAATACTCATATATGTATTAAATTTAAAAGTCTATGTCCATGCTTGGACGGCATAGATACTTTAATTTAATCAAGTATTTCAGGTTTATTGACCTTCTGAAAAATAAATAAGAATGCAATACCTAGTTATTTATGCAAACGAACAAACAAGTGCTACTCATGCATAAATATTAGCTCAGAAAGGTTTCAGAAAAAACAGCGTACCCATTTCTTGTTCCTTTTGCATACTTCCGCCAACAAATCTCTGGCAGTCTTTTTGTTACTGTCCTTGATGTTATGCCTGATGTTATTCATGCCAAGTAATGTTTCCGTTAACAGTATGTTTTCACTTTTTACAGCTACATGCAAAGGTGTTTCGCCGCCCTTGTTTTGCAGATTAATGAGATCTTTATTCATGCGAGGAATTTTGAGAAACTCTTCATACTCTGTTAAACTTTGGAGTTGTATATGATGCAGAGGAGTATCCTGATTTTCAATACAAAGATCTCGAAACTTTCCTGGATTATAGTCAATGAAGGCGCGAATGGCAGGAATGTGGCCTTGCTTACATGATCTTTGCCAAGCCAAGGGCTTACTGTTGAATGCAGAAGTATACTTTTTACGGATTTCTTCTATAAACCATGCAGCACCAATATCACACGCATATTCTAAAGGTGTTATCTTACTTTTGTCTGGTTTGATGATAAATTTGGATGCTTTTTCAATTAGCCATTTACCAAAAACTTGATCTGCATTCACATTTTACCAATCAGAAATGAAATATTAGGTTACAATAAAAAAAATATGTATAACCTCAAAATAATCCTCTTATGCTTTTTATAATGGTTACGTATTAATTATGACTTTATGAGTGATAGGATCAAATTACATCATATTATTATCTCATACTCTCTTCGTCCTCTATTTATTTGCTGTACTTTCATTTTTAAAGTCAGAGTTTGAAATATTGACTATAAATTCTAATTATATTATAACAAATAATATATCAAAGTGGGATTTTGGTTGTTGCATATCAACGTAAATTTTTAGAATATCAAATTTTTATAATTTTTTTATCTTACGAACTTATAAGAATTTTTTTTAACTTATATTATAAACCATAAAAAGTCAATTGTAGTAAACAAATAGAGACAGAGGGAGGGACGAGTATCTTGTTAAGTTATATACTCTAATCATACCTTTGCATTTAGGACCAAGATGCAATACATTGCGCCCATCAGAGGCATCCATGAGGTACTTTTTCCAGCGTAATCCTTCCAATTTTTCCAGTATTTCTTGGGCTACACGAGGACAATTACTCTCTATCGCAAGAAAGAGAGTTTTATGTTTTGGCGTGTAATAATCTAGAAGCTCAGTGATGGTATCATCACGTTCAGCATGTAGTGACAGAAAATATGTAGCAAGTTCTTCATTTCCCTTGCGCATGGCCAAATGCAGCGGTCCATCATTATTTTTATTCGTACAAAACCATGGCATCCAACATAAATCATTGAAACGCCAATCAGGATTCTCTTCTTTGAAAGCTCCCACGAGGAGTTTCAAAACGTCGAGTGTCCCTTTATGAATGGAAATCGCTGCTACATGAAATGGATTGTTTTGTTCGTTGTAATTAGCATCATCTACGATTTTTATGATATGGCTCCTCCACTCGCTTTTCAATAGGTCTTCAATCTGCCATACTGCACCTTTTCTCAGCCAATAGTGTAGTACAGTGTTTCCATCTTTGTCATACTTTTCAATAAACTCCGGGTGCCCATCAAGAAGCCGTTTGAAGAATGTTTCATCTATGTTTATAGAATGTTTTATGGTTAGATAATAGAATATAAGATGTTGAATATATATCTATACTGTTATTAGACAATTTTGAAATTCAAACCACTTATGACGAAAATGAACCTTTTGCTAACTAAAAAAATTGTCTCAAGCTACCTTCTCTACCCAATAACTCAATAATATAAATAAAAATCACATATAATAGTTCGACATATATGACTTATATAAGCCAGGGTAATTAAGAATATGAGAAATCGGCCTATTTGAGCACCGAATATGTCTCATATTTAATTTCTAGTGGAAAGGGTGTAAAAAAAAAGTTTTCTTAATTCATACCTAATATAAATTAGATCTGACATTTCATATATAGATATTGTTATATCAAATATAAGTATTGTTATATAATATATAAGTATTATTATATCAAATAACGAGATACAGAAGATAATAAAATACAAAAAAATGTATATCAGATGTAGTAATAAAATTACGAAAAATATCTCTCAATATATTTATATCAGGTATAAATTAGGAATTTCGAGAGAAGTAACTCACTGTTGGTTAAAAGTGGTGCCAGATGCAAAGCAGTCTCCTCCTTTTCATTAATAAGAAGATGATTCCATTTCTTGTTATCCACTATCTCCAATATCTTTCCCGCAACATCATGACAGCCGCTCTTAATAGCCAAGAATAGAGCATTTTCTTGACAAGCTATGACAGCATCATTATCAACAGACAAAATGTACAACGCAAACTTTTGATAATTATGTTGTATGGCCAAGGATAGGGGTGTCTCATTATCTGAATTCTTTGCTAACCATGGTAACGTCTCGTTTGAGAGGTTTGAAGCTTCCTCTTTATAAGTTTCTATGAGCAATTGTGCAACTTTAACCAGACGATCTTCAGGTCTTTGGTTATATGAAACCAAAGAATGTAAAGGGTTGTCTCCATCTTTGTCAGTCGCAGCTACTAGCTCAGCGAAAACCCTCCTTACGTCAGGGATATTTTTGCTTTGGAGAAGACATTTGAATGGCAATTCTTTGTAATCACTTGCCCAAGAATGAAATATTGACGCTCCATATTTAGTTCTTTGATTTATTAACCCTGGCTCCCTTTCAAGCAATAATCTAAAAATTTCTTCAGTTTTTTCTGTAATCAAGAAATATTTGACGCAAGAAGTTATTTTTATTTTCTTTTTCCAACGCAACACATGAGTAAAAAATGTAACGAATAATCGACCATTACAATAAGAGTTACCCCTTAATATAACAAAAGTTACATGTTAACTCAATAGTGTATTTGGCAATTATTTATCAATTTTAAGGGATAATTTTTTTATTTTATTTTAAAGGGTCACTTTTAATGGGATACAATAACTTTATTGTATCGATCTCGTGTGTATACAAGATTTGTGTGTATAAAAATAAATAAACAAATTTGAAAATTCTTCACAGCCATATTTTATTAAAGACTATCGATGAATTATTAAAGACTATTGTTTTCATCGAGTTTACAAAATTTGAATCACTTTACTAGTAGACAGAGGACATGAGAGAAATAGTTTAGTTGTCAAATTTTCAACTAAATAAATTAACGAATTTTGTAATTAGGGTGGTTGTATAGTTACGCAAAATATTTGGGTGAGTTTCTTATCAATAATATAACTTACCTAAACTTAATTATTTGAAGTTTCTAACCCTTAACGTGGTTGTTTTCATAAAATTATTATAGTTGTAACGTAGCCTTAACGATAGAAGTTGAATAACACATCTAATTAGATAACATTAGGTTTTATAACGGAGTACAAAATTTAAAAAAAAAATATATACAATCAAAATTGTTATATGAATAACTCAAAAGGTAAAATCATAATTTGTATATTGTTGTTAATTTTTTATAAAGGAATGAAGTTTAATCATGTAAGACCACCTTTAGTGGAGCTTAAATGTGAGACTTTTTTAAAATCTTTTTTTTTAAAGTAATTTAAAAAATAGGCTCCTAATCAAAATATTTTAAAAATTAAGCTTCTCTAGGTTCGGATAAAAATTTCTGCTTGGGGCAACGATTTCACTCAAGCAAAATCGCTGCCTCAGATAACGATTTTGGGTTATCCTGAATTAGGCTAATCTAAATGTTATCCGCGTGCTTTTCAAAATTTAAACTAAGGCAGCTATTTCATAAAAAAAATTTATAAAAAATTTAATAAAAATCACTTTGATTTAAAAAATATATATAGAAATAGAATAAGCAAAATCGCTATCTAGGACAACTATTTTCTTATTAAAAAAAAGGCCCAGTCCAATTAAATCAAGTCAAAATCGTTGCTTGGAGCGATTTTGTCCGAACCTCTAAAAACTTATTTTTTAGAACTTATTTTTGAAGTACGATTGAAAAATGAAGTTTAAAAAAATAACCCAAATATGAGGTTCAAACAAAGAGAGATATTTTGTCAAAAATTACCAATAAATAATCAAAGTGTTACACTAGAGCAAATCCTAAGATAAGGACATTAAATAGAGCGTATGAATATGGTACCTGAGCATTTAGCGACCCAATGCAAGGGAGTGTTGCCTTTGTACCCGTCACAAGCAAAAGGATAGGAGGACTTTAGTATCTCCAAGGCAAGTTTGTTGAACCCATTCAACACAGCAGTGTAAAGCAAGCTACTGTTGTCATCACTAATCACCTTGCACAACTCTTCCTTGTCCATTTTATATATTTCCAACGCGCATTCTTCGTGACCATTGATAAGAGCAGTCTGGCATGGTGTATATCCTGAAGAATTTCTCATCAACCAGGGTCTCTTCGAATGATCAGATGGCAACGACGGTAAAGATGTGTACACATCTAGGAATATCTTTACAATCGCGATGTTGCCAACTTTGGCTGCCTCGTGAAGAGGGTTCCACAATAGTATGTCCGACGATGGTTGAATGAGTTCCTGTATGACTTCCGAAGGTAAGATCTTGATTGCTTCTCTAATGAACTTTTCTCTGTTTTCCTCCGCCGCCAAGTGGAAGATATTGCCGTAATGATTGGCGTCATCCTCCTGAGGGAAGTAAGTTAAGTAGTATTCATTTGATTTTTTGGAAGCAACACATTTTTTAAGGAACTCCACATCTCCTTCAATTGCCGCTTTTTTGAGCTCCTGGTCTGGGCTTTCCTGCGACGCCATTGCAGGAGATGGAGTAAATATGGAGTATGAAGTTTTGAGTTGAAAGTTTTGGTTATGAGGCTGAGGTATGTATGTAGTATTGTAGTGTAGCACCTTCTTAGTTATGCGCCTATTTATAACGTCTAAGTTTCCAAGTATAAGGGTCACTAATACTATTCTACTTTAATCCCGTCTTGTGTCAATCCAAATTGCTAACGTACTACTAGTAGTGCCCCGCTTATCTCCACGAAATTTTATTATTGGCCCCCACTATCATTACATGTGAACATGTATTGTTAATCTTACATCTAATTATATGGACTGAAAGTTCTGCAGAGCAATCAAGTTTTTATATTGCATAGTTTGTGCATGTATTACTTCCTTAAAAGTGATTGTACAAAGTACCTGTTTGTAACAAAGTACTTAATTATTATAGATATGGACATACAACAAGAGGTTTTCATCACATGGAAAAAGGGGAAAAATATAACAATGAGGTGACAAATAAATCATCGGGTAAAAGTTTTCAAAAGACTTAATTTTTGAGACCCAAATTGAGATTTTTGTGAATCAAAGTCAAACTCGATTTTATTAGTTTAGGTAGCTAGGTTTTGAGGAAATTATTAGTTCAATCAATTTTAAACAAATATATGGAAGTGTCAATATCGAGCGTAGTCATTCTATTTCGCTTATAGCCAATGACATATTATCAAATTTGATGTTAATTATCATTAAAAATGCCCCCTATCATTAAATCATCATACGCGTTGGCTTATTTCAGAAAATATTATCATTTATTTGTTAACTAATATAAATATCTCAATTATATCAAATGGCCTCGTCAAAAAAAAAAGTATAATAAATGACCATTTATGCAACTCTCCAAGTCTATTCTATTTCGTCTTATATTTCCTCCAAAACTAAATCAACATGTTCCTTTTCTTTATTGTAAAACAACTCGACACAATCTACCTTCCATATGCTACTAAGTATTATATTGAGGCTAATCGCTTCGTGTGAATTATAGTCAATTTCGCTCTCTTTAATTTGATGTCATGTTGGTAGACTGGTAGTTACATACAGCTTTGCAAGTAAGCTCATTACTTGGCTTAACCAAACAATTACTAAATAGAAATATTAGTTGTACATTGTGGTTACGAATCTTACGATAAAAATTTATCATCAAATGAAAATGTCAACTTTTGACACCTACTATACAATTTTAGGATGTGATTGAAGTTGCCATTTGAAGAATATTGAGAAGACCAGTCTATTTTTTTATTCGAGTTCATACTATATATTTAAGTATTTCCATGCACATCACCACATGATCTATCAAGCCCAACTCATGAATTGTCTGAGCAATATTCGATTAATAATGACTATTAGTTGTCTGAGCCATATAGGTATATGAGGGGAAGCCGGGGTGTTGGATACACCTAGTTAGGATGGGTTGACTTTTTAGAATAATTGGAGGAACCAACTTTGAAAGTAGGTTGGTTTTAAAATTTCCATCTCAAGTTTGGCTTGGAATTGAAGAGTTAGAGTAGAAGGCAGCAGCATTGCTGAGATTTTTAGGGCTCGGGACTAAGCGTTAGAAAATGGCCATTTTTAAACGTCAAATATAAATTCTTATTACTAAAAAACCCTAAAGTTTATATCTTACGCACATTATACAAAAATATTGGTTTACAAAGTTGTTTGAAGCTACATGCTCTTGATTGAAATTGTTTGCTAAATTTTGTCGCTAGAGCTCACCAGAGATATCGCAGAGTAATCGCTGAAAGACCTGGAAAGGTCGTCGAGGAGGCCGAAGTTGTGGTCACCGAAGGAGGATTTGATGGACTTAGCGGTGCGAGAGGCGAGCTCACCGAGGCGGATGTCTATGACAGAGTCGGTGAGATTCTCAGAGACGAAGTTGCTTATGGTTGTGAGGTGCGGCTGTGGTTCGGTGGAGGCTGGGTGGGGATGGGAAGAAGAGTGTGGAGCGGATGATTCTCATGGAGCGACCTCATTCACGCCATATTCGGGTGGAAGATTTGGAGGAGAGGGACGATGGGGAGTGGAAAGTGATAACACGATTTTATTCTTGGTTTAAATGCCTTAGATGATCTCATTTTATCAATTTTCTCCATATTTTACTCCTTTACAAGCTTTCATTTCATATATTTTGATATTGTTCTTCTCAGGTATGTTTTGCTTTGTTTTATAGGTTTTTGACATAATAAGAATCCTCATGATATCGAACGCCTATCGCTTTACTCATGTTTGAAGCATACATGTCGATCATTAGCCTTGTTTTGGGAATTCTTGAAGACCTACCGCAACGTGGCTATAGCAAGTTGTCAATCATTCCATGCAAGGTGTGGCGAGTGAATTTTGGCAAGCAATTGATTAAACTCACAGCAAACACCATCCTTCATCAGCCTTCACTTCGTTCCGCAACATCTTGGCGGCTACTTTGAAAGAATTATTTTGTAAGCCCTAAAATCCTAGTCATCAAAGCAAATGTTTTGGGTGGAGTATTTTGTGGGTGGAGGATTCTTTTGGATGGAAAATTCTCATGCCACTTTTGGGTTTCTTTAGGGGATTTTTTGATTTTCCTTTCTTAGTTTTTGTTTTCATTTTTGAGCTTTATATGGTTTTTCATAGTTTTACTTTTGTTCTTCCTCTTGGCAATTTATTGAAGCAAGGCTTGGTGTTTAACATTAAATTGATATTTTCAATCAATCTCAAGTATTATTTTCTCTTCTCTCTTCTCTTATTGTTATTGTTAATCATGTTTTCAATATATAATGCTTTTGTTATTTTATTCAATATGCTAGAGTAGTCTCTTTATTCTAGGGTTAGGTTGAACCCTAGCATGGAATGAATGATGTATTATTGATTTCTAAATCCCGATTTCGATTAGTTTTAAATTCATTTATCTTAGATTTGGTTTTATTATCGATGAATGACTAGAAATAGTATTAATTGAATGTGATCATGTTACAACAAAAGTTGATCCTTAATCGAATCTATAGCCATAATTTAAAATAAAGGAAATCACTACGAAAGTATTGATGGAATTTATTAGGATGTTAAGATGCTATACTTAAAGTCTTTGAATTGCACGAATCCATGAAAAAAGGTATGATTTCATTGTTGAAGAAGTCATTGATTGATTGAAAGAAATCATTGGTATTGATTAGGGCGTATCTATCATATGAATAGTTTAGTAATTGAATAAGGGAAGAAGGAACTGATATTGCATTAGTTCATGCTAGTGGGAATGCTTAAACCTTGAAGTAATTAAACCTTGATTAGTATCTATCGTTATTGATCATTTTAGTTGATTAGATTATATCATCTTCTTATAATTTGATTACTAACTTAGTTTATTTCATATTAATCTAGCTAATTAAAACATTAGTCTCTTGGGATTCGACCCTTACTTGCCCTACTACATAATTAGGAGGAATAGTTAGGTTTATTTTTGTTAGGTGAGTGACACGCCTTTTAGAAAGTGGCGTACATAGAATGTATTCGATTAGAGTTAGAGTGGGCTTCTTCAATAGACACCATATCCTATATTGAGAGTTGAGGTTTGATTTGGTTTGATCAATGTTTGAATAGAATAGAAGAAGATGAAAGGGGAGGAAGTGAATGGGGATTGGGGTTGTGGCTTAGGAGACTAGGATGTACTCATCTGGTTGCATTGGAGATTGTAGATATAGTGACTGTGCGAGATTTTGATTAACATGGGTTAGCGACCTCATGAAGCTCATAATCTTGGTTTAGGATTAACATGGGTTAGCGACCTCATGACTCTACGTGTTTGGGAACGAGTGATTTAGGATTAAAAATTTATGATAGGTCGTTGACTATACTAATTTATGGGCTAACTAGACCCTTAAGCTGCCAAATCTCTACAAATATAGACAAAAAATTATTTTTCAAACAACCCAATATAATTCTAACCTGGTTTCCCTAAGAAAATAAATACCTTGATAAATATGTAATCACTATTGGCCTAATCTAAAAGATTTTAATAATTAGGATCGTTGAAGAAAGTCGACATTTTGTTAATTTAAACTCTAAATCTCGTATAATTTGTGTAAGTTATTTGAATTTATTAATGTAACTATGAAGGATACATCTACAAGTAGCGTCTAAGCATATATCCTTCCATCCAAAAAAAGTCTCCTAGTAGCAACTTAAACTTTAATCAACAAAAAAGAAAGCTCATGCGCACAGGATTAAATCTTAAGCATTTGCATAAAATAAAGGATTAATTGATGGAAATAATCTAACCTATGTCCGATTTGCGGATAATAATCTAACCTTTTATTTATTTATGAATACACCTACCTTTAGCCATTGTTGTCTTTCACTTAACCTGTTTACAGTTGACTTGAATAGCAAGTGAATTTTTGTGACGTGGTAGAGGCAGTTCCATTTTAATTATAGCAGAAAAAAACAAAAGAAAAAGCCCTAAAACTTGAAACTCTTTTGCACCACTCATTCATTGACCTTGGTTTAGTTTAATTAAGTACATTCCGAATTGAACAAATGTTTCTTGGCTAATTATTGTTACTGTATAATTTAAGGTCAAGAACATATATATCCTCCCCACATGAAAATTTTCAAAAGCACTTACTCCCCACAAATTAACGTATATTTTCCATTTTATTAATCTTCAGATTGAGTCAGATCTTTAGGAAGAAGAAAACATGCTTCTGTTTGTCTCTTTACTCCCTTAGAATCTCTGTTATTGAGGCTACCAAAGTTCCAATTACATCATCATGAAAGACCAAACTTCGGCTCCTTTATATTTAATTAATTTGGGAGAGCAGCTGGTAGAGGTTGTCTTGATAACAAGATAAGCTTGAAATCTTATTGGGTTGAATATATCAAATAGTTCAAAATTCTGGTGTAAACATACATAGCTATTGGAGCTAGCTTTGGGATATCTTAATGTTTAGTTTTTGAGGTAGATATATATGGGAGCTGAGGGTGGTTTGGTGTATGTTTTAGCTACTAAGGGGTTCTCCCATGATCCCATATACCCCTTAGTTATATAAGAACCCTTTTTTATATGAGAACTCATCTAATACCGTTAATTTTGTATATTTAGATGACTGTGATTAAATCTACATTAATGGCAAAGTTGTAAATACCAAAAAGTCAGATATTTAATTGACAGTTGAGAATGATTAGGTCCCGTGATTATTGGGGTAGTTTCCAAAATGCCTTTAATATTCCATAATAATCAGTAGTTGAATTATATTCCACAATAGTTAGTAGAATTATATTATATTCAAAATAACAAGTAATGTTTCATTTTATTTTTGTTATTGAATTGCAGAAGGTAGTTGCCGTTTTTTCAGTAGTTAGTCGAATTATATTCTATTCAAAATAATAGGTAATGTTTTATGGTCTTTTTGAAATTGAATTAGAGAAGGTTGATGTATTGTTTTCTTCATAGCTTTGACGTGTTGTTGAATTTTTCTTAATTCTATCGATTTGATAAAGGGGTTTCATAACATGCATGTTCTATTTCTTGTAAAAATTGGTATTAGTATTTGTTGGAAGTATTATTATGGGTTATGCATTGGTCATAGTATTTCTTGCTTAATGCTTAAAACAACAGATAAACTTATTAGAGCAATAGTCATAACAGTTAGAACAATAGAATTATATATTTAGAACAATAGATATATTATGTTAGAATAATAGGCAGATTTGCTAGAACAATAGGCAAGCATATTACAACAATAAATAAACATATTAGAACAATAGGTATAATATGTAGAACAATAGATTAGTTCTTTTAAAACAATAGGTAAATTATTTAGAACAGTAGGCATATTTGCTAGTATAATAGGTATAATGTCTAAAACATTACACATATTTACAATAGTAGGTATATTAGAACAATAGATCGAATAATTAGAACAATAGAATTATACTTTAGAACAATATGTATAGTATGTTAAAACAAAAGGCAGATTTCATAGAACAATGGACAAACTTATTAGAACAATATGTATAATATGTAGAACAATATATTAGTGTTTTAAAACAATAGGTATATTATATAGAACAATAGGCGTATTTGCTAGTACAATAGGTATAATGCCTAAAACATTACACATATTTAGAATAGTAGGCATATTAGAACAATAGTTATAATAATTAGAATAATAGAATTTTATATTTAGAACAATAAAAATATTATGTTAGAACAATAGGTAAACATATTAGTACAATAGATAAATATATTAGAACAATATGTATAGTACATAGAACAATAAATTAGTGTTTTAAACAATAGGTATATTATTCAAAATAGTATGCATATTTGCTAGTACAATAGGTATAACATCTAAAATATTATGCGCATTATATTGAATAAATATAATATAATAAATATATGTTTAGAATAATAAATTACAATATTGAAACATTAGAACACTAGTTTTAATATTTAAAACAAAGGAACTAAACATTGCAAAAGTTTGGAATAATATAATTAAATTTCAGAATAATAGAATACATTTTTAGAACAATAGAATTAATATTTAGAACAATAGTGTAAATTTTCAGAACACTAGTGTTAATATATAATCATTGTTTATAACAATAGAATTAATATTTAAAAAATTTATAACAAAAGTTTAGAACAAGTGATAACAACTTGGAAATATAGTCTTATTATTTAGAACAATAGTGACTTTTTAGAATAAGAGATAATAATTATAGAACAATAGAGTTGAACATTACAATTTAATCTTAGAATAAGAGAATTACTAATTAGAACAATAGAGTTAATATTCAGAACAACATTGCAAAAGTTTGGAACAATAGATTTAAATTTCAGAACAATAGATTTAAATTTCAGAATAATAGAACTAAATTTCAAAATAATAGAATACATTCTTAGAACAATAAACTTAATATTTATAACAATAGTCTAACCTTTTAGAACAAAAGCTGATAATGTTATAAAACGCAATACTAATGTTCTAAACCTTAGCTCATATGTTTTAAAATTTTAATATATTGTTCTAATCTGTAATAATAATGTTCTAAATTTGAGTACTAGTGTTCTAAATTTGAGTACTAGTGTTCTAAATCTTAACACATATATTCTTAATGTTTATTCTATTATTCTAAGGTCTAATACTAATATTATAAAATTGAGTACTAGTGTTTTAAATCTTAACACATATGTTCTAAATGTTTATTCTATTGTTCTAAGGTTTAATATTGATGTTTTATAGTTTAATATTGGTGTTCTAAAGGTTCACACATATTCTAAACTTTTATCTATTGTTATAATATGTAATACTGATGTTCTAAAGTTGAGTATTTGTGTTCTAAATCTTAATTAAATATGTTTTACTCTATTGTTTTAGGACTTATACTGATATTCCATAAATTATAATATTGGTGTTAAATTACTATTGAAAAAATTATGAAAATGAAATATAAAGTAATAGAAATAATTTGGAAACTATTAAAGAATTGTGCAAGTTGAAATTATAAGCCTGATTCATTAAGAATATAAAGAGATGTTTTGGGAAACTATCTAATAATTACGGGGAGCGAATTTTTCTCAACTGCCAATCAATTTCAAAGTTTTCTATATTTACAACTTTGCCATTATTGAAGAATTAATCACAGGCATCAAAATACACATAACTAACGGTTATAGATGAGTTCTTATATATACATGATTCTTATATAAGGAGGGGTTCTCACCAGAACCCGCCCCTATATATATATATATATATATATTATAGAACTTTATGTTACTATAGTAAGACTTCTTCCGAAATGATTCATATGATCACCACTAGGGGTGTCAGTTTGGGTTGTCAGTACGGGTTCGATAAAACGGATTCGATATAGTTGGGTCGGGTTGAAATAGGATGGTAATTATTTTCGAATCGGTTTGGTTTGGTTCGGTTTCTGGTTAATAATCGGATTGGGTTCAATCGGTTATTTACTTAATTGGTTTGGTTTGGATTCAATTCGGGTTTGACCGGTTCAGGTTTGACCGGATTAGGTTTGAACGGTTCGGGTTTGACCGGGTTAAGACGATTTTTTTCGGGTTTGGCTCAACTTTGGGCCGAGTTCAATTTGGATGGCTGAAGACAATTTATTACGGGTCATTTCGAGACAGTTTGGTTCGATTTATTATTATTTTACAATTATGCTGTAAATCGCATTTTACAAGTTAGCTTAAATTCATGATTTTTTAGTTTCTATTATGCACTTTTCAATTCTATGACAATAAACAATGTTGTTAAGATCGTGATTTTATTTTGATATGTTGGCATGATCTGATCGAATCGTAAAATCGTGCTATCCTACATAATAACATATTTACACTTATAACTCTCAACCTTTATCAACAATATTCCTAATTTTTTTATTGCTTTGTAGAAAAAAAGGACAATTTATAAGACTATAAATTGTTAAAAAAATCATAATTATTAACTCATTAGAAACTAATACAAATAAAATATAAATGTAGGAATTTGATATTTCGATAGAAATATCAATTATCATATCCAAAAATCGTAATCTTATTCAAGAACGATAGGGGTATGCAAACTAACCGTACCCGTTAACCGTGTATAACCGGTTCATATTAACGTTTACGGTAATAAAAAATTTATTATTTTAAAAAATCTAAACCTAAAAGTCTAAAACATGAATGAATGTCATAAGTTTTTTTATGCATGATCAAATCTTGTGTATATATGTGTTATTACTGTTGTAGAATATCCAAATGAGTTAAAGAATCATACAAGTAGTTTCGCAATATTATATGTAAAAGTGCATAAAGATGGAATGAAACGATTAGTGGTTATCTGTTAACCTTACCGTTAAATATCGGCTAACCATTTATCGGTTACCATTACTTAACGGTGCTGTTACGGGTAGTTTTTTCCAATAATTGTTATAACAGTTAACCATACCGTTAAGGTTTAATGGTACGATTAACCGTTTATGAACACCCTAGTTAAACCAATTAATGATGCTCCATTAACGTTTCTATTCAGTATGAAGCCCTAAAATCAACTAGTGTACCAACGTTTCAAATTAAATAATAAGAATTAACTAACTATAAATCTATAAGTGATATACAATTGACTAAGATTTTGCATCTTATTAAAGTATATAGTAAGATACTAATGAAATTATGAGACTATGAATTCTATGATTCTATCTACTTAGAATTTAAATAATTTAATCGACAATATTTTAGATTTGAGTATTTTTAGTTATTTTTTTGTGTGTCCGAAAAGATAAAGTGGATACCAATTAATGACAAATGATGGATTATTTTATTAGATAGTCTTTAGACTTCTTTTGCAATTTTACGCAATTAACAATTCTTTTAATTTTCACAAATTAGTTTAAATAAAATAATTCTAAATTCATAATTAAAATTTTTATGTGCTTATCATTAATTTTGTAGAAATATCTTTTTTTTATTAGAATGTAACATACGTATTTCAGCATTTCACATATATTGAAATATGCTTCTAAGTTGGAATTTTGCGAAATAATAAGTCGTTTGTTAAGAAGCCTAATAAATTGCAAGAAGATGTGATTTGACTATGATAACTCACTCTACTATTGGGTTTCTAACATGTTAATTTTGAACATGTTGTCTTAAATTGGGTTAAGGGTTACTATCAATTATGCCTTATCGGTTTCTTATCGGGTTGAATCGGGTTCATGTTGTTATTTATTGGTTTACAATCGGGTTGAGTTGTTAACGGGTCGGGTCATTTCGAAATCAGGTTATATTCTAATTGGAGCCGATCGGGTTTGGGTCGGGTTGTATTTCGGGTTAAATCGATTTTCAGGTTGGATTTGGGTCGGGTTGGTACGGGTTACATGTTACACTTTTCAGGATGTAAACCAATTTAGGTTAAAACGGATAGGATCGGTACAGTCAGGTTCACGGTTCGGGTAGAAAATTGACAGCTCTAATCGCCACTCTAGTTCTTCTACTAATCAGCTTGTCTAGGCAAACTCCTTGACTGTAATTCCTTTATAACTTCACTTAATAATTGAATCATGCATTAAGTTATCATATGACAAATTGGCTAATGAATCAACGTTCAACTTGCAATTAATAAGTGCATTCATATAGAAAGTAATGTATCGGTTATTTTCAAAATGTATAACTTTCATATGTTTTACAAATAAGTAATTGGAAACCTATAAATATCTCTAATAACCACCTACCTAAGTACTAATCTAGTACTACAAACGGCATTACGTCAAATTTGTCAAACATACTCTCATCATCGATTGTTTTCACACTATATTTATGCAAAAGTTATACGTATTTGAATCAAATTATTAGTTTTACATGATTCAAAATTCCTATATGCGAATAATTTCACTAATTGATTTTGATTAGACCGATTGTTTTTAGTCTATTATTTAACAGCTAAGCTAAAGATATATATGACAACCAATCTCCATTATCTTGTCTAGATATACTCATCAATAACTTTACTTAATAATCGAGTCATGATCGCCATTTAACCACTCCTCTATTTATAATATGTTATAGCTAACCTTCACACATCATTTGTAATTATACAGAAAATTTCAACTGCAGAAATATTAGTGACACAAAAACAGAAATGCTCCAAATATTGGCCATACATTGAAAGCAGAAGTTGTTTTCTCATCATTGAAAAGTTCAAATGTGGCATGACCCAAGTACCAAGTATGGTCGCTTATTTGTTCAGTACTAACCAAAGAAATCAGATCCATTAATGCAGATTTATTGTTTGGGCGAGAGATCAAGCTTATTGTACACAATTGTACAAAAAAAGAAAATTGCAGGTAATTGTGAAAATGTTATTATCTTTTGTAAGTATCAATTTCTAGTGAATA
Organism: Dysphania ambrosioides; assembly: GCA_026401315.1. Taxonomy (NCBI): domain Eukaryota; kingdom Viridiplantae; phylum Streptophyta; class Magnoliopsida; order Caryophyllales; family Amaranthaceae; genus Dysphania; species Dysphania ambrosioides. Next base: position 25,208,083 of record CM048666.1, read on the forward strand.
TCTAAATTTTCTAATTTAATGAATCTTCATGGAAGTATTGTAGACATAAGTTCAGGGGGCCACAAGACCTTCAATTGTGTAACTCAGAGACTCTGCCCAGTCAACTTTGAACATCATTGCTCTCAGAGTGTCCAGTACATTGTACTCCGGATCCAGTTTACGCTGCCAACCCTGAAAGAAGTACAGCAGAAATAGCGAGTACATAAATCAGCAGCTCTCCTAATTGTCCCAAATAACGCTAGCAATGGCAATTAAAATTAGATGTCACTGTTTAAGCAACCAGTCAATATATACAACCAGAAGCTTATGAAAAGAATTAGCAAGTAGAATACTATACGTGTACAAGGGGGAATGGTTCCAAGATGGAAGTCCCCCATGCTCAAACTTTACATACAACTAAGAGCTAATTTTACCAAATATATTGATTAACAGTAAAGGGACAACTAATGCTACAAGCTGGTTGAACTGAACTAGCCAACAATTATTTGCCAGACAAGGTTATTGACTTCCCTACAGAAAACAGAGGATTGTTTCCTATAATTTAGAGGACAGGCAATCTTGTAATATCATATCCATCCATGCACATGTAATGTTAACATGTCAAAGCACCAATAATACTAATATTCCAATGCTTCTTGAGATGCTATTCAGTACGGTTTAGAAGAAGGGTCAGACTCTGAATGGGGAAGCGTCAGCCTAAAAGCACCACATTGCGCGTGCGTAGGAAAAGTTCAACACTAGCCCCATGGAGGAGCTTTACTCGTCTAACATGTTTGGTGGCTACAATTTATAGAAACTTTTTATCAGGTTGGAGCTATCCAGATGTGTTAGCATTTTCATGTGATGGTTTCCTTCTGTTTAGAGACAAGTAAACCTTTAAGATTTTTTATAGTAGAAGACTGAGTTATTTGAAAGACCTAGAAAAGCCATAATGAAATCCGAATAGGGAAGTTATTAGAAGCATAAAAGAAAGGCCCAAAGTTTACCTCAAGAACCATGGTTGTTACAATCACAGTACAAACATTTCCATCAATGTTGACTTTATGGTGCCGAACTAGTTCCAGAAGTTGCTGCATGCAATCAGCAGCATGTAGAGTACAGTTCTCAGGTGAGCCCCAGGAATTGAATTGTTTTTCTACTTCCTGTCAACCAATATTCAATTATTGCACTGATAACTGAAATACTGAGAAACATCAGCATCATGCTAGACATATGCATGCACAATTTGATGGCCTGCAGTCAAATGATAGATATGCCAAAATTTCACAAGATTAGCCCTCATGGCTTCGTTTGAAAAACATTGTGAGAGCCAACTCTTCTAAAAGACTTTTCCTAGAATTAGACATGCATTTCTAGAACCTTACAAAAAAAAAAAAAAAAAAAAAAAAAAAAAAAAAACATTAGAACTGATTGAGACTTGAGAGTGACTTCTTGGTCTAATGATATTTCTGACATGTGATTGTGTGCAGAACATGTAGCTATGGTTCAGATGGGTGGAACACGTGTGGCTGTAAAAAATTACATTAGCCTGTCTACCCAATCTAACAAAGTTCCAATCCAGCCATCAGTTGAGCTATGAGATGGCAGGACATAGTAGTGACTACCTAATACCTGGATGAGGAACAGAGGCGGTTGTTGCTTCATCATAGTCATTAAGCAAATAAAAAATGAGATTCCATAAGAAGTTGTTCTCTACGATGCAAAACTACTGCAGATGGGCAGTATAGAAAATGGTCAAAGGAAACTCGAGAAACACTATCAATTCCACAAAAAGCTACTTCACCAGAAAAGTTTCCTGCAAATCATTGAGCTACAAAGACATTTTAAATTGAAAATTAATTTGGAACATAGACAATATTTAAGATATATTGGACAGAATACCAGGGACTAGCAAGTTCAAAGAGGGAACTTGACCTAGCAAGTTAACACAAAAGCACATAAACGCTCAACAGCATGAGCTATCTAGCAACAATTAACTTGGTTAGTTGAATGATTATGACTGCTAACATCTATTACCAAAGCAGTAATGATTTAAAGGACCTTAACAAAAGCCCCAGGGTTGGGGCAATTTTGGCGTTCAGATAACTGTAGAGTACAGTGAGCTGCAGTACGACCATCTCGAAGAGCAACAGCCTTGAAAAACTCCAGTATATTCGTCCTATCTCTTTTAGAAAGTTCAGCAGTCATGCCTACATCAAGGAATACGACATGTGGTCTTGATTCAAAGAGTGGATTCCCAGATGTTCTCTCATTTATCCGGACAAGTATATTTCCTGGGTGCATGTCGGCATGAACAAAATTGTCAACCTGCAAAGAAACCCTGCTTCTCATAAATAAAAGACACTATGGACTAATTCCAGAAATCAAAAGAACTACATAAAAAATATAAATTGTAATCAGGCTCGACTGAACTTGTGAACTTTGAAAGGTACTTGGAGTTGATTTATTCAGATAGTGTGAAAATTTTGTGTAGAACTAAAAACATCATTCTTTTTACCCCATCTTAACTTTCTTGAATTTATCTCAATTCACCTGAACCTGCTTAAATCAATTTTTTTGGAGTGAAATCAACTTAGAATACCTAAGCCAAACGTTAGCTTATCTTAGCTTATGATTCCTGAAACTTACTTGTACATATTAAGGTGAAAGGCTGATATTTTCATTGTAATTTTCAATAACAGCAAAATGGTAAAAGCATAAACAGAGATGCAAAGAATCTTGGAAGCTTATGAGCAAGAAAAAGAACGAAAATTTCGCAGCACTATCTACACGAAAAATACAATGAGCCCCCCTCCTTTTCCAAGTATACCTGAGGTAGATACTGCAGATGTGAGCTAGACGATATAAGTCTCAAATAGCAAAAAAAAAAAAAAAAAAAAAAAATCTATTTCATCAAGAAAGAAACAATATTAGATAATTAAAAAAAAAAGGACTTAGTCATTGTGTTTGGAACATTATTTTCAATTTTCTATTTGCATAAAGGAACAATTTTAGGAGTGACTCAGAGAACTTATATTCTTTTCTGAAGTTGTATTCAAGAAGCTAATGTATCTGCCCTAAACAGTCAATTTCATGTACCACAAAGATTGTTTAATCTTCAGCCTAGTACCATAATCTATGTTATGAAGCCATTCAAACAAGTATTGAAGGACATGAGGCACCAAACAGACCTTCTGATAGTAACAATTATTACATTGACCCATAGCTCATATAGTCAAGGCATCCAAACAATCAGGATGGAGGACACTTTTTGCGTGTCTCAACCAAATAACACACATAGAAATCACTCAAACAAGTTTCCACACTGTTAAGTTTGATCTAATATTTAACTCAACAAAGAAATACAATCCAAAAGCAATAACAAGCACTCAAAATCAAGGAATTTAGGAAGCTGAAACTACTGAATGAATGTAGTTGAACCATTAAGCTAATAACAATATACATCAACCCTTCTCTTTTAATAGCAACGTATTCCTCTCTTGGGAGCTTGCAAAACAAATGCAACTTTGGGCTCATTCTATCCCTCTCTTCACACGAGTTCCTCTTATTATCTCTCTACTCTCCTTATATAATGTGCATCTCCCTGAAATCCTCAAAGCCACTGCATATCATCATGAGCAGTAAAACCCAAAACTTTGAGGTCAAAGAGAGAAGAGAGGGGGGGGGGGGGGGGGGGGGGGGGGGGGGTGGTTGCAATAGAAATTCTTTTGTTTGTGCAGAAAAAAGAGAGAGATGGGAATATAATAAAAGAGAAATAATCAAACAGGGAATTAGGCATTTGTTGGTTTTAGAGCATTAGCTTCATACCAAGAGCATTTTCAGAAGGGCATGACTCCCGATATGAGCAAGGGCAGTTTTGATACTACCATGTCCTTTTAGTTTTTCAACATAATGCAAGACACTTTGGCCATGTTCATAAGTTTCCACCAGAACTGCTGGGTGCACCAAAGGATACAAAGGCTTTGGGAATGACACATCCTTCCATCTGCGGAAATTGTAGATAAATCGACTCAAATGAGCAGCTTCTCTTGCTAGATCAACTTGAGACATCATAAACACAGCAAACTGTTGCAAGCTTTCATCCAGTCTCAACCAATTCAATGTTGGTATCAAGTTCGAAAGTTTAGCAAAGACATTTATTATCATGAAGTCTCTACGAATTGCCTCACCAACACCAGGATGCCTAACCTTCACAGCAACTAACATAGGCTTCATTGAGTGACCAGGATGACGGAATTTTAGAATTGCTCGGTGAACCTGAGCAACACTCCCAGATGCAACAGGTTCCTCTTCAAACTTCTCAAATATTTCACCCAGCTTCCGGCCAAATGCCTTCTCAACTGTTTGTTTTGTGAAAGGAAAGCTATGAGCTGGTGCTTGGGAGTGAAGTTGTGCAAGTTCTGTGCAAATATCCTGTGGGAAAAGATCAGGCCTTGTAGCAGCCCATTGTCCCCATTTAATGAATGCTGGGCCAGCCTTTTCTAGGGTGCAGCGAAGAACACCTAGCCAAGATTTTCTAAACTCCACACCAAGTGAATTGGTGAAAGGAGCCATTACTACGCAAGGTGCAAATATGATTGCTAAATAGATTGCCCTCAGAAATATAGTAATAATCTCTACCATTGAAAAAGCAAAGGATGTCAAATAAACATGTCCATTTTGTGCATGATCATACAGAGTGCTAGATACTGGCAAGCTTTCTGCATGAGTCCACTTATGTTGTCCAAATGAAAACTGTCCAGCTATTAAAGCTAGCAAGCCGGGAGCAAGAAGTTGATAACGGCTCATAGCTAAACACACAGCAGCAGCTGCTCTATTAATATGAGAAAGAGCTCGTCCACCATCCGGCTGCAAATGTAAAAGCCTTCTCCAAGCAACTTTGGCTTCATTTGAGATTAAAAAGCTTGCAGAGAAACTATGCATTTTCCGCCTTCCATTGATGGTAAAAAAATCTTTTGTTACAGAATTATGTGAAGCATAGTTTTTGCTCACAAAACTATACTGTGAGTAGGGGTCCAACTTGCTACAGCTACATTTCTGCTCTTGCAGAAAGGTGCGTACAATTCTTCTAACTCTGCCAGCAGCCAAACTTCTGCAACCCAAGAGTTCACCAGAAATTATTACCGCCATAACTAGGTGAGACTTGTACAAAAAAGAACTAAAAGATCCACAATAACAGGATGCTCATACAGTTTGAAACAGATCAGCCTGAACACTAGATCCTAACGAAAGTCATGAATTATGTGCATAAGAAAAGGTATCCAAAGCAACATTTTGGAGGCAGAAGCTGCAGAAGGAAAGCAGTATTCAGGTAGCATGAAGAATTTATTGTCTCCAGAAGGCATTTTGACAGAAATGAGGTCCAGTCTTACCAAATATGTCTGGATCTGAAATCATTTGATTATGAATCGTGGGCCTCAGGATGAATTCTTACTATAGAATTTATAAAGGTCTAGTTAAAACAGATGCTATATATATCGGATGATTTAGTTTCCAAATTTACTTAATGTTTTTAAGAAGGTTATTAATCTATAAGTTATAGCTAATAAACATAACCCAATTGTTGTGGTTTCTAAGATTCCGAGAACAAAGTGAATTCTGTGGGAAATTCCAAACATCAATCACATTTGTAAAACCAATTACGCACCCCATTTTATATCTTTTGGTCAGAAGGTAAATCCAATTTTTTGGCATGAGACTGATAAGAGGGGTATCAACATGGGGGCAACGTCTGTGACGGAAACTATTACAAGAGAAAAACAATTAAGTACCTAGTTGCAAAAAAATTACCCAACTTTCACCAACACTAATACTACCCACATCCATCTCTAACAGACCACACTGACATCCTTACAAGGGTGACACCCCATGTAAATGTCAAGGGTCGGAACACAAATAAACTTCTTTACAATCAACCCCACATCCTCAAAGATATAACCACACAATGTTCAACAACCTTAATTAAGGGAGTTCATTCAGCCAAATGTACACCCTACAATAGGAAACCTACTAACAAGAAGCGATCTTTTGCCTTTGACTCGTATCCGTAGAGACAATATTCGATCCGTATTCCAATAAACAACTAAATTCATGTGTGCCTCATACATTACAAAGAACATAAATATTTTTAACTCCAGCATATCAAGCGGCACAATGGTGACTTATCATGCTATATTTTCTCCGTTTCGAAATAATTGCACCATTTTATAATACTTGAGTATTATTAAGTATTAAGAAGAAACGTTTATGATCACATGAAAACGAAACGTATAATAATAGTGATTCAATCGCAGACAGGAAAAGAGAAAAGCAAATGGAAAATGTAAGACCCAATTTAAAATAGTTGAAAAAGATTAGAAGAGACTTTGGTTACCTGGACATGATTGATTGAAATGGATGTTGAAATTCCACAGCAGCGATGCGGCGGCGTTCGCGAATTACCGGCGTACTATGAGTCGCCGGTGCATCAAATCAATAGTCATTGTGAGCTTACTTTCGACTCTGTGTTTAGATTCCCGACCACAATAAAGATGGGTATTTACTTTTAATTTATATATATTTATGTCATTAAATTTGCAATGACTTAAATCTCCTTGTTATTGGTCTAAAATATCCAACGGACCAAGAACCCCCCATCACTTGATTTCTAAAACCTTCAATTCTCTATATCCTATGTATGTTACCTTTACGTGCAATGCCTTGAGTAGGGGTGTTTATCAGCCGAGTCGAGCTCGAGTTTGGCTAAGCTCGATAACTCAAACTCGAGCTCGACTCGAAAACTCAATTATCAAGCTCGAGCTCGATTAAAGGTCGTTTCAAGCTCGACTCAAACTCGATTTAAGTTTTTTCAAACTCGACTCGAGCTCGATTAAAACTTGAGGTCGTTTCAAGCTTGACTCGAGCTCGTTTCAAGCTCGATCTCGACTCATTTTTTAGCTTGATTAAAAGTTTAATAAGCCTAAGTACTTATACCCCAATTGGGCCAAGATGAAGGCTAAATTTTAGCTTTAATGAGCTTAATTTGATTTTAGGTGGAAAACACTATTGGATTTATATATACTAATTGCTTCAAACAATCTACCATTTTTTTCAATGTGGGACTTTGATTTTATATATAAAACTCTCTCCAACTATATTTCATTTTAATCCAATGAGGGACTTTAGGTTTATATCAAACCATCTTTTATTTATTTCAATTTTATATTTTAATTATACTTTTTAATTCGAGTTTCTCACAAGCTTTTCGAGTCGAGCTTTGATGTGCTCGACTTGGCTCGTTAACTTATCGAGTCGAGTTCAATCTCGAGTCGAGTTCAATCGAGTCGAGCTTTGACCAAGTTTTGACCGAGTCGAGTTCGAGTAGCTCAACTTAATAAGCACCCCTAGCCTTGAGTATATGGTTACAGTTTTTAACATAATTTATTGACACATATAATGACAATACCATGAGTTAAAAGAGTAAAATCTTGCTTCGTAATTTGAAAATTTTAAGGCTTAATCAACTTACTAATATCAGTTATTTTTTGAAAAAATAACTATGTTTATTTTCTAATTATATAAAATAAAATTCATATTGTACTGTATTTTGATTGAATTTCAATCCAAATAAAAATATAAAATGACCATCACTCTATCCTTTCTAATAACTAATTTGAATAATCTAGTTCATAATTTTAGAATAACCTAGTTCATAACATCCATAAATTTTCTCGATTTCATAAGAGGTCATATTTCTCATATTTTACAAGAATTTTTATACATATTTGTCCACTGTAGCAAGTTAATCATCCAAATTTTATTTTTATAAATTATCTATTGTAAATACTAATTAGATAATTTATAAAAATGAATCATTAACGCAAATAACAAATTACAAGTTAATACCATATATCATATTTGCTTGTCTACAGTATTATAGCTACTTTAGTTGGATAATGTATCAACACATGATATTCAAGGTTTGGGATCACAACCCCGTCTATACTAATTGTTTCTTATTATTTTTTTAAAATATATCGCCATCAATTAAATAACTTTATTTAATATTTTCATACTTTATAGTGAACGTATAAATTGACTTTTCCTCTATAAGATTCTTAAATACTAGGATTTATTTGGCTGAAAATGCCTAAATTTCTTCAAAAGTTTGTGTATTATGATCCAATATGTTCAACTCTTATTGTTTTCCATAGCTAATGTCAATCAACTAGATCGAAAATAAGACTATGGACTCGGGTGCACAATGAGCATTGTGCACCTGAGCCAAAACGCAAAGACATTGCAAATAAAACACATGCAAAGTCGCAGAAAATGAAATGAATGAACATTCTTTTACCACGCAATGAACATTGGGATGTGTAATATTCATTATTCCTATATAAGTGACTACGTAATTGAAAAAGGCAGAATTATTTTTACAGTGGGAGTAGTACAGGTCCCAAGTTTCTTAAAATTTTGATCTTTTTGCATTGGGAATAGGTCACGTACTATATGCAAACAATGAAAATAAACATTAAATATTATACTACTGAACATCATATACTACTTCACTGAACATCGTATATTATAACAATGACACATGTTATATCAAGCTAGACATGAACTTTAATTTTTGCATTGGGAATAATAGATGTTTGGTTCACATATTTGAAAAATGAGCATTCTGTATTTATTTAATGAACATTTAATATTAATCTAGTGAACATTAAATGTTATGACAATAAATATTAGTTATTATGAAAATGAACACATTTTGTACACAACTATTAAAAAGAACATTATGTACTTCTGTATTGAACATTATATATTATGCGAATGAATATTAAGTATTATAACAATGAGCATTAGTTATTATCAAAATGAACATAAAATATTCATGAAGAAAGTATTGCAAAAATGAACATTATATATTGCAAAAATGAACATTATATACAACTTTAATAAACATTTTGTACAAAGACAATGAATATTAACATATTTCACACGAATTGAACAGAGTGAACATTCTTTACAAGGCAATGAATATTGGGATGCGTAATATTCATTATTTTCCATGTGAAATCATCATCAGTACTTCATATTTTGAGCATTGGGAAAAGAAACACACAAATAACTTTGTAATATATTATTTTTAAATCTGAATTTTTGCATTGGGAATGTACACGCACTGTATACATATTTATTAAAATGAACATTGAACATAACGTTCAAAGACAATGAACATTACGTTCATAGGCAATGAATATTAAGTTCAAAGGCAATGAACATCACGTTCAAAGACAATGGAATTTACGTTCACATGCAATGAACATTATGTTCAAAGGCATTGAACATTACGTGAAAAGACAATGAACATTATGTTCAAAGACACTAAACATACACTTCAAAGACAAAAAAGAAATTATTATTGAGTACTAGAGAACATGTTGCATGAAAAATCAAAATAGTTATGTTGCGTGGGAAATCCATCCGTAATCATTGCACTTATTGAGGGAAAATTTTTGAAACTGCCAATGTTCATTGCCTTATACCCAGATGTGCATTGTCTTTGTTGACGTGTTAAATTGTCTGCGTTTTATGTGTAATATCCGTGCGTTTTATATCGGGTGCACGATACTCACTGTGCACCCGAGTGCAGGGTCTAATTACTGCAACTACATTGGGTGAGTATGGTGGTATTGAGTTAGTTTGAGTGTGTTAAGTATGAGTCTCGTAATACACACTTTGGTAGAAATTTAAGTTATTAAGAAAAAGAAAATAATCCTTAAATTACAATTTACAATTAGAAGAATTAGCAAAAAAATCATCTTTATGACTACATCCCATTAATAGACTCCCTAAAAACAATGTATCATTATTGAAAATAAATATTTTATTTGATTCAATAACTTCGAATTAATTTGTTTTAATTTTTTTAAGATATTGTACGACTTTTATGAATATATTAATTTCATTCAGAATCTCTCATGTACACATAGAATACAATGGTTTTAGTGTGACTAACAAAATTTACCATTCAATACAACAAAATTTTATCTTCAATACAACAAAAATTACGTCTCAATTTTAGTTGATAAAAATTGAGATATATGGTAAAAAAAAAAAATACAAAGTCTATTATATAAAAGTTTTTCCTCAATAAAACAAAAGTTACTCCAACATACAATAATGTCACTCCAAATTAACAAAATTGACTTTATAAGAGTAATTCCAACTTTTTTTATTTATAAGCCAAAAAAAAAAAAATTTTGAAAAATGAGTCACTGTTTAAAATATTTTCAAAAATAAGCCAATTTTAGGTTCGGATAAAAAACGCTGCCTAGGGCAGCGTTTTAGGTGGGACAAAAACGCTACCCAGGGCAGCGTTTTGCATGGGGCTGGGTATTTAGGGAAATTCTGTGCAATTAGGAAAACGCTGCCTGAGGGCAGCGTTTTTCTCTGAGATAGAACGCTGCCCTAGGCAGCGTTTTTACGCGAACTAGAATTTTTTTTTTAAATGCCATAAATTATTTAGACGTATCAAATACATTACATAATTTTCCATCAATACTTAAATACTTATGAATTCAAATATGAATAGACAAATTCTAATAATAAGTATCGAAATAAACACAGATTAGGAAAAAGGTCATAACAAATGATGATGTTTGAAATACAAACTGTATAATGTTTGAAACTAAGTTTTAGTAATAAACATTACAAATTGGTATTAAATTAATGTAATGAAAACTGAATAAGATCTAAGAGTCTGGACCCGGAGTTTGCTCCTCGAAAATGATGTCCAAATGAGGATACGAACTCTGAGTTTGTGTTTGCTGGGTCCAAGGCGGATGGTGTGCAAATGGGGCCTCTGGGGACGTGTACGCCGATGACGAAGACTGACCTTGAGTGTAATGTTGGTGTGACATCTCGATAGCAAGGGTCTCCGTCATAGTGAAGTGTGCAGCGGGGGTGGATGGGTCGCAACTGGAATGTAATGGATACGGCCGAAGTCTGTGAGGCTGCCGTATCCTCTCCATGCTCTCCTGGACGAGACCATACACATGGTCCGCCATGGGAGGACACAAGTCTCTGGAGTTGTGAACGTAGTCACGAATATGCAACAGCTCCTCAGTCTACATGGGAAAGAAGAAATACAAATGATGTTAGTAGTGTACTATATAAATAAATTTTAACAATTAACTTGAATAAAAATCTTACCACGATGTGTAATGGCACTGCTGCAGGAGAGAAATGTGGCGCAGGCGGTCGAAAGAAAGGGCTGATGAACTGTCTGGTGATACGTCGATACCATACCAAGTATGGATCGAAGTAGTCCATAGCTCCCTCAAACGGATCGACCTGGACTACGGACTGTAAACGCCTATCCCACGCGTCGATAAATTGTCGGTGATGGTCCGACCAATCGACTCCAGCCTTTCCACGTCGGTCCACCTTGTGTAAGTCTTCGCTCGTGTCAACAGGTGGGGGAATGACCTGACGCGATCCGTATTGCCGCATAACTCGTGTCGGCAAATGGAACTCAACGCACTCGAAACATACGAGCGGCAAAATGACACGCCACTCGTCCTCTTCACCCTCATCTTCGGGATACGGATCCCATACCATCTGTTTATAAATAACAGTTTAACATTATAATATGACAATAAATCCATTTAAAATATATGTACGAATTACTAATGAGGTGTAGTAGTACCTGTTCATCCGTCATCCTATCTAATAAATCTCGCAGAGAGTTCACCCCAGTCGCGAGGTGAACGCGAGTAAGACGATCGACCAGCCATCTTGTTCCGTATGGCTCTCCATCTCCAGCTCGGCCCGGTTCGACGTAAATGTGAACCTCCTGAGCTCCCTCCTGAGCTCGTCTGCGTCGTGTGGGTATGGCCGGACGATAGACGGTGAGATGCTCCCACGCCCAAAGCTGAGTAATTGAAGTAAATGGAATGAGTATCTAGTATTATAATTCTGTACGATTCACATAAATTAACAAACGAACATGCATACCTGGAGAATGACTAGTGGCCCAGCTATCTCAACTGCTGGCCGACCCCGTCGAACTCGAGAAGCCCGACACATATTCCGGTACAGGTAGGATAGAGCGGCGCTGCCCCAGCTGTAACTGGCTACACTATCCCAAGGGCGGTCGAACAGGTTCAAGTACATAAGCTGCACCTCGTTTCCTGACTTATCCGCGAAGAGTACACAAGAAACGAGGACCCAACAGTACATCTTGGCGTACCTCAAAATATCCATCTCACTGGCGGTCGCAGGCGGGAGATGGGCGAAGGTATCATGCAGCCAAGTGAATCTCACGGTGGACCCCACCACGGCATCATCTGGGGGTGAAACCCCAAACATTCGGAGCATCGTCATGGCGTATGGTGCGGGGCTAGGTCCAGACACTGCCCTACCCGTCACCGGTAGGCGTGTAAGGATGCACACATCCCGTAAAGTGATCGTGGCCTCCCCAACAGGTAGGTGGAAGGTGTGTGTCTCCTGCCTCCACCTCTCAACCAAGGCCGTGACAAGGCCACGGTCGATTCGCAGCGACCGTAGCCTATGGATCCCGTATAGCCCGGCACGTCGAACATACCGGAGGACTCTATCTTCCACAGGCCACTCAAAGGAGTGGTGGCGAGTGTAAAGCGTGGAGGCACCGTCCAATGTTCCATTCCACAACGCATGTGAACGATGCGTCTGCTGCAGTCTGAGAACTGACGGGTCTACTGGGCCTGGTTCCATATCCTGTGAATCTAACATAACAGAGTACAAAATGTGCATAAAATATTCTATATTCGGAAATGTGCATAACATCAAGTAAATAGTGGGAATGTTCATAACATAAAGGAACCTATTACATATTGGTTAACACTCTATACTACTGCACCTATCTCTGCGGACAACTTCTTCTATTATGTCCAACAACATGACAAACACTACATGTGACTCCTCGGTCTGTGTTGTCGTCCATCTCATTTCGTAACCTTCTAGATCGTGGACGACCCCTAGCACGAACTCGAGTCTCATCAGCAATAACTCGGGGTCCTATAAATGCTCTCCACACCGTGTCATCAAGAAGTGGGTGGAATTGAGGCTGGTACGTGCGCATGTATGCCGCACTATGGAAATGCGTATCAACAAATGGTGCCTCGGGCATGTGATACTGACGACACACGGCCAACACATGCGAACAAGGGTAGTGATATATTTGAACCTTGTTACACGTGCATGTCCCGTCAGCGAAACGTACCATGTATCGTTTCCCTCCCTTACGTGCCAACCTTTCACCTCGGCCACTCGTCACCTCGTATACGCCGCTCCCAATGTCATACGGCACTACATTGTGGAATCTGGCCTTACTTCCGTTAACTTCAATCCTCTGCTGTACATGACGAGTATAAGGTTGGTTTGCTGCTACGTGTTCTGCACCCATCTCTCGTTTGTGTACAAACCACTTATTCACTCTGTAGAATGTCAACTCAACAATTGCTGAAACTGGCAGAAATCTAGCTCCCTTAATGACGCCGTTAAACACTTCAGCCATGTTCGTTGTCGCATACCCGTATCTATGTCCTCCATCATAGGCAATCGACCATTTCTCAATTGACATATCTTGGATATATTCAGCTGCTTCAGGAGAGACCTGAGCAATTCGTCTTATGGCTTTGTCGACCTTCGAAGTTTTCCGCTGGAAAGCAGCTCTAATGAATGCTTTCTTCACTAAGGTATTCTTGACGTGGGTATTCAAATTCGAAGCAACATGACGAATGCAGAATCGGTGAAATGCGTCTGGCGGCGTCCATCCACTATGAACATCATTCATAGCCTGAATAATACCAGGGTGACGATCAGATAATACACATAGTCCCCTTCTACTCATAACACGATGTCTGATGCATGCCATGAACCAGCTCCAACTCTCTCCGTTCTCATCCTCGACGAGAGCAAAAGCAATGGGGAATAGTTGATTATTCCCATCAACCCCTATTGCTATAAGCATCTTGCCCATGTATTTTCCATACAAATGCGTACCGTCGATGACAATCAGGGGAAGTGCGTGCTTAAACCCTTCTATACACGGTTTGAATGACCAAAATAACCGCTGGAAGACCCTGTAACCAGGACCCTCTGATTTGTAACACCACTCAACGGCCATCCCAGGATGAGTATCTAGTAGTGCTTGCATAATATGGGGCAACCGTTCATAAGAGGACTCCCAGTTACCGTAGATTTCTGCTATAGCGACTTGCTTACCGTACCATGCTTTCATATACGGTATGGTGTGGTGGAATCGCCCATGCACCATCTCTATACTTTCAATGTGGGATCAGCTCTAACACAATCCTTGACGAAATTGCCGATCAGGGACGCACTCAGATGACGAACTCCCCGGTTCTGACTGCCACTGACACAGGACGCAGCGTGTGGACCTTTGTATGTTGTTATGCACCAAAATGAGAGTAAGGTACTCTTCTGCCTAGCACGTAGTCTCCAACCACATTTATTACTACAAACCAGCTCCAACACACTACTGTTCGACGTTCGACACCAATACGATGTATTTGACGTAAGGCTATACATCTTAACAACTTCAATGAGATCTCTCTTATTAGCGAACTCCATTCCCTTAACAAATTCATTATCAACACCACATGGTGGGCCTGTCATCGTCCAACTGTCGTCCTCTTCATACTCTAACATGCTATTGTAATAAGGAATGTTAGATTCAACTGCAATCTCGTTGGCCTCCGATCCAGTCCCTACTTCTAGCTCTATGTTCAAATGACTGTCATCCTCTTCTTCTAGGTTAACAGGCTCCAAGTCCTCTGCATGTTCTTCCCCCTCCGCTTCCTCATCTACTTCCTCTTCTTCTACTCCTTCCTCGGATTGTCCAGTCCTTTCTCCATAAAGGTAATTTCCAAACCCATCTCTGAGAAGCGTACTGTTTAATGGATTCACCCGAGAAGTAGCTAGACCTGAGCTATCATCGTGAATTTGACTTGTGGATGGAATGATTGAAAATGACTGATGTTGAGATAAGATGTCCATTAAACCAGTATATGATGATGGCAAGGGGACTAGATCGACATATATTTCAATGCCAGATTGTGGATAATTTTGAATACACACCCATAATACTTTAACAGCATAGTCATCAGTCAACGGCAATGCCATACATGTTGACGGCCCAGTGGGATACTTCATTTTCAATTTTAGTTCCACCAATCGTCTATCAAACCCACACAAACTAAAGACCATGTCAACAATATCAGAGAAGCTATTCTCACCACTAATTACGATAGGTCTACACTGTCCACCATCATACCCAACCGTATTATCTTGTTCTATCAATGTTCCACCCCATCGACATAACAATGGGTACACATTGGTATTCATGAAGCCTACAACAACGAAAACTATTCAAAGATATTCAAGAATGTAATAACCTAACCTAATAATCTAACCTTATTTATTAAAATAATCTTAATTAGTTAATTAACTAACCTAGTTAACCTTACCTAATTAACCTAAATTTAAGCACCTAATAAAATAAACTAAATTAACCTAAATATATTAACGTAAGGAAATAAAATAATTTAGTAAACTAGCCCTACGTAATGTACTAACCTAATAAACTAATCTAAATTAATACACTAACCATAATTAATAACCTAACCTAATAATCTAACCTTATTTATTAAAATAATCTTAATTAGTTAATTAACTAACCTAGTTAACCTTACCTAATTAACCTAAATTTAAGCACCTAATAAAATAAACTAAATTAACCTAAATATATTAACGTAAGGAAATAAAATAATTTAGTAAACTAACCCTACTTAATGTACTAACCTAATAAACTAATCTAAATTAATACACTAACCATAACTAATAATCTAACCTTATTTATTAAACTAATCTTAATTAGTTAATTAACTAACCTAGTTAACCTTACCTAATTAACCTAAATTTAAGCACCTAATAAAATAAACTAAATTAACCTAAATATATTAACGTAAGGAAATAAAATAATTTAGTAAACTAACCCTACTTAATGTACTAACCTAATAAACTAATCTAAATTAATACACTAACCATAACTAATAATCTAACCTTATTTATTAAACTAATCTTAATTAGTTAATTAACTAACCTAGTTAACCTTACCTAATTAACCTAAATTTAAGCACCTAATAAAATAAACTAAATTAACCTAAATATATTAACGTAAGGAAATAAAATAATTTAGTAAACTAACCCTACTTAATGTACTAACCTAATAAACTAATCTAAATTAATACACTAACCATAACTAATAATCTAACCTTATTTATTAAACTAATCTTAATTAGTTAATTAACTAACCTAGTTAACCTTACCTAATTAACCTAAATTTAAGCACCTAATAAAATAAACTAAATTAACCTAAATATATTAACGTAAGGAAATAAAATAATTTAGTAAACTAACCCTACTTAATGTACTAACCTAATAAACTAATCTAAATTAATACACTAACCATAACTAATAATCTAACCTTATTTATTAAAATAATCTAGTAAACTAAACTTAATTAATTAACTACTATAATTAACCTTACTTAATTAACCTAAATATACTAACCTAGTAAAATATACTAAATTAACCTAAATATACTAAGTTAATAAAATAAACTAATCTAATCAACAAAACTTCATTAATTAACTAACATAACTAACCTTACTTAATAAGCTAATTTTAATTAATTAACCTTACTTAATTAACTAATCTACGTTAGCCTAAATTAATACACTAAACTAAATTAATTAGGTAATCTACTCTAATAAACTAACCTCTTTCAATAAACTAAATAAAATTAATAAAATAATCTATACTAATTACTAACCTAAATATTACACAAATTTAATTAACTAATCATAATTAATGAACTCACCTAAATTTATATACTAACCTAATTTATGGTTTACTAACCTAAATAAAGGTCCACTTAACCAAATCCATACCAATACCTAAACTAAAATAATAAAACATAAACACTACCAAAATATCATTAAAAAAATAATTACCAAACATAACATATCAAAAATTAATTCACAAAATTAACATAAAAATAATTAATTCAAAAAATTGTAAAAAAATAACATAACACAAACCATAATTTTAAAAAAAAAAAACGAAATAAAAAAAAACATGAATGAATAAATTAAACACATAATAAAAACTTCAAATTACACCAAATAAATTATATACCTTGTGAAATGGAAAGAAATGGAATAATTTGGGAGGAAAATGGAAGATTTTGGGAGGAAAATTCGAAGAGGGGAGGGACGAGCAGCAGCGCGCAGGGAGAAGGAAATGGGGAAGAAGAAGGGAGAAAAAGAAATTATAAACGCAGCTTCAGTAAAATCGCTGCCTTGGGCAGCGATTTTACCCGGACTAAAATCGCTGCCTGGGGCAGCGATTTATTAAGTAGTAAAATCGCTGCCTCGGGCAGCGATTCATTAAAAGCTCTGCACTGATTCCCTGGCTTCCGCAGCACTGACTCTGAAAATATTCTAAAGAAAAACGCTGCCCTTGGCAGCGTTTTTCTTAGACTTGTAACGCTGCCTAGGCAGCGATTTCTTTTGAC
Organism: Dysphania ambrosioides; assembly: GCA_026401315.1. Classification (NCBI taxonomy): domain Eukaryota; kingdom Viridiplantae; phylum Streptophyta; class Magnoliopsida; order Caryophyllales; family Amaranthaceae; genus Dysphania; species Dysphania ambrosioides. Next base: position 25,225,712 of record CM048666.1, read on the forward strand.
CCAGTATTTTTACCCTAAAATCAAGCTCATGCAAGTCGCTGCCCTGGGTAGCGTTTCTTCATCTGGTATAACGCTGTCCATGGCAGCGTTTTTATCCGAACCTAAAATTGGCTTATTTTTGAAAATATTTTAAACAGTGACTCATTTTTCAAATTTTTTTTTTTTGGCTTATAAATAAAAAAAGTTCGAGTAATTCAATATAATATGTGTAAAATTTTTTGGGAATTTTGTTTGGTAAAAAATGGATATAATTGACCATCAGCATATGCCCTTGCAGTGAGCTACAATCTCCTAAATCCTAATGCCCTAGAAATCCAGAACCCTCAGTCTACTTCTAAAACCCCCCAAAAATTTCTAAGAACCCTAGTTTATTCCTAACATCGCCAATTTACCTTAAATTTTGAAACCCTACTTACTTGTCAACCAAATTCGATGAGCAAGTCAATGCAGAACCTATTCAACGACGTTGGAGACAATGACGTGGAGAACATATCCAAGATTGAGGTGAACACCGAGGTCGCGAAGTGGTACGAGTACAACAAGAAGCGCGAAGACTTGCAGAAGTTGGCCGAGTTGGAGAAGAAGGGACTCGCTCCTAACTCGGACGCTGAGTCAGAAACGGAGTCCGAATCAGAGGTTGACGATGATCCACCGCCATTGGTAAACGCGTTGTTAAAGATGAGGAACAAGGACCCGATTTTGAAGCAGCCGGATGCGAAGTTGTTTGGCGATGAAGAGGAGGATGGAGATGAGTGATATGATGATTCAAGGTGATGACGTAGATGATTTGATTAAAGGGAGTATTAACGTGTGCATGGGTCACGTGTAGTTTTCTTCCATTTCATATGAAAGAGTTTTTCTAGGCGTAATTGTTTTTTAAAAACTTTCTAGGCATAATTGGCCATGCTGTCCTATGTCTTGCTGCTGCATATAGAATGATCAGGTAAGCGTTTGTTTGTACTTTTGTTAGATTTTGCAGTCCAGATTTGCTAGTGTCTTTAAACCACTTTGATTATTTTATGTTTCGGTGTTGATAATTCTGAAAAGCTACCTTTTGTTTTCTCCACCTGTTAGAATCTGCAGTCCGGAATTGCAAATATTTGTCCCTTGGTTATCATTAATGGAGCTGTGCATTTTAGGTTGCGATAATGCTTAAAACCTGGGAAGTTTTGAACCTTTTTTATGCTTAAGATGACATGGTTAAAGATCTTGCCTTTTCAAAGATCACAATAAAATCAGTTTCGAGGCTCATAGTTTGGCTTGTTTGAATAATTTGCAGTGATCTTTAAAACAATTATTGGAACACGACTATCAAAGTAAGCAGTTAGCTATGGCCTATGGGTTCATGAACCATGGAGTTTTTGATTAGCACAGGAGTTCTTCTTGGATCATCTTGTTCTTTATTTTAATTTTAAAGTTTCAGTTGCTGTAGTAGTTTAGTGCTCCGAACATCTATGAACTCGAAGAGAAGGGAGATAGATCATTGCCTGGAGCTTGTAATCAGTTTCCTCTTTTGCTATGTATGTTGAACCAGTGCTCTTGGAGCTATGTTTGACACTGAAGTTTTGTCCCTTTTCCCTTGCAAAAATATAGACCCCATTTATATAAGCTCGTACTTCGACCATAATTTGGTCCAATTTTGTATTAAATCATACTGAGAGAATTCCATTTTTTATTTTCAAGTATCTTCATGATTTTTTTTTTGTTGATCTTTTCCTGGTTGTTTTAGTACTGAACAAAGTTTTCTTTATAGTATGCTTACTGCATCGCTGCCTGAGTGAGTTGAAGGGCTGCATAAATTTCTTTTTGCCACGCATTTAAAAGATGTGATGTAGAAGTTTTCTCTTACCCTTCTTTGATGTAGATGCCATTATACGGTTATATTTCCATGATATGGCACTTTTGAGAGATGGACATTCAACAGGAACATACTCTTTTTATTTCCATATTTGGAAGATTTGCCTAAGGCTTTTCCAAACAGATGCTGACAAACAAATCATTCTCTCGGGTTTGTTCACTCTCAGCTTTGCTTTTTCAGCTTTCTGAAAGGGAGGTACTTGTACAAGAAGGCAGATAAAATTTGTTTCAATTGAAAGTGCAGCCTTGCCCCGAACTAATTCTGTTCTCGGTCCATCTCAATACTCAGCAGAAGACGTCTCTGATACAGAGATTCTTCACTACTTGTTGAAAACATGTAAGGGCACTTATAGATGTCCATTACAGTGGCGGTGTCTCTTGTAGCCTTTTATACTGATCTTTTACAAGCTTGTAACGGCGTAATTCTGTGTTTGCTGGCTCAACTCTGCCTTAGCAGCATCTCCCTCGGTCTGCCTGGCCTCTGGCACTATCTAGTCCTCGACTCCTCGGCATTTCAGCACTCAGCAGTGACTCAGTGAGAAAAATGTTTGTTCTCCATCTCTTCAGGACCTGCACGCATTATTTAATTCTTAGTAGTATCTTTCGAAGCTCCTTCACACAAATTTGTCAAACTGATGCTCAATTTAATTGCTTATCCATCTTACCGAGGAACTAAAACAAGGAAACTAAGTAGTTCAATCACCTATATTGAAGCAATGGATGGATAGTGCACCCGGCCCCTGAATGCACCGTGAGCATTGAAGGTTTTAAGCCTTCTGTATTTGTGTGAAAACTGATTAATTTTCATATCTTCATTGTGATGTAAAGGGACAGTGTATATACATGCATATTAGCCTAAAATATCAAGGCTAAGTAAGTAAGGTAATCTCCTATTTTATGCTCTATGATTGTGATCTATTTTGATTGATTCATTGCTCCTAATTATGTGATTTGTTTCCATATTTGCAGAGTCACAATCTTCTATTTTCCTACACTCCCCCTCAAGTTCAGCAATGGGGTCCTCAATGCTTAACTTGCTTAAGACTTTCATAAACTATTTAGTGGGAACTGCCTTTGTTAGGATATCACCCAACTGGTCTTCTGATTTTACAAATGGAATGTCAATGATTTCAGCTTCAAGTTTTTCTTTAATAAAGTGTCTGTCTATTTCTACGTGCTTTGTTCTGTCATGTTGTACTGGATTCTCAGAAATGCTGATAGCTGCTTTGTTATCACAAAAAAGTTCGCATTTCCTTTTTGGTGGATAGCCTAGTTCCGTTAGCAACTTCCTTAGCCATAAGATTTCTGTAATTCCTTTGGCAATACCCCTAAACTCAGCTTCTGCGCTTGAAAGAGCTATTACCTTCTGTTTCTTACTTCTCCAGGTTACAAGATTTCCACCTACAAGTGTGAAATATCCAGAGGTAGATCTCCTGTCTACCTTGTTTCCTCCCCAGTCTGCATCGGTGTAGGTTTTTAGGTCTAAGAGGCCGTTTTTATGAAAGACTATGCCTTTCCCAGCTGTTCCCTTTAGATATCGGACAATTCTTAGCACGGCTTCCATGTGATCATTCTGTGGTTTATGCATAAATTGGCTTACTACTCCAACTGCATATGCTATATCCGGTCTAGTGTGGGAGAGATATATGAGTTTTCCTACTAATCTCTGATATCTTCCTTGATCAGTTGCTTCAGCATTTTTGTCTATTTGGAGACCATGATTCACGATCATAGGGGTGTCTGCTGGTTTGCAATTGACCATACCTATCTCAGCGAGTAAGTCAAGGATATACTTCCTTTGGGATATAAAGATTCCAGTTTTGGATCGTAGAACCTCTATCCCTAGAAAGTATTTTAAATTTCCTAAGTCTTTCATCTCAAACTCCTTGAAGAGTTTTTTCTTTATTTCTGAGATTTCTTCATAATCGCTTCCTGTTAAAATCATGTCATCTACGTAAATGATCAGACACGTTATGAGTTCTCCACAGTTCTTCAAGAACAAAGTATGATCTGAGTTGCTCTGTCGATATCCATATTTTTTCATTGCTTGGGTGAATCTCCCAAACCACGCCCTAGGAGATTGCTTTAACCCATACAATGCTTTCTTCAATCTGCATCCTTCTCCCTTTCTAAAATCCCCCGAGAACCCATGAGGAGCTTCCATATATACTTCTTCCTGTAATTCCCCATGTAAGAAGGCATTTTTAACATCAAACTGATGTAGTGGCCAATCTTTATTTGTAGCTACTGAGAATAGTACCCTTATGGTATCAATTTTAGCAACTGGTGAGAAAGTTTCAAAGTAATCAACACCATAAGTTTGGGTATATCCCTTTGCTACTAATCTAGCTTTATACCTCTCCACAGATCCGTCAGCTCGATATTTTATGGTAAAGACCCATTTACACCCTACATGTTTTTTTCCATGAGGTAGTATACACTTCTCCCATGTCTCGTTCTTCTTAAGAGCTAAAATCTCATCTTCCATCGCCTTTTTCCATTTTCCATTTTCCAGAGCTTTCTCTGCATTTCTTGGGATTTTATCAGAATAAATTATTGTAGTGTAGGCTTTTGCTTCTTTAGATAATCTGTGTTGGACCATCTTTGAAGTTGGATATCTTGCTTGTCTTGGCTCATATTCTGGTTCATACCTCTTTGGTGGTATACCTCTCGTGCTTTGGGGTGGAAGTTTATAAGTTTCTTGAGTTTCTTATATCTGTTGATCCTCGTCCTGAACCATAGGGTTAGTTATCTCAAAATTTAAAACACAAGTGTCTTTAGGGATACTTACCTCAGGAACATCAACAGGTTCAGAAGGTGGGTTTGAGGCTGAGTCTTCAAGACTTACTATGTTTTCAGAAGTGAGCTCGGTGGCATTGTCAACTGGCTCTGTAGGATCTTGACCTGTCACAATTGAGCTAATTGGACTATTTTAACCAACTTAGGAGGTCATTTGATTTCTCCCCCTGACTGCTAAGGTGGTTTTTTGTGTGATAAAAATATTCCGTCTCTATGAAGTCACAATCCATTGAAGTATAAAGACGGGTAGAGGCAGGGTCATAACATCGATAACCTTTTTGATTTTGGCCATATCCCACAAACACACATTGAACTGCACAAGGATCAAGTTTAGTTCATTGTACACGAGGTATATGAACGAAAACAGTGCAACCAAAAACCCGGGGTGGAAGGATAGGGGTGGTAAAGGATGGATTATGTTTAGCGAGTGCGTTGATTGGTGTCTGGAATTGAAGGATCTTTGTAGGGAGTCGGTTGGAGAGGTAAGTAGCAGTTGCAAGTGCTTCAGGCCAAAAAGATCTCGGGACTTTAGATTCAATCATCATTGCACGGGTAATTTCGAGCAAGGTCCTATTTTTCCGTTCGGCTGTTCCATTTTGTTGTGGGGTATGGGGGCATGTGGTCTGATGAATTAAACCCTTGCTCGTAGTAAACTGCTTCATGTTAGAATTGATAAATTCACCACCATTATCAGTTCGGAGAACCTTGATTTGCATCTGAAACTGTGTTTTAATCAAGGCATAGAAAGAGACAAATTTTTCGAATACCTCCGATTTCTTTTTCAGGAAATAAACCCAAGTCATCCTGGTGCAATCATCAATAAAAGTAACAAAATATGCAAAACCATTGCATCCAATTACTGGGGCCGGGCCCCAAACATCAGCATGAATTAAGTCAAAAGGGTTGTTTGTCCTAGTATTATTAGGTCTAAAGGGTTGTATGTGACTCTTTGCTTGAATACACGTGTCACAGACAAAGTTTTTATTATTCTTGGAAAAAGCTGGAAATAAGTAATCTAATTACCCGGGAGAGGGATGTCCTAAGCGTCGGTGCCATAGCCACAATTGTCGATCTGTAGTTCCATGAGCCAGCATTACTTTGCCCTGTTGGGCCACTTCATCAACATAGTAAAGTCCATCTTTCTTAGTACCACGCCCAACTATCTTCCCTGTTTGAGTTTCCTGGATAAGAAAAAAATGAGGATGAATTAATACATTGCAATTCAACTCTTTTGTTATCTGACTAACAGATAAGAGTTTATGAGATAAATCAGGGACAAAGAGACAATTGGTAAGATTTATATTCGAAGAAATTCGAATATTTCCACGGCCATCGACCCGATATAATTCACCATTCGCCATTTGGATTTGGGTATGTTTTGTTTTGTCGATTGTCGTAAAATCCGAAATTTCATGGGTCATTGTATCCGATGCTCCACTGTCGAGGACCCAATGTGTATGCCTTGGTTCGGTTTTTGTGATGAGGCCTTGTTTTAATTTAGTTTTGGGTTCTGGGCTTGCTTCAAATAGGGGCCCAAACTTGTTATAAGAGAGGAGAGTTGGGCGGTGCATTAAGGGAGGAGGCTCATTGTGTTTTAGGGTTAGAAACCCTAGTTTCCCTTTACCTGTTTCGCCTCTTATGGCTGCTGCTCCTGTTGTGGCTCCCTGCCTCCTTACGGCATCTTCCTCCTTGCTTTCTCTCTCAACTTGCTCACCCTCCTTCCTGGCCATGTTCGCCCTTATGCTTGGTTTGTTCCCCTGCGTCTTACTGTCGGGCCACCAGTCTGGGTACCCGATCAGTTTGAAGCAGCCCTCCTTCGTGTGTTTCAAGCCTCCACAATAGGAGCACTTGAGGTGGGTTCGGTCGTCTTCTCGCCGGAGTGATGAGCTACGTCCTGACCGGTTCCGAGCAACTGACAGACCGCTTCCAATTCCTCCATTGTTGTGCTCTTGTGGCGGGTTTTCGGTGACCATGATGTTTCGACGAGCCACCTCCCTCCTTATGGTGGAGTAGGCTTCCTCCACGGTGGGTAAGTTGTCCCGGTTCAGTAAGTCACGCCTATCCTTATCAAATGTCTCATTTAGCCCGGCCAAGAATTGATATACTCTGTGTCTTTGATTTATCTCGTTGAATGTGGTTTTGTCTTTTGAGCATTCCATGGGGTTGGGGACTCTCCTGTCGATTTCCTTCCAGAGAGCCACCAACTTCCCATAGAACATTTCGACCGAGTCTGATCCTTGCTTAAGAGTATTTGCCCTTGTTGTGAGATCGTATACCTGTAAACCGTCCCTCCCACTAGTGAATAATGCCTCCAAGCCTCGCCATAGTTCTCTGGCATTCGGATAGTCTAGAAACTGATTAACCAGTCCCTGTTCAATATTTTCCAGAATCCATGTCATAACAATGGAGTCTTGTTGGACCCATTTATTATACCTAGGGTTGTCGTGGGATGGTGGGGAGGCAGTGATGTGATTGAGCCTCCCCCTTCCACTGATTGCCAGGTTCATAAATTTGGCCCAACTTGTGAAGTTGTTATGGTTTAGTTTTTCTGGGAGATGAATAGATTGATGGTTTGTGTTTTCTGGGAGCAGTTTGTTGTTGTTTAGCTTTTGTAGAAGCTGCCACAGCTGCTCTACAGAAGCCATATCTTCAGTTTGGTTTTTTCTGAGGCTGATGAATGATTGTCATCATCCATGGTTCTTTCTGGTAAGTTGAATGGTAAATGATGAGAGGATTAATCTCCTTGCTCTGATACCATGAAGGTTTTGAGCCTTCTGTATTTGTGTGGAAACTGATTAATTTTCATATCTTCATTGTGATGTAAAGGGACAGTATATATACATGCATATTAGCCTAAAATATCAAGGCTAAGTAAGTAAGGTAATCTCCTATTTTATGCTCTATGATTGTGATCTATTTTGATTGATTCATTGCTCCTAATTATGTGATTTGTTTCCATATTTGCAGAGTCACAATCTTCTATTTTCCTACAAGCATGGTGCACTACGTACATGAAAAATATACGTAGTACATATGTCAATTATGTGGAAGATAAAATGAACATTCCATATAACTGACATGTGTACTTCCATGTACGTGATATACATTTTCTATGTACGTGATGTACATTTTCTATGTACGTAATGTACATTATTTGGATGCGGGTGCACCAAGAGCATAGTACACCCGAGTACACCTTCGAATTTGCGGTGTCGAAGATAGGGATTTTTGAACTTTTACTTGAGACAAGATCCTGTATACGTGCTTTTTGTCCAAAACAGACAGAAGTAATTATCTCAAAGGTTGATTTAATGTGATTCAGCGTGATTAATATACATCCATACTTTATATAATACACTCATCGATCGTTGTATACCGCACTTACATGGATCATAGAAAACGACCACTTGTCCTACAGTAGGCAATTATGTCAACTTTAGTAGGCAGAATTTATAGTGGAAAACAAAGAAAAGTTGGAATACTCAAAATACTCATGTACACAGTTTTTTCTTCATCTTATCGGAGACTTAATGTATCCTTGTCCATAGTGTATCTTTCCTAGTCCAAGCTCCCCTCCACTATTTTCAGCCTTTTATCTCTTGCTACAAATACTAAATCAACTCCAAATATACCCTTGTACCCAAACTGTAAACTGCTCCTAATCTAGCTTGATCGCCATAAGAAGAGAGGTGGAAAATGACTTCTACCATAAACCTGCGTACAATGAGTTTTCTGATAATCTTTGGTAAGTAAAACACATGCATACATACCATATTATTCATGTTGCTACTACAGCTCTACCAATGAGACAATTTATTTTAGTTGGAGGAAGTTCGATTTAGCCTATCTTTTCTCGCATTATATAATCAATTAATCATGTAAAGTTATGAATTGTGATATGTAATATGTAGGTATGATAATATTGATTAACCAGACCAATAATCAAAGTTGGGGAGTGGAAGGATGTCCTCTGTATTGTTTAGACGTGGCGTATATGAGCTGCCCTTCATCTGGAAGCCAGCAACTCCCTGGACGATGCAATTGCTGCTTAGCACCGAAGGGTTGCACTCTTCACCTTTCTGATGGTGGTTTGGTCCATTGCTAGCTCCTTTCAACTTGGCTATACCATAGCTCAGTGAAGTTGTATCGACTAATAACTCTTACACAACAAATCTGGCTCTTTCTCTATGTTGATAATGTCATAATTTTGGTTCAGACTACATATATATACAAATATGTTGTATATTTTATTGGTTTTGCTGAAATTAATGAATGTCGTCTTAAAATATGAATTTGGAAATCATTGTGTATGAGTTTCCCATCTAGATTAGATGATTAATCATTTGTCTTTTGTGGTGCTATAAAACATAAAAACGCCGTTGCCGGGGATCGAACCCGGGTCACCCGCGTGACAGGCGGGAATACTTACCACTATACTACAACGACCTTTGTTGCATTTTACAGACCAAGTTGATAGACACTGTCAATAGTTCCAAGTTAATGTTGCAAGCCTCAGCTTGAAAGGGAAGCTTAATGTGTTCTATTTACCATTTCACCAGCAGGTAAAAAAATGATTGAGTTAATCTCACATAATACGAGGTGACTCCGATTTTGTTATTATTTCATAACATTATTATTCCATCCGTCACATTTTAAATGCATCTCAATGTAAATTTTATAAATATTATTGTTTTTATAATTTTTTGTCTTATAAATTCAGAGAAAAGACGCCTTAAATTATATCTTAAAAATCGTAAAAAGTCAAATGTAACAAATTAAATTGGGAAGGAGGTATTATATAGCTCAACAAGAATTTGTCATGAAAATTAGTAGTTCGATCTCTTAACTAGCTACGGAGTACTTAGTGAGTAGTATGATGGCCTTATGATGTCCAGTTGCCAAACACAAACTACATACATATCGTAGATAGTTATACAATTGACAAGCCACAAATTTGCAAACAGAAGTTATAATTCCACGACTAAAGCCAGTCACAGCCTAGTTAGCTAGCTGCCTAGCTATAACGCCAATAATGCTATATAAGAGTTAAAAAGATGATTGCAAGATCAAACCATAATAGTTAGATGACGTGAAAGCCGTTTAGAGAGTATATATAACGTAAATGTCATTGTTCTACCTTCTCATAGCAGGCCAAGTTTAAGACTATATTGATATAAAGAGTTTTATATTTGCTGAATTGTATATATTTTTGTATATCAGAATTCTGTACAAAGCATGCGTATATATACTATGAGCCTAACAATATTTTCCTTGATTTTAGGAGGATAAAGATGCAATTGTTATACTTATCTTATGTTTATTCTATCTTATTTTGTTATCATCCTTAAATCTGTAATCTAATCCTCATCTTTCTACACTACCCCTTAAGTTGGTTGTGAGATTTTCAATACCCAACTTACACAATACATTTTCAAACGCAATAACTCCAACTGCTTTTGTTAGAATATATGTCATCTGATCATTTGAACGAACAAATGGAAGACTGATTATTCCGGACTCCAAATTATCCTTACTAAAGTGTCTGTCCCCCTCAACATGCTTGGTCTGATCATGCTGGACGGGACTCTCTGAGATACTAGTAGTTGTCTTGTTGTCCAAAAAATCTCACAGCTTGTCTTCGGAGAGAATCCAAGTTCTGTAAGAAGCTTCCTAAGCCAGAGAACCTCCTTAATTCCTTTTGCAATCCCTCGAAATTCGGTTTCGGCACTTGACATGGCGACTGCTTTTTGTTTCTTACTCCTCCAATTTACCAGATTCCCCCCAACAAGGGTGAAATAGCCTGAAGTGGATTTTCTACTATCCCGGTCACCTGCCCAATCTGCATTAGTATAAGCTTAGAGTGTTAAGTGGGCGTTTTTCCTAAACATAACTCCTTTGCCTGGTGATCCTTTCAGGAATCTCATAATTCTGTAGACTGCATCCATGTGTTGGACTTGAGGTTTTTGCATGAACCTACTTACTACTCCGACTTCGTATGCAATATATGGTCGAGTATGTGATAGATAAATGAGTTTGCCCACAAGTCTCTAGTACTTTTCTTGATCTACTATACCCACATCTTCATCAATCCGTAGCCCATGATTCACTATCATCTGTGTATCTGCTGTTTTACAGTCTATCATACCAACCTCCGTCAACAGATCTAGGATATACTTCTTTTGGAAAATAAAGATTCCTTATTTTGACCGAAGAACTTCAATCCCAAGGAAGTATTTGAGATGTCCTAAATCCTTCATCTCAAACTCTCGAGACAGATTATCCTTTAATAACCCAATTTCCTCCTTATCATCTCCAGTAATGATCATGTCATCAACTTAGATAATAAGACAAGTAATGAAATTGCCTCGTTTCTTTAGGAATAATGTATGATCTAAATTGCTCGGTTTATATCCAAACCTCTTCATAGCCATCGTAAACCTCCCAAACCACGCTCTTAGGGACTGTTTCAACCCATATAATGCCTTTTTAAGTTTGCATCCTTCTCCTCTCATAAACCCTTTTGAAAAACCAAGGGCAGAATCAATATATTTTTCTTAGTTATCACTTTATGTGAAAAAGCATTCTTCGCATCAAACTAATGTAGCAGCCAATCGTTATTTGCTGCTACTGAGAAGAGTACCCTAACAGTATCAATCTTTCCTAACGGCAAGAAAGTCCAAGAGTAGTTGATCCCATACACTTGTGTATATCCTCTAGCCACAAGTCTTACTTTATACCTTTCAATACTCCCATCAGCTTTATACTTGATATTGAACACCCATCTACATCCCACTACCTTCTTTCCTTTCGGGAACAATCACTTATCCTAAGTTTCATTCTTCTCAAGAGCTTTGATCTCTTCTTGCATAGCTGCCTTCCAGAATTCGTTCTTGAAAGCTTCTTCAACTGTCTTTGGTGTAGTATCTAAATACATACTAGTGTTAAAGGCTAGGGGACTTCTAACAGGTTTTTGGAACCAAGGTTAATCTTTGCACCTCATATTCTAGGTTATATCTCTTTAGAGGAACTCCCCTCGTACTTCTCTGAGGTAATTGATACCTAGATTTCTCCAATGGATCTGTATCATTACCATTTTACTGCAAGTTAGGGTTAGTAACGATAGCCTTAACTATGTCATAATTACTTTCCGGGTTCACTTCTTCTAGAAGATCCTCAAACATAGTAGGAATAGCCTGAGGAGGTGGCTGCACTATAATAGGGACAGACTTGGTGATATTGCCTACTTGCTCTTTTGGACCTGTTCTAAATGAATGAGCCAACTTATACTCTCAGTCCCTGTCTCCCCCTGACGTCTAAGGTGGGAATAGAAGTATGTTGTCTCAAAGAAGTCACAATCCATAGTGGTGTACGTACGATTTGTGACAGGATCAAGACACATATAACCTTTGATTCACCCTATAGCCCACAATGATACACGTGACAACTCTAGCCTGTAACTTGGTTTGATTCGTGCTAAGGAGGTGGAACTCCTAGCTCAAACATCATTTCCCTGGCTATTTCAAGTAAGGTTTGTTTTTTCTGCTCAGCTACCCTATTTTGTTGCTGAGTGTCGGGACAAGTTGTCTGATGGATAAGACCATGGGTAAAGAAAAAATATTTCATGTTAATGTTCATATGTTCCTCTCCATTATCAATTCTAAGGACCTTGATTTGAGTATAAATTGAGTACAAATCATGGTGTAAAAGTTCACAAATATATTAAATACCTCAAATTCCTGATTCATAAAATATATCCAACTAATACGAGTGCAATCATCAATAAACAACACATATTATGCCGCCATGGGATATAGAATTAGGTGTTGGACCCCAAACATCAGAATTAACTAACATAAATGGTTTTTCAATATGATTTGCAAGAAGAGTAAAAGTTTTTCTGACTTTTAGCTAATACACACGCTTCACAGTTTAACTTTATTTTTGAATTTCTAAGAGAAGGAAAAAGATGTTCTAAATATAGTAAGGATGGATGACCAAAGCGGCGATGCCACATCCAACATTGTTGTTCTACTAACCCGCAAGCAAGATGCATTACCATGTTGAGACACCTTATCCAAATAGTACATGCCACTGACTTAGTACCATGCCTAATAATAGTCTTTGTTTGAAATCAAGCAACCATCATATTCCATTATAACACATCATTGTTGTTCTTTTGTTAACTGACAAACATAAAGTAATTTATGAGATAAATTAGGAACAAGAAGACAATTTTTTAAGGTGATTTGGAAATAATACAACAGTCTCGGCTTTTTCAACCTGAATAACTTCCCCATTTGCAGTTTGTATGAGGGTTTTATGTGGAGTGGAAAAAGAGATAAAATCACATGGGTCGTAGGTCGTTGTGTCAGTGGCTCCGCAATCTAGTACCCATTTTTTTATTATTCCAAATCAGATTACACTCCTCGAGATTTGTTTTGCATAATGGGCTGATGACATTAGTTTGGGCTGACTCGTGTGTCACATGGTTAGGCTCACACCTAGATCTCACTTCACTCGGGTATCTAGGGTAGGAGTTAAAAGGGGCTTTATGGTTTTGTCGCCTTATTTCCCAAAACTCTCCCCGCTGCTCACCTTCAGCCTCCTCCCTTTCTCCTTCCCCACATCTAGGGTTTGTGTCTACCTCAATGAATTCACCGGCTCTGGTTCTTGCTTTTTTGGACCCATCACTTTTAGAGCGTTTCCCGTCTGATTTCCTTCTAGATCTCTTTGTCCCTCCGATTTTCTCTTGTCGGTGGTTGGGGTTTGATCAAGATGTCGTGTCTGTCTCTTCTACGGTTGGTAAGGGTACTTTGATCAGGATGTCGTGTCTGTCTTGGTCATATGTGTTGTTTATTCCTGATAAGAACTGATACACCTTGTTTCTTTGCATGATTTCATTATAAATTGTTATATCCTCGGTGTGTTTCATGGGATTTGGTACCCGTCAATCTATTTCTTTCCAAACGGTTACCAATTTCCAGTAGAATACTTCCATTGTGTCGTTTCCTTGCTTCATGGTGTTTACTTTTACTGTCAAGTGATAAATCTGTAGCCCAACTTGTCCGCTGCTAAATGACGTTCAATTCCGTGCCATAGGTCCTTTGTCGTCGGATAATCAAAGAATTGATGGACTAGATCGGACTCGATATTTTCTATGATACACGAGAAAACTATCAAGTCCTATTGAGCCCATGTTTCATAGCTTAGGTCGTTAGTTGTCGGTGGGGAGGCGATGACATGATGGAGCCTACCTTGCCCACTGATGGCCAAGTGCATGAGTTTGGCCCATTTTGTATAGTTTATGTGATTGAGTTTTTCACTCAAATTCACGTCTTGGTTATTAGTCTCTAAACCAGTTTTGTTGGATTTTAACTGTTGTAGCAGTTGCCACAGCTAGTTTATTATGACTGGTAATCCAATCGCCACTTTGTTCAGGTTTGTTTTGTCGTCTGACTTCTCAGGTAAGGGTTATGGTAAAGGATGAAGTTTTAATTGAAAGAGTGTTTTCCCAGAAAAAACACATTTGGCTTCTGATACCATAAAAAGTTTTATAATTGCTAAATTGAATATATTTTTGTATATCAGAATTCTATACAAAGCATGCATATATATACTATGAGTCTAACAATATCTTCTTTGATTTCAAGAGGATAAAGATGCAAAGAACTCAACTACTGTTTATCTTATGTTTATTCTATCTTATTTTGTTATTATCCTTGAATATGTAATCTAATCTTGATCTTTCTACATGATAGACTAATTAAGGAATTTTTTATCCTTTTATTGTCAAATGCATCCAAGAGTTGCATACTCCCTTTATCTTACATAAATATAAACTGTCTATATATAATATTATTTTATATTCTAAATTCGTATATTGTCATATACATAATGTTATAGACACAATGAATATTTATTCTTCTCCCTTTCTTCTTATTTTTTTCCCATCTATAAATTACGTTGTTCTCATTTGAAATACTTCTATTTTGGTTTAATATCGTGATTGGGTAGAAAAGTTTTGCTATGATCACTATCTGTGTGATATGTAGCGCATTAGTTAATTTTTAATTGTTTAATGTCATGAATTTTAGAAATTTCACTTCTTATTTAGTATTCAACCCACTTACATAAATTTTTTAAAATAGAATCTAATCTTATTTTTAAATTAATTTAAACTTATTTTTATAAAGTTTTAATGATATTCAATATTATCTTAATTTTCTCTCACACTTTTAATAAGAAGAAAAAATAATGGATAAAATATAACTAATTTCAATTTTATTTTAGAGTGACGGTGTACATTGAATCCCGAAACTATTTTTTTAAAATACTAGCCCTTTAGCATGACACGTATCAAACTTGGTTACACGTCGTGGGACCTTGTTCGTCTATTTAGAATCTTTTTTTTTTTTTTTTGGGCAAGAATCTTTACTTCTACGTACTACTCGATCATGTGCTGTGTTTGCGTGGAACAAATATAGAAAGGCACGCTTCCCTATACTTTCTTGTCTTCATGCCCTCAAAATGCCAACACTATTGGAAGTAAGACACGTTGATCAATCAAGCCACTATCTATTTATATGAATATTACCCCCAATTATTAGTACCTCCAATATATTATATATAGATGTCCGTCATTAAATAACTCAAGTCATTTAATCAACCATACAAATAAATAAATAAAAAACATTGAAAGCATACTAAAAACTTTGCTTTACCTTCAAAAACACATCAAGGAAAGATGAGCAGCGGAAGAACATGGATAGTAGCAGCAAGCATAGCAGCAGTTGAGGCCATAAAAGATCAAAAGTGTACAAGGTGGAACTACCCAATAATCAAATGACTTCAAGAACACGCCAAGCAAAACATCCGATATTCAACTGTGAAATCCACTAACAGCATGATTAGTAGGGATGACAAGTTGAACCAATCCGATGAATCCCTTAAGAATGTTATGTATTTAAACTGTTGGGGTCCAACTTGATCTGCAGAATTGCGGGTATTTTGTTACTAAGGATAAATACTTAATTTGTACATTAATTCTACTTAAAATTCATCGTTGACTTCTGTTTCCAATGAGAATCCCATGTTTTCGATCTATGTAGAGTAAATCTATATAAATTAAACTCATCTGTTTCTGGAAGCAAGTATTCCGTTGAAAGTACCGGTGCCTCATTACTCATGCAAAAGGAAAAGAGTACGTAGTTGTACACAAGAGCTAGTGGATCTAGGAGTCAATAATGTTCTTTTGTTAAACGAAAGATTCCTCACATCTTTAATTTCTAGTTGATTTTGTTTAGGAAAAGCATATACGATTCCTCATTGTATAGGTCTCTACCAATATAATATAATGGGTCCTAGGGATATGAAGAAAAGTATATACATACTTTCGTCCAGTCCGGATTAGAGGAGGGTGCATACATATATGTCTATATATATCATGAGATCGATATATATCAAGGGATTTATTTACGAGGTCATTAATTACACTTGATTCCACATTTATTACTGTCAGAGATCCTAACCCGTTAGATCCTCCAATGACCAATTAGACATCCGAAATATGTATAACTAAGTATATGTTGGTAGAATGGTAGTTGTGATATGTGAAGTTGATATGAGAACGTCCACTATAAGTTTCACCTACAAACCAAGGTATTGGATAAATCAAATAACCAATATCTAGGTATGTTTCTACATGACAATTTGGCTCCCAAAATCATAATAGAGAAAACGATAGTGGAGCAAGAAGAGCAAGCTTCATTCACCGAGATTGAGGAATTATCAAGTCTAGGAACCTTAATTCAAGAAAACAGAATTGAAAGAGGTACTCGATCAGATCAGTCAAAAACTATTTACCAAATACGGCCATAAAAATCAAATTCTAAAAGGTAATTATGGCTATAGGACCAAATATTATCAACTAACCGAGCAAAAGGCTAGTTTGGATCCATCAAATTAGGAGAAAAACTTGCTCAAACAACAACTTTTCATTCAAGAAAATTTCCAAAAAAACACATGGAACTGAAATTGCAAGTGACACTACAGCTTGAAAAACTACTTCCGGATGCTAAGATTAGCATGTTTGTGTAAACGAGTTCTTGAAGGAGTGTCAGAATTTGGTTTACACGGCTATGCCAACAAATTAATTAAACGTACTTTTAAAATTTTTAAAAAATGTGTACGGAGTAACTTGTTTGTTTGATGCTTTTACAGTTTTACCCATGCAAATGCTTAGTTGTTCTTTACTTTTACGGAATGTATTTTCAATAATAATTCTGTATTTTTATTTATAGAGTAAATTTTACTATAAATTTTTATCTTATTATAATAAATAATATATGAAAATAAAATTTTATTTGATCATCTCAGTATAAATTTTTTAAATATTAAATTATTATAATTTTTATCATACCGTTTAGAATTAAAAATATTTTAATTCCTTTTTAAAATACTAGTAATATGTTAAACAGATAAAAAAAAAATTGGGAAACAATTTTATATTTAATTTTTCAAATATGGACAAGTACAAAATTGACTTGGACCAAACTCTGAGGCAAAAAGGTATACAGACATGAGACACACCACCCATCCCTTTGTTTACATCAGTGCATGGGTATGGCGTTGCTCCTCGTGACAATGATATGGGGGAGGCAACCCTTTGTAATGGCTACTATTATGAAACAAAGACACGTCCATATACTATTAACTTACGTTGAATGACTCATCCAGTCATACTCTATGCTGCCAATCACGCTCCCTCCGTACCAAAAAAATCTCAAAACCCTCGTGAATTCCATCACCTTGTCCCCTACGCAACCAATAATAATCCACCTTAATACTCCTATTGATTACCACTACTTCCAATCCACTATCATTCATCAATCGTTAGTTCATTCAACAAAACTCATATATAAAACTGGCACTCACTCCTCTAATTAAACTTCGATCTTAATTTCAAGTAACTAAATTTAAAGAGATGATTTCAAGAAGTTTGGATAACTTACCATTAGAAATTTTGAACATTTTTAATACGGAGTAATCCATATATTGTAGGCAAAATATACGTAACTTTTCTATTAATTAGATTTGGAGGGAAAAAAATACAAAGATATCTCTCTATATATATTATTCACAACCCTTAACACCTCTTTATAAAATTTATTGAAGGTTGGATATAGGGATTGAATTTAAAAGCTTAAAATTTATAGGCTTTTCAAAACTATATAAACCACCTGATACTAAACAATAATCCTAAGTAGAGTAACTAATATAAACATTTGTTTAATTTAGTAAGATTATATATTAATCCTAAGCCTTTCTTTATATTTGGGATTCTAAATATAGTGACTATTTTCTTAAAATATACATCTTATAAGGGTGTATGATATGAATTTATATCAGATATATTAGTACATATATGGATTGAGGTGATGGTAACTTGATTTTCTAATACTACATTTTTTAATAGTTAACATTATTTAGGGTTTTTAGAAGATTTTTGGTTAAGAAGGTGATCGGAAATTGTCCGACTTCTTTTCTAATAGTACAATTTTATTTTATAATAAAACTTTAATTTTACATAATCCATTTAAAACTTGATTTAAGTGTTATAACTCATGTTCTATATATTGTGAGAATTTTCCTACTCATATTTGTCTTATAGCAAGTTTGCAACCCATCTTAGTTATCTACAAAGAAGACAAATGCTTCAATTTATGCAGTTAATGTTCTAATAATAGTAAATCCAAATATGAGATTTCCCCACGTGATCTCACCTTATCCAAACTTGTGCTGCTTCTCCAAATTCAATGAACCTATTTGGCAGCATCCGTGTGCTCACTTTCACTCTAAACTGTCCCTTACTATTTGGGGGTACCCTACCTTCCCCCCGTCTTCCAAATAAACCAGGGGCTAACTTCCTTCGAGGAAACTTTATTTTTGAGCCAAAAAAATTAAAAAATTCAAAAAATAAGCTACTGTTTAAAATAATTTCAAAAATAAGTCAATTTAGGTTCGGAAATAAAACGCTACCCAAGGCAGCGTTTTAGTTTGAAAAAAAACACTACCCAGGGCATCGTTTTGCATAGGGCTGGGTTTTAGGGTGAATTATGGGTCAGGGAAAAACGCTGCCACGCTGCCCAGGGTAGCGTTTTAGGTAAAAGAAAAACGCTGCCCAGGGCAGCGTTTATTCTAAGGACCAGTTTTTTTTTTTTTAGTTTTTTTTTTAAGAAAAACGCTGTCTTGGACAGCGTTTTCTCCTAAAGAAATACGTTGCCTAAGACAGCGTTTTTTTTCTGACCTATAACGCTGCCCAGGGCAGCATTTTCATATGACCCAAAATTTCCATCAAAATTCAGCCCCATGCAAAACGCTGCCCAGGGCAGCGTTTTTTTATTAGGTATAACGCTGCCCGAGAGAGTGTTTTTAGTCCGACCCTAAATTCGGCTTATTTTTGAAAATAGTTTGAACAATAGCTTATTTTTCAAATTTTTTTTTAAAAAAAGCTTAAAAATAAAAAAAAATTCAACTTCCTTCTGTATTTACCATAACAGCCAACAAATCATCCTTCAAATTTACTCCTCACTACTCCTATATAAAGCTCAGCTAACCCCTTCATCCATCTCTCAAGCATCAAACTTTCACTTAAATCAACCAACCATCTTCCAAAATATTCCAAATTTGTGAACTTTACTATTCCAACTTTCTAATTAAGATATGAGTTCAGTAAAAAGCAGAGCATGGATGATAGTGGCAGCAGTGGAAGGGATGAAAGATCAAGGATATGCAAGGTGGAATTATACTATAAAGTCTGTTCATCAACATGCCAAGAATAATATTAGATCCTATTCTCAAGCTAAGAAGCTATCCAGTTCATCTTCTAATGTAATTTCCAAGAACTTTAGGGATGAGAAATTGAAAGAATCTGAGGAATCTCTTAGGAAAGTCATGTTCTTGAGCTGCTGGGGCCCTAATTAGTCTATTCTTGTTATAATTATTTTGGTTGTAGCCGCGGAGCCAAAAAGCAATGATGTGTACGAGTCTTTATGACTTGTCTAGTTGTATTGATTGTATATACATCTTTCATCAAATTCTTTGTTGTCGTACTTCAAATTTAAATGGGTTTCCCTGTTTCTGTCGCACAACCAACTCATGCACAAAGCTATGGGAAGAATAAAACATTAGGCCTAACGTCAGTACGTAACCAATTAATATTAATTTTACCAACACATGCATTAGGATGATTTCCTATTGTAGATCCAGTTACGCTAAAGCTATCACTTATCATTGGGGTTTCTAATTTGGCCATAACATTGGAGCTAATCAAGCATAAGCGGCTAAGAATTGGATACCACAGCTTCAAGGACGACTTTCATCAACTCAGGTTGAACTAGCAATCAAATCGGAATGAGTTGTCTCCAATAAGACCGCATATCTACTAGGGCTTGTTTAAGAACCTTGGAACAAAAATTAGAGAATCTTACTAAAGATGATTCAGGTCGTGAAGGTATAGATAGAGACTTTCCTAATTTATACCTGATATAAATTATACGAGTATATTAAAAATATCATATATAGGTATTGTTATATCAGATATAATTATTATTATATTAGATATATACATTGTCATATTAAATATAGAAATACAGAGATATAAATATAGAGAAAAACACATATCAGATATGAACATTATGATATAGAAATAAAATTACAAAAATACCCCTTAATATATTTGTATATATATATATGAATTGTTTAAGGTGGAAAAGCCCGAAGAACGAGTTTGTTCGAATTAAGGTTGAGGCATTGAATGGCAAGTTTAACTTGTAAGCCACGGAAAAGAGGAATAAGGAGCTTAAAGAACAACTTTTAACACGACGAAAGTTAGAAATGGATGTAGAAATAAAGTTGCAAAAGGCAATGGAGATTTTAAAACAAGTGATCTACGAAGGACCTAAGTGTTATCTACAAAATTAAAAAAGATTAGAAGCGTCTTATAAAGGGGAAAGTTGAGCTCAAAGAACGATTTTTATCACAAGAAATGTTTCAAGAAGACGTGGAAATGAAATAATTGGAGCATACTATGAACCTCGAAATACAACTTTCAGACACTAACATTGAGCTGTTATCAGTGAAGAGTGATTATATGAAGCCTTGAAAAAGGAGGAAAATATGCTTCAAGAACAACTTCAAAGTTATGAGAAGTTTCATGAAGAAATGGAAATGAAATTGCAAAGGGTAATTAATACGCCTAGGATTATCTTTAAATTAGCTTGTAGAAAAGATAATCACTGATCCTATAAATCAGGGAATTAGCTTGGTAGAGGGCATTGACTACAATGAAACCTTTGCCCCCATCACCAAGATGGTCACAGTTCAAGTTTTTCTGGTTGTTGCCGCGGTCAAGAATTGGGAATTGCACCAGATGGATGTTCACAATATTTTTCTTCACGGTGATCTCAATGAAGCTGTGTATATGAAGCTGCCTCCTGGTATCGATGTGGCGACTCCAAGTCTGGTATGTCAACTGAAGAAATCGTTGTATGGACTTAAATAGACTCCTCGTTGTTGGTTTGCAAAATTGGCCGCATCCTTGAAGACTTACGTATTGTTCAACTTAACTTGTCGATTGATTACAAGTTGGCTCATTTTTCTTAGTGATTCTCCTATGACATGGTCACTAAGCTAAGAAACAACACACTGTCTTTCGTTAACAAAAAAAACACTCGTCGATCAAAAAACTCATTATATGCTGCGATTTTTGAAAAACCACAACATATATATCTAATAATTGCTGCTATTTTTCCAAAAAACCGTAGCACATAATGATAAAAAAAATTATTTTTTTATTTTTTTGAAATATATGCTGCGGTTTTTTGGGAAAATCACATCATTTGTTGTTTTAAATGCTGCATCTACAAAACCGTAGCATTTTTTGTTTTTCCATGTGTTTTGCCTATAAGTATATCAAATCAATAATTGTAGCATTTAAAGCTAGAAAACCGCAGCATATAGACAATTCTTTACTAGTGCGGGTTTGGAAGCTTTTAAAAACCAAGAACGGAGGTTAAAGTAACAACTTTCAAGCATCGTAAAGCATCAGTAAGACACGGATATATAAACTTGCAAAAGGTATTAGGGCTCGAAAAACAAATTTCTTGTGAAGCCGAAGCATTATCCGCCATGACTAGTTGGGAGAGGACTCGAAAAAGGGAGTGGAGGAGCTCAAAGTACTCATCATTTTATGTACATCAGTACATGTATTAAACAATATATAATTATATATGAACTATATCTATGATACAATGAGTAATAATGCGTTGGGATTGATTCCAGTTTTTCCCAAGTCCTTAATACTTACGTTGTAAATTTTAGGAAACAGGAAAAAATGCTCCAAGTTAGTGATGACAAAATGAAGAGCAAAAGCTAGCGGCCTTCACTTGGTTCTTATTATACGTTTTCTATTTTGTGGTATCCCTACTTACAACGAACAAAAGTCATATCAGTCCACATGGGTTTGGCCTTCATCCTCGTGATAGAAGACGAGGGAATGATGCCGGCTAGAGTCCGCGATACCCTCTTCCAAAAGTTAATCGAATTGGCTCCATTATTAAACATTTGCAGTCCTAACATATAGTATACTCTTAACTAACAGTGGCAGTTTAAATTGAAACAAAGACACGTCCATATACATCTTATATCTGTTGGATGAGTCATCTCCTATGCTTCCAGTCACTCTCTTCATACTACTTCCTCAACCCCCCCAAAGGTCAAACCCACGTGAAATCATCACCTCATCGTCTCTTAAACAAGCTAGCAATAATTGTTTACACCTTAAC
The DNA here is from genome assembly GCA_026401315.1 of Dysphania ambrosioides. Classification (NCBI taxonomy): domain Eukaryota; kingdom Viridiplantae; phylum Streptophyta; class Magnoliopsida; order Caryophyllales; family Amaranthaceae; genus Dysphania; species Dysphania ambrosioides. The sequence goes on from CM048666.1 coordinate 25,248,211, forward strand.
CCTCATACATATTATATATACTATCTCCATCCCACTTACTCTCATCTATCGTTCAACTAACAAAACAGATTAAAGAGCTAAAGTAGTACTCATTTTCCTACTTATCATCAACATTAAAGTATAATTTTGGAAGTTAAAAAGATGAATTCAAGAAGTTTGATTGTAGCAGGAAGCATTGCAACAGTTGAGGGCTTTAAAGATCAAGGATTTGCAAGGTGGAACCAACCAATTAGGTCACTTCAACAACATGTTAAGAGTAATTTTCGATCATTTTCTCAAGCTAAGATGGTATCTACTTCAACCTCAACTGTTATATCTAATAAGATTAGGGATGAAAAGTTGAAACAATCTGAAGAATCTCTTAAGAATGTTATGTACTTGAATTGTTGGGGTACCAATTAATTTTGTGTAGAACTTTATTATCAGATCATCATGTGTATTGTGTATATATTTTTTTTTAGCAATGTGAGAGCTTGTTTAATTTTATGAATTCTTCAACTTATTGTATGGCCAGCTTCAAATCTTGTGAACAACACTTAGAATACTCAACTGGTGAGTAATCAATTACAACAATAATGAAAGCACCTTGTTAGAGCAAAAATTGGTTGCTTATCCTCATGACATGAAACTAATTATATTTGGAAACACAAATTGTAATAATTTTTTTAATGTTTGGATATATGGAGTACGTGTGTGTATATATGTATGTATGTATGTATGTGTGTGTGTGTATAGGAGAGATCCAATGAGAAGGGTGCTTAAAATGAGAAGAATGATAAGAGATCTTAACCCTTTAAGTGGTAAGATCCAACACATGAGATTTCACATAAATAAATAGGTTATTATAACGATAAAAATAGTCACTATAACGATGAAAATGATTACTATAATGATGAAAATAGTCACTATAAGTGAAAAAAATATCTTAATCACTATAAGTTAAAAAAAGGGCCACTATATATATACGTAAAATGTCATGCATTGGATCTATGAGATGAAGGGTCAAGATGCCATTTCATCCTTCTCATTTTAAGAACTATTCTTATTTTAACTTTTACCTATATATATAAGCAAGTATTGTTAAAAATAAAATTGTTAATAAAAAAATTTAAAAGTTATACTAGGAAAGGTCACCTCCTCACTTTATAGCTCACTTTGGCTTTCGCTTTGCCCTATTTGAGAAGTCTTTTTCGGAGTAATTACTTTTTATTACTTCTTGACTTTTGCTTTATCAAAAATTAAACTTTACTTTCAATTAAAAAAAAAAAAGAATAGTGTATGGCTAGACTTTCAAATGGTTTGTAACTTATTATTGTTTATGCAATAGAAAGTAACTTTCTAAGTTAATAAATTAGCTAAAAAATCCTATTATTTCCTTGCTAACGGCAAAATACGGAGAAGACAATTGGCAACTTAAGATTACCACTATTTTCATAACATGACCAATTTGTTATTTATTACGGAGTATTCTATAAAGGATATTTATATGGAGTTTGAAAAAGAGAGGGGTGGCTAGTGAGTAGACCTGTGTAATGAGTCGGGTCAGAGTCGATATGGGTCACATGCAAAAAGGGTCGTGCCAAATAAGATGAAAAACGGTCTGAGTTGGGTCAGGCCAAAGAAGATACAAAACGGGTTGGGTAGCCCAAAGAGAGTATAATTTTTATCTATAGAGGGTGATAGTTTGTCCTTATCACCTCCAATCTTTGGCAATGAACTATCGATAAGTAAGTGGAAACAATTTATTACCAAATAATGTTTAAAATTCTTGAAAACTATTGGATTATTGACCCTAACTTGACTCATTAAAGATTCAATAAAACATGACTCTTTTAAAGACCGATTAAATTAAGTTCATAATTAATTAGACCCTTTTACAAAAGGGCTGGTCTTGCTGGTGAGTGGATTGATATATAATTTCATTATATGAAGATGATCTAAAGAACAATTCTTTAGTTAATATTTTCAATAGACTTCCACAATTTCGTAAAAAATAAAACTAAACAGGATATCTACCGTAACTCATTTGTAGCAATTCAGATTTTGAGAAAGCTGGGACTTAACACTTAACATGGTCCAAACAGTGGAAGTCATTACAACTTTGGACAAGAGGATTTGTTAAGGGAGTAATAGGATATTTCCTCTAGTTTGGGACACCCAACTACCAAATACAAAATCCACTACATATCCCACCAACTCGCTTTGCTAACCACCTCATTGTAGAATCCAAACCTAGTTGACCCATGAAAAGTTTGACACACCGTCTTATTAACCAGTCCTCGCCATTTCTTTTCAAAACATAGAAAAAATAGGAGATGGTCGGGGGGTAGGGCCTAGTGGGTGATTCTCAAGGAGAAAAAATGAGAATAGAAGACGGTTTGAAGTCGGGGGGGGGGGGGGGGGGGGGGGGGGGTATGCTTATCACCTCAAATCACGCAACTAAAACACCCCAGACTTATTCCTCCCTTACATTTTACACCCTCATTGTTGACAATCTAGACAAGTCTTTAATATAATAAAAGTTATCCTCAATATATCATATGTCAATTTTTATCAACTTTAAGGGGATAACATTTGTTATATTGGGACACAATATCTTTATTATGTCCTATGTGTATACAATACTTTGTGTTAAGCTAAAGACTTGCAACACATCGAGACAGTTGCTTATTTTAGTACTTCCTCTGTTTTTTCTTTCCATCTAAAATATTCTATATTTTAAAGTAGAAATTGTTTCTCTTCAATATAGATAAAAAACATATTTATTTAAATTTTGATAAATTCATTTAAATTAAGATTTTCTAAATATTAATTTATTATATTTTTAAAAAATAAACAATGAAAAATATATTTTTAAAATTTAATGTGTAAGAACTAAAACCTATAAAAAAATTCTTAGATTCTTGCATGTAAGTAGAGGTGGCCATGGGACCAGTCCGAGCGAGTTGGGTCGGGCCAACCACATGGTCGGGCTAGGGGGATCGGGAACAAACCGGTCCTTGGGACGGGCCGGTAAGGTTTTGGGCTGGGCCTTGTGGGTGATTCGTACCGAATCGAACACCAAATCACGAACCGAATCGAACTGAATTAGCGAATCGAATCGAATTGACAATTCAAATCGGAATAAATTTGGTATCGAATCCAATCAAATTGAATCAAAACGAATTAAATAGAAAGACATTTACAAGTTAGAATAAATAAACTATTTTGAATGTAATTAAACTTTTTATATTACACTCATAATGACATTTTTTATAAACTTTTAAATAACGTCGTATTTTTATTTATTTTCTTGATAATTATATATTATTAAACTAATAACGTATATTTACATAATTTCATATTTACATATTATTAAACCAAATAAACTAATTAACCTATTATTAAACAAATTATGTATTAATAAACTAATTAACGCAATTAGTTAATTACATGTACTTATAATCCATTATCACATTAATTTATTTTAATTATACACGTTTTGGGGGTTGGGGAAAAAAAAGGGCTTGCACTTAATTTAGAAAATCAAAATTTAATTATATAATTAAATATTGATTTAATTTTCAAAATTAAATTGTCTACATATTTTGAAGGAAATCAAAGCCCACGTAGTTTTGTTACGTACCTCGAGGGGTGCCTAGCCTAGCCAGGGACAGTCCCCAAACCTCCTTCACATGGTGCATTGTCGCTTGATTCGCTCGTGTCCATTATCATCCTAGGATCGTCTTTCTCATTGCTATCCTCCCTCAATCCTTGTGTCCTACACTCCACCTGATCTCAATCTTTCTTATATACGCATATTTTTATGTTCTTCGGAGATAAGTGGGATCTCTTCTCGTCCAATATTTTTCTAACTGTACTAAAACCAAACTTGGAAGTAATAGAGCAGGCGGGAATTGCAAGGATATCCTTTGCGATTCTTGTCAGAACGGGAAATTGTCGTTCGTGATCGCTCCACCACTTAATAATTGAAATTTTTTATCGGTTTCATGTTGGTAAGAAAGATATTTGTTAATAACATACAGTGAAAAGGATGAAGATGATGAAGAAGAATAAGAAGAAGTCGATGTATTAGATTTTTTTAAAATTCTGCTAAGTGCTGGCACGAATCGCGTACCGAAACTTTCACTAGACGATGATAAATGTTGGGAAGGTGCATAAATAGAAGCATAATAATCATATAAACTAGATAAAATATTTTTACATTTTTCTATATAGGCATTGATGTCGTATTGTAAACCTAGAGTGTTATAGTAAAATTCTAACATGTTTTACAAACCCGAAGCCTTAACCCCGGGATTAAGAATAGCAGCTATACCATATATGAAAGGGAATTCACAAAAATAAGTGTACCACTTACTTAGCATACTAGTAAGTACATCACTAATTTGGGTGATGTTTAAATGTTGGCTAAGACTGTTAATTACGCTAACACACTCTAATATAACTAAATGAATATTAGGGTAGTAAAAATATGAGAAAATTTTGGTTGCATGGTCAAATGCTGCTAAAATTTCACAAATGAATATAGCAGTAGTCCAATGGAAATCAATAATAAGTCCATTAGGAGTCGATCGGGTTTCGTTATAAAGAATGGTCAAAACCTCATGGTATTTAATGGCATCATTTAACAATCTATATGTTGAGTTCTAATGGGTCGGTGTATCGAGACACCATTGTCTCTTCTTAAGGCCTCTTTTATTACATAAGGTCATATACTTTCTTCTAACCGATGCCGTAACTCTAATCCATTTGATTACACTCCTAATGGGGTTAAGAAAGTCGCTTAACTTAGCTAAACCGTCTTGAACCGAGAGGTTCATAATATGAGCACAACAACGAATATGTAAAAGTTCTCCACTGTTCAACAATTTTAAGCTAGGTTCAAATATTAAATGATCTGTATATTTTATGTTTGCTAAAGCATTATCTAAGGAAAGGGAAAAAACTTTATCAAGCAAGTGAAAGGTATTAAGTTATTTTATTATCCTTACCTTAAAGTTGTAACTAGTATGTCGCTCCTCCATAGCCTCAAACAAAATGATATGTTTTTTAATGTACCACTCATCATATATCCAATAGGCGGTTATACAAAGAAAAGGTTCATCGAAATAAGAGGTCCATGTATCACTAATAAGACTAATACGACCGTTAAAAGTGCGAAATACTTCTATTAAACTATTTTTATATTCCTTCACCATCATCTTCACCTTCATTTCATATCAAGTAAAGCCAAAAACTAACATAATTAGTTCATTAACTAACTAATTAACATTATCAACCTAATATAACATAATCAACCTAAGATAACATAATCAACTTCATAAAAGAAATACTAATTATCAAGTTAAACATTATCAACTAATTAAATATCATCAACTTAATATAACATAATCAACTAATCTAACTAACCTAATGAATTTAAGTTAAACATTATCAACTAATTAAATATCAACAACTTAATATAACATAATCAACTAATCTAATACAAATAATCAATTTAACTTAAACAATATCAACTAATCTAACATAACATAATCAACTAATCTAACACAACTAATCAATTTAACTTAAATATTATCAACTAATGTGTTTTTCATCAACTTAATAGAACATAATCAACTAATTAATAAAACTAATATAACATAACTACTCAATTTAACTTAATTTAACTTAATCTACTAATTAAACATCAACATCTTAATATAATATAATCAACTATTCTAACATAACTAATCTTAACATAATATAATCAACTAATCTAACATAACTAATCAATTAAATTAATCTTAACATAACATAATCAACTAATCTAACATAACTAATAGATTAAAACTAAATAAACTAATCTAACTAAACTAATCATTTTAACTTATCAATTTACTTAAACTAATAAAAAAATTAATCATTTTACTTAAATCAATTTATTATCATCTAATTAAACTACTCTAATTAAATAAACTAATTAAACTAATCAATTTACTTAAACTAGCTTCATCAACTTAATATTACATAATTAATTTAAACCATATTAACTAATCTAACTAAACTAATCACTTAACTCAAATTAATTTACTTAAAATAATCTTACTAAATTAATCAATTTACTTAAACTAATCAAACTAAATAAACTAATTAAACTAATCAATTTACTTAAACTAACATCATCAACTTAATATAAAATACAATTTAAATTAATTAACTTGTATTAATTAAACTAATCTAACTAAATTAATCAATTTAACTAATTAATCAATTCACTTAAATCAATTTAATTAAACTAATTAAACTAATATAAATTAATCAACTCATCATCAACCTAATGTGCTTAATCTAACATCATCAACTATTCATCACAATTTACTTAATTACCATAATCAACCAATTAAACTATTTAAGATAATAAATTCAATTAAATTAATTGAACTAATTTAACTAAATCTACTTAATTAGCATCATTAACATAATCTACACAATTAAACATCATCACTAATTAAATATAATTACATATTCAACATATCAACTTAATCTACATATTATCATCATCGATTAATATAACATTATCAATTAATTAAATATTAAAAACTTAATTAATCTATCTAATTAAATTAACTAGTTTTTATATTAACATTAGTTAATTAGAAGTTCAAGAGTTACCCGAGGAGTAGAAGAAGACGGACGCATCTTCGAAGCTGGAGTTTGAGGAACTTGACTAGCAGGAGTACCGATAAGGTGTTCCTCCAAGTCTTGAGCAAAATATGCGGTATTATCGTACGAGCTACTAATGTTGAGTCTACCTCTTGAAGCCATTTCTTTTATGAAATGTAGTTGTAAACAAGTAAATTAAGAATAATAAACCTACTAATTAAGATAACTAATAAAGATTAAGAGAGTAATTAAAAAAGTTTAGTAGTAATAAGTAAGCTAATTGTATTTAGTAGTAATTGAGAGATTGAGAATGAAAGATTGTGAGTTGTGTTGTGAGGATGAACAACCAAATTGGAGGGTTTATACAGGGTCATTAGCAACGTAATACCGGGTTGGGCCGATTCGATTCAAATTGTGAGTCAAATCAATTTTTTTCATGAACCGAATTGAATAGGGTCATAATTAGGAATTACATATTCGTATTCAGCCCATTAAAAAACGGACCAAATCGAATTTGGCCCAATTCATGGGCATATTGGACTAAATACGAATCGGGTTAGGACTGGGTCGGACTGAACCCAGTGGCCACCTCTACACGTAAGGTAGGTCGCACCTTATCCATAACCCACACAAAATTTCCCAACTGGGTCCCACTTTTTTGGCAGCATCTGATCTAAGTAAACCTACTTCGTACCTTCCTGGGACCCACCTTATCTCTACACTGATTACTCGCTCTCACTTTAATTGTCCCATAATTACAATGGACCCCACATTCCTATGTCCAAAAAAACAAGGGGTACCCTTTCTATTGAAAATACTAAAATACCCCCCACTAGTCACCACCTCCTGTCCTCTATAAAACCTCACACCCTGCACCCATCCATCTCTCAAGCTCCAAACTTTCGATCAAACTAATCAAAAAATTTCAATATATTTCCAATATTTCAAGAACTTTATAAGATAATAATATGAGTTCAGTAAAAAGTAGAGCATGGATGATAGTGGCGGCAGTAGAAGGGATGAAAGATCAAGGATATGCAAAGTGGAATTATACTGTAAAGTCTGTTCATCAACATGCCAAGAATAATATTAGATCCTGTTCTCAAGCTAAGAGGTTATCTGGGTCATCTTCTAATGTAATTTCCCAGAATTTTAGGGATGAAAAATTGATAGAATCTGAGGAATCTCTCAAGAAAGTCATGTACTTGAACTGTTGGGGTCCTAGCTAGTTAAACTTTCTCATCGTATTGTATTGAATTGTATATTGATTGTACATTTGTTATAATACATAGTTTTTCATCAAGTTTACGAGTTTCCTGATTAGTTCTCTCATCTTCCTTCCTTTTTAAGTTGTTGATCATTGTGTTGATCAGTATTGATCGATTATCGCTTGATATATAATCGATCTTGGTTCAAGCTGTTAAATACAGCACAATTTGCAAGAATAAGATGGAACAGTAGTTGACCTGATAAGAGAGCTGGTAATGAACAAGTCTTGGATAGATCGACTTATGAACAAGCTATTTATGAAAAATCTAAAAATATCGGTGTTTGAATCGGGTAACATAAATCCAAGCACCCACCGATTAAGATGTAGATTTCGTTCACTTGGGTTTATAATATGATATGTTGTTCTACAATACCCTGATCTTAAATCTTGATTCACAATTTCGAAAGATGATTAGCTTCGGTTAACCAAAATAGCTCAATAAGATTTGACTTGATTGCGATACGTTCTGAGCCCATGTCGATAAGCGATAGTATGCTTCCCCATTTGTTGATGGTTTCAACATATATTCTACAAAGTATATACATAGTGTGAGTGTGAGATCGGTGGCCAACTTTTAGTTTATCCCATCTAGGAGTAAATTTTTGCTAGCTATACCACCCATTTTAACTTTTTCACTTTCATCTTTTGATTGTCTTTCAACTTTAATTTTTGTCTTATTTTTTATTTATAAAATTAAAATTTAAAAAGTTTAACTTTAAATAATTATTATTATATTTATAAAAATTAATATATTTAAAAGGAAATTTGTTAGATACATATTAATGTAAATTATTATAATATCAATTTTTCATAATTAATTTTTTATCTTATGAATTTGAAGATAAAAGCGTTTTAATTTGTGCATTGAAAATCATAAAAAATCAAATAGAGCAAAAAAAAATATATAAAATTAGATATTGATAAAGTATACATGAAGTTACAAAGTATTAAGCATTATGCTTGTGAAATTGAATTTTCTTTTCTCCAAAAAAAATCAAGGGTTATCCTCAAATCCTTTTTATTTATACTAGTTATAAAAGTATTGATAAAAGTAGATTGTATAAATAAATTTTTTCAATCTACTTTTAGACTTAAACTAACTAATTAAACTAGTAAGTAGGTAACATTATTATTTTTTAAAACATTCGAAGCTGGTACATTTCACATACAAGATGAATAACTTGATCTGAATCCATGGGTGTGGGAGACATGTAATCAAATACCCCTCTACCTGCCCATTCTATCCTAAACCCCACACGTCCCTCTCATCAAAATCTCACTAGTTATGGCCGCATGGGTGCATCATGTGAATGAGAATATTTATCAAATCAATTGCTACTAAAAAAATGACTAGTTGAATGCACTATCCACTAAGCAGCTGCCACTGACCCTACAAGACACAAGTGGGGCCCAACTTTCATAAAACAACAAAAAATCTCCTAAAAACCAGGGGTATAGCCTGTATGGTATCCCTTCATTGGGTATTTGGAAAAACAAGCTACTACCTCCCCTGGTATTATCCCTGTCCTACTCCTAGTTTTTGTAGTTGACACCAGTTATAAAACCCACTTCCATCTTCAAAATCTTAGACAGCAAATCTCCAACAAATTCAATCATACACCTTCAGAAAAAATTCCCATTTCTCGATCTTACTATAATTTGCTTAAGAAAGTATTAGTGATCAAAATGAGTTCAGCAAGAAGTAGAGCATGGATTGTGATGGCAGCAGTAGAAGGCATGAAAGATCAAGGATATGCAAGATGGAATTATACTATAAGATCTCTTCATCAACATCTTAAGAATAATGTTCGATCTTATTCTCAAGCTACAAAAATTTCTGGATCTTCTTCTTCTTCTTCTTCTGTGATTTCCAAGAAGATTAGAGATGAAAAATTGAGGGCATCTGAGGAATCTCTTAGGAAAGTCATGTACTTAAGCTGTTGGGGCCCTAATTAAACAGTTGTATATAAATTTGCACTTAATTAATACAAGTTATATTATTCAATTTTCTCTCTTATTTTTTGTCTTTGATTGTCTTGATGATTTATTTTTGATGGATCAGAAAAAAATATACTTAAAATATCATATGCCATGCAATATAATTGTCATTTATCACTTTACAGTTGCTAGTAAATAACCTTATTATGATTAACTCAAATTATACAGTGAAATAAAAATAAATTATAATAATACACTGAAGGGCTCACAGTTGTTAATCAATATCCTTAATCCTTATCCTCATTAACTGTCATGATTAACTCAAATTATGCAGTGAAATAAAATAAAATAAAATATAATACGTGGAAGGGCCCACATCAATAACTTTCTCTTGAAAATCCTTACATGTCTATAAGCATCGAACACATGTACACTGTGGGCGCGGATTTGCCAGCTAAGTTGTTTTATTTCATTTACTTAATTTTTAGACCTGAAATCAAATCTCGTCTACGGATATATTATCTAAACTTATATAAGCTTGTATAATCTGGACTTAATAAAACCTTTATTTACTTCGTAATTGTCTAAAATTCGTTGTAGAAAAAATGTGTAATTAACTTATACTAAAAGAGAGTATATTAAGGTAGTTTCTACACCTAAATTCCCTTCCACAAATATTATAGAATTGGTAAATGATGCATTGGATTTATAAATTATGAGATTTATTGAACAATAGTTATGATTTTTTGTGATTATATATTAATGTTTCGAACCTTACTTTAATACATAATCGTTAAATAGTTTTTTACTTTATATATATATATATATATATATATATATATATATATATATATAGGGGAGGGATCATGTGAGAACCCTCCCTTTATGTGAGAACCGTTTTTGGGTGAGAACCCATCTTAGACTGTTGAATGCTTGAAAATCTACGGCTGAAAAGGCATTAAAAATGGGTGGCAAATCTGTAAATATCTAAACATTGATTTCATTTTCTTTGGCTGGTAGAGTCTACTCAGACAAAAGTATTGTTGTTTTCTTCGGTTGTCAGTGACTTTTTTGTTTGGCTAGCACTTTTCCCTCTACAAAAGTATTGGTTGTTAGTGACTCTTTTGTTTGGCTGGCAGAGTCTATTGAGAAAAAAGTATTTAGTGCATTGCCCTTTCGTATAGGTTTAGAACATTATGTTCACTAGTTTAGAACATTATGTTCACCAATTTAGAACATCATGTTCACTAGTTTAGAACATTATGTTCACTAATTTAGAACATTATATTCACTAATTTAGAACATGATGTTCATTAGTTTGGAAATACCCACCAAACTATTTTGAACTAATTACCAAGCGTTTAGAACAAGCAAGTAACCATTTTAGTATATTATGTTGATTACTTTAGAACAATATTTTCTAAATTGTCAGTCCATTGAGGCTTAGAACATTATGTTCAATACTTTAGAACATCATGTTCACTAGTTTAGAACATTATGTTCACCAGTTTGGAATATTATGTTCACTAAAGAATATTTAGTCCATTGACGTATTATGAAAATTAAAGAATATTTAGTACATTGTCATTTCGTATTGGTTTAGAACATTATGTTCACTAGTTTAAAATATTATGTTCACCAATTTAGAACATGATGTTCATTAGTTTAGATCATTGTGTTCACCAGTTTAGAACATGATGTTCATTTAGTGATGTTTGAATATTTTTATATTTTTTGAATGTTCACCGGTTTATATTTTTATATTTGTATAATTTTGAAATTTTATGAAATATTAGATTAGTTTATTTGAAACAAGAAAGTAACCATTTTAGTATATTATGTTGATTACTTTAGAACAATATTTTCTAAATTGTTAGTCCATTGAGGTTTAGAACATTATGTCCAATACTTTAGAACACCATGTTCACTAGTTTAGAATATTATGTTCACCAGTTTAGAACATTATGTTTACTAAAGAATATTTAGTACATTGACGTATTATGGAAATTAAAGAATATTTAGTATATTGTCATTCCGTATAGGTTTAGAATATTATGTTTACTAGGTTAGTATATTATGTTGACTGGTTTAGAACATGATGTTTATTAGTTTGGAACATTGTGTTCACCAGTTTAGAACACGGTGTTCATTTAGTGATTTTTGAATATTTTTATATTTTTTGAAAGTTCACCAGTTTATATTTTTATATTTTTTGAAATTTTATGAAATATTAGCTTAGTTTATTTGGAACAAGCAAGTAACCATTTTAGTATATTATGTTGATTACTTTAGAACAATATTTTCTAAATTGTCAGTCTATTGAGGTTTATAACATTATGTTCAATACTTTAGAACACCATGTTCACTAGTTTAGAACATTATGTTCGCCAGTTTGGAACATTATGTTTACTAAAGAATATTTAGTACATTGACGTATTATGGTCACATCAAGTTTGGAAATAAAACATTTAGTAATTTCAGTCCATTGAGGTTTAGAACATCAAGTTCGCTAGTTTAGAACATCAAGTTCGCTAGTTTAGAACATCAAGTTCACTACTTTAGAACATGATGTTCACTAGTTTAGAACATGATGTTCAGCAGTTTGAAAATTTCCACCAAACTATTTTGAACTAATTACCTAGCGTTTAGAATTAGAAATTAACCATTATAGTATATTATGTTGAAAACTAAATATTTCTAAACTAACCATTATAGTATATTATGTTGGTTTTGAAATGAGTGAATTTATGAAATTATATGAGTACAATTATATGTTTAATAGTTTAGAACATTATGCTCACTCTTATAGAACATTATGTATACTAGTTTAGAACATTAGTCAAGAATTACGGAAATAAAAAATTTAGTAATTTCAGTCCATTGAGGTTTAGAACATCAAGTTCACTAGTTTAGAACATCAAGTTCACTACTTTAGAATATGATATTCACTAGTTTAAAACATGATGTACAGTAGTTTGGAAATGCCCACCAAACTATTTTGAACTAATTATCTAGCATTTAGAATTAGAAATTAACCATTATAGTATATTTCCTTTTACTGAAGTGAATGAAAAGTGATGTGTGTTTCCTTTTACCGAAGTGTCAGTCACATTTTTGAAGCACATGCTTTTTGTCAGTTAAGGGTTAATTACGGATTTACCATTATGCTCAGCTAAATGCCATCCATTAGATCTGCCAATGTGTGTGGTGTTAGATAGGTTCTCACCCTTTAAAGGGTTCTCATATTAGGGGGGGTTCTCACATGAACCCACCCCTATATATATATATATATATATATATATATATATATATATATATATATATATATATATATATATATATATATATATATATATATATATATATATATATATATATATATATATATATATAAAGAAAACACATTAACAAAACTTATTTAGTGTGAAATTATCTAATTAAATAAATTGATACTAGTCTTATATTCCTTTTTTTTAAAACTTATCTATTATATTAAACAAAAAAATCCTAAGTGCATATCTGATGTACCAATACTAGTTTATGTAATATCAATTCAAATTATAATTTGTAATACTAATGTAATTAATATTTACCACTCTTAATAATGAGGAACATTTTTGAATTTTTTTTTACCTTTTTTTCGAAATAATTTGAAATATAATCCCATACTCAAAGTATTTCGAAAAGTAACCCCATGGTCAGGCTCGGACGAAAGTCGCTATCCTAAACAACGACTTTGAGGTGAGTAAGGGTCAGGGGTGGGTTTCTGGGCAGCTTCATAGGCAATTGAAAGTCGCTGCCCAGGACAATGACTTTCATGTTTTATAAAAGTCTCTGTCCTGGACAGCGACTTTTAATCGCCTATGAAACTGCCCAGAAACCCACGAAAACAAATCTGGTTTCCCTCAAAATCGTTCTTGCAACCTCCGGCGCATTCCTCCCTCTGTCACTCCCTCCTACCTCACTCACTCTTCACCTCGTCACTCACCGGCGGCGGCTTTTGGCGGAGTTCCGACAGGTATAGTATTTTTTAACCATAATCTGGTGTACCTAACCCTAATTCTATACCCTAATCTTCTCTCACACACTCTACAAAGGCACTTAGTCACAGTATAGGCGAAATTCCGACGCATTCCTCCGGCAGCGAAACTCACGGTATCTTTCTTGATTTTAATTGTTTACTGTTTATTATTGTTTATTTTAGTTGTTTATTGTATATTGTTGTTTATTTTAGTTATTAATTATTTAATTTGTCAACTTTTAAATGTGTAATTAGTCTAAAATAAGGGAAACTAAACAAAAAAGTACTTTACCCTTAATTAGGAGGAACTAAATAAAAAATAAGGGGAACTAAACAAAAAATAAGGGGAACTTTACCCTTAGCCAAGCATTGGAGGCAGGAGACGCACTCCTTCCACCTTCCTGTACTGCGAGATGTGGTTATCTTCATGGGCTTGCCGATCACGGGACGTCCAGTCATCGGAGTGCTAGCTCCCTTTCCAGCTGATACGATAGAGAGGATGTTTCGTGTAGAGGTCCCAAACACTTCTATAAAGGAGAACGCAGTGAAGCTCACCTGGCTACGCGAGACCTTCAACGATCTCCTAGACGATGACGCGGCGTATTATGTTATTGAGCTATATGCTCGTTTATACTGTTGGTTACTTGTCTTTATTGTAGTTTTCGGAGACAAGTATGGGAACGAGATCTTGACCATCTACCACCGTTGTTTGTCATTCAACACCGATCGATCCATGACTTGTAGTGTTTGTCATTCAACTGGACATAATCGACGTAGCTATCCCTAGATACTCACACTTCCATCCAAATCGACGCAGTTGTTTTATTTATTAATACACTTACGACTACATGGTTATTTGCACTTAATCCCTATAGACTCTACGGTATGACTCGTATTGATGATTTTGATTGTTATTTGAATTGCAAGATGGCGTACCCAAACTCTCTCGATACCTTGGTCCTTCGTTTATAGGCAAGGCATCAATTTGTTTCTCTATGAAGTGGCACGATCGATCCATCAGCGTCGTTTACATGCCGACATTACGAGACATTGTTACCTTGGGAGCCGGACCACAAGATCGAGGCTTACCTCATAATGAACGACTTGATCAGTATACAAGTGTTTACGAAGCTACGCCTAGACCGCGGACTCATCACCGCCTTAGCCAAGCATTGGAGGCAGGAGACGCACTCCTTCCACCTTCCTGTACTGCGAGATGTGGTTATCTTCATGGGCTTGCCGATCACGGGACGTCCAGTCATCGGAGTGCTAGCTCCCTTTCCAGCTGATACGATAGAGAGGATGTTTCGTGTAGAGGTCCCAAACACTTCTATAAAGGAGAACGCGGTGAAGCTCACCTGGCTACGCGAGACCTTCAACGATCTCCTAGACGATGACGCGGCGTATTATGTTATTGAGCTATATACTCGTTTATAATGCTGGTTACTTGTCTTTATTGTAGTTTTCGGAGACAAGTATGGGAACGAGATCTTGACCATCTACCGCCGTTGTTTGATAAAGGGTAGGTCACCATCGGTTCATACATATGGGGTAGTGCAGCTCTGGCACATTTATACATGAATTTGTGCCGAGCAAACACGGTGAGGGCAGGGTCATTCCTACCGATATTGCGGGGCCTCTTATCATTCTTCAGGTTAGTCTTCCATTATTACTAGTTGATTTCATTTATTTTCAAACAAATACTTTCATTCTAAGTTTTTTTACATGTAGTTATGGGCTTGGGAGCACATCTCGTTCTATCGTCCAGCTATTCCTACGAGGCGGCGACGAGCGGCAGGGAGTCATGTTGGAATTCATTCAGCCAGGGGAGCCACCAAGGGAGAACCGTATGGGTCGAGGTGGCTGGTCGAGCGCATCACTTGTATTTACCTCGCCATAGGGTTGAAAGCGTATAGATACTCCTTCGATAGGATGAGCGATGAGTAGGTAATTAACATACTTTAAATTGTTTTGATTTATCGTCGGTACATATGTATACTAATTATTGATGTTATTCTTTGTATTAGAAGATGATCAGGGACCTGTATCCAGCACATCTAGGAGACGAGGTTGAGTGGCTAGCGATTGTGCCGCTCATCTGCTACAACATCGTAGAGCTACATTTGCCGAGTTACGTCGCTCGACAATTCAGTTTTCGACAAGAGGTGCCTCCCGAGGCTGACACTGGTGACCATCTCCATGATATAAATTGTCGGGGAAAGTTCAAAATAGATTGGATGGAGTGACATCTCGTGTGGATTAGGCAGTGGGATAGTCGACTTCAGAGGGTATTCCACGGTGTTCCAGCTTAGGGTACCATGAACTATTATGATTCATACCTCATGTGGTAGCGGTCGATTACGAGGCATCACATATCCCCGTCGCCCGTCCAAGAGGAGGCACCTGTTGATTATGAACTTGCGTCCATTCCTTCGCACATTATGGTATGATTCCCTTTTCAATGATGTTTAATTCTATTATGTTATGCTTTGTAATTCTAATTTTTTTGTTCATTCATATTGACATGTTGATGACTATCGGTGATTATTGTGGCAAGGTTTGTCACAAAAGTCCTGAGGAATTTGCTCGAGTCAGGGAGTTGTGAGACAAAGGGATGATCTCTATTAGCCAAAGATGATGACTACGACCATTTTGTGATTTCGCTGCCACATAGGACATCCACGGCACAATCTCGTTATCTCAGGCCCACCCCGACATACCGTTCACTATGGAGATGACACTGGTTCCTTACCACGACACTCAGGGTACGTCCTCCTACAGATCTCTTGCGGCTCCTTGGGCTCATATTGCTGGACAATTTGGTTGTGATTTTACACAGCAGAGTCAGAGTCAGAGCACTCCATTCCCTCAATTATACGACATTGAGGCTGACACTCCTGACTCATAGTTTTATTGTTAGGTGTAGATGTATATATTTTTACATTTTATCATGAAAGTTGTACATAAATACGTATTCTATTCATTATGTATATATGGAGATTTTAATGTATATGTATAAATGAATTTTCTTTATTATATGTATTTGTTTAGTTTATTGGAAAATCATGGAGAATTTGAACGACGTATCAAGATACAGGTGAACTATATACTTGGATATGATGTTTGTGTCGGATTTGGTTTTGTGTTGGTGTTGGATATTAAATCCGATATGTTTGTGTTTGCAACATGTTTTGAATCAAATATGGATAAATTTGGGATTAGTCCATAAATAGAGAAAACTCTGCCGAAATTTATAAAAGTATTCAAATAGAGGCTTTACGGTTTGTTAGTTTGTGTTTTGAGGTTTCCTTTAGGGTTTAGGATTTGGTTTACATTTTGAGGTTTGATTTTGGGTTGTGTTTTGAGGTTTGATTTAGGGTTTTGAGGTTGCCTTCATGTTTAGCAAAACCTTTATGTTCGTGAGTGAATGATTAGGTGAGCTAGGACTATCAATATCAATTTTTCACATGTATAACTTTATCGAATTATCTCTTAATCAATAATGGGGCTATAAGTTAAAAAACAGGAATTAAGAAATATAATATGATCATTTGTAAGTTTGGGTCAAGTGTATAGGAAGGTCACAGTCGCTGTCCAGGACAACGACTTTAGCCACACTACAAACTTGGGCCAAGTTCTCAGCCAGGCCAAATTCGTTGTCTTGGACAACGACTTTGGCCCATAAACCTTCCATTGGCTCTTACTCACATCATAATTGTTATCCCGAACAACAACTTTCATCCGAGCCTAGCCCCGGGGTTACTTTTCGAAATTCTTTAAGCTTGGGGTTATATTTCGAATTATTTCGAAAAAAAAGTTAAAAAAAAAACTCCTCATCCCTTTCTCTCAAGTCTAAATCCATTTTGTTTACTCCTACATATCACTTTTTTTTGGTACGTATACCCTTTTAATAAATAAAAACCTCTTCATTACTTTCTTTCTACTCACTTACTATACCACGTGACAATATGCAAATGACCATGGAAAAATTCAGTAAGTATGAGGTCTTCCTCAATCCACTTAGGTATGAAGAAAAACCAGTTTACCTCCCTTAATAAAAAAATCTCATTTTCCTCATATACAGGAAGTCATGGAAAGTGACCCAGTAATCATGGAAAGTATCAAAACGGTAGGCGGTAGGCTTACCTTCAAAACCATTGGTACACCTCGGCACATGCGGACGTGCCCCTAGTTTTATACCCCCAACTTCCGCCCATTTCCTTCATCTCCCGTACATTTTCCCTCGTATAAAACTCATCCCCACTTACCTTAACCATTCTCACAACCAACACCCCACAAATTCACCTCAAGCTTACACGCATATCTTCACAACTCACACATCTTTTCCAGTTTTTTTTATTTTTTTATTTACCCTTTACAATAATTACCATCAAAGATGAGTACAGGTGCAGCAAGTTCATGCAGATCCTACATTGTTGCAGCAAGCATCGCAACAGTCGAAGCGCTCAAAGATCAAGGCTTTGCGCGTTGGAACTACCCTTTACGATCACTTCATCATCGTCTCAAAACCAACCTTCGTTCTTCGTTTTCGCAGTCGTCGAAAGCAGCTTCTTCGTCGTCTGCTGCCTCGGATATTAGTAAGAAAGCGACGACGTTGAAGACGGAGATGAAGATAAAGAAAGTTATGGAGATTGATTGCTTTGGTCCTTCTACTATAAGATTTTGATATTCTTGGAATTCTCCCCTGTTTGTTTTGGAAGTCAAATAATTAAAGATGTTGGACTTCTATTAGGGGGATTATTGATGCATTATGTAAACCTTAAGTTGTATGAACTGACTGCTTAATGAAACGGTCATATTGCAAATTTCATGTTAGACTACCTACGTGGCGTTACTGGTTTAAATTATGTTCTTAAGGTAGCTTTAAATTTTTTAAGAGTTAATTTCTATTCGAGCTATATATGATATGAGAATATGAGATGTGAATGGTTGGAAGGTTTGAATCAAGTTGAATAGTAGGGTTGATTTAATATGAATATTACATATGAAATCATCTTAAGGTAAAGTAGCCGTTTAATATTTTTAAAAGGTTTATTACTCCATACTTGTTTTGCTCACATGGTTATGATTACAAATTTGCAATGGGTACTCAATAGCTTGATAAAGAGATGTTACTTTTTGACCTAATTTTTTGCGTCATTTAATTTTTTATGCGATTTTAAAAATATGATTTAAAACATTTTTATCTTTAAATTCATAAAATATTTTAAAAATTTATATTAAGATGCATTCGATAAGATCTCACTTAAAAATATTATTTTTTATAATATAATGATAGTTTATGATCGAATTTCTTAAACTTTAAAACCTTAAATAAAAATAGAGCAAATAAAAAGGGACTAGCGAATAATTTTTACAAAAGGTAGCTTTATAAAGCACACCAACTAGGCAACTACGGAGTGGTTTCATAAAAAAGTAAAGCACTCAAGCTTGCTTCTAGACGGAGTTAAAGTACATAAATGAGCTCATGGACATTATTGGCAGCACGAACTTTAACTAAAATATTAAAATTTTATTAGCTTTAGCTTTTAATACTTTGAGTAATTTTGTATTATGATACATATCTATGAAGGGGTTGGATCAGTTTAGGAAAATCAGATTGTGAGGGGCTACCAAATAGTAAAATATGTATTAATAAGGCCAAAGATTGATAGAAATCATCTCTCTTTTTTTAAAGTTTAGGGAGTAAAGAGAATTTTAGTTTTTTCTAACGTAAATAAATTTAGTATTGGTCATGAATTAAATTTTATCTCACGTGAATATTCATAAAAATGCTTCTCCTTCATTCTCTCCTACATTCTTGATTTTCTTTAGCCTCGTTTGAGATTTTCATTACCACAACCTTCCACCTTCCTCATTGAAGCATCCATCATTTGGCATCTAACATGTCTAACTTAATGTAGACGGTTTTCCATTAACTTATCCTCAATATTCATTACTCTAACTCTCTTTTGGTCATTCTCATTTAATTTCTAATTTTATAGTATAAGGTGTTCCCACACAATCATCTTAACATATGCATATATGCTACTATATACTTATCGTCTTAACATGTTCCTCCTTAAAAGTCCAACACTCTGATCCATACAATAATGTTAATCTAATTTCATCCTATACAATTTTCCTTTTAAAGTTAAGGGTACACTGTGTTACAATAACCCTATAGCTGCTCTCCATTTGAGCCATTTAGACTTTATTCTATGGATGACATCTTCAATCAATATCTTCACTCCTTTGGAAACCAATCCTAGGTATTTAAAATATTCGTTTACAATCAACTCTTTGGCATCCAAAGTCACACTTTCTTCACTTGACCTCCTCCCATTCTCCCAATGCTAAAATGACATTTATATGCTCTATTTTTACTCCTACTAATCCTAAAACTTCTACATTCCAACATTTATCTCCATTGTTCCAACTTAGTATTCACCCCATCATTAGTCTCATTCACCAAGCAATATCCTCCATAAAAAGTAAGCACCATAGTATCTCATTTTGAATTGACCTTGTTACTTTGTCTAGAACAATTGTGAAAGGGAGGAAAGGATTTAGGGCAAATCCTTGGTGTTAACCCAATTGTAATATGGAAGTTGTCTGTAACTCCACCACAATTTCTAACAATTGTTGTAACTTCCTAATATAGCATCCTTAACTAGGTCGATGTACTTATGTGGTATACCCTTTTTAGTCATTATCCACCAAATTACTTGGATTGCTCGCAATCACATTTCAGTTTTTAGATATTGAATGTTTATGATAGACATCCAATTGAATGATTGATTAAATGATATGAATGACCAGTTTGCCAAAAATAAAAGTGTTAAGCTACTCAAAATTACATTTTGTTAAGTAGTGTGTCAGCTTTAGGCTCGGGCAAAGATTACTTTGAAGATACATTTGTGTTAGATTGCACAAAGGTATTTAGGAAGTGGAAGCTAACTAATTTATTTCTTAAAGTCTTAGAAGAAGTTCCCAAATTTTAAGATCATATATCATATACATCATGTGTTACTTATAAGTCTAAGAAAGATACATGTGAAGAAATAAGAAAATTAAAAATGTTGATTATGAATACTCAATAATCGTCAATAAATAAGAAAGAACTAATATCCTGTTAGATACATCATTGAATAATTTTCAAATTCTAGAAAGAACTATTTAATAGAATTTTACTAATATATATAGGCAGTGTTCATTTAAACTAATTATAATTAAAGATTAAAACGCTCAGAATATCACATATATTTTATTTTTAATTTTTTAAAGTCAGGAATGGTGTATGTATAAAAAAAAAAAAAAAAAAGTCTTGGAGTGTTTTTAAAAATAATCACATAAAAGAAGTACAAAGGGTTTCACTTGTACACATAATCAAGTTCCAAATAAGAAATTTCCAGGAACTGCCACACAGCAGGCACACAGTCACTTTGACATTAAATAGATCATAGCAGTTTTATAATATAAGTAATTTTCACTAGCCAACAACCCCTCTTCTGAGTATTATCATTATGCAACACATTTTGTCATGTATTCCCAATTTCTTGGCTTTTCATTTATAAGACCCACAAACAAAGGGAAGACTACCCCTGGTATTTACCCAAACCATCAACTTCTTCCCACTGTATTATGGACCGCCTTATTATATACCTCTCCCTTATAAAAAGCCACTCCTTAGTCCTCATTCATTCATTCACTAATTCTCAATCAAGTCATAAACCAAGCATCATCAAACACACAAATCTAACACAACTCCATCAAATACATCCTCCAATTCTCAAAAGTTGAGTAAAGAATTCAAGAAGATGAGTTCATCAGCTGGCATGAAATGGGCAGTAGCAGCAAGCATTGCAACCGTGGAAGCATTGAAAGATCAAGGTTTTGCAAGATGGAACTACCCAATAAGATGTGTTCATCAACATGTCAAGAACAACATCAGATCATATTCTCAATCTAAGAAGCTCTCTGCTCCCTCCTCTGCTTTGATTTCCAACAAAATGAAAGATGAGAAGTTGAAGCAGTCTGAGGAATCTCTTAGGACTGTTATGTACTTGAGCTGTTGGGGTCCCAATTAGTTTTCTTCATTGTTCTTTTTTTGAAGTATTTTGTATATATATGTACCGAGTATGGAGTATTTAATACCCGACTCATTTTCCGGGTTTCAAATCTAACCCGAATCATGTAACTTACCATGTACACCGTACTACTTATGATAAAAACCTTTGTTCTTCAATTCTTGGAGCTCTGTTTGTTCCAGTGTTTATGCATCGTGATGGGCTAGATGAGTCTACAGAGAATTTCCTGGTCCCAATTGAAATGTAAACCACTTATAATTTTATACGCTGGTGACTAATAAAACTTTGTTCCAAAATACTTAGCTACCTAGCTTAGTTGTTCTAACTTTATAGTTTTTATTAGTTTTTTTCTTTAACTAAGAATGAGGGGTGAAATAGGCATAAGGTTAGGCTAGTAGTTATAAGTGATCTCTATTAATATGCTATTATTTGCTTTGGGTCAAATACTTACGAATTTGTTTTTGAACGTCTTTCAGAATGCCTTAAAACGTGAAATTTGAATTGTTTATAAATTTAATTTTTTTTCTTAATCAATGTGAAACTTGGAAGGTAGACTTTTTATATAAGGATTATCTATTTAAATGTCTTTTAAAAGATTGACATTAATTTTTATTTCGGCATAGATTTTTTTGTTCTTTTTGTCACTACCCATATAAGACAATGGGTGGACAGTGCACCCGGGTGCACCATGAGCATGGTGCACCCGCTCCAAAAAAAATGTACATCACATACATGAAAAATGTACATTACGTACATAAAAAATGTACATAGTGCACATGTGAGTTATGTACATCACGTACATGGAAAATGTACATTACGTACATGAAAAATGTACATAGTACACATGCGAGTTATGTACATTCCACATAACTCACATGTGCACTATGTACATTTTTTATGTACGTAATGTACATTTTTCATGTACGTGATGTACATTTTTCATGTATGTGATGTACATTTTCCATGTTTGTGATGTATATTCCACATAACTTACATGTGTACTATGTACATTTTTCATGTACGTAATGTACATTTTTTTGGAGCGGGTGCACCTTCGAATTTGCGCATATAAGCAATATAAGAGGCCTGGATGTTTCCAAAAACTGTTTCTCATAATTTTGAATCGTGGCATTCAAGACCTGAGATCGATTGTTGTCTTGCCATGCTCCCTTTACATCAAATAAATCAGTTGATGAAGAGGATGGATGAAGCAAGCTAAAGGGAGGTTACCAAAAGAGTTGTGACTGGTCTGACAGAACGACTCTAAAAGGTGCAACTGGTCAAACCCTATTATCCTTGGTTTATGAGGGTGAAGTTGTAATCCCTGAGACGTAGAAGTTCCTACAATAAGGTATGGCTAGTCATAAAAGAAGAAATCTGAAACAATTGGCACATGACATAGAAAGTGCAGACGAACTGAGTGAATAAGCTTTGCTCCCAATAAAATCTCGAAGTCAGATCGTAGCAAGAAGTTGTAGCAAGTGTGTCAAGATGAAAGTCTTCAAAGTAGGAGATTAAGTTTTAAGGAAAGTCTTTCAAAACAAGAAGATCCAACAGTTGGCAAGCTAGCTCCTAATTAGGAAGGCACCTACCAAATCGAGTGAATTACTAGACAAGGTGCATATCATCTCAATCGTAGACAAGGAAAACCTGTTCTAGCTGAGAAGTTAGAATAGTGAGTGTTTGAACAGTACCGTTTGTTTTGAGCTAGTAAACGCCTTTTTCTTGCTGTCAGCTAACTTATGTCATCTCTCTTTCGTAATGTATGTTATGTTTTTCAATACTATGATCACAATTCCCAAAAAAGATATCTTGTCAACAACATACGACATAAACAAAAAAAAAAAATACATACAACATAAAATTTACAAATACATACTACTTACAATACTTGATTATATACAACAGACACTTGTGTTATCTCTCAGGCGAGGCCTCTTCAGCTGTCATCTTGATTGAAGGCTCTAAATTGGCACATTAGCCCTTTGAGTGGAAGAAACATCATCTTTTGCCACATCATCTAGGATTTCACTAGGAGGAATATATCCAGCTGGCCGGATAGTAAAGTTCTCACTAAAAGTCCTGATCACAGCATTATAGGTTCCCACTTTAAATGTTTGTGTGCCTTAAAACTCCTCCATCATCATAGCCTTGGTGTGCCAGGTTTAGTATGCAGGCTAGGCCACAACTTATGGGAAGTCTCAGCTGAATCTCTGCAACCTTCCAGGAACTCGACAAGGGTATGAGTTGGCAAGGAGCAACGTCAATGAAAAACTCTCTGGCCAAAGGAAAGAAGATTACTTTATATCCTAGCTAATCTAAAGGGATACTCGTTCAGGAAAACTTAACTAGGGGCAATCCAGTCAGCTCTCTGCCTCCCCCATAGAATTCTTAAGTTACATCATCAGAAAAGCCAAACGCATCTTTAACAACATCGACGAGTTTATAACAACATCGACGAGTTTATAGATGGTTGAAAACTTTTTGCACGAATGTAGTGGGCGTTGTGGAAGTTTCTGAAAACCATATCCTCTAAACCGGGGGTTGACAGAACAATGAAATTCCTAATTTATTCGATTTCAGTTTTATATTTGAAATCATAGTGTTTATATATAATACGATTTTTTTGTATTTTTATATGTTCATTATTTCTATATCTATTACTTCCTTCGTCCCATTTTATTTGTTACATGTGACAAAAAATTATGAAAACTTAATATTGTAAAAATTTACATCGAGATGCATCCAATAAGATTCCACTTGAATATATTATTTGTTATAATATAATTAGAATTTATAGTCAAAGTTTTTAAACTTTGACTCCTAAAATAGAAATGTAGCAACTAATATGAAAAAGAGGGAATATAATAATATTATATCTGATATAACAATAGTTATATCTGATATAATAATATTTATATTCGAGTTTTTAATATCTTGATATATAGCAGCTAAGTACGAATAAGAAAAGCCTCATAAATTAACTCTAAATAAGTCAACAACTGAATAACGCATGACTAGTGGTCACCGATTTATCCAAAAACCACGTCTCAGCCAAAAAAGTAAGAACTAACTATAAGTCCAGAACATTGTTACGTTTCCATACGCCACTTGATTACACTTACTATATAAACCACTTTGGACCCCAACAAAAAAAATCAAATTTTTTTGGTGATTTGAACTGATCACTGAGTTCATTCTCTAAATTTTATGGAGACGAGTGGTTTTAATAATGGAAGAAGGGGTTGTAAATATGAGGAAGCATTCAAGTTTATTCAGCAGAAGATTACCAAGAGTGCAAGCAATGACGTACAAAGCTGCCATGTTGATGGTAGTGATGCTCCTACAGTTCAAGCCTTAGGCAGTGCGAGGAAAAGATGGCGATCAAAGGAAGAAGAGGAGTCCTACACTATTTTCCAATTCATTTTCTGGGGCCCTGATTAAGCGATCCAATCCCTTCTACAAGATCAAACTTTTAATATAGTTTAGACGTATACATATATATGTGATACTTCGTATTTCTTACTAGTAATATATCACTATCTTCAACTGAATTTAGGCGTCACACTCCTACTTACATATTACTATTTTGTATAGATAAAAGTATTGACTGGATTTTGTTGATTGTTTCTGTATTTCATTCGATGTTATTGAATAATCTTTCAGTACATTGCAGCCTTATTTATAGCTTAAGTATTCCATCAGTCTTGATACTGTAAACTTCCCAAAACTCTATCTTCACCTTATCTTATTCTGTACTCTATCTTATTTGCATCATTATCTGTTTGCTAATCTTATCTTATTTGCATTGTTATCTATTTGCTAATCATATCTTATTCTATCTTACATGTAATACTTGTTTGTGGTGAAGTATATTCTGTAGCAATATCAAAATTACCCTAAGTTTAGTTGTTTACTACAAGTACTAACTTCGTTGGGATCCAAAATAATATGAATGCTAATTTTGTATGGCACATCCCAAAGTAATATGAATTCTAATTTTATATGGCGTATATACACATGAGGTCAATCTATTTATCTTATCAATCTATCTAGGTTATTTAAAGGAAAAATATAGTGTTAATCTATTTTTTTTTTTTTTACATGTGTTAATCTATCTTTTTTTTTTTATCTATTTATGTTATTTAAAGGAAAAATGTGAATTTGGTTGAGAATTTTCACTTAGCCAAACCACCCCTTCTCAATTACCAAAATTCTAAATAACTGACTTATTTTTCAAACTAATAATGATTAATGAGGGCTAATGTGTAATATATGTAGGCAAAATATTTGATGAAATTTAAAAAAGAGGAAAACTATGTACTCCTTTAATTTCTTTTTTATTTTTCCGTTTGAATATATAGATTTTAGGCCTCCCTTAACATCAATGAACATCTCCTTAATTACTCTGGCTGATTTAGTGTGTTAAGATGTATACTAATATGTATATGCACATTAATTTTGTATGTTTAATTCATGTGGAGGTGCTAAAGTTTGAGACTAACAATGACGGTAAGTTTATCAGAAACTACCACAAGTGATTCATCATTGAAATACAAAGCCAATTTCCCACACAAAATGTCGAAGTAAATGTTTTACTTTTCTATTAACTTTTGACTTTCTTTTCAATTTTTCACTTTATTGCTTATTTTTCTATTCTACGTGTGCTTATTGGGTTAGTAAGTCAAACATATAATTTGTGAGCTAACGTATTCATATGAAAATACTTCCAAATTCTAATATAGTTGTACGTCAAAAAGTTGTATAATACAATACTTCGTATTTCTTCTTCATTTATACAAAAGTATTAGTCGTAGTAAAAGTAACCTATTCCAATCAATGACGGTTCCAGGATTTGACCCTTACGGATTCAAAGTCTTATAAACTTGACAAAATAAAATAATTACAACCATCAAAATATCAAATACAATGTTCAAATTATTAAGCTACAACCAATATTTAGAATATTGTCAGTTAAACTACAATTTTTTTTGTAAAAAATCAATTGTACTCAACAAGTTTTAAACACTAGTATGTATTTATAAAGTTGTGGGCCAAAGGTCCTTAGTATGTGGTTTGCAAGTCATTTCAATTTGTATCATTAGCTGTTAAAGATCATGATGAACTCCTAAACCATAAACTGATAGAACTTGGTGTAACAGTGTATGCTTCTATCACCAGTACAAGTTAAGTTTCTACGCAGAAGTTAAGTGTTTCGAATTCCCCTTAATAACTCTAGACCCTTAAGACGTAAACAAGAAGTCCAAAAGAAAGTTTGGTTCCCAATGGATATATATGAATCATTTCTATTCTTGGGAAATGAAGACTCCACCTTGATATATACTTACATGTTCTATTTTGTAGGTGATGGAAGTCATATGTTTTTATACTACGTTTTTGTACGAATGCATAATATTATGTATTGCTATTGCTACTGTTGTGTTTGTTGTTGTATTGCTACTTTTCAGGATGCCCTATACTCATGAACGAGCAAGATAAGGACGAAGTGTTTGCTGTAATTCAAACACCAAAATTCAAACAAGCTTGGCTACTATTTTCATGGGATAAGTCATGATTGAAGTCTTTATGCATTGGCTCCTTGTTTCGTGAAATTGGTTAAGCTAGATAAGGATGACTACCAAGAGAGTTTGAAGTTATTCAAATTCTAAACAAGTCAAATTATTCAAACAGCAAGACTCAGCCCGTTCAATAAAGTCCCTATATTCGTGGAGTTAGTTTTGCAAATTCTGAAGAAAATTTCAAAGGGTCAACGTCCCTTGAAACAGACCTTAGTAAGTGCCCAAAAAACATGGAACCAGTTTCAAAGCAGTCAGTCAAAGGCCTAATCTCCGATTCAAGAGCAACGGTCCCTCTGAAGAATTTGTTTGAAGATTTATCCATTGCAAAGTGACTCTATAAATAGAGTGAGCTGAAGCTTGAAGAAGAAGAAGCCTCCAATGTAAAATACAACAGTCAAGCTACAGAAAATACTTTTCTCTCTAGTGATTACTCTTTATTGTAATTTAGTTTTGAGAGAAAAGAAAAGGAAAATCTCTTGAGTGTGAAAAAGGAAATATCAAAAGAAAAAGAGAGATCTACCATGAGTAAATCTATAATACTCAAAGGTTCAGAAAAAGAAAGGAGATTTTTATTTCTAGGAATTGAGACGCTAGAGTGTAGCTAGAAAAAGCTACGATATAGAAGATTGGGTGTAAATCTTCGAAGGTGGCTTTAGGTCTCTAAAGAAGGAAATAAAGATCGTTAAATCCTACGGTTAGGAAACCCTAGGCGGAGACGTAGGCACATTGCCGAACTTCGTAACAAATACTCGTCCCCTTTATATTTGCATTTACATATTCGTTGTGCTTTACTTAATTCATATATCTCGTAATAGCCTATTCAGGTCAAAATCCTGAAACCCGCTTCAAAGCCCTTGAAACCAATTCTATTATACTTTCGCATCTAAAAGCCGTTTCAAAGCCTTTGAAAGCCTAAATTTGAAAAACGACCATACTCTATTCACCCCCCCTCTAGAGTATCCTAACTATTTCCTATTGATTCTTCGGGAAATATTCATTCATGAAAATTAAGAATAATTCTCTAACATTTTGTAAAACAAGATCCCATAAATCACTTGTTTAATCTCTTTTGTTAGTGGATTTCAAGAGAGAACTCAACTAGTTCCCATTTGTTTTCTTTTAACTTTAATAATAATACCAAGTCTGAAATTTTGGTAGCTACCAAGAATACGGAACCATATTTCCAGAGGACAATTGTTTTGGCTATAATTTGAAAATAAAATAGAAAGGGGCTAGAATGGGAATCGATCTTGTGTACTTTGGCAAAAACGAATGCTCCTCTAACCACTCTAAAAACTAACACACTTTTATTTTCTTAGGTAGAAGGAGCTGCAAGCGTTAAGACAACAATTGATATAGACCAGATTTGATCACAGGTCTTAGATATCACCCTCCAAAACTTTAATCAACTAAGTTAGTTGACATCCACTATAGCTACTCTTATTCAGTGTGTTATATATAGATTTTATTTTTGTTCTAATATGGGTTCTGTTGAACCCATTAAACCCATAATGAAACGGCCCTTGATCCCAATTGTGTTCACATAAATCCTACTATAGTTCTTTCGTTGTGGATTTTAACTTAAATAGCCCTTATTACATCTTAACAAGGCTTTTTGAAGTCAAATCTCTAAATAAGTAATTAATATCAAAATTAGACATTTTCAAATACCCGTAATATCATTACACTAGCTTAATACCACTCTCTCTGTCCCTCATAAATTGCCTTATTTCTATTTATAGAATCAAAATTCAAAAATTTTGACTACAAATATTCATCATGTTATAAGAAATAATATATTCAAGTGGGATCTTGTTGGATGCAACTCAATGTAAATATTTTAGAATATCATGTTTCTATAATTTTTTGCTTTACATATTTAGAGATTTAAATGTTTAAAATCGTATCTTGAAAATTGCGAAAAGTCAAATGAGGTAATCTTTACGTGCGCTCATAGTAAATATCTTTTGTTTGTAAGCCTATACAACTCATTAGATAAACAAGTTATATGATTCCCAATATACAATGATAGTATTAACTAGCATTTGTTCATCCTAAGTATACTTTATACAAATAGGATTAAATTATTAATATACTTACATTCCTTTTTGTTCTTCTATTTTTTTTTTCACAAATCCCAAAACAAACTTAAATTTTAAATATCTTTAATTGTGTACTTGCAAAAATTATAAAAAGTTGATATTTGAAAAATATACATTAAGACGAATTTTAAAAATCCTATATGATTATTTTTTTCTAATAAATTAGAATTAATTTATGGTCAAAATTTAACTTCTTAAAATCTATAGATTTCAAACGAAAAGAACGAAAAAAAACAAATGAAGTATTACATACAGTCAAATATCCACATTCACATTTCATATTTGACATGAACAATATACAAAAAGACATAAAATATTAATTTCCCAATCTTCATCTTGACGTGAAGAAAAGTCAACCAAACTTGGAAGTTGGAAGCCCCCCATCTTCTTTTCCTACGCGTCAATTATTATAAAATAAAAAACGAAAGAACAAAGAACAAACTAACAACGAGTAGAGTAACTGCTCCATTCTATTCCACACGGCAAACCCATCATTCCTTAGAGAAAATAATTTCGTCGGGGATTCCAACACTCCGGTCACCGGAACCCTTATTTCCCGTCATTTTCCGATGGCTTCCTCCGGCAGCGGCGGAAGGAGTAGCCATTCCTCGGAGACGAAGCTATGGAAGCTGTGTAAATTCTGGCAGTCGAGTACTAGCACTACTGCGAACCACACCTCGTCTTCATCTTCCTCTACTCAACAGCTTCATCAGAATAGTAGTCTTAGTTACCGTTCTAGTCACGACGCTAATGGTCTTATTGGCGGCGGCGGTGGTGCTGGTGCTGGTGGTTTGAGGCCGAAGCCTACGGTTTCTTCCGTGGCGCGTTCATTACTTCCGGTGAAGCGTCGGCTTCGGCTTGATCCTCCTAATAATTTGTACTTTCCTTGTGAGTTGATGATTTTTTTTTGAGTTTTTTGTTTGATTTTGAATATCTGATTGATGTTTGTAATTTTGAATAGTACGTATGAATTGGTGGTTTATGATGAATCGAAACGTTGTGTTGAGTAAGTAATTTGAGTTTTTTCAATGAATTTAAGGATGAATGATGGTTTGAATTTAGGTGTTTTGTGGTGTAAGTTGATTGCCTTGAGGAGTAATTGAATTAGAGAATAGAGAGTAAGTTGTTTTATTCAAGAATTTTGCGTAAGGAGTTATCGAGACTTTGTGTTATGCTAGAACGATTCGTAAGCTCAGTCCAGTTTTTAGGAGATGTCGAATTGTGATTCGAGGTTTTGATTTTGTGGTTGCTTAGTAGGCAATATGTATTGAGGTTGTGAGGGAAAGAATACGTTGTAGGTGACTTAAGTTTATCGGGTTTCGTTCATATTGTACTTAAGATAGGATTTCGTGCAGGATTTTCAGCGTATAAGATTAAGTTTTCGTTTTTGTTTATATTGTACATTGGATAGGATTGGTTGTGATTTTTTTTTTGTTTGACAATGGAGGGTTGTCATTTTGGTTTGTTGATCTTAAATTCTTAATTGTGTGGTTGTAACAGAATTTGCTTCAATAGCGTTGATGATGATGGATTATTCTTAGTTGTATCGGAAATTGATTATTGTAGAATTTTGGAAAAGAAAATTCCAGTGGATAGTACTGTATTTAATTGGGTCCGAAAGTGGTTTCCTGAAGTTATTTCGTGGATTGGGGGATGGTTGGGGAACGAAGTTTGTTTATAAGGGATAGAAGTTGCAAAGATAGAGGAGCTCGTATGGATTATACAATAGTACAGCTGCATTTTTTTCTTTTTTCTGTTGTTTGTTGTCTAATATGTTGCTTGTTTTCTGAAATTTTGTAGATGAACCAGGCAAGCAAGTTAAGAGTGCTGTGAGGATTAAGAACACTAGCAAATCCCATGTAGCTTTTAAGGTATCAAATAATTTCACTTTCCTGGGCAGCTAGAATACTCTATATTTGCATGTTTCAATTTTTGTAGAACCAACTGTTAGGTTGATTGTTTGAAACAACACTTTTTGCAGTAATATTTTTAATCCCTGACTTGGCTACTCAAAATCTAACATATGTGTTTTGCTCTATCATTCTGTCTTAGTTTCAAACAACTGCACCAAAAAGCTGCTACATGCGTCCACCTGGTGGCATCCTTGCTCCTGGAGGAAGTATCATTGCTACTGGTATTATTGACATGATCCTTCCCTAAGGTTTTAACGTGGCATCATGATTTCATTCACTTTGTAGTTTCTTATTTTGGGGCATTTTTTCGTACATAACTTTTATGTGTTTTTACAAAATTCCAGTGTCCCCTTGCTCCTAGAAAAAGCTATAGAGTGCCATTGTGATCTAAGATTTTTGTATAAGTGTTATCTTTGCGGTCAACTCTCCGTTGAGCCATTGACAAAGCATGTTAGTGAAAGATTTGAGGCATTGTGAGCTTAATCAAGCTTATTTACTCACTTGATCGGGTTGCTGAGAGGTGGAGGAAAATTTTTAACCTGTAGTGATTACCTTAGCTTCCCGTTTTTGATAGGAAGTTTCCCACCACCTAATAAGTGTAAAGCTAAAAGTGATTAAATTCTCTGAACTATAGGGCTATCTTCACTAATAGAACTATTTACTACAAAGTTGACAGAGTGGATAAGCTTATTTAATTTTAAAACCATAGGGGTATTGTACTGAAATTTCTGAAAGCTAGGGTATGACTTTGTTATTTAAACAACACATGGATATTAAGTAAACCCCTTTTTAGTTTTTTTTTTTTTTTTTTAATTTTGAATTTTGCAGTCTTTAAGTTCATGGAGCAGCCTGAGAACAATGAGAAAATGCAAGAGCTCAAGAAGAAGGTTAAATTCAAGATAATGAGTCTAAAGGTGAAAGGAGAAATAGAATATGCGCCTGAGTTGGTGAGGATATAGCTCTTCCTTTTCCTCAGTGGTGGAATTTTTATTTGGCCTTTACGCTTTGCATCTATAATTGCTTGAATTCTGTTCTGCTGTGATTTACTTGTGTATTACGGATTAGTTGTATTGTTTATATGTTTTGACCTTTCATAAGCATTCAGAAATCTCCCAACTTATGGAGTAGAAAATCTTGAAAGTTAGTGATTTTCTATGATTTGTCAGTGTGTATGAGGTAACAATTATAAAAGCTACAAAGTTGGTATTCTAGAAGCTTAATCTTACTTGACATCGTTTAGTTGAGGATAAAAATCTGACCAAATGAGTTAGAATACCATCCATAAGAGACGTGTTGTAGGCTCCTGACGTAGGTATTTGGAACTGTTGTTAGCTAGGGGGTTGTTAGCTAGGGGATTGGTACGTTTTCTGCATTATTCAGGAACTCATATCTTTCACTGATTTCATGTACTGATGTAAGTAGTTGCTTGCTTGCTTCAGGAATTGAATATTCGAATTCATATAAAGCAAGGTTGGAACTTCAGTAGCCAGAATAATCATAATATTATATGTGTTATATCTTGTTATTTCAGTTTTCATCATTACTGCCTGCTAAATTACCGCTAGAATTCCCCTGGATTCACACAGCCTGTCTTTGAGGGGGGTTTGTAGTTTTTTGGGGTGCTTGGTCGTTTGTTCTTCTTCAAAAGATATCTTAGTGCATGAGTTCCTCTGAAGAGCAGTTTAGAGGGTTTTAGAGATGCTACCGCATTTCCAGGGTCTAAAACTCTTTATGTGGCTTCAACTTGGTTCCGACAAGATATCCTGCTGCAAATGTCCCCATATAAGATGACCCAGCCAGTCAAATCTTGAGTAATTTTAATTTATCTGGAACCAGAATTTGCCTGTGCAAACATTATACATCTAACATGAGGAATAAAATGACATATATTTGCATAGTATTGAACATATGTTAAAAAGCTGGTATTAAATGTGTTTATAAATGTGATTGCGCTGATATGAAGTATCTATAAATTAAAACAACTACAATTGAAATTCCCTGTCCATAAATCTCAGGTTTACTAACCTTATATAATTTATGCATGATAAGAAATATTGTCAATTTCATAGAAACACCAAGATTAATTTTATTATTGTGACTTGATAGCGTACAAAGAGGAAAAATTAGAGCTAGTTAGCTCAATGATGATACATAGTGGCAAAAATATATTCGAGGAAGAACATAGAAATACATACTTGTAAGTTGTAAGTAGTGTAAGTTTGACTTATGGAGAGAAATTGACAGCCACGGGCAATAGTTATGTGAGGATTCATGAGTCTTTTGAAATATGTATGTATTTTTATTTTTTTATCCTATATAAAAAACATTGAAAGAGAGAAAATTTTCCAAGGTAGAGATGTCAATTATGACATCTAATTATTGAAAACAAACTTGCATAGGACGGCTCGTTCTTCAATACAAATGCAATGTGAAGTATCAACATTTTCTCAACATCTATCAAAGTAATTCAAAAAATGATCATTTAACCAACAAATATGCTATGAATTTAGAATTCTTAAAAGATAAACCTATAAAATACTGTAAAAATGTTGAGCAGGAGTGATGATGGATGCTTTCTGAATTTGAGTGAAATGAAGGATAAAGTATACTTATTTTTTTAATTTCTTATGAGTGAATAAGAGATATGGGGGCAATTTTCTTTTTCTCCTTTTTCTTTTGAGAAGTAGATTATTTTGAGCAGTTAAGTGGAAGCTTTTTTTTTCCTGAATTGTTTTTATTGTTAACTACTTACTGTTTTAGATGGAATTTTAAATAGATTGCATAGAATCGCTCCATTGGGATTTTGAAGGCTTCTCCTTAAAAATTGATATCTCTATTTATAGAGTAGATTTGGTATTATAGGAAAAATGTCTTCTCAGCTAGTACAATTAGTTGTTTGACTATGCTTGACCGCTAAGTATGGTAGAAAGTGGTTTATGATTATTATTTAAGCTATCAAGAAAATGGATATTTAATGAAATGTTTTTTGCCAAAAGTGTTAAATGATTTCATGTATCTGTAGCCTATTTCTCATGTATCTGGGTAGCGTAATGCAGCTTTCAACTACAAGCCATTCCGGATACCGACATGTCTTTTATTACTAATTTTCTGGGTGGGATTGCAGCTTTGTCATAACTGATATTAAACACGTCACCACACCAGAAAACTCGCATAATTGCATAGTGTCAATAAATGCATGGAAGTTAGAAATTTCCTTGTTCTGTAACTGCTGGCTGTGTGACATAGCATCCTTAACTAACTCTTTATTTGTATGGATCCTTGCTTATTTCAACTTGTGCTGAATTCTGGAATATTAGCATATTTTATCATTGTTTGCAAAGGAAGATGTGATACAGTTGAGCAGACACTTAAAAATGGGAATGTTATTTTAGTTAACCTTATTTCCCAAGGAATATAATGTTTTACCATGGGCTTGGGGCATTCTGTATCTTCTTTAGTTTATGATAGTTGTGAGAAAAGTTGACTTCACAATCACCTTCCTATTTCCTCACAACTATGTTCGTGCAGTTTGATGAACAAAGAGACCAGGCCACAGTAGAACGGGTATTACGCGCCATTTTCTTGGATCCCGACCGTCCTAGTTTGGTGAGTTACCTTATTCACTTTTGTTTAGTCTTTGTAATACTTGTAAAACTTATGAAAATTTCTTTGGAATGAATCTTATGCTCATGCTAGGCACTGGAGAAGTTGAATCGCCAATTGGCTGAAGCTGATGCCGCTGTTGAATCTCAAAAGAAACGCCCAGCAGATAATGGTCCAAAGGTGGTTGGTGAAGGTCTAGTCATAGATGAATGGGTGTGTACATAGGTCTCCTCAAAGTTTTTTTTTATCATCCCTTCCCCTCTACTCAAAAAAGAAAAGAAAAAAGGAATAAATTGCTATCCTATTTATGGAGTATCTTTCTATGTTTTCTTTCAAGGTAATCTTATTCTTCTATCATTTTGAATTCCAGAAAGAGCGCAGAGAGAAATACTTGGCTCAGCAGCAGGGTGAAGCAGTGGATACATCAGTGTGAAGTGTGTAGTTCTGTGAGTGAAGTGTCATATATTGCTCTGAAATGTTGTGCAATCCTGTACTTGTGGATTGTGGCATACCTTTGACTAGCAAATGCAAAGAATCGTTGTGTACAGTCAATAATACTTTGCCTGCTATAGTTTCTTTTTTTAGTTGAAAGCATCACTTTCGATGAAAGTCAGGGTGCCTATTCTTCTCATTGTAGATAGTGAACTTTTTTTCTATGAAAAATAGTTGTGGTTGTTCTTATAATTATGGGAACCTCAATTTCTAGATCTACAAGTTGCTTCTCATGGTTCTGCACACATAGATATTAGAATTCTACCAATCACAGGTTGATTGGATGTGTTTCCGTTTTTGAAGAACTTGCTGTTTATGCATTTAATAGCTTCATATGCGCCTCAACTTCTCCAGGTGATAATATCTTACCAAAACTTCGTATACTTGGAAGTATATTGATGTATGTCCATTGGCTTGATGCATATAAATAGGGAAGGGAGGTACGGACTACCAAGCAAGACAAGGACATTCATCAAGAGCCTACAGATGGAAGAGGTGTGCTGATTTTGAGGCCTCAGCGGATTATCAACTACTCTATTCTTATCATGAACGGGCCGTGATTTTCATTTGACTTGGGACAGTGTGAAGGAGTAGTGAAATGGGAAGTTGAATCCTATCTTTGTGTCTGGTTTGCTGTTGCTATGGTGCAGTCCTCTTATTTCTTGGAGCTCTCATTTGATCAATCTTGTCAGTTTTTTTTTTTTTTTTTACCAAATCCACAGGAGGATCTGTCAAAGTAGCTGGAAGCTTCGAAAAGGCTTAGGAGAATATTGGTTTTACATATTTGTTGTTGAGGTGATAAGTGATAACCATGTAATGAGGAGATGACCATCATTTCAAACTTCTAAGAGCCTGAATTGAACTGTTTCTTCCCCATTGTGAGGTTCGACAGACTCGTTTTATATATATATATATAAATTTATATTTCAGAAGGTTCTTGATATGTCGCATTGTTTTAAGCATTAGAGAGAAAATTCCTAACAGAGATCATATTTTATGCATGAACATGACATAATTGACGAGCAAGAAATTCATTCATAAGTTTTAGCCAGGCAGTATGGTAGAAAATGACAGTTTATCTTATTCTTAGGCAATAATGTGCAGAGTATTACAGCTCAACTAATAATTGTTGGTACCAATTTGCAAATTTCTTGAAAGGCTCTCAAAAAACCTCTTGACAGGTCAAATACTAAACTTGAGTTCTTAATTCTTATGTAGATGCTTTAAGTATTTCCTCTATGCGGAGGGTGTAGTAACATCCATTGTTCCAGGCCTTTGACATAACATGAACACCCTGCCATAAACATCAAAACGTCCACAACTAGATGTGTTAGAAGCTCGAAAATATTAAACGTATAGATGAATACGCAAATCATGTAATACAAAGACTCAAAGATAGCATCATATCACCAAATGCCAATCCTCTCTCCGAATCCTAGCTCAAAAGCACGAAACAAACCAAAAGGGTAGAGAAAAAGATATCTCATCCAAATGCAACTCTCTGTACAAAGCCATGCAGTGTGGCTTAGGATCATCATTCTCCAACTCCTTAGAAACTCCATTAAAAAGAAGAAAAAAAGAATATCCAATTCGATCGTTTGTGTGGTTTTTTAGATGATAGACAAACTTTCCCCTAAAACTTCTCTTCCCAAATCACAGATCGTTTGGAAGGTCGAATTTCTGAGAGCCAAGGATATGATGGGAGCTATTCTGTTGTACAAAGAGAGCAAGACCACACTTTTGGCAGTTGAAAGTCTCCCATAGAGCAAAGTTAACAGTCCCTGAGATGTTCTTCTTGGCAGATGTGTCTTTGACGGAGCAGAGCTTCTCGAGCCTCCTGACAACAAAGTCATTGGAGAGGACTCGGCCTTTGTTCTCTCCCTTGGGGCAGTCGGACACCAGTCCATTCTCATACAATGCCACCATTATGTTAGCTCCCTGGTTGTCTATCTTCATCCGAATTTGTCCAGACAGTGATACTTGCAGGGTATCAGTTGTTGGTCGTTGGATGTTTGCCTGCTCCGCAGAAATATCAAGTTTTTAAGTATAGTGTTTAGCAGTATTTCAGCTAAACATCTATATACAAGTACTTGGTATGAACACAAAAAACTTGCAATTTTCTTAGAAAACATCCATAAAATAGTTGTTCCAGATTTCATATTTTGGTCTGATCTTTTATCATGCTGAGATTATCTTAATGTTAACGGTAATGTACTATCAAGATTGTAAAAATAATTAGAACTTTGGTCGAATACAGTGACACATTAATAAGCTCTTTTAGTCCCTTGTCACTCAGTAAAACCCTGAGTAAAGGACATCATACTTTAGTTCTGTCCAAACTACATGTAACTTAAATGTAAAGTATGCAAGGGTTAAGGGTTACAGCTCAACTAAAAAATTGTGAATAAACTTATTTAAGAGGCTTTCAAATACATCATATTGATTGACAGCAAAGTAATCCTCTTTCAGAGATGGACATCTGATGATTTAGATTTTATTTACCTTAGTGATTACTGATGATCCTCATCTTCATATATGCCTTGAGGTTAAGTAAACACATGGGATCATTTACATATTGCATTCTTTGTGTAATCACAACATACATTCCAACATTTACTCCCTACATCACTAGCCATGAATCTAGACACATTTCGGCCCCACTTGTACTATCCAAGTGCTTCTAAATGGGTAATAAAAACTTAAAAAATGGTTCGAATCATGAAGAAGCATGTCACTTTGAAAGAATATTGCTGCACTTGACCACACAACAACACAAGATATAGGCATCAAAAAGAGTACTTGATATATTGTGTGGATGTTTGGTTGAGTTTAGTTACACATATACACCTTTTTTCGAATAACTTTATCACCCATTTATTGAAATGGGCCAACCATTTATTCTATGCACTGAATTAGTCTATATTTTATACAAGTATGACATTTTGTCTCTAGTTATCTTGGAAAGGCCAGTTAAACAGACCAGTCTGCAAAAACATTTTGTTGGATGCAGGCTTCTAAGATCTAACTGGAGCAATATTTAAAAGTTTCTTTTACCTGATAAATCAACTGATACGTGCATACCACGATAACCGGCTTATGTAAGAATTATTTTATCATAATATTTTTTATAGCATAAAGTTCCTTTGGTATAACATGCACAGCATAACCGACTGTGATCAGGGTGTTTACTAAATGAAATCGACCGGTCTACAACAAAATTATAATTTTCTTATAGTCCCTCGATACCATATTGTACAATTGACTTTTCACTCTCTCGAAAACACAGTTTAAAATATTTTTTTTACAAGATAAAAAATTATAGAAATTTGATCTTATAAAAATTTATATCAAGGTGCATCACCAACAAGATTATTATATAATTAGAGTTTATAATAAAAATTTTAAACTTTAAGGAAATGTAACAGTTAAAATAAGATGAATAGATTAATAACTAAACTGTAAGTTTCCAAGTAGCAAGATGATTAAGCACAGTCAACAAAGAACAAAGAGGATGGATATTATTTGAACTAGCACTCTACGCAAGCTCATTCACTTCTCTAATCTTTACCTATGGTTTACTTGAGCCTGGAAGTGATTCAATTCGGGGAAAACATGAAAGCGGTCACTGTACTAGAGGAGAGGGCTGTAAGAATTTTGACAATATTATATCAAACTCAAGATCTCTACAGCATGAACAAAAGCCATAGATGACACCCCCATTTTATCTAAAAAATGAATGACTAAACATGATCCCACCTACGATCAAAACTTGAAACACAACACGTGTAAACAGAGTAACGTGTTTCAAACATTCGAACATAATACTCGCACCTCATTTTTTATCTCATTTGAGATTTTAGGATTTTTAAACATTTTTATATCTAAATTTATAAGATAAAAAATTATAAAAACTTGATATTTTAAAAATTTATATTTAAAATAAATCTAACAAATGTCCACTTGAATATATTATTTTTATAATAAATATAAAAAAAAAACCTAAAAAGTTTATAAAATTAAAGTAAAATTACTTTAGTTTTATTTGATTTTGTTTGACAAACTATGTTTCTTATTATTTCTACAAAGAGGCAACATAGCAAAATCAATGACATAAAAACAATATCAGTACTGACCTGAAAACTAGGGGAAGGAAATCTCGGAGCAGTAGCAATATTAGAGAGAAGATTGTCCTCTTCATTACCAATACATTGGGCCCTACCTTGGACCACAATTTGAGGTGTAAACATGGTATCAAGTTGTAATGACTCAACGTATGCCTTTTGCCGGACCGTCCATTGACTTGACCCGTACGGGTCTTTCCAGCCCATGTAATCCCAATAATCCACATGGAAGCCCAATACTATAATGGGCCGGTCCAAATTAAAATCCCCCCTCCCCAATCGAGACATTAGAAGCTCAGCTTCAGGAGATGTCTTACACCCTTGAGACGAGAATAGCTCCACCAACACAGGGCTATCTCCTCCCCCTCTCCTTTGCTCCTCCACCGCCTCGTCCGCTGTTGCCGCCGCGTCGCTTTTTCCGCTCTTCGAAGAGCTCCCTGATTTTCCAAAGCAGGAGAATAGTCGAGGGGCCATCACTATTCAAAACGACGTCGTTTCGGCTCGTGGGAGCGAGGATACAAAGGTTTTTGGAAGATGATGATCAGAATCGATGGAGTTTTTTTCCTTTCTTTGTCTATAGAAATAAAAGAAGAACGGCAATGCAAGAAATAAATAATAATAATAAAAAAAAACTCTTGGGTTTTTTTAGATAGTGGGTTTTTGATTGTAGGACAAGTGATAGAGGAAGGATTGTGAGGAGTAGAGAGAAAGGAGGGTCCAAAGATGGAATATATGACAATAAAGGTGTACAAATATGTTGTTTTAGGTAAACAATAAAAAAAAATGAAGCAATTCTATAAATACTTTAAGGTCTCATTTTAATTATTATATTTAACTTTAAAAATTATAAATATTTATATTTTACAATTTTTATAAACATATATCTAATAAAAAATATTATAATATAATTAAAATCTATTGTTAAAATTTATAAAATTAAATTTTAAAAATAAAAATATAATTAATAAATAAAGACAAAGTTTGTAATAATATAAACAAGATTGAGTACTACTTTTTGCAGTACGCCTGTACGAGTGCACGTCGAATAAAGAGGAAATTGGAAATGAAGAGGTGGAGCTGTATTTTTATTGAAAAATATTACTTAGTTAGAGATCAAATGGAAGAAATAGTAAGAAGTCGTATAAAAAATTAGTTCAGAATTGGGTAGGAGATCAGTTGCCGACAAGACTGCGTCGGTGACACGTTCCACCTGTGGATGTTAAAGTTGCGTTTTTTCTTTGTTACGTTAACTCTCTTTATTCTGGAAGATGGTGGTAAGTCACTAACTCACTTAAGTTATCAGGATGCCCGAATGATCGATCCGATGAGCCAGACCCGTATTCTGGTCTTTGTCAGAGGACGTGTGTTCAACGCTTTTTTTTTTTTATTTATTTCGAGGCAACATGATAACAAAATAATATAAAACGTCCATAGTTGTGAATAATAAAACGTCGTCATTCATAAATAATATAAATTATATTATATATAAAAATATAAAAGATAGAAAAATATATATTAAAGGTAAACACTATGATTTTAGATATAGAAATAAAATTACAAAATATTCAATATAATTATATCAGATATAAATTTTGAAATTTTTCCGTATAAAATATATCTTAGGTCTTCCAAAGTAACATGAAACACAGTTAAGCTCCCTATATATTAATATAATTGACTGTACGTGTCGCCTCTAAAATAACACAAGGCACATAAAACAGTCTATTATGGAGTCGCCCCTAATGATCTGAGATAATACGTATCTTAGGTGATTTAGAAGCCATTCGACAGGGTTTTTCTGGTAATAGTGATCATCTATTATGTTCTTTACATAACATATTCTACCCATATTAGAACTCAAAATCATCCTGATTTGGCTTCGGAGAGGTCAAAAGTGCAGTATAAAGCCTCAACCTGTCTTCCCCAAGCGAATTACTACGCGACAATGGCCTCCTAGGCCTAATAAAAGACAGCGAAGACAGTGTCAACCGATGCTTATACCTTCGCCAAGCCAGCTGAATGGCGACAGCAGCCCAAGTCCTCCAACCAGGGGAGTAATACCTGGCACTCCTCTTAACTTTCTCATTGACAAATGTGTACCGAAAATGTTGTGTTACGTACTTAACATCTGCGGCTTCTAGCCCAAATGCTTCTGTTGTTTCGAGGGTGACCAAAGTTGATGATGAAGGCGGTAATCTTTCAATAAATGGCCGTCTCAAACACCAAGATAGTAGCTCATCTCCGCTGAAGTTTCCTGGGCCTAACATACAGCAGCTTTTTACTCCGTCCCTAAGAAATTGGCTGCTTTGAAGATGGCCTCGAACTATAAATAACATTCGCTGAACTGGATCACCCTCTTTGCTTATCTTAAGGAGAAAAAATAAATTAATTTTGTAAGTTAAGTAGCACTCCAATTAATTACAGCTATCCAGGTTTGCATAAATTATAGTTTTTTTTTTTTCAAACTTTATATGGTTCAAGACCTCAACTGTAGCGTTCACTGATAGTGGTATTTGTACCCTATTCTGCTACCCCTTGTAAAGAAACTTTAAAAACAACTCCCTTGGTCGTAGTTTATTCCCTTTATCCCTTATTTTTAGTTTTATATGACTTTTTACGGTCTTTAAGCCACGATCTTTAACTCTTTTATCTACAAATTCATAAGAAAAAATTATAAAAACTTGATATTCGAAAAATTTAGAGTAAGATGCATTTAATAAGATTCCTCTTGAATATATTATTTCTTATAACATGATGAAAATATATTTTTAATCTTTGATTGCATAAATAGAAATAATGGGGGGCAAATATAAAGGGACACAGGTAGTAACTTATAGCTTCAGGTTACATTTCTTAAAACTATTGAAATGATTTGCAATTGACTCGCTCGAAATTTCCAAGTGTAAATGAAAATTTGAGATATTCCATGATACGTAAAGGAGTGTAATTTTTATTTCTAATCTATTTAAGAAATATTTCGAAACTTAACCTCCGGTCAAAAGTATTTAGAAAAATAACCTCCCAATAAGAACCGCTGTCAGCGTCAGCGGTTTTATATCCAGTCAGAATTTACAGTCAGCATTCAGCGCTAAACCCAGTCAGCATAAAACCGCTGTCACTGACAGCGATTCTTCAGAGGAATGGCAGAAAAGTGGAAACCGCTGTCAGTGACAGCGGTTCTTCTACTGCACAAAAGTAAAAACCGCTGTCAGTGACAGCGGTTTTTCGGGACCTGGGTTTAAATCCCCAGCTTCCCTTCTTCCCCGTGCTCGCCCCATTTCCACTTCACCCAAACTCACGCCCTTCCTTCGCCTCGCACCCTCCGCCGTCTCGAAGCTCCTCCGGTGTGCCGAAGATTTTCCGGCGT
This sequence comes from Dysphania ambrosioides, assembly GCA_026401315.1. Taxonomy (NCBI): domain Eukaryota; kingdom Viridiplantae; phylum Streptophyta; class Magnoliopsida; order Caryophyllales; family Amaranthaceae; genus Dysphania; species Dysphania ambrosioides. The sequence goes on from CM048666.1 coordinate 25,291,355, forward strand.
GACCCCGTGCTCCTCCACTCCGCCGGCGCGCCTCTTCCCGGTATTGGTAAGCTTTTTTATTTTTTTTTTCAAATTTTATCTTAAATTTTATATTATCATGGTATAATAGTAGGTATGGATTGATTGTTGTGGTTAGGATATAGATTGAATGTTTAGATTGATTGTAGTATTTGGATTAAAATTATTATTTGGATTTAATTGTGGTAGTAGGTGTAGTTTTTGATATTAGGTGATGTTGTGAATTGAATGTTGTTAATTGTGATAATTTTAATTGTGATATTAGGTGTAGTTGTGAATTGAATGTTGTTATTTGGTTTAGATGTAGATTGAATGTTGTGATATTAGGTGTATTTGGAGTAAAAGAAATATTTGGATTGGATTAGATTGGATGTTGTTATTAGGTTTAGATTGATTGAATTGGATTGGATTGGATATTGTTATTTGTAGGTTGTTATTTGTATGTTATGTAGTATATTTAGATTATTTGTGTTGAATTAATATGTGATGTTGTTATTTGGTTTAGATGTAGATTGAATGTTGTGATATTAGGTGTGTTTGGAGTAAAAGAAATATTTGGATTGGATTAGATTGGATGTTGTTATTAGGTTTAGATTGATTGAATTGGATTGGATTGAATATTGTTATTTGTAGGTTGTTATTTGTATGTTATGTAGTATATTTAGATTATTTGGGTTGAATTAATATGTGATGTTGTTATTAGGTTTAGATGTAGATTGATTGCATTATAAACATATGAAATAATCTATTTCATTTGGGGTGGAGATAGCTTTTAAATATGGCTAGGATGGGATATTAGACCAACGCTTATTAGTGTTGTCATTAAATCTACATTTCATCTTGTAGGCGTTATGGAAAATTCAAAATATCCTTTGATTTGTCGTTGGAGAGGAACTCTTATTGAATCAAGTTCTAGTGTTGAGTATAGAGGTGGAAGTTGTAGTATTATTCTGGCCAACTCCGACAATTCTATGGAACACTTAGTTGATAAAGTTTATGATTTGTGTGGGTTGGATCGGACAAGGGAGGTGAAGTTGAAAATGAAGCATGGGACTATAGCTATGCCCCTTAATGATGCTTACTCATTAGAATGCATGTGGGCATGTATTAGAAGTTTCCCAAACTTCCCAATGGAAATATTTGTTGAAGAAATGTGTTCCACACCTAGTCTACAACAAGCTATGCCTATTTCACAATCATATACTGAAATGCTTCAAATGTATACACAAAATCAAGTATTCGATTCACAAACTCATCCTTATCAGCCGATGATGGTTCCTTATCAACCACAAATGCCTAATCATCAAGCTCAAATTCATCCATCATGCTCACAAATGCCTAATCATCAAGCTCAGATTGTTCGTAATGATAGAGCAATTACTAAATTTTCTTTGAATGAAGATGGTTCGTATGTAGCAGAGTCTTCTCGCGGTTTAGTTCTCCAATTGTGGCCTGATGATGACTGGAGTGATGAAGATCCCGATTTCATAAGAGAAGATGTGGATGATGATGATGATGATGATGATGATGATGACGATGAGGAGGAGGAGGAGGGGGAGGAGGAGGAGGATGATGAGGAAGAAACAGAGGGAGAAGAACACCATGATGCTGTTATGAACGAGATTGTGAAATCAGTTCCCTTCTATGGCCATCTCCATGATTATGTAGACGATGGTAGTTGGTGTATGACTGGAGGTGAGCCTTCCTCCACACCCGGGGTTGAATTTGCAAAGAACATGAAGTTTGCATCCAAGAATGAAATCATTCATGCTATTAAGTTGTTTTGCATCAGAACCAACCACTCCTATTCCACTTATAAATCAAGTAAGAGACTCATTGAACTGGTATGTAAGAGTAAGTGCGGTTGGAATGTTTAAAAAGAGGATCAGAACCAACCACTCCTAGGATGACAGAGGATCAGGTGAATGTTTAAAAACAGTTTCTTAATTTCCATTGAGCTGTACGTTATCTATTTTCCACTAATCAAATTATTTGTGACTTAAATGACTAGATGGTTTGGGACCCATATCCCAATGTCGTTGACGAAGATGAGTGGCGTTCTTTCACTCCGTTGATCTGCTACTTTATAGTGGAGATGCATCTACCCGACCGAGTTATGCGACAGTTCGGGTTATGACAATACATCCCCGTAGCAGCTCTAACCTACCCTCGTTTGCACGAAATTGATCGTCGAGGGAGGTCCACGACGGATTGGGGGGCTTTGCATGCTGAGTGGATCGGGGCTTGGAACAACAGAAACCAATCCATTGTACAGGGACATCCCATCCAGGGACCTATGGACTATTACGATCCATATCTTATATGGTATCGTAGCATTACACGCCTCTTCATTAGTCCGTCATTCGTTCCACCACCACAACATTTTCATCCGTCAGGGATACCTTTGCACGTCATGGTATGTTGACTTCCTTATTTGCAAGTTGATTTATTTACTTTATTTATCTGATTCTAACTGTTTTCTCCTTTGCAGACTCAGCAACTGTTGGTTATTCATGACTACTGTCACGATAACCAAAATTTGCCTAGTCCTACTATCGCAGCTGGAGTGAAGCAGATGTGCGTAGGAGGTCTGGAGCTAGCTGGCCAGGGAGGATTACTGCGAGTGCACCATGAGTCCGGGAATACAGACGATGCACAAGTCACATCGGGTATGCCTTCCTCTTCCCAGACCCATGAGGCCCTCGAGATCTTGACCTTCGAGAGGACCCAAGGTGCATTTGGGTCCACCCAGGGTGAGTCGTCACAGTATACGTCTCCTCCATATCCATTCCGATACCCAGCGAGTGGGCTATTCACCCAACAGAGCCAGAGTTCCACGTTTCCTCGATTAGACACTGTTGATGAGGAGGACTGGCCTAGTTTCTAGAATTTCTTATGGTACTGGAATTAATGTAAATATATTTCAACCTGTATTGTATACATATAACTACGATTATTGCAATTTATTATATTTCATTTTACTTTCATTTATATCAATCTTTATTGTACTTTTGAAAATTTTTGTTCGAGATACGAGAAACACTGCGGAATTGACACGAATATGTGTTCAAATTGTATCGAACTTGTGTTCGAAAATGATGAATTTGGTTGTTGGATGTTATCATAATGTTTTAAAACAGGTTTAAAATGGAAATTAGATGGGTGAAATATTTTGCGTAATTAGGCAATTTTAAAACCGCTGTCACTGACAGCGGTTTTAAGCCCAAACCAAAAATCCAATGTTCGTGACTTGGTCAGCATAAAACCGCTGTCACTAACAGCGGTTTCATGCTCACATTAAAACCGCTGTCAGTGACAGCGGTTTTATGCTGACTGGGTAAATAGGGCTTTGCTGACTCGGATTGAAACCGCTGACAATGACAGCGGTTTTAAATGGGAGGTTATTTTTCTAAATTGTTCTGAATGGAGGTTAGATTTCGACATATTTTTATAATAAGGGTTATAAATAAAAATTGCACCGTAAAGGATCTACTAGACTACTATCATTTTCATGCACGTTGAAAGGGTGCATGCATGTAGCACTATAAGCAATAATAATTTTGATTTAGCTTAGGTGCTTGGTGAAACAACTTCATGCAGATTAAACAAACAATTGTAGAAGCGAAATGGATTGCTACGTACCGTCTCGCCCTTGGTAAATACGAGGGACTTGACGCGGTCACATATGTTCTCTAGAACTAGCTCATCCATATGCTGAAATAATGGCACCTACTCAAAGATACTCATTCATTAGGATTAAGAATATCACACATTCAAAATGATTTCTTAAAATATCAAGATTAAGATTGTCAGCTCATTTACTTTGTTGGTTTGACATAAGAACAGATGAAAGAGTTCGATCCAACATTATATATTTTATTGAGAAATTCCAAATTTAAATCTGATATAAATATCAGGTGTATTTTTATAATTTCATTTCTATATATGTCTAAGATTATAATGTCTATATTTGATATAACGACTTTATCTGATATAATAATATCTATCTGAAATCTCAATATCATGATATAATTTATATCAAATTTGAATCAGAAAAGTCTCTATATGACTATATTTACCTGTCAAAAAAGAAAAATACAGTCCTAGCAAAAATGAGAAAGTTACCTGTTTAACTAAATCAAGGCAAAGGTGATACTTGATGTCCCTTCTAAGACCTTCGGGAAGGTTCCCGATCATCTCACATTCATCAACTCCTCGCATGGCAGCCCAGCGCTGCCATTCATAGGTACGAACCCTTTGCTTTAACTTATAAGGCAATTTCCTCTGTTTCATCCACCACTCTATGTTTCTCATTCGAAGCTGCATTGCTTGCTTCTTAGATGTCGTTGCATGCAAGAATACCTACATTATATTTCCAATAAATATTATTATTTTCTTGTTCATCTCTAAAGATACTAAAAACTTTATTTTCAAATTTTCAAATGCAACTAAATTAAATGTTAGCTTCATGCAAAATGATACTTCCATTTGTCATAGTTTTTTCTTGTTTGATTGTGTTGAATGCATACTTCTCCCGTCTAATTCATTCTACATGTATTGTTAGAAGTTCTTATCATTTATAGCTAAACCCCTATGCATATATATAGTATATATTTTTTTCCACCTTTTGTTTCAAAAAATAGTTCATTTTGTTGCTTTTTTATAAAATTTCCCTTGTTTCTATAATCATTACAGAATATGATTTGAAATTCAAGTACTTGTAATAAACCAAAAGCCTTTTAGCAAACTAATCTAGCAATTTTTTTTTTATTCATACACCGTGATTTTTATCAATACATATATAGTTCAAAGTTTTCTACAAAAAGTCAAACTTTAAAGAGAGATTCCTAATATTATAATAGATATAAATATATAATATTATAATAGATATAAATATATCGAGGTATTTTTATAATTTTATTTCTATATGTGAAATCATAATGTATTAATATCTATATCTAATATGAGTTTTTCTGTATTTTTATATCTTTTATATTTCTATATCTGATACAACACGATATATATTTGATATCTAAATATCCTGATATAATATTAATTATGAATTAAAAAATCCTCAAATTTAAAATATTGTACCCACCAACTGTTTAGATAAAGGGATTTGCAATTGACAAATACTGTGTACGTTCTCTAGTTTTCAAGAGATGGATAAAAATTTTACGTGCCTTTATGTTACCAATTAACATGGTGACCAGAAGCAGCCCACTAGTTAAGACAATGATAACAAAGAGAGATTCAAGCCATTCTGCTGTGCTTTCTAAGCTCCCAAATGTACTGCACCAGTGATCAAAATTTAAATCAGTAAGTCAGAAAGTAGAGGACAAAGCTAAACATAGCATGCATCAGCTTTTACAAGCTTGCATGGCTAGCTGTCCAATCGATTAGTCATTATGATGAAGACAATATAGGCATTATATATATATATATATATATATATATATATATATATATATATATATATACCAAGAAAATATTTATATGGTCCTAGTATGTGATAAGATGTCATCGTTGGCTGATCATTTTTTGAACCAACTTTAGTGAATTTCAGCGTACCACATATACAATACTCCGTATATAACTTGGCCTTTTTGCAGGATTGCAGATTCAAATACATGACTGAGCTAGTATATAAAAGTTCGACTCAAGCAGTACAGAGTATATTACTAAGCCACAACACTTTAAGGTACATATGGTAAAAACTAACTACTCCGAATGTGCTACCAGTACTATATAATAGATAGTACTATCTATTACTCTCTTAAATGGAATCTTGTTGGATGTATTTCAATATAAATTTTTAAAATATCAAATTTTATGATTTTTTGTCTTAGGCATTTAGAAAAAAAAAACTTTAAATTGTGTTTTGAAAACCATAAAAAGTCAAATGTAGCAACTAATTTGGAATGAGGGGGAAAATGTTTCTAACTTATGCGACATGATTTGATCCGTAGAGTTGGCAATTTAGACTTCCAATTCAAGTCTTACATTGTTTAACACACCTCACTTTTATGCATAATGTTTCTTAATTACGTACTATAAACAGTTAATAACCTATACTGTACTGTTGATTTGTTGGCAGTTCATGCCTGACACTGTGAAACATGTTATCAGTGTTTCATAAGCTCATATATTATCAAGATTTCAAGCATCAAATAAAAATTGAGAAATATTAAGAGTTACCTCAAAGTCATTAGCCCCCAAAAAATGGGCATAAGGATCTTTTCGAAACGGTGGTTGTTGCTAACAAGATAAATGACCCATTTGTAAGCTCCATATTCATAATTATTGTAACTATCCAAGCAGTTATGCCTTGCTGCTTTACTAGCAGCCCAAATAAGGCGGTCCTGATCTTTGATATATGAACTGCCACCGTAGTAGATAGGCTCTTGGGAGGCTAACAACCTGGCGCTGCACCCATGTATTTGGCTGCATTGCTCTTTCAAACAATTGGTCACCCTTTGGAGCCCTAGCAAGTACCAACATGCTCCTGCTGCCTGTAATGGGGTAGTTAAATCTATATTACCGTCCAATTTATTTACTTGCAACAGAAGTTGCTAATAGTAATAAGTTAAGTCATACTATCAGATCAACCACAATCTTATTCCTAGCTAATTACATATACAGTCTGCCATATGCTAACCTCAACAACGTCGTCCAAGTTAAAGTGTTACTCTTTATTTCTGATTGAAATTTTCGTAATACTATATTTGAGATTCTCATAAATTATCTAGCTCACAACATAACTAATGCGTTTAGTTTGATTTGTATGTATTAGTCTGCTTAGGATCGAACTTTTCGAGATAATTTTACGTTGTTGAATTCTCAAGCTAATCATCGAGCTTTGTCAAAGCTAGCTGAGTAACTCCTAAGGATGGCATTTCGTCATCACATGTTTTAAAACAATATGTGTAATAAAGGGTCTACTAAATCAAGCTTCATTGGATGAATCTTAATCTAAAATTTTAAAATATCAAAGTTTTCATAATTTTTTTGTCTTAAATTTAGAGATAAAAACGTTTAGAATCGTATTTTGAAAACCGTGAAAAGTCAAATAGGGCAAACAATTAGAGACAGAGCGAGTACGTATGCTACCACCTATAGGTATGTAAAAAAAAAAAAAAAAAAAGAGAACCTTGTTACATCTGACATGCACATATAGTACATTAATACTTGCACGTTTTCAACCTTCATTCATTGCTCCAATTGTTACAAAATCCCCGTGATTTTATGATCACTTAGTCAAATTCAAACGGCTTATTATGTTACGCAACATGTTCATGTTATGTATTTAAAAAGATGAATTATTTAAATTTATTCCCAAAAAAGTTAATTAAAACTGAACTGAAAAAAAAAAAAACATGATTCCAATTAATTAAGAGAAGCTAGCCAATGGAGGAGAAAACTTACATGAGAGGCGACAAAATAGACAATCATGTTGAGGGCAAAACCCCACCAAATAGTACCAAAAACATAGCCCGAGAACTTTTGCATTCGACGGAGGAGGCACACTGAGTGATAGATCTTCGGAAGATATTGGAATACAAACAGAATCAATAAGACTGTAATTACTGCATTTGTTGATCCTCTACTGATGAAAAATGGGATTACCACCCATAATACGATCTGCATTTACATCATTAATTTGATTATTAGTACCTTGATTGTCACGCGCTAACTTTCATACCAAGTATGATTATATTCTTAAGTTACTTTTTTTTTTTTTATGATTATTATGACCTTATCTAACGTCTAAAAGCTCATCATAATACTTTTGTAGAAAACATTGACATGCAAGTTTAAAATTAATATCATTCATAGCTTTCAACCTGCCATCATATTATACGAGGACGTTTATAATTATTCCACCTAATACATATACCCTTCACCATCGTCATCATATACTACCTTTGTTTCAAAATAATTTTACCCTTTTGACTTTCAACTCATGAGTTTGACCATTGAATTTTATCAATATTCATTTGAGAAATTTTTTTAAATTTAATACCTACAAAATACATGTGAAAAGTGATCTAACAACTATTTACTTAATTATAATTATTATTATTTATATCTTAATGAAAAAATAAAGTTAAAGTAACTATATATATATATATATATATATATATATATATATATATATATATATATATATGGCGTAATTATTTTGAAACAAGAATAATAATAAAATACTAAACTAATCCTTTAAAGTATTGTACATACCAACATATACCACCCAGTGACCATAATTATATGAGATACTAATACTTCACAATGTATATGTCCAAAGGACTTCTATAATCATTTTATCACTGCAAAATTGTCAATACTTAATTGTGTTATGACCTTTTGGGTGCTGTTTGGAGCCCTAATCCCCAAATAAAGAACAAAAACATTTTGTTACTTACACCAATGGATAGCTTTACCAGAAGAGATTTTCAAGGGTTTTAGTCAAGATTCAAGATTTTGGGATCTAACTGTACAATCATTTTTTTGTTGATATCAGTGCATTCTCGGATTTGAATACAGCAAATAAATTTAATGCACAAATGGGTAAAGACAAATTTTGAAAACTACTCGTACAATTTTGTTAGTTCGTACTTGGATAGGAACAATGTTTTTGGCGCGCTGAGGTGAAATGAAGATTTGAAAGGAGACATAATAAACAAAAGGTATTGGATATACATGGATGAGGTGAAATGAAGATTTGAAAGTAGACATAATAAACAAAAGGTATTGTATACAAATAATAAAATTATTGTGTACTCAGTAAAACTAACTTTTTAATATAAAAAAAGTTATCCATTAACACAATATATGTCAATTTTTATTAACTTTGAGGGGTAATTTTTGTTATATTAAGGGGTTATTTTTAATGGGGATATGATAACTTTAGTGTGTTCTATGTTTATACAATACTGTGTTATATTTATAAGAAAATAAAGGCAAAAGTAGTAAAAATATACATCAAGTAGGGGCTTAAATTGGGATTCAGAAAAGAGAATTTACTGAATGAGTTAACTAAAATGACAATAATTATCAAATTTGATAACGTCTCTCAAATTTGATATTAATTTTTTTATTAAGTATAAAATACATTTTCTAACATGTGAATGCTTAAAAAATTCCCTTGTAAATCGGATTTATCAATGAGGTGATTTTACTTAATCATTTCAATTCTAATATCTTATTTATATAACATTTTTCTTATTTTTGCAGGAATGAGTTAATCAAACTATTTCTTTTTTTGGGGGATACACTTCGAAAATGTAGGCTAATATTGTTATATACTCCCATTATCTACACTTCGTACTAACTAATTCAACTAAACATACATATGATTGTAATATGATAATACCTATGAAGTAAGCCGATCCATAGTAGTTTATATCTTGGAATCATGTTCTGATTCGACGTAAACATATAAACAACTATAACTAGTGAAGACTCCACCTTGATGATGATGATAATATGATTTGATATTTCATTTGATGTAATATAAGTGATGAAAGTCAAAACTTAAGTAATATGCCATGTATAAAATATAAGTAATATGTATGTATAAAATATAAGTAACATGTATGTATATTATTTGCTTTTTTTTTGCTTTGTGTTTCGGATTACTTGTTTACTGCCCAGATAAAATCGAAGACTCTACCTTGATCAAACCGCTGAAACATTGCTAAGATGTCTCCTAAAATCAAGGAAGTGGTTAAGACAAGGACTTCCAAAAGAGAAAATGGTATCATTTCCCTGACCACGTTGGTCAAAGGCATACCCATTACCCTAACCCCAGGTATCCTGGCCTCTATCCTCAATGTTCCAAATGAAGACTAGTCTGACTCCTCTCCTACTCATTTTGAATGTGTTGCTAAAGCAAAATCTGACTTTGTCCTGCCCAATCCCCCAAACTCCAAGCAATTGACCCATAGCAGTCTTAAGATTGATCCCAAGGTTGTTAACACCCTGTTGGTTCGTTGTGTTGTCCCCAGGTCCAACTCGCATGAGCTCTTAACTGACCATTGCCTTGCTATGACTTTTCTTATTCTTAGTGGTTTTGATGTGAACCTCCCAAACACCATTCTAACCCACATGTACCACACTATTTCATCCTCGAGAGCCAATCCCCTTCCCTATGCAAACCTTCTCCCCCTGATTTTCAAATTCTTTAAGGTTGATGTTGTGGGTGAAGGATGTGAGAGCTGTGCCTCCTCCAATATTTCAATGGAATCCTTTAATCGCATTGGCATTTTTGCCTCCTCCGATGGGTCGTGGAAACTCCGCGAGGATCTTCCTCCCGATGAACAGTCCCGACTTCCATCTTTCAAAGGCGTTCCAAAGGAGCCAGCTCCCTCTCAGCTTTCAAGGTTCATCTCAAGGCTTGACTCTGTTGACTTTGAACTCGATTGTGTGCGAAGGGATCTTGCAGATCTTCGTGCTCACATTGATGATAAGTTGGACGCCTTGGTGGCTGATGTGAAGCTTCTGCTCTCATGATTTTAAAGAGTATCTATTTCAATTTCTGTTCTTCATAAACTATTTTTGATATGGTTGTATTAAATTTTTATATCTCTTGCTCCTATATCCATACATTACTCTCCTTCCTTGACGAAAGTCAAAAAGGGGGAGATATATTATCTAATATGTTCTGTTGTTTATTATTTGTTGTTGATGTTATGTCTGTGCTGATCATCCATGCATGTTTTGCCTTTCATCAAGGGGGAGATTGAAGACTCCACCTTGATGATGATGATAATATGATTTGATATTTCATTTGATGTAATATAAGTGATGAAAGTCAAAACTTAAGTAATATGCCATGTATAAAATATAAGTAACATGTATGTATAAAATATAAGTAAAATGTATGTATATTATTTGCTTTTTTTTGCTTTGTGTTTCGGATTACTTGTTTACTGCCCAGATAAAATCGAAGACTCTACCTTGATCAAACCGCTGAAACATTGCTAAGAAGTCTCCTAAAATCAAGGAAGTGGTTAAGACAAGGACTCTTGAATGTTTAAATTCAAATGGACTAAAAGATAAAGATGAATTTCAAATATTCCTAACTTCATGGAGTAAACAAATTCTGCTGAAGTTGCTCCCATTAGTATTGATCGTGCAAATTCAAAAAGGGAAAGACTCGTTCAAATTCACAACGGGTACCCAGTCAAAGTCTTTGAAACAGACTTCAGTAACAGCCCGAGTATCACGGAACAAATTTTGAAGCATCAGTCAAAATCCTAACACCCGATTCAAAGGCAACGGCAGGATTCTGAAATCTATCCGTTATGAAGACACTCTTTAAATAGAGTGAGTTGAAGTTAACAGCAAGAGAGTTACTCACGAAGATACAATTCAAGTTGCTGAATTATCAAACACTTTCCTCTCTAGAACTACATTTCTTAATTGTAATTTAGATTGAGAGAAAAGAAAAGAAAGTCTCTTTGTGCGAAAAAGAAAAATATCAAAAGAAAAGAGAGACATACTTTGAGTAGATTTATAATACTCAAAGATTCAAAAAGAAAGAAAGAAGTGAGAAGATTTTTTTATTTCTAGGAATTGAGACGCTAGAGTGTAGCTATGGTAAGCTATGGTATTGAAGATTGGGTGATAATCTTCGAAGGTGGCTTTAGGTCTCTAAAGGAGGAAATAAAGATCGGTTAAATCCTACGGGTAGGAAACCCTAGGCGGAGACGTAGGCACATTGCCGAACTTCGTAACAAATCATTGTCCCCTTTAAATTCGTTTTTGCTTTCTTTATTCGCTTTATACTTCTTATTCGTTCACAAATCAAATCCTGATAATCGGTTCAAAGCCCTTGAAACATATCTTATTCCGTTCCGCATTTATAAACAGTTTCAAAGTCTTTGATCGCCTAATTTGCGAAAATCTACCATAATCTATTCACCCCCCCCCCCCCCCTCTAGAGTATTTTGATCCTTTCATCCCCTATTGAATCTTCAACTAGCTTCTCCGATGCGCTACTGCCAAAATTATTTATTTCACATATATATTTAGAAATCCACTTTTATCAACTAAAAGGGAAAGTTTACTAATAGTTCGGAAAAAATGAAAAAGAATTTCAAATTTTCAGTTCTAGAAGAACTACTTTCAAATTTTTGTATATATAGTCATAGAAACATTACTATTCTCCTTGAGTAGATTTACCATTTACCCCATTACCGTACTTTTAGACAATGTCGCATCTATTTAGGGTATGCACAATGAAAAAAGGGGTCACAGTCACTATATATGAAAAACGTAACTTGGTCACTAAAAGTTTAAAAAAAAATATCACTATATAAACATGAAATGTCATGTATTGAATCTTAAAGATAAATGGTCAATATGTCTTTTTATCTCATATTTTATTCATAACAATGTACTCCTTAAATATATGCGTAATGACACCAAGAATCTTTTTATAGAAAAGAAATTTGAAGAATGTCATCCAGAAAAATATGATGCAAGTGAAATCTTGGTAGAGCTCTATGGTAAAATTGTAAAAGACACGGCATACTTTTGAAGTGCAAATACAACATAAAAGATATAAAAAGAAATCTATAGTGAAATGCTACTTATCCATACTTGAATATACCTTTAGTGCTTAATATATCCGCACCTGCCTTTATCTATAGAAAAATAATTTACAACGAATATTTCCGTGTAAGTATATCTTTAGTAGCATAAAGCATTTTTTTTTTATTTTATAAAAATAAGACAAGTATGAAGTACAAGTATTACATTATTACTACCATTTTCCCATCAAATTTCAAATTTTTTTGAGGTTTTTTTTTAATCTAAAATAAAGTAAAAGACATGGGTAACTCACGTGTTTCCTAGTTGCTGCAGTTGAGTAAGGTACTCTGGTTTGCATGCATAAAACAACTTCAACAACATGCAAGTGTCGTCCCTTACTGTGCAACCATACAAATTACTCATACTCGTAGGATAATTGCGTTCCCTCCCAAAAGACATTATCTCTAGTTCTCTACTAAAATTCAAACTCATTCAATTTTTGCTATACGACAATGAGAGCGTTCGTTTTTGTCTCATTTTCAAAACCAACATTTTCAAATAAATTTACACATGGGAGATCCTGTAAAAGTTATTTCTCAATGTAATAAAAGTTACCCCTTAAAGTTGATAAAAATTGAGATATATTATGTCATGTGTGTATACAGTATTTTTTACTAGAATTTAGCTTTGTTTTCAAAAATTATCTTTGTATATATCCATTCTTGTCATTTCAGTAATGACTCCAAGAAATGACTACCAAATTAATAAAATAAGGCTAACTTAATCAACTTATAGATTGAGTGGTTATCTATTATACATAAATTGATATCGGTATTTCATACACAATTGAAAAGTTAAATAATATTCCGTAAGAAGATTGGAGATATTTTCTACCTTAATGGTTTTGGAAAAGTGGGGTATTTCCTTAAGGAACACCATACCCTTAATTGATTCACATAGTTTTGTGTTCTTAGATAGTAAAACACTCTATGAATTGCAAATTCGTAAGGAATGAGGTTTTTTCCATCTATTTATTTTACTCCTTTAGCAAAAAGAGTGCTATTTTTTTCTGCCTAATAATAATGAAATGAACTAGAACAACTATAACATACGAGCAACGTTAAACCATCCCAACAAATTAAAATTCTAGTGAACTCCCCAAAACACACACAAGCTAAGCAAAGATTTTGTTTTTAAGTTAAGAAATCATCAAGGCAAGCAAATCCCCCACCCTACCTAGAAACAAAATTGGTATCTTTCAGGCATTTAGGCTGTTTTGAAATAAAAGATACTTCGTTAAAATTTGACTTACTTTATGCATAATTGAATAACTGATCAAACATACTATAAACATATATACATTAAGAGACTTTTCCTAATTCATACCTGATATAAATTAAGCTACAAGTATTGTTATATAAGCTAGCATTATATTAGTTAGTTGATACCCTAGTCTCTATTGTTACATTATATATATATATATATATATATATATATATATATATATATATATATATATATATAGGGAATAAATTAGAAATATCTGACATTGAATATGCATATGTTAAAGATTATTATTTCGTTTAACTTTAACAGATACCAAGTACGAAGTAAGGAAGAAAATGATGTGTATTTCATGTCATACCTGGGGCAGAGGGAGAATGACATAGAGATCAAAGAAGAATCCATTTCTAGCCTTAATATATCCAAGAGCTGCCTTTGTAGCAAAATTATTGTTACCACCAACCCTACTACCTTCATTACCTTCCCTATAAGGTGGGTGCTTGGTCATCTTCAGCTGAAGCCACATGTTCCATACGTGCAACAAATCGGTCATGCACCTCAATGCGGTGATCATAATCGCGAACCACCCATCAACAAAGAGGCTAAGGTAGGCCGCGCTAATTGACAGCGCGTAGACGAATAGAGGGTCTACGAAAAGGCCAGTAACACACACGAGAAGGAATATTCTATTCCACTCCTGCACCCATGTCGCCCTTGGGTCCAAAACTCCCCCAAGGGTGAACAAATTTCCACGTCCTCGTCCTCGTCCTCGTCTTCCACATAAATTGTGAAGGAATCCCCCATAATTTTTCGAAGTTGTTGCTTCTTTGTCAACTTCTTGATAATAGCTTGTTTCTCCTAGCTCTGTATCTTCGTCTTCCTCTTCTAATTCATAATCCTCCGAAGTATAATCCTCTCTAGTCTCATGCAAGCGAGAGACTAGCAAAATCTCGTGACTGCTCGTCATTATGTATGACACGGGCGGGCAAACATACACATATGAATATACTTTTTCTTAGGGTTTGGTTGTTTTGGAAAAACTTTTTTTTGAAGGGGTGTGAATAGAGGTAGGAATATTAGGATTATTAGATTTAGGATGGTACAAAGCCTTATTAAGAAGTCGCAGCTTCAAAGGAACTTGGAATTTTTTTGCCGGACAACTGTTTTTGATGAAATTACTATCTTGCCCCACATGGTTGTGATCCACTCACTTGGTTGTGATATTTGAGTAGGACACGAGCCACTTACTTGTAAAATGTATTCGCTACATCTCTAATAATTTATCCCATTTTTACATATTTACTTTATTAAATTTTAATTTGATAAAGTTTATGAGAAAAAAATTAGTGAAACCGCAAATAATGTATGTGATAGTAAAAATATAGTTCCCTATAATCATTTAAGGTGTGGCCTGGGGTAATCTTTTGAGAAAAATTATTTTTAATATATAGGGGAAGTAATTAGGGATATAAGAGTACACATTATGACATTATTACCATAGGTAGTGAAAAGGTGAGGAGGAAATAAGAGTGACAACCACATTTGACGTTTTGTGTGGACAGGACAAAATAGGCCTAGTGCTTGATAACACGATTTTATTCTTGGTATTAATGCCTTAAATGATCTCTTTTTATCACCTTTTCATTCATATTTTTCTTCTTTTTTGAACTTTTATTTCGTATATTTTGATATTGCTCTTCTTGGATATTCTTTGCTTTGTTTTGTCGGATTTTAACGTAATAAGAGCTCTCTTGACATCGTAAGCATATTGCTTGACTCATGGTTGAAGTATACGCTTCAATTATTAGCTTTGTTTTGGGGATTTTTGAAGACCTATTGCAACGTGGCTTTGGTTAGTCATTGATCCACCCATGTAACGTGCGAAAAGTGAAATCTAGCATTCAAATGACAATTTTTACAGCATACACCGCAACACCTTTGCGTTCCTTCAAGCCATAACGCAACACCTTGGTGGCTACTTTGGAAGAATTGTTTTGTAGCTCTAAAAACCTAGGCACTAGGAGATAAATTTGGTGGAGTGTTTTGTTAAATGAGGACTCTTTTGGCTAGCAATTTCTCGCGCCACTTTGTGGAGTTTGGGTGAGAGTTATATATTCTTAGTTTTCAATATTCATGGGGGAGTTTTTAGTTTTTAGGTTTTCATAATTTTTAATTTTTCATTGCTTTTAACCTTAGGTTTATAGGTTTTGTTCTTTCTCCTTTGTAATTCATGGATAAAGTTTTGGTGTTCAACATTCTATTGTTATAATTCAAGTATTGTTTTCTCTTTTCTAATATCTTATTATTATTGTTATTATGTCTTCTCTTATTCATTGTTTTGTTTATCTAATTATCATGTTCAAGTAGTTTCGTAATCTAAGGTTAGGTTGAGCCATGGCATGGATTGATGTGCTATTGATTCCCAAATCCCGTTTTTGATTAGTTAACAATTCATTCATTTTAGGGTTGGCTTTATTATCAATGAATGACTAGAAATAGTATTTGTTGAATGTGATTAAGTTACAAGGAAAGTTGATATTAATCGAATCTAGAACCCTAATTTAAGAAAAAGGAAATCACTACGAAAGTATTGATGGAATTTGTTAGGATGTTAAGATGCTATGCTTAATGTCTTTGAATTGCATGAGTCCTTGAAAATAAATATGATTGCATTATTGAAGAAGCCATTGATTGATCGAAAGAAATCATTGGTATTGATTACGGTGCATCTATCATATAAATTGCTTAGTAATCGAATAAGGAAAGAAGAAATTATTATTGCATTAGTTCTTGCTAGCGGGAATACCTAGTCCTAGATGTATTTAGTTCGTATTTTTATTAGTTAGTAATAGTATAATCATTCTTTCCACTTACTCGTCTAGTTTTACCAGTGTTAAAGTTGATTAATTAGACCGTCATTTCTCTGTGAGATCGACTATGACTTACCCTACTACACATATAGTTAGGAGGATTAGTAAAATTTTTATTTTTGTTAGGTGTGTGACACGCCTATCATTGCTGAAGAAGGTTTTCAATGTACAACAAGAAGCCAGTTTGAAAATATTTTGCTCCCTTTATCTCTTCAGCCTTTTCTCTTTTTTCTTCAGTTACATAATTGAAATCAAATGTTGTCAACTTCATTACTATTTCATACAATGGGAAAGGGGATAAAGATGGAGTTATAATTGATAACTGTTTTCTCCAAAGATGAATTTACTCAAAGACAGTACAACATTAGTTTCTTATCCCCTATGATGCACAAGTTTTCAAAAACTCTGTATGTATTGTGTATACTCCACTATATAATTTTTTCGGTAAGTTTTGAGGGCGGGCCATAAATATAATTTCTAGTTAGGTTAATTTTGAGAGATGAAATAATTTTCCAAGTAGTGGATGCCAACTAGTTTAGTTGGTTAAAGTTTTAAAGGGCGGTAACCAAGACTTGGGATCAAATTCCATCTACATAAGTTGTTGTCTTGCCGCTTACGGCTCTCTTTGACAAAAAAAAAAAAAATTCCAAGAACAATGTAACATGAATATTAAGGAATGACACAAATTATTACGTGCATGCATTTGAAAGTACTAAAAGATGCTTTTATAGGTACATATAAGCATCAAACAACAAAGCATGAATCCTATACATGTGAGACAGTACACACTGCTCCCTTCTTTGTGCGTGACGCAACGCAAGCTCTGCATGTAACAAACGCATATGAGATAACCACCTTATTTAGTGATCCCAAATGCAGCATAGGCCACTATCCAATATAATGCTTGTTTGGTATGAGTGTGATAAAATTCAACTCCTAATTATAGACATTAGGATTTTCAGATGTTTCCTGATCTCATCATGATCTCAACCTTAATAGTTCATATGGGTGACATCTCATTGAATTCGAGCAGACCTTTTGCCCTTTTGGAAATGTGGTTAACCTTGAGAGCTTAAACCTTCAAAGGTTTATAAAATATTCAACACTATAATATTTTCACACTATTTGCACTGATTGACGGGCGTTTGGTTCACCTATTTAGGAAATAGGAATGGGTTGAAATGACTTTCTATCCTTTATTTAATTGGCCAATTTCACTATGAAATCTCATATATATAAAGGATTTTAACTCCTATCCATTATTTAAGAATCTCATGATCACCCTACTCGTGATGATTTACATTTCACTCCTCTTACGTTTTAAACCGTAGCTCACATAAATATCAAATAATGTCACAATGATATCAGAATATAAATCTATACCTCCTAGGTATGTATCTATACCATTTCATTTTTTTAGTGAACTAAACAAGGAATTTTTTTATTTATAAGCTTTTAAAAAAAAAAAATTTAAAATAAGTTATCTTATAAAGTAATTTTAAAAATAAGCTAATTTAGCTTCGGAATGAAAACGTTGCCTCAGACAACGTTTTAGCATAAGCAGTTTTGCATGAAGCTAGAAATATAAAGGTGAAACTGGGGCAACGTTTCACCCTTATATTTCCAGCTTCATACAAAACGTTGCTTGGGGCAACGATTTTGCTTATGTTAAAACGTTGTATGTTCTCACTGCGAAGCAAAATTGACTTATTTTTTAAATTACTTTCAAACGTGACTTATTTTTCAATTTTTTTTTTAAAAAAAGCTTATAAATAAAAAAAATTCCTAAACAAGCCCTAACCTATGTAGCTAGTTACTAGGGTTGAAGATACCAACTTAGCACTTAAAAGTAGATGTACGGTTCCATGTACTAAAAAAAATTAAAACCAATAAAAAAGAAAGTCAAATTAGGATCCTACAACGCTGGTTTTGGAGTTTGGGCCCACCTAATACCTTACAATTCTCCAATTCCATGATTCTTATAATATTAGAATCTATAAGGTTAGGCAAAAAGTCGGAAAACAAGACAATTGAGGAAGGTGCATTTCTGGCATTATATTTTGTCTTTCGGTTCATAACGAAGGTGGAAACAAACATGTTATTCGAAGAAAACAAGAAAGTATTGTCACGTCTCATACTTCATTGAAAACAACTCAAACATGCAAGTCTCAAATACTATATATAGAGTTAGATCAAATGCGGCTGATCATCACATCAATTAAGTTAGGATTTTGGTTCATGTTCATTATTTCGTCATCTTATTGTTTATTAAGAAGATTTTTTACGGACATGCTTGGATTGGGGTAATGCATTAGGGGAGTAATAAAAGTCAAACCAATGAAAAACAAGATTAGTAGAAGTGGTTTATAAAAAAAAATGTAGTGTTGGTAGTGTGATGAAAATGGAGCTTATACCCTCATTTGATGGGTAATAGATATTCTCCACATCTCTAGATAGTTATTACCACCATAATAAGGGTAATAATCAATATCTCAATTCCTTCTTCTTCCTCATACCATCACTATAATATCTTCTTTTCCACTTCATACTCTTGTCACCATCTCTATTTACCTTCATTTTTTATTAATTTGACTTTTATCACCCTCTTAATCAATTTTCCTCAATCCAAATATGGCCTACAAAGTTAAAGAATAACATATTCCCATTTCACCTTTACTAATTTGATGAATTAATCAAAATTCCTATCAATTTTTACCTTAATATAAGTTAGGTTCCATAAGCTTAGCCTTTATTTAATTCATTCAAGTTAGGCCAATTCTTCCGACCTAGAAACTAAGGGTAGATTGATATTCTACGTAGTTCTCAACAAAACAATTAGCCTCAAAGACATGGCCATTTTAACCGTGTGTCAAAGGCTAGCCTGATTATGATTTGAACAAAGTAGGGCAGGATTATAGACCAAATAATGAGCCAATTTTTTTATACTATACTTTACCTGATCACATCTACCTCAAACTCAAATTCACATGTCTTCAATACATCACATTTTATCTTCAAGAAAATGGAGCACAAATTATGAATCCCCATAGTTCAACATACAAATGAATACTGGGAGATGGAATGTAAAAGATCAGATATCAAATGAATACTATGTATAAGTATAATGAAGTTTGTAGTTAATCTAGGAGTACCACAAGAGTTACAAGTGTCGAAATGACACAGGCTCTTCGCAACTTCGTGGCTTATTTTTGGTTTATGAATTTCAAGTAGTAACTCGTCCTACTCTTTGATTCTCAATAATACCATTGAGACAGAGTGTTAAGAGCCGACCGATGTTATTTTTTAGTATTCAACAAACTTCTATTTATCTTGTACGCTGTCCTTTTCCCTTCTTACTTAGGTTGGATTGTGCGAAGTATACAATCAAAACGACTACAACTCTGCCAAAAATGTCGTCGTCCTACGAAGTTTCGTCACAGAGTTACTGGCATGACATATCATGCATGATAGGGGTAGAGGTGTACGTATGAAGTTTATCATCTATCACTAAGTTCGTCAAAAAGGGTAGCAGAATGGTACGCTGTCGATTTGTCTACTTTCTCCGTCCCTAATATTTCGCCCCATTTAAGTTTTGGTTTGGTAAAGTTGTTAAGAGAGAAAAGTAGTTGTATATGAGAGTAAATGTGTAATCCCCCTATAATCATTTAAGTTATGGGGCAATATTTTAAGAACATCTATTCTTGATTGCATGTCAATCGAATTTATTGAACAAAACTCATTGGGATGGAGTTTCATCACCAATGAGATTTCGTTATAGGAGGTACATATTATCATTCTCATTATTTATGATAACTTACCATATGAGTTGTGATTTCTTGATAGGCAGGCAGCTATTGCTTCCTTATCAATCGTTGGGGTTGATAATGGCCAACTTTTATTATTCTTGATTGTGTGCATTATACACTATTTTTGCTTATATTTTAATTAGTGAGTGAGTTTAGACATGTTTAAATAGGATGGATCTTATTAAGGGTTTTTGATCGGCCTGTAAAAGGTTCTAACCAATTATGGGATTAATTGAGTCGGTCTTTTAAAATGTCATATTTTATTGAGTCTTTAATAGATCAAGTCGGGTCAATAGTTTCCAAGGCTTTTAAACACTATTAAGTAATGAATAATTTCCACTTACTTGTCAATGATCCACTGCCAAATATTAAAGATTATACAGGCAAACTATCACCCTTTATAGATAAAAATCATACTCTCTTTGAACGACCATACCCGCATGTAACTCATCCCGGCCCTGATTCGACCCAATGCACAGATCTAGTGCGTGTGAAATGAGTGTGGATTTATTGTACACATGATAATCTAGTTGACTCAAAAGGGAGAGTAAATATTGTACAGAGAACAATTTATCTAATACGAAGTACTACACAACTATCAAAAATATAATTTATACTTAACTCCGTACATAAGCAGAACCCACTCAATTTTTTGATTCACTATTTGAGGCTCAAACTCTTGAGATGTGAAGAGTAGCAAAAATGGTAATAGGATCCCCACCTCGAGCATGTTCATTTACGGAGATTTAAACTCTAAACCTCTAGAATTTGAGGTAAGAACCTAACCAAATGAATCAGGCCTTGCTTGGTTAAGAGTATATCTACTTGATTAGGGTATTATATAATTGCAATGGGGGTTCAAAGTAATTTGAGTTTGAGATGTACAAGTTGAGGATAGTCTCGGGCTTTAAAGTAAGTACAACTAATCGAGTTGATTACCATTAACTCAAGCTCAGATTGGGCCACTTGTCTAACCCGACTAACCCTTAATACCTAAACAAATTTATTTTACTTTTAGACACAGATACTAGGCCCAGAGTCACTAATAGATGGGCATTAAAGTAACTAGTAGATGGACTAGGTGGACACTACATGGGAAACTTGGGAGATGTCTCAGTGTGTTATATTAACAATGATATAATTTATCAGAATACATATGTTTGACTTTTTTATATTGCATATAAACTAATTAAATTTCTCAATTCACAATGAACATTAATTTCTTTGCTAGTTTAACAAATTAATATAAAAATTATAAATGAGTACATTAACTAATTGCACTTTTTACAAAAAAATTCAAAATTATCATTTTCCTCATAATTATTAATTTAACTCAAAACTGTTTATTTTCTCTAAAATTGTTCATTTTCTTCTAAGATTGCTTATTTTCTTCTAAAATTACTCATTTACTCCTATAAACACCTTAGTCAGACCATGGATATACTCCAATAATAGTATAGACTTGCACCTAATACAACACGGTATAATGGGCCAACATGCCAAGCAAGACCATGGATCTAATTTTTAAGGGTCAGTCACAAGGCACGACACACCCAACTCAGCTCTAATAGTTGCTTCCCAAATTCCCTTCCCGCGAGTAAAATCTCCCAACTTCCACATTGTCGTACTTTCATTTCTGAACGACTGAAGCCTTCTCTCTTTCTCCTCCGCCCTTAGTCTTATAGCAGCACTGAAGCAGCGCAACAGCTGAACATACAACTATCTGCGCAACAAAACTACATAAGAAGTATCATTTCAATGTTAGTGCGCTACTCCTCTCTCTCTCACACACACTCATTTCCACTTTTTGTATTCAATTTGAATTATATCTCTAACTTCAAATTTGCTTAGAAAGTAGGCTTACATTAATTTCTAAGTCGACAACTTTAATTATTTTATTTTATTTTAATAACTAATTAGGGTGTGCGATTTACTTCCTCGTTAGCTTAAAATTTCATGTCATCGCTAAGTAACTCGTTTCAAATTGCTGAATCACATAAAATATTTCAGTATTTATTGGTAATGTTATGCAAGCACAAGTAATAGTTGTTGTTTGTTTAAGAATTAATGGATTTGTTGTTGAGATTGTGTAACTGGGGTGATAATCGTAATTGTTGTTGTGGCGGACTGGTGTTCAGCCGATCGATTTTAGCCTTTTATCTAAAGATGCAAATTAAGTGAAAATATGGCGTGCTAAGATTATCTTAGCTTAATATTCTACTAATAGTTCAAACATATTAGTTTTTCCAGTGAAGGTATGATTACAGATTTCATCAATCTGTCTTGCATCATGAGTTAGCCTCTTTGATTGATTAGTAGCTTAGTCGCTATAGCATTAGACCATGCTCACCAATGGGGAAAAAAATCTCTCCATCCGTCTCTCTATACCCATCTTATCTCTCATCCACATTAGTTTTTTTATGAGCAAGAATTTCTATCCATAACTCTTCCTACCAATGGGCTAAAAAAAAATCTCCCCATTACAATACCTCTTTAATCATAGTTGTCATGTGTAAAATATTGATTGGCTTAACTCATCAATTTAGGAAAAGAAAAAAAAGAAAGTGTACAACTTTCACGTGGTCCAACACGTTTTTTTGCCCAAGTATTGGAGTGCTTCTAAGATCCCCATAAGCAATTGCTAGGATAATGGGGAATATTTCCCCATAAGTAAGGCACATTTTCCCTACTAATGGGAGTGCTCTAAGAGTTTTGCAACTATGCTGCTCTTGGCAGTTGTCACTATATGATAGCTATCTTAACAGAGTTATGGTGTAATTATGTTCTATGATGTTTTTCGGGGGGGGGGGGGAGCAGTTCTTTAAGAGTGCTTGTAGCAACAGACTGAACTGTCATTTAGAATTATATGGAGAAGGATGAGATACAACGGCATGATCAAGAAACGAGCCGAGTCGAACCCGAGCTTGAGAAGCTCGTGGATCGGCTCGGCTCGACAAAAGCTTGTCACTTGGCTCGGATTTGCCGAAGCCTTATTCGGGTAATTAAGCTCAATTCTATTTAAAGATTAGTTTCAACTACACCCTTAATTATACTTGGCTCGTTTAGGCTCGTCGAGCCCTTGAGCCTTAATTGTTTAAGCTCGAGCTTGGGCTCATTTTTGTAAAGCTCGGGCTCGGCTCGACTTGAGCTCGCCTAATTCTGAGCTTGAGCCGAGCTTTAAGCTATCTTATCTCGAGTAGCTTATGAGCTAGCTCGGCTCATATCCAATCCTAGGCATGATTCATTCGAGTCTTTTGAGGAGATATGTTCAATAGCAAAAAAAGCAGGTGATCTCCTACACCCTACAATTACCATATATATTGAATTATGCAAGAAACCAACCTATCACTTCTCTAGTTCCCCTATGACGAAAACTTGCAATTTTCCTGTCGTAGAATTAAACATTCCATCCTCAAGGTTGAATAGGACAATTTGCTGAATTCATTTTAAGATTCTCATTTCGTAGATTCCATTTCTTCTTTTTTGACTTGACTTTATTTTGTGTACTAAGGGCAGGGGTATTGTGCAAGCGTTTGGTTTACTTGAATGGAGCTAGATTATTTCTTGCGGAATATAGGTCAAAACTTCTAAAATATTTGTGATAAGAGGGATTCCCATCTGTTTCAATTAACATTTTCCATGGAAAGATGATAAACTCCCAAGGTCAAAGTCGCAAACGAGCAGCACCAAGAGGAAGGGGGATGGGTTCTACACAGCCTTCCAAGAGGGGGAAACAATCAGGGAGCTATTCACTTCAAAGGATGCTTATGGGTAAAGATGATGACGATGACATACCCAGATGCTTTCACCAATCTCAACCCAAGGTCAGAATGCTACTGAGTAGTTGACTTTGGTTTCCAAAATTTACCGTGATAACACGATATTGTTCATTGTTTTAATGTCTTAATCGATCTTATTTTATCAATTTTCCTCCATATTTTCCTCCATTATGAGCTTTCATTTCATATATTTCGATATTGCTCTTCTCAGGTATGCTTTATTTTTTTTTATAGGATTTTAATGCAATAAAAGCTCTCATGATATCGTGCTTGACTCATGTTGGAAGTATATGCACCGTTTAGTTGCCTTGTCTCGGGATTTTTGAAGACCTATTGTAACATGGCTCTAGCTAGACGTTGATCTTTCCATGTGAGGTGCGGCAAATGAAGTTTGACAAGCAAAATGATGAATTATGCAGCATATACCGCACCTCGATGGCGGTCCTTCACTTTGCGTCACAACACCTTGACGACCACTTTGAAAGAATATTTTTGTAGCCCTAAAAACTAGGCACTAGGCACTAGCTAAGTGGGGGGAATTTAAGAAGTTTTGGACTTCTTTTGGATGAATTTCTCACGCCACTTTGAGCTTAGCTTTAGGAATTTTCTGATTTTCTTAGTTAGAGGTTTTAGTTTTCATGATTCTTAGTTTTTATTATTTATAGTTTTAGAGTTTTAGTTTTGATGATGGATTAGCTTAGGTTTTTGAGAGTTTTACTTTTGTTCTTAGTTTTTCTCTTTTGCAACTATGGAAGTAAAGCCTTGATGTTCATCATTCAATTGATACTTTCAATCAATCTAATTCTAGTATTGTTTTCTTTTCTCTATTCTCTTAGTCATCTAGTTCTAGTATTGTTGTTATTATGTCTTCTCTTAGTCATTGTTTTGTTTGTTTAGTTATCATGTTTATGTAGTTTCATAATCTAGGGTTATGTTGAACCCTAATATGTTTTGATATATGAATTTATCCCAATCCCTAATTTAGTTATATTATATGTTCTTACTTATTGAATTGTGCTATTTTATCAATACTAGGTTAGACGTAATTTGGTATTGATTTGAACCTAATATCTATCTGTCAACGATATTTGGATTTAGATGGTTATGATTAATTTAATAAGGACATGAAATTCTCCATGAAAATAGGTAGAACGGATTGTTAGGAAGTTAGGGTGTCGTGTTTAATGTATTTAATATGCATGATTCCATGAAAATAGGCATGATTGTATGTTAGGGAAACCAATAAGTTGATCGAAAGAAACTATTGGTATTGTAAATGTCGCATCTTTCTTTTTGACCATTATAGTATGATTATTTGGGGTAAGAATTTATCTTATATTAATTTATATTAGCGGGAATACCTAGTAGTAGATGTCTTTAGTTCATATTATTATTAGTTAATAATAGTATAATCGCTTTATTATCTTACTCATCTAGTTTTACTAGTGTTAAAGTTGATTAGTTGGACCGTCGTTTCTCTGTGGGATCGACCATGACTTACCCTACTACATAATTAGGAAGAATTGTTAGGTTTTTATTTTTGTTAGGTGTGCGACACGCCTATCATATTGCTATGCTTTCTTGCTGTATATGAGTATAACAATTTGCAGTTCGTCCATCACATTGACTGGTATAGTCCTGGAATTTGATCTTTTAAACTTAAATTCAAAGGCCCTTGAGAAGTTGAGGTTGAATTATATAGTAGTGAACTATGATGGCTTTTGCCCTCACTATAAAGAGCCAAAAAGGTTTTTATACCACTTCTTATCATCTATGCCGCTTTTCTCTAAACATGATTCCTATTTATTATTGTTCAGATCATTAGGAATTATGGAGCTTTAAGGCGATAGGTTAATGTAGTCTTTCTCACCAAACTGGCGGTGAAGTAACAAATTGTAAGGAATCGACTTAGTTTTTCCTTGAGAATTTGTGTGGAAATCTTCCATATTTATGGTCATCATAGTGAAATCTTCCATAGTTGGCAATTTTCCCTTTGGCCAATCTATAGTACAATTTTGAAGTTTCCTATAGGAAAGTGCTAGGAAATTACTCTGTAAGTTAATTCAAAATAACTTGAGTTCATAACTAATTATGTGTTATTATCTGTTCATTACTAGACCCTGATGTTGTTCATACGTCCTCCCTCCAGATATATGTATGGATACAACTTATCATACTTCGCTACTGTCTCAGCTTCTTTGTTCATTGTAGTCTTTATGACTTCTTCCATGGCTTATTAAGTGTCAAGTACCATTCTGTTTGTTGTGGTGGTTTTCTGGTCAAACGTCTTCAAGTCTTCATGTGATTCATCAGGAGAAAATGGAAAAAGGATTACTTTGTCGTAAAAGTAATAGACTATGTAGTCCTTGCCGTCGTATCCATGTGAGGATTTGATTGTTCTGGCTTTGGATCTTATTACTAGAATTCTTTCAAGTAAAAGAGAGAATGAAATTTTAAGTGCAAAATGGAGGGAGGCAGGCAATTGCAATTTAGCTTGCTTTTATCAATTAGCTAGAGCATTATTATCTCTAAATAATATTCGGATGTCACCCACATCAATTTATTTTTTGACATCAGGGAAAGCAACTACATATAGTTACGAGAAATAAGTTGTCTTGCATATGTTAGGAATATTAAGCGCTTACTTTACTTGGTTTTTTCTTACCTCAATGACCTTGCTCCATTCGAAATATGACCTGTTGCTTTTATATGTTGTATAGGTGCATTTCATGTCAATCCCCCCATTTTGCCTCCATATATGGCTAACCAATTAAATTACTTGAGTCCTTATGGAAGCAAACTTGTTGATCCCTATTGAAGTAGCCATGAGGTACGCAAGAGCTTTTGCCTTGAAGACTGTCCACTTACTCTGCCAAGATAATCTGTCCAAAAACCCATCCTGGTCCTGCTACACTTTTTCCTTTGCTCCAAGACCCATCTAACTAAATCTTGGAATTACTAGTGCAGATACCTGTTCCACTAAGATAAGCTTGAAAGAAGCCCAGTGGTCGGTCTAGCTCGTGCGTGCGAATCCCAATTTCCTTAGAACGGTTCTCACTTCTCACTTAGAATAGAAGTTCTAGATCAAAATCGGATAAATAAAAAAGTTAAATGAATTCGAAACAGACAAACAATTGATGCAAGGAGCCTTTTCTTTGAATTCTAAAGAAATGCATTAACTGACATTCTTCTAAAATAAGACTCATGTTGAAAGAGAAGTCGTAACTGATTTGGAGGACGAGGAAAGGAAAGATCCTGGTTCTTCCTTGACTCACAGTACATATGCTAAGTTAGTTGATCTCTCATGATGTTGAAGTTGTGTAGTTCCCTCCAGAGGTAAAAAGAGTACCATTTCTTACTTTCCAAATGCACAAAAAGTAACCTTAAAAAAAATTAGACCTCTCGTTATTACTTTTGAGTTATTGTAGTGGATTCATTATCATCTAAGCTGATAGAAATTGTACTATCCCTCCAAAAACTTTCTGATTTTCCACAGAAACGAAACAAATGATGAGGGTCCTCAAAACTTATTCTACACAGATCACAAGTTGGACTTAACTTCATTCCTGTATGAATCAGATAGCTTTTGATAACCAGGGCAATATGACATCATTTACAAAAGAAGGTTGAGAGGGTTGTTGTCACCATCAATTATTTCTTCTTTTTGCTGTTGTGATTGGATAAAAGCTTAACCTATTTTAATAGTTTAGTTACTTGATTGATGAAATCTCCAGTAGGGGGAGTCTTATTCTTCAGGGTCTGTAGGCAACTCCACAGGGATGATATTCCGTGTGTCAATAAATTCAAAATTCACTCTAACCCAACCCTATTGGATTGTCACAAATAAAGTCTTTGACAAGCCAGTTTTTTGCATCCCTAATTAACACACTTGACTTCACTTCCCTAACCAGTAGACTTGTGCATTAGGTTGGGTTAAGGCCGGGATGATTCACATGCAAAACGGGCTGGGCAAAAAAATATGTAAAATGGGCCGAGTCAGGCTGGATCGTCCAAAGAGAGTATAATTTTTATCTATAGAGAGTGATAATTTGCCTGTATCACTTCCAATCTTTGGCAGTGTACTATCGACAAGTAAATGAAAATAATTCATTACTTGATAGTGTTTAAAAGTTTTAAAAACTATTGACCCATTATTGAGTTGTCTTACAAATTAAAAACCAAATAAAACATGACCCTTTAAAAGACCGACTCAATTAAGCCCATAATTGATTAGACCCTTTAACAAACGATTTGGTTAAAAGTCAGTCCGTAATGTGACCTTTTCCATTTGAATAGGTCCACTAATCAACCTTAAAATTTTCTCCCGAGCCACTATATTTCCATGCACATCCTTGAAGAAGTTCAGACTCAACTCAATGCAGCCCTTGAATTTCTGTAGGGCTGAGAGACTAGCTCCTCTATCATACAACTTCTTTGTCTAGCATTGCACACTTCAGAAAATGAGAAGTTGAGGATTAGAATGCATCTTCCACATTTGTTTCATCAACATTGCTGTGTTTAGAGCATAAGTATTCCCAACTCCGAAGCCCCCTAAGCCTACTGGGAGACAGAGAGTCTCCCTATTCATCCAGTGCATCCCTCTAGCAGACCCATTATTTGAGTTTGCCCAAAATAGCCGTGAAATTGGGGAGTTAGTTTTTGAGGAGATTGATGTAGGAATGGGGAGGCAAACTAGAACATGCGAGGCCATGTCTATTAATTCAAAAATGAATGTAATCTCAAAATTGATGTAGATGATACAAAGTGACAATTTGAATCATAGATCAAAATCTCAAGTACTAAAAAGCACAATATTATACTATACAGTGGTTATAGTAAGAGATATTGTTATCGATGAAGGGGGTAGGAATGAACATGGCCATTTTCATACAACCATTTTCATCCAGTTGAGGGATGAAAATTGAAAAATCCTTGAAGCTATATTCGTAACTTGGATTTTTGGTGTCACATTTCTTCTATATTTATAGATAGCCAAGTAGCCAACGTATACCTCGTAAGATACAAGTTATGTAATTAGTGGTTTAATACAGAGAGTACTGAGTTCAGATGACTGAGATGTGATTTGTGTTCCACTTCTTCAGTCATTAGAAGCAGGTATTTATAGAGACATAGAGTACAAGGTACGTGGATAAGAACTTACAGTTCTATCCCGTTACATGCACCGCATGCTATGCTGGGTCTAGTCTCGTTAACGAATCACCGCTTTATTCCTAAATTGTCAATTTTACCTGTATGTTATGTCCTTATGAAAATTTTATACATTCTTATAAGTTACACACATGTTCGTAATTATTCTTTTGAAAATTGATCTTTTCAAATACTTTATTATAATTGTTCTTAATTATTTTTTTATAAATTAATTACAATTGTTCAAAATAATTATTTTGAATTATGAAATACGTAAAAAAAAATTATGGATCAACACGTTGACCGATACAGTAAGACATGCCGGCCTAGGTCAAGCTAGATCATGGGACATGACAAGACACCTTCAAAAGACATACGATTCGATACGGTTTATGACGGTGCCCGAGTTATGGGGTACTCGTGTAACTAATGTTTTTATGGAGTAAAATAAGACGAGGGTAGATCTCTGGCTTACTATGGAAGCTACTCTTCCCTCCTCATATTTCACTCTCCAACGGTCGAGCAAATAAAATACATCCTCACCCTCCACGTGTAAAGTCAAGTCAGTAACGTACGATCCACATCCACCCTCCTCCCTATCCCCTGAACTCCCCCCAACTCAACGACGTCGCTTATATCCCAACTCCACCTCCCAACTCCACCTCCCAACTCCTCCATCTTCCTCAAAAACTTCACCCTTACGCAAATCCCAGAAAAACCCATGATTCAACTTCAGTAACTTCATCCAAGTCACATTTAAACTCTTGGGTTTTCGCTGATTTTCCGAGAAAATTGAAGAAATGGTGGGTCAGAGCAAGATCAAGATCAAAGAAAATGACGAAAATGGTGTTGGTGCGCCGAAGAGGAGAAGCACTGCAGAAGTCGAACACTGGGCTTTTTTGGTAGTTTCACGTTTTCCCGCAAATACCCATTAATCACAATTATTTTCTTCAACTTTTAATTTGATATAAATTGGGTTTAATCTGGATTATAGAAATTTTTATCATTTTTTAATATTCTTACTGAATTTGGTACATTGCATTGAATCTAATTATTTAGCCATTTCTTGGATTTCCTCTTTTGTTGGATTGATGGGTTCATCGGTATTGTTATTAAATTTGTGAGTTTTTTTTTTTAGATTATTGGGTTTATTGTTATGGTTCTTTTGAATTTGAGGCTAAATTTCACGTTAACTCGATTTTTGAAGATGGGGCTCGGCTTGATTGTTAAAAACTTTACCAACTAAACTAATTCACATACTGGAAGATTTTGGAATGGACATTATATGATTGTGTTGTTGTAGCCTTGTAGACATATAAGTAGATAAACAAGTAGAAATAGAATTGCTATGTCTTGGATTCGCTTGTAAAAATTTTGTAATTAGCCAGTTGTGACTTTTGTGACATCTTAGGCCCAGGTTGTTTGTTTGATAAAGTGAAATGTTGTATACATTATTACATGGTACTGCAATTTCAGTTAGCAGATTATCAGTTGTGAAAAGTCTTTATATGAAGTCTTGAGGGAATGCTGTACAAGGTAGTATTGTGTGAGCATTCGGACTCTTATCGAAGATTGATGACCCTGTTATCTTACTTCTGTTTGTAGAAAAGGTTGGTTTTATTAAGTGGGTGTGTGTTATTGAGTTGTAATACCTCGACTTTTGTTGTTTATGTGCCGGTCACAGGAAGAAGTTGAAGCACCTATGTGGGCTGATCTTACATTGGAGCCACAACTGATATCAGAAGACAAGTGAGTTTCTTTGGGCTCAAATTTGCTTATAATTAAGTTGGAGTGGAGTGAACAGCATGTTCTTATCATATGATATCAGGTACTAAATAATCACTGGTTGTTTTGCAGCGATGATTCATGGTTTCACACTAGCCACCTGTAAGTATCCCTGCACCTGGACTATTAACTTCATTTAACTCAAGTGCCCAGTTGTGTAGGCTTTTTGTTTATGGTTTTGACTTGATTGTTAGGTTCCATCATCATTCTGCACGCCATTTGAGATCTGTATTTGCACATCCAGATGTGGGTAATGATCTCTTCAACTTATGTTCTCCAAAATTTCTATCTTCTGTATCGAAATCGAGAGGCAAAGACTATAGAAGCAGAGACTGGAACAGCAATTGTCGTCAGATTTCATTAGATAAAGACCATCCTGTAAATGGTTTGGGTAGTATGATTTCAGTTACAAATGCTGTTTCAAGTGAGGAATGTATTTCCAGAGTGAGCCATGAACATCAAAGTGAGGCATTTAGCTCGATCACAAGTTTGGTAGATGATTCAGTGAGAAGAGTTGCTGTGAATTCTCAATCAGGAAGTACTAGTGGGGTTTCAACAAGTACTATGACAACTGTAAGTATGCAACGAGATTTATTGGTTTTGGAGGTGTCAAATGAGGGATTTGGTCAAACAGGTGGTCTGCTGAATGCTTTAAGAACCAATCTCAGAAAAAGTCGTGCCACAAGACCAGCATCGAGAGTTGCGAAATGTGAAGATAGAGAATCAAATGGTCGTAAATGTGATGATAGAAAATCAAATGGTTGTAAATCTTCCGCTGGAAAATCAAGTGTGGGCTCTTCTAGTACTGGGTATGATACAAAATACAAGATAGTCGTGCCAAAAATTGATCGCTGCAAGCAAGTGAGAGTACAGATAGATGTAAATAAAGGATCAAAAGGTCACAAGACACCATTTGGGAGGCCAAATCAAGGATCTACAATTCCAAAGTTTGAGGTTAAGAAAGTGGCAGCTGGCTTCAAACTGAAAAAAGACAGAAATCCAAATGTCAGGGACCTCAAGGAATTGGCAAAACCCTTCATTGAGAGAGTAAAAGCTAAAAATTTGAGTGAGACATTTGTTTTCACAAGGAATACATACAGTTCCAAGATAGAGGGTAAAGATGCTGCTGCAGTATCTAGTAAACAGGCAGCTTCTAAATCAAAGGTGAGGTATTGGCTGAACTCAGTTCAGTATAACATATTTTTCTCAAGTCACCTTTTTGAATGGTAGAAAAGGGATTATTATCAAATGGCATGAATTACAACTGCTTACTCAAGCTACCATATAATTTTACAGGTTCTACATCAATTAACTCCGAAAAATTCTTTGAATCAGTTGAGAACAGGAACCCTAAATGTTAAGAGTAAAGTAAAGAGCAGCCAGTTGAATAAAGTTGCGAACAGTGGAAAGGAGAACATGAGAGAAAGATCAGTTTTGAGTCATAGATCTGGTGGCAAAGACAACGAGCCTGTTGTAAGAGTATCAGATCACAAGGTACCCAAATCCAAGTCAAAAACCCAGATTGGAGTAACGTCCATTGCTTCAAAGGTAATCTGAAGCCTGCCTTGTTATCCTGTTTAATTATTTATCCAGAGTTGAATTGTGAAGTCCCTTTATCTAACTTGAGTCAAAAGTTACTTTCTTAATATTATAAACAGTGTGTTTGGTTAGTACCAATGCAGAAAATGGTAGGAAGATGAGAGGTGTGGGGAGGGAAGAATAATATCTTGCATTTAATTTCCAAATCATTTAGTGCATGGATTTGGTTCTTTGGAAGTGGCAAACAAGCTCGATTTCTCGTATTCCTTTTATTCCTTTCCCTTCCCCTCTGATCTTTCGATATCCAAATAAGGAATGTATCCTTTCAATTTTTCTTCTGTGCTCTCTCATTCACTTATGTGCTTAATTTAATATGTTGCTTTTTGTGACCTTGGAATGGTCTTCTGATATTGTTTGTTATGATGGTAATATAATGAGGTAATTAGCTGACACTTACTATTGTTGTGTTTTACTGTGGTTTACGACACTATATGCTGCTAAGGTTTACTTTCACGATGCAAATCTAATAATGATCTTTGTTTCCTACACGTCATTGACAGGTGAGGATCAATAGGAAGAATGATGGCATCATGTCACTGGATACTCAAGTCCATCGTAGATGAAGATTGATGACTCCAACGTACTAGTTTTGTATATAAACAATCACAATAACTAAGTGATTACAAGTGTATTCCCTTGTGCACGATTGTAAGGAGCTGAAGTAGATGAATGCCAGTATTTTAGAAACTCAAATACCGAGTAGGCAGTTTTCATCATGTAATGGATACTTGGGTCAATCTTAGATGAAGATTGCTGATGCCAAGTACATGTTTGTATATAAATGATCACAGTAACTCTTCATCAGTCACTAGCGTATTCCCTTTTTTTGTATGGATTGCATGCAGTAGAACGAGATGAGCCATCAGCAAGAATGCGACACCCACCTGGCCAATCTTGATGTATTTATCATAAATCTATGATCAATACGTAGCAGCAAGACTGTATCGTCAAAAGATTACGGTTAACTATGCAGTTATTACAACTTCCAGGACGAACCAAGTTGGAAACTTTCTGAAGATGTTGGAATTATGGATTCCAATGAAGAAATGTTGAAATAAAATCTCGCATTTTAGGATTGTTTCTTTTCTCTTTTCTCTGTTGCTCATGAGTCATGCAATTCATGAAGTGTCGCTAAAAGCAAGTACTCCATTAATGTGACGGGCCAAACACACTGTGAAAGAACAATAGGTAGCACAAGTAGATTGCAGGTGCTTTACAACGTAGCCATTTACAACATTTGTAACGAAAATGATGTAATATACAAAGTTTCCATATTGAAAACGTTATGAATGACAAGGACAAACTTTCCATCGAGCTATTTTATGGAGTCGTTAAAGACTAAGACATGATGTGTTACAACTCAAGTTACCAAGAGAAGTAAAGCAGAAATACAATTCTCGATTCAATTATGTATGTTTGTTGTAGGGCCTTTGAACCAGTGTCTAGCTCTTAAAACCCAAGAAGAAACCGTGAGGATCAACAAACCAGCCACAGCTACTGGTGTATAGTTGAGGGTCTCCATGCTGATGGGATAGGAAACAGGCAAAGAGAAGAAAACTGAGATGGTGATCACCCAAAGTACAGCGATCCATCCAACAAGTATCCCATATCGCCCCAAATTAAAAGGCCCTGGGATGAAAGAATTGCGAGACAATGTGACTCTGAAGAAGGTAGGCAATGCATAAGATATGTACAGCCCGATTGTTGCTATAGATACCATTGCTTCAAATGCCACCAGGCTTCCAAGAGACTGCCAAAGGATAAGACATTATGAGTTAAGCAGGACTGAACAATCAACAGGTCAATAAAAATTGAAGATTGTTATTGACAGCATTTTGACAGCAGCCGCTGAAATTCTCATGTCCTATGGTTTTTTAAACTTAGAATAAGAGTTTAATTCCAGTACCATATAAACAATAAAGAACTCTAACATCACATATCCGATGGAACAACATACATTTTATACAGTATACTAATTTGCTTTGTATGAATAAACAGCCATGCCTAATCCTACATAGATAGATCAGGATTCAACAGGAGCATTTAGCTAGTCGTCTAACTAGCGCTTCTCCTGCAAAATCATGCTAAACTACTAAGTTAGCTACGGTGTTCTGAAAATCCAGTAACCAATTTCATGGTTACTCAACTTCCTCATGTCCAATCAGCTAAACAGAAGCCACCTCATATAGTCATAAGTGGTAGAAACAGAAAAACTATCTCTGAAATCTTGAACATTTGTTATTTGCTAATGACTTCTTTTCTCTCAGCGGCTCTTTCTGAACAGAATTGGCATTTTAACTGTACAACCGTAGTGCCACTCAAGCCAAACCCTCTCTTAATGCATACTACTGAAACTAATAACATTTTTCAAGATATTACCATTGTCAATGCATGAGATGGGAGCAAATGTGTATTGTTAGTCACATAAATTCATCCGGGTAAAAAAAATGGCTACTTCTAATGTGCATACCGTTAATGCCATGCAGAATGAGATGGAAGCAGACATCCACACTGCATTGATAGGAACCTCTTGCTGGTTCACTTTATGCCAAATTGATGAGAAAGGCATGGCACCATCTCTTGAGAATGCATAAGCCATCCTGGAAGTAGACATTTATTGCCACTTTAAAAGATTTCAACTCTCACCAGGTTAGCAGAAACAGATCATACAAGAGAATATATCAGAATCCGTAATCAAGAAGAGAGTGTTTACCTAGAATTGCTGGTAACTGAACTCATGCCGCAGAAAAATATGGCAACAGCAACTATACACAAGCAAACTATTCCTCCAAAACCACTTCCATATCTAACTTTAAATGCTTGGTAAAATACTTGAGCTATGGCATAACCACCAGCATCATTTTCGCTACTTAAAAGGTAAGGAATATCGATGACTGCAAAGGTGATCCCTATGACGTAAACCCAACCAACTATGATTGATATACCAACTGCACTAATAATTCCTTTAGGTCCATTCTTATCTGCATCCTTAGTTTCCTCTGTCTGCCATCCGAACAAAGTAATACAAGCAGAGATGATGTCTGATTTAGTTTTGGAATAAGGAAGAAATTGGAAGTAGACAATATTTATATAGAAATGTATGCATATTAGTACTTACGTATGTAACCTTACCATGTGCGCAGATGCATCATAACCTGTCAGCGTATATTGGCACATCAGGAGTCCAAGAAAAAAGATGTAAGCTCTACTGTTGATTCCATTAGCATTGTGAGTGTTGAAGTGTGTGAAAACAAACTCAGCACTGGCTTTTTCGGTGGAAGTCAGGGGAATGACAATCATCAGAACAAAGACACCTGAAGAACAATAAGACTGATGTAGAAATTATTTCATAGCGATCATTGACAGTAAGTAATGGACTAATGGAGTGGATAAGTAATGCATACCTGCAACATTCCATGCTGCGGCGAGCTGTCCAAAGAAGGATAACCATGAAATAGGAAGACTGTTCAAGATAGCGTGCGAAAGTAAAATCCCACCGTGCAAACCAATAACAACATATTTAGATGCCTCATAACCACCACCATTTTTTCCACCTGTACTAAGTAGTATGATCACTTGAATCAGCTGTGCCAGAGAGAAATCCACACTAGTCGTGACAGCCCACTGCCATTCAAACACGAAATAACTCAATGTATGTAAACCAT
Organism: Dysphania ambrosioides; assembly: GCA_026401315.1. Classification (NCBI taxonomy): domain Eukaryota; kingdom Viridiplantae; phylum Streptophyta; class Magnoliopsida; order Caryophyllales; family Amaranthaceae; genus Dysphania; species Dysphania ambrosioides. Next base: position 25,327,846 of record CM048666.1, read on the forward strand.
CACCCTGAAACTAGTTTAATTTGCAACTTCCAAACAAAACATTCAGAGCATAAGTAACGTGTTCTTAGTATTACCTGACCGACGATGTTGAACCTGCAAAATATAAGATGATATCCGTTCATAATTTTGGACAAACAAGAAACAACTATCGATAAATACATTCACTAAAAACATTGATAAGAAAACAAAACAATGCCTTGAGGTATATGAGGTAAGATACTCTTCCGTCTCATTTTAATTACTACATTTTCAATTTTAGAGTCAAATTTTAAAACTTTAACCATATATTCTAATTATATTATAACAAATAATATATTTAAATGCGATTTTGCTAAATGCATATCGATATAAATTATTAAAATATTAAGTTTTCATAACTTCTAATCTTACGAATTTAGAAAAGAAAAAACGTTTTAAATTGTGTGTTAGAGACCGTAAAAAGTCAAATGTAGCAATAGAGGAGATGAATGAAATATAAAGTAATTCATCTGAACATGGCCTTATGCCTAAAAGTCAAAGTAGAAAAAAAAAAACACAGTTCTCGATTAAAAGATAGACCGTTGATTAGGGAGTAATAAATAGGACAAAAGATCGAGAATTTATAATTAAATCCATTACAGTAAACTTAATTTGATTTCAAGTTCTTAAGCTATGTGGTGGTTTTGAACACCTAAAACTAAGTTTATTTTTCTAGAAAGTTGCAGAAAGTAAAACTATGTACCAGCCAGTAAGCCAAGAGGCAAAGGGGGCCCAAGAGGGGCCAGCAAGCATAGCACTCCAATAGTAAAGTCCTCCAGAAGTTGGATATGATGAACAAATCTCAGCCATTGATAATCCGACAAACATTGACATTAATCCTGCTACAATCCATCCATACACCATTGCTGCAGGTCCTCCATATTGCAAACCATTGTTGTATAGCGTCGTTACTCCGGTTAGTACCGATATTATCGAGAACGAGAATGCAAAGTTTGATACCACCCTGCAACAACAATATATGCAACGAAGTTTTAGTATGTAACATTTCTCGGCAAATTTGATCAATAAAAAGAAATACTAGCTGGCTTACTAAGAAAATGTACGTACGAGAGGTCGCGCTTGAGTTCTTGCTTGTAGCCTAGTGCATTGAGACGTGTGAGGCCGGTATCGACTGGAACAACGTCTACGCTTTCAGCTCCTAGCACCATCTTCTTCTTCTTCTTCTGATCTTTGGCATCAACCAATAAACTCTCAACTATTTCAATTTTTACTCTAAGTATATGGTGGAAGTATTTCGGTTTTAGTGCATGGTGACAGTCCATGTTTGGAGGAGAGTAAAATATGACTACGTTGTTACTTCATAAAGTCGTAAATAATAACGTTGTTCTTACCAAAAAAAAAAAAATGCAAGTTGTTACCCAAACTTAAGGCGCGGGTAAGATTGAGTAGAGCTAGGTATGGTCGTCCTACGATACGAGCACGGCCGTGGCAAGCACAGTACACTGTTCGTAGAGTGGGCTGCAGGCCAGGCTGCGGAGAACAACAAAAATTTAGACACGAGCACTCGAGCAGCAAGCCAATTTGGCACGAGGCACGACTCATAAGTACGACCTGAAGTACGCTATTATTTTGTATTACTTAATACTATTATTATTAGTAATACTATTATTATTATTACTATTACAATTAATATTACTATTATTTTAATATTATTATATTTTTATAATATAATTTAAATTATCTAATATTCTTTTATGTACTTTATTTTTATTTTTTGTTAAAAAAATAAGGCTAACACGAGGTACGACACAACATGCCACACACGTGGGCAATACTAGACCATGATCCGAGTTTTAGGAAAAGGTAATTTGACACGGCCACAATTAGGCACAGCACAATACGGTATAACAATAAGAAATTCCTTCGCGAGTCGAAGTATTGGGCTTCTAGCCAAGTTACAGACTTCCTTCGCTACTTGTATGCTCCATTTTCCCGTGCGATGTGTCACATAAGAAATTCTCAAAAAGAGCATGCACACTTCATATTTTATATTTTTATTTGCTTGAGTAGTAGATACACAAAAAAGTTCCGCATTGACCGAAGCAAAGCTACATGATTTTACCATGTAACGTTTAATAATAAGTCTCATCCGGCCCCTCAAACGCATTTAAGAAGTTTCATTTGGCTTAGGGGTTGGTGGCACCCTTCCCTTGAAAACTTGTGAAACTTAATAATCCCTTAAATTGATTGATAATATTCAAACTCAACTCGACTTAGAAACTCTATTTCTTTAACTTTCTATCTAAAACTTCAACAATTTTGGGTTTGCGAATGGACAATTAAATTTAGTTTTGGAATAAGTTATAATTAAAGTTAGGACAATATAAATTTTTTTTTTATATCAGAAGAACAAACTTACGAAGAAAAAGAAAAGGAAAATAAATTCATCTTACTAGACTTAGCCAGATTATGAGCCACTCTAACTTGTTCCCTAGAGACTTTGAAAATAGTACACTTATCAAAATGATTTCCTTCATCATTTATTGCATTGATAGTGTGGAGGATCTTTATTGGTGGAATGGTATGACCTCTGAGGATACTAACAAGAAGGTGGGAATCAGTGAGAGGATACACAACCCTGATTTCCAAAGAAAAGAGCCATCTCTAACATAAAGACAAGCAAGTGCCTCAGCGTGAAGCGGTGTAGAAACTCTGAATGGTTCACTTCCTCTTGGAAAAATAGATCCATTCATTGTACTAAAAGCCCACCATATGCCACCAGTCTTGTTAGAATTACACCATGACCCGTCAAATTGGACTAGAAGGGCATTAGAAGCCCTTGTTTCCTTTTCTAACTGAGCACATAAGAACCCTGGGGAGGGTGTGAAGATCGTCAGAAATTTCTTGACAAAGAGGAGACGACGGCGTTCCTCTTGCCTTGTGGGAGAACCTTAAGAATTGGGCTTTGGCTTCTTTACAATGGAAGCGGAATAACGCAGGAGTACTTAAGCCCTTGTTGAAAACAACATCATTTTGCGTTCTCCAGATCCCTTAAAGACCTCCAAGGAACTCAACAAACTTCTGAAAATCCGAATTATAAAAGAAACGGATGTGACTATGAAACCACTCCTCAAAAGGAGTAGTGACATTTTCATTTGACCTTATGGTCAGAGGGCTATTTAGCCGAAAGGAAATAGTATTGGGGCATAGACTAAAGATGTGTTCCTCGTTTTCAATGACCAGACCACATAAAACACATCGAGGATCTAGGTACATTCCTCTGATGAGGAGTTTATTTTTAGTTGACCATGCTCCATGCCAAATTTCCCAAAGGTGTTTCCACTTTGGTGGAATCCCACTTCCCTAGATAATTTTGAAGATGGTGGCATCCTCGACTTGTATGATCGTATCGGAGTTGAGCCTTTGGAGATAGGCATAGCCTGTCTTAACCGAGTAATGATCTGTAGGATGGTGATTCATTAGTGCCTGTTTTGGGAAGCTCCATTGCAAGAATATTGTTAGTACATTTCGGTTCAAAACTGTCCCGCACCTTTTGTGCATTCCACTGCCTGGATTCAACGTTGATGAAATTTGTCACCTTCTAAGATCTGGCATTTCAAAGGATAACATTCGATTTTAATTCAGAGACCCCACCATTCACCCATTTGTCACTTGAAACTTAGGACAATATATGTTAAGTTACTAATAAGTTGTTGTCGATCTGTTAGCACTCTCTTTTTCAACATATTATCACATTCTAATCCTTAGTTGGTCAAATTAATTGAGTGTCTCACATTATCACACCGATCTCAAATCATATCATATATTTCTAATACATATAAAGATAGATTATGTAACTTTGTGTAAGAGAGCAACACTTGGTGGTATAAATATTTGACAAGTGTTGTGTCATGTATGATCCAACTAAATGTGGATGTCCCATACAATATTCCACAATAATAATTATAGAGTTTTATTTTGTATGAATATTGAATATAGAATAACTATTAGAGTTTCTAATGGATTTTTAGGCATTATTTATGTGTTAATTAAATTTATCATAAATTACCCAATATATCTTATAAGCTAACAACTAACCCAGGACATGTCTACAAAACACACTAGTTATAAGTACTTTTCAATGTAAAATAATTTGTTTCAAAGTTTTTTTTTGGCAACATTTGTTTGAAATGTTGGAAGGAAAATGATGATAAAAATATAGGCCGATTAATTAGCTATAAGTGGGTGATGAACTAGGATTTAGTTATTAATTTAACCCTAAAATTTGATAGCCAACCGAGTAAGTTGAACCTATACAAGCACACGATTGATATACATAGCATTGATTGAAATGTTAAAGATCACGGGACCAAAGCTTCTTAATCACAAACTTAGCATCAAACATTGATATGTCTTTATAACACATGTTATCTCTCTTATTTAAGGTAAGAAAACAAACCAAATAAATAAATAGATAGATAGAAATCTAGAGAAAAACTAGCGGGAGATGCAAAATATGCCAAAGCCCAAGGATATGAGCATAAAGTTCCTCGTTGATGTACAGTTCCTACCAATAGCATTGAGCCAATGACTAGTAAAATCGTTTTCCGGAATACCACAGCTTTTGGATGGAAGGACCAATGACTTGTCTTCACCAACCTACTCAAATCGGCGACCTTGATATCTTGAAAACTATTGTGTGGCTGTGAAGCATCGATCACTAGTTTTGCTTCCGAAAGTTACACTGAATAATCGTGTGGGATTTGAATGGAACAAGAATCACTTCATGCCTACACCGCTACACGAACTCATATAATCTTCTACGACGTGTCGTTCTCGTATTCGATAAATTCGATATAGAGTTGTTCAAATGAATATAGAGTTGTTCAAATGAGAAGGGCCCTATTAAGGGTCTTTAACCGATCCGTTTATAAAAGGATCTATTCAATTAGAGTTTAAATGGGCCGGTCTTTTAAAGGGTTGAGTTTTAATGGAATTTTAAAAGGTTAAGTCGAATCAATAACGAGTCAATAATTTCTAAGGCTTTTAAACACTATCAAGTAATTAATGTTTCACTCTTGCTTGTCATTGGTTTAATGCCAAAAATTGGAGGTGATACAAGCACACTATCACCCTCTATAGATATAAATATATATTTTTTGGGCGGATCGCCTTACTCAGCCTGTTTTGCATCTTTTTGGGATTGACCCGTTTCACCTCTTCTTTGGCCCTACTCGTCCCGTTTTGAATGTGACCCATCTCGATCCTCACCCAACCTAATGCACAGGTCTAATCCGATACTATAATGCAGAACAATTAATACTTAAGATTTTGATTTGTATGTACCTATTATATCCATACTTTTAGACGTAAAACAGATATTTAAAGACACGTTAAACTGCTTTCTAAAATATCTTTTTATTTATCATTGTATATTATAAGTTTATATTATTGACTGTGATTTAAGAGAAACTTTAAACAGAGAAGTGGATTATTATTCAACCGGGGTGTCTATCAATATCCACTTTCATTTATCCATAACTATTATTTGTTTGCCGTGTAGCAACCTAAAAAAGAAACCTCCTAGCTAGGGACCCAACTCAATATCCCACTACACAAATATATATCAAAATATGTGACTAGTTTTTAGGAAATCCATCATGGATACCTCTGGAATATGATGAAAAACTTAAAACTTCAATAAATCACTTGGCCCATATAGTGGCCATATTCCATCATGGAAATCCACTCCTAATCTGTCACTAGATTCAAATTGGTACTGAAACATATTCCATCACTTGTTATATTCTCTTGAATCAAAACTTAATAAAGTGAATATATAAAAATTGGGTAAATTATTAGGAAAAGTTTTCTCTCTTGTCAACTTTACCAAACCAAAACTTAATAAAGTGAATATACAAAAATTGGGTAAATTATTAGAAACGGAGGGAATAATATGTATGGAGTACTAGTGCTCTACTGTCTATTATGTAAAAAATAAAAGCATATCCATAGTTCATAATAAATTCACATAAACGAAATCAAACATTCAGGCAGAAATTAAAATTAAACCGCTTTCAAAATCATCTAATTGTGTCCATCCAGTAATTAATTCAAGTTGACAGGCAAGTTAATGAATGATTTAAATAAGTTGACAAAGTACAAATATCATAATAAGAGGTCGATTATGACTGAACATCTCTAAATCAGATCAAAGTAACTAATAATAATATTTGATCAAACCAGTAATCATAGTTAAGTGCCCCAGCAAATACCCCTGACTGTTGTTAGCCTAAAACCCTAATGGCAAAGGCACATGTTGTAGGCTAAGCTAGAACAACTTTGGCAGGTAAAATTCATGAGAAGTATGCATGCGGGTTGAATTTTGAATGCAATCAATTCATCAAATAGATTACTCAATACTTAGTACATGTTATGTTTTATTGCCCCAACAATACATACAAAGGACGCAGCAAAATGATTAAATTAGGCATCAAATAAATAGTTCTATTATAGCTAATTATAAACAGTTCTCATACTGGCCGTTCAGAAAAGATAAAATCTAAGCAACACAGAAAGCAGACAATTAATAAAGGACAAACCCCAAAAGCTACAATAATAATGCTCAATCAAATATCATAGCTTCAATGTAAGGTCAGGACAAGAATCTGGGTGTTCCAGCTGGTTATAATTATTATAATTATAACTACTACTACTACTACTATTATTATTATTATTAGAAAGGGTAGTGATAGCTGAGCTATCAGCCTCATCATCCACTATCTGCCTGAAACTTCCTGGCCAAAACGGCACCGCATTAAACACAGGCACACCACCAAGAAAATACCCACTATGCCCTTCGAACTTTGCTGCCCCGCGAAGATCGTGAAAGGGCATTGCGGCTTCCTCATGAATGATTCGCTGCTGGCTGTGAAACTGCTGTACAGCAGCACCAGACGAAGTCGGCTGAAGGTGGTGGGGCTGCATCATCATCATCATAGATCCATGATGCGCCTGAATATCAATGGACGGCCTGGATGACACCATAGGAGGGGAGCCATGAAGGGGAAGAGATGCTAAGCTCACATGCCTGCCAGCCATCGCACCTATCCGCATAGCGCGTTTCGCTATCGTTCTTTCCCTCTTGTGAGCGTTCTGGTGACCCCCAAGTGCCTGTGAGCTGAAGAATTTCCTCCTACAGTAGTTGCAGGAGAACACTCTGCTGTTACTTGGTGGTAGTATCTCATCTCCTGTGACTGTCACGTTCTCATGAATTTCACCACCCAAGTCCTTGTTTGGCTCAAAACAAAGGTTTAAGTCAACAAGGGAGGGGTGGCTATTGTTGTCATATTCTTCAACTTCCTCAGCTTCCTCTGAATCTTTGCTTGAATTCTGATGTGCCATGTTTGGTTGAAGGGGGATTAAAAGTTCTACTTAGGGAAAATAGGGCAAGCAAGTTGAAGTAGAAAGGTATAAACTTTGAACTTAATTTGGAGTGATATTACAATAGCAGCAGTAGTAGTAAGTAGGAGTATTGGAATTAGGAAAGATTGGTGGGGGGAGCTGTCTAACTTTAAGAGTATGGCTTTATGGGAGGGTGAAATGTGAAGTAATAGAGTAGGTAATCACTAATTGAGGGAAGACAGACAAGACTACAACAACAAGAAGAGGAGAGTGGAGTGGAGTGGAGTGGAGTGGGGTTCTCTCATTGTCTTTGCCACCTATAGGAGAAGATAAGAAAGGAATAAAGTTGTACACACATACATGTGGTTTTGGGGATCACCAATTTTGGATAGTTTTACATTATTATTTTTTTACTGTATTCTTTCCTTGTTTTTACTATTTCTAGTCCCTTCCTCATTCCTTGAAGTTCTTCATACTATTCATTTGATCTCTCTTGCCATGTCCTGTGGGCTACGTACGCGTAAGAGGATGTAACTTCATATACAAGGAACGAAACCAATTTGTTGTGAATTTGTTTGTGATAGATGCACAGTAGTTTAATTAGGTTGATGACTATCATGAAATATGTTATTTATAAGTTACATTTTTGTTCTTATATTTTTAAATCTTGAATTATTAAAAAACGGTCGAATTCAAATAAGGATGGACATGATAAGGAGATCAAATCTACGATTTTTAATCTACATCTAAGAAACTAAGACATTCTTTGTCTTATGGTAAAGTAATATATATAGTTGATTTGGTTACTACATACACGTGGCATAAGTATTCAAACCACTGTTCGAACTACACTTTTATGTTATTATATAAAACTAATTAATATAAATATATCTGGATTTTAAGGCCGTCGAGCACCACCATGTTGATCATGTCTTAAACCGTCTCTATATATTGACCATAAATATAGTTTTTACCTATAAATACATGTAACAAACGTTCCTGGATATATGCGTTAAGATTCTGTAGAAGTTGGTAGAGGTTGGTTAATAAAGTTAAGAATGTGTGTGTAGTTGAAGAAAATTAAATGAACTTAAAATTGCATGATTGTGTCTAATGCTTGGTCTAACAAAAAAAAGGTGGATGCAATGTACCTACCCCTACGATAATTTTAATCCTCAGGAGAATTATAACTTACTGGGAACAATAATATAAGATTTTAGTGATTAATACAGGTAAAAAAATTGACACTTGAAATATTAAAAATAATGCGGGCATTGATGGGCTAGCAAAGATAGGTTGTGGCCGGGAGAGCGAAAGAACAATGGTAATGTCAGAAAGAGAGTTGAAGGTAGTGATAACCATAGAGACAAGAGAAAGGCAGGAGCTGTATGTGTAAGTCCCACCAAAAGATACTCGTGTCTCATCCTTTCATTTCTAAATCCTCTTCCATCCCCACTTCTTTATTGCATTCAAAATTAAACAAATATATTCCAACTTATAAAAATACGAGGTACAAAAATAGTAATAATGAAATAAAGAAAATATTGTTCAGATTAGATTCCATTTTTATGCATGAACTGCATTGTGGTGGCTGCACCCATACCAATCCCCTCTCCTTTTGATCAGTCCCATGACTCTTTCCATACCCACACATGTGGGTTCTCATATGTTTCGAATGACAATCTTTCTATACTATACGGTCCTAAGGTATGTTACTCCGACTTATTTTAACATAGCAAAAGTGATCCGTTAATATAATAAAAATTATCCTTTAAAATTGTTAAATTATACTTTTACGGGGAACATAATATTTAAATAATTTTGATAAATCAGGTAAATAAACCCTAGTCCGACCTTGAATATAATTTTGCTATAAGGATCTAGATTCTACTTTTAAATAAAATTATACTAAAAAGTGACATAAGATTTTATAGTTATTGATTGCAAGTTTAGTTGCTTGTATTAGAGAGTTAACCTGATTATGCGATTTACTTATTAGTAATTTTGAGTGTTAGGAAAGAGAAGAAGAAGAGGAGATCAAATTTTTATCTTTATGATTTAATTAATTTGAGTCTCTTTTGTATGCATTTTAGGGGTTGAAGAGTGTAAAAAAGTTGTTTTGACATGCTCGTTTTATGAAAATATAATGGATTGTTAAGATCACTAGGGGTTCTAAGGATCCTACTGATCCTATGAATGATCTAACCATAACTAGGGATGATCTTGCATTTGCCTTATTTTGAGACCACCTGATTGTACGATCCTACAATTTGGATCGTGATTTTAATAACAATGTTATATATCAATTATATATATGTTGGAATTTATCAATTGATTATGTTATTAGTTTGTAAGTCGTGTCAAAAAACAGTAATCTTAAGAGAGGGGGTTTAGTTGGATAATATCTGTATGATAAATGTTATACTTGTTGTAGAGGTCAGATTGCATGCTATCAATCAAAGAAATTTTCGCTCTTTTCATTAAAAATACTTGGTTTCATCACGTATTCTTAGCTTCATACCATTTTGGAAAATAAGTGTTTCTAAGTCATCTATAAATCTTTAGCTGAGAGCGTGTAGCTTTGGGTTCATTAATTTCTGAGTTAATCGGACTTTGGATTGGGTCGGGTTATGGGTTTCACCTTTCATGTTGTAAAGTAGGTTGCGTTCACCCGAATTGTGTTGATATTAGTGAAACTAACAGTTTGGTTTTGAAAATTGAAAACTCTTCATATATCATTGACAAATAAGTTATCTCCATAAATATAAGGATTAATTGACCGCATTAATCTAACATTTGCCCGATTTGCTGATATTAATCCAACCTTTTGTTTATTTTTGATTGCACCTACCTTTAGCCATTCTTTACTTTCACTAAACCAGTTTACCGATGACCTGAATAACAAGTTAATTTATGTGACATGGTTTATCAATCCAAGAAAGGAAAAAAAAATTGTACAAATGAAAAATGTGAATTACTTACAGGGGCCCACCGCTAGACAATGGGATATCCTCTAGAGAAGACATCCTTAAACAACCCCAAACAACCATCGACCAAATGTGATCCAGTCCTTCCATACTCCTGAAGCCTAGACCTCACATTATCAGCCTAACCCAAGTAAACAACCACAAGACGATCACTTTCAAGTTTCGAAACATCACGGCCCGAACCCGAGCCCGAGCTGCAAACAGCCACACCAATCTCATACAATCCAGGGCTACAAACTAGTGGGAGGTTACCAACTCTATACCTCTCCGCCCCGTCTTTGTGGGCCTCATAGTCAGCCCAATCTGATGGCCCAATTAGGATTTCCATTTGGAAAAGGCGGCATCGTGTTTCGTGTGGCCGTAATCCTCCCTCCTCAGCTTTCACTAAGCCTTAATTTGGTGGTGTTGGTGACCATTTTAGTTTAGGTGCCTTTTTATAGTTTTGATTTTATTTTTTTGTGGGGCCCAGCTCTACATGTGATTATGGATTATGCTGAGTTATTTAAAAAGATTTATTCTATCAATTACCGGTTTATTACCATCAATTGCAGGTCACATTTTACAGGTGGCTTAGTGAAAGCAAAGAGTGGCTAAAAGTAGGTGCAATAAAAAATAAACAATCTGCAAATCGGATAAAGGTTAAATTAATGCCGTCAATTAATCCTAAATATAATTGTGCTCTTAATTACTATGGGTACCAAAATTATTTGGAGCCCCACATTCAATAAGTCATGATGTAATACCTTTCGTAATAATTTCTCTTTGGTTTATGACTTTTGATGTTACACTATTTTGGGAATGATTCTCCGGTGATCCAATGTTTTGTCTAATGATACTTGGTAAACAATGAAAACTATTTATCACAAATGGCGTTGTACTCTTAGTTAGTCTACAATTTGACACTAATGAAATGCAAACATCTAAGACACAAAATTCAGGTAACTAAGGTAAATTTAAACCACCCAATTCACTGAGCTGATGTTTGCTTACAAGAAAGGGAGAGGAAAACACATGATACCCTTTTATGATGTTTGGAGGACACCCACCCAACGATCCAAGTGGTTTATTGTTATTCTTCTACAATCTAATGAATCTTTTTGAAATGAAGCTAAATGTATATTTTTTACTGCTAAAAAATATATGAGGTGAATAGTTTTCCTATAATGTCTTTGTTCTTTTTTGTTCTCTTTATTTGTTTTTTTGCACAAATTCCAATGTACACTAAAAATTCAGATATCTTCAATTGTACTTTGTAAAAATTATTAAAAAAAAAACTCATATTCGGAAAATATATATTGAGATGAATCTATCAAGATTCAAAATGAATACAGAATATGTTTTTTTCATCTAGATTTGAGAGAATTCGCAATTAAAGTTTGCCTCTAAAATCTACAATATTCCAAATGAGAATAATAAAAAAAGAATGGAGGGAGTAAAATAATTTGATAGATAGATAAATAGATAGAGAGTTCATTTTTTTTATATATTTTTGCAAAAAAAAAAGAGAGATAGTCTAACCAATCTCAATAGCAGGCACCATACGGCCCAACATAAAGAGAACGGATATGGCACCCCTTCTTGGCTTTGGAAATGAGAACCAGATTGTTTCCAATTGTGACCAACCCAAACCCATAAATGAGCACTCCATTTAGTCTATATCTTAATCAAATGTTACCTCTGATTTTCCGACTTCTGTAACTTCTCGATAGTCAATACGTAAATTTTATCAACCAGATTCTAAGGCTTTATTTTTTTTTTTTTTTTGGTAGAGGTTGCTTGCTGTACTTTGTATTGTCAAAATATTAGCTTATAATCCCTCTTTCTAAATGTACTTGTTTCATAAATAATTGATATTTTATACAGGGTGGAAATTAATAAAAGTAAAATGGTGAATTAGATGGATGTGCAATATGAAACAAATAATGTAAAAGCAATTTGATATTCAATTTTAAATACTATGTAAAATTTCAACCAACAAAACTAATTAGCATTTACGAAACATTCCCATATAACATTAGGTATCTTCTATTTTATCGTAAAATAATCATAATACATATAGGACCAAAACTAGATTGACACATGGATTTGAAGATTATAAAAACTGGATATGAGGATATGTTGGTGAGATTGTAATATCTTTTGGAGTCACCTCATTGGCTGAATCAACCTTCAATTGTCCCACCACAAATTGCCACTTCTTCATTTATGTCCACTCATACTTCTAACTCACTTCCTGAACACATAATGTTCATATATATATATATATATATGACCCAGTTCTAGTCCATTCTACTTCAGACTTAAATTTGTAGCAAAAAAAAAGAAAAAGAAAAAAATCATTTATATTTAGAGGATCATCCATGGCATCAATGCTAAGCTCTGGCTCGGTTCTTCGACCAACCCCATTTCTAGGGCAAGGCAAGGGAGCTGGAAACGCCCTTAGAGATGTTGTTCCTATGGGATGTGGAAAGTACACCATGGTATGTACTCTAAAACCTTTTGTATCCAAGTTATCATTTATAATTATATACCTTACTTTAAATGTTTGTATCAGAAGCAAAAAAGTTCAGTGGTTGATTCAAAAGTATTTAAGTTGGATGAGTGAAGTGATAACTTTATATTATATGGTTGGCGATGCTAGGGAAATGATCTATGGTATGGGCCGGACAGAGTAAAGTACTTGGGACCATTTTCAGCACAAACACCTTCGTACCTGACTGGAGAATTCCCAGGAGATTATGGCTGGGACACTGCTGGTCTCTCTGCAGATCCTGAGGCTTTCGCCCGAAACAGGGCTCTTGAGGTTATCTTCTTCACTAATAACTATCTTTAATTTTCTGATTGATCAGTATTTCTTCAAAGCAGCAATTTACTTAAACATTCTACACAGTAGTCTACCTAATTAAGGAGTGCTCTTTTTAACTATAGCACAGTAAGTTGTACCTCCAAAAGTACTATTTTGGAGGTGAATTTTGGTGATAATGGGGACTTTGAGGGGAGTATTTTGGACATCATGGAAAATATAAGTGGTAGTTTTTTATCAAATGCATGTCACAGTTAATCTTTGAGTTTCTCACTGTATGTTGTGCACGACTACTTTAAAGTTATGTCCCTAATGCTAAAACTCATTCAGGTCATCCATGGACGCTGGGCAATGCTTGGAGCACTAGGATGTATAACCCCAGAAGTCCTTGAGAAATGGGTTAAAGTGGACTTCAAGGAGCCAGTTTGGTTCAAGGCCGGGGCACAAATTTTCTCCGAAGGCGGTCTTGACTACTTGGGTAACCCTAACCTAGTCCATGCTCAGAGCATCCTGGCTGTGCTTGGGTTCCAAGTTCTGCTGATGGGTCTCGTTGAGGGCTTCCGTATTAATGGGCTGGACGGAGTTGGGGAGGGCAACGACCTCTACCCAGGTGGCCAATATTTTGACCCATTGGGCTTAGCCGATGACCCCGTCACCTTTGCAGAGCTAAAGGTGAAGGAGATTAAGAATGGAAGGCTAGCTATGTTTTCCATGTTTGGGTTCTTTGTGCAGGCCATAGTAACTGGAAAAGGTCCATTGGAGAACCTCTTGGATCACCTCGATAACCCTGTGGCAAACAACGCCTGGGTATATGCAACCAAGTTTGTGCCTGGATCATAAGTTAGGTTGTATATGAACTTTAGATGAATTGTATTAAGATTTTCGAAGAGGACTTTCTTCATAAGAACAATCTTTAGTGCACATATGGGGGTTTAAGTGATTATCTAGGATTTTAACCTTGAAACAAACTATTGGTGCTAAGAAGAATGCCAATGCTTTTTTCATCGCAGATTAAGTACTGCCTTCTTTCAAATCATTATATGAGAAGTCTATTTTAATATGTACCACAATAATAGGCCACAAATTCCAGTTAGTATGTTTCTTTGCATCTTGCATCTTAAAACTTGGACTCAGGCGGTAGCTGCTTCTTACCTTTAGAATCCCTGTACGCAATATATTACAGTTGACAAATGCAAGATTTCCTGCATGACATATGACGACAACATATTAGGTATCAGAAGACAACCAATTTGGAGAAATTTATAGAGAAAAACATACAGTAGTTTTCATTCTCTGATGAATTCATACGGATTTTTTATACAACATCAAAAAATTATAGAAGAGCTTAATTTGAAGATATTTTACATTCTAAAACATACAGTTCAACATACTAATTGATGGCTACAACTTTACACACACGACATAAGCCTACATATTCCTTCTTCAATCCTACATTTTGCTTTAGTAAAAGATACATCCCTAACAACAGCATTTATATACGCATTGAATATCCCCACATCTTCTAGAGGAGAGTACCGTTTCAGTTCAGGCTAAAATAAATCGGAGATTATCTGTTTCTCCACCAAGCAACAAAAATTGGTTGATATACAACACAAATCTCTCTCCCTACTATACCTATTTGCAATATAAACTTGCAGTGTGCCAGAGAACTTCATTTGCTCAGTAAGTTGGTGAGTGAAGTTCTTCCAAGAAAAACTTTGCAGAATACATAACCTACAACATAAATCTCTCTCCCTACTATTTCTGTGCATTAATGTACTCTTCCACTCAACTTTCCCCACCATTTCCAGCGGTGCTTCTCCATACCTGCATGCCCGAGCTTGTGCAGCTTTCCTTTTGTCTCTTTCAACCGAACTTTGTAGTGTTTCTTCCATGCTTCAAATCTCATCTTCAGTCTCCGAAGTTCAACATAAGAATCCACACCTGGAGCAGATTGCACGGACCTAACATCAAAAAGGGCTCTAGCATCTTCATCAAAAACTTGTGTCTGCTGCTCAAACTCCTTTGTTAAATGGTCGAATGGATTTACAACTCCTCCATTGGCCTCTCGAGCTTCAGCAATGGGGTTTGGATATTTCGTGGGTGTGCTTTCTCCAGGAGTTCGAGGGCCCATAAACAAGTTATCGTCTGAATCGTAAGAGCGAGGTGATGAGGAAGCTTCAAGCCTTCCAGGTTGGCCAGCAGCATCCTCTGGAGCAAGACTCTTTCTGGCTGCAGCAAGGCTCATCTGCAATAGTTATAAGTTGTTAAAAGGGTCCTGGTTTTAAACATCTAGCTTCTCCACCCCTCTGTTTAGATCTATAACTTGGACCTCTAGAACTAGTAAAATACAAAGCAGCATGAACTAAAATTATTTCACTTTGGATGTCTCCTATGTTTTATAATGTAATAATCAACTATACTACCAAACTAGAAAGATAACGTTAATATTTAAGTCTCTCAACACTGAAATGTTTACCAGACAAAAACCAAAAAAAATACAGATGTTCAAATCATTGTCACTCTACCAGGTAGTCTAGACACATATAACAAACATGTGATTCCATTTAGGAGAGACTTCAACAAGTCAGAAGTTGGCAAGATAGTTTTTTTTTTTCCTGAGATTAGGAATAAGAGTTTGAATTAGAATGAAAACATTATCTTAGAACCAATTCGTAATAGGTGGAATAACCCTTCAGTTTTATATGTTATTCTCTCTCTTCATTACTCACCAGTCTTAAATGTTAGTCATTCTCTCTCTTCATTATCAATGTAGAACAACCTGTCCCTGCTCACTAAGAAGGGGGGGGGGGGGGGGGGGGGGGGGGGTCAATCAGATCTGGTCAAATGTACCTTTCTTCGGGCAATCAATTCGGTTAGGCTTCTTGTCCAAACAGAACTTCAAACCCTCTAGCACTCTTTAATGGGCCCTCCCAGTTTGGGACTGATAATAGGCAAAGTAGTGGCCCTCCCTCCCTTGTAGGGGCAAATAATGGGTCAAGGTCATAGCTGATTTTGAGATCATGTTATATCTTTATTGGATTAGACACAAGTTCACATGGAGAGTTTGACCACATTCAAGACATGATTCCATCCTAAACCCAAATAGTAAAGAGAGGAGTATGCCACCACTCTGATATGTTGGTCATTCTCCATCTCTTTTAATGTGAGGCAACTAGTCCCAAATTGCATTTGAATTTTCTTTAATACTTGTGTAGTATAATATACATGAGAGGTCAGTCATAATGTCAGGGCGAAATCTGAATAAAGGAGTCTCACAAAATGATGATTTAAAAAAAAAAAAGAAATAGCCCTCTAAAAACCAAAACCATAAAATGAAGTGGCCAGCGTCATATGCAAATGCCAATTTTCAATTTTGTTACTCAAAGGAAGAAAATAGCATGTGAGCATGCACTAAACTTACTTGCAACGATGCAATCTGCTTCTGCCATGCATCCTCCATCGCCCGCATTTTGGCCTCATAATCAGACCATCTCATTTCATATTGCTGTAATTGTGTTCTTAATGAAGCATTCTCTTCTTCCTTTTGAACCAAAGTTTCTTCAGCTCTTGCAACCCGTCTTTGAAGCTCCTCCACAAAGGTAATGGAAATCTGAATGTTCGGGGGCAATGAAACCTGGTAAGGAAATAAAGGTTACAGTTTATTTCCTTTCAATGAACAAACAACTTTAGCTTTTAGGTAAGTCAAAATTTAAAAAAGAAACACTTCTTTTAATGATATGCAATTTAAGCAAGCCTTAACTAGACTTCATATTTTAAAAAATAACCATGTCTTTTTAGAAAGCAATGCCATAAAAAAATAAAACATATCCAAGGTAAAATAATTTAGCATTGTGGTTCTCATATATGCTTTTATTACATTTTGTGTCTATTAATTCACCCACCAACATGTAAACAGAAGGCAGTTTCAACTACGAAATGCGAATTAGTAACCACATTGCACTCACAGGCTCGAGCACACACGCACAAGGGATCTGATCAATGTGTGTAGAAGATCCTTCTAGAGAATATCACTAACAAGGTTTTAAAAAATGCACCTGACTAAAGCAAAGCTATGGAGATCAATTTATAGCTTTACCCCCAGATGCTAAGAGGATATTAATTCATTCTAGATGGCAAAACCATACATAAAAAACAATAGTGAATCAGTTTGAATCAGTAAAAATAAGTTTCAATTACTATAAATAATTTTTTATCAGTAAAAATATGTTTTTACTGGCAAAAATAATTTAGTTCAGTAAAATCAGGTAAACTGAACAGGGAGCAAGGCAGTAAGAAAAATAATAAGTTTAAATAAAAAAATCACCTTCATTTGTTCTATTTTGCTGTCCTCTTTCATTTTATTCACATCTTCGACATTGGAGTCCTCCAACGAAAGCATATCATCAAAATGCTTTCGACCTAGCCAACCACATACCAAATATTTCATAAAATTTTCAAAGGAAAATAATTAGAATGGTACAACATACAGTAATGCAATAATTCAGAACTTATCCAAAAATTTGATGCTTGGTACAACATACCAGATTGTAATTGTATGATTGATTTCTGCTGCTCATCCAAAGCCTTTGAAGCACTACGCTTATGCCTATGCTTGTCCTTGTGCTTCAGCGAGTGGGCTCTATGCTTCTCTAATAAAGAATTATAATTCTTCCGAGTAATTTCACCCCGGATGACTGCACAAGGAGATTCAAAAAGCAGATTTTTAAAAATTAAGACATTGTGAATTGTAGAGGGACACAACACAAAAATGTAGTGGCATAAGAACCCTACATGACTGCAACGAAGACATTCTTGTCTTCAATTCCACAAACTGACTACGAGCCTTGTAGCCACGGTAGCATTTCTGAAATCCAGTCACAGACTGCAGAACTCGTTTTCTTGTAACTTCCAATGCACCAATCTACATTTTACAATACAGCAGCATTAAATCCAAGTTAATAGAGTACCATAAAAGGAATAACATATGCCTAAATAAAAAAATTTTGGAGAGGCAACTAATTTTCAGGGGCCCCATACAGAAGAGGATACAAATAAATAGACGGTTCAGAAACTACTAACCAAAAGAGGATACAAATAAAAATAAATTTTGAATAGCACTCCTAGAAGAGATGCAAGTTATACAACCCAGACAAAATGAAACCTGCCTTTATGGTTTGAATCTAAGTTGAGCTAGGATCTTACTAGCTGATATATCACCCTAAGTATCAAGCCATAAACATCAAGTATACAACTCATATACAAATGAGCAGACTGCGATAGAGAAATAGCTTGCAGAACCTTTGAGCTAGATATCATTGATAACCTTGACACTTAATTTTCTAGGATTCCTTGTACTTGAATTTTACCTAGCCACAGCTGCTACTTTCACAGCTTACTGTAATTTCAACTCCCGAATTTGTTCAGTGTTATCAAAACACATAGCAATAATTTTTTAAACTTCTGTATACTTTCTTGATGACAGACATTGCTCAAAAAAATCAAGCTGATAACACTTACATTTTCATTAGATATTTGATGTCTAGCCCTTCTACGATGAGTCCTTTATTATATGTTACTCCAAAGACTTCTCTTTCAACTTCTCTAAAAATTGTGGAAATGAAAAATCAAAATGACCCTTCCCGTGACAGCCATTAATTTTATTAGTTATACAATGACATGGTCGCAAAAATGCTATTTAAACTCAACAGATTTAGTTTCTCATACCACATCTGTTCTCCACCCTTTCTTCCTTCTCCATTCATCACACTCGACATCCACGTACTACATAAAGCCCCCTTGTCCAACTAAATTATTTCCTACTCCGACTAGGTAATTTTGCAGCCAAACCCTTGAGCACACAAAAAGGATATGATTTTGGAATCTCTACTCAACCCTTTATCTTGCAACGGGACACTTCATGCTGCCAGGAATCACAAAAGAGGGTGAAAGGGCAGAGAAGACTCAGAAAGAGAATTAGAAGACTGTGTTCCTCTCATGTAGAGCAGAGAGAGTATAAGAGCGGTCATTCTTCTGATTAATGCATCCCCAATTATATTTCTCCTCTTTCCACTCTCTAATGCTTCCAGCTTTAGGGGACTCAGAAGAGCTGAAGAGAATGAGTAAAATGAGGCAAGGAAGAAAAAAAAGAGCTTAGCATTTAAATTTTAGAAAAATAACAATGATACATCAGTTTCACAATTATGCTGATTCTAATGTAAGTGGGAACTTCAAAGCACAGACCTTCACTCGATGCAGTGAGAATTACAGATAAGAAGATTAAGATATTGACAAGTGTTCAGTAATAGTTGCTTGAAATGATGCAGAGATTTTACGAATCCCTGTGACATAAGGAGCTTTAGAAAAGAAAAGAAGCTGGTTGGCACTGTAAATGGTAAATTCTAATCCAAACATAAACTAAAAATGACCAGGAAGTAGGTCATATAATGTAATAACTTCTACTTTGCAGGAATAGTTATCTTCCTCTGCACTACGATTCTACAACTGCTAAACCGAAAATGATGACTCTTCCACAGAAGTATCGTCCAACTAGAATGTCATATCAGAGCCTCAAGGCCCTGAACCATGGAGATGGTGTAGTTGTTAGCCATTGTATACAATGTTAATTGACTAACTAATCTAATGACTTTTTTGGCTGTCCTAACACTCCTGTGCTGACAACTGTAACAAGGATTCTAATCATCGTGACAATCATCTCTCATGTATACAATGTAGCCAGAGCATGGTCCATACATCTAGCCAAGAGTGGTCAACACAATCATATCTGGTCATCCATGTATCAATGTATGTATTTGTAGTTTTTTCTGGATGGATAGGGTGGGGAGTGAAGGTACACAAAAAGTGGGAAATAGAGAAAAGAAAGGATTAATGATGATTCTTACCTGCCCATTTCGGAAAAATAATTTTGTGTAGCCAACTTGGTATAGTTCAGGAAGAATGTTGAACTGCTGCAGAATGGCAACTGATATGTTCAAGGGATCCTGAGATACACTCTTATCTGATATCAGGAATCCAAACCTGGACATACCAAGGAATGCTTAAGAACCATTAAAAAAGTCAATTAAATAAAGTCAAATTGCAACTTTGAGGACCTCAATTATATACCTTTGGGAAAAATCTTGATGTGTTATACGATTAGGATAACCACACCTGGTAATTCTTACAACTTCCAGAACTCCACAGCACCGTAGCTGTTGCAAGACAAGATCTTTTTCATACACACCAGGAAGCTGCTTATTATTTGGTTTTATGCATTGAATGAAGTGAGGAGTGGTTACTTCCAGTTGTTGCATCAGTTTGTAAAGCTGAGTCTGCAAGCAGAGAGTGGGATCTAAGAACAGCTCAAGCAAATTCCATAAACCAAGTCAATTTCAGAGGAGCCACACTTTTCTTTATACTAAATAATTGCTACCAAAAGATGATGAGTTGAAAAGAAAGGGAAATTGATTAAATTTTGCATTCTATCCTCCCCAACCAGAATGGGCAACATCAATAATCTAATAACTAGATACATATTTTTATTTTTTTATTTTTTTGGCAATGATAGATACATATTATATACAGCATCTCCTAAAGATTTAGAATGTGTTTCCCTAACCCTAAATAAATTTTAATACATGTAGACAAACCATTGAACAGTTAATCTTTATCTACCTCATATACAGTGCTCCAAGTTGTCCACGTGGCCACACAAACAGAGAGAATAGACATACAAAAAATATTAAGCAGCGTCACAAAATGATCACCTTAAACTTTGTTGCAACACTTTGTTTCTGGGTGTCCAGAGCAGATTGGACACTGGGACCAATAGACTTCTGAGATTGGTCAAGCATGCTGGAAGCAAACAGCTGCAGAAGAGGAGAATTGCATAATAGGAGTAGGTGGATAGGGTCAGAGTGCAACAGATCTCTGTTCTTTTCCAAGAAGCCATTAGTGTCATAAAGAACCTGGGGAGTCACCAAAGTAGTGAATTATTATCAATAATCACCATGAAACTGAATGAATATAAATCAGGTTCACATAAATAAGGAGATAAATAAAGAGACGAAAATTAGAGTACCCAGACATTCTATAGATGTTGATTCATGCAAGTGCAAATCAGCATCTCTAAAAATTAATGATATACATTACCAAAAATCTTGTCATAATTCAACTATGTAGACGAAACAATTCAATCATTGAGAAGGAACAAAAGGACAAGGCTGCCGCAACTATCTAAGGACCGGCTCCACCCAGGAAAAGAGAATGAATATCAAATGCAAAGCATGCAAAGAAGCAAATATTAACTACATGTTGTAAACAAACCCCGGTCATCACGCCAAGTATATTTCGTGCTCAACAACAATTTTCCAGAATGCAATACTAGTCTAAACAGGTTGTTGAATAAACCAGGTAAACAACCTGCACTTCAACAACGGCCAACGGGGTTGGAAAAAAAAAAACAATAAATGCAAAACTATGTATATTTGTAAAATGTGCTTTATACTCAAATCATTGACTAGAGGTAAATTCATACGTCCACAAACAACCATTTCATTATAATTACATAAATAAAGAGATTTCCAAAAAGCCTACCTGTCCTGCATAATGGCGAACACTAAATGCCCCATCTCTACCTCCTTTAAAACAGGAATTAGAGCTCAAGTGTTGCTCAAGTTTGTTGGCAAAAGTCAGATCTGTAGCGTTGGGAAAATTTGATTCCTCATCCAACAAAGACAAAAGCCCCAGAGGTTTCTGCACGGCACATATCTTATTCGATGATTGTTCTCATAACTAGAAAACAGCCTAAGTTATATTAAAATTATCCACATCAAAACAATAGTACCTTCTCGAAGAGGTTCAAGCACTCTTGGTTGTCCTCAAAATCAACTTTAGCCCAGTCTATCCCATCATCTTCATAGTCCTAAGATCCATACCAGGAAGTCAGATGACTCAGAACTAATAAAAGTAAGTTCTGATAAGCATTAAAGATAAAGAAAAAAAGAAAACAAAAATCAAATAAACTGTTCAGCAACCTATTCATTAGTTGAGAATGTAGTTTCAAAAGCTCAATACAAACTTCATAAATTTTAGTTGTTTGCACTTAATTCATGTCTATTTATCAGCAAAAAAAAGAAGCATTCCATCAATAAAAACATAAATGTATTATGTGATTGCATAAGCATCAATGACTGTAGATGGCCTACAGTGATGAGTTGGTGATGTATCACTGGAGGGTGAACAAACACGAATTCTCCAAAACAAAGAGGTGAGAAGGTTTCAGCTTTTTCTTTGGGAAAGAAGGTAACCAATTTAAGGTTTGAAAAGGGATTCCTCCCTTTTCCGATTAATTTTTGGAAAGAAGTTTGTCTTAGTCTTGTAGTAATTGCACTCCTAGTCTTTCACATGTGCAATCCAGCCCATTATTGGAGTCATTCCTCCAACAACCATGATAAAGATACTTTGCTCAATTAACACATACTTGAGGAGGCTGTGAGCTACACTCTGACAAATGGCAACGCTGTCACAACCAATTAAGACCTAATGCAATTAGCAATTATAAACTGATTTAGAACAGTTTTCTGCAAGAAAGATTTTGGGTAAACATGAGGGAGACAAGTTTTCGTGTAGTCTCATAAATTCTTTTTGGTTTCACTTTCACAATCTAATTTTCAATTCTTTTACAGGAAATCAGAGTGAACCAGATCATGTATCTGTAAGATAAATCTAGCTAGCATATTTCATGCTATTAAATGCCTCAAAGCATACCTCTTGTTCAAGTTTGAAGAGATGGCGATTGAAATGTTGCTGCAACCTCTCATTAGCATAATTTTTGCAGATTTGCTCAAAGCTGTTTTTCTGTAAGACAAATGCAACAGTAAGCAAAAAGAAGAAAAAAAAACAAGTGAAAATGTTTATCTTTGTGCTGTTGTTACAAACCTGAAATGACTCAAAACCATAGATATCCAGGATGGCTATGGATCTCCCTGTCCTCTTGCCCCCTTCAAGAGATGTATTTACTTGATCAACAAGCCAATCAAACAATCTGGCATAAATAAATTTTGCTAAAGCATCCCTGGAGTCAGCAGCCTGCAAAAACCGTGTTATTTAAAAAGTCACAATTCATGCACAAGGGAGATCTTGCTGTCTGTCGAAGAAGTATCATCACAGGCCCACATACCTGCCGCAAAGTTAACCTTTTTGCAATGCTATCCTTGCCAACTTGTATTTTACAAGTTGATAGAACCAACATCAAATCCTGCTCAGTGCAACCCATTAACCTAGCAGCAGAAGTCAGAGCTACAAAACAACCAAAGCCGACAAAAGTAGATGAACATTGGTCCTGATCATAAGCATTAAATAATGGAAGAAGAATGTAACTTATCCATGGAATCAAACTATGACCTTTTAAATTGAAACTTCAAAAATATATCAATGTAAATGCCATTCTTTGAATAAAATAAAATAAAAAGACATGCATCTAAAATTTCAATTAAGCTACAGAAAATCCAGCCATGTATAAAGTCCCCTAAATGAACTCGAGAAATAAAGGGAGAAGAAGTGAAAGTAGTTTACACATAGACAATGATGTAGCTTATGTAATCAACTTGAGACAGCAGAACACAAAATACTAAGTATGAGAACTTGTTTCAGCATACTATAATCCTGCAAACTAAAATGCAATCAGAATTAGCCAGACAAATTAACGGAACCGCATTTAGCTCTGCCCTATAATACCTATACTCTGCAATTAGGTAATGGCTTAATGCAGATACGAATTACGAGAAAAATTTACTCCAAAGTAAAGTATCATGTCTCACGAATCATGTCAAAGTGTCAAATATCTGACTCGTGTATTTGGAGAGAATGAAGAGTTCAAGTAACATAGACTTTGCCAAAAAGTATAATCCCTCAACATTCAACTATAATTTCTCAAACCAAATATAATAATACACTTTTATGAACAAATCAGGGAGCAAGTTACAATAACTTTAATACACTAAAGCAGGAAACTATACCTTCACCAGCCACCACTTCCACGTGATTTTCATTGTTGATAACTTGAAATGATATGTTCCCAAGCCATAGAACCGCAGTGAGCACTGCAAAAATTCTCTCCCTATCTTCTGTGTGGATTCGAACAATATCTAGAGCTTCCTGATGTGATAAGAGAAGAAGAACGAAGTTAAGATGTAAGGACCAAAAATGGACAGCAGAATACAACTAATATCAGCATAGATTCGTGATAAATATCATTACCTGAAGTTTGTGGAATTTCAGTGCATCATCAACATCATTGATCAACAGGCAATCACTCTGGTTAAGATAGCTGTAGTCTTTGGCCATTTTTATGTTCAATCTACCTATTTAAGCATTCAAGTGACAGTGAAAACAGATTAGTAAACAAAATAATGGACAACAAAACAAGAGGGCAACTACTAACTTCTTTTTGTATTTTCTTTTTTCACTAAAATTCTTTCTAATAAATTAAATGCACAACTACTATGAACAACGTAAACAGGATTATATCATACTTCTGGCTAAAAAACAACCAATGAACTAATTTTAACCTCTTAATTCAGATGAGGCACCAGCACAAAGTTGATAAAAGACATGGTATGATCGTTCTCCTCTGGCCAGCTGAACTACTCTTGACTGCAAATGCAGCATCAAATATAAGGAAAGAAACTATTGATAATAGCATTAATACGTACAAATCCCAAATATGGTATCAGCTGAGCTATCTCATTTCTCACCTTTTCAAGAAGGACTGTCGAGAGGATCAAATTTAGCATAAACCACAGGCAAAATTGACAAGTTAGTCGATACTAATTATTAGAGCGGAAGATTCAAGAATGAAAATGGAAAGGGTGTCTCACAAGTTTGGATGAGGGCACCACATATCTTTCCTGTCGTACTGAAGTGAATTTCAATCAACTTGCCCTGAAAAACATCAGAGACAGACACGATTTACATCATAATGAAGAGAAGAAGCTCTAACATCACGCATAGATGGTAAAACAAAACTGAGTCAAACAGAAAACAAATTAACTAAAACTAAAATGAGAAGAGAATATTTACAAATCTGCTAGAGTTGTCATTCCTGGATGTTTTTGCATTCCCAAATGCTTCTAGAATACAGCTTGTTTGAAGAACTTCACGTTCAATGCCATCACCTTCACCGCCAAGAGAAGCCAAATACTGCATTGCAATATTTGCAGTTTCAGTTTTCCCAGCACCGCTCTCTCCACTGTAAGGAGAAATGTTACATCTTATTATTACAGTAACAATCAAGCAATACATTTTCCCAGAATATAAAAATAAACCAACTAACTTGTTGACCTAAATCTTAGATCAAAGAAATAAAGGAACATATTGCTAACAAAATTTAATAACGTAAAATTATCCTTCGTAGTAGAATCCAGAACAGAGGGATCTGAAATCACCTTATAATAATGGATTGGTTCCCGCCATCTGCAACAAAATAAACCATGTGGTGAATAAAATTAAGACTGCAATAAAATGCTCAAATTTCAACCTCAAAGTAAATGATTATAACTGACCTCTCATCATCTCGTCATAGGCTACATCAGCCATGGCAAAAACATGAGGACTGTCTGCAAGCTTCTGTCTATAAGCTGTAATATAATTGCTCCCGTATACTTGTACAGCCTTGAATGGATTGATTGCAATCAAAACAGGCCCTGCTTTACTCTATAGAACCAAATTCCCACAAAAGGTGAAATTAGGTGAGATCATATTACAGATCAAAATTAAGAAGAGAACCCCATATTCAGGGAGCAAAGGTAAAAACACACATAGATCAGATCACGTGAATATCTGTACTGTAGATTGCAAAGAACTGCAGGCTCATTCAAATAACTGAGCTGTATCAGGTCATCCACGCCATCAAGAATATCTGGATTTGCAGGCAGGAGCTCTGTTTTCAAGACTTTGATGACCTATAGCAATTTAACACCATCAGTATATTAACTCCAACAGCACAAGACACACAGTTCTCAACAAGCCATATGGCAGGAAAATAGAACTCACATTTCCAGATGCAAGCTGTAAACAGGATTCCTCGCCTGAGGTTGACTGTATCCTTCCCAACTCCCACTGTCCAGAAGGAAGCCGACACCACACACAAAGTTTCTGAAACAGAAAAATATGACATCAATTTTGTGTAAAAAGGAATCAGAATGAGCAGGGCAGGGTTCTTGAAGAGATTGTAACTCTGCTTAATTTATAACAAACCAAAATCTGCACTATATCAAAGTCACCAGGGCCATTTCTACCACAATCCAGCACCTATCTACTTGGGCCTGGGGAGTCTTTTAGATCCTTAAACCTCAATGGTTCTTTGTAGGAAATAAAGGCACTTCTTGACAGAAAAATATTATCTCCTACAGTTTACTCCAAAACCCAGTCCCAGGTGATTATGTTTACGACAGAATACCCTGTCCCATAAGAATTGATTCTGGACTCAAGATATTCACCACTTCTGATTCCAGATGTGTACGCGACACTTTCTCATGTTACTTATACTTAAATCCAAATCCTACTCTAACAGATACATAAATTGAGAAAGTAAATATAGAAACATATAACATGTACAAACTGCATCAAAAGGAACATAGAAATACAAAGAAGGAAAAGAAGAAAAAAAAAAAGAACTCTCCACTGTGCAGATATGCATTATTTGACAAATATTGCAGTCAATTTGGAAAAAAAAAAAAAAAAGTAAGACATTCACTATGATACGGAGTATTAAACCACGTCATTGAGATGTGACCAAGCGTAGTATTTACTAAATGGGTAACAAGGATGGTTTGTCTGAATTGCTTTCAGGTCTTGGCGGTCTTTGGGTTAAGCAAGGGCCATCATTGGTTTGGTGATTTGAAACAGAAGACACAGAGGTAGCTTAGGTCTTAAGAGATAGTTTTGGGAGTCACTTCAGTATTGACATACTTCCATAGTTACACTTTCCAAGGAACTACAATCAGGCTATAAGAAAAACAACATGCAAAAGTACTAAGCTGTCCAGCTACTAGGATAATGGATAAGACGAAGGTAGCAACAGAGAATCTTCAGTAATCAGAAGAAAACTAACTCAACAACCTTAAACAAATGGCGGATCATAGATTAAAACAAAAAATTGAAGGAGAAAAAGTAAATTATTGTAATACCAAATAAGTTAAGGACGTTAAGCAGGTTTATAGAAAATTCTCATAGCACTTTTAGGTATTAACTCTTGCCAATATGCATCATCGAAGGCTCAAGCAATTACAAACTGCAACCATCAAAGCTCATACACTAAGCATCGCATCAATAAGAGCAGATAATAAGCATACAAAATGGAGGACAAAATGGCAGGAAATTCAAAAATCTAGTAGACAATCATTCCTATCAAATTAAAACTTCTTCCTGTAAATAATAAGCTGAAATGGTCATTCACTATGATCCTAAGCTCGGTTGAAAGGAACTTCAAATTTCCACTTCCCATTCTTAATTTTCAGTATCTTATACCAAGCAAGAGGTTAATCTGATGTTTGGTCAAAATCCCAAGTAGGAGCAAATACTTCACAAATTTGCCAAACTTTTGAGCTAATATAGGGTAAAAAAAGTATCCAATTCACCCCTAAGGTCTTCTTGTAACCTTTGTATGCAGTAGTTATAAGTGACAACTGATGATCAGTTTACATCCATTTATAAAAATATATAAAACCCAAATTTCCCAGTTCATCACTGATCCCCAAATTAAGGGAAACAATTCCAGAGTGACGGCAATTTCGAACCAGATCCCACTAGTAAAAATCAAGTAGCTCAGCAGCTAATGCACTTCGAATGGCACTTCAATCAAAATCTAAAAGTTTTGCAAATATTCGTGCTATCAATCGCCGTATCATTTTAGCTTAAGTTCTAGAATCCCAATGCACAGACCTTTCCAATAAATCCCAAATTAAAAAAAAAAATCATTCAATTTATATTCAGGTCAAACTTCATGAACAGGAAAACCAACTCAAAAAATAAGAATAAATTCTAAAAAAGTAGGACCATCCACGTATGAGTAAGACCCCAGTTCATAAAATCTCCTGAAATTAGTTTCTCATTGCATGTATGAAAAATCAACCTCCAAAAATTAAAGAATAATCATCTGAGAAGTGTGGAAGTCTGAGATGGTTATATCCAAAACGTGGGATTAAATCTGTGTCCGTCTAACTCAATATTAAAAAGATGAGTAAATTAATTACCTTTTTAATAAAATAATCAACATTATCTTCCCAATCAACCACACCTTTAGAAGTAGACGTGACTCCCTCATCATTCCCACCATCACCTCCGCCGCTACATCCACTTTGTATCGCCCTCTCCACCACTACCTCATACGGCGACTGGTCCGATTTAATCTTCTTCTTACTACTCCCGAAACTATTCCTCTTCCTAATCAAGGGACCCACTCCCCCCACCTCAATCCCAACTCCCACCCCCACCACTCTTTCTCTCTCCTCCACCTCATCGCGCTTATTTCTCACCTCCTCTCTACCACGACCATCAACCTTAAACCCAACCAGCAAAGACTGCCTCGCAGAAGGCAACCGAGCTCTGGACGTCGGCCGAGACGGCAACGCCGGCGGAATATCCCTCTCTTGGTCTTCATCCTTCCGCCGGAGATTCTCCAGCATCTCCTCCAAAGAACTCCGCATCATTGTCGGAGACGTTGACAACATTGTTTACCCGGTTTATCGACAAGATTAAGGATTCAAAAGCTCTGGAATCACAATAAAATCGACCACATTTGTAAACCCAGAAAGGAAATCAAACGAATTGAAATGGGTGTGTATTAGTTTTTGGAAATTTGGAGTAATTGATGTGAGATTGGAGGGGTTTTTCATGGAACTGGGGATTGCTAAAAATAGAAAATTTATGTCAGAGATGATGAGTAATGATAATAAGAAGAAGCTGTGTTATGTATGTGTGTATGTGAGATTTGAAAAAGCTGTTGATTTATTGGGGTTTTGTTTATGAAACCTAATCTTGTAATGTATAATTTAAGAAAAAGTGTAAAGATACTTTGGGATTAAAAAAATGACAAAAACAAGATCAAATGGTTTAGTTTCTATTTTGTGTGGGTTTGTGATTCATTTGAATTTTGAGATGGGGTTTAGTTTTGTTTTATTTAAGTTATTTGGAAAAAGTTCAAATTTTAATAGTTGAATAGGAATGGACTCATGGCTCATTATTAAATGGTTAATGTGTTTTATTTTTTTAAGATATCATTAAAAGTCAAATAAAATAAAAAAAATTAGAGATAAAGAAAGTATTTATTTTATTTTATTTATTTTTTAAAAATATATTATTTCGTAGTTATTATAAAGTCGCGTCTTATTTTGCATGTTTTATTCTACAGTGTAGCTTGAACAAAAGAGATCATATTTTGAACTCTTTCTATCTAAATTTATTACTCTCACAAATAATACCTTTTTTAATGAAACTCTTACCGTTAATACTTATTTGTAATTTTACTATCACGTAAACTAAGTGGCACTACAAGATATTAGGATTAGGATGAATTCTTATCACCTTCAATTTATATTATGTTTTTCTCGACTTATTTTTACTATACTTATTTTATTTTTGTTAAACTTCATTCTTTTTTTCTTTCTTGAATCTATCTTATTTTTGTTGAACAAAATTATATTTGTCAAACTTAAATTATTTTTGCTAAAATCTATGTAAATAAGGTGAGAATAGAACTTGATTAATTATAAGGATCATGTATTGGATTATTTTTTTTTTTTATTGTAATACTCGTATATTAATTTTTGGATACTCGTGTAAATGGCTGGAGGTTTATGTGGCTTGAGATGGGTTTGGCAACTTATTGTTCAAGTTTGAATTGTGGCTTGGTCGAATGAGTTATCAAATTCCCAGTCTTATATGTCGCGTGGAGTTTTAATTAATAGATAATTCTTTTTACCAATATAAAATATAACTAATTTTATCTCGGAGTACAATTTATTTACACGTCTTATCATTCTTCTGAAAAAAAAATTAATACACTCATATTGTTTTTTTTTTTTTTTCAATTTATAGAGATACTTACAAACCACTAGTCCACTATGTATATCTTTCAAACAAACAAAAATGGTTAAAAGCTACAGAGTACTTCCTTCAAACAACAATTATGTGACACATTTTCAGATTGTATGGACAGCTAGCAATTGCTTGCGACATATCCCACCATCTTTACTGGCTTTATTTATAATATGCTTTTACCCAAACAAGCAAGGCATAAATCACCATCTGATACAAGGTTAGAATCATAACTAATTCTGTTCCTTAAATTTGTAATTTTTCGGGTCAAAATTTAAAAGGTTTGATTATAAGTTCTCATTAGACTATACAAAAAAAATGTTTGATGCATTTCAATGTTTTTATATTTAGAATATCAACTTTTTTATAATTTTTAGTATTAAAATTTTTTATATAAATGTATTAAAGTCATATATAAAATAACATAAAAAGTCAAACCGGATAATATTAATGGGATTGAGAGACCACTAGTTGGTCCAAGTACTTCTAACTTCTAAGGTTCTATTGTCCAAGGACCTTAAATAATTACATATTTATTGATATCAAATAAACTTATTCGCCTTCGTCTTCACCTTATGTGAAAAACATCTTTGGTTCAACTCAAACAAGATCAAACTCTTGAAATTATGGGGTGGGATGTGGTGAGGATATGTAGTACGTAGTACTAATCTCGTTAATAGTGGATATTAAAGATATCATTGTCACTTTATAATCGTAAATTAAATAGTGCACCCGGGTGTATGAGAGGGATTGTACACTTATCCTACGTGGCAATGGAGTCACATGCAAACCGAAGGAATGGCCTTGGGGAAATGGAAAGGGTAAATTGACCAAGAGGAAATTGCAGCAAAGCTCAGGAAATAAGGAAAACAGATCTAGGGGTAATGATTACGGTCATTTTTTGAGTATGAAACAAATTTTCACTTATTTGAACAGATTTCCACCCCATTTTTTTCCTGTCAAAAAATTACTACTAATATGTAATGTACATACACATTCATATTAAAATGTACGTTGGAATGCTTATGTATGCAATGTACATACTTCTGACGTGCAATATACATTTAACTAACATGCAATGTACATATATTTATCTTAAAATATACGTTGGAATGCTTATATATGCAATGTACATACTTCTGATGTGAAATGTACATACTACTAATATGCAATGTACATATATTTATCTTAAAATATACATTTTAATGTTTATGTATGCAATTTACATACTTATGACGTATAATGTACATACTACTAATATGCAATGTATATATATTTATCTTAAAATGTACGTTGGAAAGCTTATGTATGCAATGTACATACTTTTGGCGTAAAATGTACATACTCTTGATATGAATTGTACATATATAAATCCAAAAACGTACACATTCAATTTATGAACCAATTAACTTATGTTATTTGAAGTTACCTATAATGTACATCGAATTATATAAGATGTACATTATCAAAATTGGAGTTAGTTAACAGTAATATTTACACTTAAATATGCATTTACTTGTTTTTCATTTATGTAATGTCAAATATACTTATATTCATTGAGGTTACATTCAATGTATATCGAATGTGTATAAGATGTACATTGGAATATAATACAAATTTGAGTGTACATTCGAATATAATTCAAATTTGAGGGAAGGAGAAGGGAATTTGTTTTCGAAAAACAAAATCTTGAGGAAATGAATGTATGCGAAAGTCTAATGCTATGACCATAATAAACTGCTCTTCCCCGTAATAATAGGTATGGCAGTTGCTTTTGGTGGGGGCGGTGCATTTGGTTGCGTGTTGTAACTGCCAATTTGTTATGTACATTACGCATGCATATAATGTACATTTGTTGCTACGTCTTATTGTTTACAAGCTGCGTTTTAGAGCAGGTGCACCTGGGTGTACCATGAGCATGGTATACCTGGGTGCACTGTCCACCCATTATTTTATAATGATATACCTTATCCTAATACGAATGTCTTATTTTCATATATATACTTATAACACATGACATTATGATTATACATTAAGAATGATTTTGCTTCCTCTATTGATGGTTTGGTAAGGAAAAAGAATAGTGATTGGTCTTGAGAGTCCATCCAAAAACGTTGGGATCATAAGCATTAGTTGGTAAGAAATCTAGATAAATCAAAAGTGATATTTAAAATATAACTAATTATTAATCAACTCAGATAATGTTATTTTTAATAATGTTTTATTTTTGAGGATCAGATCCAATCCATGTTTCAATTACTTTAATTATCTATGTTCAAAATTCAAAGTAGTAGGCAGCTAACTAAAGAGAGGTGCACTAACATTGTTAACTCATATGTTATATAGCAGCCAATTAGATAACATTGAGTAATTATGTGACCTCTCATCCATACTACAAATGTACATACGTGATGGCTCAATGGACATAAGAAAGCATGATATATATCTCAGTAGATGATCACATGGCTGACTGGTAGTTTGGACCGAACCCAATCATTATCCATAGCACCAAAGTAGGAGGAGTCCTACGCTTTATATTATGTGTGATGATACAACACTACGGAGTACTTTATGAACCAACGACAAAGGAATGTTTGGGAGGTCTCTTTAAGGATAGGGCACATGAATTAATCAGGTTTCTTGTCCCCTTGTCCCTCCCACCCCCAAATTCTTTATACACTTTGAGATAACTCTATAAATATAATATAAATCACATGCAAGTAAGTATATAAATGGATTTTTTTTTTCCAACTTCCCCTAAAAATTATAATTTTTTTTTATGTATGGATTGATCATTGTGAAAATAACGACTCTTGTTGAATGTTGTAGTGATAAACTTGAATTTGATAATTCTTATATGTCTTTTTTAATTTATGTAAACCCTTTTTAAAAAAAATAAGTGTAAATAAGTGTTTGTTTAGTTGAGATGTAAATACATGAAACGTGTAAGTTTCTAAGAAGTATAAAAAGTTGGAATTGTTTAGTGGACAAAAACATAGAAAATCATACATCTTTTGAACTTATACATTTCTATTGCACACAACATGAAACTTACCAAGAGAAATGAATTCACTGTAGTGATGAATTGAATTTCATAGTTCTTACATGTCTTATTTAGTAAACTATGTAAACCCTTTTCATAACCATAAGTGTTTGTTTAGTTGACATGTAAATACATGGAAAATAATATAAGTTTTTAGGAAGTATAAAAAGTTCGAATTATTTGGTGGGCAAAAACATAGGAAGTCATATATCTTAGGAACTTCTACTGCACACAACATGAAACTTACCAAGAGAAATGACTTCACATGTTAAATAAATTAACACTTTCCCCTTCTAAGGAAATGTATATACATGGAAAAAACTTTATCCTTAGAAATTGCACTTTATATGTTCAACCAAACAATTAAGCACTAAGCATATAATGAGTTATTGCGTTTAACTTATTTCAAACAACTATTTTTGCTAAAAAAAAGCTTATTTTAAATAAAAGAAGTTCACATAAAATGATTTTTGATAAGTTCAGACAACGTGAGTTACGAAATTTTACATACACATCACAAATTCACAACTTTAGATAAGTTTAAATAAACAAAACAAGCAAAAAAAAAAGAAAGGAGAGCAAGATGGAGAGAACATACACTAAGTGCTATAGTTCTATTAGGAATAATTGGAGTTTTGTTTTAGGGAATTAATAGTGTTTGATGATATGGAATATATATACTGGTTTGTGCTTTATGACCATATTTGGGTTAAGTTTTGATTTTAGACACTATCAAGTTATTTCATATTTTATCTTATCTACCATTCATACATAAAATCAATTATAAATTGTAAACTTAAAAATAAATTGCAGTATCTTTGAAACTTAGCTAAAAAATATGGTCAAAACTAATAAATTAAATTAGTATATATTCATTAAATCTAATTTAATATAATATATATATATATATATATATAACTAAAGTAGCTATTTTTTTATGAGATTTTAGAGCATCACATAAACAAATTAAATATCATTATTTAGCCAATATTATACAAGACTTATAATTTATTTTAGAATAAAAAAATTCAAGTCCCACATAAGTAAATCTAATAAATTGAAAAAACAAAAGTGTAATGAGTTTTCAATGAAAACCTCTGTTACAATGTTAGTTGGATAATGGTTGAAGCCCTATGTGTTTCAAATCTCCTAAGTTATGTCAAAAAAAAATTCTCCTAAGTTTATTGGTGTTGTTGAAGGTGATCAATGAGCTTGTGACTACTAGTTGGTGAGCTTGAAATGTTAGTAGTGTAGTGCTTAAATTCTGACAATGGTAAGCATTAGTTTAATGGATGAGAGGCTTGCCAGCATTAGTAGTGTAGCCTTCATTTGTCGTGTGCTTATTTTCTAGGGAGTCAATTTGAATAATTGTTTTATGTAAGAAAGTTTGCTAACGTTCTCTCCTTAGAGAGGGTACCTAGTGAGACACTAACATATTCTTGTAGAACACCTTTTTAGTGCTCATGCTCTAAAGAATTAGGCTGATGAATAAGCTTGGAAGCTAGCATCCTTGGACAGTCGAACTTATGCTTTGTTGTATTGGTTGCTCCTTAAGTTGTTAAAGCGTAAAGAATAAAACTCACCACTAGGTGAATAAATTTGTGATACCCTCAAAACTTCTTGCTATATGAAAAGCATTATGCCAAGCAATTAATATTAGTCCAACATGGGTCATAAAAATAGATTATCTATTAGTGGTGGAGGTTTTTCGAAATCCAAACATGGCAACAAAGGAAATGCGGACACTTGTTGAAGATATCCTTTCATGTGTTAAGTCTTTCTAATTTATATTTTGTATTGAAATAGAGAAACGTAATGTTATTAAAGCCCATATTCTAGCTACTACAGCTAAAAAGGACATGTAAGCCTTTTATTCCTTCATCCTTGCCAAAAAAAAATTTGTGATGCCCGTGGGTTTGTCTTCCATTTGGCCATAGTTATTTGTTCTATTAGTCCTTTCCATGATTGACCGAAGGATTATTGTTGAAGATTTAGAGCTTGAATTTTATGTTGTGTTGAACTTTTCCCATCTTTTTTAAGTAGTTTGTGGGATTGAACTAATTTGCATGATTCTACTAGAGTGTGTTAAATATAAAAGTGATGAGCTTAAATTTCAAATTTGAAGTTGTCACCTTAGACTCTATATTCGAAACCTCGGCTTCTTGTTGGTCTTCTTTGTCTTAGAGCTTCCAATCGTAGCCTCATATGTAGTATGTTATGTTTAATATATGTTTTTATATTTCTGAATGAATGATTCTGTACATGCCTTTGAGTATAGATACTGATAATCATCTCCTTGAATCCAGGAGGATAATCACGATGAACTACTGCTAAATTCTATCTCTTTACAATTCTAACTAGCTTTACAATTATCTTGATCTTTGTGATTATCTTATCATTCATGATTATCTAACTCTAAGTTATCTTATCCTTCAAACTTATCGTATCTTTCTACTATACACTCTCCCTAAAGTTGGTTGTGGGATTTTCAACACCCAACTTGCATAGTACACTTTCAAACATCCTAGCTCCAACTGCTTTTGTCAAGATATCGGCCCAATGGTCATTCGAACGAACATATGGAAGACTAATTGTCCCTGCTTCTAGATTATCTTTAATGAAATACCTGTCGACTTCAACATGTTTGGTTCGATCATGCTGGATTGGGTTTTCTGAAATATTGATTGCTGCTTTATTTTCACAAAAAATCTCGCAGCTATTATCTAAAGAGAATCCTAGTTCAACAAGCAGTTTTCCTAGTCATAAAACTGTAATTCCTTTTGCAATTCCTCTAAATTCCGTCTCAGCACTAGACATTGTCACAACCTTCTATTTCTTACTCCTCTAAGTCACTAGATTTCCTCCAATAAGTGTAAAATAACCCTAAGTAAACTTCCTACTGTAATACCCCGTATTTTAGACATCATATTAAATACATTTATACGCTAAGTTATATTTAAAATTAAATGCATATTATATTTTAGCATTTTGAAATAAAATTATTTTAAGAATGTTTTAGTATAATTAAATAATTTAAAAATTATTTTGGCCTAATTATAATTATGAACCAAATTTATATATTTATTTTATAATTTTATTAAGAAAATCATTTAATTTTATAAATAAATATTTAATTCCTCAATTATTCCATTAAATTCCCAAAAAGTCCTCTAAAATATCTCAAAAAATATCCCGAGTATCAACTTTTATTCTAGAATATTCTTGGAGCTTTTAAGATATTATTCTTAGAAAAAAAATCCATTTAACATATTTGTAAAGATTTTTTTTAATTTAAAATCGATTATGTTAAAAATTGGATATATTTACCGAAAAACATTGACCTTATCTAATCATGGCTAGCTGCCATGATTAGTACTTAAAAAATTAAAATTATTATTAAATTTATTTTATCCTAATTTAAAGGATAGTTTTAGTTAAAAAGATAGTTTTAATTTAAAAATAATGGATTTTCAAAAAAAATATAATAATAATTTTATATCACAAACTTATATGGCTAGTTGCCATGATAAGTGTTTCAATATATATATATATATATATATATATATATATATAGATATATATAATAAAACTTATCAATTTTTAACTAATTTTAATTGGTTGGTTTTGAATTAAATGATTTTAATTGAATAAATTATTTAATTATTTAATTATTTAAAAAACAAAAGATTTTTCTAAAATTTTAGAGGATAATTATCATTTTAAATTCATAATTATATTTTTTTTTAAATCATAAAATTTATCTTAATTTCTACTATAAATAGACTCTTAAACCTCACCTAATTATTCACAAAAAATCAATAATCTCTTTCTAATTATCTCAAACTTTCTCCCTCTCTCTCAAGCCACTCACTCTATCTCTTCGACCACCTTGTTCACCAACAACCATTAGCCACCATGAACATCCTCTTTTCCTAACTATTTAATTGTTTTAATTATTTTGCAAATTATTTGATCCTTAAAACTATTTCTAAATTAAATTAAAATTTTAATATTTTATGCATATTATTGTATTGCATAATGCTGATTAGTTCATTTTAATTGATAGAAGGATCATCTTGAAGTTTAGTAGGAAGTCGCTAGGAAGTACTAGAATTTAAGGTACGTATATGTGTTAAATATTTTTATGTGCTATTGAATATTTTATTTTGTGAATTATATTGTGTTAAGATATTTTTATTATGTATTTTTCTAAATAAATTTTAATGAGAATTTTAGCCATGCAACATTTTTTTAAATATATGTATATATATAGTTATTTATTTAAAATTCTAATTATAAAAAAGGATGACTTACATTTACCTTATTTTATTTAATATATATCATGTTTCAAAAGGGCTGAATGACATTAGAGATTTAATAATTTTCAATGAGGTTTAATAATTAAAGTAAGGTCTTTGTATTTAAATGAGTTATAAAAGGAGAGTTATTATTATTATTATTATTATTATTATTATTATTATTATTATTATTATTATTATTATTATTATTATTATTATTATTATTATATACTACCGCTTGATTTCATAATCAAGAAGGGTTCATGCTTCAAAGTCTAGTTGTTGGCAAATAAAAGGAAACTCCAATGATAGGTCCATGTTGGGATGACTAACTTGGAGGTGTGAACACTTAGGATTAAAGAGGGGATATAAGAAGAGGAAATTATTTTATTAAGTGTTTTAATAATGTCATTTGTATTGGATTATTATAAAGGAAGGTATAAAGTTTATTAATTATAAGAAGACAAGATCGAAATAAAGGAATTTAAAAGTTAAAGTTTTTCTTTTAGCCTGTATATGTACACAATATTTTTACACTGACATGTATTTTCCTATTTGTTTCTTGTTCGCCCTAATTATCATTTATGATGAGTAGGTTTGCAGGAATAAATGTGCATGGGAGTATTACATCGAGGGGCACATACTAATTAGGATTTTTCATAATTTTTTTTATTCAACTTTTGTACCTTGGATAATCAAATTTATTTTTTTAATAAATAAATCAAGTTTTTCTTCTGCTGCAATATAGAAATTAGTTAGCACAACCGAAGCGTGGTGATACGTGGCGGTAATACCCCTAAGTTACTAAAATTACTATTATTATTATGTTAGTAATTTGGGGGGTGTTACTCCTACTATCTCGATCTTCTACCCAATCTGTATTAGTATAAGCTTGGAGCTTCAAGTGACCATTCTTCCTGAACATGACTCCTTTGTGTGGTGTTCCTTTTAA
Organism: Dysphania ambrosioides; assembly: GCA_026401315.1. NCBI lineage: Eukaryota > Viridiplantae > Streptophyta > Magnoliopsida > Caryophyllales > Amaranthaceae > Dysphania > Dysphania ambrosioides. The sequence continues at coordinate 25,366,409 of CM048666.1, forward strand.
GTATCTCAAAATTCTGTATACTGCGTTCAGATGGTAGGCTTGGGGTTTGTGCATGAATCTACTCACAGATAAATGAGTTTACTCACCATCTTTTGGTATTTCACCTGCTCCAGTATACTTGTATCTTTATCAATTTGTAGCCCATGGTTTACCATTATCGGTGTATCTATTGGCTTACTGTCTATCATCCCAATCTCTTTCAATAAGTCTAGGATATACTTCTTCTGGGATATGAAGATTCCTTGTTTTGACCTAAGAACTTCAATCCCAAGGAAGTATTTGAGATTTCTCCTAAATCCTTCATCTCAAACTCTCTTGACAGATTCTCCTTCAACCGTTGAATTTCTTCTTCATCGTCCCTAGTGATGACCATGTCATCAACATAGATGATAAGACAAGTAATCAAATCGCCTCTCCTTTTTAGAAATAAAGTATGAACTGAACTACTTTGTCTATATCCGAATCTTTTTATGGCCATCGTAAATCTTTCAAACCATGCTCCTGGAGACTGTTTCAACCCATATGAGGCTTTTTTGAGTCTGCATCCTTCTCCTTCAAGGAATCCTTCTAAGAACCCTAGAGGATGCTTTATATATACCTCTTTAGTTATTTTTCCATGCTAAAAAGCATTCTTTACATCGAACTGATGAAGCAGTCAATCTTGATTTGAAGTTATTGAGAAGAGTATCCTAATAGTGTCGATCTTGGCTATAGGAGAGAAGGTATTTGAATAATCAATTCTATAGATCTGAGTGTACCCTTTTGCTACTAGTCTCGCTTTGTATCTTTCAATACTTCCATCTTCCTTATATTTAATAGCTAACACCCATTTGCAACCCACTGCCTTCTTTCCTCTGGGAATCTAACATTTCTCCCATGTTTCATTCTTTTCAAGCGCTTTGATCTCTTCTTGCATATATTTCTTCCACTGTTCATCCCTGAGAGCATCCTTAACAGATGCTGGAGTTATTGTGGCATATAGACTTGTGTTGAATACCAATGAATTCTCAGACAAGTTTTCAGACCCACATTTTACTAGATACCTGGATCTTTGTGCCTCATATTCTAGATTATACCTCCTGGAGGAACCCCTCTTGTACTTCGAGTGAGGTAATTGATATCTGGGTTCTCCGTCCTCCTAAAAAGTACTTATACTGTCTCCCTGCAGGTCATGATTAGTGGGCACAACCTCAGACATCTCACAATTTTTGTTTGTAATTACCTTCATTGCCAAATCCTCGGATAGGGTAGGAATAGTCTGAGAAGGTAGTTGTACTGATGTGTGAGCAATCTATGATGACTAAGCCAGTTTAGACTCTCAGTGTGTGTTTCCCACTAACGTATAAGATGGGTATAAAAATAGGTGTTTTCAAAAAAATCATAGTCCATAGTGGTGTACATACGATTAATGATTGGGTTCAAACACCTATAGCCCTTCTGATGGACTCCATAACCGACAAATACACACTTAATAGCTCTTTCTTGTAGTTTGATATGGTTTTGATCAGGTAACTGAACATAGACTATACACCCAAAGACTCTTGGAGGAAGAGCGTGTGTAGGTGGACTAGGCAATAAGCTATGAAAGGTATCAAGGGGTGTTTGGTAGTCCAGATTACGAGTAGGGAGATGGTTGGTCATGTAATTGGCTATAGAAATTGCCTCTGGCAAAAAATAGCCTGGGACATTCGCTTCAAACATGATTTCCCTAGTCATCTCAAGTAAGGTCCGGTTTTTCCGCTCAGCGACTCCATTTTGTTGTGGTGTATTGGGGTAGGTAGTCTGGTGGACTAACCCTTGTGTCGAGAAAAGCTGTTTCATGTTATAGTTAATAAATTCCCCCCTCCCCCTGTTTTCTGTCCTAAGGGTCCAAATTTGGGTCTAAAATTGTATGCAGCCCATATTATAAAATTTGACAAATACATTAAATAGCTCAGACTTGTATTTTAGAAAAAATATCTAGCTCATTCAGGTGCAATCATACAACATAATATGCCAAACCGTGAGGCCTAGTGTTAGGTGTTGGACCCCAAACATCATAATGCACTAACATAAAAAGGTTCTTTTAACACGAGTTGCACTACAAAGATAAGAGTGTTTGTGACTTTTAGCTAAAACACATGATTCACAATTCATCTTTATTTATGAGCCTCTAAGAGTAGGAAAAAGATGTTCTAAATACCCTAAGGACGGATGGCCAAGCTGACGATGCCACATCCAGAGTTGCTGTTATGGTACCTTATTGAGAATAGTACATACTACCCTTCTCAGTACCATGCCCAATGGTCGCCCTTGTCCGAAGATCCTGTTTCAGGCAAACATCATAATCCATTAGAATAGTGTAGTTTAGTTCTTTTGTCAATTGACTTACGGAGAGCAATTTATGAAATAAATTTGGTACAAGAAGACAAAATTATCAATGATAATATTTGGGAACACTTCAATTGACCTTCCTTTCTCAACCCGAATGAATTCACCATTCTTCGTCTGTATATAGGTTTTATGTGGAGATTTAAAAGAAATAAAATCACAGGGATTGTACGCCATAATATCAATTGCTCCACAATCAATCACCCATTTCAAACACTTTAGGTCATTATATTTGGTAAAGATGCATACCCCAATATTATTTTGGGTCATGTTATTACTCAGCATTCTCAAGTTACACAACCCAATGTTGTTTTGGGTCATAATATCACACGACAATCTAGGGTTTGTTCCCTTACCTTCAGTCGTTTTCTTACTCTCTATCTACCATCTCACCTTCTTTCTCTCTCGATCTCTGGGCTATGGTCTCCTCAACACCGGTGATCTCGATCTTTTCATGTCCTCCGGTTGTGGCGTGCACATTTAGCACACTCCCTCTCTCCGGTCACCTCTATTCTCCTCTGGTCCTAGGTCGGGGGTTTTCCAGCCTTACTCCCGTTTCTCCAGGCTTGCATCTCACCCCACAAGTCAGGGTAACCGATTAGCTTGAAGCAACCGTCTTGGGTGTGTTTACTCCCACCACAGTGGGTACACCGGAGGTGGCTCTTGTCTTCTCCCTCTCGCCGGTTCTGGGTTCACCCTTGCCTTGAGCCGGTTGCAAGTCCAATTCCAACCCTAAGTATGGCTTCTTGTCCAGCACTTCCTCCAGTAAGTATGGCTCTCCTTGCTACCTCTCTTATAATTGCTCCATAAGCCTCCTTTGCTATTGGGAATGGGGTTTTATTAAAGATATCCCGTCGATCATCATAAAAGGTATAATTAATTCTGGCTAGGAATTGGTAAAGCCGGTTTTGCTTAGTGATTTCAATGTATGTGTTTATAACATCGGTATGTTTCATAGGGTTTGGTACCCTTCTATCGATCTCCTTTCATATTGTCACTAGCTTCCCATAATATGCTTCAATTGGATCTTTTCCTTGGTTTATGGTATTGGCTCTAACCGTGAGATCGTATACTTGCAGACTATCATGTCTGCTATCGTACATAGTTTTGATCCCCTCCCATAGGTCCTTTGCTGTTGGATAGTCCAAAAATTATTGGACTAGGTCCGACTCTACATTTTCAATGATCCTTGAGAAAACTCTAGAGTCTTGTTATGTCCATCTTATGTAACTTGGGTCGTCAGGTGTTGGTGAGGGTGGGGGGGGGGGGGGGATGATGTGATTGAGCCTACCTCACCCACTAATGGCCAAGTACATAAGTTTGGACCACTTCGTGTAATTGCCATGGTTGAGTTTCTCACTTAGATTCACCTATCCTTGGATGCTTGTCTATGGGTCGGGTCTGTTGGGGCTTAACTGTTGTAGCAATTTTAACAGCTGGTTCATGGTGACTAGGGCTTTAGTTAGATATTTGTTTTGGTTGTTCGTCATGTTTAGGTAAGGGTATGGTATATGATGAATCTATTTGAATGAGTGTTTTATCCCAGAAAAACACCGTTGGCTCCTAATATCATGTTTGACATATGTGTTTGTATTTCTGAATGAATGATTCTGTTCATGCCTTTGAGTATATATATTAATGATCATCTCCTTGAATCCAAGAGGATAATCACGATGAACTACTGCTAAGTTATATCTCTTTACAATTCTATCTAACTTTACAATTATCTTGATCTTTATGATTATCTTATCATTCATGATTATCTAACTCTAAGTAATCTTATCCTTCTAACTTACCTTATCTTTGTACATGTTAAAGTTTTTATTTATATTTGCTCCATTTATATTTATAGAGTCAAAATTTATAAAAGTTGACCATAAATTAGAATATTAATTTTTCATAATTTTGTGTCTTATGGATTTGGAGATAAAAATGTTTTAAATTATTTTTTGAAAACCGTGAAAAGTCAAATGAAGTAAAAAAAATTAGGAATTGAGGTAGTAAACAATGTATACGGCCTATTTTGTTGCCCTCGTATAAGCTTGAGGTTCATAGAATGACGAGGGATGATTGATGCATGATATGTATGATAAAGAATCAGTTGAGTTTATAACCAATTCTCCCCCTCATTTTATTTGCCTTATCTTAATAATAAAGAATCTCACATATATAGTTAAAATAGTTTATAAGGCAAGTAAAATAAGATGGAGGGAAAAGTTTTAGAGTTCGATTGTAGAGAATTTCCTATTAAGCACTAATTTTTCGTGAATAACTACCATTAATTATCTATATTTATACTACTAAGTGTAAGAATAAGGCTATAAGAAAGTCAACCCTTCGCATGGCACTCTCTTTTGTTAAACAAAGTTCACTTAATATAAAGTTTAGAATCTACACTTATAAAAAAAATACTTATCTTCTGCAACAACACTCATATCACTTGCTATCTTTAAAGATGACTATGAGACGAATCGTTCTTCGGCCAACTTCATATACTTTGTGGTTGTAATAGCTTAACTCACAACCCAACTAATGGGCTTTGTTTGTGACATGCCCCACGAATTTTAGAATGTAGCCCAAATACAACCCTAAAATCATGTGCCCATATATTGCTCAAAATGTCATTATATTTCACTTATATTTTATGTCTATCATGTCCTATTGTTTCTAGGGATGACAATTCAATCCGAATTCGAATCGAGTCTGATCTGATTCGAAGGAAAAAAGTCCGATCCAAACCTGTTTAAAAAAACTCCGACTTCGAATAGAAAATGGATCGGATTTGGATATTGTATTACATCCGACCCGATTGTGATCCGAGTCCGATAATTCGACCCGAATGAGTAATATTAAGGCTAGTATAAAAAAACCCGAATATAATAACCCAAAATAAAAAAATAAATAAACCATGGTATTTTGCTTGTGTTGTATACTTTTTATTTATTTACTTTGTATGTTATAAAGGAATAATAGAATTAGTAATGAAACTAACAAAAAAATAGATAAGAAAATATTAAATTTTGGATCGAATTCGAAGGTCCGACGGATCCAATTTAGAGATCCGACGGATCGGATCGGATTTGGAGGTCCGACGGATTCGGATTCGGAGTTTGCGGATTCAGATCCAAAATTAAGGTTCGCGAACTTGTCGGATCGGATTTAGAATTTGTTGGATCCGCTCCAACTCCGATCCATTGTCATTCCTAATTGTTCCTTATCGTACTTGTTTAAGAAAATGAGGCTTAAATATGGACTTATTACTTGAAACGCATAAATGCATAATATTGTGCTGAATTATGCCTACTCTATGCTGTGTTTTTTTCCGGTCATGGCCCAATTGACATTTTTATTACTCGTTATATATGTACTCAAAATTATGACAGTACATAATGTAAATGTAACAAACCGTCACTATTATCGAACTCGTGGAGCAAAAACTTGGTAAAACCCGTGGAGCTCCTTTTAACACACACAGTACAAGTACAAAAAAGGGGAACTAGGAAAGAGAAGTAAAATCCGAAACTCAAAAAGCCGAATCCTTGATTACCAATCTCTCTCTTCTTCTGCTAAGAAAAACTCTGCAATTTTTGCTGATGAGTTTGTTGGGTCATTACAATGCTTTCACTGCGAATATCTTCAAGTTTTCAAGCAATAAACTTCGCCCTCAAACTTGTAAGGGTCATGCCTAATTTTGTCCATTATATGCTAATTAAATTCTTTTATTTTATGTATATGAAATTATTTGTGTTTTAGGGTTTGAATTTATGAAGTAATAATCTTTTTGCAGTGAGGAAAAGGGTACCCGTAAAAATGATAAAGGGGGATTCTGAGGCAAAGGATTATGTGCAAGACGCTATCTTGATGTCAAAGACTGATTTGAAGAGCAAGGTGAATGCCATAATAACTGTCAATGCATTAGCCGGTGAGGCCATCCTTTTATAGTAACCCTATGGTCTATATTTTGTTGTCGCATTACTTGTTCGTTGTGCAATGCGTAGGAAGTTTGGATTCCAGTTGATTAGTGATTTAGTAAACTTCATGATTTGTTTGATGCATTGGCGTTTACTTGGATCACTTTGTTTTTGGCAACTGCAGTAGTTAACTTGCACGCAATATACCCAGCAAACGCCATCCAAATGAAGGACATAATGTATGATTTCTCCTCTTTGTTATGGTTTACTATATTTTGGTTTCATTTTTCAAACTTGTGAATAGCTGAAAACTAGTATGAGCTAATGATTGCTTTCTTATAATGTTAAAAAGTTAATGAAAGGGTGCCAAAAATAGTAGTATGTATAACAATAAATTTCAATAGGTGATTATAATATTCATAAATAAATATTATAAACCTTGATTATTTTAAAAGTTGGTAATCATGACAAATGTATAAGATCTTAATATCCCCTCCTTAACTGTAACCATTTATTAATGACTTTATATTATCGATTTTCTCAATAATGATCTTGCTAAAACAAATGTATTATCAATTTTCTCAATCATGCGTAATTAGGTGTCTTATGTCTTGACAACCGCAACTCTTACTGAAACAAATATATTAATTATTATCTCACTATGTAAACAAATTTACGAAGTATTTTGTTCTCAACTTATTATTTAAAAATTGATAATATGGTTGTGTAAATTGGTTTTTTCAAATTGAATTGAGATATCTTATGCTTATCTTGTTGTTTATTTTTTGTGTATAATTTTGTTTTTCATTTTTACTATACATGGAAAATTGAGATCTCTTGTGCTTATCCCATTGGTTATTTTGTGTGTATATATTTTTTTTTTCATTTTTTACTGTACATGGAAAATTGAGATTTTTTGTACTTATACCATTGGTTATTTTTTTTTATATAATTTTTTTTTCATTTTTACTATATATGGAAAAATAAGGGATTTTCTTTTTAAAATTAAAAAAAATTAGAAAAATCCATAATCCTACATTCAAGATTTGAAGACTTCTCATGCTAGAGATCGTGTGGGATTTCGGTGGTTCAAGGCTCACAAGTTTGAAGGCAGACAGAAAAGGTGCTGATGCTTTGTATTAACAGAAGAGAAAAGAGAAGTAATGTGAGCCTTGAACCACCGAAATCCCACACGATCTCTAGCATCTCATTAACCATTGCTCTTGAATAATAATATAGGATAGGATACAATTGATAGTTATATACTCCGAAAGACCATATCTTCCGTGCCTAGTTATTGTTAGGTATTTCTTACACATTTGTAGTCGTTCGCTTTAAAAATGTTCATCACATATAGTGTTTGCTAGGGATATTCAGGTCTTCCACTGCTTATAGTTACTCAAATGCAAAAACTGTTTCTCCTTTTGATCATTTATGTCGATCCTTTTTTGTTGGACTTAAATATTGCCTATTTGTTTCTTTGTATTAACCCTGTTAAATTTGTCTCTCTTAAGGTTATTCTTTAGTTTAATTATGATGTAAGAAAACCTTATATTATAGACTACAGAATAATTAGACAGATCTACAAACATTAAATTGATCCATGTCAAGTCCATGTTTCTAAACAATCTGGGGGGTTTAAATTAAAATGTGACGCTAAGTACCCTGCTATGCTTTCATATTCATATACCTTATCTTACAAGTTTCTCTATAAGTGGTCAATTGTAGCTTTGTTCCCCTGGTATGATATGTATAACATCAAGTGCTAGTATCTTCTAATTCAAGCCAGGATAGCGCTGCATCTATCTATGTGCTAGCTGATGGGGGTATTGGAGATTGGTTTGGAGGTCTTCTATATTCAGCTGGGCAACAGGCCAATGAAGCTGTTCTTAACCAGTTGTCAGCTCTTAGTTTTACGAGGTAATAAATTTGTCTTGCTAGCTGCCTGTGATAAGTTTGGTGTAGATTTCATGCCATTGTTTTTCTAACTTCTGTTGGCTCTGTTACTCTTGTTTCTTCAGTCTGGCTGTCATTTTTGGGGCAGGATTAGTAACCAGTCTTTCCCCATGTACGCTAAGTGTTTTGCCTTTAACACTTGGTTATATAGGTAAGCTCTTATCTACATGATTGCTGTGTCAATTAATGCTGCTTCAATAGAAATTGTACTTCTGTGTATTTCTTTTCAGAAGCTGATCGTAATCATTGAATTCGTTCAGGGGCTTATGGCTCTGGGAAAAGTCGAGCACAGGTGATGATATTTAGAAAAGCATTTATTTTTGTGAAAATCCAAACGTTTTAGCCCAATTCTTTTGATTATGAAGTGATTCTCCCAATGTCAAAGGTCTCTTGAGGGCTATTCTCTTTCTTAGATTTTCTTATATTTATACTCTAGTAGAGAGGTACTCGTTAAGTGATTCAATAAAGCCTTTGATGCCGAAGCTGCCGATGTTCTTTCTTTGGTGACCCTTCCCCTTAGGCAAGTAGATCCTAAAAAGAAAAATAAACATCTTGAGAATGGTGTTTTTTTCAGTTATTTAAAATCAAAAAGTGTTGAGACTGAAGGACATTGGCCAACCTAATTTAACATGAAGCCAAATCACTTTCAGGTTATTGGTGATTCCATTGCTTTCGCATTAGGATTGGCTACTACACTGGCCCTCCTAGGTGTTGGAGCCTCTTTTGCTGGAAAAGCTTATGGACAAATAGGCAGAGGATTGCCTTTGGCTGCTTCTGGCCTTGCTATAGTGATGGGCCTAAATCTTTTAGAGGTAAGGCAGTATGTACTTGTGAATATCTAATCCTGTCTTCTCAGTTACTTGTAGACTCCGCTGACATTTATTTCCCCCTTCTCTCTTTGAGTTTACAGATAATTGAGTTGCAGCTTCCATCATTTTTCAATGACTTTGATCCTCGTGCAGCTGCTGCAAATTTTCCCTCAAGTAAGTGCGCTTGGAGCTTTTAGTTTTTATCAACCAGCTATAGCTTAGTTCTAGAAATGGCTCAATGACTGAAGCTTTTGGATAATATCTCTGTGCCAGGTGTGCAAGCATATTTAGCTGGTCTTACTTTTGCTTTGGCAGCATCACCTTGCAGCACACCTGTCCTGGCCACCTTGCTTGGTTATGTGGCCTCAACCAAGGTAAAACTAAATCTTTTGATCATATGATAAGATTTAACTCTTTCGATGAGAGTGCTAGTTGAATGTGCAGATGCTTGGGCTTATTGAGTACTGTTTGGTTACTTATGTGAATATTTTCATTTTGCCACCTCAATTCGTGTAAATGGAGCTTCCATCGTGAACACAAGCTATGATTGTAATAATCAAATGTGTAGGAAATAAAGATTGCTACTTTTCTTCGACCTTGCTTCTTTCCTAACGACTGTCTTCATGCTTCATTATGAGATAATAATTTGAGAATTTGGTGACAGGATCCCCTGATTGGGGGCAGCTTATTGCTGACTTACACTACAGGCTATGTTGCTCCTCTTCTTCTAGCTGCATCTTTTGCTGGTGCATTGCAGGTACAGCTTTCTTTCTTAATGATCAGATGCTTGAGGATAGAGCCTTGTATTTCTCAGTTTGATGATGATGTTAGGCAAGCTTATGACTTATGAGTGGACTAGCAGCAGGTCAATAATTTACCAAAAATTAAGAACTGCTGAAAATACCTAATAGGAGTAACATTTTGCAAAGTAAAGTCTTGTATGTCACTGCATGCTCCATGTCAACGTGACCTCCCTTATTTGATAGGATGCCATCAACCAATTTAGTTCAGCTCAGTATCATTATCTCGGCAAGATATCACTAGCATAAAATAAATTTGGTTGAGCCTTATAGTATTTTAAAAGTTATAGGTTTGTTATATCTTTAAATGAGATCCATACATATGTTTTGGGACATCCTAGAATGGAACTTTTTGCAAATACTATAGGAAGGAACATATGGATGAAAAACTGTGTAAGATTGTAGAATTTTGATTGGATAATAGAGAAATAAGTAAGGGTCTATATATTACAAAGTAATCTTAGGTTTTATATTTATTGATTAATGTAATTATTTCTCTTGCTTATTAAAAAAAATGGTCCCAATGTTTAGTTGTTTTTTTAGAAGGTTGCTAGTATATACTTGTACCAATGTGCTGAAGGAGGTGTATTTCAAATATCTTTTTGGCCTTTTATGCCAATTCTAATTGGAATATCAGCTTAGAGAAGAGAGCGCTACACCTGAAGTTCCAGAAAGTGAGTGAAAATTGAAACATTTCATGTAGTGTTTCTTTAGAAGAGTAAGAGTCATGTTGCCAATGGAGGAAGTTTGATTATCACCATAAGACCAATTTTTTGTCACCGTCTTGATCCACATTGCATAGTGTCTCCAAATTATTCAGCTACGAAGAGGAAACGATCGATACACCTAGACAACAATGATAATTTGTCACTAAAATATGCCCTCTTGTATGTCACTTCTTTGTGAACTTATTACTCATTTTCTTCTAATCATCCCTTTCTCACTGAAAAGAATAGTATCAGTGACTGTCAGGGTTGTCACTGCCACTTCTAGAGATAGCCTTTCTATGAACTACACTGCAACTTGGGGAAACGTCAAAACTGTTCTGTATGCCTATTTGTGTTTAAAAGTTGTGGAGACAGTTTAGGGATACCAATGTACCTATCATGTAGAGTTTGTAGGGGTAATTGTTTAGCCTCCCCCCCACCCTAACCCCGGAAATCCTAGAAATGAGATCGATATGTATATATATATATATATATATATATAGGGGAGGGATCCAATGAGAAGGGTGCTTAACATAAGAAGAATAAGAAGAGATTTTAGCCATTCAAATGGTAAGATCCAACACTAGAGATTGCATGTAAAAAAACATAACTTTTACGGACTCCAATGCAAAATTTGTAAATGATGTTTAAAGTAGATATGTATTACTAAAGTGGAGGGTAATGTTGGTATTTCATAGCTTTTACGGACTCCAATGCAAAATTTAAGTATTTAATGAAGGGTAATGTTGGTATTTCATATACAAAAGTTTACTAAAAATGGTAAAATATAACAATGTTGTAACTAATAATAAGCATCCAAAAGTAGTAAAAGTTGCATCTTTTAAAAACCGGAGGTAGTATATATATATATATATATATATATATATATATATATATATATATATATGTATATATATATATAGGGGTGGGTTCATGTGAGAACCCCCCTAATATGAGAACCCTTTTGTGGGTGAGAACCCATCTAAGACCATACACTTGCCGGATCTAACAGATGGGATTTAACATGAAAATAATGGCAAATCCGTAATTACCACAATAACTGACAAAAAGCAGTTGGTTCAAAAGAAATAACTGACACTTCGGTACATGATAACCCACTTCACTTTTCTGATATGTCAAATCATTCCTTCACTTCTCCAAACACTTTTCGTCTTCTACTGCCCTTTCTAAACTAATGAACGTAATGTTCTAAAACGGTTGGTTGGTTGTTCTAAATGCTTGTTCATTAGTTCTAAATAGTTTGGTAGGTTGTTCTAAACTAATGAACATAATGTTCTAAATTTCAACGGACTGGTAATTTACTAAATATTGTTTAATTTCCATAATTCGTGACTAATGTTTTAAATTGTACTTATATTGTTCCAAACAAGGCCTATGCTATTTTTAGTTCAGAACCCGTCATTCTACATAATGATTCACTTGTTCTAAGTAGTTTGGTAGGTTGTTCTAAACTAATGAACTTAATGTTTTAAAACGGTTAGTTGGTTGTTCTAAACGCTTGTTCATTAGTTCAAAATAGTGTGGTGGGTTGTTCCAAACTAATAAACATAATGTTCTAAACTAATGAACATAATGTTCTAAACCTCAACGGACTGACAATTTACTAAATATTGTTTGATTTCCATAATTCGTGACTAATGCTCTAAATTGTACTTATATTGTTCCAAACAAGGCCTATGCTATTTTTAGTTCAAAACTCATCATTCTACATAATGATTCTCACTTGTTCTAAGTAGTTTGGTAGGTTATTTTAAACTAATGAACTTAATGTTCTAAAACGGTTGGTTAGTTGTTCTAAACGCTTGTTCATTAGTTCTAGATAGTTTGGTGGGTTGTTCTAAAATAATGAACATAATGTTCTAAACTAATCAACATTCTAAAATAATGAACATAATGTTCTAAACCTCAACAAACTGGCAATTACTAAATATTGTTTAATTTCCATAATTCGTGACTAATGTTCTAAATTCAGTATATAATGCTTTAAATTGTACTTATATTGTTCCAAGCAAGGCATATGCTATTTTTAGTTCAGAACCCGTCATTCTACATAATAATTCTCTTGTTATAAGTAGTTTGGTAGGTTGTTCTAACTAATGAACTTAATGTTCTAAACCGGTTGGTTTGTTGTTCTAAACGCTTGTTCTAACTAATATTTCCTTCGTTGTACATAATATGTCTCTTGTTCTAAATAATTTAGTGGGTTGTTCTAAACTAATGACCATAATGTTCTAAACTTTTCTTCCAATGTTCTAAGACTAATGAACATAATATTCTAAGACTAGTGAACATAATGTTCTAAACTATTGAACATAATGTTCTAAACTAATGAACATAATGTTCTAAACTAATGAAGATAATGTTCTAAACCTCATCAGACTGACAATTTACTAAATATTGTTTAATTTCCATAATTCGTGACTAATGTTCTAAATTCAGTATATAATGTTCTAAATTGTACTTATATTGTTCCAAACAAGGCCTATGCTATTTTAAGTTCAGAACTCGTCATTCTACATAATGTTCTAATTAGTTTGGTAGGTTGTTCTAAACTAATGAACTTAATGTTCTAAAACGCTTGGTAGGTTGTTCTAAAGCATTCTATTATTGATGTACAATAATGAAGAAAACGATGAAAATATAAAGGAAACCCACAATGATGAAAAAAAGTACAATAGCTTAGTAGAGTGAAATGTGCCAGCCGAACAAAAGCAACTGACATTTCATCTCACTTTAACTGTGCCAGGCCTGCTAGCCGAACAAAAAGCAACTTCACATCCCCATATTCAGATATTTACAGATTTGCCATTGATTTTTAATGTCGTTAGAGCCATAGATCTTCACTCACCCAATGGTTTTAGATGGGTTCTCACACAAAAAGGGTTCACATAAGGGGAGGGTTCTCACATGATCCCTCCCCTATATATATATATATATATATATATATATATATATATATATATATATATATATATAATACGTACTACTAAAAGCTATTTAACTATGCATCAACTACTTGCTTTTTGTGTTTGCTTCATTTTGTTTTATTTCGTATGTAGCATAAGATGATGCTTCTCTTCCATTGGATGAGTTCCAACTTCCAAGTGCAATATACATCATATTTTTTGTCACTTCCTCACATTTATATAAAGATGAAACTTATTGGAGCAGACAACACCTAGAATTACTCTAAGAAATTTAGCTTGTTCATAAATCCAAAAGATTTATTTATCCATTCCTAACTTTCAGTCATTTTGCAAGTTACTATACAATCCACCATACTGCTGCTGACTTTCCCTTAATTTTCCCAGTACCCTTAATCTTCTTATTAAAGACAGATAGGGGCTGGCTTGATAATGTTAACCCTGAGCCCAGATAGCGTATGGGCTATCTCATTCATGCTTCTCTTGGAGTTTTGGGGAGATTCCTCTAATCCCCCCAGTCTGTTAAATGTCAGAGGGTCGTGACTAAAAACTCTACTTAAGATTTGTCTGAGGTCCTTCTGGGCAACTAAAATTGCTGTTGATAATTTTGGTAAACAACATTGTATAACGAACGAGATCCCTTAGCTACAACCCTTGTTCACCAGGCAGAACCTTTTCTAGAATATTGTTGAGGAAGGTAAGAACACTAAGGAGAGTAGATACTAAAACCATCCGATCATTATGGAAAGAAAAATCTACCCAAACATGAAAACAGAATGAATTCTCATTGAACTCTTTGCGAGCTTCCATAAAGTTTTCAAAAAGTTTTTTGTTTAATTTGTTTCATTTTTTCCCTTTCATGTTGCTTACATCATTGTGTCTTGTATATATATGTTCGCAGAATCTGCTTTCGTTTCGCAAGTTTTCAGCTTGGATCAACCCCCTAAGGTACCTTATTGATATGAAAGATAAGTTTTTCTTTTTCTTTTTAATTTGTGCTTTTCCTTTTGGATTGTTTATGTCTTGTAACCCACCACATGTGTTCCCTCTCTTAAGGGTTTTGTCAAATTTTTTTATTTTTCCTAACTTTCATACAAATTGGTGGTTTCATTCCCTGCATGAATCTGTTTGCCGATGCAGTGGTGCCCTCCTCCTAGGTGGAGGTCTGTACAGTTTGCTGGACAGAGCTTTTCCTACAACAATGGCAATGTAGATATTCAGAGTTCAAAGAAGATTATTTAGATTGAACAAAGCATCATGTATCGAAGCGAGGAAGATACAGATCTGTATCAAGATTTACCTTGGAAGACTACATGACAGTATTCTTCTCATACGCCATCGCTAAACAAGAAAAGAAGTTTAAGGTGCCCATCTTCGGTAACTAAGTCCCTGTACAACTCTGTAGGACACTACTTAGTCAATTCTGAGTGTATACAGCTAACATCTCTATACCATGGATATTTAAGGGTTTACAGCTAATTATTAATTCTTGTACTTTGTATATGTCAAGTCCTCTGATTTCTATGTCATTTGCTCAAGTGATCGTAATCTATGGGTAGTCACGTTTTGATGGGATCCCCCATATGATGACAATGGGAAAAAAAATTCTTGGTTATTTAGTGTTGTGAAAAGGGGGCTTGCTCTACAGAAATGGGCTTTATTTTTGTGAATCTCGTCGGCTTTTGATGATGTACAGTAGGGGATCCTATGCAAGATACATTGTACAATGTGCACCTGCTAGCAATTTAGACTTTGATAACTGATCCAACTTTGAGTTATATGACTTAAATAATAGTGTTGTGTTTAAATCTAAACAGCTTACATTAACACTAATTTGGAATTGACTTTTCTCTGAAAAAAAAAGAACTATAATATAGTTGACAATGGACTTTGATATGATTTATTTTGACACTGAAATTACATAAACTATTCAAAATACTCTAATTCTAATTATTGAAGCTTTAAAAGTCCATACAACGTTACTTGTGAGTATTTCACACTGACAAATTAATAGAGAAATGTCCACTATATAATGTTGAAGGACTACTTTATTGTCATACGGTTTTAAAGTGAAATTCTCTTTGTCCTATAAACGAGTATAGTCCAAACCAGTAATCAGCTACCTCCTTTGTTGAGCAATATAAACATGTATGCACAATCGTTCTTCCCGTTATTATAGGACTATGTACCTGATTTTATCATGGACATTTGTCTTGTAAAATGATAATGCTAGGAGACCAAAGACCATTGTCTAGCGTACTGTCATGGACTGATGGACCGTTGCATAGAATTTGTAGCCTCTTTTCTGCCGACAAAGACAAAGAGGCAAAGAAGAATTTAGACACTACAAAATGCTGGTATATAAATAGAATAGAGCCAAGGAGCCGTCCCCAAAGGAATTGCTGAATTTGTGATCAATATTTATCGGAAGTCATGCAACCGTTTCGGCCGACCATACTTGGATAAGGCTGAAGTTGGACGACCATGGTTCCACACTGCACTTTGTTGTTTACCAATGATTTTAACCATTTGAATACTGTTAGACACCAACATCTTCGTCTGATTCCAAATATAGACATTTACTGATTTGGAAATGAACTTTTTTACAATGAACATCGACTAATATGGAAATAAATATATTTATTTTATAGGTTTATAAATTGAATTTATGAATCATAATTCCACATTAATTGTCAAATGTATATTTACAATTATACACGTAAGTGAACTTTTTTATAAAATATATATTTACACAATATTTGAATTCCACTAGCGTTGTAAGACTATCTCTAAAAATGTTAAAGAATATGTGCAAGGACCCTTAGATAAAAAATATTATGCAATCAAATATACGAGATAGGTTACGAAAGAGATGAACTCAACCATAAGCAACTTTTTCGTCTATGCAAATTAAAAATTTTTATGTAAATCACCATGATATGCTTTTAAATAAACTTAATATGATTATGTATCGTAAGACAAGTGAACGTTTGGGCAATGAGAATGAACATTTAGATATCCTACTGGATTTGAAAATATTGATGAGTATCAAGTATCAAAATATAAACAATCTTTCATATTGTAAATAAGAAAATTTGAAATGAGTTGTGAACTTTGAATAATAAATTAGACAAGTTAAACATGTTTTAGTCAAAAAGAAAATGAACATTATTTGTATGCAGAATGAACATCATATCATTTAGCTTACAAACATTATTATTGCATATTTATCAAATGAAAACATAATTTATAAACGAAATTAAAATTATTTGATTTGCCATTATATTTCTAAAAGTAATGTAGATCACACCAATTTCAATCATCAAAAATTAAATTAAAACCTTTCAAACTAAAATTGAAAAAAAAAAACAAATGGAAATGAACATTTATAAAACTAAGGATGAACCTATGTTATCTTACTACACTTACTAAGAAAAGAGAAAATGAATAATTAATCCTTCATAAGGTTTCACATTTTGAACTAAAATTGAAATTTAGCAATAATTAAAATACAAGGACATATCTTTAGCCTTTCTAGGTTTGAAAAAAGAGAATAAAAATAAATAACTTACATTAAATAAAATCATTCATTAATATATGTAACTACAGTAACCAATAAAGTACACAAAATTAGGCCTAAAAAACATGAAGTGAATCAACAAATTATGTCACAAGATTTGAACATGCAATTGAGGAAAGACTTAAATAATTAGCAAGATTATATTGTAACTGTTCAATTTAATATCATAAAACTTATCCGAGAAAATATAATTTTCATATCTTTTTTTGTTTTTACAACCATGCTAATTCAAATTACAAAAAAAAAAAAAAAAAAAAGAAAGTTCTCTAGTGGAACCCACGACCGACCATCTCTTTGTATTGGTTAAGCGAGTCTTGTCGTTGGAGCCGCATCTCCTCGTTGAACTTCTTAATGAACGCCTCCACTCGGCGGTTCAACTCGTCCTGACTCAGAGATGGCACTCTCCTCAGCCTTGAACCCGCGTTCGCAGAGCTACCGTTGGTGAATGTGTCCGACTTCTTCATCACTTTCACCGGGGATGCCTCTGACGATATAACAGTGAATGTGTTGGACTTCTTCAGGTGACGTGTCAGCTGCATTGACCGTCCCTCTGTTTCCGTCCGCCACGAAGACTCCGCCGCCACCGGCGCTGCTTTCCCCGGCGAGTTCCACACTTGCTTCGACAACATAAACGCATTACCTTCATCAAGTCTTTCACTCTCCTTCTCATCATCTCTTCGATCACTCTCAGTCTTCAACGGCAGCGTAACCACGTGATTCTCTTCCCTGTTAACTATTGGATTCTCAACATATCCAAACACCACCACATCCACCGGCGCAACCTCATTCACCACCGCCGTAATTTTCTCTTTCTCCGGCGCAGGAGTTAAAGACACTCGGCCTCTGTCTCCTCCGTCCCCGCCACGCGGCTGAAGCTTAGAGGACGCGACAATAGAGATGATGATGCAGTTGATGAGGAGGTACAGATATGGAGGTTGTAGCCACGAGATAGCCAAAGACCAGACCAGAGGGACCTCGGAGGTGAGGAAATCTAGGATGACTGGCAGTGACAGTCTAAGCATCACTGCCATCGATACGACGGCGCTTGAAAGCAGCACCGCCTTCAACGTAAACATTCTCATCAAGTATGTTATGGTCTTGCTAGCATGCGATGTCTTAGGAGTGGAATGGGGAAGTGAAGGGGTATATAAAGGGGGAGACACGTAGGGTGGGCGATTAATGGGTTGGGGTGATTGAATGTGGACCGTTGGATTAGGGAGATTGGTAACCTGTTTGTCACCGGTTCGACGCTTTTAATGTAGACGTGGATAGGACGAGTGGTGACGTGTGGATGGGATGGTTTTCATAATTATCTACTTGTATGGTGTGTTGTACGACTGTACAACGGTATCACATACGTATAAATTGGATTTCCCCTGTCCGATGATTTAATTAATACCGAATGGTCGAATTGGTGGAAATTAAGACACTTCTTTTTATTCTTCTCGTTTTGAAATCTATAGATTTTATAGTCAAATTTTAACTATAAATTCTTTCTAATCTATTAAAATAAAACATAATCATATGAAATTTTAAAAGATTCGTCTCAATGTATATTTTTCAAATATCAATTTTTTATATTTTTTGCAAATATGCAATTGAAAATATTTTAATTTTAATTTTAATTTTTTTTTGAAATATGTGCAAAAAAAAAAAGAACGAAAAAAAACGGAGGGAATATTAGTTAATGATTATTAGATTAGATTATTAGTATAGTAAGATTAGATAAATAATTTAGATAGTGTGTAATTGAGAAATAAAATTTTGAGTTTAATATAAAGTTATGAGAATAAGTGAAATATTTATTCATCAATCTAGCTTATCCAATTTGATTTTATTGATATTTAATTTAGATTCATTGGACTTGAATTTTACACCTAAATTTTGTAAAACTCACATGTGCTACTAAAATGATACCAAAATTTAATATCTAAAGGGTTTTAGAAAATCTAGGGGTTAAATTTAAGTCAATGGACCTAAACAATGTACTAATGGAGTTCGTATGCTTTGAGCCTTTGATTTATCAGCATGTTTTGGGTCGGTGGTAGAGGTTCCTCTCTTAAGGCTTGACTTCCAAATACGCCAAATTAAAGCAATAACCTTCACAAGTTAGGCCCCAACAGTGTGGCGTAAGTGTAACCATGAAAATATCGCATAAGGAATGAATGGCTGTTAGGGATACCTTGTGTAACTGATATTCTTATATACTTAAACTCTGAGTTACTAGCTTATTTCCACTGTTCTAAGTGCAAAAGTATCTGAATTGCTGTAAAGTTTTAAACCCCAACTCCTAATCTATTACCTAACAGTGTAATTGCACTTTTAGCTAACTTGAAGGCTATAAGTTTAGTTGTTAAAGTGTTTGATGTTATAAATGGAAGCCACAAGTAGTCAAGACTCGAGAGGAATTGAAGGTGATATAAATGGAAAGCTTTGTTGCAAGATTTTCATGCCAACATAGTGTAGAATTTTTTTTTTGAATAACGGTAGATATTATAAATCAACGTAAATCAGACTCTGCGAGGGAGGAGACCCCATTATTACTCATCAAAAAGAATCCTGAGAAGCCCAATCATAAGGTACAAATGATTTTGTCTTTAAAACTTATCTCTTTATTGATCTCCAAGAAAAAATTACAACTCACAAATCATACAAAAGAGCCATCCCAAACAATTGAAAACTGCCCTACCTTTAGTTTTTACAGCAATGGAGGTAATGCTCTCAAACATGCATCTCCCCGTGACTTTTCTGGTCTTAATCAGGACGACTTAAACTGATACTTCTCAAGCCTTATTATTACTCATCGCTTTGAAAACATCCCTTGGGTTAGTGACGAGAAGTCGAAATCATTTTTCTTTTCTGTTGAATCCCCTGTTGAAACTGCAGATGCAGCATAACTTTTACTCGTTTCAACAGCAGCAGTGCCATTGACAGGCAGAGCTTGACCCATAGAATAGAAACTGCATGCAAGAAAAACCATCATAAAAAAATTACAAATCTGAAGGATGATAAAAACTATCTTTGTCCGTATTGTGAAAGCTCCTATTTAAAGTCCCCTTATCAGATAGAAAACAAGCATGTGGAAGAGGCAAATGGGTCATCTAAGTCAGGTTGATTCAGATCAAATCAACTTGGGTCATACACAGGTCTATCACTAATGTTGCTGAGATCATGACAAGGCTAAGTTTAGTTCATGTAGAAATGGGCAATATAGAGTTCAGTAGTTAAGCTTGTTGCCTACATGTAATATCTGATATGAAGATTGGAAATGCTCTAAAACTGAAACTTCAGATGATAAGAAGATTACTGTGCTCTAAACTCAATCAAGCATTGTCCAATAGACAACAAGCAAATAAGCACTTTACACTTACCCCATTGCTGGGAAAGGAGGATTCCCTGCTGTGTGCACTGACTGAGAGTTTCCAACCTGCTTAACACGAAAAAAATGCATTAGCACATCATCTCTAACAAGTCAAAACAAATATGACAAATAAAGAGTTCCAGGTGTTACAAGGAATCTTCACCTGAACTAATTTTGGCATTTCATTCTGCCCTGCTAATGGCACAGTTAACCCAGGAATTTGATACCCAAGGCCTGGCCAATTTTGAGTCGGCGTATTGGTACCATTTAATCCGGTTTGTTGCATATTGATGGGTGATTTTGAAGCTCCATTAGCTGCTTGAGCAGCTGCGGCCATAAGAAGACTCTGTTGCTGTGCCAGCATAGCAAGTTGCTGTTGATGAACAGCAAATGGTGATACCATGTTGGACTGCATATCAATCATATAAAGAGTATTAGTCAGTATAGATAATGATATACAGAAAATAAAGTCAACTTACAATAAAAAAATAGATGTATACACCCCACTGACTAGCTACTAAAGAAAGAGATAAGCCAAGAATGCAAAAACTAAAAAGAACCAAATGCCCTTTGTAATACAGAGAGATTCCAAATGTGATAACAGAAAAGCACACATTTAAGAACAATCACATTGTCAAAGACAATGCCCCAAAACATTAGCAAATAACAATTTGAGAGAGTAAGGATGGAACAAAAGAACACCACTGATATACATCTACAATGCATATTTGCCCGTTATCTCCATGATATATCAATAACAAGCAAGAGTGGATCCACTGAAAACAGGCCCCAGGACCAAGATGAGCAGTGGCTTATCCCAGACAAGCGAGGAGGAAAACACATTTATATGAAATCATCTCCAAAACAAAGGAGCAAATGGAATAATAAGACAAACAACATCACTTCAAGAAAAATGAAATTGACATCACATTATGAAGTAAGGGAATCAATGTGAATATTACTCTGGAGAGAAAAATCATAAATCGCCGATAGCTAAGCTACATAAGAACAGTAACCTACTTCAGGAGGAGTTACTTCGGTTTTTCACCAGTAAACTAGCCTGAAGAAACTTAACCCCCTATTCTCTTCTGTCTCTGGTTCTCTCTTGGGCACTTAGCTTAAGCATTATTAGGGTTGTGCTGAGCCCAGCCTTGTTCGGTGGAAGATTTTATCGTAACTCGAAAAGGAAGGACGAAGAAAGATTAGCTTTCCAAAGTAAGATTGTTCTGTTGGCAATTCAGTGAAGCACATGGAATAAGAGAAACCAACGGATTTAGGAAGGTTTAGCTTCCCTCATCAATATTCACCCTTTTTTTTTTGAGACTTTTGCATAGATGAACCCAAGCTGTAGGCACGTTTCTCAATTATCTAGATAATCACTTCATGACAGCTACAAATTTCAAGGTTTTAGCACTTTAATCCTAAGCCCTCCTTTTGCATATTGGTAACACTCCTAACAAAATAAAACATGAATAGCAAAATAAAAATTTATTCTGCATATTGCAGAGAACTCAGAAATTACCCATATATGCCCCTACATGAATGGAAAATATAGAAATCGTGGATATACTATAAAGGAAGAAAGAAAACATATTATCAACAGCATGTGAAAAGACGCTAGCAAGTGATAAGGAGCAAACCTTCTCAAAAAGACTCATGATATCTGATTTCACATCTTTTTGAGGTTGCTGCATAATTGGAGCCACAGTTGCAGAAGAATCACCGAAAAGATCTTCAAATGCAGAAGAAGATTTATTGGCATTGTCAACCTCCTTTGCTTCAGCCTTCTCAGAAGTTGATGTTTGTCCAGCAGCTGCAGACATTGGAGTAAGAGTAAATTTCAAGAATAATGAGTTCACATTTCACATATCCAAAAGCAATATAATCAAAACTGACACAGAGTCCGGAAAAGGGGAAAAATATGAAAAAGTAGAATACATACATTGAAAACCTGCCCATGCATTATCATCATTATTACTTTCAGGAGGACTTTCAATGGGATCATCCATGGAAAGCATATTGAAAAGATCAGTAGCAAAATCAACTTTGGGAGGAGGGGCGACTGAAGATGTACTAGCCACCTGCTTGTTCACTTCTGATTCTTGAACAGTTGTTTCGGGTTTCTGAATCTCATGTTGAGCCAGGCAAACTGGAGCAGCCTGTTAAGAAACCACACAAGATTAAGGTGAAAGGAGCAGAAAATTCACGGATAATTTATGCATAGAGGAATTCAACCTAAAAACTACATTCGATTACAGAATAACACATCCAATGATTGATATAGAAAGCATATATCCCATTTGAAGTATGAATATGTTACTCAAAATATGAGGTTACAAACACGAATGTAATATTTTTCAAGTTTATGCAGTGAATTTGACATTAGAACTTCAGTTCAAGGATATTTATTTTTTTCATTTCTTAGTCTAGCAGCAGGGATCTTCACAGATATGTCCTCCCCTCCATCAAAAACCTTGTCTGTATCCTTATTGGAACGTCCACAAAATCTCTTCCTCTTATTTAAAATAGAAACTCCACCCACTTCATTTAATGCATGGACCCCTCCACTAACTCTCTTTGTCTCACCTCTTCTATTTCAAATTCATGTGATGTGGGCACTCTTTTCCACTTACTCTCTTTAAATCAATTATTTTATTTAAGTTCTCCACTATCTACCAAAATATTTACCCCATCCTACTAAAACTATTAATATGCATGCCAAAATATGCGTGCCAAAACCTAATAGAAAAGTTTTTTGGGGACAAAGGGAGTACATTACATAGTGATCATGCTTCAAGCATAAATACTTGTATTCGCATTATCTTCTATTCTTGCAAATGTCTCACCAACAATAAGGAATTTCCACTAGACATTCAGGTCCAACAGAAATGCAGCATTTTGAAGATCCAATCCGAGAATCATCATGTTCTGCCAAAATGGCAGCAAATTCCTACCTATAAAGCCCTCTAGTTGCAAAAAGCTGGTCTATTAAGAATAAAGGAGATCAGAAATCCTATAATGCCTTCAATTTTGACACAACTGGAGGACGGGACAAAAAGAAGATTACTAAGCAAACAGCCAGTCCTTTCAGCATAAAAAATAACTCTTTTATCTTTGATGAGATTATGAGAACTGCAGATGCAACCCAATTACTGGCCCCATTTACCTTTTTTAGGATGTCTGAAAATATTTGCTCCATTCCTTATAGTAACTAGTAAGTCTTTACACTCTAGTTCTTCTCTAAAGTTGAATCTCGCACTCACTCGTACACTTCTTTCAATCTACTTCTAACCCTTCTGAAAAACCTTTTGAAAAAATTGTGATAATTGTTCATGAAGCAAGTAAAGTAAAACAGAGGGAGTAATTAAATGATATGTATTCCCACCTCAGGGCAATAATTCTTACTAGGCACAAAAGTACTTATAGTTCATAGAAAGAGGGAAGGAAAGTAACAGAAACTTTCAACAAGTACCAAAAGCAAAATGCATGACAAAACAAATGAAACTGAAATAGTGGGTTGTGACTCTATATAGGAAGGTACCCAAAATAGAAAAAACTCAATGAAATGGAAAGAAATGATTTTGCCCTATATCTTCTGACCACTTCAGACAAGATTAAAACACAGGAAGTTCCATGCTAACAAACAACATAGCCTCTGCAAGTTTGACAAAGATAAAGGCACGTCTCTCAAGAGAGACTCAAAAGCAATGAGGATCTAGATATAATCATTTCCATGCAAAACTACAACAGGAAACTTTAATATACATATACGAGGAAACAAGGTAGCCCAGAAGAGTAGGCCAAACAAGAAGCATTTACAAAAAATAGGTTTCAAGACTTGTTCAAATAATAAATTTCATCCAGCTTCCACATATATATCTGGAAAGGCAAAAACAAGCAGATAAACATTTGTTTGATACAACAATTTGTAGATAAAGCATAACACCCTAATTGAAAGTGAACTGGTGCATAAACCGTGCAATGCTCAAATCTGCAGGAACATTCTTACCTGTTCAACTCCTTTGGGAGGAGATGGGAGGTTAATTCTCCCTGCTGATCGAGTCTCCATAGTACTAGGCTGAAGTGTGTTTTTCCTCTCCTCGATCATATTTACAGGTTTACTAACATATACATGCCCATTCCTCTCCTCCACTCTTGATTGATGTGAAGGCATATGTGTTTCTCCCCCACTATACGGTGATGCTTGACTTCCATCCTTGGGAACCCACCTCTTTTCTTCATACCTGAATTACAATAGCCATGACTTTAATCCTTAATACAATGGTCCAAGGGAAAACAAAGGAAACAAAGCAAAACCGAATCAAGCATAATAAACACAAGGGTTTCAGGTAACTCAAAATACTTACTTGGCACGGATGAAGTTCTCAATTCCTACTCGATCATAATTGGGAGGTAACTCTGCTTCCCAATAACTGTTTGCTCTTTTGTTTCCCATGGCTGCGTACACAAGGAGAGAGGCGCAATAGAGTAATTCAAATAAAGAAAAAAGTAAACAAGAGTTCAAATTTCAAAGTACATTGTTCACTTACACTGAATGAATGCAACCTGCTCCGGAAGCCATGTGTCAAGGGTTGCTGATCTCACCTGCAAAGTGTTCATAAAAATAAATGTCCTTTTCAGTGGATGTCCACTGAGCAAGAGATCACAAGCTAAGGACAGGAACAAAACAAGACTCTACATAGTAAACAATAGCAAGGGTAGAAAGAGAGAATCTTCACATGGAAAAAAATTTAAGGAGCCTAACACTAAAATTTATGTAAATGAGCGAAACATCAGAAAAAGTCATCACAACTTCCACTTTGAGGCTTCTGTCTTTAACCACTATTGTATAGGATCCCAAAAAGATAAAGAATGCAAGAGTTGTTAATCTCTAGTAGGCCAAATGTTATTACAAACAAACTTTATCTATTTTGAATTTCTTGTACAATAATAAATGCTTCTAATTAGTAACTTCCCTGTGAGCTAACTTATCCTTTAGCCACTTACACAGTGAACTTTTTAACTAAAAAACCATAATCTTAACAATTAATTTATGCCGGCGCAAAACTAAGTACTCCATATATCTAGATTCCTCTTAATTTTTCTTTTCAAGATCATTTTTAGATTTCGAACAAAATTGAGTTATCATATTGTATCTGAGTAATATTACTCCCTCTCACATACCAAAATTGGCATAATTTGTCAAATATGCTTCAAACTAACTCCACTTCTTCCCTTGCACTATGAAACGCCATCTTATAATAAAATTACAAGGGGATCCAGCTTCCCATATAAATCAGCACTTTAAAAATAACAAATAACTCCATATGGCCTCTGAATGTACAACCTATAACTAACCGCGAGTTGTCAAGGCTGCAGTTCAAACATAAGGCTTACATCTCATTGCCGTACTATTAATAAAATTTAACAAGCACTCCTTCCATCCAAATTTCGTAGTCACATCATATCTCAAATTCAGGAAATTTACACGTTAGGACAAGATACCTAAGACCTTTGATTACAAGGCAATTCATTTTCTCCCTCTAATTTCTAGCTAATTCATCTCTTTTAAGAATAATCAAATTGAATACTCATGACAGAAGGAAGCACTTGATAGTAACAAGCAAACTTCCACTAGATACAGATGGTGTAAGCTCTTCTTTTGTGGAAAGAGTCGATACATAAGAATTCACCATGGCCAGATTAGTAATACCAATTGGTAGATTGTATGGTTCTCAAGTTGTAGTGCTTGTGAGTTTGTGACACTAATTCGCCTTGCCTTGAGGCATGTTTCACAATTGAAAGCAAGAAGAGCAGGCGAATTTCGGTAATTCACCTATGATCCAATACTATTTAAATTCAAACAGTTTTTCAACATTAGCAAGGCCTTAGTTTCTTATTTTTAGAAATAAAAAAAATTTTAACCATGAAGTGTACAAGCTTACTATAACTACAAACACTACTATTGGATTGGAAACAAGTAGAGAGAACAGCAACTTTGGCATAAAATACACAACATACATCACATTCAACTAAACCCACTTAAAAAGAATGCTAGGAGGTACCTTTGAGATATGCACCCCAAGACTTCTGTGGATCCCAGAACACTGCATGCATATGAAGATACCCAAATTCACACTTGCCCATCTTGGACCTCTGTGTGCAAGGAATGTTTTGGTTAGCAACTCAGATAAACATAAAGATGAAATCAAAAGACTCGAGCCAGCCAACAAAATAAGCTGAACATGGACACATTTAGAACTTCTATTTCAAAGGACCTACCTCAATTTGCAGTCAGCACATTCTCTATTCTCCGGCAACTTGAGAAGCCCTTCCAAAACCTGTAAAACAGGGAAAAAAAGACCGGTGTATAGTGAAAAATTAAATTCAAGGTCCATATAATAACAAAATGACAAGATACTTCACTACCAAGTATTGCCTTAACAACTAAATAATTACACATTAGATTATTGAAAAAATTCAAAACAATCTGATTTCAGCACCAGCATAAAGGCTTGCTTTGATAAGAAGTATGTCACTATAAGCACGGAAACTTGCATCAAACTCAAAGACCAATCTCTTATGGCCTATTTCTCAACTTTAATAACCTCTTTTGAAATCTACATTAGCCTTGAACTATAAATTCCAAAAGACCTTATTCCCCAAACTACCAAGGACATTTATATTACAAAAGGAAGGTTCTGAAAACATTCTATGAAAATCTGAGACCCTGGATCTAGCTAGAATATAATTTATGATATTTCCATTCCTCAAGGATCTAAGAATAAGAATATTATCCATCTTGCAAGTGCAATTTTTCACATAAAGGACCCAAGGCCCCTTTGATGGTGAATTTACCCCCATTAGAGGGTACGTAGATGGGAACTTATGCAGAAAAGAATAACCTAAACTGCTGAACCACTAAACATCACTAAATCACCCCAAACACTTGCAAACCATTAATGTTGGAAAGCCAACACACCAAATCTAGCAATGACACCATCATTCGGGAATCACACATGTCACCGTCCCTTACACAAATGCATGGACCCACAACATTTTTCACTACAATATAAATAAGAAGTACCAGGTCCTTGAAGACATGACATATCAAACCAAGATTGCATGTGATGAACCTCGGATATGGCCATGAGGATTTACATCTAAAGGGAAGGATACAGCGGGAGAGTAGAAGCAAAAATTGTTACATTGAAACCTTAACGAAAGTGTTATGGATGGAATATGGGAATGACAAAAAAAATGTGTTTTTGGATAGTAATGATAGCATTTATAATAGGATGAATTCTAAATGGGTCAAACATAATTAAAGTTTATGGTGGAATCAGACAAATCCTAGAAAAGTGACACGAATATGTAGCAACAATTGCAACAATTAAAGGCCAACTGTTGAGAAATGATTATAAATCTTATAACTTAGAAGCATTGTAGAAGTAAATTCCAAATATGATTTGTAAGCTTAGTTATCAAGAATTTTAAAATAAAAAAAAGGTTTGAGAGAAAAAAGATTTGGGTTCTGAATGTTTCTAACAGTCAAACTAGATAACAAGAATTTCCTGTAGCAGCTATAGATGGTACAAGGGATTTACTAATGAATTGTAATGGCTGATGGTATTAAATAGCAGGCCCAAAATAGATGTTGCCACCAATAATTCCGAAACATATTGCATATAGGCAGTCACATAATAGTGAGTTAAATAGCTTGATTGACTTTCTGTAAACCATGGTGGTTAAATTTGCAAGCTTGGCTCCACCATGGCACCACCAACACATGTCTCTATCCTGCTTATGAACCATGATGGAGATAGGATGCCATGGACTACAGTTGCAATGAGCTTTAAGAATCAAAGGGATGAGGGACCCGCAGTCAAGGTGCCCATAAAGGACAGAGGGACAGTGAGGTGGGAAGGGCTATGGGGGTAAAGGTGGCTTACAATAATGGTGTCCACAGAAGTGAGCCGACAGACATGGGGGGTAGAAGACAGAAGATGAAAGAAACGAACAAAAATGAGAGGTAACACTGTAAGGCAACTGACATAATGACGTAGCGGGAGTGAAAATATAAAAGCGGAATCATTTTGTATGAGGAATACTGAATTAATAAATGTCAATAAATTTTAAGTAGACCTATCAAAAATAAAACTAATCCAAAAAAGCGGGTCTTGAACAAAAATTCTAAGACTCGAAACCTTTTACTGTCCAAAACCCGCAAGAAATGTGTTGAAAATAACCCGACTTGACTAGACCAGCTAGGTCAAGCACATTTTAGAAAAAAATTAAAATTTTGCCTAAAAATGAACCCTAAAGTCATTTTGTTGCTTCATAATTGTCATTCATATTTCAATACTCACTTCATTCAAACCTCATTATCCATGAGTCACACCTTCGTATCACAAATTACCAGGCCATCATATTATCACTTAGTAAACATATTGTTTTTCTCATTTATAACAATAAATTTCATTTTATCTCTTATTTTAATGTAAAAAGTGGATAAAATATTGTCTTGGTAATAAAGATGTAAAAATAGACGGTAAAAAGTTGGTGCTATAAAATCCCTTACCTGAACCCGAAGCGAGTGGGTCATGAGCAATCATTGTTCGCCCTGAACAACCCAAACCTGAAAATAATTTTTTTCTGACCCAACCCATTCGGTAGTTCTAAGCAATGTGCATAGTGGCCTAAGCCTAAAATGAAAAAATATATGGAGTTGAAGTATTAATCTTTCGCACTACTTAGAATGTCCCATCAAATAACCAAACATACATCATACCTAATTTCTCAGTGCATAGACGCAATACCATTACATAAGTGTGATACCTAGGCAAATTCTTTTGAACAAGCTAACATCTTTACACTTCATGTAAAAGCTACTGAACCCAAATGAAGTTACTAAAGGTCAATGTAAAGTGTAATGTATTCTTCGGACCGCACATAATAAAAAATTGTGTACTACATTTGAAACACTTCAAAATGATTAGTCAGTACACCAAGCATGGAAGATGGAAAATGATTGGTGGATCAGACCAGTGGATACAAAACATCTCAAAAGCTACAGATATACTCAACAAATTACTGAGATTGTCATCTTACCTTCATTTAAAAGGATGAAGGGTTACATGAAAAGGAAAATCCATCATTTTCTACATTCCTAACCGTCACTTAGAAAACAGTAAATAAACCAAACATATCACATTATAACTTTTTCATCTGAATTGTAGCCAAGTATCAAGCTAGCTGATCCTCTTCCAATCAAGCATATAATCTCTCCACAGTATTACACACTTGCACCAACATACATGCTGTTGTCGACTTTAGAAGAATGCTTGACCCGCCTCCCCCCACCCCCTCCCTAAACCTCACTATAACTCTTTAAAGTGGATGCCTTGCAGGAAGCTTTAGGTAGATGGTATAGCTAACTATTCAGACTAGAAGAATACTCACCATCCATGTAGGATGGACGGATGGTTAAACAACTCGAAACTCAATAACCCTCTTAACTACACTCGAAGACAAATCGCAAACATCTGCTTGCTCAAGTGCTCAATCAACATCTACTCAAGATTAATTGAAATAGACAAATTAGAGAGATTGTCATCTTATCTTAATTGAAAGGGGTAAAAGGATACATGTTATTGAAAAGGCAAGCCCATCTTCTTTTGCATACCTAACAGAGTCACTTGGAAAACTGTAACTAATTAAAACACATCACATAATCATGCTTTTCATCCAATTCACTATTAATTAGGAAGCTAGCTGATCCTCTTCCAATCAAGTATAAAACCCCTCCTCATCTAAGAAAATTCAAAAATAGAAACAAAAAAACTCTGATCACAGTTTAACAAACTTGCACCAACACACCTACACCTACCCTCCCCGACAGTCTCCCAATAAGTGGAACCTCGCAGGAAGCTTTAGGTAGATGGTATTGCTAACTTTTCAGACTAGAAGAACAATCATTCACCATCAATACAGAATGGCTAAACAACTCGAACCTTGATCCCGCCATGATAAAAAGAACCCAAAGTCTCGTGATCAATGACTAGCTATCTTACCTACACTTTAAAAACAAAATGGCAGACATCTACTTGCTCAAGAGCTGAACCAACATCAACCCAAGATGCAGACTTTCTACATATGATCCATCAATTCCAAAACACAATCCCCAAATGTTCAATTACTGATATTGGTTATACCCAGATCCAATAGCACGATCCATCAAACCTGAAAACTCAAAAACTCGAAAAAAATACACTATCTCTCGCAGTAATAACAACCCAAATCAACAAGAAAAAACAACAAAATCACATTAACCCAAATCCAAGAAAACCCAACAAAATTTCTGATCATAACCATATTCATAATCAAAACCTTGATCAATTCCCAAAATCCCCAATTCTACAAAATCAAGATCAAACACATCAAATCAAAGGTAGAGATCGAATTAGCAAAAACCCAATTGGAGGAGAGAGAAAAGGAGGGACCTTGCGGTGTCTGGCGTTGAGCTCCTTAGTGACGTGGGCTTTCTCGTTCATGATTGGTGGATTTTCAGATGATGATGTCAGATAGATTGATGAAGAGGAAGAGGAACAACAAAAATGATGGGAGATTCAGGGGCTGCTCCTGTGTGCCTTCCTGTGTTTGGTTGAGATTGTGGTCTGACTTGAGGAAAATCAAATCAAACAAACCTCTCTACTAATGAAATTATGATATTTATGGAAAAATACTTTATATCATATATTATTGAAATTGAAA
This sequence comes from Dysphania ambrosioides, assembly GCA_026401315.1. Classification (NCBI taxonomy): domain Eukaryota; kingdom Viridiplantae; phylum Streptophyta; class Magnoliopsida; order Caryophyllales; family Amaranthaceae; genus Dysphania; species Dysphania ambrosioides. Next base: position 25,397,621 of record CM048666.1, read on the forward strand.
TAATCTAGATAATTGGATGATAGACCTCTAATTCACTACAGGGAATACCATGAGTCAAGGACTCAGGGTCAGTATTGGTTGGGTACCCGAACTTGTAATATCGGATCGGATATCCAATTATCAATCGCATGAGATATCGTCGAAAAATTAATAAGACTTTAAAGAATCAACTTTTTCACATTACATCAACTACGGAGTACATAATCATTGATCAGTACAGAGTACAACTTAATGTTTTGTCAAATTATAAATTGATAAGTTAACAATTTAGGAGTTTAGGTTTCCAACAATATTATTTTGAAGGGAAAAAAGAAAAAGAAAAATGTGCATTAGATCGTTATCAAGTTAAGTACCCATTAATTTCAAAATAATACCCATGGACCGAATCGCTAGCAAAATTTTGTATTAGATTTCCGAACCAACATGTTTTTGGATAGTTTTGCCCAGTCCTAAACTTCCTAGTTAAGGTTGTAATGTATTAGGTCTCAAATAGTTCATCCGACCTTTTATCAAATAAAAAAAATTACAAATTAAAAGTGACGATTAATTATTAAAATTTAAATTTTTGGATTAAAACTATTTTTTACTTAATAAAACATATCATTATAAGTTGCAAAAGATTAAAACCGATTTGTATTGAATAATTTTCAAATGTTTTCTTACTTAATTTTTACTTATCTTTTCATTATAGATCCTTACTCTGTCAACAAAAATATAAAATAAAAAGTCAACAATGATCGATATTGTCTTAGCTGTACAATAGAGATTCTAAGTTTATTAATAAGCTATGCAAATTCATGTACAACCTTTGATTCCCTCAAAAAAAAATGAACAACCTAAACTATTAGTATAAAGTGGCAAATCCAATTTACATAAGAACAATTTGGTGTCGATCAGGCCAACAAAGAAAAAAAAAACATTTAGATTGAATAAAGCTTGAAATAGTCAAATGACCAGCCATGGCCTATAAAAACATTTGAGATCCTTCAGATCTTATCCAATTAATATATCTTTTTTATTGTATTTTAAATGTCATATGTTGAATGAAATCTTATGGAATATCTTGAAACTAAAAATATCACCATCACAACACTTTTTAAATACATTAATTAGATAATGAAACTAGTAATACCCCGAATTTATGTAATAATTTTTTTACTTCATATTATGGTATTGATTTCATGATATGGAACAATATAGGAAAAGGGAGAAAGAAAAAAGATTTTTCTAATTTATATTTGGTTTGAACTTTCCTTGTTCATGCCAAATTTTTTTGTTGTACATTCAATACAATATATTGAACATTGATGAAAAAAAGTTTAATTATAAATAACAAATATCATATATTAAAAATAACACCTATCAATATATTTATAGTTTTGAAATGGTAATATTCTTTATATCAATACACAACATTTGTAATATTTTATATATTATTTGATCTTAAAAATATAATTAAAAAAATAATATGAATAAATTTCATTCCTACCAGATATAAACCTGAAAGCCCTCGAAAAGAAAATGTAGCTTGAATATGTGATTTCGTTGTTGTCAGACTTATCACAAAGGTTAAAACTCAACAACATTATATACTAAATGCCCAAATTTAAGATACTATCTGGCAATATAGAAATCTTTCCTAACTCTCCCCATAATTTTATAGTGTGATTCATAAGCTTTATTTCCTTTGATAGTTTGAACACTCTAAAGCATCTCCTTTGTTTTTATAAATAGGCACCAAAGTGCTTCATCTATAATCTTTTGACATCTTAATTGTCCCCTAAATCATGTTAAAGAGGTCCGTTAACCACTCAATACCAATTTTGCATAGGTGTTTCCAAATCTCGATAGGGATACCATCTGGCCATAACTTTTCTTAATTTTATCCTCTTTAATGCCTCATCCACCTCCATTTTTTATATCCTTCTCATATACTTCCGAATAACTTTATTATCCTTATAGTGGTGTCTCCTATACACCCTACTTGATTTTCATTAAATAACTCGTCAAAATACTTCATTCATTTGTCTTTGATCCCATCATTTTAGACCAAAATCCTTTGTTTTATATCCTCCACACACTTAATCATACACGGATCCTTGGCAAGCATTTGTCTCCTCTTGGCTATTCTATAAATCTACTTTTCTCCTTTTTTAGAGTCCAATATATCATAAACATCTTTATATACCTTATCACTAGCCTCTCGGACTGCTTCCCTTGTCTTAACTTTAGCTTCCCATGATAATAAATAGTTTCTTCATTTCTAAGTTTTTCCATGTCCAAGTAACATTATTTCTTCTTCATAACCACCACTTTATCGTCCTCATTGCACCATGTTGTGGCCTTGTGTACCAGTGGTGTCCCACTTGACTCTCTGAGTACCTCCTTTACTACTCTACAAATGCGTGCTTTTATCTTTCACCAAGTAGGGCCAAGGTTATCCTCTAAAGCCCAATCGACTGCTTTGACTAATATTTTCACCACAAACTTTATATAGCTACCCTTTGAACTATAGTGTATCTAATCATCTTCTCTTTTGGTTGTTTGTTCCTCTTAAAGCTTGATTTGAAATGAATATCCCTAACCATTAGTCTATGTTGAATGACTACACTCTCCCTTGGAATCACCTTATAAGCTAATCACTATTCTTATCTATATTCTTGAGCCCTAACACATAGTCTACTAGGGTTGCATTTGCCTCATTCTGAAAGTTACTAAACAAGAAATCTGCTTCTTAAACCAAGTGTTAGCTAGAAAATGTTATAAAAGTTTAGGATGATTTCCCCACACTTATTCCTTACTCCATAGCCAAAACCTTAATGTTAGAGGTGATCAAATATCGGGCTAGGCTTGGGGAAAAAATGCCCATTTTAGGTCTTACAACCTGGGGAGTTGATTTTAGTTTGCCTAAACTTGTAATTTCGGGTTTCAAAAAGCAATTTTCTCGGGACAAGCCTAAAATGTGGTCTAAAATGCTAGTTTTGGATTGCCCAAAGCAATTTAAAATTTTTAAAAAATTGAGTTAAATAGGGTCTAACTTGAAAATCAAACCTAATTTGCTACCCAAATCCACAAATGTTTTTGGGTCAGGCTAGCTAGCCGGGCTTGCACGATCAGTTTTATTCCATGCATATCCATAACAACTCATCTTCACATGACCATTCAAGTCTCATTCGACAAAAAACTTTATTGATTGGGGATCGGACTACCTTGTATCACAATATATAATTAAAATGTATGAAAAGAATATTATTCAAAAAATGAGAAGAAAAAATAATCAATGGTTACAAACTTGCAAAGGGAAAAAGAAGTATAAGGAAAAAAAATGGATTTTAGTTGTGATAATTTAGATGCAAATAGTGAGTAGAGTTAATCCTCACAAAGTAATTGAAGAAAATTTTTCCACTAATATGCTTGAGAGTTTATTAAATTTTATGCTTTCTCCCTCCTCTACATTCAAAATGATTAATTTAATGAGAGTTATTAATGTAAGGGTGATTAATGATAAACTATTTAATTGATTATAGATCTAGGTGGAAGTTCAACATTTATTGAGAGAGAAAACAAATTTATTATTATGAAATTAAGAGTAGAATGCTAAACATATGCGATGAAAAATGGGTAATTTTAAATTTTTGGTTGATGTAGTATAGAATTGATGCTATGAAAGGTATACTACTATACTAGAGTTAAACTTGGAGGTTATGAAATATTTAATCTATTTTATATAAACAATTAAGAATGGTGAAACATAGAACACACTATCATTAGAATTAGATAAATGATTGACCATCAAGTTGTACATTTGTATTACAGACATGGTAGTGGCTTGATGATATCAATTTAATTAATTAGTATTTAATTTAATTAAGTATCCAAGTTTGATTCTTGATCTAAATAAAATTTTAATGTATATATAGTCCAACTGAATGGTCTGTCAAGTCCTTACTAGGTGGCATGCTGGTAAGAGGGAATGACATATGACATATTGGTAATGACAAAATTTTACAATAGGCGATAAAGTAGTAAGATAGGTTATATATACTTTAAATACTAATAAACCATATGGATTATAAACAAAAAAAATCCAAATTATATACTCCATATTAATTAGAAATTTTCATTAGGGTTTGTCATGATACCAAATGAAAAATGAGCCATTTTTTGCCCAATGTGTTAACTAACATTTCATTACTAATGGTATGAATCTTTAATATTCTGTTTCAATTATGAGTTTCTTTCTAAGAAAAAAATTAATATCTCTAATTCTATCCCTACTAATTTTTTTTGTTGTTTTTATTTTAGAAAGGCTTAAGTTTAAAAGTAATCCCCCATGAAAAATCTTTATGAATGACCAACTAATGTTGCAAGAGACAATATTGGTCTAAGTCCTAAAAATACAAGAATCTTGGGAAAACGTATGAGGCAAAGTTTTGAAAATACATTCTAGAATACAATTAGATATAGTGAGTATGATTAACAAGATAAGATTGGAGTAAGTTGCAAGCAAATTAAAAATTACCTACCTAACCTTAATATCACTTGAAAAGATTTATTTTTTCAAAATTAATACTAAATAACATTGGTTTAAAAGTAGGTTAATATTTTATAAAGCTCTCAGACTCTCATAAGTACAAGGGTAAAGTTGAGAAATCATTAAGAAAAAGAGACCAAACATATAGAGATACTTTTAAAAAATAAGGGACATTGATAAAAATTTACCAATTATTTTCTACTTCTTATCCCATGTCATACTTTATCCGTATCTTTATACGAATAGAGGTACATATTCCGTATTACTCCGTATAAAGGGAGATCAATACTGCCGTATAAACACGACGAGTTTAGAAGTCAGTTGTGTCTAAATTAGAATCATTTGAACACAGTTTGGATACTTCACTTTTCATCATCTGGTGCGTTCATATCTCACTTTCAACAATGATGTTATCTTTTTTTTTTTAATTAGGAATTGTTATTTGTTTTTCTTCAAATTTTTAGGTTCTGTAAATTTTCTTGTTATGTTGATCATGGGTTAATTAAAAAATAAATATCTAACGTAATATGGTATCAAGTTGAGACTTTTCTAGTGATAAACGGTATGAATTATTGGAAATACAATTTTCATTTTTATTTAATGACTTGGTAAGTATTTTTTTTATTGATGTGATTCTGAGATTGTGATTGATAAAGTTCTAATCTTTGCCATCAGTTCTATTGATTTTTCGAAATCGAGGTTGGTATGTGATAAGGTTGATAGGGAGGATTTCACATTTGGGAGTAATATGAAAGGGTCAAAGGGACCGTTTGGTTCAAAAGCTCGTATGAGTTTGGAATGAGAAACGAAACCAAGGTGGTATACTGTATACTCAAATGGAGTAGGAACTTCTCTTAATACCATGTGTTTGGTTTTGTGTAAGAAACTAAGAATGAATGTATTTTCTTTTATATGATTATATCCACCTCCCCTTGAAGTTTCTTTTATATGATTAATACCATGGGTTTGAGCCTCTTAATTGTGCGGGTTTGGGATTATGTGAATATAATTTATGGATGTAGTAATTGAAGGGGTAATTTTTTTGGGTGACGGAATTGCTAGGTTAGCCTCTATGGAAAACGGTGATTACAGTATTAGTACTAGTGATTTTGTGAAGTTATCGAAAAAACAGTGTACAACTTGTGCTTTGGGAAGTTATCAAGAAATAAAGTTCACAGTTCATTACCGCTTGGAGAGTATGTAATATTAGTTTTTACATGTAAGTGGAGGTAATCTAGCTTGAACTTGAAGTTGAATTTATGAGGTTAAATACTGGTTCTTGGTTAGGGTATTCTCGATCTCAGTGTCTGGACCGCTAAGTAGTTGAAGGTATGTGTAAAGGAGAAGTTGAGGAAGAGATGAATTCTAGTGGGTTCTTTTTTTCTTCAGTGGAAGTTTGTGGTGTATATTCCGAACTGAATTCTTGCTTTAGATGTGGAAGATGGTGTGTAAGTAGTGTAAACTGCAAATGTGATTTTTTGAGGGGCATGGGGAACTTTAAATTGAAACTTTGTTCTTGGATAATCAAAGAAATACTTGATTCAAATTAATGAATTTGTTATCATAAAGATTCAGCTACCCCAAACTCCTTATCTTATCTCAAGTACTCCACTCAGTTTTTCATTGCCAGACCAAAATCATGCAAAAAATTATAAGATAGCTGACCAACCTGAACTTTACACTTGAACAAGTATGGAAATATGAAAGTAGCCAAGTCTTAGAAACATAGCGTATTACAGTGACTTACTTTGTCATATGTGTATCTCAATCGTAGGCCAACTAGTTGGTGATTGAATAAGGGTGTGAATAGATGGTAAGGAAATATTCAAGTCCTATTTAATGAAAGTGGTCTAATTGGCAGAATTTGTTGATTATATTATCTTTCTTTCATATTATAGAGTACATAAGGTTGTACAACATGAATTAAAAGGCACTGGAATCTCAAAAATAGAATGTCAATTGGTTGTAAGACCCCTTTGAAACATTGCATTGTGTAGTGATAATGGCATAATATGAGGTATAGAGGAAGGTAAAATAGAAAAGTTTACATTTAATGCTGCAATTTTTTTACTAAAATGGCTCATATAATGGCAAAAATGTTTTTTTGGCTGTCACTTATTGATTTTATAGTAAATGGCATAGGCTAATATTCTATTAAACAGGGATGATATTTTAGTTGTGGCATCTTATGTTGTTTCATTTAGCTACACTTTGTTCATTCTATTTGATTCTTTTTTCTGTAGTCAATTTGATTCTGTCATCAATATATGATGGAATTGGATCAACCAAAGGCTGGAGGGGAGACTGCTGACCCCAGAAACCAATGGAAGAACGTGGGGGAAGACAAGCGAAAAATGGCAGTTCAGGAAGAGATGGAGAGGATGCATCAATTGCCTGCCAATAGTAGCTATGCCATTCACCGTCGCCGTGTCCTTAATAAAATATTCCAGCTTTTGACTATTCAGGTAGGTGATGATTTATGAAACTTCTTATTTCTTTGAAAGTGATGTGTACTTTGGCTCCATACTGTAGTTTATCTTGTGTAATAAGAAAATTGATTCACTCGCTACTATAGTCTTCTCATGTTGTTCCCACTCTTACCAGTTATTGGTTTGTGTAGGCCTTTTCATGTTACAGTACTTATGACAATAGCTTGCTAACTTCTGATATGTTGCTATGCTGTATGGATTTCAAGTATTTTGAGTTGGCTGATGTGATACACACACATAACCAACCATTTGAAATAAATACAGCCATGTACATCATGCACTTGTTTCTGTTTTACAATAGCACAAAATTAGGTTTCCCTGGTAACATGTTTGCATAACCTTGTTGGATGTGTGATTCTCATGTTTCATTTGTCTATTGTGCTTAGATACTTTTGGTTGCAGGATGCAACTTCCATATTTATTCTTTTTGCTGAGCCTTTGACATGGTCAGCTGTGCAAAGAACCTTCTTGAGTTTTCACAATGTCTTTAGACAGCTTAAAGTAGATAATTTTCAATGAAACTGCTGGTGTATCATTTATTGAAGATTGAGGCGGAAGGTGGGACACTATACTTGAGAAAAATAGATTAAGGTTTTGAGGATTAACTTCAAAATGTCAAGGGAGCTCTTTTAGTTGAAATTTTCCACTTCAAACATGAGTTTAGAGGCTTGTGTTTCCTGTAACCCACCTTTATATTGAGGTGCAATGTTGGTGTTTGGCCCTTGCACTACCTGTCACTCAATTAGTTTTAGGGTGAGCTTCTTCTTCATTTAACTTAGAGAAGATGTTACTGATGCTGTTCTCCTTATTACAGAGTTAAAGGTAAATAACTAGTTGGTGGCTGTCTATGAAGTTAAAATAAAAAGAAAGCAATTACTTAAGAAGTGTCATGTTTTGTTAGCAGATGTGGGAGATTCATTTTGGCTTATAGGTTCCTGAAGATGCTTTTAACTCTAGAATGAGCTGTATACAATATAACTGGATGGTTGCTCCTCAGTGTCCTTATAGATGACTGGCACAAATAATGATGGGAAAATTCCTTGTATTGATCTAGAAGTTACATGGCTATATATATGAGATTACAAGTATGAGAACGGAAAACAATCAGAGATAAGAAAGGAAAACAAATCAATTATAATTAGGAAAGTTGACTAAATAAATCCCTTAATTTAAGGAATCTAAACTAATTTTCCTATTCTAGTAATCACACTTCAACACTCCCCCTCAGAGGAGTAGATGTCTGAATAGATTTCTTTCATTCCCTGCTTGAATACCAGATCATGAAAACTTGAATTGTTCAGTGCTTTGTTAGAACTTAGAACATCTACTAGTTGTCTTTCGGATGGCACATAGCTCATGCATACTAATTCTTCCTCCAATTTACCTTAATAAAATGCCTACTAATTTCAATATGCTTTGTCCTGTTGTGTTGAATAGGATTATTTGCAAATGTGCAATATTAATAGGAGACTTGTTGTCACAATAGAGCTTCATAGGACCTTCCCATTTGACTTGCAAATCATCTAGAATAATCTTCAACCGTAGGAGTTCACACAATCCCTGAGCGATAGCCATAAACTTTGATTCCGCAGATGACCTTGCCATAACGTTTTGCTTCTTGCTTCTCCATGTCACTAGATTACCTCCGAGGAAAGTACAATAGCCTATAGTCGACCTCCTATCCGCTTGAGAACCAGCATAGTTAGCATCGGTATAGGCTTCTAAGGCAATTGAGTCATCTTTTAAACTAAATTCCTTTTCCTAGATTACTTTTCAAGTAATGTAATGTAAAACTCTGTAAGTAGTTTGAAGGTGAGGCTCTCTTGGATCATGCATAAACTGAGTATGCTATGTAGGTCGAGTGTGAGCTAGGTTTATTAGTCTTCCAACCAACCTCTAATTCATTCTCTTGTCAACAGTTGGTTCTTCCTTGGCTTCCCCTAACTTCTGATTTGGATCCATAGGGGTAGAGACTGGCTTATACCCACTCATTTTTTCTTCAGCCAACAACTCCTTCACATATTTCTGTTGAGATATGAAGATCCCCTGTGTAGAATATGCCACCTTAATACTGAGAAAGTACTTTAGTTTCCCAAGCTCCTTGATCTCAAACTCTTTTACTAGCGTCTGCTTTAATTCGTGCTTTTCTCTTTCATCATTTCCAGTTACTATGATATTGTCAACATAGATCAGAAGAGCAGTTATTCCCTTGTCACCGAATGCTTGATAAAAAGAGTATGGTCCCCTTGGCTTTGTTTATAGCCGACTCCTTCATGACTTTTGTGAATCTCCCAAACCATGCTCTAAACAATTGTTTTAATATACAAAGAGCTTGCCTTAGCTTGCATACCTTGTTGCCTGTATGTTCTCCAAAACCTGGTGGAAAGTTCATATAATTTTCTTCATCTAGGTCACTCTGAAGAAATGCATTCTTAACATCATACTGTAAAATCCAGATTAGGTTAGTTTCCAATGATAATAAGATTCTCACATTGTTCATTTTCGCAACTACCCTATATGTTTGGATGTATCCCCTTGCCACCCATCTTGCCTCATATCTCGCCAAGGACCCATCTTCCTTGTATTTACTCTAAAAATCCACTTGCAATCAACTATGTTTTTTCCTTTTGGTGTATCAACAATCTCCCAAGTTTTATTCTTTTCCTCCATTCCCTTTTTGATAAAGCCTCAGACACAGTTTTAGGAGTCGGTATTTAGATTTACAATGAAACTTTTATGGGTTGGTGAAAGACGATCAAAGGAAACATATTGAGATAATGGTAAAGTTGTTGTTTTGTGCATTCTCTGGTACTTTTTCGAATAGCAATAGGAAGATCATCTTTTGGGTTACTAGATGTTTCAAGAGGCAGGAAAGGAGGATTAAATCTTATACTGACATCATTCCCAGGGTCTGAGTTGGATTCTTGGACTTGTGTCAATTTTGTTGGAGTGGCCTTTCTTCTTGAGTATATGTGAGAGAACCTTGGAAGGTTGTTAGGAGTAATTACTGGGACTGAAGATGACTCGGGTTTAGCGAGAGAATGAGAATAGTTGACTCCAATGTGGCTGGTTCTGAACACTCGGGTTCTTCAATACTTTAGACACTCCGGATTGGGAACACGAAATATCTTGGGTTTCAAGTGGTTCAAAGGTCTCCCGAGGACTGTCTTCACTTGTTGTATTCTCCCCTTGAAGAGAGGACTTGGAAAAAAAAGGTTTATGTTCAGTAAGGATGACATAAGCAGAATTGTAAAATTGCCTGGATATGGGATTGTAACACTTGTACCCTTTCTCAGTGGATGAGAAACCAAGGAAGACACACTTGATGGATCTAGGGTTGAGGTTGCCTTTATGTTGTTTGTGAACATGAACAAAGGCAGTGCACCCAAGATGTCTATGGGACTTTAATTTTTCAAGATACGTGAGGGCAGGCAATTAAACATGTGTGTGGTTGTAACTTGTAAGAACAACTTCCTCCCAGTAGGATTAAGGAACATTTCCTTGGAAAAGTAAGGCTTGGGTAGTGTTTAATAAGTGCCCTTTTGTTGAGGTGTGTCAACACATGACGAGTCATGGATATGTAGGGTGGCAAAATCTGATTGAAGTAATCCTTAGCGTTGTATGGCCTAAAGCTTTTTATTTTAACCCCAAATCGAGTGAGAATTAGGTATAACAGGGCTAACCGCAGATTTTTGTTTAAGGACAAAAATCCATGTAACCCGAGTGCAATCATAAATTAAGGGTACAAACCAATGAGCCCCAGAAACATTAGGGATAGTAGACGGTCCCCATATGTCACTATGGATTAAATGAAAAGGAAGAGCACTTCTTTAATTGCTAATAGGGAAAGATACACGCAAATGTTTGGCCAATTCACAAATATCACAGTGGAACTCAGACATTTCTAATCCTTGGAACAAATGAGGAAGCATAACTTTCAAAATCCTAAAAGACGGATGGCCTAGACATAGACGATGCAACTAAATGGTTTCTTTATCCGATGAACTGAGGAAAGACAAAGATAAATTGCTCCTATCTTGCAGAGATGATTGAGGTAGTAAAGGCCGCTCATTTCCTTAGGAAGTCCAATCCTCCTCCTCGAGCCAGTTCCTGAAACACACAATAAGAAGGGAAAAAAATAGAATCGTGGGTAAATTTTTTAATGGAAACAAGGCTTGTCGACAGTTTTGATACATGAAGGGCTTTTTTAAGGACAATGCTCGGTGTGATATGAATGAGACCTATTCCTGCAACAGTAGCTAGAGAACCATTGGCTACTGTAATTTTTCGGTTACTTGTACATGGGGTATATGTTTGAAAAATTGGAATATAGGGGTCATATGATCTGTGCCACCGAAATCTATTTATCCATGAGTTGGCAAGAAACTTTTCTGGGGCATTTATAGAAAAAGTAAATGATGATTTACCTGAAAGAGCCAAAGAGCAGGTTGTGGAAGGTTTTTCAAGAGAGCCTAGGAGTTTTTTCAGCTTCTCAATTTCTTCACTGTTGAATCCTCCTATTGCCGAGTGTTCTTCAGGTTTGGACTGCTCTGTCAAGTGTACTTGAGGTTTCTGTTGTCCCCACCTGTATCCCGATTCTCAGTCCTGCTTCTCTCCACGGTTTCCCATTCTCAACTTGGTGATTTCCTCTTTAATTTCCAGCAGTTCTCCCTTTTATGCCTTGGTTTCTTGCAGTGAGTACACCAGAGATTGTCTTTGCTGTTCTTTCCAGAATGCGTAGTTACTTCATTTTTGCCTTCTCCTGATTCTCAGTCTTTATCATGAGAGCTGCTTCATCCGAGGTTGGTTTTTAAGCATCAAACTTCCCTTACAATCCTCTGCTCTAATTAAGGAGATTGCTTCTTCCAGTGAGGGTGTTTCGTCCTTGCTGATACTCTAACCAAGTCAAATTCCGGATTCAATCCAGCCAAAAAGTCATACACCCTATCTACTTCAATGAATTTCTTGAGAATCGCTACATCTTCTGAGCATTTCATCTTAAACACTCGGCAATAGTCGAGTTCCTGCCATAGGGTTTGTAGAGTGTTAGCATATTCTGTAACTGTCTTGTCCCCTTGCTTCAAAGCCTTGGTCATAACCTTGATTTCATAAATCTGTGCCAAATCACGAGCCTTTGAGTATGTGCGATGGATAAATTTCCACATTTCTTTCGCACTGTTCAAAAACATGCAAGTGTCACTAATAGTCGGTTCCATTACAGTCCTATAGCCAAGACATAATAATTGAATCTTCTTTATCCCATGCAGTAAATCCGGAATCTGTTTTTGCTGGTCCGGTTCCAAGCCAATGGCTGATTTTTCACTTGCTCTTGAGATAATTTCGGACAACTTGTGACCATTTGAGAAAATTCTTCCCATTAAGTTAGTATGACATCCTAATATTCTGCATATCTCCAGTTTTCTGGGCAGTAGAAATTTCCTCTGACAAAGAGGTGTTGGTGGTCTTAGTTTCAGGTATAGACATGATGAATAAATGAGGAAAAAGCAGAATAAGGCTGGGTTGCCAGCGGGAGATGAAGCAAGGCTTCCGTGAGGATGGAAAAAACCCTAGAAACAGAAGGGTAATTGGCAGCAATAAAGGCACACCAAGAGGAAAGGCAATGAAGGCTTATTGAAGCAGAATTTCGCAGAAAATAGCCCTAAAGCTCTAATACCATGACACAAATAATGATGGAAAAATTCCTTGTAATGATCTTGAAGTTACACGGCTATATATAGATTACTAGAGATGAGAAAGGAAAACAAATCAGAGATTAGAAAGGAAAAACAACTCGATTATAATCAGGAAAGTTGACTAAGTAAATCCCTTAATTTAAGGAATATGGGGAGGTCTTGAGCAAAATGGTTCTTTAAGGACAGGAAAACTAATATTGCAAAAAATTCCAATGGCCTTGATTCATGGTGAAAACTAATAGTGTAAACTGTGGAAAGAGAGGCTTGAAGGGGTCATGCAGAGTCAAAAAATTGTTGTTGCTTCATCTGTGAATAAGAATTGGGTTGTAGGCACTTGTAGGTACCATTTAACCTTGAATCTTGAAGATTTCTGTAAATTAAATCTTGAAAATGGCTCCATGGCATTTTCTCTTTGATCTCCAGTATTATGAGATGGTCATAACTTACTGTGATTCTTATGATATGGATTTATGTTATATAAAACATCTTTTTATAGATTTAGTGACATGAGTTCGTGTGAGAACTTTGAAGATTTTGATTGCTGACTGTTAAGTTGCTGATTGGTTTCTTGTAGAGATCCCCATCAGAGGATGAGGAGTTGGAGTTGCTTTTTTCTGGGCTGTCCATATAAGCAGAAGGTAATGTCTGTATGATGTTCTTGTTACTGATATGAATGTGGATGCTGCTTTCCATAAATGGTTCTGAAGTACAAATTACTTCTAGCTGTGTTTGCACTCTAGGCCTAGTTGCACCTTGCATATTAACCTTACTGCTAGTGCTGTCATGAATTAATTGGCTTTTTGCTTGAACAATCGAGCCTTCTCTCCATGATGCCACTCCAATTTTCCTTGGTGATCGTGGAAATCATCCTGCATCATTGTAATGAATCAAGATGGTTGATACTTTTAACTTTTGCACTGAGCCACTGGATGACAGAAATCTGACAAGTCTTCCAGAGTTTTAAGTTTCGTTGTTTTAGTGAGATTTTATGCATATGCCTAAGCTATCCTGTGAATGCTCTCCTCTGTTACTTGACGATCTATTATCTAAAACTAAAAGAGAATATACTAGGAAATTTTCCCCTCCTAAACTCATAGCTAGTACTAGGATAATTGAACATTAAATGTTCATTAAAAATGAGATTTCTAATAAACATATTCAATTATTGATTAGTATCTTCAAAATTAATTCAATGTATAAATAGATTCACACAACATATTGCTCTAAAATTTTCAAAAAAGTGACCATGATTAGGGAATTATCTTGTACTCTTATATTCTTCCTTATTATGTTTGCTGCATCACTACAGGATATATCTGAAATTTTAGTTTCACTTTCATATGGAAGCAGAAGCAGAGATCAATGCTACACCATGTAGCCCACGGGTGCTTAATCCTGTGTTTTGGAAGCTGCAACTGTATATGATAAAAAAAAAGTAAGGGTGTTCTAACACACTAAATGTAATATCATGGCCTAAGTAGGAAGCTGCAACTCTGTATGATGAAAAAAAAGTAAGGGAGTTCTAACACACTACTTGTAATATCAATTTAGGGGTGTTCATAAACGTTTAACCGTACCATTAGGCCTTATGGTACGGTTAACCGTTTTAACGGTTATTGGAAAAGCCTAAGTACTGTTTAGTAACAGTAACCGGTATTTAACGGTGTGGTTAACGGTTAACCGCTAACCGTTTCATTCCATTTTTATGCACTTGTACACCTAATATTGTGAATTTACTTGTATGATTTATTAGTTCATTTGGGTCTTTTATAACAATAATAATACATATTTACACAAGGTTTCATCATGCATAAAACTTGTGACATTCATTCATATTTTAGCCTTATAGGTTTAGCTTTTTTTTATAAAAATAATCATATCGGTTAAACGATGGTTAACTGTTATAATTAATAGTTCGGTAACCGTAACCATTGAACCGACTATACACGATTACGGTTACATTTATTTTCCACACTCCTGCCAGGGGCATCCCACTGAAATTATTTTTATTTTTGAAAATTTCTAAGAATTACGAGAAATTGGTTTATAATCTTTAAAATTACTTCATTTTGGATATTTTTAAAGTCGATCGCAGAATTTCTCTAAATTTTTACCCAAGTTATAACAGGGCCATATTAGTCCGCATGAGTCATTAGAACCATCTTATTTGAATTGAAATATAAATTACAACTGTTTGTCATATACCTACAATTAGATTCTAAATACCTTTTTGAATCCTTTGAAGATCTTATAAAACTCTTTAAATGACCAGAGGGAACAACCACTGAGATTATTTCAATTTTTGAAAATCTACCGGATTACCCGAAATTGGTGTATTATTACCTTAAAAAAATTGTCATTTAGGACGTTTTTAAACACAGTCATTTAGGATGTTTTTAAACTCGGTCATAGAACTCCTTTAAATTTTTACCCTAACTTAAACAAGATTAAATTAGGTCACATGAGTCATAAGAATCATCTATTTTGACTTGAAATATCTATTACACCAGTTTATAATTTATATACAATTGGATCCAAAATACGTGTTTGGGGCCTTTGAAAGTTCAACATAAATAAAAAGTTTGTCCCAAACCTCTTTATATGATCATAGGGTACTCCCACTTATTTTTTTTTATTTTTGAAAATTATCAAGAATTCCCAGAAATCATTGTATTATAATCTTCAAAATTATATCATTTCAAATGTTTTTAAAGTCTGTCGCGGAATTCCGTCAAATTTTTGCCCAATTTATTACAGGGTCATATTAGTCCGCTAGAGTCATTTTAAATTTATCACTATCTAATTTGACTTAAAACATCAATTACAACTTTATTTAATGTACATACAATTAAATTACCTTTTTGAAGCCTTTGAAGATTTATGAATAATAAATTGTTTGTTTTAAACCTCTTTAAATGACCATAGAGGACCCCTACAAAAATTATTTCAATTGTTGAAAATCTACCGAAATTACCCAAAATCGGTGTATTATAACCTTCAAAATTTCGTAATTTCGGACATTTTTAAACTCGGTCGTAGAACGCATTTAAATTTTTACCCTAACTTTAACAGGGTCAAAGTAAGCCACATGAGTCACTAGAACCATCTAATTTGACTTGAAACATCTATTACAATTGTTTATAATTTATATATAATTGGATCCAAATACGTGTTTGGGGCCTTTAGAGATCTAAGATAAAGAAAATATTTTTCGAAACCTCTTTTTATGACCCTAGAAAACTCCCATTGAAATACTTTTTTTTTGAAAGTTTTAAAAATTACCAGAAATCAGTTTATTATAATTTTCAAAATTATGTCGTTTTTAGAGTTTTTGAATTCGACTCTGAATTTTTTTTAAATTTTTACCCAAGTACTAACATGGTCATATTAGCCCACATGAGTCATTAGAATTATCTAATTTGACTTGAAGTATCAATTACAATCGTTTCTAATATACATATAGTTGAATTCTAAATACCTTTTTGAATCCTTTGAAAGTCTATGATATATAAAAAGTTTGTTTTAAACCTTTTTAAATTACCACAAGGGACACCCAATGAAATTATTTCCTTTTTTGAAAATCTATCGAAATTACCCAAATTCGACGTATTTTAACCTTCAAAATTTCAAAATTTCGGATATTTTTAAACTTATTAATCGTAGAACTCCTTTAAATTTTTATTCTATCTTTAACGTGATCAAATTAGGGTACAAGAGTGATTAGAACCATTTAATTTGACTTGAAACTTCTATTACAATAGTTTATAATTTAGGATAGTTTGGGGCCTTCAGAGATCTAAAATAAATAAAATGTTTTTCCAAAACCTCTTTATATGACCCAAGAGAACTCCCACTAAAATTATTTTTTTGGAAAATTTTCAAAAATTACCAGAAATCGGTGTATTATATTTGATGGCTTCAAAGTCGATCGCGGAATTTTTTTAAATTTTTACCCAAGTTTTAACATGGTTATACTAGCCCCCATTAGTCATTTGAATCATCTAATTTGACTTTAGAGATCTTTTGAGGTTTAGGTTAAATAAATTATTTGTTCAAAATCTCTTTAAATGATCACAGGGACATGCATTGAAATTATTTCAATTTTTGAAAATCTATAGGAATTACCCTAAACTTTCGTTATTTCAGATGTTTTTAAACTCGATCGTTGAATTCTTTTAAAATTTTACCCTATCTTTTACATGATCAAATTAGGTCACAAGAGTCATTAAAACTATTTAACTTGACTTGAAACATCTATTACAACATTTTATAATTAACGTATTGTAGATTGGATTCAAATTAGGTGTTTGGGGCCTTCCAAGTTAAATAAAATCTTTGTCCGAAATCTCTTTATATGACCTTATGAAACTCCCACTGAAATTATTTTTATTTTGAAAATTTTCAAGAATGACTAAAAAATCGATGTTATAATCTTTAAAATTACGCCAGTTTATATGTTTTTGAAGTCGGTTGCAGAATTCCTTTAAATTTTTACCCAAATTATAACAAGCTCATATTAGCCACAAGAGTCATTAGAACCATCGAATTTTAAAACATCAATTACAAACGTTTCTAATATACCTACAATTGGATTTTAACTACCTTTTTGAATTCTTGGGAGTTAGGATAAATAAATTATTCTAAACCTCTTTAAATGACCACCACTAAAATTATTTCAATTTTTTAAAATCTACCTCGGTGTATTATAACCTTCAAAATTTCGTCATTTTTGACGTTTTTAAACTCGATCATAAAACTCTTTTTAACTTTTACTCTTTTTTCAAAATGATCAAATTAGGTCACATGAATCATTACAATCATCAAAATTACTTGAAACATATACTATAACAGTTTATAATTTATGTACAATTAGATCCTAAATACGTTAAAATGTTTGTCCAAAATCTCTTTGTATGACCATAGGGACTTCCCACTTATTTTTTTTATTTTCAAGAATTAACAGAAGTCGGTATATTATAATCTACTAAATTACGTCATTTTAGATGCTTTAGAAGGCAGTCGTGGAATTCCTTTAAAATTTTACCCAAGTTATAACAAGGTCTTATTAGCCCACAAGAGTCATTAGAACCATCTAATTTGACTTGAAACATCAATTACAACCAATTCTAATAAACCTATAATTGGATTCCAAATACTTTTTTGAAGCCTTTGAATTTGTAGGAATAATAAATTATTTGTTCAAGACCTCTTTAATAGGACTACTAGGAATATCTACTGAAATTATTTCAATTTTTGATAATTTACCGAAATTACTCGAAGTCGATGTATTAATGTATTATAACCTTCAAAATTTCATCATTTTGGGTGTTTTTAGACTCAGTCGTAAAACTCCTTTAGATTTTTACCCTACCTTTAATAGGATCAAATTAGGCCACATAAGTCATTTGAACTATCTATTTTTACTTGTAACATATAGTACAATAGTTTTAAATTTACGTATAATTGGATCTAAAGTATGTGTTTGAGCCCTTTGAAGGTCCAACATAAATAAAATGTTTGTTCGAAACCTATTAATATTACCCTAGGATACTCCCACTAATTTTTTTTTTGAAATTTTTTAAAGATTACTAGAAATTTGTGTATTCTAATCTTCAAAATTACGTCATTTAAGATGTTTTCAAAGTCGGTCATATAATTCCCATAAATTATTACCCAAGTTATCACAGGATCAGATTAGCCCGCATAATTAATTTGAACCACCTATTTTGACTTGAAATATCAATTACAACCGTTTCTAATATACTTATAATTGGATTCTAAATACCTTTTTGAAGCCTTTGGATGTCTAAGAGTAATAAACTGTTTGTTCTAAGCCTCTTCAAATTACCATAGGGGACACCCATTGAAATTAGGTCACATAAGTCATTAGAAACATATAATTTGACTTGAAATATCTATTATAATAGTTTATGATTTACGTATAATTGGATCTAAAATACATGTTAGGATCCTTTGGAGGTCAAACATAAATAAAATGTTTGTCTGAAACCTATTAATATTACTCTAGGGGACTCCCAATGAATTTTTTTTTATTTTTGAAATTTTTTAAAGATTACCTTCAAAATTTTAGAATTTCGGACATTTTTGAATTCACTCGCATTATTCCATTAAAATTTTTCCTAATTTTAACAGGGTTGTATTAGCATGCAAGAGTCATTAGAACTATATAATTTGACTTGATACATTGATTACAATCGTTTATAATATACCTTCAATTGGATTTTGAATATTGGTTTGAAGCCATTTAAAGTCCAAGATAAATAAAATGTTTTTGTTTAAACCTATTTAGATGACCCCAGGGGATACCCATGAAAATTATTTCAATTTTTGAAAATCTATTGGAATTACCAAAAATCGGTGTTTTGCATCCTTTTGAATTTCGTCATTTCGAATTCTTGAACTTAGTCACAAAATTCCTTTAAACTTTTACCCTAATTTTATCAAGATCAGATTAGGCCACAAGAGTTATTGGAAATATCTAATTTGACTTGAAATATCAATTATAACCATTTCTAATAAACCTATAATTGGATCCTAAATACGTGTTTGGAGCATTTAGGTAGGGGTGTTCATAAACGAAAAATCGTACGTTAAGCCTTAACGGAACGATTAACTGTTATAACGGTTATTGGAAAAGGTTATCCGTAACCGTACCATTAAGTAATGGTAACCAATAAACGGTTAACCGGTATTTAACGTTACGATTAACGGTTAACCGCTAATCGTTCTATTTCATTTTTATGCACTTGTACACCTAATATTGTGAAACTACTTGTATGATTCCTTAGCTAATTTGTCTCTTTTACAATAGTAATAACACATATTTACACAAGGTTTGATCATGCATAAAAAAGCTTGTGACATTCATTCATGTTTTAGCCTTTTATGTTTGTTTTTTTTTTCAAATTAATAATATTGGTTAACCGACGATTAATCTTTACAAAAACTTTATTATTGTAACGGTAACAGTAAACGTTAATTCTTAACGGTTCGGTAAAATAACCATTAATATGAACCGATTATAAACGGTTAACGATTACGATCATTTTGCACACCCTTAAATATCATGGCCTTAGTAAGTGGTGTAATCATTGACAATGGTTACTCAAAATTAACTTTTGCATAGTTCACATGGGAGCCTACTCCAAGCCATGATCTTGTTGACTATTTTATCAACCAAAAACTGAAAATGCATGCTTTTTTAAACCATCAATATAAATGGGAACCCCTAGATGAGGACCCATGTTGTTGACTAAGGCATTCACAAATTTTTTTTGAAATGTGTTTGAGCACAATCGTCAGAATTCTAGGCGAGTTTGATGAAGGATTTATTATGATTAAATTCCTGCTTGAGTTCTTGCAAAATGTACCAATAATGCTTGATTGAAGTTGTGGATCATTACAAGATGAATTGGACTTCATTAGACCATTAAGTTGAATAAGCTGGCTCATAAATGGCCTTAATTGAACCTAAAAGATTAGCCCAGACCAAAACAAAAGGGGCATTAAAGAAAATAAAGCGTCAAATAAGTTGAAAGTTCAAACTAAACTCTAGTTGCACAAGAAATGAGTGTGGACAATTTTTCAGTTCGAAGCCATTGTGTCACTTCATGAAGAAGCCCGAGGAACGGAGGAAGGAGGAAGAAGAGGCATTCAATTTCATAGCTGATTCGATCACGTGCTTTAAGCACAAATTACAAGAGAGCACAAAAAAGATTGATATGATAAATTGCTGAAATGCGATTGTTATTCGAAGAAAGTTGATCGAGGTATGTCAACGAGCGTGAGGTTCGACATGAAGAGAAAATGTTGTAGCTGCTTGTTTAAGATTAAGGTTTGCCAATGTCAAAATCTTAGCGGTTGGCACATCGTTGGTGCTTTGAAATGGGGTAAACACAACTATGAGTTGATTATGTATCTACAAGGACATCGACAAATTAGCGGCATTAGTCCAAGTGCGAAGAAAGTCATGCACGAGATGACAGAGGCGCACGTGAGTTCGCCTAAGATATTGGCAACTTTGTTGGAGAAATTTCCAGAAGATAATCCGAATAGAAGATATGTTTACAATGAAAGAGATAAGCTAAAGAGAGAATTGTTATAAGGAAGGAACCCGATTCATCAATTGTTATATCAAGCAATTAAATATAAGTACTTACACTGTTTTACGAGTGATAAAGCCACTAATGTTGTCACCCATGTCTTCTTGGTGCACCCGATGGCGCTAGCGTCTTCCCAAGAAGCCTCCCTCCAGTCGCCGCCCTCCTTCACCGCTTGGCATCCCATAACCTAGCCATCGCAAGACACCACAACCCAGCGAATTAAAAAAATATTTTATGTTTACCTCAGCCACCGCCGCCGTCCGTCACGAAGGTTCTTTGCCTGGCCGTCGAGACATGGTGTATGGAGCAAGAGAGAAAAATATAAATTTGAGAAAGTATTTTTTGTAAAAATGAATTTAGGTGATTTAAATTATTGAAATAGTTAAGGGTATAAAGGCCATCCATGTGAAATTTACAGACGATGTCAAGTAATTGCGGACGACGCCTAGTGATTCAGTATATCAATGATACTAACATGGTGTACAGACTATACACATTTGAATTAATATTTGGAAAATTTCATTTTTTTTCATTTTATTTTTATCTAAAGGGTTATATAGTAACTTCCCTACCCAATCGTGATAAACTAATTAACGGTGGATACATATATGACCCGAACCAAATTAACCCGATTCCAATACATACGATTTACAAAAATAACAAAATACCCAACATAATAAGCATAATTTGGTTACGAAATCTAATTTACCAATTACAGTACCCCAATAGGCCCAATAGGCTCAATTTCCCCATATTCCTTCCCCATATACTGATATACCCCTCTTTTTTTTTTCCTCCATATCTCCCTCCTAACTCTGGCGTTCTGACCCCCCTCTGAGCGCTGCTTCTGCTGCTGCCGTCGCTGCCGCTGCCACCGCATTTCGGATTGTTTGGGGTACTTTTTTTAATTTCACCTACACCTCTGTTATCGTCTACGTGTCAGTCTCCGTCGCCTCATCTGCAAATGTGATTACCAGCTACCCCTAGTTACCTGCATTATTCACCGGCTATATCACGCCGTAATTCCGCCGCATTGCATCCATTGGTTTAGGTATTCTCTCTCTCTCTCTCTCTCTTTTAAGCTAATTATGAATTGGGGAAAATTGTGGATGCTCATAAAATAATCCAATTTAATATGGTTGGGATTCTGTTGATGGAATAACATTTATTGTTAGATGACGATCGGTTGTTTTAACCGGATTCGCGGGTCGGGTACTTAAATTTAACTGAATATGATTGTGTTAGTTGATAATGATATGAGTGACACCTATAATTCCGTACGTTTATGAAAAATCTGGTATTTTAATGGAGGGGTTCATAAATGAGCTCAAAGTGTCACTTGACTTTCCATATTTTACCCTATTTCAAACATATGATGTATATTGTGGACAAGGATAATTTGGAGAATCTGCTATTTTCCCTTTTTTTTTGTTTTTTTTTTGAGCAATGCCTATGATGCACGGGTACGCGAAATCATTGCCGTTTTCCGTACCCCATACCCGATATGGGTACTACTGAATTCGGCACAATAGGACTCAGGATGCGCCATGGGTATGGATGATTGACATTGGGTATGGTTGGATACGACTTGAGTACGTATTGGGTAGGGATGGACCGTACCCAAACTGTATCCAACTATTTTTAACCCAGAAAATTAAATGAAGTGCTTTGGCCTAAGTTTACACTTTACCGTCCATAGTAAACCATAAGATGTTTACATACAACAATTTCCTTCATTCACTCACTTAGGAGGAACAAGTTGAATCAAAGTCGTGCCCAAGATTTGGTTTACATTGGTATGAATTTCCGTCAGTCATCAAGAAACTCCAAACATATGAGGACGAGAAGACTAAGATGTGGGATGTTGGTGGAGATGCATTTGATTCAATTGAGGATGTAGGGTTCTTGGAGATGGCGGAACTTTCACTTGATGTATATTTAAATTTATAATAGCGATATTTGAATGATTTTTAATATGAATAATTTCTGTTTTTTTTTTGCGTATCGTACCTAGAAATTTTGATTTTGCCGTTTTCCGTATCTGATTTGGATGCAACATAGGGCAATGCATCCTTTGTTACTTCAATTGTTGATAATTGAAAAATCGGACATGGGTACGACACTTAGAGGGCCTTTTGGGCCATAGTTATGTACTCCATCCGTCCTTTCATTTTTGCTTCATTTTTATATATGCAGTCAAAGTTTAAAAAGTTTGACTGTTTGTGACTTGTGAAAGTTTTAGGCGAGCCTTAGTAGCATAGCATAACTAGCGTGTATCTTTAGAAGTAGGTTAAGTAGTATATGTGAATATCATAAAATTCATAATATGTGTGTGAATGGAAATAGGGACACAATAGTAGGATGTTTAACTGACCATTTTAAATTATGCAAGTTTTGATTGAGTTAAAATATGTGTAGGTATATGTGTTTACATTGAGCTAGGAATGGTAGTTGCATGAGAAATATCGGCATTTCTTGGTGAGAATTATTATTCCTATGGCAAGCAGGAGCTCCCCCTCAGTGGGGATTTACTGTTGGAATTCCTTGTTTTATGGGCTTTGGTTAACAACCATCCTCTTCCTATTGTCTTCCTTCTTTGTACTGCGGTGGTCAGGGTGGGCCCAATTTGTTTTTCAGCCTAGTTCAGATGCCATTGTGACTGATAATCTGAATGTGGGTAGAGGAGCTGCAGTATTGTGTGAAAAGGTTATGGTAGAACGTGGTCCGGCAAAACAAGTTTTGAAGGTTTTCATGTATGATTTGCCGCCTGAGTTCCATTTTGGGCTTTTAGATTGGAAGCCTGAGGGTTCTAGTGTTTGGCCTGATATTCGAACAAAAGTCCCATCTTATCCTGGTGGATTGAATTTGCAACACAGTGTAGAGTATTGGCTGACACTTGATCTCCTCTTTTCAGAATTTTCAGGCTCTTCTAATTCTCGTATTGCAGTGAGAGTGCGGAATTCTAGTGAAGCAGATGTGATATTTGTCCCCTTCTTCTCATCTTTATCCTATAATCGCTTTTCAAGGTTGAGAAAGCAGGAGAAGAGCAGTTTTGACAAACTTACTCAAGATAAGTTGGTCCAATATTTAGAAGCTCAAGAAGAGTGGAAAAAGTCGGGAGGTGTGGACCACATTATAATGGCTCACCATCCAAATAGTTTATTATATGCAAGGAACCAACTTTGGCCCGCAATGTTCATACTCTCAGATTTTGGTAGGTATCCTCCAAATATAGCAAATGTTCAGAAAGATATCATAGCTCCTTACCGTCATGTTATCAAGTCATATTTTAATGATTCATCAACTTACGATAGCCGTCCAATCTTACTGTTCTTCCAAGGTGCCATTTATAGAAAAGATGTAAGTTTTCTTCATCTATATCATACTTTTTCTTTTTTTTTAATGTTTCTTTGGTAGGGGAGTGAATGGGTATGATCTATGAAGTATGTAGTATTATATGGTTTATTTTGGTTGATTGCTATTAAGCTCCATGGGCTGTACTACCTTATTGCTCAAATACTCATGTCTCTGTTGGCCTGATTTTAAGCTAACCATCTTGTTCAGATAGGCCTATACCATATCATTTTCTGAGAAAGTATTTGGCTTACTTCTTGGAACAGATTCCTACCTTAATCTTGAGGGAAGTGTTTATGATAAGTTGATTTTAATCCACTGGTCATTAGGGTTGCATGTGTATTAATTTTCTGTGGAATTAAGTCTCAACTATCAAGGTTTTATTAGCATATTGCAAGGGGATTGTTTTTAATCCTATGCCTCAGCATTTTGTCCGAATCCTATCTCAAAGTTGGGATTGGAGTGAAGACATATGTAATTCTTTTCCTTTTATTAAGTTCTAATCAGGATTAACCGTTTCCTTCATAATCTCTCTCCCCTTCTAGCCTTTTTGTGTCTTGCTTTTTTGCTGAGTTGTTCATGACGGTGCTTGAAATTTTGTATGGGAATGTGGCATGGAAAAGGAGCACAAAATTGATAAACTTTTGTGGAATGGATGCCTGCAACATATTAAGTCTTCTGCTGTGTGGTGCGATTTCAAATACCAGTAATATTGTATATTTACAATTCCTTCTCTCCCTTCTAATATGGTATATTTTTTTTTGTGGGGGGGGGGGGGGGGGGGGGGGGGGGGATCTTTCTCACCTTCCACTCCTAAAAAAATAACCAACCATCTTTCTCATATGAAATCTGCAATATCTTTGAGCAGAATTAAATGAGATAGTAATATCAGTTTTTGATAATTGATAAAGCTGTAAACTTCTAGTTCGTGGTTTATGCAAGTTAGATGCAATCTAGTAACTTTAATCATCGTTTTGGATAGGGTAAGGAAATTAGGCTGGGCCTTACAAGAGGTTCTATTAGACACGGTTAAACTAGCAGTTTCTGGCGGCTTAGAAATGACCTGCTTTCCAGTCGCTGGTCAAAATCATGTCAAAGAAACCTCAATCTCACCTTTGGGATTAAGTGAGACACTGAGAGTCAGATTTAAATCAGAGTTGTCATACATAAAAGTGATGAGTGCAAACATGCTTGGTTTGCCATTGTGAACCTGTTGATCCTTGTGAACTTAAGAGTGATTGTCAGTTGATCAAAATGACTAAGATTCTTGCTTCTGATGATATCATAGATTTTTCTGAGGAATTTTCCATTCATTTTAAGGCTTCGGTTTAAGTATTTGTTGATTTCTTCAGTGTCTAAGTTTTTATAAGTTTATTTTGTTGTCTTTGGAAGCATTGTCATGCTAGCTCTCCCAGTAGCATCATAGGATAACTATTTGTCATCATTTTGATATACGATGCACAAGAGCTTCCAGCCTCCAGGAACCTGTTCCTCATGAAGTTTTCTTTTCTGTTGCAATTTTCATTAGCCTGTAACTGGGCATTGCTTCTTCATAGGTTTAATCTGTAAAATTATTTGATTTTTTTTATAGATTGAATTGCTTGGTGTGGAAAATAAAGAGCTCAATCATCGGATGCTTCTAGTAATTACTCGTTTGTGTTATGGAACCTCCATAGTAGTTACAATCTTTTTCTGGCAACTACCTTGCAAAATGATGATAGTATTGTTGATATTTTTAATCAAGATTAGGAGATTGTTGTTTTTCAGGTAGTTTATGGACATTGGTTATGCTAATCTTGATCTGCACTATGTACCGTGAATATATCAAATACAAAAAAGTTTTCTTGTACTTATCGTTGGAAGTTGCCTTTGTTTTGTTTAAGGTGTCTTAATCATTGCATTTGATAAATTTAGAGGCTGAAATAATTTTTTCTTAACTACTTCTCTTATGTGACTGTCTTGGTAGATTAGGATGTCAAGTTTCTTTCTGCTTTGAATTTTTAACGATCAACTTGTCTCTTTTTTAAGAACCATCCACTATCGTCTCTTTAGCATGTGTGTGATTTGAAGGGTAAAGGGTCTTTGATGTTACTCAAGGTGAAAGGACCTCTGCCCCATTTTACCAGTATTCTTTGTTGTTACTCTAACACTCACTCCAATCCACTTCTCCAATTGTCATATTTGAGTTATGTGGTTCATGGGGTACTCTGGTCACAACTTTCTGTGAATTAAAGTTTGTAAGTTTGTGTGAAGCTGCAAAACAGTACAATTTGTCCTTCCTTCTATTTTGCATATCCCAATATAATTGTACCCTACTCGTATATACAAATTTTTCTGCTCTATGCTTGTTAGAAACAAAGTTCTTGCGGAGTACAATTTCCTACTTGTGTCTATTTCAGTTATTCTGGGAAGCAGCTCAGGAGCCTTCCTAACTATTACATAAGCCAATGTTTATTTGTCTATGCTTAAGCTATTGTAATTGTTGCCTTATTGTTTTCTCTAGTTTGTAGCTTTCATGTGGCCATATATAAATGATTACATGCCCACTTTGAGCACAAATACATACTGTTTGAGTTATTTATTTTTCTTTGTTTATTCTAGCAGTCTAACTTCTATCTGATCTCTTATGTGGGTTCCTTGTTTTCAGGGTGGAGTGATAAGGCAAGATTTATATTACCTTTTGAAAGATGAAAAAGATGTGCATTTTACATTTGGAAGTATCCAACAAGGTGGTGTCAATAATGCTACCCAAGGAATGCACTCCTCTAAATTCTGCCTCAACATTGCAGGTGACACACCATCATCAAACCGCCTATTTGATGCGATTGCCAGTCATTGTGTCCCTGTCATCATCAGTGATGATATTGAGCTTCCATATGAAGATGTAATCGATTACTCAGAATTCTGCATTTTTGTCCGCACTTCTGATGCCACAAAAGAGAAGTTTATAATGAATCTTATCAGGGGTATTAGCAAGGAAGAATGGACTCGCATGTGGGGGAAACTGCAAGAAGTTGAGAAGTACTTTGAGTTTAGGTATCCATCAAGAGATGATGACGCTGTCCAAATGATCTGGAAGTCCATAGCTCACAAGGTGCCTGCAGTGAAGTTGAAGTTGAACAGAAATCGGCGATATTTTCATGCCAGTAAAGTCAGTCACAGTGAACCTTCAGCTTTCATGGTGCCTGATAATTTTTGGTAGGATTGATGTCTTCTTTGGAGGCTTGCAAATTTTTAAAGGTCTGCCAAAGTTGCTAACATAGGTGATAAACTTATACTGACAGAATTTTTGTGACCATTCTACCACGAGGGAATAGAGGTTGTAGCCATTGAGCCATCTTCCTGAATCCTGATATGATTGTGTATAGCCAATTTTCCCTTATCATAGTTTTAGGAATTGTCAGTAAAGATTGAAGTTAATATGATTGACTGATTTATTCATTCATTTAGTGCTCTCATTTTTTCCTTAATTTTTTACTCATAATATTTTGCTCAAGGTAGATTGGTGATCCACTAAGAGTTGTAGCTTGGTTGGCCACAGTAGTTCTTTAGCTACACTACAAACTCCTCCAATGGTAGGCTAAACATCTACAACTTGTTATAGCTTGCATGGATACCACCACACTTTTATTATCCTACTCTTTGATTATATTTGGATAATTTATCATTTTTCCAATCTTATTGCTTTGGTAGAGCTGCAGCTGCTTGCAAGCAGAGAAAGTAAGTTCAAGATATTTCATAAACTATTTTATTGGAGTATTTTGTGTTTATTGAGTAGTCAATAAACAACACTTCAAGTGAAATTCAACAAGGTTTCAAGGTTACCTTAACGAGTCTAGCTTGATGCTTTCGTGTGATCCAATTCTGTCTTCCTTATTACAAATACGAGGGGATTGTTGTAGAGATTGAGATTGTTGAAAAGAAGAAAGGGTTTAATAACTTGTGTTTTTTTAAAAGAAGTTGAAACAATTCTATAGCCTCAATGTAGAAGCTATCTATCGTAATTTCAAGGCGGAGTTACATCTTCTCATCAAACCAAAGAGGGTCATTGTACTACTTATGCGCTACTCCAGCGTATACATGGCATCACACGGTGATTTAAACACATAGAACAAATAGTCGGAATGGGCTGGGTGGATGGATTTGGGCGGGTCAACTTGTGGTTTTGTCCCTTTTCTTTTGCATTAGGAGGTTTTAACTTGTGTTTATGCTTTACACTGGTGCGTTTTCTAAGGTTTGCATTTAACATGGATATCATCAGATTCTAAAAATCTAATGATTTCGCTCCGTTAAGGGAAGTCGCCCATCTTGGCTATTGTAAACTCGATTAGGAGGATAAAGACAATCGTCTCACAGTTTCAGGCTTGCATAGTACATAAGATTGATCACATTCAGGTATTTCAGGCACAATCTCGAGCGTGATTAGCTAATATTTCTTTTTATTCTTTCTCATTTTGTTTATGATGTTTAATTCTTATATCTTTTTGGAATGACAAAAAAAGTTATAGTTATAAACACGAATTTTCTTTTTGATAATTTTAAGGACCATATGATGAAAATAATATTACATTCCGTTGTAATAAAAAAAATTACAATTAAATACTAGTTTAATATAAGCATTGTAAATGGTGAGATTATTTACTTCCAGCCGTAGAGTGGGTTTATGATTTTATTCTAGTAACAATCTTGTACTCAGTCTGTGTAACACCCCGATAATTCCCACTTTTTCGAAAACCAAATTCTTAGGAAACTACTAGTGTGCTACCACCACGTGTTCAAACGTTAAGGCTATAAACCAGAGTTTTGCAGTGGAAAACCAAAAGACTTTTTGAAATAACATTAATCGTAAAACAAACATCTAACATAACAAACTGAAATCGTTAAGACCCTTACTGCAATGTACCAAAATAAAGCTCAACTCAAATCCAAACCAACAGTCTAAATTCAACTCAAAACCAACGCAAACTATTCTGAATACTGAATTAAAGTAACACTCTACTCAAATGGGTACCTGTTAATAATTTGCTTCATAATAATACAAATGTAAATATTAGATCATCATAGTGTCATTTATAGGCAAAAGTCATACCAAAAAACACATAAAGCACGTAATCAACAAGCTGAGTACATACAGATTACAAAGTATGACAATTGAAATAGTAATTAAATAGAGAATAAGTACATAATGCAATAACGTATTACACAACATTTTAATCGACTGTCATGACAAATTAATCAATTACTTGTTTAAGTAATAGACAAGGTTGTCTCATCCATGTCCTGATTAAGTTATCAAATAGATAAATAACCCATGAACTCCCTTCGGAGAGTATCAAAATACAATATAAATCCAGATGGTAAATGGGCGCGACTCCGTCACCATAGCTAGATGAGATTTTAACTAACCCCAATTTTAAGTTTAAAAATTTATAAAAGAGAGACTCGTATATCACACGACCTCCAATAAAAGCCACAGATAATATCCCGTGAAGCTCCAACTCCTGATTATCAAAACTCTAGGCATACACTAGCCTAGAGTTTTATTTCTTATCATCTTTCTCTTTACGTGATTTACTATTTAAACTCAGTATACAAAATTACCACAACATACACATGCAAAAGTTACAGTTATACAATCAATATCCGTTATATTGTAATTTTTAACCTTTTGATTTTAATCTTAACTCTTATATCTGTTGAACAGAGTCAACTATCCTCTTCATTAAGACTTGAAATTCACCTTTACTCAACTCATACTATCAGTAATGAAAGAGTAATAATAAACAACCTCAGGGATTAATTAACAAATTAATTCCAATTTACTAAATCAAGATTTCTCACCATATATAATTCTTTCTCGATTATTATTGACAAATCATATTTATAAGTCACCCACAACACCAAAACCCCATGCCCCTAATATAAAGAACATGAATTCTTTCAAATGAATAACCAAACAAACTTACCCAAAAAGTTTCCTAAACATGATACTAAATTTCCATTTCATCCTAGATCATGCTCCTAAGAGTAACTTTTTCGTAACTTGTACGTATCTTGAGTAAAATAAACGGGTAACCACTTTCTCTACATCAAATAATACCATCTATATCAATACACCATTAACCAAAATTTATAGCAATCATACTAAGCTTTCTAAGATTTTAAAACAATTCCAAAACATATTTTTAAATCTCCCAAAACATAATCTAGGAATTTCAACACAATACTACAAGTATTATTTGAAAATTCATTAAAATACATATTATAAAACTCTATTTTTCTAACCCTTCAAAATCTGAAAATTTGTATTCCATATAGTACACTCAAGTTACTCCCAATTGTATCATAAAATAATCTTAATTTAATGTATATACTAATCGTATATAATTTCAAACATTAAAACATGATATCTCAACAATTAAACCATAATATAATATGTATAATATTCTAAAAATTTATTCCAAATACCGTAATATTAAATTTTTATCAAAATACATCATAATATAGTCAAAATTTCATGAAACAAATACTAGTATAAAAAAATCTAAGCCTTAAATCATGAAAACTAACATTTTTATACCAAAATATATGCTTATAAAATCCGAAAATTCATTTAAACTACAACCCCATAAAATTTAACATAGATGATTCACAAAATATTTATACTTTTCTGTAAAAATTAAAAGCCTAGTATCAAAACCCTAATTCATGACACTAGCATGCCCAAACATTAATATTTATGCATAAAAAAATTTATGAAATTATAAAAATTTATATACTTTCAATATAGATTTAACCCATAATAAAATCATATAAAAACTTAATAAACATGTATAATAGAGCATAATAATTAAGAGAAAAAAGAATGGAAAACAAAGGAAGAAGAGGAAGGAAGGTCGACGGTCGGTGGCTCACCGAGTAGCAAGTAAGTGGCACACCCCGGGGGAGGTTCACGTAATGGGGCTTAGTGTGTTATGTGAATAATTTGGGGGTTTTGGGGTCTTGGGTTGTATGTGAATAATTTGGAGGTTTCGTTTTTTTTTTTTAATATATAGTGTTAATATTAAGTAAACTTGCTTAGGTTAAGATAAGTATGGATCTAGTAGATGTGAAGTACTAGGTTTCTAAGGTATTTTGGGCTTGATGGTTTTCTTACAAAAAAAAATCTTTTGTAAAATAAAATTAATTTTATGATTAAAATAATTATTTACGTACTAACTAAATAATGCATTATTTAAATAATTGTTTAGGAATATATGAGTTGCCAAATGTATGTTGATGTACATAAAAAACATTTTCGGTTAAAAAATGTAGTCAAAATTTGATAATTTTACAGGAGATTACAGTCTGTTCCTGATATTTTGCTCCATTTGACTTTTCGTGGTTTAAAAGACACGACTTTAAGCGTTTTTATCTTCAAATCTGTAAGACAAAAAATTATGAAAACTTGATATACTAAAAATTTACATTAATTTGCATCCACCAAGATCTCACTTGAATATATTATTTCTTATAACATGATGAAAATTTATATTTTAATTTTTCAAATTTTAACTCTATAAATAAAAATGTGGTAAAAATTAAGTGACCAGGGAGTAGTATTTATCTAAGCAGAAAGTACAGTTACCTATTCAATCACCCAGTTATCGTAAAAGCAGCAACGGCAGCTCATTCCCACTAGTACTTCTGGATGAAAATCATGAAATGTCAAAGAAACATACCTTTCCATTTTTATTAACTTTTAAGTTGAAATTAAATATCTTCCCAACCAATGGGTGATGAACTGGTAGGGGCCTTGTCTTGATTAAACTGAAAACAACTGGTGGAGAAGACTGACATTGAGAACTCATTAATTCAAAGTCTACTCTTCAGTCTTTTGCTATTTTCCAAAGCCACAAAGCAGAGGAACCTACCAAGTCCCTGAAAACTTTGTGCTATGCTTCAATTTGGTGAGAGTTGAAGAAGTGTGACACCTTTATTTTGCTTGCAAAAGGTATGGTTGCCTTTCCAAAACCCTTTCATTTTATCTAGCAATTCCTGTTCTCACTCTAAATTTTCATGCAGTTGGATGGTTTCTGCCACTTTACTGTCTGTAATTCATGCAGTGCTATGTTAGTTCATGTCTGTACTATCTTGATAATCTAATCAATATTACATAGCTACATGGTGGAGGGAGGGGGCACAAGGGGTACAACCATTATTCTATATATATAAAAAAAAAAAAACTGAAACATAAGAAAAATGTTTAAAATATAGCCGATTTGTTCTTGCTTCCTCCAATTCATTTCACGAGCCTACATAAAACCTTACTTTTAACTATTAAATCTTCTTATCTAACAGAAAAAAAAAAAAAATTCTTTTTAGTTATTCTACTCAAATAGATGCATGACCTATATAGTTATTTATGAAGGTCTTTTAGTAAAATGTTGAAAATCTTAGGTTATCATGATTATTTGATAAATAAATAGAAATTAAAATCTACCTACTTCATTAAAGAAAACAAATTATTTACATTGATATCTTATTTACCTTATCCCTTTTATGGGTATGTATATATATAAAAAACACTCCATATAACTACTGGCTTAGAAATTTGGTTAGCTATTTTTTTTGAAAAGAGTAGTTGTAGACAATTTTATTTTACAATTAATTGAATTGCTTAACCTTAATGTGCGTTTTGATTAATTAGGCTAGTATTATTGGATAGGTTAAGCTTAGATTGTAACATATGTAAGATTGACAATTAAAGTAATATACATACCTTTGTACGAACGAAATGAGTGAAATTGATTAAAAGTAAATCCAAATTTTGTATCATTATCTAGTGTATTTGGTCTAAATTTCGTACCCCCATTTCTAAATCAAAAAGTATTACATATACATTGTGTCTCTAATAAAAGTGACCATTTAATATAACAAAAGTTACCTCTTGACACAACATATGCCAATATTTATCAATTATAAGGGATAACTTTTGTTATAATAAGAGGTCATTTTTAACGGGGACACAATAAAGTATTGGGTCCGCGCGTATACAAATCTTTTAATTTCTAAATTCATGGCTCTGCTACTACTTAGCTATGCATATTTCTTGTAAAACTGGTGTTCTGGTCCACTGGCAGGGACTACGTTGGTGTAGTTACAAGATTTGCTAAAAAGAACATGCAGGGAAATATGATATGCTTTCACCCTCCTATGAACGTTGTATTCTACCAGTTTTACCCAGAATTTTACTACATACACATTTGTGGAGGATATCTATCACTGCTATTGGACTAAAGAGTAGTTATATTCTTTTTGGATCTGCACAAATTATTTTCGTTTTGAGAATTAGGATGACATATGATTTGGAGGTATTATATAATCTCCTTTAACTTGTAGGCTTGTACTAGTACAATCCTAAGATTCAGACTTCAGATATAACATGCCTACTTTTATTTCTTTCTTTATTCATTATCAGGTTCTTCAATGGACACCTTCAAGAAATTGTTGAATATTAGTACTGTCCAAGATGATAGGCTGCAGACATTAAAGCGTAAAGCTAGAGCATTACATGCGAAAGCAGAAGATATAAACAGCGAAGTAGAGCAAGAGGAGCTTCAATCAGGTAAGAGACGAAGGAAGGAGGTTGATAACTGGTTGAAAGACGTTGACGAGGTGGTGACTCAACTACAAAAACTTGAGCTACGAGGCAAAGATTTGAGTACATCAGATTGGAGCAATGCAGGATTGATAGAACATATCGGTGAGCTGACTAAGCAAGGGGACTTTCCTAGGGGGTTCACGTTGTATGATCATGGGAGCTCTAGCGTAGCACTGGTCACAACAGACGAAAAGATAAATGATAGAATGTTACATGATAATAAGAGGAAAGTTATATCATGGCTAATAGACGATGGGACTATCCACACAGTAGGCATTTATGGTGCAGGCGGTGTTGGGAAAACTATGTTGCTCAAGGAAGTTTACAATGAGCTACTTGAACGCTTCAAATCACCCAGATGCGTTTGCTGGGTATCTGTGTCGCATGGTATCACATTGTCAATGTTGCAGGATAAGATTGCTGATGCTATGGATTTGAGCTATCTTTTAACAGAGAAAAATGCTATCAGGAAGGCGGCCACTTTGTCTTACGAGTTAAAGCAGAGAAATAATGTTTTGCTTTTTCTGGATGATGTGTGGGAACATTTTTCATTAGAGGAAGTTGGGATTCCTGTTAGAGAGGAGAACAGTTGCAAGCTGATCCTGACAACACGCTCTCTAGATGTATGCAGAAGGATGAAATGTCAGAAAACTATCAAGGTGGAGCCGCTTTCGAAGGAAAAGGCTTGGGAGCTATTTACAAAGGTACTTGGCTGGAGAGATCACATTCCATCAGAAATAAATGAACTTGCAGAGCTAGTTGCTGCTGAATGCGCTGGTTTGCCTCTTGGTTTGAGAGTCATGGCAGGAAGCATGCGAGGAGTAAATGACATTCAAGAGTGGCGTAATACTTTAGAGGAATTACAAAATTCAAGTGAAGGACAACCTGCCATAGAAGCTGAATTATTCCCAGTTTTGAAGCTAAGTTATGACCGTTTGAAAGATCCAAAGCTTAGGCAATGTTTCCTGCTATGTGCATTGTATCCTAAATATGGTGAAATAGTACGTGACGAGCTGATTGTGCTTTTTCGTTCTGAAGGTCTACTGGATAGGGTAGAGGGTTGGCAAAAGCAGTTTGATAAGGGACACAGCATGCTGAATAAACTCGAAAATGCATGCTTACTGGAGAGGCATGATAACAGATGCGTGAAGATGCATAACTTCATTAGAGACATGGCTATTCGGATCACCAATGTTGTGCCAAGGTTTATGATTGCAGCCGGTTCAGAGCTAAGAAGAATACCTAGTGGACGAAGATGGACAATAGATCTTGATAAGGCTTCATTAATGGATAATTCTTTGTCAGAAATTCAACCCGGAACAATACCGATGTGCCCATGCCTCACAACCTTACTGCTCCAGAAGAACCCATTTACAAAACTCCCAGACTCTTTCTTTGTGCAGATGAAGGCCCTCAAGATGCTCAACTTATCCAATACCAGCATCAAGAGGTTACCAGACTCCACTTCAGAGTTGAAGAATCTGAGGGCTCTTCTGCTTGAATTCTGCAAGCGTTTGCATTTTGTGCCATCAGTAGTGAAGCTCACCAAATTGAGGGAGTTGGACTTGAGCTTTTGCTGGTCCATGAAGGAAGTCCCCCATGGGATGCAGCAGCTTGCTGACCTTAGGTTCCTTAATTTAGAAGGATGCAAGGATCTTTGTCGGCTAATCAGTGGATCATTATCCACACTCTCTCACATCCAATGCCTTAAGCTTGATCCAGATGTGGAAAGCATCTCAGGAGATGATATGATGAAACTGGGGTATTTGGAGAGGCTGGAAGGATGTAGGATATCTGATGTAAGTAGCTTCAACAGGTATGTCAAAACTCAGAATTTCCAGCAGCTGAACTACTATGAATTTATTATTGGAGCAGGTGAATACAAGAAGGTTGACTATAGCACAATTGTGGAACGAATAGTGATACTAAGCAGTGGTAGTCTTAGGGGAGGGATGGAAGGGGATATCTTTATTCCTCCTGACAACACACAAGATCTACAGATTCATAACTCTGAGTTGGATATGAAAAGCTTGGTTGATGCCCTTCCATCATTAACTCGCTTAGCATCATTGAAGAAAATTCTCATCAGGCGTTGCAGAGGAATAGAAGTGATATGGTCACCACTTAAAGCTTCACAGGACGCATTCCACTTCGACACTGCTGTTATATTACTGCTTAAATCCCTGCAGGAGTTGATTCTCACTGATCTGCATGATTTCAGTGGTCTTGTAAAAGAAGGAGAAGTTCTTCAGCGTGGTGCCTTTTCCAATCTTAAGATACTAGTGATCAAATATTGTCCCAAAATCAAGAAGCTATTCACTTCAAATCTTTTAAATGGTGACCTAGATAATCTCCAGCAGCTGGAAGTTGAAGGATGCAAAGAATTAGAAAAGATAATTGCAGCTCATAATGATGACGGTCAAGAAGGGATCATGGACTTTGAAGGATATGTCAACAAAGATAGTAATTTAACTTGGCTTCCTAACTTGAGAACTCTGCAGTTGAGGCGCCTGCCAAAGTTGACTGGCATCTGTCATGGAGGTTTGATAGGAAAAGGTTCTCTTGAACAAATAACTGTAGAATACTGTGCAGAAATCAAGCAGATATTCACGAGTAGTTTACCACAGCATCATTTGAGAAACTTAAGAGAAGTTAAAGTAGCGGTTTGCAAAAGTTTGGAGGAGATCATTGCATCACCCAACTCTGGGGAGCAGGAGTGTGGCATCAATGAACTCCCCAACTTAAGGGCTTTGGAGTTGGATGATCTACCATGTCTTACAAGTTTCTTTCAAGAAGGCATCCCTACTTGTAGTTCTATCGAATGTATCAATGTTATTAGTTGTCCAAAAATGAAGAAACTGCCCCTTTCCATACCCCTACACAGCAATGGAGAAGAACTAGCATGTCTAGCACCACCTTTTCTTCAAGAGATAAAAGCAGACCAAGACTGGTGGGAATCACTAGAATGGGATAATCCTCTTATCAAGAAGATCCTTCTACCATTCACCAAATTGAATGGGGACTCTATAGGTAAATTCTCTTTCAAACTCATAAACAGGGTGAACTTTCATGATTCAGTATCCAGTCTATATAATCTTTTTGCACTTTCCAGAACTTGATTTTCCCGGGAAACTCCATGAACTGGAAAACAAATTTCCCAAAACTCAAGTGAACAGTACTGACATCAACTCCTGCCTTACAGATTTTAGGTTATTTCTATCTTTTTTTTTTGTGTGTGTGTTTCATCCACTCGTCTTTTTCCATTCCCAATTTGCTGAAATGCTGATGCTCTCACTGACAAAGGTTGAAAATCTGAATTATGTATGTTTTTGTAGTGTTGTTCTGCCCTTATACATGCAAGATGCATAATGCCGTATTCTCCGAGAAGAGGTTAGAAATCATGATACTTCGTTTAGTTTTTATAGCTATAATACCCCTCAAAGCATCTTAAGTAAGCTAACTGAACTGAAGGTGTTGGGAAAATGGTTATACGTACCAACTTTAATAAGTAAGCAACCACTTTTTCTAGGAACTCAGAATGAAACCATGTTGTTCAATGAAACGAGTAATTTATTTGGTTTATATTTGATAGTTCATCCTCCCTAGAACTTTTTTATGTTGCTTTTAGCTTTAGACATGAAAGTTTGCATTCTCCATGTCACAGCTTGCAGAAACAAAGCAATTCAGAAAGTGATATCTTATGCAGTTATGCTCTCCTGAATGCTGCAGAGCGATTCAAGAGAGCGCAAATAAGACTATGGATCCGGGTGCACAGTGAGTATCGTGCACTCAGGTCAAAACACACGGACATTACATATAAAATGCAGGCAATGTCACAGAAAATGAAATGAATGAACATTCTTTTATCAGACAATAAACACTAGGATGTGTAATGTTCATTATTTCCCATGTAAGTGACTTCGTAATTGGAAAAAACAGAATTATTTTTGCAGTGGAAGTAGTACAGGTTCCAAGGTTTTTAAATATATGATATTTTTGCATTGAAAATAGTTCACATACTATACACAAACAATAAAAATTATCATTATATATTATCTCACTGAATATCGTATATTATAACAATGTACATATTACATCAAGGTATATGAATTTTTTGCATTGGGAATAGTAGACGTTATGTTCACATATATTGGAAAATGAACATACTGTATTTAAGTAATGGACATTCAATATTAAACTACTAAACATTAAGTGTTATAACAATGAACAAAAGTTATTATGAAAATAAAGCAGAAACATTTGTGGAGAATGCATTTAGAATTCTCAATGAATATTTAGTTTTACCACAATGAACATTTAGTATTCTGCAATATATATTTAGTATTACCATAATAAACATAATATATCACTTGAATGAACTAGATGAGATGTTGACGATCAGTTCAAAAATAATGTATTGAGATGGAACATTAATTTGCAATGATGATGCATTGAGATTCTATTATTTTTATTTAATATTGCAACGATTTCAATAATTGATATGTACAGAAAAGAGAACTTTGCAATTTTTAAAAAAAAAATCTGAACTTTTACATTAGGGATATGCATTGTACACATATTAGTTTAATGAACATTATGTTTTCAAGAAATGAACATTACATTTTCTGACAACAAACATTACGTATTATTACAATGAATATTAACATAAAATGTTTTTATATTATTATAAAGGTTTTTTTTTTACATTATATCAATGAACATTAAGTATTAAGCAAATGAACATTTTAATATACGAGAATGTACAACCAAATGTACAACCATTTTTACATTATCAATATAAAAGGATTGCATTGGGATGGAGCACTGTTTTGTAATGATGAGTATGGGGATTCTATTATTTTTATTTAATATTACAATGATAGCAATGACAGATATGTTCAGAGCAATGACATATATGTAAAGAGAACTTTACAATATTTATTTTTAAATCTGAAATTTTGCAATGTGACTTTTGGCATTCCAATTTTTTTTATTTTATTGTTGATTCGTAGAAAGGTATTCCCTTTCATATTTTCGAATTTTGAAGTGACCTTTTTTTGTGAATGAACTACAATGGCTACAATTCCTTTGGGTGAACACATGGATGATTTAAGCGTTCGTTCTGGTGAGGAAGGTCAAAGTTTTAATACCAAATTTGATTTTAATCAAGAATGCTTGGAAGATAGTGGAGGTATGAATATTAAGGTCAAAGACACTGGACATTAAGTTCAATGACAATGAACACCACGTTCACAGACACTGAATATTACGTTAAAAAACACTGGACATTACGTTCAAAGACACTGGACATTAAGTTCAAAGACACTTTACATTACGTTCAAAGGCACTAAACATTACGTTCATAGACACTAAACATTAAGTCCAAAGGCAATGGACATTACTCTCACAGACACTGAACATTACTCCCACAAACACTGAACATTACATACATAATCACTGGATATTAAGTTCAAAGGAAATGAACATTATGTTCAAAGGCAATGAATATTACGTTCAAAGGCAATGAACATTACGTTTAAAGGCAATGAACATTACTACTAAAGACAATGAACATTACTCTCATAGTCACTAAAGATTACATACATAACCACTGAAGACTAAGTTTTCAAAGTCAATGAACATTACTTTTAAAGGCAATGAACATTACTCTCACAGACGCTGAAGATTACATAAATAACCACTAAACACTAAGTTCAAAGGCAATGAACATTACATTCAAAGGCACTAAACATAAGGTCAAAGGCAATGAACATTACATTCAAAGGCACTAAACATAAGGTCAAAGGCAATGAACATTAAGTTCAAAAGCAATGAACATTAAGTTCAAAGGCAATGAACATTAGGTTCAAAGGCAATGAATATTACGTTGAAAGGCAATGAAGATTAAATGGTAATGACAGTGACAGTGAGAGGGGTTCGTTTCGGTTACCGGGAGAGAAGACGAAGGGTTTTTTTTTTAGAAATGGGAAATGATGATTAATACCGGGAAAGTTGCATGGGGAATACAAATAGCCGTGTTGCGTGAAAAAAACAACTATAATCATTTCATAACTGACGGTTTATGGGGGAAATTTTTTGAAACTGTCAATGTTCATTGCCTATGCTGATGTGTAAATTTTAATGCGTTTTATGTGTTATGTCCGTGCGTTTTGTACCGGGTGTACGATGCTCACTGTGCACCTGGGTGCAAGGTCAAATTACTGTCAAGAGAGTTCAAAAATTTATTTTCACACAACTTTACAAAACAACTAACAATTTGATTTTTGCCTTTGTAACATGGAGAACAATGCGGAGTAATAAATATACATGATAGATTGATAGACTTAGTTGGATAATTTAACACTAGTATCTTCAACATTAAAGCAATTGTATTGAAACTGTATTACTTGTATGATTGTATATCAAATCTTACCCTCCTACAATTTGTTTACTCTGTATTTTAGAGATAAGAGATATTATATGCTAGATTAATCTTCTTTCCTAGTTAGTCAGTGTTGTGTACAAAAACTTTGGTGATGAATGGAAGACCGGCTTCAAAACAAAGCTTGAGATTTCATGGGATAGCTTCGTTCTATAGAACGTTCGTGAAGAATTTCTTGTCCGTTGTTGCTCCTATGACCGAATATATCAAGAAGGCATCCTCAATTCTCGAACTACCCTCAAACAAGTGAGTCTATCTTCGTATCAATACAAGTGCCCCTGCTAAGGAGAGGGTAGCAAACCATATTTCTTTATATTTTTGGAATTGCTTTTCTTTCAAATATTACATTCAGCGTACTGAGCGTACTACAGACAAATCTTAAAAGAAAACACTTTTTGGAGCATTTCCAACTTCCCTGCTAAGAATAAGGACCCAGATCAGGTAAGAGCCAATTGTATTTTTTTTTTTTTTTTTGCAGCATATATAAACTTGTAACATTTCAAGCTGTCAAGTTCATCGAAAAATAGACGACGAAAAGTTTGAAAAGACAAAGCCACTCATCAAATGGCTTAGGGGAGAAGTTAGAAAAGTAAAGGATGTTCTCAAGTCCATACATTGAACATAAAACTCAACAAATGCTAAGGAATAAACACAACAATGTTGTGAGAAAGCACCCCGTCATTTGCAAAGAACTTGCATGTTCAAAGTAGACTGAAGAAAGCAAAGAGTATACCTTTCCTGAATCGTTAGGAGACTGCTTTCTTTAACATGTCGCTCCATTCCTTCCATATCCTCTGTCAAGTCTTCTTGAAGCTTTCTGTAAAACAAAGGAGGATAAGATGTACAACAAATTACTGCATGTATGTAGACAAACAAAGTGCTGACTTTATTACCTAATCCAGTAGTAAATGATGTTCCAACTTTTCGCATGATTTCCTACACAGAATGGCTGAGAGAAGATATGCTCACACAGAAGCATAAACAAAATACTAAAGAGTTCAAAAAAAATGTATAAGATAGACAGAAAACCAATCAAAACTCCTGATTATATCAAATCAAATCTAAAAGGATTTGATATTGTACTGTAAATTGAAAGGAAGCCCTTTGATACATTATACGAAAATGCCTGAAAGATTTCAGGTTCAGGTTCAAAGGACAAATCTTCATAAGAAAAGTGAGTCTGAAACATTTCATCAAAATAGAATCCTCAAAGTTAATATGTGACTATTCTTGATACTGTATTTAGTTTCCAGTGGAGCTAAGCAAAAAGAGCTTCCAGATGTTTCAACTTCCAAGTTGTAGTCTCCTTACCCTCTTGCTCCTGAAATTAATAAATGGAAGAAGTGTGTAGTTCATATCTTTCCTCATAACATTCCCTAAGGACAGCATATGTGCTCCATTATTTCAGGGAGATGAGAAGCATTCTTCATAATGTCTTGATATGTCAATACTTAGTTAAGATGTGTAGAAAAAGGCAAAATGATTACCTATAGCTTGAGGGATGTTGACATTAATCCAGCTGTCCCAAATAGCATTGACACCAAAATGTTGAAGCTATAGAATCATATCCTACGTTAATAAATTAATATAGATATGTCCATTATACAACGTTAAGGTACTATAATACATTACGCAGCGACGACACCCAAACCTAAAGATAGCAAAACATTACATATCAAGAGTATATTAGTCTTATAAAAACTTTCATTAAAGGAGAAACTCTTCTTTTCTCTAGTTATTTTGGACTTCTTTGAAAAGTGTTTTCTCATTTTTTTAACATCTTGATTGCCAAAACTTTGTTTCTAAAGTTGAGAAACACTTGTAGAATCTTGACCAATCACCTTCGTAATTTGATTATTATTTACGAGTGGGTGAAATCATATCACGATGTGTGTAATTCAAATGAGACAACCATGAAAAAATAACTGTGTAGTTAAAATTAGGACGGATTAAATGCTTAATAATTTCAAATACTGGAAATTCAATTTAAATCATGTATAGAGTAAGTTGACAAAATAAGACAAATATATCAAAGTCATAACTCATAAACACATTATTTTCGGGCCGGTTTTTTGACCCAAAAGCTTTAAACGCAATTTAGCTGATGAATCACAACTTCACAAGTTCCGCTTCCCAGAGCTCCATTCTAAAACCTTACAACTCGAAACGTTTCAAACAAAGCGGGAATTTTATGGCTACCGTTTCGAATAGAGGAGATCTGAAGCTAGACCACGTTACCAGTCGCCGGGGAATAGGCTGGTTTCTGGAAAGCATCGGAAAATATGCCGTCGACTTTTCCGCTAACTTTTTAACAAAAGGAAAAAAAGGTGATATTTTGCTTCGAATTTTTTTTTTTCGGTTTTATTTATTTATTTACTTATTATTTATAGTGATTTGCATGTTTTATTGCTGTTGTTAGATAGAATTATTGCCAAATTTATTTGTGTAGTATCATTAATTTGATATGAATTTCTTAAAGAGGGTGAGATCAAAGTTTGTATAAACTCACTTGTAGGTTGATAGTCTCGGATTTGCCGTTAAGCTTGGTGTGGTTTTGTACATTTGAAGACATTTGTGTACGAAAGTCATGAACTTTTAGCTGCAAATTGCTCAGTTGAATGCGTAAAATGTGTTAATAAGGATTACAATAACTAGTTATTAACAACATCAAAATGATGGTAGCTGCATGATGAGACTTCCTACACTGTCAATTCATTCAAAGATAGATAGGATCATAGGAGTTTCGCTTTCGTTGCGCCTTGATGCCTCGTTTTCGATTTTGTAAACATTCGCCACTCTTAACTGCTTTTTCTGTAGCATCTTCTCGGAGCTATGGTTCATATTCATGGTCATTTCTTTCTGCTGATGTTAGCATATTTCTTGGGAACAAAATCGATGTTTGAATCCTGTGAAGTGGAATTTCTTCTGTTGTGCTGGTAACTTTGGCACTCTTTCTAGTGTTCAACTTTTTCATACGTAACGTTCGTAAAGGAATCAACTGACTGTATTGTAAGTCATTGGGTGGTAAATGTACTCTCTTTTTGCTGGTGTGTGTTCTTATAGCTCAACTTTTTCCCTCTTTTTGGAATGCTTATTGGCAAGGGCGGCGACTGGTAAATCAACTTCGTATATTGTCCTGCTTCTGGTTCTGATATGTATAACCATAAGGTGTTAAAGAATTATTAAGCTCTTTAAGTTGACCTTGTTGTTCCCTTTATGAATTTTGCAAAGATAATGGAAATCAACCTTTTAAAATGTCTTTCATAGTGCTTATTGATGCAAACGACATGGTTGATTTTCACTTCCGATGAATCCTGCATTTAGCCTGTGTTCGGTTCAAATGGAAGCATTTTGAATAGAATTTTACATGAAATATATTCTTTGATGGCAATCAAGATTGATCTTTATTCTCTTTGTGGTTCTATTCTAGAGGAGTGGGGTGGAGAGGAAAGTAAGTGATAGGGAGGAGCAGAGGAAAGCAATTATTTTCTTTTTTGTTTCTTTTGATGGGGCATTCTGGTCTTAAAAGATTTATGTTCCGAAGAGAGGAAAGTTTAGACTTCGTTGATATTTACTCCTGTTGTTCCAACCAAACACAGTCTTTGTTGTTACCTTAATGTGATATATCCAGGTCCACAGTTGCATAGAACAGTGCAAGAGGGATTGAAGGATGGAGCCTCCTTGAAAGTGTGTAACAACCAGGAGAAGAAGAGGCCTAAGATCAGGTCAACAGAAAAGGAGACAACTAAGATGGAGAAGACGCAAGAAGAGATTAATATGATGAAGCTTAGGAACGGGATAGCTCCAGAGACATTGGAGCCTATCTCATTGAGCAAGTTTCCATCTGAGCAGGTAGAGGAAAAAACCTTCTCAATGCCAAACAGGACAAGGATTATGATCCGTTCCCGTCTATGAACTAGTCCTCATGACTAATTCAGCTATGTATGAAAATAAATATATCATAGTTCCTTCCACGTTTGAGCCCCAAGATTGTAGTGTGACATAATGGAACCGGATGAGATAAAAGAACCTACTGAAGTCCAGGATGCTGATAATGTACAACATATGTATATGCTGTTTAAAAGCCAGAGATCTGAATAGATTGAAACTCTCCCATAGTGATGTATATTGGCATCTGGCTATTGAATGCTGAATACTTTATGTAGTTATGGTTGCATTATTGATATGAAACCAATATATCAAGTATATATTTCAAGTATTGCATTATAATTCTGGTTCAACGTACGTAGGAGGACAAAAATTATTCAAGATTGGGTTAGTATGCAGTTTAAAGTGTCAGGAATAGGTACATCAATATCGGAAGATCTTGTCTCAAAAAGGGTCAA
This sequence comes from Dysphania ambrosioides, assembly GCA_026401315.1. Lineage (NCBI taxonomy): Eukaryota > Viridiplantae > Streptophyta > Magnoliopsida > Caryophyllales > Amaranthaceae > Dysphania > Dysphania ambrosioides. Next base: position 25,442,245 of record CM048666.1, read on the forward strand.
GAGAGTATAACTTTTGATCTCGTTGTAAAACCAGTTAAAAGGATCTTAAGTTCTTAACTGGCTTCAAAATAGTTTCAGAACACTAAAGGGTACCCTTTTCCCGAATAGATAGGCATTCATAATGAACCCATCATACTTAAGGGCTCTCTCGAAAGATACCGAAGGATGAGCAAGGGATTATCCCACTAAAATAGTTGGTTATTTCTTTGCCTAATTGAAAAGATAAGGGTGTTCTTATAGTGTAGCATAGAAAATTTTTCTTGCCCCCCGCTAGACTGATTCAAATGAGAGGGACCTTATTAAGGCAAAAAGGGTCTAATCAATTATAGACTTAATTGAGTAGTTTATTTAAAAAATCATGTTTTATTGAGTCTTTAATGAGTCAAGTTCGGTTAATAATAAATTAATATTTTTTAAAACTTTTAAATACTATCTGATAATAAATTATTTCAATTTACTTACCGATGATTTACTGCTAAAGATTAGAGTTAATACATGCAAAATATCACCTTCTATAGATAAAAATTATATTATTTTTGAACGGCCCGATCTTACTCGGCCCGTTTTATTTCTATTTTGCTCGCCTGATTCGACTCGTTTTACATATTCTTTGGTCCGATCATTTTTACATGTAACTCGTCCCATCCCCATCCCAACCCTACGCACAAGTCTACCACGGTGTGACACGAACACAAAAAGGAGGGAACTCACTGGAAGTGTCGAATTTCTAAAACCTTCCTTAGTTCTTACATGTCAAATTTTAATCACTCGGTGCCCTGCCCACTTGCTTTCACCTCTGCAAATTTCACACAACTCTACGGTCTCCCCTTCTTCTCTTCCCGTGCAACGAAGATGGCTGCTAGGCTTGCAGCAACTCGTCAAGCAACTTACCTGTCTCTCCTCTCGTCCTCGAAAATCACTGCTGCCCCTCCTTCAATAGTCCACAGGCGTGGTTTCGCTGGCGGTGGCGGTGTCCTCTCTTTACCTTTTCACCTCTCTTTTGGTTTACAAGTACAGTCATTAATAATGCCACACATATCAAAAATCGTTCCTACGAAGTAAACAAACTAATCACATACGGTGCTAGTAAGAGTAGTTCTACTCGCATCCTTAACAATAATCGTAAGAAAATCCAGTGTTATTCTTTAATCATTTGCGTTAAAGTTTGTACTTTCATTTCTAAATGGCAAATATAACATGGTTTTATCTTTCTTTCGCATATATATATCGTCCAAGTTAAAGCCGCCGTAGAATCATGCTTAGGCATATAATCCTGTAGGAGTTTGAGCATTTGGTAGGGAGGTTTAATGGACTGGCATGTATGTTATGCGGGCTCGTTATTTCACGTCAAGTATATGTGTTGATTACCTGATACTCTAGTAGTGGACGTATGGTTGAGTGTCATTTTGCACAAGTTACATGCAAAACTTTCAGAAAACAGCCTTGAAACATCTTGAATGCCTCACTTGAATCATGAGATCTTCATTGTACGATAAGCTTCAGTTTTGCTGTCTTGCTGAGTTTTATTTGTCTAGTTGTTCATCTCTCTAGGAACAGTTGCCTAGTTCCTTTGTTTTTCTTTTTCTTAGAATAAACATGATTTACATGATGGAGAGGGAAACGGTAATGGTTGATCTTGATATCTTTTGCCAATGAATTTGTATTTTTTTGCCTACACTGCAGATCATCATGGCCCTCAGAAGGTGAATTTTTGGCAGGAACCACTGAGCCCATCGAGATGGAAGGAAGAACACGTGAGTCTTGCCTCATAGACTATATTGTTTACTAGCTTAAATTGCATGTCTTTTGTACTGTGTATCTTGATCTTGTTAGCAACATTGAGCTACATAAGAATCTGTTTGCTCTAGCAAAGAGAAGAGTCATAATTATTTATCCTCTGCTAAGCAATTATCTATCTTGATTTTGTTGTTATTGTAAGAATATCATATTGTACAATAATCTGAATTGTATCGTTATTACTTGATTTTCTATCTGGTTCTTTAGCTTTTTATTTGAAATACGACTTCGAGGACTGAAGGAATGCTAGAAGCCTAGAATGTAAGCCTTTGACCTTTAGGGGTTGTATCTTGGAATGAAGGGTTAGGAGAATGCCTATTAGTTTCATATCCTTTTTTACTTTTCAACCATTTTCAAGAGTATTCAAGTTAGGATAGATTTTTGTTAGGCTGCAATGTGAAATCTTTTTGGGATTAAGGCTTGACTTCGTTGTTGTTGCTTCTGCAAACTTGTAATACGACAATTTTAATGCTTGTATTTTGCAGTTCGTCATTGTTTCTCTGGCTGGTTGGGGCGCACTGATCTATGGAGGCTACAAGTTCTTCACAAAAGATAAAAACAAAAACAAAGATGAGGTTAGCCATATAAATTGTTGCTGACTTGACTATTCCCCATCCCTCCTCTATAAAAACTTAAGTACATAAAACTCAACTGTCACAGACGCATTGTTCTGAGAAAAACATCAATTATTGGTACACACGACATTGCATTGTTTATAAAGCACAGACATGGCTTATCTTCTATATGGTAGTTTGATTGGCTAATCTGGAAATTATCCTACTTCTGTTTGTGATAGTAATATGTTTGGCTAATCGAATTAAAAATCGTAAAGTTCTCTACTGCCATGCCTATTGTTTGACAAATCACTAATGGCAAAGTCTCATATGAACGGCCTTACGGTATATTGATTATAGCAACAACGGAGACAACTTTCCTTTTCATCACGATAAATTTTCTACAAGAGGGTCTGAACCAGAACTTGTTCTTGACTAATAATTACTCGAAAATGTTTGATTCTCATGTGTGACGAAAGATTTCGTTGATCTTCCAATCCAATTAATGTTTATTTGGGATTCAATGTTCGCCATGGACTTTACAGGTTCTTTATGATTGGTTCTTTCATGTTAGATAGCTTCCTAACTTCCTTAAGCTAGTGAATGAAGTTAGCTTTCTTTTCTTCGTTTCTGTGTTCACTTGTCATATTGTTACTTTTGAGGCATTCAGGTTTTCTGCTGTTAGATGACAATCAATCCGTATATGCTGCTCCTCTACCATACTGTCTCCTATTATATGCAGCTGTGCCAAAGCTCAAGTTAAAAAATGTGCTGTAGTAACTTTTTTGGACCTTTTAATCCTCACTTATCTCATTTCATTTTGCAGGTTGTTGGGGAATCACCCAAGTGAGACGTTTGTATCGAACATTTTGGTAACTAAGGCGGTCTGGTGAAATGGAGCTCCCAGCAAGCAATCCCACCCAACCACCCCCCCCCCCCCCCCCCCCCCCCCCCCCCTACCTAGATATGTGCATCCTGTTTATGGACGTCAATTGGTAGAATTTGAAAACATGACACAGGTTTGTAGTGTACAATAATTTTCAGAAATTGTGTGTTTCCTGTTATGTTTGTCATTAGTTTCCTAGTTCTAAAATATTTAGGTTTCTTTTATGTGTTTACCTAAGGCTAAGTAACTAGCTTAGTCTCTATAGTAATTGTTTCTGCTCATCAATTAATCTTTACTGACTACTTTCCCAGAACGTTGTCAGTTGGTGTGGCATAAATATAAATATACATGGAAAGAATCCCATGTTTGTTTCGGCCATGACAGAGTGAAAGCTCATAATGTGATTATGGAATTGATATTTCTCCTTATTTGTTTGCTGAAATAGACCGAGTCTGGAGAAAGTTCACCCAATGTTTTGTCATCAATGCAAGATCCCTCAATATTTTGGGATCATAGCATTAGAAGATTAATTGTCAACACCGAAGATCTAGATGACAACTAATTCATCAGAATAAAAAGTTGAAAGTACCAAGAAATACAAGCCAAAGAAGCTAATAGACAGCACATTTTGATTACAAGAAAGAATAAAATGATAATATATCAGTACCTTTGAAATATTAGCTTAAGAAATGGGATTTACTTTCTTCAATATGGCTAATGGTAAACAGCGCTAAGTATATAAGCTCAGAATCATTTTACAGGTGCAAGTTGCTGCATGTGATTGAATCACATTACAATGTTCAGAAAGCAACTCTTCAACCACTGAGTACTGATTGCCGAGAACAGTCAGAGAATACACTATACATTAGAAGAAAATTGATGTATCAGCATATAAATTTCCACTGTCAGCGCCCCAAAACTTGGATAAGATAAAAAATACAGGGCAATAAATTGCCAAAAAAAAATAAAATAGATTGGGCAATATCTAGTGACAACAGAAGGAATACAGAACTGAAACTATATTAAGCCATAACAGTTGATGCCTGACTCTTGGTTTTGTTCTTTCTCCCCCAAACCGGGGTACTCTCAATGAGCTTATGGGGGACCAGCCGATGTTCCTGTTTTGTAAGCTTCTTGAAATTGCTGACTCTCAGTTTGGCTATTTTAGCTTCTTCATCCGGAGTCAATTCTCTTACCACCACCGTTAGTCTACACTCCGGCTTCATTATTATCCCATGTCTCATTTTCGCATGATAGCTTAGTCTTTTCTTAAAATATCCTTTGCCAACAAAAGCTTCAGCTGCGAGAATCACAGAATATAATGGTTCTCACAAATTAAAATGTCTTTGAAAGAATTATATTGATTAACACATAAGATATGCTGCACAACGTACCAACTAAAAGCCGATCTGGATCTAATCCATGATTATGGACAGCATTTGCACGAGCAGAGTGGACCACCTGCATGAACAAAATAGCTCTTACATTCAAGTAAAATCAAGGGCTATCAAGACATTACATTATCCATTCCAGCTCTTAGTTTCAGCTATTTCATTTAGGGTCATATCACATCAAATCATCAACAAATGGGCACTTAGGCCAATATTATATCCAGCTTTTCTGGAGCATTAGGAAAAGTTAAGGTAATTAAAATTCAGGTAATCTAATCAATAAAAAAACTCACCTCTATCCCAAAATCACAGGCCACACTTCTATTTTTAGTTCGACCGTAAATAGTAGGCTGCTTTCTAAATCAGAAAAATTAGAACTTTAAACTTCCATTAATTACCCTTAAAGATATTTTATAAGTTAATAATGAATGCAACGAAAGGCTACAAGGGGAAGAGGTAAATAGTCAAATAGTGAAAGATAGCTGTGGTTTTGACACAATTTCTTAAATCAACCCCAATCAAAAGTAGACTATTAATTCAGGACAAAGAGAGTAAATAGAAACATCAATGCCAAATTACTGATTCCCAAATGCTATCATCATCAATGCCAAATTACTGATTCCCAAATGCTATCATCAGTGGTTCAGTACTCCACGAGCTAACTGAAGTTTTGAAGTTCAAGCTTCATTCAACTAGGAGTTTACAATTCCATAATTCTACTTCTACTTCTGCTTCAGCTTCGAGTATAATTTTATCTTTACTCTAAACAAAGTCATTGCAAATTACTAGTTCCAAAACCAAATACCAATCAAGTCCAGGTGAAGAACTCAAACCTGATAGACAGTTTTAGAGGCCCGCTTCACAGTCACTTGCAGCTGTAACAATGCATCTTCAACACGCATTCCACGGATCAAAGCAGCAACCAAATTTACCTTTTTAGGACTCTAGAATAAACAAGTTAACAGCATCATAAAAAAGGCCCTTATCCTTTGTATGAATGGAAAAACTACAATTCAAGGTTGTCTTAATGTTAATTATGCAACCTCATGCATGAAGTTGCACACGATGGATACAGGTAAATCTGAAATGTTAAGATATCTAAATCAATTTTCCTGTTAGGCAGTTTCAGAATAAAGAAGTTGGCCTGTGAAGCAGATATTCTAGAACAGAACCATGAAAGTAACATTTACTACAAAAAAAACTCTCAGAAAAGGAGAACAAACTCAAAAATTGAGCTACAGAGGATCCACATTGAAACACTACCTGCTTTATTCCTTTCAGAATTGCTTGAACGGTTTCAGGCTTCGGTTTTACAGCCTGGTTCTCAGTCTGGCTCTTAGTTTTCCCAGCTCTAGCTGCTGATAAAGGGATCAGAGGGGAAGAGATTGGTGTTGAATCAGAGGGTGAATCAGCAAGCAAAATCCTTGAAGTGGAAATTCCCTGAAATATTAAAGAGAAAAGCTTGAATATATAGTAAACTCCATAATATTTCCTCGACAATAATAGACATCAACAGAGCATCAATGAAGATAATAAAAACCTCAAACAAATGACTTAGATAATGTTGAGTGCTACTCAAATGCAAACCATCAAAGAATTCATTCAGTTTTAAGATTCCCAAATTTTCTCTTTTTTTGGCATCAAAAGGCATCTATACCAATATAAGGTGTGAATATACCAAGGTAATAAGGCATATACCTGCACAGGTGGTAAACAAGCATACATTTGATAATGCTCAAATATCAAATTATAAGAAACCCCTAACATGTCAAACAATGACATAGAAAAGCAATACAAACATTCTCATCACAATTCCAATGGACTACAAAGATTACTCTCAAGTAAAATTACAGTAAAAGATTTTTCCCAAGTTCACTTATATATTGTAATTTAAAACTTTGATAAATAATGTTTACCCAACAAGTGGAGGGCTTCTGATATTGCATTGATTTACCAACAGCAAGAACATTTGGAAACAGCCATTATAGGATACATGAGGGCTGAGATAGCTACCAAGTTATCTGATAACAAAGGTCGGTCCATACAATAAACAGTGAAAGAAACCACAAACAAAATTTTGGCTTACTAGCTGTTGGAGGTATTGACATAAGCGCCTTGGGACATTATCAAAAGGTAACTTCAATGCCGTTGATTCTCCTGAAACAACGAAGTTCCCTATAAATCCTTCGTTTGAAAATGAGCAAAATTATGTGTAGTTTAGCAAGAAGAATGTTTTATAATTGAATCAAATTGAAATATAAAATTCGTTAACATACAACAACCAAAGCTCTAGCTCCATATGCACAAACTTGATAGCTAATAAAAAATGATATGAAAAAACCCACCAAGTTGAAGAATTGGTGTAAGAGTTACAGTATGAAGATCTCGAGAACTCCCAGTCGCAATCAAATTTTGTTGCACTGTTCTCCCAAAAGCATTGATTAAGCACCGCAAATTGTTCTGCCACCTCATTTTTAGTGCCCAAAAGTTCTGTACCAACGTGTTACCTTCCCATAAAGCAACATAAGCTTGATTTCAACACAAATTACAAACGACAATCGTAAAAACATCATCCCCAACTGACAATACGTATCTCAATCGCATACATAAATTAAATTTTTGTCACCATTACCGTTTGGAAGTTGCAGAACGCTTTCTTTGTTTTCTCAAAAAAAAAAAAAAATAAACAGAATGTTTTCAAAATGAATTGAACCCTATCAGAACTAGTTTAACCTGATTTGAGCTTAACAGACTATATAAACTTATCGGAACTTATTAAAACCTCTTAAAACTTGTTTCTTACTACAATTATAACACGGCCTTATTCTTGAGACATGCATTCAATTCTTACAACCCCAATGGTGAACCCTAAACCACCAGTCCACCACCATCACCACCAACAACAACAAAACCAAAGTCGTATTGCCAAAAAGACGGGTTGGCTGCACCACCGAAATGGAGCAAACGTCTATGTAGAAGATGATAATCATGGAAAGTGGAGCTTATAATAAGTGTTCAAAATATGATAAAAGGAACCAAATTTCATACTGAATAGAACTACTGTATATTGGAGATATGTCATATGATTACAAGACTATATACTAAATGGCAAAAACAAAATTATAAGCCTAATCATTAAATCAAGCATCAATCATTTGCACAAGAAATAATACTAGAATTAAAATGTAACTAATGTTCAGTGCAGCGAACCTTAAACCTTAAAACCCTAAACCCTAAACCCAAAATTAAGTTTGATCAAAGAGGTGATGAGAATACCTGAAGATTGTAATCCCAGACCTTGTTACCAGCTACAGTTCCAGAAATTTAAGGAAAGCGGTTGAAGTCATTCAAAGTGGGAGACAAGGGTTCGAGAAGTGAGCCTTGATGATTTTTACTTCACATGAAATTACATACATCGATTTTTAGGAATCAAAACTGAATTTTAATAATCCAAACTTATTTCTAGTTATGGATACTGATTTTTTTTTTTTCCTTTGAGAGAAGATATTGAAGCTGTTTTTTGCACGGATTCACTATAGCAATAATTATAATTGATTTTTATAGGTTTTAAAAAATGGTTATTAACTTATTATAATAATAAAAATAATCATTATAAATAGAAAAATAAAAAATAGTTACTATGAGTTAAAATAATCACTATATGTATGTTAAAAAGTCATGTGCAAATGAAGAAATATGTCCTTTCATCCTTTATAATTTTAAAGATCATTATATATATAATCTATATCATACTATATTAGGTAAATTCAACATGTCTAAACATGAATACTATCAGACTTACAAAGGTTATCGCATTGAAATAGTATTATTGACTGAATATTTGAAATAAAAACATTTTTTTTTCTCATTATTTTGTGATGTTATGGATATTGATGATCTTTTAACCTCATTTTAGATCTTAATGTTATTGGTTAACCTTGATGCATCTATCTCTTATAGCATTACCACTAAATGAGCAAAAAAATTGTTCATTACTCTCTTCTCAAGTAAATTATACCCATATAGAATACTCGATAATTATTATACTTCATAGATGATTTATATAAATTCAAAACATTATAGATTATACAAATTATTATTTTCTCTCCTGAAGTTTAGGTTGCATGTGGCACAATGTGGTGGTAACTAGTTCATGTTCCATTGCATTAGATAGCTAATAGGATGAGTTTTTCCCCCCTCATGGGATGCAGTTTGGATCCTCTCTAGTTAGTAGTTAACAGCCTTAAAAATATGGGGCGTTGATCTGTTTTTACTTTTCAATTTTTTAGATTTGAAAACTTTCGTCCACCCAACGTTACCTTCAAGTTTCAACTGCAAACCACTATAAATATTCATAATAAGGGCAAGAGTTTCTTGGATAGCACCAAAGAAATAGGTGCACATCTCTAGGGCATATACGTATACATTATGAACTACATAATCAATTTATGTATCCCTGAAAATATATAGAGCATATACATATATACATCCCTTGCAATCTTTGCAACTTCAAAATTGGGATTTGCTACACCAAACCTGATTATGAAAATGTAAAAAAGTTCAAAATTTTGAAGTATTAGGCATTGAAGATCACCTGTTATTTAGAAAACTAAAAAAACAAAGAAATATCACCTTCATACAGATACACAATCATGTTAGCTTCATTCTACATCTTTCACTTCAGCTTCAATATCAACTACAGATGACGAAGCATTCTTTCCTGCAAAAAACTTTACTTGTCAAAAATGTCGGTAAAATGTATTAGTACAAGTAATCCTTGATGTATTTCAATGACTTGAACCATCATTAGCAAAAATTAATTAACCGATTGAAGTAATCGCAATTCGCAAGTCAAAATTAGATGTTTGTCTGTACGGTGATCGACATAGCAAAACTTGTCATCTTGGCCTTTCAACTTGATACACCAATCACCAATGAAAGTATAATGGTTGACTAATAGACGGACTCAACGTTGATCCAAGTATCTAACTCGAAAACTTCCAAGCAAATACAAAAAAAAATGAAAAACTTTTAGCAGTGATAGGCTGGCAATGGAACAAATTTTCTTCAATTGTCACTGACACTTATTTACCCCTAAGAAACAAACAAAGAAGTCAACTTAATTCTCTATGGAAACATAGAGCGAGAGAATAGAGGAAAACTAATGTCTCTGTTATGTGTTGTCCAACTGCTCCTGTGAAACAAAACTTAAATTCTTGTACACCTAGAAATGCTCAGGTTCATACACCAAATTCGCCCTTCAATTGATTGCCATGTCATTCTTCTCCCTTCCAGCTAATATGAAATATAAATGGCCAAATGGGGTAGGGGAGATACCATTGTTCTCTTACGAACTTTGGCTAGTTATCTAGTTTTAAACCAATAACTGTCAAACTTAATGAGCTACCACTTCTAGTGCTCAAATACAGATGGCATTAACAGTTTTAACTTTTATTATAATTTAGGAGCTTTTATGGATCCAAGCAACAGACACAAAGCAGCCACACTGATCATTTACTAGAACAACAATCAAAGGACGTTAATGACCATTAAAAAGAATACCAGACATGCATATCAGTTAAACCTTTCATTTGCATATGAAAAAATGTAAAGCAATGGCAGGATTGATGATTGAAAGATATTATAATAATTATAAAGCCCACACACTGGCATGAGGAATCTTCGAGATGGTAAGTGTAAAGCTTATGGGAAAGCATGTCTAGTTGAAGATAATAGTGCCCAAACACAGTCACGACTTATCACTAATGACACATTTGTAGCAATTGTCAATCATTAAATATGAGCACACCACAACTAGCCAAGGAAATGACAAAAGGATGTAGATAGGAAGGAGGAATCCAGCAAACCAATCTAAAAATCCAGGAACATACCATTTCTAGACCATGGTGAGAAGTCATCAAATGTTTGTCCAAATGAAGTAGAACGCTTCGAGGAGAAGTTGATGGGTTCTTTCACAAACTTTTTTCCTTCCACTGAACAATTTCAACAAATACTTTTTCAAATTAAAAAGTTTCTCAAAAGCAAATGTCGTAGTCTCACAAAACAGTTCTTAGAAGTCTCAGAACTCTCAGATGACAACTTGGCAATGATTGCAAAAAAATGAAGTGGACCCTGCATCCTTCATAAAAAGGAAAAGGACATTCAACTTGTAACCAATGCATGCATTATACGCCATCAAAAACAAATTTATGCATGCATTTCAACAGAGACAAGCTGAATCCCTTGTTAGGAAACTGAAAACACATTTGCAACTCCTGAATCAAACGGATAGCTCCAGAAGTGGATTAGTAGAAAGATTAACTAATTGCTACATATATCCTTTTTTTATTAAATAAGTGAACTTAGGAAAAGGAGAAAAAAGACAGAGAAACCCCCCAAGAAATAATGTCAGTATTCTAACATGTCATAAGGCAGATAATTATAGTGGCCACAGATAGCCTCCAAAGAAAGAAGTATGAAGAGCAGTTAGATCAGTAAAGTGTGGACATAGATTCTGTTGCAGCCTAGACTGGCAGCAAACAGGTTACCTTCTACAAAAAAATGCTTCCAAGTCACCACAACATAGAAAATGGTGTTTGAACACTAGAGAAAACGAGGTAGATATAGATAGAAAGAAGAAAAACTACTTAAAGTTAGAGCTGCCATGAGAAAAGGAGACTCAAGACTACTCTAATGATAAACAGAACCAAGGAAGAACAGACAAATTGGGTAGAGATATCAACTAAAACAACCACTTAATAAATGGAGTATAATGCACCTAGCCATCTATACAGTCAACAGATGTATTTGTTCAAAAATAACACTCTCCATTTCAAATAAATCAAAAACTAACTTTTTCCTGGTTTAGTTTGCAAACTTTTACTTATTTCTTTTACTTATGCTTATACAAAACACGTTACCATGTAAAATCATGATAGATTTATTTCGATGCGTATTTTCAAGATATCAACTTTTTATATATTTTTCCGCTACCATGGGTTGATAAAAAAAAGTGGGAACCAGACAAATTCGAATATACCACTACAGAAGTATCTTGCCTTGTGCATGCATCATGTACTATGAATACCAGTAAAATACATAACATGGTGATAATACCCCAAGGAAAATTCCGTTGAAAATATTTTAATAGGTATAGTATTTTACATAATTAAGCAACAACCTAACTGAGAATAATTCTGTTTACCTGAAAAGGGTTGAGTGCAGTAGGGGCATAATTGAGGTTCATCATTAAGAGTTGATCTGAAACACGTCAACAAGATACATAAGAACCCACTAGTAAACCCAGAAAAGATAGTGTTTTAACATCTTTCTCTGAAATCATCTTTGCTAAAAGATTGAGCATTTGCTTACTTGAAAACCTGAAAAGCATTGCCACAGTTTGGACACTGCATATTCACCAGAAAGGAAAATAACATTTAGTCAAAGGAAGCAATAGATGACAACAGGTAGCAAATTGGGAAAGTTGTAACATCAAGGCCAAGACTTTCATTATTTTAAAAGATATAATGGAGGAAAAGGCAATGAAAATATTGTCCAGATAGTAACAAGGATCCAAAACAAAGAGAACAAGAAAGGGTGTCATTGCACTAAGCTAGCCTATTCTATTACTCAAACTGGGAAAATAAATGACATTAACTTTTTGAATGCCGTATCAATCAACTACTGCTAATATACTTTGTAATCTGATGCAAAAAGGAATTATAGAAAACAATCAGACATCCTGCCTCTGCAAGAGTGCAATTGTATCTAATCTTCCCTTCTTCCCATCCATACATTAATACTAACACGATTGGGGATATCTTTACACCAAAAACCATGCAAATTTCTGAGCAAGTTTCTAAAATGCAGCTGACTCACAACAAAAACACGCGTCAGGTTCTTATTTGCTACAAAAGTATTCCTAATTTCCTACCTATTTAGATGAGCTCAGTCACAACCTCAGGTCTTCCACAGTTTAATGTACCTATACGTTAAGCACCATTCAATGAGCTATTGTAAAAGAGGATAGCTTAGAAACAATGGAGGCCCTTTGTGGTTGAATGGACTTGGCAGGAAGGAAATGAAAAATATAGGGTTCCCAAGTTTGGTTCAAAATACGAGTTGGGTTTGATAGGAAAAGAAAGGAAGTGAAGGGATTTGAGGAATTTGAGAGGAAAGAGAAAATAAACAAAATTTCCTAACTTTTCCCTGTCAAACCAAACAAGGGAAAATAAACTTCTTTTCCTTTTCCTTTCCCTTCTCTTCCTGTCTTTTTTCAACCCATCCCTTCCCTTCCTATACTCATATTCAATTCCTTTCACAGGCAATCTGGTTATAAACATGTCAAATTATTTACATAAATTCAGAGTAATCACTCTATTGCGAATGGGAAGGGGTTAACATAATAAGTTTAAAACTCCAATGCAGTGGCAATGTCGTGGAAGCCCTTTTGCAGGCAGTCCAGTTGGTGGATGTCATGGTCGGAGATCAAGATCACAGTAAGCTCAAAGACCTTAACAAGGTTATGAACTTGTGATGCAGTCGAGATTCAATACCCTAGCTGGGAGGAGAATATGGAGACCATTCTCATTTTTATCAACATTATTAATAAAAACAAAACAAGTAGACTAGAAACTACTCAAACTAGGTTCCTTGATCCTTCAACCGAATAACAAAAACTCTGGCAATTCATTTATTAGGAGAGACAGGCTCTTTAAATCACAACATAATCATAAAATTAAGAGAGTATACGAAATCTCACACTGTCTTGAATTATGTCTCTCCCTGCCCACCAGAGGAACACTCCAATGCCAACTACAGGTACAATTATTGCCAGTAGCTGCATAAGCACAATAATGATAGTAAGTTCCAACAACAGCAATTGTTCAATCTTTCAGAAGCAGCACTACATATAATAAATGCATCAAAGTTCAGACAATACTAATCGCTTGGACAATTCATATACCTAAAATGAAACTAGCATGACAAAGATGAACACAAGACGAATGATGAAATTTGTAGCAATACTTGGCACCAAAAGTATACGATGATTTCTTATAAGCTAAGAAAATTTTCTAATGGTCATACACAAAGGGATAAAATTTAAAACAAGAAAAGCGGACTTCAAGTTCGAGATGTCAATCCTACAAGTATCAACTACACCTGCCTCACAATTTTATTTCAAAAGAGGAACTTATCAAATACCAAAAATACCAACAAAAACGCAAAGAGTTGAAGCCATTAAAAGGTTGAAACATGAAGGAAACAACATAGGTTATTGCTAAAAACAATAAGCTACTGAAACACTCAACAAGACAATCAAACAACAGACCAACGAATTTGCAACAAAACTAAAACAACCAAAAACAGAAAAAAAATAAAAAAATAAATTAACTCATGTGGGATTCAAAGAAAGGCAGTGTAAACTATAAATTCGGAGTTAATATTTGGCATTGCTTAATCTCACACACACAGAACAGTAAAAGCGCTAAAGCAAAGCCAGATAGTAATTACCCAAAGAGACACAATAGTATCAAGAACCCAACCAAGTTGGCCGGTGAAAGTAAGATAAGTCAATCCCACAGCTAAAGCAAGATTACCCAACACTCTTGCATTCATACCATCACCTCCCTTATCACCTCCATTCCCTCCATTAAAATTACCAGGAAATTGATTGTACTTCACCAACACCACCCTCTTTTGCAATTTCAAATTCCTCCCATTGCCCCATAATATACTCTCATCTTCACTGGTTCTTACACCATACAAAAACCCTTTTCTTGTATGTGCACATTGCTTTGTTTTTGACAATTTCTGATGAAAGTTACTGTTTTCTATGCAATTTAGATGGGATAATTTGATGGGTTGGGCTGATTTTGGAAGGAAATAAATTCTGGGTTTGGAAATTGGGTTGGTAATAGATAGAGGGGTGGATGTTGTCATTGAAAAACAACCATTAATTAGCAAAGATAATGAGAGAATCTGTGGGCTTGAATTAGGAAAAATAATAAAATGTGAGGTGGTTGAAATATTTGGTCAAAGTATATCTATTTCTCTTGAGTACGCCAACATGGTCCCTCCATAGAATGCATATTTGCAATCGATGGACTACAGAGTAGTAGAAGTACATAGTGTACTTCCAAAGTTCCAAGCCGCTGTCGAGATAGGTTGAGTAGGAACCCATGTATGAATTTGACTCAAAAACTTTTTTTTTTTTTTACATTTGTTTTCTTTCAAAGCACATGTTTATTCTTAACATCTATATAAATAAGGATTATGAAAATTTATATTATATTAAGAAGTTGTATCTCGAGACAAATTTAAAAAATCTCATATAAATATATTTTTAACTTAACATTATTCTTGTGATTGTACAAAAGCCGAATACACTCCATAGTATTAGATAATATCTTTACACTATAGAATTGTTAAGATACATTCTTAGTCAAAGTGTACTACTATATAAATCCTACTTTATATTGTACTGAGTAACAATTCAATAATATAATCAGAAAATTTGTTCTATTATCTCTCTCCTTCCCTCCAAATTTCTCAGGATTACTTGTATGTTCTGCATATTCTGTTCCTTATACCATTCATCATTTAAGCTGTGCAACAATGGAGGATGATTAATAAGATTAGGTGACAAACTTTGACATAACTTGTATATATCAATAAAAAAATCATTTCTAAGTTTTTCACAAAGGAGTAGTTGTATAGACAAAAGTTTGAAGTAAATTAATAATATAATTTGTAGACTAAATTTGGATTATGTATTGTAGAATTGTAGTGAGAGCGAGGAGTAATCAAAACTCTAATAAAGCATTGTTTAAAAAGAAAATGTTATATAACAGCTTGTTTGGTAGAGAGGATTTGGATGTATAGGCAATGAAGGGAGACATTTAGTCTTTGTTCTTTCTCTGTAAACACTATATAATAGCTTGTTGAGTCCCATAATCACTTATTTATGACTCAGTCAATGCATAATGGCCATCAAGAATCTGTTGGGGTTAAAAGCTGCCATTACAGATACTACATAAATTATACATAGTTGTGAGCTCCATCATACATAATACATTATTCATACCCTTTTGTCCAATTCATTTTCTACCTCTATACTATTTTTGCTCACTTCACATATAAGTGCAACACTTACATTTCGGAAACCCTCTTCAGTATCTCTAGGAATTGGAAATTTTCAATCCCACCAACAAAATCTGAACAGGAACAGCAAAATTCTTCAAAGAAAATTCCGCTTCCTCAGTATACTCTGCACTGAGTTTCAGGATATTGTCCAGTCTTAAGAAAGTTCAGATCAATATCATATGAGAATGTCATGCCTACAGAAGCTTGAGGTTTTTTCTTGGGTAAAGATCAACCATTGACATCAAAAGTTGATCAGACATGACTGACTACATCATTTCTTCGGCCCCTGAACATTACAATTACAAGAAATAAAGTTACTTGTGGAAAAAGAGAACATACAATAGCAACGATTAATCCGCTCAAAGAAGTTAACCAAAAATATATGTTAAGTAAAAGAGCATAACTATAGGTATCAAGCAAGCCTAGACTCTTTACTAATTCAAATACATAATTACAACCTCTGGAATTTATTCCAAAATCTAGCAACATTCTTTTAAGGTTTGTTCATAATTTAGAAAAAAATGGGCATCTGGGCTCTGGGTTCAAATTTTAGCCAACAGAATTATGCAAAGACAACTCAAACATGTCACTAGAGTATCCACGGGTAACAAGGTACAGTAAGTCCGGACGACACCTTTGCATACAAATTTAAATGAAGAAATAACAAAGAACTCTCTCCTCCCAAATGAGCAAACTGATAAGAATATTAACTTCAGAAAGCAAAATTCATTCTTGTGACAGCTTGACACTTACTAAAATAGAAAATGGAAGCCGTAAGAAACTTTCACGTGTACTACGGTTCAGACAAAGCAAAAAGCTAGGTTGTCATTTTCTTCCGTTCTTGCTGCAAGAGTAGTTCTTCCTAGTATGATTGCACTTGTATGTATATCTATGTACTTGAATGCTGCCAACTAATAACTGTCCAAGATACACAAGCATAAACACAATTCAATAGAAATTCTTTACCTAATGCAACAAATCTGAAGTACAACAGGAGTTCTTTCACCTCGGCTAAGAGAATGATGCATCTGGAAGAATATACTAGAAGTTTCTTTGCTATAACTAAATGGATTTGAGAACTTCTCCCAAAACCAATCCCCACTGCGTCCAATGTGTACCACCCTGCATCAAATTCAGACATCCAACACAATTCAAAATGTGATTACATAATATTGCCCACTGTTGCAATACGAAACACAAGCAAAGTGAGACAAATTGAAAGTAGGATTAATGTGAAAGACCTGACAAAATACAGCAAACGGCTCCCTCAATGGTCCATCACATGACAGCTCACTGGTACTACCATCAATAAAGGTTCCATCAGCAAAGATTACCTGAACCACCAAAGACCTAAGTCAATTAGTTTTCGAAACAAGCTTTTCCATTTTTTAAGTGGCAATCAAGCAAGCTTTTCCATTTCACTAGATGAGATATGGTAGAAATAAAGACAGTACAACTGCAGAATCAAATAAGTGCCTAGTTGATCCTTGATCTAGTAGAAAAGAACATGCATGGTTCAATAACTTGAGACAATGATTGTTTAAACTCTAGCACTCATTTGCATGTTTAGGTGATTATATGAGTGAGTGTCTGATGGCATAATAAAATTTGTTCCTGAACTCCTTTCATATACAAGAGGAGGGTGAGACCACCCTGAATGCCTTTAGAACAGTAATCTTCATTATTTAACAAAGAAAGAAATCACAAGAAGATAGAACAAAATAGCATAAAGAAAGAAATGTTGCTAATAATAAGATCTGCCGATGCTGAACATGATAAGAAAGCATAATCCAAACAGAAAATCAAAAGGATAAAAAAGAGGATACATGAAAATGAATACAAGAAACCAGAAAGAAAAATGATTTCACAAATATGTCGTAAAACAGCACAACACAAATTGCCAAGGTGAAAGGAAAGAGATAGGAAACTAGAGGTCATTACTCTTGGCCCAAAATTATGATGACAGAGACAGGATAAATTTGATAAGTCATGATTACAATTCTTGCCATGATTTCAATCTAAATAGCACCTTCATCCATCACTGATCCAGACAAATATGACGCCACTCCTTAATAGTCCATTGAATAGTATATTTTTCTTTAGTTTCATACAAAGTACAATACTACAGTCTAAACATCATTGTGCAGGACATTGACTCTACTTCGCTATTTTAGTTGTGTCAGGACATAAAATGTAGTCATTGCTCATTAATCACACAGGAGACAAGGAAGCCTCAGATTTTAAAGAGGGACAGTCTCATTACAAAATATGGATGTACTTCTAAGATAAAGCAATAAAAGAATTTTTGCTACAGAGAAGTAGAACATTTAGCTATTTATTGAAGAAAGTGGTAGCAAAAGAAGTAATATAGCGCATAGGAAGGTCACAGTAACTTAATTAGTTAAGTGTCAAAAAAAGGTTACAGTTCCCTTAGTCCTCCCTGCAAGACAATGAAAGAAAAGTAGACTACTTCTGGTAGCAAAACTTAACCATTGTCTCACTTATTTCTTTTTCAGGTTAAAAAAGCATGACTATACCCACAAGCCCATATTGAAACATAATAGAGCACTATAAACCTATTCAAAAGTAAGATCTGCTCCAAAGTTTTACAACTATTATTAGACAAGACCAAGTTTGATCTGACATTGGCCTGATAGGATGAAGGAGGGCAAATAGTATTCCACATATATTTTGCATTGACCAATATGTGACAGAAAGTAGGTAAAACTCATTATAGCCATCATAATTTAATCATCTCAATATAAACCCTATTTACATCCCTACCAACCCAATAGGGGAAGTGGGGTGGCAACTTTATCTGATGTACCCGATATGCTAAAAAGATGGTTTATTTTGCAAAAT
Source organism: Dysphania ambrosioides (assembly GCA_026401315.1). Lineage (NCBI taxonomy): Eukaryota > Viridiplantae > Streptophyta > Magnoliopsida > Caryophyllales > Amaranthaceae > Dysphania > Dysphania ambrosioides. Next base: position 25,460,880 of record CM048666.1, read on the forward strand.
GCATAAAAAGCTATATTTTAGTAATAGCTGAAGAAATCTCCCCTGTTCAAATAATTTGAAAAGAAAGCACTGTCTCCAGAGCAAGACTTGTCATTCGTAGACAATGACTTCTCTTAAAAACATTGATGTGGATGTACCAAAAGTTTTTAATCTGATGTACCCGATATGCTAGAAAGATGGTTTATTTTGCAAAATGCATAAAAAGCTATATTTTAGTAATAGCTGAAGAAATCTCCCCTGTTCAAATAATTTGAAAAGAAAGCACTGTCTCCAGAGCAAGACTTGTCATTCATAGATAATGACTTCTCTTAAAAACATTGATGTGGATGTACCAAAAGTTTTTACCTGAAACCCTGGGCATTGCATAGACTGCGTAAATGTGAAGAAAGAGAGATACAAAGAGGGAGGAGGGAGAGAAGGAGAAGCCTTTATTCTGGGGCGGGGGAGAAGGGGGAAGAGATACACAGTCATACTTTAAGATGAAGCATTCACTAAGAACTAGAAAAACTAGACATTTACTACAGGAAAGAACTAAATCAAAATATAGAACCTGCATCTAATAGAGCAAGATACTTCAGGATCTGTGAGTTGTGAGAAATTCTCAAATCCCATCATGGAATGGCTTCTCTTTTAAGCAAGTTATACATCACACAAACTTTAAAAAAAACAGTATGGCTAACACACCTCTGATGCATATCCAGCAGTAGCTCCAGGCGCTGGTCTAGTGTAAGAACTAACAGGAGAGCTTCTTTGTACAGCCTCACAAAAAGCAATGAGAAATTCTCGATTCCCAAGCTCTACAGCCTGAAATAGTATGATTCATAATCAGTTCTCTATCTTCCGGGTTTAGAAGCAATGAGAGATTATGTCAATATGTCAACTATTATCTTAGAAAATTGAAGCCAATACAAATTCATATGGAGTAACAATTAAGCAGTTGTTGGTTGCAGCTCTAACCTCTAAGACATAATATTTAAGAAATGTACACACAGAAAAGGTTGCATTGAGAACCCCTCTTCTAAGATGAGAACTTCCTATGGTATCCACCACAAAAAAGAACCCCCTTCTACGATGAGAGCCACAAGTAGTTCAACTAGCTAGCTATCCAGATGTAAGCGACAAAAATAGTATCTCATAATACCACACACTGAGGCACATATTTTGAGACCAGAATCTCATGGACTGTTGAAATGACTAATAAAAAAAATCCAGACTAAATGTCAGTGAAGTTCACAGATTTCCAATTAGATTCCTCATCTTGTCAAAGCAAAGATACTAAAAAATGACAATATGAGAAAGAGAATTTTCCAGCATAAGTGAAACATCATAATAAAGCAACTTATAGAAGGAAAGCATAAAAAGCATCCATAATCTACCAAAACTGTTACAGAGCCAAACAATTGATATATCACAAGTTCAATTTGACCTGTACTGTGTCATTCCTTGGAACTCGAGGATGTGGCTGAACCTTGAACCCTTTCAAAGACATAACCTCAGCAATCAACAGTGAACCCTGTTCAAGAAAATAAGAGAATCATCGCAGGGATGAAGAAAATGAAAGAAGATAATTATAAGCTGTTTTTTAAAATCACTGCAGGGGATACCTTGATGGCTTCCCCAACCATCTGAGGTGAAAGGTACAATCCCTGAAAGAAAGTTCGCATAATATCCCCCGGGGTTGAGCCACAATCAATTCCAAGTCCTGGGGCAGACAAACGAGCTGCTGCTGCTTTCACCCATTTTTCTTTCCCAGCAACATAACCACCACATGGTGCAATTGTCCCTCCTGGATTTTTTATCAAACTTCCAGCAACCAAATCTGCACCCTGTCAACAACTAATGACTTAATGTTCCTTATTTAGATACACTACTATTACTTACAGAGTTTGCGACATACCACCATAGGGGGTTCAATTGAGTTCACAAATTCACCATAGCAGTTATCTACCATGACCAGACAGTTTGGGTTTTGCATCTGCAGGTAACAGGATGAACAAATAGTCAGAGCAATGGCACATAAAAATGTATCTTTCATATCAGAATCACACTGAAATTAAATCCACAAGATTGTAGTAGTTTAGATAAAATTCATACAGAAACTTTTTAGCAATATCCCAGTTTCCTTTTTGAGATTTATCTTTCAACACTATCAGCAACAGAGAAGTAAGTAGTTTAATAGTTAGTGTTTCTGGCATACCTTAATTATTTTTATGGCTCTACCTATCTCATTGACACTTAAACTGCAACGCCATGAATAACCACATGATCTTTGTATGAGTGCACACCTTGTTTGAGGAGTCAGTGCACCTGCCAATCCATCCCAGTCAAGTCCACCATCCTCAGTTAGCTGAAAAAGCATCTAGAGCATGAGTATTCTGCAACTAGCCACCAATGCTTTGCATCCCCACTTCCAATAAAAGAGAAAATTATGACAGCCAATATATAAAGTAAAGAAGGAAGAAAGGCAAGGGTAGTTACTGCAAGTTCTCTATATTTGACTCCAAAATCTTTCAGAGAACCAAGCCCATTACAGTCTCGCTTTCCAATGACTTCCTCCAATGTGTCATATGGAGCACCAACAACTGCCAGAAGCTGGAAAACTGGTAAGTCAAGATGACACACTCTTCCAGAAAAGAAATAGCTTAAACCTTGGGGAACAAGAAGTAAGGGTCTCTACTTTCCATAGCTAGTAGAACAAAAAATGCATTAATTTGAGAGTAGAAGTAAACCAGAAAAGGAACTAACCTCGTCGCCTGGCCTCAGCATAGCAAACAAGGCACAGGTGATAGCATGGGTGCCTGAGAAAAACTGATTGAAGGAATAATGAGAATAAGAACAGGGAAAAAGAACTATAGACTCCAGAGAGAAAAGGAGGAATAATTACATGCGAACGGACAATAGCAGATTCAGCACCAAAAATTTCAGCAAATGCTTGGTCTAAACCTTCTCGTCCTCCGGCTTCATCATGTCCATAACCAGTGCATCCAGCAAAAAACTATAGAAAGTGGATCAGAGAACTCTCTTAAGACCTTCAACAATTACTTTCTTATCAGAACGAGAAAATTACGTATTTATTACAGCTAAAAATCAAAAAGGCAGGACAATAAGAGAGATGTAGTTGGTCTAATGAAAAAAAAGTACAAATATTATTTCCTGTAAACATCATGTATGATTTATTTATTTTTGTTTCAGTATTTGTAGGCATACAGTAGTTTAAATAGAAATACTTAATCTCGACCTACATACTAATCCTAAATGTGGAACAATTGTAAGAAGAGTTCGTACTTCCGCCTTCACCTAGATCTTTTCTACCACATTGTGAAATCTAAGCAACTGTAGTTTTTAGTGATGACATTTAGAGGGCTAATAAGCAGACTTCAAAGCTCAAGTGCATATTCTGTAAGGTATACTTAATTTAATAACACAATGTCTAGACAACAAATTCCATAACATACTCTATTGCCTCCATAATCCGAAAAGTCAAAAACAAGCCTTTAAACACTAACATGTGTAACAGAATTTCATGTTATACTCACATGAGGTCCAACACGAGCATTCTGAAAGGCCTTTAGAACACGGGAAGTATTGTGTGCTACCAAATTGTCGATGTCCCTGAATTCTGAGTGTAGTGAAGCCACCGCATTATCAATCTGTATAATTGACATCAAAAGAGATCATTCATACCAGCAACAAAGTTCCACAAGGTCTTTAAAATTAAGCACATCCAAAAACATATATGAAATTTTTGAGTTATTCACATATAATAAAGCAGACTACAGAAATGAATTCAAAATCAAGGACCTTACAAAAAGGGTACATGGTCCTTTGGTTTAATAGGAAAGCAACTTTTGTGAGCCATAGATAAAGATCAACTAGGGATATCAAAGGACTTAATTACTTCATATCATCTAGAATCAATGTTCTATCATCTTTGCCCATGTATACATGTACCACATGAAAGCCATAAGTGATAGTAAGTATACATCCACAACTCAGCAAGTACACGATCCACCAAGACAGTAGCCAAGACTTAAAGGTATGCATGGGTTAACCATTTCTTCTTTCAGATATCTTTTTGTGTGCTTTAATCAAATCCAAGGAGTGGATTGAGTACTTATGAACAGATGAGGCTGAGCATAAAAGTTTGATATCTCCTAACTTTTAATTTATGATTGAATTGTAAAGAGATTATGAAAACAAACACCCACACATGAATAGCCACTCTTAACAAGATCCACCCGGGGCACCAACTACTAATGCTAAAACATGGAGTAGAAAATCAGCTATGTCCTGCTGATTGTTACATCCAATGAATGAATGAAAGAACATTTATATCTACCATACTTTCTCATTCCCTAGGGTCATAAGTTTCCAACGCCTCACTAACAAAACTTCATTTTTTTCATACCATCATCATACTTGATACTTGTAAAATTTGTAACATATAATAATGACAAAAATGCAGTAAATTTTAACCAAATAATACAAATTAACACTACTCCTTGAGCCACTTCAATTACTATGAACAAGACACACACAAAATTTTAAAAAATCCAATAAAACTTCATCTTTCTTCTATTCGAAGCTTCATCAAAAGTACAGAAATTTCCCATGCAATACCAATATATGTTAAATTCATTAACAACCCAGAAAAGAATGAATATATTAAAATGGAAACACAAATCCAGAAGCAAAAAAAAAAAAAAAATTAAGCGGAGAATTCTAAGGCATACCTCGGGAACAAAGGGGCTGTCAAGATGAAAACGAGGAGAAATGGGAGAGGAGAGAGATAAGTTTGATGGATTTGAAGCTATAGCTTTGATGGGTTTGCAGAATTTCAGTGGATAAGCAAATAGCGCACTGGACATGGCCATCATTATCATGTTGCCACAGAGGATGGTTCTCTGTTCTCCGGTCGTACAGACCAAAGTGAGGACAGCTAAAGGATGTGATAAACCTCTGTGGAGTGCAGAGTATATCCTTCAGTCTTAGGTTTTGGGATCATTCACATGTCCTCAGAAAAGCACTCCCTACCCCATTTCAAATTAAGTGCATTCGATGTATAGATCATTATTATCTTTAGTGATTAATTAGTAATTATCAAAAGTAGATATTTTATAAATAAACGTTATGGTTAATCCAAAAATATTTTACAGAGTAGTTAATAGCAATTTTCTAGTATTTAGTAAGAAATTCAAGTTAAAATTAATACATGATTAGCGTCAAATTTCAAGCGATCTACTTATTTAGGAATCGAGGAAGTAGGAAATCTGTATGATTTTACTAGTTTAGGAGGAAATTAATTGGAATTCATTTATAATTTGAACCTTTTTAACGACTAATAGGTTGTAATTCGGATAATAGATTGGTTGTTACTTTGAATATCATTGGTGCGCACTTAAAGGGTTATTATAGGGGAATATTATTGTCAGTAGTGGCATTTGATTAGAACATTGAAATTATCCCTTACTACGATGTATACTTTTTAGTTGCGAAAATGTTCAACGCACCACTCTGATAAGGAATATTTTTACTTTCATATTTAAAACTAGGTAAATACCGTTCGATGTACAGTTTGATAATAAATTATTTTTGTCCAACATTTCAATTATAAGAATATTTTTATTTGTTGGTGAAAAACTATATGTTTTATAGAAATAAGGTAGAAAATTTAATTGGAATAATACTTTTTTATCATATTAAATAATAAAATTATTATAGAAAATGTAGAGATGAAATAAAAATATAGTTTTATATTCACTCATTTTTTTATTTATAACAATTTTTAATCTAATATTAATGTAAAGGAGAGAAAAAAAGAGATAACATCATCATTAAAAAAAAGGCGAGAAATTTTTTAATATTAGTTTGACATGTAATAAGTATAACATCAATAAGGGTTTCGCTTTAGTAATAATTATGGATGTTGATATTCTAAAAGCTACACTATGTTTAAGTTCCTACATAATACCATTTTGATTCATATTCTAAAAATAGAGTAACATGCCAATGTAGTTTTATTTTCCAAGGCTAATGTCACAATGCCACAGTGTCAAGCTCTCTGTTTTCTTAACTTTTTTTTTGGTGGGTATATTATGTTCACGCTTCTTTCTTGCTATATTGTGTGGTAAGGAGAAAGGATATATAAGAAAAAAAATCCAAGCATAAAATAGTTTTCAGTGTACTAAATATTTACATTAGTGAGCAAGGGCCAAGAATTCAGCAAAACTGTGTAGTTGAGATTCCTAAGGAGTCAGAAGATGTCAAAAGCTACCCAATTCATTCCCATCTGCTACCATTGCAGACTACACCGTCAACACTAAATCTATTTCCTGAAAAAATACAAAGAATGTGGAGCAACTTTAACATGGGCTTGCACTATCATCAACACCATAGTTGCTCTTACCCGTCAGAAATAGCACCAAACAAACTAGCACATCGACTGCTTTCACGATGTGAACATTGCAAAATCTACGACTATATGGAAACAAGAATAGCCTTCTTGAGTTCATAATCAAAAACCACTACTAGAACCTGATGATATTGACCAGTAGTGAAATTATATAATTCCTTGAGGAGGTCCACTTCCCAAACGAGACCTGCCTCTACCTTTTCGTGCACTTTGAATGCCAGTGATCACAGCGGTTCCTAGAGCACCCAAAGCACTGGGTCCCATGAGCTTTAGCCGAAGATTGTTGAACAAGTACAACAACCGATCTGGGTCTCCTCCATTAACTTCTTGTATCTGTTTCACCTGTTCACGAGATACTACAGCAAAAAGCTGCAAGGGAGCGCTCTTATGCTTTGTACATTTTGTCCCTTGACCGACTAAACTGCATTCATCACAGAATTTACTACTTAAGTCCTCAAAAGAAATTCTCAAAAGCCCAAGTGAGCTCCCATTATCAGTCAAAGGATCAAATATAAACAAGAACCTTCCAACTTCTAAGTCAGGCCTCCTAAAAAGATCAAGAAGGGTATCATAGCTAGTTCCAAGGCTTTTTTGCCCACATTTCCTTGCATACAAGTGTAGATTCCGTGTGCTTCGATAAATGCGGCCAGCTTCTCTTAAGCCACTTAAAAATGCACCATGCATTGTAGCTGGGTACTTCCGAGTTGTGGCTTCACCAGCAAAGAACAATCGGTTTTGAACACTTTCAGATAAGATATCATAGTCAATACCAGTTGAGCCTACCTGGACGTGAGAATATGAGCCATAGGAAAGAGGATCATTGCCCCACCTTGTGCAAATTGTCTGAATGGGATCAGGCACATGAATACCTTTTAAATTGTATATACCTATTGAAGCCGCCAACAAAATTATAAGCCTGTTAATGAGAATGGAAAAGGACTGAATAAAAATGTCATGTATAAGGGATAAAAAAAAAAGTGTCAATTTGTCCAAAACAGACTCTTATCCGTTCCAATTTGCACAAAATCACCCCTTCTTTCAAAGTTTCAGTCGAACAACCCACACGTTCTATAGGTAGATAATCTAACAACCATCTTCAAATTTTTAAAATTTTATCAAAAAGACTCAGCAACACCAATATCAACAATCACACAGTGCCGTTTACCAAAAAACAAACAAACAATTACACAATGCCTCTATAGAGATCAAGCCAGTCAGCAGTAGAGTGAAGTTGGGGCTTCAAACATATGTTGCCTGACCACTATGTGCTATTTTTTCTGTTGCAAGTTACTTGCCCCATTGCTTTTTGGAAAAAAATTTACTGAGGAGAAAAGCCAAAAAGGTTGAGAAAAAGAAGTAGGTGTAAGAGTTTGAATCCATGTTTTAAAGAGAAAGATTACCATAAAAGAAGACAGGGGAAGTAATTTGATACAAAGCAAATATTTTATAGAATTCATACTCTGTTTTGTATTAATGGTTACACTTTCCTTTTTTCACTGTTTCATAGAAAAGATTACACTTCACTTTTTCTATTCAGATTAAGTGCCCCACATTAATGATTATTCTCTCTTAACTTTTCCTCACTCACCTTATTTTATTATTCTTTCATAACTATATTTCACTATTATACAATAATTTATCATTCTTTTCTTAGAATATTCTACTCTTTTCACTTCTCCCTCATACTTTCCCAATTATTACCTTGGTTTTTATCAAAATCAAAGTATAAACATTTAAGTGAAACACAAAAAGTAGTAAATAGAATAAATAGTTAGTAAAGTAAAAATATGAAAACAAGGGATAAATTTAACCTTTAGACCTTCTAAACGTTACACCTACTTTAATAGATTCAAAATGAAGAACACAGTTATGCTAAACAAAATTTAACAATTAAAGACAACCAAAGGGGGTTCTCAATTTTGTTTTGTAATGGTGTGATTCAAGCATTCAGCAGCTAACAACATATATGTTGTGCTTGATGCACCTACACTACATTCATATACAATACTCAATTAACAATTAAGAACATGGACATACTACAAACTTCCAAAAATTAAAGATATACAAAAGGGTGATTTCCCACATGAATGTTATTATGTTGTTATTCAAGCATTCAGCAGCTAATACACATTATGTTGTCCTTAATGCTCTCACACTACATTCACATATGACCCTCAATGATTCCCATAACAACCTTTAACACGCAAGTGCAATGCAATGGATAAAATGATTATCAAGCAGCCTTGAAATGCTTACAATCTTTTGGAATTCAGACAACACAATTATACATTCATGCAAATAGCATCTCAAACAAAAGATCAAGGTTGATCACAATTCTTTAGTAAAATACTGATCCAGATTGAAAAACTAGCAACCATGGATGGTCATTGTGATACAAAATAAAACAAGGGTGCATCAATCAGAACTGATTAATAAAAAATATGCAAAAATTCTGCAGGACGTGCCACAAACTATGAGTACCTTCAGCAAAATTTTCAATACGAAACATAATGCACATAGTAAATTGAAACTGCAGATATACCTCTGAGCAGATTCAGAACTCGATGCAGCAGAATGGATGGTTCAGTGCATTCAAAATCCTGGGCAGCTTCTCCAGCAACCAAGGCTACGAGTACTGCACCACCAGAAACAGTATGGTAACTGTAGAATAGAAAATATTCCCCTCGGTCATGGGTACTATTTCTAAGACAACCAAATGTGTCCAGATCCTCTCCCCAGAACACATGAGGAAAGATCATCGCGACTTTGTTAAGCAACCCAAAACCCAGCCGACTAATAGCCTCGAGCTTGTTTTGAGGCAACTCAGGTTCAAATATGATTGTCTTTTGCTTAAGCACCCCAAGAGGCACAGTACACAAGGCAATATCTGCTTGAAAGACTTGGTCACCAGCTATTACCTCAACACCGTCATTACCATATCTAATAGTTTGAACAGTTTTCCCATACAAAATAGGAACTCCTTCACACAAGGACTTTATCAACCTCCAATTCCCTCCAGCAAGAAAACAATGATCACCCCCCATCTCATAGGGATCATCCTGATCCCAGTATGCAGCCGAGAGCTCTGATAAACATCCAGCATTTGCATATTCCAAGTTTGCATAATGCCAATCAAGGAGTTGACATTCATCATTACTTTTGGCTACTGAATAAAGCTCTCGAAGGGTTTCCAACACAGAACCCAGGGAAATATCATTTGCAAATCCACCCATGATTTTTCTCAGTTCAGTTACTTTATCCAGCAAGCGATTAAAAGTAAACTCAACATCGATATCTATGTTTTGATCAACTAGGGCTCCATCTGGCTTGTACAAAGGACATTTATCTCTCACCTTATGCAATGGTATTGATAGTTGCCTAGCCAAAACCCCCAAAGGATTAGCATGGATGCCGGTTATAACACTTCCACCTAACTCAACTGCAGCAGATTGACCTTTTTTACCCATCTTTTGAGTATACACTCTTCCCCCAGGACGGTTTCTACCCTCAAGAACAATGACCTTAAAACCAAACGACAACAACTGCCTTGCTGCAGCAAGACCAGCAAGTCCTGCCCCAATTATAACAACCGACCCCTCACATGCCTCCTCTGGAATCTGAGAAGTAAAAGCTGGCGAAACACCAAAATTAATGTACCCATTATACAACAAAAAATCATAAGCAGATGATATCAAATGCTCAAACTCATTACTAACAGTCTCCCTTATCTGCCCCTTAGACAACCACACTCGAACGTTACTCCTCCACCTCGCAAGAATATGGTTCCTTACAACAATGTAGTCATTCTGTTCTTTCCCACCCAAGTCCCCAACAACACCCGCCCTAATCTCCTCATCAAGCAATGCATCAATAGGGAAACCAAGCGACAACGCAATCATTGCCTCGGTTTCAGTCTCCTTCTCCAAATCCTCCCGGGTACGATTCCTTTTCTTTAGTGGACCACCTAAATGCTCTTCTATGAACTCATCCATTAACTTCTCATTATAATTTTTTGTACCCACTTTCCTCAATGATCGTTTCCGAACCGACCCATCCGGAACCGGGGTCTCCATAATCAACCCTACAATCAAAACCCAGATATATTTCCAAGTATTCAAGCTAAAATTCACTACTTCACAACACTAAGAGTCCCATCAATCACACTGATGTTCATTTCAAAATAAACCCATTATTCCTATCTACACTATGACCAGTAAGAGTAAAGCTACATTAGGAAAAAAAAAAACTTGAAACGCAGTTCTTTGCTAAAAAAAGGCAAAATCAGCATTAAATGAAGAAGGAAGACATGGGAATACCTTGAAAAATTGAAGTATCGGAAATATTGGAATGATGATGAATCAACAAATTAGGGTTTGAGTTGAATCGAAGTGGGATTGAATTGGAAGTTCGGAACTTTGGGTGAAGCGGTTGGAAAATTTTAGGGGAATTTTTAAAATTAGGGTTCTTGCGGATTTGGGGATGAGCTGATGATGTAACTGGCGCCTCGAAGTGTGTGAAAAGTGGGGAGTAATAAGTTTTTAGAATTTTTTGGTTGGAGGGAACAGAGAATAGTGAACGGTTGAAGTGGGTCCTAATTTGATTTATTCATTTAATTGGATCGCACCAACATTGGATATTTGGACTGTCTACCGATGCTAGTCCCATTTTATTGGGTTCGCATTAGGCTCTTTGGTTGTAATTTTTATATTCCATCCAGTCTCCATTTATTTATTATATGTTTTTTTTTTAAATTTTATTTTGTAAATTTTGATAACTTTTAATTATATTATCATTTTTTTAAGTAATATTTTATTTAATGCATTGATATATATATATATATTATAAAATATTAAGTTTTTATAATTCTTTATTTTATGAATTTAGAGAATAAAATTGTTTTAAGTTGTGTATTAAAGATCACAAAAACTCAAATGTAACAACTAAAAAACCTTCTTGTGTGAAGGAGTTATATGGTGCATAAAAGGAAGTGCACTCAAAAATTATGTGTATATTAGTGTTCTTGTATTTGGTTGAGTGAGGTTTGGGGCAAAGAAAGAAACATTAGACATAATAGAATTGAGTTGGTTTTGTAATTGCCCCTCAGCAAACCATTACTCTCCATTGATTTATCCATGAGCAAAGGGTTTCTTCTCCACTATTGTCAATGCTCTTAGTACAAGCTACCAAAACTAAGCAACTTGTATATAAATAAGCTTATATTATTTGTACAAATTCAACCATCCAAACCAAAGTTGTTAGAATCGGTATTTTACATTGAATCAATAAACTAGGGTGTTTAGAATGGAACCATAAGACTGAAATTGCTACTTATAATCAGTTGCTATTGAAGTTTAGAGTACTATAAGGTCATCAAGAATACTATACATCAAGCTATTATAAAGTGTACATAAAATTTATTTAGATGTTTTGGAATTAGAAAACTTAGAAGTGCTGATAATTGAATTTTTCTTAAACATTTACACTTTTTATGAAACTAATTGGTAAAAAAGAAGAAGGAATGATTTTATTACTTATGTAAGTTATTATAATAGGATCAAATTGTTGGAGTTATATGGATATACTCCTAAGTATTGCTTCAAAAGAGTAATGCTCATAGCTTATATTTTGAGTTGAGGGAGCGAGTTTAGTTCACTTTATCAAGGTGAGTTCCATGTGCTATTGTTGAACATGTAGTATGGGCTAGAAATAGGAAACCCCTCGTGCGCACACCGCCTGGTCCGGTTCGTGTTTGTGACACGTGTGTGGGTGTGGGTGGATTTTATACATGATTCTAATTTTTGGTCGAAATCTTTTACACGTTACTAACGGCCACAATAACTTTGCCGATATTATAACCGTTGTTGCATTTGACATTTCCTTAATTCACTCAATTGATTATGGCAACGTTATATTTTTAAGCCTTAAATTGCGGTCTGACTTTCCTCCTTCTCAAACCTAAATACTCTACATATCTACCTTCATGTCTCACTTTTAAAGCAGTCAGAAAAACCGTCACAATTGAGTTTTTTGTATTTTCCTCGCAAACCTATTCACAAACACTTCGGGCATTGTATTAGTGCAGTTCTCAATTCACCCTTACGGAGTACACAGTTCGAGTGAAGTCGCGTAACCCTGGGGGTCGATTGCCAAGAGGCCGTGTTTACGAGTGCGGGGCAAATTCGACTTTAGGGCAGTGATATCTTTCACGCCACGACATTCTCTTCTCGGTTTCCAATTAAGCTTTTCTTTATTATCAGTCTTATTCCAACACAAATCACATTCAATCGATGAGTTTTTTAGTCTTCACTTGTAGCTCCATGGCTTGATCATCGTTGATTTTCAGAAACAAAGAGCTAATAATATCAAGCCCCTGAAAATGAAAACAAGTAAAAGTTGAAGAGGAGTAACGAAGTAAAGGAAACACAAATAAGGTGAAGAAAGACATACCAGAATATTAATGCCTCCATGGTTTTCTTCTTCCACATCTGCTTACCCAAGAGGGGTGTATTGAGTTACAGAGATAGGATCTGTGGGGGTTAGTAAACGGTCTTAAACACGGAACATTTGGAATAAGACACAATAAAGTTATTATATTTCGTGTGTATACGATTTTGTGTTCAAGTATTGAATTATTTTTTGGTTTTTTGGCGTGTCTCACATGGTAATCCAGACTCAGGCCAAAACTCAATTGAGGGAGCTCTCTCAACAAATGATGGTACATTACCAACTGGTCTAAGCACTTGTTGTACTGCAACTTCACATGAGAGTAAAGCAAAGACCTTCCACTCAAAAATACTACTCCGTAGTAGAGTAGTAGTTGTCACAACCCAAAATATTCTTCCTATGCAATTCAGAGGCTAGCACTAACACGTAAACATACAAGAAAAAGCATTCCACTCCTAATTTTGGGATTGAATAAGTATCTAATTTAACACTCAACATGTAACGAAATTCACATCATTCTTAATCTTGTACAGTTAATAATCATCAATTCATCAAATAATACATGATCCCAATATATTAAATTACATAAAATAATGTTTAACACAAAATCAAAAGATTAACTATAGTATGTCTAGGGATGACAATTCAATCCGAATTCGAACCGAGTTCGATCCGATCCGAAAGAAAAAGTCTGATCCAATCCCGTTTAAAAAAAACTCTGACTCTGAATCCAATAAAAAAATTTTGATTTCGAATAGGAGATAGGTCGGATTCGGATATTATATTACACGAAGTCCAATAGTCCCATCCGAATGACTAGTATCAAGGCTAGTATTAAAAAAAAACCCAAATATAATAACCCAAAAAAAATAGTTAAATAAAAAAACCATGGTATTTGCTTGTATTGTATAATTTTTTTTTAATTTACTTTATATATTATAAATGAATTATAGTATTAGTAATGAAATTATAAAAAAAAAAATTGGTATGAAATTATTAAATTTTGGATTGTATTCGAAGGTCTGACGGATCGGATTCGGATTTTGTTGGATCCGATCTGACTCCGATCCATTGTCATTCCTAAATATGTCTTATAGTTTTCAATAACATTCTAGTCAATGAATTTTTTTTTTTTTTTTTGTTTTTTTTTTACAAAACGAAAGGAGATTACAGTTTTAAAAAGGTCAAAATGTACAAATATATGTCAAAATAAGATGACCATATTTTTTTTTAAAAAAAAGAAGTAATTATAACAAAGTATAACTACTATATTTAAAAGGGTCACTATCTAAGAAAATGGTCACTATATGACCTATATGGCTATATACGATTTGAACCTACATCTTCTATATAATGTAAGTACAAAGTGCTTGACGAATTGAGCAAATAGATTTATATACAAAACATCAAGGTTTACCTTTTAGAATTTTTGTAAAGGGGGTAAGTTTAATGAAAATGACATCTGCTATTTCATGACAAAATAAGAAAACTAGGATCCCAGTACTTGAGATCTCATCCCAAACAAGTAGATGCAGTAACATAATTAGCATGGAACAGATGCCCTCTTCATTTACTCGTTGTTAAAGAATTTATTTTACATTGTTTACTAGTGAGTGTACCATATGTATTTAACATTTACTTTTCCCATTGGTATCAACATCAAACAAGTTTTAGCATATAGTGGCCACTATTTTAGAAGAAGAATTGACTTCAAATGAAAAATAGAAGCCATAAATCTTATCATCTACATAGGGGTTCTCACACTTTAGTACAATAGTACTAGTAAGTGTCTCACAAAAACATAGCAATAGAACTCAAGCATAGTAATAAAATAAAAAAAATAAAAAAAAAAAAAAAACTCCCAAGGTAGCAACGAATTGAAGAACCAATACCATGATCCACTAAATGTAAGAATTCAATTCCCACTCAAAGGATTGGCAAGAACACACTAAACACACCTAGAGTTGCACGGATCTCAAAGCAAACTTAAATTTTAAATATCTTCAATTGTGTACTTGCAAAAATTATAAAAAGTTGATATTTGAAAAATATACATTGAGATGAATCTTTTAAGACTGCATATGATTATGTTTTATTTTTCCTTATAAATTAGAAAGAATTTATGGTCAAAATTTGTCTCTAAAATCTATAGATTCCAAATGAAAAGAACAAAAAAGAAACGGATGGAGTACTTATAGAGGACTAAACTCTTAAAAGTCTTAGATCGGTCCTTGCCAAGGATATTATTACGGCAGATACAATTGTGACCTAGTACATTCTACACAATTGGCTCCAAGTTCAACATAAGAAAACCAATACCATAAAAAAGGAAAGAAACTAAAATTACTAACAGTATAATAGTTTTAAGCATAGATTGACAAGAAAACTTACATTTGTTTCCCATTCCATGAGAATGTAGCACTTCCATGACGATGCCAACACTTTCCAATATTTTAGTTACAGTGACTGTACTTTATATCATAGTACCCTATTTTAATACACATAGTAACTTAGTGACCATAATTGAACAATACTACATAGTGATTAGTGACCCTAATTCCTATATAGTGACCATAAGCTTACTATGTATTTTATAGAATTTTATGAAATAAGTTTCTGTAAAAGAAGTCCTAATAAGTGTAGTAATTACTTATGTTTTTTTTTATTTTTTTTATCTATCTTTTGTTTCTTATTGACAACTTTGAGTACAAGTATAAAGTTAATTATTTGATATGAGTTTTTAAGACTGCGCACGAAGTATGAAATATTAGAATTTAGCAAACAGTTTCAATTGCATTTAATAAAATCTCTTTAACATGTGTGAGAATAATAAAATTACTAAATACGTAAAAATAAGTTTTAATCGATAAAACTAAATAAGGTTTAATCAGACAAGCCAACGATAAGGATAGAAAATAAGTATGATGAATATTAAATTTTTGTTTGAGGGATCATGAATATTAAAAAAAATATTCTTACAATATGGACATTGTAGCGTACTAGCGTGCCATTCCAATGCAATCCAGCAATGGCAAGTCAACGATGGGCAGGCCAAGGAGGCGTAGAATTTCAGTATTTGGTGCTAATGGAGCCTTATACTTTACTTTTTTCCCGTGTTTTAAAGTATTTAGAAACTTAGTTAGCATAGCATATAATCTCAGCATATGGATCTTACACCCGGGTGCGCGATCGTGCACCCTGTGTAAAACGCAGCCCAATATAACACAAAACGCAAGTGTTTAGATCACTTCTTACACGTCAAATAATGCACTGACCATTACCCCAACCCAGTGACCATTTGCAGTAATACAAAATTAACAATGCCAAAAGTAACATTGTAAAATCTCACATATTGAAGTAAATCTTGAAAAGATCTCTGTATTGATGTCGGTCGTAATCATTTCGATATTAAACAAACAAAAAAAAAAACTCATGCATCATCATTACAAAAAAATGCTCTTTCCCAATGCAATATCTTAAATTTTTATACTGATATGTGATGTTCATTCAAACAATACCTAATGTTCATTCGTTTAAACTACTATATTCATTCGTTTACACTAGTACGTTCATTAGCCTAGCGTGTACAATATTAAAATATATCACAATAGTTAAATACTTTTGCAATCATTAAATATATTACAATAGGTACTAATATGTAACAATCATTGAAATATTAAATTAAAGGAATCCCAATACATAATCATTACAAATTAATGATCCATCCCAATGCATTCTTTTTGAACTCTCTCAAGTAAAATAAATATTCATTGGATAATACTAAAAGTTCATTTTTATTCTACTAAATATTCAGTATCTCATTATAAATTTTCATTGTAAAAACTTTCTATAGAATTACTTAAATAATGTTACTAGATGTTCATTGTAATGTAAGTAAATGTTCATTGTCTTCATTCTAAATGTTCATTCATTTCATTACAATATTAAATACTTTTATAATATTAAATATTACAATTACGTAACAATCATTGAGTAATAAATATAAATGATTTAGTAAATAGTCAGGGAAATGAATGAAATGTTCAGTGGAATTATGTAAATGGTCATTTGGAAATGGGGAAATTTTTAGTGGAATAAGGTACATGATATAGTGAGATTTAGTAAATGGTCATTGAGATTTAATGGATGTTCAGTGAAAAGAGGGAAATGTTCAGTGAAATTATGCGAATGTTCAGTGAAATGAATGAATTGTTCAGTGGAATTATGTGAATGGTCAGTGAAAATGGACAAATGTTCAGTGGAATAAGCATAAATAAAATCACTTCCAATTATTCGAAATATGAACAGGGAATGAGTTGGCTATGCTTTTACTTTTAAAGATCAGAAATAAAATACAAAATTAACAATGCCAAAAGTAACATTGTAAAATCTCACATATTGAAGTAAATCTTGAAAAGATCTCTGTAAAAAAGCCCATGCATCATCATTACATAAAAAATGCTCCTTCCCAATGCAATCTTTTAGATTTTTGTAATGATATGTAATGTTCATTCAAACAAAACCGTAAATGTTCATTCGTTTACACTAGTACGTTCATTAGCCTACCGTGTACAATATTAAAATATATCATAATAGTTAAATACTTTTACAATCATTAAATATATTACAATAGGTACTGATACGTAACAATCATTGAAATATTAAATTAAAGGAATCCTAATACATAATCATTACAAATTAATGCTCCATCCCAATGCATCTTTTTGAACTCTTTCTCTCAAGTAAAACAAATGTTCACTAGATAATAATAAATGTTCATTTCTGTTCAACTAAATGTTCATTGTAAAAACTTTCAATGAATTCTTTTTGAACTAATTCACCCAAGTATAGAAATGTTTATTGGATAATACACACATGTTCATTGTGTAACACTAAATGTTCAGTGGATGACTACATAATGTTCATTCGTGTATTGTGTCATTTTCCATGCATTAATTCTGGCCTCTTTTGTCATGATTCACGATGCTAAAAAATCAGACTGTCCCATGCGCTACAGTGACTTCTGCAAAAAAATCTTTTCTTTTTCACATTTACCAAGTACAACTTTTGCATTTCCAACTCAATTCTAATGCTGACATGTCTCCCACCTCATGCCGATGTATATCCCACTGCACGCTCACTCTGCGTTTTGAGCTATTTTGTCTTGCGTTTTAAACATGGTGCACGATGCGCATCGTGCACCCGAGTGCAGGATCCTTTTTGCGACATAATCTACCCATCAACGCTATATGTGCCTAACCTTTAAGTTGTTTTCTTTGTACGTTCTTCTGCCAATTTTTTTTTTTTTTTTTTTTTTTATCATGCATAGCTTTCCATGTCAAAAAGTTTGACAGGTACAAGTTCACATACAGTTCTCATTGTTAGGAAGTCAAGCATATGCATGAATGTCAACAAAGAAATCAAAAAAGGCCTAACATACAATGTGACAAAGAAACCAAAAGGGTCCTGAGCAAATGGCCAATAGTTATCCTTACAACAAGCAAATCGATCATTTGACTAGTTGGTTGGTCGGCTTAGTTTACGATATATATTTGACCCCAGCCACATTCACATATATCGTCAACTGTCAACTCTGTCAGTAAGCTTTTACTCCATGGTACGGAGTAGCTTTCAAATTCGGGAACTTTGTTTTGTTCAAGTAATTTTCAGATTTTGGATACAATTAGTTTTGTTAGGTGTGATCCAAATTGCCCTCATTGTTTACTACGCGAGATTAGCACTAGTGACGTAAAAGGGCCAATTGGGTTTTTTTTGGCAATTGAAAATAATGAAACAAAGAGACAGGCGCTATCCCTTACTCGGGTAGCCAAAAATGGGTTGAATCATAGCCCTACCCAAAAAGACTTCAGAAAATAGATCAGGAAGAAAAATCCCGGACTTCTATGGACCAAACTAAATATCTATTTAGCTAAAATCCCAAAGTTGAATCCTCTACATAGTTAGAACTCCACTTTGAGTTGAATCTGACCAAAAAGGCAAAAACTTGCAAAAACTGGGTGCAGATTCAACAAAAAGGTGGCACTATATTAACAGACTCTCTTGCTTGCTATAGAACAACCAAGAACAGACTCAAGGGGGTTCATTGTATGTACCTATTTAAGAGTAAGCCATGAATGTCTCAAGCGTCAACTGCTTCCTGATCATTTTTCTGATTTTCATCCTGAATTCAACGCAAGCACGTTCCAAATCATCGACTAAAGCGACACCAGTACATGCAGAGACCAGAACATGCTTCACTCGCAGAAGCCCTTGCTTTCTCAAGCGGATAACCTGCCCAAGACAATGTCCAACATCACACCCAAAAGATCCTAAAGCTAAAGTTTGTTATATAGACTGCTACTCACCAATATGCAAGGCTGAATGCAGAAGTGAGTACATTTTTTTTTCCGCACATTTTATTTTTCACATAATATTCATTTTCTTGACTAACATTATCTTATACGAAGTACTAGGCAAAGTATTTTGTTAGAAGGTCTTACAATAACTTAATATGATGAAAGAGTTTCTATATAAGGGTGACTGCATCACAATAACTTGCTCCTTTCACTAAGTTTTTGAAACAGCACAAATCCTAGAATCCTCTAGGTATTCGGGAGGAAGCTATATAATGAAAATGTGAAAGGGTTTGATTATAAAAAAAATCTAAAGCAAGGCTCTGACAGCCATAAGATATGTTCTAGCAACGAAGATCTAGTTGAATATGTATACAAGGAAAAATATCAAACATCTCGTTGGGCTAAAACCAAGATAATGAAATTAAGTTTCTATCATCCGATACTGCTCTCATAATATGTCACAGTTAAAAGAACAGTACATTGCTACTTGCTAAATACTCTGTAACATAAGTTTCAGAATTACTCACAAAAAATGTTGTGGCAATCATAGATCGCAAACCAAATTGCAGTGGACGAGGAGCAGCGTGCTTGGACCCTCGCTTCATTGGTGGAGATGGAATAGTTTTCTACTTCCATGGCAAGAGCAATGAGCACTTCAGTTTAGTATCAGATCCCAAGCTCCAAATAAACGCCCGCTTTATAGGACTCCGACCTTCTGGGAGAAAACGAGATTACACATGGATACAAGCCTTAGGGGTCTTGCTCGATTCTCACACTCTATCTCTTGAGGCCACGCCAGCTGCAGTATGGGATGAAGAAGTTGAGCACTTGAAGTTTTCCTATGACAGACAGGAGCTTGCTGTCCCCAAAGGATACTCATCAAGCTGGACATCAGCAAATGGAGACCTGAAAATAGAGAGAACCGAAAGCAAAAACAGTGTCATTGTGACTCTACAGGATATCGCTGAGATATCTGTCAATGTGGTGCCAGTTACAAAGGAAGACGACAGGATACATAATTATCAAATACCTCCAGATGACTGTTTTGCTCACTTAGAAGTGCAATTCCGATTCTTCGGACTTTCACCGAAAGTTGAAGGTGTGCTCGGAAGGACTTACCAGCCAGATTTTAAAAACCCAGCAAAGCCAGGTGTTGCAATGCCTGTAGTAGGCGGAGAAGACAGATATAGAACCTCAACACTCTTATCAGCAGACTGTAAATCCTGCCTCTTCTCTCCAGTTGGAGTGCAACGACAGGATCTCACAATTATGCAAGACTTGGGCAGTTTAGACTGCAGGGGCAGCACAAGCATGGGACAAGGCATAATGTGCAGGAAATGAGAACTTATTGTCATGAAGCCTTTTCTTTCTCTTCCTTGTTCCTCTTTCATCTCTTTCATAATTGTTTTCTTCCTCTTTCATCTCTTTCATAATTGTTTTTTATCTTAAATAAGTAAAATGAGAAAGATATGCCTGCTATATCTTAGTATTAGCAACTAATTAAGCATAGATATGCTCTTGTATTTGATATAAACCAAAGAAATGAGACAAAAGCCAAAAAAATGGGAAACCAATACACGATATCATACACTGCTGATAATTGCAGACTATGTACTATATCTTCTGCAGTGTTAAACAGATGGTCTGAATCCAGTAACATATATCAATATCCATAAGAAGTACGATACAAAATGGGAAGCAAAATCCAAATAAATAAGAATAAAAAGAAAACAATAGGCTTCCTATAGCAATCTTGGGGACAGTATTGGATGGGCTTCATTATATTCTTTCTTCACTATATTACAAATCAGAATACGCAAAAATGAAGCCAACAAAGAAAACTTAACCTTCTTATATGTCTGGATAGAGCACTTAGACATCTTTGATCAGAGCATCACACGAAGCCCTTCCTCTCATCTTCCACGGGGATTTACTAATTGAGAAAACACGGCGCTTGTTGTAGCATCCTCCGCATCATCATCAGTACCAGAGTTAGCTCCATTTATCATGCTAACACTATTGTCAAACTGCTCTAGTGTGGTCATTGGTAAACCTTGAATATGATTTGTACTGTTGTCTTCAGGTTCAGCAAGAGCAGAAGACATCTCCTCTAGCTGAAGAGCATATTCAAGATTCCATAGGACATCTCCCATTGATGGCCTATCAGCCCCATGCTCTGCCAAGCACTTCTCTGCAGTCTCTCCAAATTTCTTCAACGAAGCAGGATTTACCTTCCCAACAAGGTTTGGGTCCATAATTTGATCAAGCATGCCCTTCTTTTGCCAGGTCATTGCCCATTCTGCAATGTTTACTTGTTCTCTTGGAAGCACAGGGTTTAAAGCTGGTCTTGTGCAGAGAACTTCCATTAACACTACTCCAAATGAATACACATCTGACTTTTCAGTCAATTGTTGCCTTCTAAAGTACTCAGGATCAAGGTATCCAAAACTTCCCTTGACAGCCGTGCTAACATGGGTCTGATCAAGAGAAGGTCCGGTTTTTGAGAGGCCAAAATCAGCTACCTTAGCCACAAAATTCTCATCCAAGAGGATATTTGTTGTCTTGACATCTCGGTGTATGATGCTCTGAGTAGCACCAGTGTGGAGATAGTGCAATCCCCTCGCAGCCCCAATGCATATTTCAAGCCGTTGTTTCCAAGAGAGAGGTGGAAGATCTGCACCATAAAGATGGCTCCTGAGGGGTCCATTGGCCATGTATTCATAGACCAATATCATCTCAGACCGCTCATCACAGTACCCAATGAGAGAAACAAGGTGGCGATGTCTAAGCTTAGACAACATCTCAATTTCAGTCCTAAACTCAGCTATACCTTGTTCAGATCTTGGATTTCCTCTTTTGACTGCAACATCAATGCCATCTTCAAGTGTACCCTTGTAAACTCTTCCAAACCCACCAACTCCAAGGAGAAAGGTCTCATCAAACTTATTAGTCGCATCCATGATTTCCTGGAAAGCAAAAAATCGGCCAAGATTGGTGGATGTCAATGATATGCAGCTAGCAGTACCACTCTTTTGAGAAACAGTAGACATTTTTGTCAATGTCAAGGAGTTTCCATAGAGTGGCAGAGGCAGCCATGAATGTCCTTGTTGAGGAGTTTTTGATTTGCGAGAAGCAAAGCAACAACAAAAGAGAACCATCATCACTAATGTAGCCGCAGCACCTATAGCTAAACCTATGATTATTGCAGTATGTTTCTTTTTCGGTGCTGAAGGAGGAAGCAGATGCTCAACAGGAGACACTCCATCCAAGCTTCTTGCTTCATTACTCATCTTAATGATCTCCAAACCATTCATGATAGCGTTATCAGCATCAGCTACAGGGTCTGGACCAACACTTATGGTCAAGACACCTGAATCTGAAGAATTTGCAACAAAATCTTTGTAGTATGGCACAGCAAGACCCCCAGTTAAGGATGAGAGATCTACACTTCCCCAAACATCTGAGTTAATGTACAGATTGAAAACAAGAGAGTTCAGGGACTTGCTGAAAATATCACAAAAATGAACTCTTAGAAAGTAGCTGAAATCTGGATCAACATTGAAAACCCAAGTCATGTTGAAGTTACTATCTGCCACATTTGCCTCTCCCATACTATCAGCTGTGGCATACACCCAGTTCGGTGCAGTTTCAGGAGTAACTGTAGCAGGATACTTGATTGTTGAAGGGCTAACAGAAATATTCACAGCAGAGCTGTTCACATGAAGATACTGCCCATCATTCTGCCAAATTCTGCCTAGGGTATCATTTTGAGCAGTAAGCAATGGACCGCCCATATTCACACGATACACAGTCTCAAGAGCTAGCTCTAAAATCCCACTAACAGAAGTTGATGGCAAGGACAAAGCCTGATCAGGAAATAACTCATTTGGGATGGAGACAACTTCAATCGCGTTCACAAACGCAACAGAATTGTTCGAAGGAATGAAAGTGAGGGACAAGGTATTTGAATCTACATTGATGACAAACTCCTTCCACATATAAGAACCGTTGTAGTTCTCAAACGTGAAGTTGTTTAGGAGCACAAAGTTTTCAGTAACAACAGTAAGGGACGCCGACTTCAAGTCATGCCCAGAATTTGAAACTGGGTAGAAATAAAGTCGGACCCAATGATGGCCTTTTTGCTTGATATCGAATTCATAAGACACACTACGGGTGAAAATTCGGACAGATTGGTAAATAGGGAAGGGAGCTGCACTAGTGTTGGTACTAGCAACAAGAGAGTTGGCTTGGCTACTGAATTTAACAGAGGAATGTTGTAAATCAGGCAGATAAGTCTGGCCTTGAAAAGTGACATTTTGTGTAGAACCACATGCTAACAAGTAAGAATCAGCAGGAATAAAGGCAGCATTTGTGCAACAAACACACAAACCAATTAATAGAGGTACCCAACTCAAAATCTTCATCTTTTTAAACACCAAATCACCTAAAAAATGGCTTAAATTTAGTCAATCGCAAAACAATTCAAATACCCAAATACGAAATCTACCCAACTGGTGCAATCCCAAGTTGGCAGGACACTAACATTCACTCAGACATTTCGTCGAGTACCTTCAGATCTATCAACGACAATGCCTCACCAAATGAGTAAACAGCACTATAAGTAGAAAACAAAAGCAACCCAGATTGGCAAAACAAGGTATGATTCCAATAAGAAAGATGGGTATTTTGATGAACTCTTATTTCGAGCTGGGAGGAGAGAGAAAAAGGGTGGAGAAGTAGGCAGCGCAATGGCAGCAATCATGCAAGTATGAAAAGCATATTACTAGTAATCGCAACAAGCAGCAGCATGAAAACACAGGTAAAGTGAAGCTGAAATTGGGGTAATTAGAAAACCAGCCATTTCCAGGCTGTTGATTAGCCTGTCTTAAACAGGACCCACATCAGGAAAAAGATGTGAAACTAGAAAGAAAGTAAAGGGCAAACCCAAATCACAAACTAATTATTCGAGCGAAACCAGCTGTTTATAGTTGATGATTTAGGTGCCCTTTTTAGTTTAGATATGATGATTTTTGGTCATTAATTTACTGAGATTGTCAACATTATTTGAGTACGTGAATTTACAGTACAAAGAATTTCTGGGATGCTCTGCTGGTTGGGTACAGCTGATGGGCTCACTTAGAACGCGGCTTTGGTAGTGAACTCTGAACGCCTGAACAGTTGCATAGAATAGAATCAATTAGGTCACGGTGTTAGTGGTTAACGCCTCTTGACTGAAATGTACTCTGTTAAGGCCATTGAATAACTTGAATTGTTGAACTAGGTATCTAGGAATTATGGATTACCTATTATTTCTCAAAATAAACTTTTTTTAGGAGAATCAAAATTTAAAATATCAATAAATATGAAAAAATATCTTAATTTTCTTTTTTGACATAGAATTTTAACCCTATTTCCTTTTTTTTTCATAACTATCTTGGACCTTAACGAGCTTAATACAAGATGAGATATAGTGATGGTTACTTTTTGCATATAATGTTACTCTAGTGGATGAAACTAACAAGGGGTGAATGCTAAGTTAGAACAATAAATATAAAAGTTGGAATTTAGAGATTTTAGAGTTAGTGGGAATAGAAAAAAATAAAGTATGTAAAGTGTCATTTAAGTATTAGGAGGCAACTAAGTGAAAATAATGTGATTTTAAATGGCAAGAATTTGTATGTAGGCGAATTTACAAATACCTAAGATCTATTATGTATAGGAATTGAGACAGATCAAGATATCACCATAAAATAAAATTTGAGTGGTTCAAATAAAGAACAGTTATAGTACTGCTATGTGATCATAATGTTGTTAAGGAAATTCTCAAGGATGACAATTAAATTGGAATTATTGTATGAATTGAAATATTAAATTTAAAAGAGTAGGTTAAGAAAATAAGTATAGTAGAGATGATATGTTAATATATTCAATAAAATTTAGCTCAATTAAAATATGTTTCAATTTTTTAAGGTGGTCCTGATTTGATCCCGTATAAGAGCAGTGCTGCTGTGCTGTAGACTGTGGTTATATATGATCGACTTTGAGGTGGAGATTGACAAGGACACATGGTCTAGTGGAGGGGCGAGCCGTTAAAGATGACGTACGTTATCTTATTATGGGACAAAGTTTGGGATTGTCGTACAGGGCGGACGCCGCTTCTTAGCACATGGCTTGTGCCTCACGTCCTCTTCCTTATTTCAGCATTGCACTTCTTTCCCCTAAACTTCCCCAATCCCCCCACTACTCCACAAGTGACGAGTATATATCATAATATCAATATATGATGTCAAATTATTATTATTATTATTATTATTATTATTATTATTATTATTATTATTATTAGTAGTAGTAGTAGTAGTAGTAACAAATTACATGAAATTGGATTGGAATTTTGAAACAAGTTGTGCTTCTATTTGTTTTCTCTACCTTCGGAGAATTAGAGGAGGAGGTTTTGTGTACACTCTTATTATTATTATTATTATTAGGTGGACAATACATACTCGGGTGTACATTATCTTGCTCACATATTTTATACTGAGTCTATGAACTTTTTAATTTATGTGAGATAAGCCATATACGGATATACCATATACGTATAATTTTTCTTGCCAAGTCTATGGATGGCCTTAGTGGGAAATTATGGACAAGAAAATTCAAGACAAAACAGAGATACACCATAAGTCATGCTAGCTCCTTGAATGAAGCCGGACGGTGAGACAAGATTTGCCTTAATAAATATGAATTTAACGTTATTGTCTATTCTTTCTTTATCTTTTTGGTAGGATTATTGTCTAAGTCAAACATTATTAGCTAGACTACTATATATTCACCAACTATCAATTATCATATATATATATATATATATCAATTATATTAATTAGTTAAAATTTTAAAACGTGATATCTACGACTTATATTTATACTTACGACTCTTTTTTATTCATAATTTTTTAATTTTCTTAAAACAGCATAATATGTTGCCATTTTTGTCGTTGGGACCCAATCTTCTGTTTGTTTTTTTTTTTTTTTAAATAAGTTTCTATATCCAATCCCAATAGAGGGGAAAAAATATTGAGAGAATCTCATACATATGTTCTTCAAGCAATCAAGCCTAGGAATCTAGGATAAGTATTGCGTGATGCTAAAACTGAATTAAAGGTCGCTTAGAGAAAATTTTATACTAAATTTCCATCCAATGGAGCGGAAATTAAAAATAAAAAAAATTAAATTTACGGAAATTTGATGTGAAATAGTGATAATGTGATGTTCTATGAGATTAATATTAGGGAATTTATCTTAGGTTATAGGAAGTATTCATAAACTAGGAGTCTACTCGTGTTAGAGTGGTGACTGGTGGTGCCTATAAGTTAACACAATATCAAAAAATTTCATGTAATTAAGTTCATTCTGGTGTTATAATTGCTTAGATTACCTTTCCTTCTCTTAGCGGTAGGCTGAAGTTAGTGCTATTATTTGTAAAAGTAGTGCAAGGAAGATGGAAGGAAATCAAGAAGCAAAAGAAGTTAATATCTCTAAAGACCTGTTCTTGAACATCCTAATCCGGCTTCAGTCTCACAACTTCATAATGTGATGGATGATTTATATAGTATATTTACGAAACATGGTAATTAGACTTATGCATTGGATTCAGTCATGGTTAAATCAGATCACAACTTGACGGGTCAGATCAAAAACTAATTGTTCACTAATACAAAAATAAAATAAAAAATACGATAATCTATTGATGAGTTATATTGTTCACTAAGACATATATATGATCATAGTTTGATCACAATGAAGGATATTGTAACTCTGAAAGTTAATGAAGCTGTATTAATACTTTCCGACAGGGAGGGAGCTGCTTGATCGACACCCCTCGATACAATTGTGCAGGTATGAAAGGAGTTTGATGTTTGGACTAAAGTGAAACTACTCGAATAGGCCCAACAACCTGGAGTTGGACCTTGCTGTGCAAATGTAATATAGAATAATAGAATACGCTACTAGTTTGCCCAAACGTTGTTATTTCCTACCCTCGGTACAGTTTAACTATGAGAAATTTTTAATTTATATCTGATGTAAATATATTAAGGATTATTTTTATAATTTTATTTCTATATATGACATTATAGTATTTATATCTCTTATGATTTTTCAGTATTCTCATATCTTTTGTATTTCTATATCTGATACTCCCTCTATTCTTTTTTTATCTTCACATTTGGAATATTGTAGATTTTAAAGCCAAACTTTAACTTCGGATTCTTCCCAATCTATATGAAAAAATATATTCAATTGGGATCTTGATAAATTCATCTCAATATATATTTTTCAAATATGAGTTTTTTATAATTTTTACAAATACACAATTGAAGATATTTGAATTGTAAGTTTACATTGGGATTTATGCAAAAAAACAAATAGGAAGAACAAAAAAGAACGGAGAGAGTATAACAATAGTTATATTTGATATAATAATAGTTATATCTAATATAACAATATCTATATCTGATATCTCAATATGCTGATATAGTTTATATTAAGTATGAATTAGAAAAGTTTTATTTGATTATGGTAAATTGTTAGTCTAGTTACTCGGAAGAATATTTATATGTATTTTAAAAAAAATAAGGGCTATATGGTGAATATTAAAAACTTAGAAAATATATGGTAAATTTTGGAAATTTGAAAAGTATATGATGAAAAACTAGAGGTATATTAAGAAATTTCCCTTGAGACCCACTAAGATTATCATTCAGCAAAGCAACAAAATTGAAGTGGAAACATACGTATGCTCTCTTGAAAATGAGCCATCTACAGAAAATAAATGTAGAACTTTGCACCACTTTAGGAAATTATACATTATTATGGTTGTTGGCTATCCTTTCTAAAAAGAGAGGATTGTATCATTTATGATGCAATAAATCCAACATAACAATTTTGGTATAGATGCTCTTTTTTGGGGTTTGAAGTATTCTTGATGAGCTAGAGGTATGCATCAGGTAAATTTTTTTACTGAACTGTATCATAAATTCTGGATGAGCGTAGCTACTGAGGTTAAGAATCCACCCCTCGTAATTTTTGTTGAATTGTACTCTTAATATTTACTTGATGTATATGGTCACCGACTCGCCGGTCAGGGCACTCGCGCTAAGCCGTGTGCCTAGTGCCATGAGAGACATCTTGGTGGCACGGTGAACGAAAGTTGCCGTGTCCGGATTGGAGGGTTGTGTCTTGTTCTTGTGCCAACCAAAAGCCTATAATTAGGTTCTATCCTTCATCGTTAAAATGACTGATTGTGGTGCACTTTGTACTCTTTTATAAATATTAGAATTAGTAGTAAAAATAAGAATGTAGCAATTAAAAATAGAACGAAGGAGTACCTTTTATTTGATTAATTAGTTCAATCCATGCATAGTGTGGTCTTAGAGTGTGGTCTTTTGTTGACCGAATGGACCAGAAGAAACCCTAAATCAGCAACACTATCGTAGTAAGAAATGATAACTATAACAAGAAGAAAATTCTGAGTCATCCAAACCAAGTTAAGATGAAGACACTACATTTTCCACTTCAACTTTCTGAATACATGGACTTATAACTCAACCACAAATGATATTCTCGAACTCATATTGCACCTCTCTTAAAACTTTAAAATGGGGACAAAACCATATACTTATAAACAAATAAAAACCATTACCTAGAAATTCTACCATTAATGAGTTGTAGCAAGAGGAGATAGTAGAGGACTTGCTCATTTTTTTGATCGGGCAGCGGGCCTTCCACCTTGGGCCAAGTGTTCCATCTCCATGCGAAATTATGGAAGGGGAGCCCGGTCGAGCCCACATGTTCCTAAATCCTAACTAAAAAAAAAAACTAGTAGTGGAGTGAGGATACATTAGTTGCCATAAGATTTAAGGGTGGCACCACAAAAACTACAAATAATGGCTTTCCAATACTTGCAATGAAAAGGGACGAAGCAACATCTGGTGGCCGTCTTCATATCTGCCACTCTAGCTGCTGCACCACACCGTGAGCACAACCCTGCCACCGGCCTCTGGCTTCTAATCTCCCTCTTTTGGTCCACTATGAAACAGAAGAACTCCATTGTTTTGATCACTTGGCTGGCTTCAATTCCTCTTCTCTCTAACTTGTAAGACTATGTGCTAGCTTCATAACTTGTTTTTCTCTTATTATGTTGTTTTGTCTAGTGATCTTTCGTGTGTCATTGTAAAAGCAGTTACTTATAGAAGTTACTGTAACCTCCTAGGGGTGTAGGTGCGTGGGGTATTAAACTATTAACGTAGGATGTTTTGGGGAATTTTTGGAATGATGGGACGCATGGACTATTTTTTTGGTTACATTAAGTAAAATATACATTAAGATACTAAACTAATACATGTTAAACTATGCAGGTCATTTTAATACCTTACACACCCAAAGCTATCAATTCAAGCTTTATTAGCTCTTACAATCAAATTTAGGCTAAAAATATATGAAGTTGTCATAACGAAAGCTATTACAGTTCTTATATGTCCTTGAATGCTGGAAACAACTTGTAGGCAGTAAACACTATGTGGAGCCTCTGAAAAAACTCTGGAACTTGGAATAGGGTAGGAACTTCACAAATGAGTTGTAGATACCATGAATTGCTCACAACCAACAAAAGTCACTGTAAGTGACTCAATATTCTTTGTTGATCAAAAGCGATACAACAAGCAGCTTGTTAACATACTATGAACCCCAAAAGGCTTTCATTTAGGGAGTAATGAGACATAAAATGAGAATGAGTCAAAATTTAATCTCATCAACCCCGGACTTTCAAAGTCAGACACAAACAACCAACCTTCAAGAGGGTCGGAAACATATATACCTACTTTCCTTCTCCTCAAAATCTCACTATTGTCATCCTTCATCCAAAAACAAAACACACTACCTTTGAAGGAGTATAAACATCAAGGCCAAGACCACCAACAACACAAATTGATAGCTTAGCTCACAGGAATGATTAGTCTGAAAGTGCAGTTTGCATGATATAAGTTTTTCAGGAAAATACGAAGTGCAAGGCTTTTTCATTACACTTATTAACCTGATAAAGTAACACAATACTTGGTGCCTTGGATGGTGGTGGCCTGCTGGGAAATTCAGTTTGCTTTCCACTCTTGGAAATTGGCATGTGATTTCACTGTTTGGAGCTCCATCTTTTCTGCTGGGAATATCATATACTACGTGCTGTACGAGCCTTCTAAACTCTAGCACTTCGTACAATTATACAACAGATAGTAATGAATGGACTGACCATAAAATAAACGGTTGGTAAGTCCAAAAACAAGCCAAAGATATTCTCTCGAATTCTTAAACTTCTAGAATTCATAAGCCAAAAATTTAAATAACAGGCACCATTTCTCTATTCTGATTTACAGTAATATATCATTTACAGTAACGTACAATACACTTTTTCTGATAAATATATCATTATAACTTGAAAAGTTTGAATTTGGTGACGGTTACTAGAAAGTAGAAAATACGGAGTACTTTGTATAATTGAATTTGATGAAATGATGACACTATTTAGAAAGTTTCTTGACTCAAAATGGGAATACTGTAAACAAAAGGGCAAATTAATATCATCTCCGTCTTTAATAATTTCTCCCACTTTTATATGTTCATTTTATAAATTTTTAATTTGGTAAAATTGACGACAGAGAAAATGAATGGGACCATATGTTATGTGAGAATAAAGTGTGGTTAATCATTTAAGGTATGAGATAATCTTATAAGGATATTTATTTTTAATATGTAAAACAAATAATTAAGAACAGAGGAAATACTCCAGATCACATGTCCTAATGAGTTAGCCTTCCTAATAAATGCTCAAAGGGTCTTGATGTTGTACGTAGCTTTACTCGTGTAAATGACCTGGCTTTGTAGATTCTCCTTTTAGCCAAGGCTAGGGATTGCAATGGTCGGGTTTGAGTCGGGTCTTATTAGATTCAGACTTATATCCATTATTTTTAAATTAGACTCATATCCGGACTGATGGATCTCGAGTCTAAAATGGGTCCAAATGAATCCTTAACATATTTTTATTTGTATGTGCTTATTATTCACATGTTTTATAATTGGATATATATATTCACATTTCAGACCTTAGAATTATTTGTCGATTAAGTGTTATAGGAAGATAAATGCATAATTATGTCAAATGAGATAAATTAATAAATCCTTTCTTAAGGACACAATTTGTATCGTTGAAATACTTGCAAAACAATCTTTAGTTCAATGAATGAAAAACAAGTAAGCATTAGAGTCAAAATCCAACACTAAATCAAAAGTCTTTAACTCAACAGTATTATATTACAATGTTTTTCAGATCAAGTTCATCGCTACTCGCAAGTTTTAAAATCGCAAAGAAGCTAGTATTATCAAACTCAGTTGAATATGTTTGCGGAGGCGTGACGACGAGAAGCTAGTAATTACAAAGTATACATCAAAATTATACGAATATGTTACTTGGCGAATGGCGATGCGAAAGAGTTGAAGGCGACGGAGCAATGTGAATGAATTTTTAATTTTAGTTCTAAATGGAGTAGATTTAAATTTTATTTTTTAAAAATGTGCGGGTCTATGGGTCGGACCCAAGGACATTTAGACCCATATTCGATCTGGATCCAATGAATCTATAAAAATTAGACACAGACCCTAAAAATGGCTCGGGTCTAACCGAGTCTAGATTGGGTCTTGGACCTATTACACCCCTCCCGCGGCCTCTTCATTTCTTATTTTTCATTTTAGCATAACCATAGTATGGTTCCAAAATGACATGTTAATAAAAGATTCCCTTGTCAGAAAAAAAATAAAAATAAAAGATCACCTTCATTTTATGTCAACTATAAAATACTATTTGAAATATGGAATAAAATACTAATATATTTTTTTTAGGTAAAGAGAGTCGTAAGCGAAGCGGCAAAATAATAACTAATGTAGACAAATTTGATTAATTACCACCCTTTAAAACTTTTAACAACTACAATGATTGACATTCACGATAACGTACGAGTATATTAGTACTTTAAAGATCCTCACTAAGTTCAAATCTTGACCTCTACATTGCCAATACTGAGTACACAACATGTTACACATACTCACAGCATAACGCAAGTTTTTAGTTAAGTCGTATTACATTGCTCACTAGATCGTGAACATAAAGTGCATTATGTGATGGAGCCTACCAATATAAATGCCATAATTTATACAACATACAACAATTTAGAACTTAGTTGATAGGGGATCTCCAGAAATGAAATTTTGACAAATGACAAATGACCATTCAAATGGGGCAATCTGTAACATCATAACATGTTATAAATGTTTATCAATAAATGTCAACCTGCTTTTTCTGATTAAATCTTTAATGCAGTAATATAACTCATATTTTCACTTGTTGACCCCTATATTCTAGGATATTATAGCTACATTAATAAACAAAATTGAGGGATAATTTTTGTTGGGAATACAATAACCTTATTGTATTCTATTTACGTACTAGATTTTTTTAAATAAAAAAGTAAAGTTTAGTCATATGTATTCACGAGGATGTAGAATTTGTGTTTTTCTTACACCACATTACTTTTTAGTCCTAAATAATAATATAAGTAGATTGAAAAACAATGGGTTTAAACCAAAATAATAACTCAAATTTGTATAAAAATGTGATAGTATTTTGATGTCGGATAATTTTTTTTTATTATTATTATTTTGGTTACTTCATATCAGAATACTTATTACTTTATAACCTTCACTTTATAAAGAGTAGTTAGCATATTGTATGCATGTCCTATTTGCCATTTTTTCAATCAATCATTTAATTAACTTAACACTCTTCTTCTTCTTCTTCTTATGGTACTGATCCACTATTCTTCTTCTTCTTATGGTACTGACCCACTCTTCTCCACCCAAGCTCCTCATCAAAAGCCACCTAACCAAAAGGTCTCAAGTATTTCAGTAAATGTAGAACAGTTGACTCCCAACCCAAGAAGAAAGCTACCTAGCTAAGAACTAAACTAGGGAGCATCTGATTCTTGGTCTCATTAGTAGAAGCTTGAATTGCATCTCTTTTATATGATATACTTTGCGATCTTATTGGGCTGCTCTCCCCATTAGTCTATAGCTTATTCAACTTCCCTGATCTAGCCTATAACGCGGGCACTTTGGCTGTAGCCTGGTAGGCTTGGCAGTTGGCACTAGGATGTGCTCAGTCAACCTTGCTTTTGATACTGGCTAGGCAGCTTAGCCCGATTTGATATTTTGTTCCAATACTGTGTTGGACCGATGATGATGCATATGCCTAACCCATTGATTGATGGCCATGCTCTGCTCGTTCAATGGAGAAACACATTATCTTGCATCTTTTATAGAACGAATACAAAGAATGGATTGTTTTATTCGTTTACTTGGCTCAGTATATGACACCATTGCCGGCCTACGAACTACTTTAACTAAGACAACTAAATAAATAGGGAAGTATAATTCTTAAACTAAAATTATTTAAGTTTTAGGATCCAAGGAGTATCCCAACAACAGTCACTAGGATCAATACAAGACAATCAACCTAATAACACAACTCAGTTCACTCCAATATATACTTTCACCACACAGAAAATAATATACGAACTACTAATTTAAACAAACAAAAACTATATTATAAACAAGATACACAATATACATGGAAAACTTCTTCAATGTGAAGGATAAGAACCATGGGACTTGTATGTAATCCATCCTTTTACTTCTCTTACTAATATTTGAGGATAAAAATAAATCATAATTAACCAATAAACGAATCTTATACTGTTTTTGAAGGTTTAATGCTTTTTTACTTGGCTTATATTGAATGAATAATTCTATATATTGACATTGTATTTATACAAACTCTACTAGGTATCCTATTGATCTTGGAGTCTTCTTTATTCGGTTTTCTAATGC
This sequence comes from Dysphania ambrosioides, assembly GCA_026401315.1. Taxonomy (NCBI): domain Eukaryota; kingdom Viridiplantae; phylum Streptophyta; class Magnoliopsida; order Caryophyllales; family Amaranthaceae; genus Dysphania; species Dysphania ambrosioides. The sequence continues at coordinate 25,495,073 of CM048666.1, forward strand.
TAGGACTCTATATTTTGATCTTCTACTTACATTATCTTATCTTTTCTACAATCCCCCTCATATTTGGGTTGTCAGATCTCCAACACCAACTTGCATAATACACTCTCAAAGACACTTGTCCCAACTGTCTTTGTCAAAATATCTGCTAACTGATCACCTGTTCGATAGAACTGAAAACTAATAACCCTTGCTTCTAGGTTATCCTTTATAAAGTGTCTATCAATCTCCACATGCTTCGTTTGATCGTGTTGCACAGGGTTTTCAGAGATATTTTTAGCAACTTTATTATCATAAAACAACTCGCAAATCTCTTCTAGAGAAAAACCAATCTCATATTACCTGAAACCACCACTCTCGACGGAGGCTTTAATACCAAGACGAATTTTACAATGCTTTTGAAGGTTTAATGCTTTTTGAATTAGCTTATATTGAATGAACAATTTTGTACATTGACATTGTATTTATACAAACTCTACTAGGTATCCTACTGATCTTGGAGTCTTCTTTACTCGGTTTTCTAATGCTAGGACTCTATCTTTTAATCTTCTACTAACATTATCTTACCTTTTCTACACAACCCACTAACAAATACCAAGAAATAAGATACGAATATCACCCAAAATCTTAGATTATGTCCCACTAAGCTGCTAATGTATCAACCAAATCATACCATGTTTAGCACCCTAATCAAGCACTTGAAGGTGGTTAGGTTGGCCAGAAAAGTTCGAAACCCTCACTCTTTCTCTTATGTGTTAATGTGTTATTGTGTTATTGTGTTTTGTCCCCAAAACAGTGTCTTGCATCCCCTTTTTTTCACTTTGGTTACAGTTCACCCAAGCGTTTCAAAAATACTAACACATTACCCATAAAATCGGATACAAGATGTAAGTAAATTTTGAATTCACCAAAATTCACAAAAGATCCTTATAAAAAAATTGTCATTAATTGGGAAACTATGTGCTAATTTTTAATATAATTGAGCTATTTAGCATATGATCTAGCTCCATAATCTTCATGAGGAAAGATCCTACTCGAGTAACACTTCAAAGGCAAACAAACAATAACAAATAAAGTCAAACCTCATTACTAAAAAACCGAGTAGATAAAAAATTTGGCACTTACTCTTGATAGTGGTTTATGTTGTATATTCATATCCTTTAGGTGAACATGGGAACAAATAAGGATGAACAATACATTTTAATGTAATGCGCACACTAGAAATTGCTTCGAAATGTGTCACCAGGTGTGCGGAGCCGGAGCCCAACATGTTCGCTTGTTGGCTGAGTGTTCGCTCACTAAATAGTCTTCGCCTTTAGATAACAAAAAGTGTACAACCCCTTAGATCGCCAAACTACAACGAGAGTTTTGCCTTACTCTAACCTCTTCGTACTTCGATCCAATCGATCGATCGATCAAGAGGGCCATCCATTCCTCAAATATACGAGCGATTGCATACATTAAGAATCTTATCTAACATGATCACCCATAAAAATACTCCTATTTTAGAGCCCCATTCTTTTCTAAACGCATTTTCTTCATATATATCTTAATTTCCATTTAAGTTTAAGTCACCTTTAATCCGTTTGTTACATTTGAAATTTTCATTACCTAGAGATGCACATCCAAAATATAGATTATAAAATACACATTATAAATCAAAATCTTACTTGAAAAATGTGAATCACACTCAAAAAATTAACGGATCGAAATCTATCTTAACTCGTCACTAACCCATATTAAATATAATTAAATTTTACCTTAATATCAGGATCTAACATTTTTTCATCTTAGCTCGTCCCAAAGACTCAAATTCGATCTACAACAAGAGTGCAAGACTCCCACATTCCCATTCCCATTCCCATTCCCATTCTCACAAACAAAAAGGCAAAGAAGAGGAAAAAAAAACTGTTACAAAATTCCTTTCTTTTTCGGGACAGTCAGACAGGCGCCACAAATTCCTTCACTCTCATCACCACCTTCTCCTACCACGTAAGCCTCCTCCGCCCGTTCTCCCCCTCTAATCCTCCAATCCCGTCACCCCCTTCTCCTTCCACAATTTCTGATCTGGGTTTCCCTTCAAAATGGGGGAAGGAGAGTATTCCAAGGAATTGGATGTTGCTGTAAGAGTTGTTCATTTGGCTTGCGCTTTATGCCAGAGAGTCCAACATAGCCTGCTTTCTTCTAATGCTCAACATGTTAATTCCAAAGACGATGATTCTCTTGTCACTGTCGCTGGTAATGCAATTTTATTGATTTCATTCATTTTTTTTCTTTTTTTTTTAATATTATGTGATTTGGGTTTTTGGATTTTTTGCTTTAAGATGATGTTTTGTTTGAGGGGTATGATTCGATTTTGTGATTTTTTCTGGGTTTTTTCCCTGTATGTTCTGGTTCTGTGAATTTTTTGACAATGTGTGTTGATTATTATATTGTATATGATGATGATATACTTGTGATTTTTTTGGTATATTGTTAAATTTGATAAATTTTCTTTTGTTTATATGTTGGTTATTTTCTGTTATAAATCTTTAATTGGTTTGGTTGAGGACTGGGATAGACAGAGGATTGCTATCTTACTTGGAGTGACAAGTATCTGACATAAGTGCTTGATGAAAAAGGGGTCTGTATAAGATAGAGTGGAATGTAACTGAACAGTTTGAAATGTGTTTGTGAATTTTTCAATTGACTTCATGTCACTAATTATATTTATAAAATATTTTATCTATAAAAACTTTTTATGATAGTTGAACTCAGTCCAATTGACAGTTAAGTGTATTTTAATAGACAAAATATTGAGTATGATTTTCGTAGGAGCGTGATGTATGGACTGAATCACTCGGTCGTTTTATCTTTGAAGTACATCTTGTGAGGCCTCATTGATGATAGGTCAATTATGTCGGTGAATTTGAGGACTGCGGTGGTATTTTGCAAAGATCTCAGTCACTTTAAAGTTCATGCCCTTGAGAAGCTTCCTAGATTAATGTTGCAGTAGCATGTAAATGATGTAATATGATTACCACTAGTCCTTTTGAAACATTAGTTTATGGAGTATATATAGTACTGACACTGTCTTACCTTTGCTTGAACAGCAACGCTTCCTGTTTATAGTCAGTAGTTGCTTTGTTGCATTCAATTTTTTTTTTTTTATGTTTTTATTGGTTTTGTGGATGTTTATGGTTGATGGATTGCCTTTCACTTATTCATTCATTCCAATTTGACTTTATATTTGTGCTTTGCATTGCACATGAATTTGATGACAGATACTACATGAACAGATTATAGTGTTCAAGCTGTTGTGAGCCTGATATTGTCAGAATACTTTGGAAGCCAAAATTTGTCCATAGTTGCTGAAGAAGATGCACAAACTCTTTTGAAGTCTGACTTGTTGCAGGCAGTGATAAATACAGTAAATGAAAGCTTCTCTGAAGCTCCTAGGTTTGGTCTTAAACTCTCAAGTACTCCTCTTAGCCCCAACCAAGTGATTGAAGCTGTTGGTCGATGCAGCTCCTCTGGTGGTCCTAAAGGAAGGCATTGGGTATTGGACCCTGTTGATGGAACCCTGGGCTTTGTCCGTGGCAATCAGTATGCTGTTGCTCTAGCATTGATTGAGGGGGGTAGAGTAGTTCTTGGAGTCCTAGGGTGCCCTAACTACCCTGTGAAGAATGGTCTAGTAAATCATCATCATCATCAACTTACTTCAGAAATGTCCTCGGCCTCTCCTGAAATGTGGGAGAAAGGTTGTGTCCTGTATGCGAAGAGAGGGGTTGGTAAGGCATGGATGCAGCCATTAGTTCATGGAGAAGTAAAGCTTGATTCTTTTGACTCTGAGAGATTGATTCGAGTTTCCTCTGTTAAGGATCCAGCGCTTGCAACATTTTGTGAGCCAGTGGAAAAAGCCAATACCAGTCATTCTTTCACAGAAGGAGTTGCTCATAGTGCTGGACTTAGGTGGGTGTATTTGTGTGTTTGTTTGTTTGTGTGACTGCCTAAAGGACACTCTAGTTGGCTGATGCTGTCCTCATATTTTGAGCCTTGAGGCAAAGTTAATCTAATGTTGATAGAGAAGTTTGAGCATGTGTTACCCTTAAGACATCATTTTTCGTAATCTCATTTTTGTTGAGTTCTTAAATACTTAAATATTCCCTTCTATGTATTCTTTGCCTTGGCTTTACAGTTTTGGATTCAGTTTATTGTCTTGTTGTTTATGCTGTTATCAACTTGTGATGGAAAGAAGGAATGAGTTATTATAAATGCTGGTGGGAATGGTAAATTCCTTATGCCATTAGGATGTTTGTGAACCTGCATGTTTAATTAAGTACTGTGAAGGGTTGGATTTGTTCTATCTTCTGTGTTTTTTTGTGTCTAATTTGGAGTATTCAAGCATGATGTTGTAAATCTATGTTTACAATTGAGATGCAGCCATTTTCTTCTGCTATTGATGAGAACAGTTTCTTTAATTTGGCTATTTTAAGCGTCTGTTTGGTATTTCGGTGATATTGTCATACATCCTGCTTTATATGAAACTTGTACATCTTAACATGGTTACACACTTGAAACTATGAAAATCTTGATGCTTCTCTGATCAACTTAAATCTTTAATACCATCATTGTTTATTCTTTGAAATTCTACTGTCAGTGTTTGAACCTTATGACATTATGGTCCTATTCAATACTTTGTTGCCAGAAAGAAGCCTTTGCGTGTATATAGTATGGTGAAGTATGCAGCCATAGCTCGGGGAGATGCTGAGATTTATATGAGGTTTGCAAGAGCTGGCTACAAAGAGAAGATATGGGATCATGCTGCAGGTGTGCTTATTGTACAAGAGGCTGGTGGTGTGGTAACTGATGCAGGAGGACGCCCACTGGACTTTTCAAGGGGAATATATTTGGAAGGTCTTGATCGTGGAATAATTGCTTGTTCTGGAGCTGTATTACATGAGAAAATTATAGGTGCTGTTGATTCTAGTTGGGAATGCTCTCTCCTCTGAAGCATGTGGGAGTGATGATGCTGTGATGCGTTTAAGTAGGTAATATGTCATAGTTTAACTCAACTCTTCTGTTTCTGGCTTGATTAAGTCATCGTTTAGCCTCAGCAAATGAGTTATGCCCATTTTCCTTTCATTAACAAAGGTTTGAATTTGAACGAGGCATTCAAGTCATCGAATCTTGTGGGATCTGGGAATCTGAGAAGTCCTTTTTCTTTTAAGGTGACCATAAGCACTACAATAAGCAAGAGGACGAAAGAGAGAATGACAAAAACAGTTTTGTAAAACGCTATTGAGTTGTGACAAATCATTGTTTAAAGATTTCTTCAAGAGTAATCTATCATTCTGCTGTGAACAATGACGGAATGTTTTCGGTTTACTTCCCTTTGAATTGTTGATTTTTTTTCCTGCCAAAGAAAGGGTTGGGGGGCTTAGAAATGAGCAGTCTACAGAGAACAAGGCAATTTTGTACACTTCAATGCTAGGTCTTGGGTGACCTTCTCCCCCCTCCACAACCCCCTCTCCCCCAACCCCAACCCTCACACAAAAGACTTTATCAACTAAGCTTGTTTAGCATCCGAAAACTGTCGCCTTTATGTATTGTTACCTTAGAAACACTTGTTTTTGTTGAAGAACTTTTAGGGCGTGTCGTCAGTGATTCTAACCAGTAATAAGGTGCATAGTTGGAAATTCATCTTCAGTCTTTTCAGAGAACGAAATGAATCTTACATGCCAATTTCTAATTTTGATCACTTTGATAAGGGCAATCTTGATCTACTAGGAAATCTGAACAATGTGATCTGGTTGGGTATAGTTGGGTTGCAAATGACTTCCTCTGCTTGATAATTCCCTCTTTTAAACTATTCATGTCATTTCAGTCCCTGTAGATACTAATGGCTAGCAGATTTCTGAAACCATCTTTGAATTCCTTTCTTACAGCAGAATTGCATCTATGAAGTTTCTGCTGCTGCTTCTCTCTACGGTGTATGAAATAATGATGCCCATGAAGAGCCAGCAATAACATTCCCTGCAGAGACCGCTTCAGCAACTAGGGCATTTACTTTTCCGTTTTCACTTCGTACAAATATCTAACGTTTGGGCTACTACTCGATATTTTCTCCCAGCATCGAGTTACAAATTAAATTTGATTAGCCAAAAGAACAAATTTGTCTATAGTTACCTAATTTAGAAACAGTAATCCATTTGAGAATGCTGTATTGAGATGCTTACATAAAATAAGAAAACTCTCGTAATTTCTGAGAATTTGCTTCTTAACCAATGTCTCATTGGAATGTCAACATCAGAATAAGCGATGGAACTGAACAGGAGATAGAGAACTGAAGAACCACACTTGGACTGTATGGTTGGCAGCAATAATTGATGGCATCGCATTCCGTAATAAGTTTGTATAATGTAGCTGGGAAAGTTTCATTTCTAAGTCAATAACCCTCAGCACCCAACCAATAAATAGAACTATATTTGGTACACAGCTGCTCTAAATGAACCCAATGAAGCTACTGCTTTAAGAAGGCAATGAAATCCTACTAATGAAGCTACTGCTTTAAAAAGGCAATGAAAAGAAAAATCATACTAAAGGGTAGAGTTATTTTACTACATAAATAAGCAAGAAGGTTCCTTTACGAAAATCACACACAAATCCATTATCACATTTCATATTTCACATACCTAACGGTACTTAACTCCATTAGTGCACGGATTGGAACTGATCTCTCAAGCATTTTCCTCTAACATAACATTGAGATGATTCTCCCAGACGTTAATGTCATCCTCTCCTCTCAATCCTGTTGCCTTGTCAACAATGTTGCTAGGCACACCCCTACACAGCTTCACAATATTCCGAGCCATACTTTCTATTGGAGACACATCGAATGAAAGTTCAACTTCTTGCTTAAATAATATCAAAGCTTCAGCCTCTGGAAGAGGTTCCATTGCTATTATGTTGTTCCGGCACCCGGTTTTTGGATACACATCAGGAGACCGACCGGGAAGTGATGATCAACCTCCCTGTCTCGGCACCAAGTGGAATCCCTACCTTAACCTCCAAGAAATGTTTACTCAATCCATCTATACTAGCACGAATTTCCTTCTTTGCAGTGCTCGATTCAACAAAGCTGTACTTTGTCTTCTTCGTGTAAATCGATTCCTACGGCTTTCGCAGTATCCCTCTGCAATCGATTTTCATCGTCCTCCTTTCACTAATGGAGCTTCATAATAGCAGTCTTTCCTATTCCTTGGACTCCATGCACCCCTATTTTAGTTACTCCACTACTTAACCAAGTCATAATTCTCGTGACATTCTCCTTTGCATCTTCACCCGCCAATGATGATCATGCCCCTAATATCAATTCATCTCTAACACACAACAGCACCTCTGGGAATTCTCTCGACAAGATTGCCAAACCTTGCTCGTTTTAAAAACTTCCAGATAGAGTTAGTTTCTGTGGCCATTTCTTGCAGTAATACCTCAGTGCATTTCGTTTCTGCAGAAGTTAACCAATTACCAACTTCTTTTCTTTTACTGCCTGCCAGGCGCACACTCTCCGTCATTTACATTTCTGAATTATATCGCCAGCAACACGTCTTATTTCTTCAGGAAGAGAACCATCCACTGCGAGCGTCTCCATAAATAAACTCTCATAATCCTTTCGAGATAAGGATTCTAGAACAATCGTTGCCTGACACAGCATTCTTCTACAAACATCTGCATTTCCACATGTAATGGTTAACTTCCCTTCATTTCCATTTACAGGGATGCCTACATCTTCAATAGCAGAACTCTTGGGATAATCCCGTCTAAAATCAGAACAAATTCTTTCAGTGATCTTGAATGCTTGGTATATCCTGGCTGCCCTCCTGAATTCTCGTCCTGTTTGAGGTAGGTTCACGTTCATTTCTCCCGCAATGCAAGCTTGAAGGCGATAAATACTGAAGTTTTTAGGTATGCTAACATAATAAATATGACAAAGCGGGCATAATCGGTTAAAGGGGAGCATGATGGCACTTTTCCCAATTCCTTGAACACCAATCCTTACTGTTACAGGATTTATGAGATGCCCCTACATTTCATCCATCTTTTGAGCCGCAGCTTGTAGCTGCACCCTTCAACTCAACTCATTTGTGACTAAAGGTCCTCCGCAATTTCGGGGTGCATCAAGTAGAAGTCCTGTCGTAAATAAACCTTATTGCACAAGTTCGAATAGTTGCTCGATTTCCTTCCCTGTACAACTCCCTAACCATGCACGGAAGACAAATCTCGGCATATACCTCACCGAATCAATAGCATCTTCAAATTTTCTTACATCGACAGCTTTACTCCTTACAGTCTTCAACCAATGGTCAACTTCCCTCTTCTGCCTCCTGCCACTCTAATTCTCGGTGTTGTCGAGCTCTGTTAGTGCATCAGCTTGTACAGTCTCTAAGTACTCTATTTTTTCTCCTAAGAAACTGGAGATTTTCTTCAAGGTTCTTATTATAGTTAATCCACTTCAGAACTTCACCTATAAATACAAGAATTTTCTTTTCAAGTTGATACTTTTCCATTCAGCTGCAAGCTGTATTATGGCTGTTGAAGTTGCTGCTAATAAGAATGTGGATAATTCTTTCGCCAAATAGATGATCAAGTTGACGTAGTACTCTCCTAATACTCACTACTCCCCCCCCCCCCCCCCCCCCCAACCCAAAAAAAAAATAAACAATACTCAATACAAACCCAAACTTGGGAGGTTTCCCAAAGACTATCGAGTTGCACATTGCATCCAAGTCCAAGAACAACTTGCTTATTCGTATGCAATACACATCATCATTCAGGAGTTAAGCCATTAAGATTAATCTAATCAATAACAAAAAGGCAATTCAATACATTAAACTGGATGAAAGTAGATGACTAATGTTTCAGGAGTTAAGCCATGCACAGAAACCTACATTTCATGTTCCTATATTAACCCCCCAAAACACAAAATCCTAGCACGAAAGTAGATGACTAATGTTTCCATCCAGACACGACGATAGTCAACCAGTTTTCACAAAGTGCTGGGACAGCAACTTTGCAATCTCCAGGAAATCGACTTTATCCTTCCTGCTGAACAACACCTTCAGCTTCTCATCACATATGATCTCCCTCTTATTGGCAGGATTCTGCATGAAACAATTCAGAACCATAAGCTCATGTAAAGCAAAGGCCATGAAAAGATCATATACATAGAACCACATAGCCAAATCTTAGTTCTAATGAACCTTTCTAAATCCAATTAGTCTATTGCTATAAACAAAGAGAGCTTCCCTGTGACAGTAACAAACTCCTTCAGAAACACTTGGTAACTTTAGTTTGCTCCAATACAATGAAGAAAAGAAAAGGCTGAGTTTGTAGACAACAATAAGGAAAGTTCCTAAGATGGACATTAATTCCTATTTGATGGCTCAAAATACAAAATATAGCAAATGAGAAGCAAGGTGCTACCAGTCAAAGGGAAAGCCTCAACACATGTAACTAGGCCACTAGACAACTTCACTTTCAAATTTCTTTATAAATAAATCTTATGATCTATCTCTGATGATTATTCACAGGCCAGACTGAAAAGCATCAAAAGATGCTGCAAAGAAAAGTCGAGTAAATCTATTGAATGTTCATACGTAGGATAACCTACCATTCGATAATTGCATATACATCTATCTTGGCAGTAATATGATTTTTTATCCATGCAAAATCTTCAAAATTCTTACCCGAAGCAGAAAGCACAACAAAATCAAACTCAAATTTCAATTTCTAACTGAGCAGAATTTTCTTCAATTCTATGTGCAAAGTATTACAAAACAAGGCTGAAGCCCTCCATCAACAATTATTTGCTTATTGTGTAATATGAATAAACATAGATGTACATTTATGTAAGGAAAAAAAAAAAAAGCTCTAGATTATATTGGTTGATCTGGCAAGAAAAATGATGACTTTTCTCAATAAATTTAAATTGATCAACTTGCATTGTAGAAAGAAAAAACAGAGAACAAAGAATGAAAAGTATGGACTTCTATTCTCAGTTGCAGTATATTTGCTTCAGAAAGTATTAACACCAAAAAAAAAAAAATAAGAAACAAGGACCAAGTCCTCATCACAAGTAAACCAAACAAATCAAAGGACATACCTGTCTGTTACTATTTAAATTAAGCTAAAAAAGGGTATAATTCCAGTTGTGTATCAACGCCTATCATAGAAACACCATCGTATATTTCTAATCTAACCATTATTCACAGCATTCATTAAATAAATGCATAAAGTTCATATCAGAAGCCAACTTTGCTTTCTCCATATAATTGAAAACCTACAAGTCAGAGAAACAGCTCCCTCCCCATCAATAGTCATACACTTCCAGTAACATTTCATACATTTCAACACTAATGAGCAATGAAACTCATCTTCTTAATTCCATATCAGGCTTTAGATACAGAAGAATCTGTCTCATGCTCTCACATAAAGTTTATACTATGAAGAAACTACACGCAAAAAACATACCATGAAATATACATTACACTCCATCTGTCCAATGGAATGCTCTTATTTTACAATATCGGTCACTTACTGTATCAAAACACTAATGCAAGTCATGATTCAAAAATTTTAAACAATAAACTAATCAGGTTTTGATACCGATGCAATAACTTTAAACTCCTTAATCGGTATCCACAATGACCATGACCTTATATCACTCAATTGAGATGGCAGTATATATGAACTTCTTAGGTCAGGCAAAGATTGTCTAAACCCACAAGCTGAAACAGCTCAGCATTTCCCTCACAAAACTAAGCTTCAAACCCTCATTTTCTCCTTCATCAGCAAATTAACAGAAAGACATTACAACAACAACAAAAACCAACACACCCCAATACCCATATTTCATACATCCTAGACCGATTAATCAATCAACAAACACTGGGATACACTATCACTATCACCACCACCACAACAACAACGCGTCCAATAAACAGTTCACATGTACCATAAGCAAAACACAAAAGGCTTAACCCATCCATCTTCCAAATAGACGGATTCCATTAACTATCAAACATCAAAGGACCTAAAACCCTAAACCCTAAAACGATTGAGCAACAAATGGGTACATTATTCAGCAAACATTGTAGCATACACAAGCCATCAAAAACCAAATAAAAAAACCCAAAACCCGGGAATCTTCTTCTCAATCAACGAATTAACTACCAAATAAAACCTAATTAATCGTCAAAAAAATCATACAAATAAACCAAAAAACAACAAACTTTGCTAAGAACCCAAAAACTTAATAAAAAAAACCTTATTGATTATAGAAATAGTGTAAAGTATACCTGAAGATTGTGGAGCTTAATATAGTCCCAGACTTTCTTGACAGCATCAGTACGGGAGGACTCAGGAGAGCCGATGAAATCGCGGAGAGTAGGAGAAACAGCGACAGGCTTCAGGATACCCTTCTTCGCGGCGTCACCAGATGAATGACGCTTCGGCTGCTTAGTAGCAGCGACGGTGGCGGTCTTGGCTGGCGCCAGTAGAGCTCTGCATTTGCCTCCGATTGCTCTCAAAGACGACATAGTTGGACTTTAATCACGAGAAAGGAGAGAGATGAAGTGGGGAATATTCGAGATGGTTAGAGGGGAGGTGATTTAGGACATAGGAGAAGGACAATGGTACCTTGTCGAAGAAGCAGACACAGAATAGACGTTTGAGAACTCTGAGACAGTGTGCATACTGAACTGACAAATATTCAAATTTAATGACTGAAACTGTTGGCGTGCGCTGTGTTAGAGTGTCAGTTTTGGAGCTTAGGGCTTAAAGCCCATTTTCGATTGGGTTTTTTGCGATCCCTTCTTGTTATGCTACTAATTAGTGATTAGCGAACTAGCAACATTGACTAATCGATTTTCGAGAATGAATTTTCACATAACGCTCTCATATATATAACATTATATGATATTTATTTCCTTCTCTTTTTTCTCAATTTCTTTAACCACCCATAGAAACATTAGAAATATTTATGAAACATGCATCGGTCTCAAGGATAGTCGAATCAAGAGTGTATCATATATAACTAAGTCGTTCAAGGGTCTTCTTCTAAGTCTGAACATTCTGGCACACGCACGAGGAGTATGAGGGTTAAGGGGTAACGGGTCGGGATGTGGACGAAACACGAGAAATACTCATAAATTCTCGCCTGCAACATAGTCAATAATATCAATAGAAACAATCCAATTGGATATGCTTAGTTGGCGATATAAGTATGTCAAACGTAGTCAACCCCTAGGAGTATTGTGAAATGGTCTATGGGTTAGAGGCATCTACTACGTCGTGTTGCCTAACCTTTATAACCGCTCTTGTTTGAAAGTACACTCAATTAAAATGAAGGGAAAGACATTCAATTGTATGTCCGACGGCCTAAGAGGATTAGAATAAAAAGACTATAAAAAAATAAAAAGAAAATGGGCTTTGAACATTGATTATAAAAAGATTAAACAGTGATTAGTAATTAGTGAAATTGAACATTGATTACAGAAAGATTTTTAAAAAAAAAAAAATCAACTGCTAGGTACGTAACACATGGCACAGTCATATAATGGTTTTCTATGTCATAACTGGAAGAGATAAATTAAAGAGTAAACAATTAATGTCATGTAGATGAGCGAGAAAATGATAGAAAGATTGATAACATGATTTTTTATATCATAATTGAAAATGCTCTTAAATAGAGTCAAACTAAGGTTTAAAATAAAAAAAAAAGCCGTGTTAGTATTGAAATTCTTACTTAACTACATTTGAAATTGAATTATCAATAAGCAACTGCGCTGGACCTAAACTTTAGACCTTAGTAAGACTATTTAATAAGGCCTGGTTATGAATAATATATGCATTAAGCATAAAATTATGTGGGTGGTTTTGAAAATTAGGCCTATCACTGAGAACACTCCCATCAACTCTTCTTTCATTTTTTTTACACTTTAATTAGATCTAAGAAGTACGGTTAATGAAGTGTATTTGTAATCAAACTTGTGCTTTAACACATGGAATTTTTGGGGTTGGGTGAATTACACCAAGTAGCTAGACACTCTTTTATTGATTCTTTTTAACTTAAAATTATAAATACTGCTGATAGTCTACAGCTGATATATTAAGTTATACTTGCCAAGATTAAGTTAGGCCGACATGGAAATCATGGAGTTTAAAATTCATAGTCAAATGTTGAGTTCAAGTGAAATACGTACAAAAATTGAAATAAATTTGGCTTATTTCCAAGAACGAGGAGAACATGAAGTTAAGGGACAAAAATGCGTGTCCATCTGTGTTGGGTTAATCGAATCGGTTTTTTAATGTCTCTCTCATGTTTTATTGAGTCTTTAATGGGTCAATAATGAACCAACAGTTTCCAAGGTTTTATTATTTTCACTTACTTGCTGATGATCCACTGTCAAAATTTAGAGTGATGTAGGCAAATTATCACCCTCTATAAATAAAAATTATACATTTTTTGGATGGTCCAGTCCTATTCGAGCGGTTTGATATCTTTTTTGACCTGACCCGATTCGACCCATTTTGTATCTTTTTGGTCCAGCCCATTTTGTATGTAACTTATCCTGATCCTGGCCTAACCCTAATCTGACCCTAATGCATTGGTATAAAATTGACCAAAGAAACAAGGCCAGTTTAAAATGGAGAAAAGGCAGAAATATGTGAAATTACAGTCTCGCCCGTGCTGGCCTTCCAAAAGGTTAAGATCGATAAATCCGTATTTTGTTCAAAAAAAGTGAAAAAGTAGAATACATGACATCCCGAGTTAAAACTTAAAAGGACTATACTTGGTATATACGAATACGATCGGATGAAAAGCAGTAGTTAGTGCAGTCTAAATCAAGTTTCGGAACAGTAAATTCATATTTAATCAAATTGGATACCCAAGTTCATATAGGTTCAAATAATCATATATTTATAGACTTGTAGAGTACAATGTAGCTACTCCAAACCGATAGAGTATATGCATTGTGTATTGACATATTGGTAGGTTATACATTACCTTTTTTATTAGTTCACTAATGTTTGCCAAAGTAATAACGCTAAAACAAATGGTAGATCTTAACTATAGAATTAGTGCTTCACAAATGCTAGCAACAAAAGTTGTTTTTAATGTTTTCTTTTATTTACAAATGAGGAAATTCAAAAATTAGAGCATTGCAAATAAAACAAAACAAAACAGAACTACCTACTAAAAGCCTACTTATATGGATGAATGAGGCCATGCGAAGCATTTAATTGCAAGGCATCACCTCTCACATTCTTCGTCTCTTAATATTTATTCCATTTCTATTTATTGATTTAAAGTTTAAAAAGTTTAACCATTAATTTTTATCTTGTTGAATGCATTTTAATGTAAAATTTTTAAATATCAAGTTTTTATAATTTTTTTTTTTATCATAACAAGATAACAATGTTGTAAGTTGTAACTTATAAACCATAAAAAGTCAAACGGGGTAAAAAAAATTAGCGACGGAGATAATAATTTACTTAATTCATTAGGATCATCAATTAAAATCACCATTTAAGATAGTTGCGTCACACCTTGATAAGTGAATCAATCGAACACAAATCCCTTCACCAAAAACTTGAATATCGTGCACCACCCAATCTGTCATGTTAATCAACATACTAGTATTAAACAAGTAGTTGGTTAGAATATTACAGAGTAATTTGACGAAAGTCAACATCAACTCTATATATTACTCTCTTTGTCTTATAATATTTGTTCATATTCTAATAAAAAAAATTGTCAAATGGGATAAATAATATTGGACAAAGGAAAAGTAATTTTTTTTTTTTGGTATCTATCTTAGTTTTTCAACAGTTTGTTAGTTTTGAATATTCATAGTTGTCTTGCTCTATTTCTACTAGTGGTATAACCAGCAACTAATCTCACGCAGTCAAACCGGCCTAACCGATCCAAAGCAAACCGACATAAGTGCAATTATAACTGTATTACAACAACTAATTTGGTTGACTATGGTATAGTAAAAGAAAATCAAAATTGATACTAATACTTATTATCAGAGGACATTCTAATGACTTATTTTTGACAGACATTATTCTGTAGCTAATTAAAAATGGGTCTTCTATGATAATAATAGTACTTAGCACTGATTTGTCAAAGTTGGTGTCATATAACATGATATCAATCTAGTAGCAGTGAAGGGACATCCAATTAAGCCTTTAGACACAAGCAACCTTTACAATTGTGACGATAACTAAGCACCAACAAATCCTAGGCTTCTAGCTGCCTACCAAGCTTAGAGTTAAGAAAATTGCTCAACTCAATTTATCATTCTATCGCATCATCATGATTGTGAATTCGACTTGATTAATTAGATTTATTACTAATCGATCTAAATATAATTATATAACCTCTGTAGATTTATGACTTTATTAATTAGATTTATGACTAAACATAGTAGCTAGAAGGTGGGCTCGATCTGCTAACTGACTGTTTACTAACTTTAATACAAAAAATAAATTAAAAAGACTTAGCTAAGGAAATGATATCTTCAATGAGTCACCTGACTTCCTTAGATGTTGTTTCGGAGTTACGAAGTATATCCACCGCTACAAAACAATCAGTTCTTATAACCCATACGGGACCCATATTGATTGTCTATCTTAATGCTTTCCATATAAAATATTGTATATCATCCTAGAGAAGTAAAATTGAAGACTCTTAACTTTTTAAGCTCTGGTCGTTGTAAGGCTACTAGTATTATTTGTTTTTTTTACTTTCAATAATAGTCTATTTGAAGTCAAGGATAGTTAGGTGATCGATTAATTAGAGAAACGTCGTATGAGAATAGTACAAATATGGAAAGGAGCAATTATGAGAATAGTACGTCTTATTTAATAAGTTAGAGAAACGTCCACTTCTCAGTTCTCAGTGAAGCTAGGCAACCGATTATACCCGTAACTAGTGAAAGTCACTCATTTCTCTTTAATTAATTGCTTAACTAATATGGGGTACATTTTTATACAACTTTCTGTTTATTAGATTTGATTTGATTCCCTTGACTTTAATTGTGGATCTTATCAATCACACTTAATTCATCATACCATCATTCTTCAACACTTCTCTGTACTACATCCTTCTCTTCCTTGAGCATAACGCAGTTCTAAATTTGTGAAAGTTCCCTTTAAATACGGAGCATCAACTAACTTCGTAATTGGGGAAATTCTTAAACCTCTTATAGTTCAAGACAATCTATCATCCATATCACATTTCTAGTTCAGGCAGTCCAATTATGGGAGAGAGTTTTCTACATTTAAGTAAGTAAAATATTATTTCGGTGTAGAGAGAGTCAATTAATAACGGGGATTTGAACTTTTACAAGTCTTAAGATTATAATCGACTAATTATAAATTAAACTCGATTGAATGTAGTGAAATAATAAAGTTTATTATTCACCTTATATGATCGTTATCCCTAATTCCGAAAAGTCCTTAATTAAATAAAACTAAGAAAACTACGTGTGTATTGTGAAGCTGTATATCAATACTCAAAGGTGAATAGTTTTTGTTATATGACTTGATTCTCTAACAATGCACCAAATCGGATTGAATGTGGCCTATCAGGTGCACGCAGAGGTAATTTAAGCTTACAAGTTGCCCAAAACTACATATTAGTTCCAAATAATGTGATACGGAGTATTAAAGTAAGATAATGCACATAATTTGGAATAATTTGTTTGTTTTCTTCCTATTTTAAACAATAGAAACATATACCATAAAACGTAATTAAGTGCTTAGATAATATGAAATAGAGGAAATAATAATAATAATAATAATAATAATAATAAAATTTAAACTAATTAAGAGAGTCATGACCTACGTACCTTAGATAAGTAGTTTATGCAACCTGATCCCACTGACTTATTAGGGAGATAATAAAACGATAAGACAGGGGTGCATATGACATGTTATTCGTTGGATTATAAGAAGTAAATGAACCTAAGTTATTGTTTATAAGTTTAAAAAGTTATGGATTAAAGAAAAAATTTGTCAGTATGGATCACCCTGTATATGTACGTCTGAACTTACACTCCGACCGTGTGACACTTTGCCTACTCATAGAATATGCTTAAAAAAAGACTTAACAATTGCACTTGCACCAAAAATATAGTTTTACCCTTAATTTTCACTGGTCAGATAAGTATATGGGTAGTACTACTTGGTACGTTGTACATGAAGAATTGAATTGTCTGTCCAACCTCCATCTTGAATAAACAAAATTATCCTATCCAATCTAGAGTCCTATAAATCCGTCCCTAAAATCATCTTATTTTTCATTATGGATTGTCCTTAAATATTGTCATATTTCTATAAAGATTTTCTATTTTGAGTTATCTCTAAAAAATTTCTATTATATCTTAAAAAGTTACATTTTATACTTGATATAATTTGTGTATAATGAAACGAGTGCAGTGGAGTGTGTAGTTTGAAATGTGCCTTTATATAAATTGGTATCATTCGGGCGGGCTTTTTAGACCTGTTTCATGTTGAGGGATTATTAGAGGTTATAAAAATATATTTATATAAGATTGTAAAAATGTTGTTCAATGGTGATCAACTTTTAATACGATAGATTTTGATAAACAATGCCAATTTTATCATTAAAAGAAATGATAAGAATACAAAAGCTTAGCTATATTTTAGAAATTTTATAAAATATTATCGTTAATTACATGGCAATCCTACATAAATTTTTTTCCATTGCTCCTGAAAAAGCTTAGCTGATACGGAGGGAGTACCCATTAGGGGAGCATATTGTCGGCATAGGAATATAGGATCTAGACGTTTAGTAATTACTGGGAGAGTCCTAATGCGAGATTACCGGGACTCAGATTTACTCGCTACACACTTTTGCTTCATTTATATCGACAGTCATCCCCCACCCCCTCCTTCTAACTATTTCTTATTTATTTATTTTTATCAAAACTTTATATACACAAAATATAATAAAGTTATTGTATTTTCAATAAAAGTAATTACTTTAAATAACAAAGTTATCCTTTAAAATTAATAAAGATAGACATATATTACATTGAGGGATAATTTTTATTATATTAAGGGATAATTTTTACTGTGATTAAATAACTTTGTTATATCTTGTGTATATACACTATTTGCCAGAAATTTTATATTTTTTAAACATCAATTTAACAATTTTTATAATTTTTAAAATTACTAAAAATATTTAAGTTTTAAATTTACATTAATATCCAAAATAAAAGTAAAACTAAAAGAAAACACAATGTAAAATAAAAACAAAAAAAAAAAATTTCTCAACCGGTAACCCTTCCTAAGTTCCAACACTTTCACACGTATAAAAACCGGGGCACCCCCCACATCACTCCTCCTCCCTTCCATTATTCACTTCATAAAGAAATCAAAGCGCGTCGTCTTTCGTCCATTCCATATCATCTGATACCCTTTTGCCCCTGCGCTAAAGCTGGCTTCCAGAGTCATGATTTTTTGAACCCCACCCCTTTTAAAACCAAACATTCTGGACACTCCGAATTACATTGATCTCGGAGTGTTCAGACTTTAGACATCATCAAACTACTAAATCATTAAGATTCACATTTATTTTCATGCAGCTGACCCCATTCTCATACGAATAATGGGTAAAGCAACAAGGGATTGGACGCAGATCTATGCTATCTACGGCATGGATGAATGGCAGACCTTCCTTTTCCTATTCTTTCATGCTTTCGTGTTCTCTCTTTTTTCACTCCTTACTCTTCTTTACTTTGATCCTGTCACGGGTTTTGTTTCCACTCTTCGGGTATTCACTCTCTTGCCACCAGGATCGGCCCGGTTCGCAGCCGGATTGATGGGGTCTATCACGGCGTTGATCGCGGTGTGCCTGCTGTTTGCGGCGGCTAACTTTTTGTACTCGGCGGTTCCTTTACGTTGGGAAATCTCTCAGCGTATGCTCTCTGCTGTTAGTGACTGGTCTAATGTCAAAACTGCCCTCGACGTTGGATGTGGCAGAGGTACGGTATTAATTTCTTGGATTACAAAGTTGATTAAGTCATCATTTTCATAATCTTAAACTAATTGCATTTAAGATATATAATGAGAGGCTTTATTTAATGTTTTTTAATTGTAACTTTGTTGTTTATGTCAATATTTGCTAGTAATGGGACAAACAAAGTGAATTAGTAGATTACTTTTAATTCATTCAAAAAAAAAAAAAGTAGAGTACTTCTAATATAAAAAAAAATCCATTTTTCTCAAAAAAAAAAAAGAAAAAAGAAACTGGTAGTCTCCGTTTTTTTCTCATTTTAATATAAATTTAAAATTAAAATATATTTAATTATATATTTATAAAAATTATAAAAAACTTATATTTAAAAAATAATTATGTATTTTTTATCTAAATTGGAGGGAGTATAGAGAATAGAAACTTATTTTGTCTCCCATTAAAAAATATCATGATTTTAATACTATTCATCAATATTTAACGCATTTATATCTAAATATTAAAATTTAACTAAGACTCGGACCATAGTATTCGACAGTCATGGGACCAAAGGAGTTTTATTAAATGCATTGAAATTCTCTTTACTCCTGCATTACTTTTCATTTGCACTAAAGTCGCTCTAAAAAGTTGCAATTTTTACAGGAATCCTCCTAAACGCTGTCGCTTTACAGCTGAAGAAGCAAGGATCATCTGGCCGGATAGTTGGGCTGGACCAAAATCGGTCCATAACTCTACGTACGTTACGGACCGCTGGTCTAGAAGGGGTCCAAGAATACGTCACCTGCCGTGAAGGTGACGTAAGGAGGCTTCCCTTCCGAGATGACTACTTCGACGTGGTAGTATCGGGGGCAGCCATACGGCGGGCAGGGCCCAAGGAGGAGAGGGAGAGGGTGGTGGGGGAGATGGTTAGGGTGTTGAAGCCTGGAGGGGTAGGGGTGGTGTGGGACCTACAGCACGTGCCGGAGTATGTCAGGAAGTTGCAAGATTTGCGGATGGAGGAAATTCGGGTATCGGAACGCGTCACTGCATACATGGTTAGCAGTCATATAGTGTCGTTTAGGAAGCCTTGTTTTCAACAACAGTTTCATCAGCAGCATATGGTGGGCCCGGTTTATTCTTATGCTGGAGAAGTCAGACTTGACTGGAGATGCCATAGTTTGCATAATTTGTGTTAGTTTCAGATTAGATATATGACAATAAAAGGTTACAAAAATAAATGCGGGACTTTGGCGAGGCAAAGCTAAGCCAAGATTTTAAGACAGGTTGATAGGGTGACAAGAGAAAGAGAGGAATGGATTGTGAATATTTAAAGTATACTCGTATATACTCGTATTAATGTTAATCTAGTATTAATCTCCCCGAATAATTTCCACTGTGTAAATGACTTCTCTTACTAATGATAAGTTTTCCATATAAGGATTGGAATACTACCCCTTATACTTCTGATTTTCTCTATTTACTTTACTTTGTAGTTACTTTTGTAGTTGCAAACTTGCAAAGGCACATGTAAAAGTATATTAGTGCTTGAATATGTGACATTATATGTTATGATAGGCTTTCAACGATCCATAATAGTTGCTATTACATTATTTTATTAACATTAAAGTAGTCAAAGTTATTACAGTAAATTAATGTTTCATTATAAATCACTCCGTTTCAAAATTTATTATACAAATCAATGTTTCATCATTCTCTTATTTCACTCACCGATTATTTTTTATTCTATCCTCTTTGTCTTTTTGTTAATGTTAGTTACTCTTTACCATAGCTTAAATTTACCCCTTGAATTCCCTGTCCATTACTTGCTCCATACGCCAATACCGTACCTACGTCAACAATATTTATACCCATGGACAAGATACAAATAGGTTCGTCCCACATATTTCATTTAAATATATTATTTTTTATAATTTGATAAAAATTTGTTGTCAAATACCCTCTATCACGCCATGCTCCCATCACATACATCAACTTCTACCGTAAAAAACTTGTCAAACTTTTGAAAAATAAATGTAAAGCATAAGGTATTGTATACAAGGGATGCAGTAAAAGTTACCGCGTACTCAGTAAAAGTGACGAAAACTTCATTTTTTCATGCCTTCTTGGAGAAAGATTTATATATATATATATATATATATATATTAAATTCCAGCTATATGGTTTTAAGCTGCCACTTTAGGTAGATCACTACATATTTATGAGTCCCTGGTTAGGTCCATCTGACTTTCAATTCATGATCCTAAATGACAACCTATACGCTACTCAAATCACCACATAAAAAGCAATTACCTTTGTAAAATCACTCTCTCTGTCTTTTTTCCCTCTGTCTTTTTTACTTGCTACATTTCTATTTTAAAAGTCAAATTTTATAAATTTTGACCACAAATTTTAATTATGTTATAATAAATAATATATTCAAGTATATATTTAAGTGGGATCTTAATTATACGATGCGTCTTAATATAAATTTTAATTAAACCTGTGTTTTGAAAACCATGCAAAGTTAAATGTAGCAACAAAAAAGAGACAGAGGGAGTAGATTTTGCATATTTGGGAAATCTATACTTGTATGATGTAGGTTGATTGCCCATAAACCATAGTATACAAATTTCTGTGACAACATTCAAGGATATGCATTATGAATATTGTAATAAAAGTCATGTATAAAGAAAACTACATAAAGATCACCGACAACAACTATGATGGAACTATAGATAGTATATAACTAATTGAACTATACATGATGGGTATCTGTGTTCATTAATTCCAGATTGTTGGATAAGAATAACTTATACAAGGACTATTTGGCCTATTTGCGGCCAGTTAACATGTATGTACCTGTAAAATAAGTAAAATAGAGCACAATAGCACATGGATGAATCTATTGAATATTACTCCTAAGTTACTACTTAGTTAATTAGTTACAGTAAATAATACTTGTAAAAGAGGTTCCTCTTTCTCTGAAACAACGAACAATGAAACAAAATACAATGTACGTCTTCATAGTAATGGTGCACGTTATGTCATTCTTTCTAAAGCATCTTCAAATAACTACTTTAGTGTATATATATATATATATATATATATATATATATATATATATATATATATATATATATATATATATATATATATACCCATATAAACTTTATATGAAAAAAGTGATACACAATCTTAAGGAAGGAAGGTTAATAAGGAACTAAAAATGAAAAGTTTACAAGAATCAAGCATCTCATCCTTTTGTCTAACATTTATTTTGATGGTTCGTAGAAGATAATGAAGATAAGTGAAGTAACAATACTTTAAAATAGGTGTATTGAAAAATATTATGAGACGTCAAATATTATATTCATATCAATTTAAAGCATAAATCGAACGATAGTTAATCGGAATTTATTATATTCAATAGTTAAACAAGTGTATTGAAAAATATGAATGTTAAAATAATATTATTTTTTTTGAATTAAAGGAGTCTAATATTATTTTCAGATCTAGTAGAAAACTTTGCTCACATTTCATTGATTTTGGCAAAAGGGGTCAAAGTAAAATGGCATGTTTTGAATTAAAGTTGGGCTTTTGGGAGGGTATAATATGAATTTGGAGGGCGGCTAAGAGGCCTTGTTAGTTGTTAAATTGATTGTGAAAGAAGTGGGGTTTGTCTGAACTTGTTATCCACATCCAAATCCAAATCCAAATCCAAACGGTGATTGAATGTGAAAAAAATAAAATAAAAAGTTTCAGTATTTAATTGCATTGGATCATCATTCCCCTACCAATGTCACTATTAGCAGATCTCTCATATGTCATGTCATTCACCAACAAACCCTTCAATTGTGGCACAAATCAATTCTACTTTAGTGGTTTCATTTTATTATCATTTATCAACTTGTCTTAGATGAGATTGACTAGTGAAGCTTCCACATTGAAGCATTCCACTTCTCATAAAACATAAGGCCGATTTTTAGGAGTCGGAGTAAGTATTTAATATAAGATTACTTACTTTGTCTTTCAAATATTATCCTATTTTTATTTATAGAGTTGAAATTCAAAAAATTTGACCATACATTTTCATTATGTTATAAGAAATAGAAAATTCAAATGAATCTTGTTGGATACATCTCAACGTAAATTTTTAAAATATCAATTTTTCATAATTTTTCGCTTTTACGGATTTAGAGATAAATATTTAAAGTCGTGTCTTGAAAATCGCAAAAAGTCAAATGAAGTAATATTTAGGAGACGGAAAAAGTATTGATTATATGACCAATTGGGTCACTCTGATCAGACCATATTTACATAAGTTTTACCCTTTTTCCTAAAAAACAGTTCGTATTATTTGGTGGGGTTTGAGGCATTAAATCATGAAAACGACCCATTTGGAAAAAAATTAATTCATGTTAGGTCCAAATCAAGTGTCCATTTTGCTTAACGTCCAATGCTTTTCTGATAGTTTAATTTGTCACTTATAAGATGCATGAGACATTTCCCCCATCAACCTACATAGTATTCATTATGCCAATATACAGTAAATTATAGTAATAAACTATATCTATCCTATACACCTTGTAAATTATGTACGCAATGTAAAAATAGGTTCTTTAAGTAAGAACCTTTATCATATATATAAAAAATGAAATCAAAATGATAATTTTGTGTGGTTCACCATGCACGGGGCATCGTTTTTATTAATTCCTTCGTTCTCCAAAAATTACCCTATTTGATCATTTTTTGGTCAAAATGGGACAATTTTTGAAGAATGGAGTGATATTATCATGCAACTATAAAGTATTAGCCTAAGACATAATGTGAATATGTGATTATGTGGAGCAAAATCAAATGAGTGAAGGGCGTTGGGGGAAGGCATGTCAAAGAACAAACACCACCTGGCGAGTTGCAATAAATGGTGGGTGTAGGCAGTGGGCGTGCAGCCGCAATTAATCCACGCAGAGTTCACATGAAAATTTTAGGGAACCCAGGCGAACTTAGGCATATGGCTTTGCTTCATTAACTTTTCTCGTGCCTCTTCATACTATCATGTGATCATTGGGGACATATAAGTAAGTATAAGTAACTTTCAAGTAAGGATGATTTCCATAAATATTGTAGAAAGAAACCACAATTCCAAATAAATACCCCCTTTACAAAGAATTTCCTATCTACTATCCATTTAGGTCATATGTGTTATTAAATTTTTTATTAGATTTTGCTATAAACAGCTAATTGATTTTAGAACAAAACCGTTAATTCAGTTAGTGATTCACTTTGTAACTCTATAAGCCTCAAGTGGTGTTAAATCGCCAATTAAATTAATGGTTTTACATTAACATATAAAATAAATTATTGAGTTAGATTGCTTACGTGGACAATACATTGAGAATATTTCATTAAAGTAATGTATAAGTGGTCTTTTCACCTTTTCGTTTTAATAATGACATGTTAGTTTAATTTTCCTTTTTATTAACTATAAAAATATAATGGTTGATTCATTTTTCTATGGCTTTCTCTATTCTTTCAAAGAGTTCCTCATTTACATTCTTACATATTTAGTTAGATTTTCTTAGGAAAGTCAAATGAATTACCTAATCGTGTACCTATGCCAACATCTTAAACAAATTATGTAAGAAAGATACAAAGTGTTATTATGACAAAAAAAGACGATCACAATTAGCATGGATGCTAGGCTTTGATAAGAATCTCATGTCTCGTCAAAGTATTAACAGTATAATGCTATGTAAAATAGGTCTTAGTGTCAAACCGAACTTCTTGTCACCCTATTTTCTTGGCCATCAAACTCGTTGTTAACCCAGCTTGGCTACGACATAGTGAAATAAAAAGCTGGTGAAACCAACACTATCTTAGAAGGTGGATTAGGTCTTCCATGATCCCTAAGTGCAGAAGAGAATAAGGGACGACTGAACCCGCCAACGTAGTGGAGCTTATAAACGCATCACCTTGGGCAGTAGCCCGCCCTCTGGTGTTGTAGATAGGATAAAACCGACAAGAGAGGGGTCGGGTTGTTGGATGAGACAGAGTTCACATGATAGATGAGGCATATGGTCAAGACCCAAGAATAGACCCCATGCGTATTAAACATATCCATGAAGATGTTAGTGAAAACGTAGGAGCATTGTAATACTTAGATATGATGGTTCAAGGGACGTTTGCATGATGGCTCAACTGCAGGGGGGGTCAAACTAAAGACGATAAAGACAAACCATGGATGCCACAACAAGATCACAAGGCAAACATAAATTTGTAATGTAGCCATGAGATTCGATCAAAATGATTACACCTTGTATTATGAATGGGAGGGAGTAACATTTTCAGTTCACCTTTTCATTGTAACTTGGTGATTACAGGTTACATCAGAAGAAGAGAAAGACTGCTTAAAACAACAAAACATATATTCCATAGCTGGTGATCAACCAATGGTCAATGGTGGAGAGTTCTACACAGAAGAGAAGCATCAGGACTCCTGGGGAAAAAAGGAAGCAGTAGGGCATCACAACTGGATATTTTAAAAACTGACTAAACGATTAACTACAAGTTAAAAATATTTCCCTCATTCTATATTGCAGTGGTAATTACAGATTGTACAGGCACTGACGCTCTTCCCTCCCCCCTCTGATCAAGATCTCCCTTGGGCAATCAGAATGCCAAAAATATTCTAATGCCTAATGACCAGTACTGCTATGAAAGAATTACAAAGGATTACATTCAACTGATAACTTGTCAAAACTACAAAAATCAATCACTATGACAAGAGATAACCACCCTTCTGAATAGTTACGCTGGTATGCAGTATGAGGAACTTAGAACAGGAGGGAAGACACAAACCAAATGCGGTGCAGGAGGATTACAACTTATATTTGCCTCATCAATATTAGGCAACCCGAGATGAGGGGGACGTACATACCCAGCCACCAAGGGTATGCACAAGATTGAAACCACAATTCTTGAGCCTGCATATATTACAAAACATAATACTTTATGTTAGTTCCTAAATAAAAAAATAAAAATAAACAACCAATTTATCCCGAATTCACTCATACAGAGTTAATCTTTTGGCAGCCATTACCTTGCTTAGTAGAGAGAAATATATGGCCACGCTTTCTCCCAGCAATCATCCAGTTTTCTGAATTGGCATCAACTTCATACAAAACTTCTTCCTGTAGTAGACAAGAATAATAATTATCAACAGCTACATATTAAGCAAACAAAACAGGCAATAGTATGTTAGACATCCCTTGCCAAAAAAAATGTTATACATCCTCAAGTCGCATTGAGTTTCAGTGACATTCAGTTAGATGATAGACAGGTCAAAATAGAGTATTCATTCAGATAATTAACAAAAGGGCAAATTCTTAATCTGAGGGTCACCATACTTGAATCATAAAAAACTGGCACACCGCCAGAAAATATAATCAAGAGTCCAATTAACAAGGTTGAATACGAGAAAGCAAGGCACAAAAGCATGCAAAGATAATCAACAGTGGTAAGGAAAGCATAGCTTGAAAAACCCTTCTGGCTTTCAAGTTGAGGGCTGTGCAGCTTGGCTCTCATAGCCAATCTCCCAAAAACCCTCTATTATGAAACTATGAAAATGTGTAGTTTTATATTACTCCTTTGTTTGTCAAGATATAGCTAAGCACTTAATGACTCACATTGCTCTCAGGAACCATGTCCTCAGCATCCTTCAATCTCTCAATTCTCCAATTCACAGTAACAAGCTGGCCAACCCTAAGGCCATCTGACTGAAGTGGGAGAAAGCCAACTGCCAGGCATGGGTCCAGTACAGGCCTCTGTAGAATGAGAGCACTCTTGAAGACCAAATTCTTCTCTACACTCTCAGTCGCAGAAGATCTAATTATGACAGGCATGTGTGCTCCCACGATTCTATCTCCATTTATTCTGTACCTCACATTTAATACACTTTCTGCACAAGATACCTCAGCTTCACCTGCAGAAGGCGGAAGGAACAAACAATTTTGCACACTATGAGATGTGACACATTTAATATAAAACTGCAGTCTTCTGCCAAGTGAAGTTTTAATAGTAGTATAAACCATGTATGCAGACACTGATCTTCAGTACAAGAAGAACAGGGCATGTGGAGGATCTATCCATCATTGGAATATTATGTAATTAGCAGACATGTTTTTTAACAAGAAAAACACACACTATATTAAGAAGACATCAACGGAATGTCACTCCAGTTCCAAAAAGAGGGTTTAAGGAAAACTATTACACCCTTGAGCTATCAAGATGCAATCGATTTACCAACATAGAGTATCAGTCAGAAATTGATACTGGACTCTAATTGATGAGCAGAAGCTACACCCTTGGTTTCTACCATTCCAAGTGCAATACCAACTTGCCAATAAAACCATCTTCCACACTTAAGCAAGGTGCAAGTCTACTTTTCTTTCTTATTTTTCAAGATACCAGAGCATTCTTCAACACAGCTGGATCCAGCTTATCACAAATGGCTAATGATCAGATCCAAAGAAAAGGAACTCAAGGACAGAATAGAATAAGAAGATTAAAGAATATTCCTCTTTAAACTTCAATGGAATGAAAATATTCCTTCCCTTGAGTTGAACTTAAATAACTGCAAGAATCCCTAATTGAAGATACAGGCTTATTGACCAACAAAACTCCTTACATAAATTGGTCCATCCACAAATGCATTCAGGCAAGCATATGTAGACCCAAACTTTAAATTATGAATCCTTTGTTCATTCTAATCCTTCATCCTCGATCCTAGACGTTAGAAAATGAGAACATGTATAGGTGGATGTCAGCCAAATAGTCACTTTGTGTGGCTGTTTGTGCAAAAGCCTGTATGCAAGAATTCAACCTTTGTTGGACAAGAGGAGATCCCAAGATTACCTTTTTGTAATAACTTCCAACTCTTTCAAAATATAGAAATGTCAGATTATCCTAACTAGTTGTCAGAAGGCACTATTGAAGACTTGCAGGTTAAATCCAAAGCCCATCAATATTAATATAGATTAAGTAGTACCATAATCAACAAGTCATATAGTACACTAAACATGAAGCATAAAAAAAATCTCACTCTACCTCTGTCATGTATGGAACCAAAGCATATACTGAATAACATGCTCGCTTTTGAAGCAGGAGAAACATTGAGAGGAAATAAAGCAGAAGCTGGCCGCCCATCATTTTGACAGGTGTGGACAAAACCATCTTGAAGATCCAGCCAAGCATCATGAATGCTCAAAGTAGCCTTAACTTGTGATTGCAGAGTAACCTTAACAGAAGCAAAATCAATGTTAATTTGTTTGGGTATCAGTCAACTACATCATTAAATTAAACAAAGCAAAAAAAAAAGGAGTTACTTAAGTGGTATATGAAAGCTCTCTTGCATTCCCTAGAAGAAAAAAATTTCTTCCATCAACTAAACTCAATAATAATAAACTAAAAAAAAGTGGTTGGTCTCATGGTCAAGTTAACCAGGCCAGACTCTCACCAAAGAGTTAGCTTATTTCCTGAAAAGCAACTTGAGCAAATACACTATTTTAAATAAAAGACACCTAACTCTTTGTAGCTCAAACTTTAACTGCTAATTTCTCACATGTTTAGATGTTTCATGAAAATTCTACTGATTTCATTATGATACTAAATTTAACTCAAAGCTAACAGCATACATTTTTTTTAACTATCAATAGTCTGAAATAATTATTGTCATCGATTTCTATATCAATATAATCAAAATGCACTTAACAGAAAACAGCTCTTCTCCTTCAATCCTCAAAGTTACCAGAGTTCCACATACAACCCTTTCTCAGCATAAACATTCAAAGAACATCAACCACAACAGTCAGCAAGAAAGGAGACATGGAGTCACCTTGACTAAGGCAATGTGACGTGCCAAATCAACTTCTAGGCTTCCCATAAGTAATCACAAAGATTAAGTCCCTTGATAAAGAGGAATTCAACCCCTTCGCACAATCAGTCTCAAAGTAAGTATTGAACACATTAAGTCCTTAAGATATTTCCTTATAAGTAATCAAACATACATTAAAAATTATTAATCAAATTATATGGACCAAGTTTTCTTTATATTATAATCATATCCACAACAAAAATAGCTTCCATAATATTTTCCGCAAAAGGGAGCTAGAAACTCTAAACAATTACTATCTGCAAGAGAAAAAGGACACTAATCCAAAACTTCAGCTATTGATATTTGGATGATCCACACCTCTGAATCTCTAAGGTTAGGCAAAATACCAGATTCCCTTGTGATTTCCAATTACCTCTAATACAACTGAGATTGTTGCTTCAAAGCAAAATACCCTACCACCAACAAATGGCTAGTACCGTAAAGTAAAAACGGGTTATTACACTTCAAGATAAAAAAAAACCTCGTAAATCCTCTCCTTTCACTCCCAATCCCTTTCTTCATCTCCTACACACTCTCGTTGGAGCACAGCGGCACCGATCTTACCGTTGTCATCATACCAAAAGGATTCCCTTGATGAAGCTTATTGGACATGCAGTAGAGGAAGAAGAAAACAGGGGTTTATAAATCAATAACATTAGCTCTCCATTAGTGATAAAAGATATTTTGGTTATGAAACCCTGGATACCATAGGAAATTCCAAAATCACAAGGGCATTTTGGCAATTCCATTAAGCCACAGGGGTTACATCCTTCATACCCTAGTGGCCCCTCACAGCTTCAACTCCTCACCCTTCTCACTTTTGCATCAAACTACAAAACCCACAATTCATCACCTTAAAAAATATATTTTACTCAGGAGGCACAGTTACTATTATTCTCCAACTGCATCAAATCCTCTAAGGTCTTGCACAGTGTTCTCCTCAGCTTACACAGGTGCTCCTTCGGATGCCCACCAAGAATATCCAGTATCTAACATTACCATCTTTTTATGAATCTCACCCTTTTTTACATCAACTAAAAAACTATATTATACAAACCTTCAACTATCCTTTTCACACCAAAAACAACTCATCAATGAAAACGCCTATGGCAAAGTCACAGTAGCAATCATAGAAAAAATATCCCAAAGATGGTTGCGATCACGGTAACAGTTGCATTATCTAGTATGTGGTCAGCAACAGATGAATAGAATAACCGATCGTGGCCAATATGGTGTGAATTTTTTTGAAAAACTTCACATTAATGAGTTTAAAAATGATTTATATTTTATTTTTTTTAGAAGTATTCTTTCAACATAATATAACCATTGAGGACATAGTATGCGAGTGATATATATTTAGTGAACTAACAATTACATACACTATTATATTTAATAAACAAATATTTAATAAACAATATAATAAATTAATAAAAAATTTAGGCGAATTTGATAAAAGAACAGATGTCACGGGTTAAAGAACATTCTATGCAGCAAGTCACCGTAATGTAATTGATGATATGGGGAGAAGGTGAATTTTATCGCGGCGTAATGTAATAGGGTTTCACTAAACAAATGAGTTTGAATTTCATGGTTGCAACAATGATCATCAGTGAAGCAGGTCATTGCAACATTGATTAACAAATCAAAAATTTGTCTCTTCATTATTTTAATTCAAGAGTTTCACACATATGTTGTATCAACAATTACAGTATCTAAATTATTACACTTTTGAGTCAAATTTCATATATATTTACTCCTTTGCAGGCCTTATAAGGTCTTCTTAATAAATGGATCTGAGCCAAGTTAAAGGATAATATGGTGTGATTGTCATCATCAAATAATACATTCATCTAGCTAGTATATGTAGAATATACATAGTTTCTGGTTGGTGAGGTATAGAAGATTCTTAACCATAAGCTGGTCCTAGTCATGGTAGTCCAATTGGTTCTCTATATGGTAGGCTGTATGAGCTTAATCTATAAAGAACTTATATTGTAGCTTTTGAAGAAGTTATCTTTGAAAGTAGTTACAATGGTTAAAACCATCTCAATGCTAAAGTTAACAGCTAAATCTTTGAAACCACATAAACAAGTAGCAGTTTCCAGCAACCACCTTTTTCAATAATTCATGAAATGGCTCAGTAATTCAACTTTGAGGGGAACTTATTTGAATGTCTCAAGATATAGACAACCCCATCTTTTTGGGATTAAGGCTTTTCTTTGTTTGTAAATTTGTCTCAAGACAGAATAGGATGAACTGACCATACCTGGAGAAGCAAAGTACCATCATTGCATTTGTCAATGACACGTGTGCTCACATGAAAGGGATCAGTAAAATGAACCGCCAAAGTCCTACATACGACGATATTGGGATTTAGTTAAAAATCATATCACAATAAGATTCAACATCTACAACAGTACCTATCAAACGTCTGGTTGTGAGATATTCCAAATTCAAGTTTTAGAGCCATTGTCCTCATCATATCCACAATGCTCAGTCTCTGAGATGCCGCTGAGCAATTATATCAAGAAAACACTCAGTAAAACATGCTATTTTTTGAGGTGAAGAGGTACAGAAGGGGGCAAGAATGGAAGCTGAACAAAGTATCACATACAGTTGAACATCATACCACGGGTAATTCCGTCACTTATAGCACGAACTGGAATCCATATTACAGAAGTCAGATCACTTGCCCAGTCAGGTAACTGAAACTTGCCATCTTGCAAGGTTAACTGCGTAACTTCATTGGTAATAGAGGACAAAGAATTTTGTGTCTCAGAGTCTCGTGTGTCAGCTATGCTTTTATGAGAGGTTGTGTATCTATCCATCTCAATATAATGAGAATCTTCAACTTCTAAACCTGGACCAGTGTCAATGTACAAGACACCCCCTTTAAGAGGGTAATCAATTGGTCTTACTATAATTCCAACCCACTGTACCTCATTTATTAAAAGCGGCGATGAAACAGCAGGAGTAAGATCAACCAAAGCTCTGGGTTTGAACACCTACATGATAAAGAGCTCATCAGATAGCTTGTAGATGTCCATGGTCAGATCTAAGTCAATAGTCAGTAAGTCAGCAGGGGTTAGGAGCATGAAGCATATTAATCATGAGATTTACTTGCCTATTGAACTGGGAACTTGTATACCTTTAAGATAGGTCTAGTTGGCTTCTCATAACTCATGAAATCATCACTGTCTGCAGGAGCACCTTTCGAGAAACTATGAGATCTAAACCTCAAGTGCCCAATCTGACCAGTAAGGACTCCTAGGACATAAGAACCTGGTTTTTGTGGCGGCAGGGAAAGTGTAATAGAATTTCTTCCAGGCTGTAATATTGTCTTGGCAAAGATGCTTGTAGACTGAAAATTCAAAATCTAAAACGTAAATCCTCCACTAGATAATAAATCTTTTTCTGTTGTTACAAGGATTTTACCAAGCATACCTTAGCACCTTCATCAGCATTGTGAGTTTCCATAAGGGTAAGACTCAGTGATTCAAGAGTTATGTCATCTGGAAAGCCACTCCACACAGTAACCAACAAAGTACCAGGATCACCATCACATAGCAGCAACGGTCGCCCAGGATTACCGGAAAATGTAATCAAAGATGACACATCTAGTGGGACAGGGTGTTTCATTTCACTGTGTGCAAGACCAAGGACTTCTGCCTGAAAAGCTTGCCTTTCTTTGGTCGAGAAGAGAGTTTTTTCCAGAGACAGTAGCCTTATACAAGATTGTAAATAACCAGCTTCATCATTGAGAATCTTCTGACACTCGGCCAAGTTTGGAAGTACTTCTGCCAAAAGGTCTTGCCAACCTTCACCAGCATAAAGAGCACAAACCTTCTCGTATGAGTTTGCGGCGAGGTCATAATTTCCATGCTTATGGCACACAGAAGCAATTTCACCGTCAAGGACAACTCCGTGTCTTCTCCACCAGGAAAGATGGTAATTTTCAGCAGCTCCTTTTGTTAGTTCCAAGTACTTTTTCTGCCATTAAAAAATTAGGGAAGCAGTTGTAACCAGAAATTAGAGAAAGACCAACAAATATGCACAATGCATTCATTCCAGAACAATACGCCGTCTGTTCATAGTGGACTGTCTCAAGTATATTCATCAAAACTGCTATTTGTTTTAAAATTCAATGCAGATTCTAAGGAACTAAATTGAAATGATTTTCATGAAAATACTCATTAAAAGCCAAAGCAACCATTTAGCAAAATAATTTTGTGAAAAAAGTTAGAGTATGTCTTAATGAAATGTAATTGAAGCAAGTTCCTTAGGGGCCACAGGGAGAAATGGGAGAGGAAAATCTAAGAAGCAACAATTTTGAATTTTTCTTGTGTATTTGGCTTGGAGGCAATAAGTTATTGAAATTATGTATTCCC
Organism: Dysphania ambrosioides; assembly: GCA_026401315.1. Lineage (NCBI taxonomy): Eukaryota > Viridiplantae > Streptophyta > Magnoliopsida > Caryophyllales > Amaranthaceae > Dysphania > Dysphania ambrosioides. The sequence continues at coordinate 25,528,422 of CM048666.1, forward strand.
TGAAAATTGGAGTAATTACAATAACTACCCTATACCTCCAAGGTAGTGCCACCCCCATCTTTTCTCACACCTCTATCCTTTATCATTCTACCTGATATCCACATGGTCCACAATCCGCACTCCTCATCATCTCATCATCGATATTCATTGGTGTTGGTTCCAATTCCCTGCCTTCAATAGTGGTGGCATTTTGCAGTGTTAGCAAAGGAGGAAAGAAGAGTTTCCCAGAGGAGGATGCAACACCTCAAGAGAAAGTTAGAGGGAATATGGGCCGAGTTTTTTCCTTACAATAATAAAATAATAGTACCAAACATGTGAAGAGGGATTATTTCCCCCAAGACAAATGCTCTAGGCATTATTTCCCTTCAACAATTCGCCCCCTCTAAAGCCTGCTTCTCGTTCAAGGCAACTCCTTTATGAGTATAATGATCCACTTTAGATGATTTGATTGTGGATTGAGGGAGCGGGACAGCTCCTAGACATCCTAGGTCAGATCAACAGCAAGTCAAAGGGAAACTGTATAAAATGCACCATCACAGCAATGAACCAAGGTTCCTTCCAAGATTGATTAAAGAAGATCGCATGACAAACATGTACAGCACATGCCATAGGCTACCCTGGAACAGGCTTAATAGAAGAAAATCAACGAAACAAAAACAATACCTTCTTGCAAAATAATTAAAAACCAGAAAACCAATACAGATGAATGCAATAATTTTTTTCAACCAAAGCACCTACAGAATGATCAAGCATACAATTTCCAGTAAACATTCCTCCCCTCGATTCTCCCGTATAAATCTTAAACACTCTCTCTGCATTTTTCATAATTAATAGGCTTTTTCAAACAAGCCAATAAGTCATCCACACAAAGGCCTTTTCTTTACGATAGGCTTCATCATCAAAATATTATCCCAACAAGAGCAAAATACCCCAACTGTAGTAATTACCAGTCAATTGATATATTATAAGAGTACATAGTCCTACCATCCTGTAAATTTTTTTTCGATAAATACAAAAAAGTCCGTCCACATTGATGTCAAATTTTTACAAGTTCCCAAATTACTCCTGATCAAATGAGATTATGCTTAAATACGTTTCTGTAGGGATACAATCTTAATGAAAACTTATGGATTAATAAACCTAAATTTGGAAGCTCATAAATGATTACTATTGCATTATCACATATATTGATAAGTTTCTCAAAAAGTTGCATTTTCCATTAAGCAAATAACTGGAGGCAATTCAGTTTATCCCACCACAAGGCAGCTAGCTTTCATGACTACACACATCTAAATCAATAGCAGTTTCAATCACGTATGTATTATGGTACCTCAAAATTCTCAATAGACGATAGAGATTTCCAAAGGTCAGGATCAGAAATTGTTTTCTGTAAAGCATGCTCTGCAGCAACATGGATTTCTGCCAGCCTCATAGGTCGATCAATAGACCCTTCAAAGTTTCCTGGAGTAGAATAATTCCGTGACATGGATGGTGCAGGTGCTTTGCTATGAGAATTTGCACTAACTGAAACATCTGAACTGTAAATAAGTGTAGAAATTTAACTTAGAAAAATAGGAAACCCAAAGAACTTCAGCAGAAAGATAAGAACATTAGCTATTTGAAGTTGTGCAAACAGTTCAATTAGGTAAACAAGCTTGGAATACACCCTTAAACAGCCTTCATTTACACACCCTTCATTTAAATTAAGCTGTGCATCGAACATTTCAAACAAATTTCCAGCAGACAGAGAGGCCCTTCTTCTATTAGCTTCCCGGAGAAGAACACAGGGCTCTAGAGGCAACAGCTTCCTCTGAATTCCAAAGTGTTTTGGTTTTGGACCTGCTTGAAGAATGATCTGGACACACCCAAAAAGGTCAATATTTTTTCAACTCTATCCCAACATATGGATAAATAATTGCCATTCAACTCAAAAAGAAATAAATTTAGACATAATATACCATCAAAACAAGGAAACATTTATTTAGATTCAAAATGGATAGAAACAATAAACAGAACCAAGAAGAACTACTCACCACACAAAAAGACAGCATAAAAAGCAATGGAAAAATGCTGTGCAATGAGACCACTCATTGTTCAAACCGATTACCTTTTAACCATGTGTATTGATTCACTTTTAAATTAACCCTTTCTCTACTGATGAATTGGTATGCTGCAATTCTATTTATCAAAATTCCCACAACCCTTTACGTAATTGGCATCCCAAAGTCCAGTTTTACATCATTATTCACTTCTAGAACAGTTCTTGCACAGTCTTTAATTAATTTACAATAGTTCAACATTCCATAAGCCAAACGTTAGGAAAGTGAAGCAAACCACATATTCCTTCTTGCCTAAAAGGGAGGCCACTGTTTCAGTGAACTTCACATTGGGTTTCCAAAGTATACCTTCAAGGTTTTAATGCAGTACATCAAACTTCTTCCAATTAACCCCTTCATGATTTCTTTTATTTTAATAAATAACAATGCAATTTCAATTTACAATAAAGTTGGAAGAAATGCCATTGATCAACCCCCATATTTCATTATTATCTTAAGTTCTGTAAACAAAGTCAAGGAGTAAAGCATAAAATTGCAAAAGCTCTTTACATAGGTCACGCTAATCAAAACTCACTAATAAAGATGTGCACTTATAAGTTATTACTGATTTTCAATAGTATCAGCAGAATTGTACCTTTTCTTTTTCAAGAACCTCCGAAGAAGAATCAGGCGGAACTGAAGGCCAAACTCCTGGTTTAGGCCATGGCAGCATGCTGAGGGAAGCACTGTCCAGTGGCAACATAATAAAATCAAGCAGCAGAAAAATGCTAGAAGGCATGCATGTATGATGCCTAGAAATTATCTAATGCATCTCTAAACACCTTATTTGTGGAACTTACCTATTTGCAGGACTTCTCTCGATATCTGTTCCATATCCTATTAAGTACGCAAGCCTCATAAACTGCCACAATTAAATACCATATCAGATGGACAGGACAAACATATTTTACATTGGTAATGTAATCAGATGACTCATATATCAGTGACTCAGCATCTCTTTAACTAACATAAATTTTAACCTTCAACCAAAAATAATGTTTCAAAAAAAACTAAATACAAATAACATCACACGATCTGAGCCCAACAAACAAGACATAAGAAATTTTACCTTGACCCTGCACAATGAAAATAGATCTCCCTGAAGTCGGTAGAACTCTTTTTTCACATCAGGGGCAACTAGTTCATCTTTGTAGTTGGCAGCAGTGGCATTGAGCAAAGCCAAGCAAGCAGTTATTACCCAAACTTCACGCAAACAGAATGGCAATATGCTCTGGACGACGATTAAAGGTTCAGTAAAAAAATCTGAGCAAATTAAAGCTTGTGTTAAAGCTTAACAATAACTAGCAAACGTTTACCTCATAGAGTCCCAGTGCCTTCGAGAAACTTATGATAAATGAATAGCCCCTAGAAGCTACCTCGAATGGACGACTTAACTTGAAGAGAAGCTGCAATGATCAGCACAAATCTATGCATAAGCTATCAATATATGATCACTGAAAAAAGAAAATGAAAACACGATAAAGCCAAGGATCATATGGTCCTGTAATAAACAACTTCAAGACGTGTGAGTAAAGCACAATTGATATTATATGGATGAATCGATGATGCCACTCTGCTTTGTAGTTGTATGGGTATCACAAATTCAAAACACACAGAGAGGATTGTGGTGAAGCCTAAAGCAAATTCTATCCAGTCAGTCACATTCGATAACAGACAGAGAGGACTGTACAAAAGCTCAGGCAAATATCTACGAGATAACAGTTATTTAGAAACAACTATGCTAAGAGGTCCAAACCTAATTTCTGAAGATTATATCATTCCCCAAAAAAACATTGATATATGTGAACCTTCAAAGAACCTTCCTCTCCTTGTTGACAACTGGGGTTTGAGTTTTTCTATTGGGGAGATTCAAAATTGGGATAACTTGATATAAATTTCTGATTATGTTTGAAGAGAAGATGCCTTCAGGATCAATCATTTCATGACCAAGAGAGCCTAGTCCTAGAGCTCAGCCACGTAGAGTAGCTAGCTGGACAACTAGTTTCAATGAAGTCCAACACTAAACGTCTAGATCGCAGAATAAAGTCATCAATGAAATGACAAACAAAAACAGCATAAAATCAACATAAAGACTGTATAATGTTCCTTTGTTCAGAAAAATTAAATCTAGTCCTCAGCAAAGTGTTCTAATAGGTCCCATAGTGAAAGGAATTAGGCTACATATATCTATATAGGGTATTTGTATACCAAGTACTAGACCTAGCTAAAAATTTTGCATTTTTCTTGCCTAAATTAAATTCTCTAAATATCAAGCACACCTGCCCAAGTAATAATGTCCAATGTCAACAAGGAATTCTCACTCTAAAACAGTGTCTTGATAGACTAAACAAAGTGAATAGACCACTTTCATACCTTGGCTTGACATGCAAAAAGATACTGACGGAACTCAAACTCTCGGAAAGAATCATCTTGAACAATTTGTGCCAGTGGTTTGATTCCAGGATTTAGCAGAGCAGCTTGATCATCACCTTGGTCCATTCCGCCAAACTCTTGCCTCTTTCCACTTACATTTACTGCATAAAAGTTCAGAATTAAAAGTAACTCTTCGGTAGAAACATATTTTTTTTGAAACGAAGACAAAAGGTATGTCAACAAACACAAAGAATGCATACAAGGCTGGGAAACTCATCAAATACAATAGTAAAACAACTTTTGATCAATAGAAAGCCTCTGCTTCTGACGTAACATCCTTAAAAGATAATGCAGGAACAAGAAAATGAAGAAGCTAAAAAATCACTTCTAATATGAGGGATGATTGATCAACATAACTTTAAATAATGTCAACTATCAAGCATTCAGAGGCCAGGCTAAAAACAAATCATTCTAAAGTTGAAGCAGTCATTCTCTTGATACATTATCCTTTTCATAAAACATCCCCCATCTCCATGGCCTAAGCAGAGTGAAAAACGTAAATTATAACCACTAGGCTACTATAAATCATAATATACACTAAATACAAATTAGTAATTAGTAATAAAAAATCAACCAAACTCTTAGTTAAATTTATCATTTATGAAACTTGTACAAATCTTTAGTGTTAACGATAAAACTTAAAAAAGAAAAGAATCATGAAGCTTAAAGATTTACTCACTAAGTAATGAAGTTCAACAATTCAATTCAGATACCTAGAGCCAAGCCTATAAACTTTAATTTATTTAAAATTGGCCTAAGCGATAAAGTTTTCATTAATCCAAAAGAAATTTCAACACAGTAACAACTAAAGTAGGCAAGGAAAAATTACCTGTTTCCAAATAACAAAGTTCTAGCTCATCATACTCGCGTAATGAATCTTCATGAAGGTGAGCCATCTCAAACATAAAAGCCAGGCTTTCCTAAGGTAAATAAGATAAATATAGGTAAAAAGGGAGAACAAGAATAAGACATCGAAACCCAAGAATAATAGATAAATGAGATACATAGTCATCTACTAGATCCATGATAGTGGACAAGTACTATAGCAGAAATTGTTTTCAAGTAATTCGTTAAAAAAATATCAGTACCTCCACAGCCAAAAGCGCACAGAAGGTATGAACTAATTAGAAATTCCGGATATTGAAACAAATGAAATGTGAGGGGCCAAAAATCATAGCTGATTCAAGTATCTCTCAATAGCTGATTCTAGTAAATATAACAAAGATGGAGCAATCAAAACCTTTAAAATAAAGAAGTTACAAAAGTTCCAAATTGGCATGAATCGTTGCTCACTCAGCTTCCGAATCTCTTCCTCGTAAAATTGAATCCGCCTATCCAGTGTATTACGAATACACTCCATAATCTTGGACTCAAAGTCCTCCCAAAAATTTGCTTCTGATCCATATATGTCCAGTTTGCAACACCTGAAAGAGAGAAAATTCCCAAAATCATACAAGAGAAAAGAAGTTTTAGCAAATTTTCCAATAGAACTCAGATTAGGTGTTCTCTACTCATTTGTGGCTGCTCTAGTAGGTATCAATATAATGTGAAGAGTTCCATTCAAAATATGGCACACAAGGTTTGATCCAATATATTTTTAGACCAGAGAGCAATGTATTAAACGATACTTGGAGGAGAAAGGGCATGAATCCTCTAAAATCAGGATAGACTCTGAACCATTGGACTTTATTCAGAGTAAAATCTGTTGGACAACATATACCACCTACAGTAACCTAACAACAGCCAATCCTGTGTATTTCATCCTTTCACAATCTCACCTATAGAAAACCCCCCAAAATAGACAAAAAAGTCCCCAGTCAAGCATAAACATCAAACTTGGAAGATGATTCTGATTCCACACTTGAAAGTGGACAAAAAATACTACCTAGCTAAAGGTGAGGAGGTCCTCATTCTTAGAAGACAACACGAACATGCAGCCTCAGAAATTCCACCTTATTTATAATTTTCAGATATCTAAGGATGCAGTTGGCATTTTTTTATTGTTACAAAAAAGCACCCTAACAGATCCATCACCACAACAAGACCAAATATCCCAACCAACAACAAGTGATCTGCCCATTACACATCAACAAATACCTCATGACCTAGAGATACACATACACCAAGAGTTCAGAGAACAAATATATCCCACAATTTATCTATTGTAGTGCAGTGAGTAAAAAAACGTGCTGTGCTGAGGTGAAGGGTGACAAAGACATGCACTTTTACTGCTCGAAGGGAGGCGATTTTGACAAGGCTCAATTTTTTTTCACCAAAGTTTTTACTTTTTCTTAAGTGAACCTCTCTTCAATGAGACACACCAAGGAGCCCCAAAGGCACTGAGATTTCCTCATTGCCTCGATGCTCCTTGACCCTTTTTATACCTGGGTGTTGAAGCTCTTGGAGAATGATTTTTCATCATGCTAAAGGCTAGTACAACTCCAGAGATATGCCTCTGCTACTATAAGTACTCATGATCATAGGGTCATGACAGTCTTCCAATAATCCAAAAAAGATCTGACTCCATCAAGAAGAAAATTTTCAACCCCAAACACAACCTCACCCGATAAGTGAATCACATGCTACACTAACTCAAGCTACAAATATCGGAAATTTTCTTTTATTTGTTACTTGGTCACTATGTCGGGTCATATTAGCTCTCGTATAAAGTGACATACAACTCCAATATATGTAATAAACCAGGAGTCACAAACTCTAGGAATGACAAAATTAATATATGCAAAAACATAGTGCAGGAAACATGGATGCTTACTGCTAAAAGATTACCTTTCTCTCTTTTTTGAGCTAAATTCCACTTCCACCTTGGCATATACCCTTTTCGCCATCTTGGTAGCTTGATCGTTGCTGGGATGCGCTTTGTTCACAAACACAATGAACCACTCCTTCTCATCATTTTGAACTATTAATTTCACTCGAGGTTTGAGAATGGATTTGAACTCATCAAGATCCTGCAGGTCAAGGAAAGTGAAGCAGGTAAAAACAGAGGTTAATAACTGCAACCAAAACATAAGAACAAGACTAAACAAGAACATCAATCATGCCTATAAATCACTCTTAAATATGCTACCAAAAATCAAAAAAGGCATACTCCCATGCTTCTAGAAATCTACAGAAATGATAACTACCACATCAAGTATAAATAAAAAGGTAAAAGGAGACCTATTTAATGCAAGAAACATAATTCACATTGATAGAGAAAGAAGAGTTAAAGGCAGGACAAGCTATCCTAGATCACAAGAATAGGAACGAAAGAAGGTTACTTTATTCCAAAACAATTCATGCCATAATGTGACTCCCAAGAAAACATGTGCAATCCATTCAAACAATTGGGAGGGAAAGCCCTTATTTTGTTCGTAAAATAATGTAATAAGCATACTGTAAAACATACTGGTCACATTCTATTTTTCTTCACTGGAGATTCTAATTGCAAATCCAAACCTAATGATAGTATTTATATAGCTTAAATTTCATTGATTTGTTTACTTTAGGATAAGACCCATGATTGACTCCCTGTTAAAAAAACACTTTGGCACTAGTACACAACCATATCTGTGATACCAACTAGAGAAGACGGCAGCATGTGAACTCTACAAACGCAAACGGGTCAGATTTGGGTTTTGAACCACGACACTACACGAGGATTTCTCCAGTCAAAATTTTGGGTGGGAAAATCCTAATCTATCACCTGAAGCTAAAACTGAATCCAGAAAAACAAACATCAAGGCATTACAGCTTTTTTGCATGAAACTGCAAATCGATTGGTGTCTTGTACATAATCAGGATATGATAAGTATTCCAGCAAACTTCACCAATAATGATCATCATTGCATTGTACTTTACTTTTTATTTATGTAGGAGCAAAGAGGTAGCATGACTCAATCATTATTCCTAATGAAGAGGATGAAGTCTTTGTCTATTGGGAGGATTGAACATTGTACTTTTGTTAGCTCCATTAACTCTTATGGGATTTACCCATTCCTTTGCACATGGTATTAACTCTTAAGTCAGTAACTTTCATGAGCCCAGAATGCATAAACCTTTACAAATGATAAATCATGGTTCAACTCCATGTATCCCCATTCTATTGTAATATACCTCATATTCAGCAGTACTATAGTTTTTATATATATGTGCAAATCAGCAATGTAAAAAAGACCTTTCATCCACTTAAGTTTCAATACTTTTTAATAGTTGAAGAAAAAAGGGAAAAAGGAAAATGAAAAAGATAAAATTTGTACGAGCCCAACAGTTTCTATTTGAAATTAGATCTTGCCTAATTGATTCTTTGTAATCTTTTACACCCTTAAATGCAATTGAAATACCAAAAGCAATCAGATGATGACAAAAAAAACATATACAAAACAGCATATAAACAGCCACTAGAATTTGGTTAAAAGACTATTAACAGATAGGATAAAAGAATAGTTGTAATCGATTCCATGTAATATTTGAAAGAATTGATGATTGTCAGTGATGCAAGGATAAGTATCAGTTCAGAGCAGTCACTGGGTCACGTAAGAAATGAACTTGAAGGGGTGCGTAATTCAAAATGGAAAAAGTATACAAGCAGAACGCTCACAGAAAACACATGACAAAGACTGCTGAATATTGGATTAGTAAGAAAAAAGTTACAAAGTGATAGAAGATTAAATTTTTTACCTCACATGTAACAAGAACCACAGTTGCATATGGTTCTCGAAACCAAAACAGTGACTGCTCCTGTGGAAAGCGACTGCGAAGCCTTGAATCCGTGGTCAAAATATATTCAGCTGGCAATTTCTCCAGAAAGACAGGATTTCTAGTCTTGTTATTTAGACAGGCCTTCTTGAATGGCAGCCGCTCCTCAAACAAATTTTTGACATTTGGCCACAAATCACTCACATCTTCGACTGGAATAATATGATACATGGGTACATCAGCAATGAATTTTACAAATAACAACATAGACCCGATAAGGACATAAGAATGAGAATGGCAAGGATAAAAACAACAAGGTACAAACATAAGAAACAAACAGAAAAGATAAAAAAGACCTTGCCTATATCTCCTCAGTTTCAAGCCTCTAACATTGATAACCAACAGTGTATTCTAAGTTTAAGCTATTACATGGTATATACTCTCTCTCAAAATAAAAGAGCACATTTAACTAAAGGCCAATTTTTGCTAGCCGTTCCTAGTCTTTGTGGATAAAACATAAAAGTTCGCTAAATATGAACATACATCTCTCTAATATCGTGCTAGTTAAAATGCGAGAATGGAATTTCTATATATATGGTAAGCAGGGATTCTGCAATATCATTGTTTAACAACTCAATCTCGTTAGAGAGGTCAAAGTTAACAAGGTTTGTTTTAATGCCTAATAGAACGCACTTATACATAACAAGGTTCGATCCCTAAAGTAAACAAGGCTCCACAATTGTAGACAATTGTATCCGCAAAAGTCAAGCAATAATTCACCAACAACTTCAGAAAACAAAAGTGCACACAATGTGCCTCACACAAAAAGCATCACTCCATACCCACAAATCAACTTTGGAAATCCTTTGCACTGCAGAAAGACTCGTACTTTCTTACACTAGTGGTGATATCCATTCAAACAAAGACTCCTCAACATCCATCTAAAAGCCACCATATCAAGAATACCTCAAGTTTTTCTTAACTTCGACCTCGAAATCTAGTAGCACCAGCAAAGCAATTATTAACATAAGCCTAGCAAATCTATTAACTAATACGAGAAGATAATACATTGATGTATATAAGTCTAATATACTTCTTTTACATACATGTATATAAGTGTAAGAAACGGAGCACAGCTTGGGAATTATCTAGTTCCGAATAAACCCTAACAAAGGCCACATAACAAGGGCGTAGGGGCGACTATTCCATTGAATCAGCCACACATATCATATACTCCGTAACATACAAAATCAAACAATAGAAAAAAAAAAACGAATGCAAATCGACATTGATGTAAATCAAACGGAAATCGAAAAGGGTCGGATCAAGTAAACAAATCAAAGAATCGGAACATGAAATCGAAGTGCAAAAATAGAAGCGGAGGGAAGAAGGAGTAACCGGCGACGACGAGGTGATCGCGAGTGGATTTGATGGCTTGGAACTGCGCTAAGTAATTGGCCATGATTTGATCTCGAAGGCTAAACCATGGGATGTTGATCGCAAGAATTATAGTTTGGGAATGTCAAATGAAAAATGCGGTGCTAATAAGGGAAGTAGGCAACGGAGCCAAGCAGCATCGACTTTGCTGCTCTTCCTGCCTTCCTATGTCTCCCGACTTCTCTCTCTCTTCTATTGTTCTGACGATGGTCCAATACTCACATAGACACTTTGTTGAGTGAAATTTTCTGGATTATGATTTTTGAACTACTTTTTTTCACTTGGTAGAAAATTTTACGATCTAACTATATGTTTTATTTGATTTGAGCAATATTAAGAGTTTTGGGTAGTATTCTATTATACTAGTTTTTTTATTGGTTGAATTCAAATTATAAATAATACAATCCGTTTGATAGTTAGTAATAATAACGGGTTTATACACAAATACATGATAAAATCCTACTGTATTATTTAACTCAAAAAAGAAAGTTAGAGCATATAAACTTTATATGAGCTTTGTCGTTCAATTCTATAATTTTGAATGTATCATACAATATTTTTATCATATTACGTAACAGTCACATTTTTGTGGGAATTATAGATAACCTTTATACTTCTTTTGCTAGAAGGAGACTTTGTAACTTTTATCAAATTATATATTATAAAAAAATGAGTAATTAGGTCAAGCCAATTTTATTATTTTTATGATTGAGTTTACCGTTCGTGTGCTCAAACATATGCCTCTAGAGCAAAATTAATTTTTTACATTTTTAATCAAAATCAGAGGCATGTACAACAAAACAAAATGTTAGAGGAATTGGCAAATAGCTAGCTATGAGACTACCTCTAGGTGTATTAGTGATTAAGTATTAGATGACAAATATTAAAAGTAGTTATCATGACAAATATTTCGTAAAAAAATGTTCAATAGAAACGGCCCATTAAAATAATAAAATAAATCAAAAATTAGATAATGCATAAGAATAATAGCATAATCCGTATATTTAATCAACTACATCGTAGTATCGTACTATTCCAAAAATATGATCAACTAGTTATTAGTTATTATAGCTAAATATCCGACACTCAAGTTATTATGGACCACGTCTTAATAATTAGAGCATCCTTAACAATGAAAAAAATGGTTTGTGGAGGACAAAATATTTTTTGGCTTTCTCAACAATTAAAAAAAAGGTTCATGCATAAGTATCATGCATTGAATGAGTCTATAAGTGAAATAACAAAATGGTTAGTGAGTTTGGTGGATGTGGGCCCCAATTATTTTTTGGTCGAAAACATATCAAAACACAGCATTTTGATCTGTTTTTTTTTATCAAAATATTGTGTTTTGATCTGTTTTTAAGGAAAAAAAATTCTTATTTGGACGGTTGAAAGTGCGACACTTGACCCAGTCTCGAAGTGACACGTGTATTGATCGTTGGGGATTTAACGTTACAATTTTGTAACGGCTATAATTTAAAAAATACAATTAAAAAAAATATACCAACAGTTTTAATTTTTCTTTATATAGAAACCCGCTTTGATATATTTTATCATAATTAATTAGATGTTATATGAGATTAATAATTTTTAATTATGAGGTGAACTAAGGATATTAATGAATTTTTTTTTTTTCACGAATAATGGGGCCCTTACGGTCTTACGGACAGTTTTCTTGAAATTGATATATGATAGAGGTGAATGATAGAGCTGATCAGCTGATACTGTAGCTGTAGACGAGACATTGTAGCGCGCTAATGCGCCATATCTACCCTTTCCCTGCCTCTTAGTCCTTCAATGGCGTCTTCCCCAATCTTCTAAAGTTTCAATGAACTCGCAAGTCACATCCCCACTTCATCGCCACTTCTTCTTCCCTTCTCCCACCCGAATTCAAACAACCATCACTCCGCTGTTCGACGCGTATCCGCTTGCTGATCCTCCGAGGTTTGTTCTTTCTGGTAATCTCACTAATTTTATGCACATTTTTCGACCACATCCAATTCTTTTGTGTTGTTTGGGGGTGGGTTTTGGTTGGGTAGTTTTTATTATTGTAAATTGAGCAAAACAATGATAGATTGAGGAATAGCCATTTGTTTGAATGAATTGGAGTCATTTGATGTTGGATGAAATAATATGTTGATGATTTTTATTTTTATTAATGTAGGTTTGTTTCTGATTGATTTTTTTTTTTTTTTTTGAGAGAATTTATTTTGACTGTCTACTTTTCGAAAAGCCGTCTGTGTTTGCTTTTTGTACATTGTATTGTGAAGCTTTGCTAGTGTACTAAGCTGGGTTTCGTAGATTTGAAGTTTCGTAATGTTTTGTATGCGAATCGAGTATATCAAGGGTCTAAATTTATTGGTGTTTGCGTGAGTTATTAAACCCCATGTTGGAGAAAATTTTGATAAGGTGGTTTGTATTAATTCTACTGTTGCCAATTGGTTTTGGTATGGAAAGACAATGTGGTTTCTGGGGTTGAATATTTCAGGTTGTAATGAAGAATCAGAGGAAGCGAGGAACTACTATATGTTAACGTAAACGGGGGTGGTTGGATGGGGGTGCTACATGTTTTCGATCCTGGTAGTAAGGCTATTGTGTGTAGAAGAGAATCAATTGTTGCTTGGAACAGCGCTATTTTATTTTCTGGGTTTTTGGTTAAAATTAAGTATCAAGTTTATATACCTTGTCAGAGTATTAAGGATTTTAGTTCTAGTGATAATCAACCAGTTGGAATTACGGAGCTGCTGTTAGAAACTATTCCTCAATCTCTGTTATCTTCCTTCGGAATTGGGGTGTTTTTATAATGATGTGCGTTATGAATTTGACAAAAAAACATATCATTTGGAACAAAGGGAATTGCTTTTTTTGTTCCATATACTTTGCTGGTTCCATGCATCTTTCATTTGCTGCTTCTCATCCTGTTGTTATTGTTTCTGCGAAAATTTGTTAACTACATGACAATTTAAGGTTAGGATTGTGAAACAACTAGCTACGCTTAACAAAGGTTGAATTAATAAACGTTACATGAAGAAAAGAATAAAATGGGAACGACATGATAATTTGGTGACGCGGAAAATCTAAATTGGGAAAAATCGTGGGGGCTTATTTAGTCCGTCTTTCCACTATGTTTGGGACTAAGCCTGGTGATTACAGATTACAAATGGTATTTGATAAGAACGTAAATGTAAATGTTGAAGTGAGTTGGATTTGTCGATGAGAAGTAGCTTAGTATTTTGTATCAGGTAGTGAGCTTGTGTGTCCCCATTTCTCATTGATTTGAGCTGCCTTTTATAAATGTTGGTCGTGCAATAAGCATAATTGACTCGTTCTTATCTTGCTGCGTATTGACTTGGTCTTCTCTGTTTATCCATCGTGACCTTGAGTTGATATTTTAACTAGCCGTAAAAAATATACCGGGAGCTTCCTTGATACTTATACATCTTGGGATTGACCTTCAACGCTTAGTTACAACCATTGTTTTTCTCAACGCCTAAGCGTTTATTGCCTAGACTCTTGCTGACGTTGATGCCTAGAATCTCGGGTTGATGCCTGGAATCTCGGACACATGGAGTTGACTCCTAAAATCTCGTAGCCGTTTTAACTATATAGCCAATATTCTCTCGTTGACTTGTTCAAATGCCATTTCTCAACCGTTTACCGATATTATCGCTACACGTAGATGCTAACGTGGTACTTCCCGTAACTGACGCCTAGAATCACGCGATCGGTTACAGTCAGTTCACGTACTGCTCATTAATATCTAATAATTGCCCTGGTTCGCTTGGTAACTTCCTTACGTCTAGGCAGTAGCTATCCTACACGTCGGACAATCTTCACGTCATGTCGGGTGTGCTAGACGGTTTTTACCCATAACACCATGTACTAACTTTCGCGGATCTAACTATACGCTTTTTACAGTTGTACTACATCTCGAGTTGCCCACACGTCACGTCGCTTGGATCAGATAGATTTTTACCCAACAGTTATGCTTAATAAGAAATTCCATTCTGTCCATGAATATTCCGATTCATAAATGGAACTTCAGTCATGCAGGAATCCGCAGATTCGCATGGTTCACGAAATATATCATACATGTCCATGGTAAAGAATGGGATGAAAGGACTTGAAAGGGTATTGGCTGGAGTGCTTCTTGTTGTTCAGATCTCAACTCCTCTACCTTTTGTCTATTGGGATTTCTACTCAGTCCCTCCTGCAGAGGCAATGCTTTATTCTCCAGATACTAAGGTTCCTAGAACTGAGGAAATTGCATTATGAAGGGCCATACCAGCAAACAAAGATATGAAAACAATACAAGTTAGTCACATATTGTAACATATAGAGTATGATACTCTGAGTAATAATTTGGTTATCATTCTTTTACGCATTTATTTTTCATTCTTCGTCTTATTGTTTGGTGTCTTATCCAGGAAACTCTGGAGGAACTTCCGTACTTGCTTAGGATTCCTCAAAGAAAACCATATTGAACAATGGAGGGAAATGTAAAGAAAGCTTTAAAGGTATGTTTTGTATGCCTTGCATCTACAATATTTATGCAATGTATCTTTTTAAATGCTCTGAAATATTGTTACATGAAGCAGAGATAAGGTTTTCTCTGCTGATTGTAATGATCTTATGTCCGTATGTGAAATGTTGCTGATTCATGGATAAAATTCAATCTCTGGAACGCATTCCAAAATTCTATAGATTTCTTTTTTTTTTTTTTTGAGAACCAGTATTCCTTAGATAATATTAGAAGAAAATACTCTCATTTTCTGTTACTACAGTTGCTGTTCTACTAACTAAAATAACGGACTTGCATGGTGGCATTTTCTAACTCTAACTGAGGCGAAAACATTTTTACATTAGAAACTCTTATTCCTGCACAGGACAGTGGACACTGATTGAACATATGAACTAAAGAGCATTTGTAATTAATGCTCATTTATCTCCATACTTGGAGACAGTTATGTACTTCAGCATGGCCGCCTGACTAGAAAATAGCTAGGCTTGAAGTATGTCAAGGTTCTTTCTGAACAAATTGCAAAAAAATATAATTTAGTTTTGATAGGGGTTCCCAAATTCAACTAAAACCGTCTAAACCATACTAACTCCAAAATTTTAATGGTCAAGTCCCTCCACCTTAAATGATGTAGAATTGTATTTGTAGAAGTATATATTAGTCATTTTGCTAGTGTTCATGATCTAATCAAATAGATAGAGACAATATTCAGGGTTAACCATAACCCAATTCAACAACGAAACTCTAAACTCTCATAATTCATACTGAAGAGGACTTCCTCACTTTTTCTTTCTTCTCAAATGTGTGGCATCAAATTATCGTAGTCCATAACAGCTGAAACCTTGCGCATTAACTAATTTAAACTAATTTTTTTTAATTTTTCATAAATAACACTGATTTCTTTTGATGTAATTTTTTTTATCCATGTGCCTCAAATATAGGTTAAATATTTTTCGAAGTACCAGTATCGCACTGATGTTTGTGCAGTAGGAAAAGTTGGCAATCATAGTATGCAATGTTCTCTTCTATGAATGATACAGTTTTGATCACTGACTCTATATGTTCCACTTTTGTGATCTCTATTTGGATATCCTCAACATGGTACCCAAGGCTCATAAAGGATATTTCATTTTGGGAGCCTCCACCTAAATAAAGTTAGAATTTTATTAAATACTTAAACCTAGCCCAGTAGCACTTTATTTTGTTTTTTTTTTCCCTTCTTATGACAGTTTTATTGATATTTAAGTTCTCTCCTCCAAGCTTTATGATCTGAGAATTTGCTATTCCTTGTAGAAGGCAGAGTTAACTGAGTACATTTGACATCAAAGTTAGACCATTGACCTTATGGGTTGTGTGGCTGAATTGAATTCTTCTGCCAAGTTTTTACAATCTGAAGCTGGAGTTTCTCCATTCAATTATTTCAGTCAAGCACTAGAGCTCTGACACCTTAGCAGTTGGACGTCTGGTTTTCCTCTGGAAACCACCTATCCAATGGCCTGATGATAATCATACTCTACCTGTTCATGAATCATTCAAGATTTGACTGAAATAAGCATCAAGGTCTACTTCCTCTCAAGAAAAAAAGGCATCAAGGTTCAATTAGAGAGAGCATGGTCCAAGAGATTGCCAAGGGATGGGTTTTCTCTGGGTCTTTTTGGCTGAGCTCTGACTATAGAAAAATTCTGTGGTGTAGGCCCCTTTATTGGCTTTGAAAAGGGACTGAAGGAGGGGTTTTTCCTCCAAAAGTCATCAAAGAGAGATAGAGAGAGAGGTCTTTGCAATTGTCTATGAGCCACAGAGACGGGGGGGACTTGGTGAAAAAGTCAGGTAAAACTTGAAAGGCATTCCAATTTTCTAGTCTTGAGCAAAGCCCATCGAATGTGGGAGTAATTCCTTTGCAGATAGAGTAAAGAAGGGAAATTCTTTCCTTTTGGGAAGGGAAATGATGAGATGAGATGAGGTAACAAATTTCAGGTGGGAGGTTGAATGAGAGCTTAAACAGGTCCCTAGACTCATTATATTAAGACTATGTCGAACAGGTGAAAAGAGGACTCTGAGGAAAGTGAGGTGCCCTGGATGGTTGTGCGTAGAGGCTTTATTCCTGTTCAGTAGTTATTCCAGACATCGATAGTGGTTCTATCTCCGCGAGCCCAAGTCTGAAGAGAAGATAAGACTTGCCAAACTGGCCATTATTCTTCTAATGTAGGACCCCTTTCGAAAGGATATGGTTTTCCTGCAATAGTAGGTGTCATGCAATGACCAAGATCTGATGTGATATAATATTGAGAACAAAAACTTGTCTCCGTTAACTATTAACATAGCCTGGTGGCTGGTGCTCTGATGATGTTACACTTCACTGAAAATCTTCATGAAGAAAGAAAGCTTGAAAGTACAAGAGAACTTTGTTTATTTAAGGTTGAACCAGTTATATGCTGAATCATTCTTTATAATCTTGAGATTATTTCCAGCTTGTTGCTTGCTTGTTGACTTTAGGTAGCCCCTAGAGCCTTTACTATTTTCATTTGATTTGCTGAATTCTCTGAGCTTTCTATCTGAATAATGATAACAATATTAACAACGATATGAAGCATGTGGGATTTTGAGTAGTAAAGACTTTTTAATCTTGTGATTTAATATGGATTAAATTGGGTTATAAGCATCATGGGCTGTATTGGCTTAACCTCAATGTTTAATGAATGATAAAGCAATGGTCACAGGAATACAAAAATTAGTTGTTGAAATATCAGTAACTTCCTGATGAATTTATGTTATAAACTAATAGCAGTTGAGTATGATTTATGAATCATCAGATTGCCAGAATTTCTTTATTCTATACAAGATTTAGTAAAGTTGATTAATTTTTCTTTATAATATATCTTGCTTACACTAGATTATCAGGTATTGACAGGACATATGATGGTACAAGGCTAAGTTGCACCAGTCAAGCTGTTCTCTCTGACATCAAACTTGATGCAACCAAGGGTTATTGTGTACCTCTGGGAATCAATTGGAACCACTCTACAAGACTTTATTAAGTGTACAGGTCGGTATTCAATGTCAATTTCTCTTGAGAACATTTCAAGCCTGATGATGTCAATTTATTTTGCAATGTATAATCTTTCCCTGTTTCAGGATGGTGAGTTTCCAGTTTTGCCTTTATCTGTCTATGGAGCTGCTGCTATGGCTCACAGTGATGTTTCCAAGGAATACTCATCGCCGAATCAGTTTTTTTCTCATTTGTATGACAAGAGGAATGTGAGTCCACCCTAAACCTGATAAACTTATCACTAATTTTACTTTGGTGCATTACTAAATGTTGGATACCCAGACTCTCACTATGCTACAATAATAACTGCCTAAATTCATTTTGGAATTTTTTTTAAGTCTGAGGTATAATGTCATGGCAGTTCTATGAATTGATGGCTTAATCTTAGCATAGCATATTTTTATTTGGCTCAAGATAGCATTTTGTGATGGCTGAGTTAAGATCAAATGCTTTTAATCTGATAGTAGCTGACTGGCTTCTATGACACATCTCTATCCTAAAATAATCACTTAGATCTTGAAGAAAGTTCTTTTGAGCCAAACGTAAATCTTTACCAACGAGCTTCCCATCTTGAACTTAAGGTCTCAAGACCAAAGCTAATTTTGGGCAGGGAGGTGTGGGGGTGGGGTAGGTTGAATTAAGGTTCCCTGTGAGAGTGTGCTATTGTATTTTGCATGAACAACATGTAATATAAAAGATTTCACCGCCAGCCTGTCAGCCTAGTCTTGGTATTATCTCCAAAGTAGGCACTGTTCCAACTTCCTAAATAATCCAGTGCTGGAATGCTCTTTAGCTCTTTTACTAAAATAGGGATTTTCCCTTGGCTGTGTCCTCTTTGTCGATTTACTTATTTTTCTACAGTTCTACTAATCATTATAGGATGACCCTTTACTTCCTCAGGCTGGCTTAGGAGGTCTATCATTTGATGAAGGTCAATTCTCCGTGTTTGGGTATACCTTCAAAGCTTTATCGGAAGTTTTCTTTTGAATCAGTTTTTACATTCAATGAGATATGCTTGTGATTGTACGTTACTGTTTTTACCTTGTAGTTACACAATAGTGGGGCGAGATATTCTTCCTCAAATAGAAACCAGTGATATCATTATATCAGCAAAGCTAATGGAAGGCCAAGATCTCCGCATATTGCCTAGTGAAAGTTGAAGGTGCTCTCTATATTCTGGAATGACTTTTCTTCTTAAAATTTGCGGCATGCGAATTAGATAGTGCACCCGGGTGCAAGAGAAGTATGGTGCACCTCTCCTAGCTGGCAATGGGTGCAAACAGGAGGAAATAGCACTACGGAAATGAAAAGGGGTGAAATGACCACAACAAACAAGGAAATGACAACCCGAGGATATGCCAACAGCAGAGTGCAATGATTACGGTATATTTTTGAATTTGAAATATATTTCCACCTATTTACAGATATTTCCATCCCATTTTTCTGCCAAAAATAAAAATTTCAATGTACATTTTATATAAATTCAATATAAATCGTATATAAGTTTAATGTACATCTTATATAAGTTCAATAAGTGAGGGAGTTACTGTATTACTAACGTCAATTCTAATATAATTTCAATATACATCTTATATAAGTTCGATGTACATTGTATGTAATCTCAATGAATATAACTTTCTTTGTCCAAAACTTATATAAAATGTTTAATGTATATAACTTTAATGTACCTATTATATAAAATATTTAATGTATATAATACTCAACTTTAATGTACTTTATTTAGACTTTTAATTTTCATAACAATTGAATGCAATGTACATGTAAAAAAAAACTTTCACCTCGTAAACTGTGAAGAACTGAAAAATCAGCAACTTTTAAATGTACACATTATATACAAATTGTATAAATATAACTTTTAAATTTTTTTTATCTATTTTTTTGGATTTGAACTCGGAGTTTCAATGTAGCGAGAAGAGGATTTGTTTTAAGAAAAAACTTTGGAAACAATGAAAATCTGAAGTATACAGTGCTATGGCCATAATTATCTGCTCTTTGCCGTAATTATAGCACTGCAATGAAATGAAGTTTCGGTTCCCAAAATAAAAAAACTGATTGGTTGTGTATTGGGTTGCGTGTTGCAACTGCCAAATACTTCTGTACATTACTCGGACAAATAATGTACATTTTCTTCCTGTGTTATATTATATATTGCGTGCGTTTTAGACAAGATACACCATATTCATGGTACATCCGGGTGCATTGTCTACCCATTGGTGATTCTTCACTCTTGATAGAGAACATTTGACGCTTATAGTTTCCTAGCTAATTATAGCATAAGCGTGGACCAAATATTCCAGATACAATGATATGCTCTTCAGCAACACGGACATATTCCTGCTTTCTCTCATTTTCCCATCTGACAGACATTTTGGTGGAAATTTGTCCCTGATGACGTTATCTATCTATGTAAGGTACTCGGCTTGTGTTAATCTTATTGTATCTTTTGAATTTGTGTACTAAGAATGTTAATGGGAAAATGATCATGAGGTGGCTGACAGATTCCTGATCTAGACTTCGTCCCAAAAAATACGAAAACAATGTTATGATCAGGTTCAAATGTTATGCACATATGGGCAGCGTGAATTCTTTAGTCGTGCAGAACCTGCCCAAACTCGCTCAGGCATGCTTGTATAATTGTATCGGCCAAAATCCGAGATGAAACAGCCAAGTTCAAAACACTCCTTACTTAAATCTCACAAGGCTTGAATAGTGGCACAGGACAAATGTAGCCAACTCAAACCTAAGATTGGTTAGCCTACAGCAAAACCACCTCGTTTTTTTTTTATTTGGCCTTTCTTTTTTGTGCGTATGCCTCACCAAATAAATTCATGCTAGACGCTGATTAGTAAGGGGACATAATTCACATGGATATTGTAAGTCTAGCTTGGGCTGCTTAAATGGTAGTCTATACATATTCTCTTTCACTTGTAGTATGGGGAAAGAGTGGACTATAGAGATACTACTTCATTTTTATTGATGAATAAAATTCTCTTAGGGTAAAAACCCAAAACACACAAGACAAACTAACTAGGGTAAAACCCCAAAAACCACACATGACACATTAACTAGGGTAAAAACGCAAAACTATAATAAACTAGTTAAATTTAAAGAATCCATTACAAGCTTAAGGAGAGTGGAAAGATGCTTCGCAACAGATTCATAAATTTCATGCGACCACCTATAGCAGCAAACTGAAATATAGTGTTGATCGTCATTTCATGCTTATGGAACTGTATAACCTGCCAAAACAACCAAAAAAAACCCATTGAATTATATATTGCTAGTACGTAGAACAAGTAATGCGAGCTAAATTTGAACGAGAATGGGGACTTACTTCCGCACTTGGAGCCATGAGCAATGGGCTTGCCACAGATTTGAAGGCAATGCATAGCTTTAGGCATGCTAATCAGCTGCTCAGCTTGTTGGGTGATGTGCGCACACATGCATGCAACATCAACATTTTTTAGCACACTGCAGCATGCTGGAGATGGATCAATAATCGGACCTGGTTTTTGAACAAATACTGCACATTGGGTTATTAGCCCTTGCAAATCACCATTGCATTGCCCATTCCCCACCTTAATGTTACCATAATAAACACCAACCAGACCAAAAATCATAGCGAAAACCAAAACATGATTACTTTTGCCAATCAAGTTTGCCATTTTTATGTGAGGAAAATACAACTTGTTTTGGATGTGATTTGGTAAAGAAGTTGGGAGGTATTTATAGAAGAAAATTCCTAGTGTTTGATGTTAAGAATTCAAAGAATTGGTAAATTTGGGTGAGGCCTATTGGATGCATGGACTGTGTGATTTTTTACCGTTATTGTTTAGGTTGTTTTCTGATCTTTTACTGAATTGAGGTTTTTGATGAAGTTGTGAGTTTTGGAAATTGTTACATGCATTGTTCTTACATGCATGTGAACTTTTGGTCTATTATTAATGGCGTTAATTACACATCTTTTTTCTGTCTCTTTTGTTTTTGTGCTAGATTGAATTTAAGTAAGCTCTCGTTTGGATTGCTCATTTGTCGCTTTCTGGTTTTGTATTGGAGAAACAAATTTATTTTGTACAACACACGAGTCCTGTAGAAAAATGGGTATGGGTCTGGGTTTAATCGAAACCGATTCAAATCTAACCAATTGTCATCCCTTTTTACAACATACACCATATATTACAGATTGTTGGTATCATTGTCTCTTTGCCTATGTTGCATGGACTCAAGCTCTGGCTTCTCCTAGCCGCTTGGCTAGCCTAGCATGATGCAAGTTAGCATTTTGATAAGATTGGACGTTGGGTACAGATCAGTAGATAATTTTGAGATTTAGATAAAATTCATAGAAAGGCATCTCTAATACTGCAATTTGCTATAAGAAATATGTACTAATAATTGAACAATTTTTCGGCCCCAATCGATCCGAATTCTCTAACCTAAGCAATTATACACTTTTATCCCACAGTTGTAAACCTTAATTCAAAAGTTTGGTATGATAACTTGTTATGACTAAACCAATGGTGAATTGAAATTAAACTCTTAGTTAAAGTTCTTCTATTCGTTGGTTAACTGTCCAAAAGTGATGGGTGAGGGTGGTTCTTTTTCTTTGAAAAATTATATTAAATAATACCAACTATTATTGGTTGGTGCTAAATGATACTAGGTTTAAATTTTGCTTCAAATAAAACCAATTTTCTAATATTATGCAAAATAATATATTGGTGACTGAAGGCATATAAGAAAATATTCAGACTTGAGAATTTGAGCTATTGTTCTATTATTAAAAAGGTCATTAAAAATAAACGGAAAATTATTTTCTAACAAAAAAATTATTAATCAACCTCATCAAATTTGATTTTAGTTAGTTAATCAATTGTTTTGGCCAACTATAAATTAACTTTTAATAATTGAATTTAGTTTAGATTATTAATTTATTTTTGTTGGTTATTTAAAAATTCAGTTAGCTACAAACTAATTTTGGAAAAAAATAGAAATTTTATTAGTTCAAAATTGATTTTATTTTTTTTGTAAAAAATATTTATACACAATAAAATAATATCTCAATCAAAATATTAATTTTTAACGAGTGTTACACACGAGTGATGCCTGAAATCAGTTGCTTTTTTATTCTCTTGTTCTTTTATGTTTGTTTTGAATTTTCACGGAGATATTTATTTTTCATCTAATATGTAAATCATTTCCCTCTTTTTTTCTAACTAGTCTTCTTGTTAATGTAACTAATTAAAATTCTTAGTATAAAAAAAAGTTACGATAACACTTTCCTAAAAGAATATAATGTTTAAAACTCATGTGTGTCCTGGGGACAATGCCTACGTTACATGCGACTTTTTCTTCTTATACGGAGTATATGAGTTTGAAAATTAGAAAAAAAAAACATATATTTTTTAGTTATAAGTTATATTTAATTTTTATAAACAAAAGGATTCATTTTCTTCAAACATTCTCATTGCCTTGAGTTTTTTGTTTCTCCCTATTTTGTTAATAATACCAAAATTTGAATATTACTAATTACTTGTAGAGTTGTAAATTTCACTCACTTGGAGCTTGCCTATACATTTTTGTTATGGGTTTACACAACATATTATGTGTTATACTAAATAAATAAATAAAACTTACATCTATACCATAAATTAAAACAAAAAACATGATTGGCGTTTATGATGGATAATGGGAAAAATAATGCTTGGTGTGCTTTTCAATGACAATGTTTCATGAACTTATAATAAAAATTCATTTCAACTTTAAGTGACATCTTTAGTAGTATAAAACATGATTTTCTATGATTACAAATTTAAGTAAGATGTATAATCATTTTTCATAGACTAAAACAGATGTGTCTATATCTATAGACATTATAATTAGCTTAAATTTTGAAAATACTGTAGAAAAAATTTGAAATTTTATTCTTATTTTATTTCAATTTAATTAGAATTTCCATATTTAAATGATCGTTTTTTTACATATAAACCCATTTAAATGATCGTTCCATATTTTATTCTTAATTGTTCGAGCTTAAGTGGTTTATGAAACTCTCTATCGTTACATTCAAATATGACATTGTTTGAAGTGTTCTTGTTTTTTGAAATTTATTGTTGATATATGAGTAAGGACTTGCTTATGTTCTTGGTGTATTAATTATTTTTTTGTATATTAGTTAAGAATTAATAGCTAAGTTAGAATATTTTTTTCCATGATCTAAAATTTATTAACATGATTATTATTGTAACCTTCTAAAATTTCATACAAAAATAAATGTGCATAGAAACTTAATTTCTATATAAACCAAACAAACACTCAATATTGCTCTGCAAATTCTTCGTACTTAGGTGGTGGTTTAGAAAAATTCTCCTCCACAAATTTTCATTGTTCAAACTTAAAAGCAAATCAGCAAGGCTTCTTTGTTCTTTAGTTAGCTAGCGACATTGACCTAGCGAATTCTAGATTCAAACAAAAGTAGTTGTGTAATTTGTAAACCATGCAAATCCTTTGCTCAATTCAGTCCTTTGGAAAAAAATTATATTATATCAAGGGCTTAAAACGCGAGTTACACATATATGAATAGGGGTGGCAAAAACTAACCCAACCAACCTGAAAATCTAATCCAAACCCGACCTGAAAATAGTGGGTTAGGGTTGAGATTTTCGACACCAAAATTTAAATGGGTTGACACGAAGCCGACTCGAAATTAAATGGGTTAGGTTAAGGTTGAAAATTTCAACCCGAAAATGCCCTACTTAACTCGAAATTATGTTTGGGTCAAAATCAGGTTGGGTTAACTCAAACCGACCTTATAACCAAACTATATTAAGTAGGTTAAAAAAAATTTACTTAGCCAATCACCCACTTTGCCCATACCCCAAGCTCAAATTAAAACCCTAAAAGATAATTAAACTGCTATTGTCAACTTATCAGCCATTTTATCTCAACTTTGGGTGGCAAAAACTGACCCAATTGACCCGACCCGACCCAAAAATAGTGGACAGGATTGATATTTTTGACACAAAAACTTAAATGGGTTGACACGAACCTGACCCGAAATTAAATGGGTTAGGTTCGAGTTGAAGTTTTCAACTCGAAAACTTAAATGGATCAGGTTTGGGTTGGGGGATAGCTAACCCGAAAATAGGTGACACGAATACGAAACCGACACGACCTGATCCGTTTGCCACCCCTATATGTGAAAACAAGTAATTGGTCCATTTCTATTTAAAGTGTCAAAGATTGAAAAGTTTGATAATAAATTTTCATGTTATAAGGAATAATATATTAAAGAGAAATCTTGTTAAATGTATCTCAATGTAAATTTTTAAAATATCAATTTTTTATAATTTTATGCATTACAAATTTAAAGATAAAATATTTAATCGTATATTTTGAAGACCCCGAAAAATAAAATGGGTATACATGGACTTTGTTGTTCCACACTCGGACCAATCATACAACTTGAGAAATCGGGAATATGCGAGTCAGAACAGAGATGTCACAGACAATGAGCTACACAATCAACCCAAGTCATCATCTACTCAGCTGCTCCTTTACATTAATTGTGGAGATAGTCTTCATATGCAGCATCTGCTACTTCGATGTCCACACATATTATTGGAAGAAACAAACAAGCTATAAGGCTTAACGCAGGTGGGGTCCTACACTCCTACTTGGCTACCTTCCCCATGCATCAAAATTAAATCACCCCTACACACCCTCTTCAATTTTGTAGGGGTAATTGGGAGTACCCTGCTTTAAATTTTAGATTCCAAATAATAATTTATATTAGTACACAGTATTTTTTTTAAAAACTATTTTGTAACACAGTACTACTATAATATGATTCTGCACTAATAAACAATATATAGAATTGAAAATGTAAATAAAATTATTTAACTAAGTTAATGTTGATTTATGACCATGAACAATACAAAACAGTGCTTAGTGTACTATCTTGCATTCCAAAGTTATTGCAACAATGAATTAATTTTGCACTATTCATACACTTAGTTTGATCTTATATTTTAATAATTTATATAAAAATTAATGTACAAATTGAAAATATATACTCCGTAATTTATAACATTATGGTTTATGGTTAGAGTATTGCGATGAAAAATGTAAAAGTTAAAAGGCTTTAATGATTTTGGAACAAAGCCAGGTTTAGTATAATATAAGTTAAAAAATAATCTTTCAATCAACAAAAAAATGAGGTTAAGTTCCTATATATGCTTCCTACACTGCATTTCACAAAGTTTTTCCTTCTTTTTGTTTAAAGGTGTTTCATAAAATTTTATTCCTTTCATGATAAGTTGATAACTAAAAATAATTAGTTTATCATAACACATGGGGTCCCTTTAACTATTGATGTGGATCTAAATTATTATGGTCAAATTCAAAGTGAACATTATGGATCAGGCCAAATGAGTCGTTTAGCAAAACTAAAATAAGCGACAAGCAAGAAGTCTAATAAGGTTAAATATCTATGCATTTTGTTTTGTTAGGATTTTAGTCTAATTAGATGTTTGATTTCAATAAGAGTCCTTTTTAGTTAGGTCTAATTTAATGTTGCCTATATACAAGGTTTTAGATTATTATTTTATGAGATATGTGCTATTGAAATGAAGATTAGTGTTTTATATTAAAACCCATGAGAGTAGGTGAGATGCCTATCACTCAATCTTGTGATTTTAGTTTGATTCTTATTTGATTCATTCGGTCGAATTATTAATTTAGGTCAGTTTGATCTAAATTTGAACATCGCAAATTTTGTGAAATTCATTCGAGAACGCGATAAAACCACTATGTTTTAATATTTATGTTGGTAGAACTATTTCTCTGTGTTCTTTTAAAGTAAAAGAAAAAAAACTCTATTTATATTAACTTAGTATTATTATTTGATATACAGATATAATAAAAATTGAGAAATCTAGGAAATGAAAGGAGTATGTTAAAAAAGTTGCATGCAAAGAAAAGAAGGAACGGCACGGCTTTGAACAGAGGCCGGTCTCCAATCTTTACTTAGATCTCTCGAGAGCGTTTTGTGCGTATATATTGGGATCAAAGTAACAAACGTACGTGGAATAACTTGATCCAATTATCACAAATGAAACATTTTATGGATCCATAAAAAAAAAAAAAAAAGTCAATGTCTCGTCATTGTTGTCTAAAAGAATGCATTGTATTTGTATGACTCTCAATCTCTATTGCTTCGTCAACTCCTAACTTCTGGATTAAGTGGTTATAAGAATTGCCTTTGGTTAAGTACTGTAATCCCTAAATATGGCCGGTGAGAAAATTGATGTTCCTTCCTACCCTTTGTGTTCAAAATATACTTGATGAAACTACGGATTATTATTATTATGTACTCCCTCCGTTAATTATCATATAATACAAATATTTACTTATAATAATACATTTAATCTATTCATCTATCTTATCTATTTAAGATATATCGAATTAAAGTCTAAGAGCAAGTCTAGAAGAAATGCCTCAGAGAAAATTTTCCTGCCTTATTTCATTAGTTATGTCATCTTTCTATTTAGTTTTTTTTTTTTTATTCTATTTTGTGGCTAATGTCTTTAACTAACTTTGTACTTGTATCAATTTTTAGTTTTTTTTTTTGGGTATTTCAAGTTTATGTTTTTATGTATAGCTTTGAATTTGAGAAGATTAATTTTTTAAGAAAAGACTTAAATGTTACTGTACTATTAAATTTTAGCTATACTTCCTTATTCTTACTTAATTGGATCTTCTTTTTTTTTTTTTTTTTTTGCATGTACACATGGGTTCCTAAATGTATGACATCCATATATGTATGTATGTATGTATGCAAAACTATGTATTACAATGTCTCTGTACTTCGTATAAAAATTAAATGTTCATACACTAGTAAACATGCATCATTTGGCAATATTAAGAATAATTAGCTATTGGAAGAGAATTCATTTTTATAAGAAAATACACAACTTAGCTTAATATAAATATATATAACTATTAGTATTAGATAATGTTAATTTTTTGTGAAATATGTTTATATACTTGCATGACTAATATTAATATCTCCATATGAGGTTTAATAACTACTTTGACAACAAGGTTAATAATATGTTATTTACATTTCAGGTAATAAGGGGAGACTTGGAAGTTTCACGAGATATTGAGATTATTATGCCTAGCGTAGGTTAACCATGTATTATTATCATATTTAAAATATCTACCCCAAGAGAAATTTTAGATGATAAGTTGTTGACTTATTGTTTGATTATAAATTGTTATTTTATTAAAAAAGTAGATGTGATGGAGATAGTAAATAATATTTTAATTGAATGTAATTAAGTAAGCGATATTAATGAATTAATTAATTAATTATGGGACCTTTTCTAAAATAGAAGTAAAAAAACTAATTGAGAAAGATGAAAATAAAAACTGTAAAAACTAAAGTAGGACAAAAGGAGTATATAAGAGCAAGGGATTATTTTTAGGACAAGGTTACCTCGGTTTTACTTGTGCATGGCATTGATTTTGAGATTTATCGGCATATTTTATTAGTTGTTTTATCCCATCCTCATTATCCAAGGTATCTAAATATATATGTTGTGTATGATTTTTTAAAAGAATGGAAAAGTTTTGGATCACAATTTTTTAGTGGACATCAAAATTTTGCACATCTCCACAAAAAAAGAAGAAGAAGACAGTAGAATATCTGAGACGAATAAAAGCTTCAAATTCACACACACAAATTTTCCTCAGAGTAGAAGATAACACGTCGATTAATCCATCGTCCACTGTTTCTTCCTCCCATCAATGGCTTCTTCCTTACGCGCAATCCCACCTCATTCTCTCCCTCCTCTCTCCAAGCCCTCTAAACCCCACAAACCACCTTTCCTACTCCCCCTCTCTTCCACCCTCCGCCGCTCCTCCGCCGTCTCCTCTGCCGTGGCTGGCCGAGACTGCGATGTCATCCCAGTAAAGACCCCAGATTTCACTGAGGATGCGGTGGTTGGTGTGTTTGATGAGCAGTTATCATTGGAGGGTGTTGCCGGCGGCGGCGGCGGTGGGAGTGGACAAGGAAATGGGGGTGAAGATTTGGATAAGATGATCGATAGAGTAATTAATGCTTCCATTGTTCTTGCTGCTGGTACTTTTGCTTTGACCAAGTTGCTCACCATTGACCATGATTATTGGCATGTAAGTCTACTAAATTTATCAAAGTTTTAAGCTTTTAATTTCATATTATTCTTAATTTAATTTGTGATCATTTGATTAATTATATGCTTAGTATCCTTGCTTACTCTGAGTTCTAAGGTTTGTTAAAATGTGTGTTGTAGTTTTTTTAAGCTTCTGTGTATGTTGTTTATGAGACAACTGGGATGATTTTTGTGTTAAATTTGGAATATTGGTGAAATTGAGGCGATTAAATAGATAGGGAGTTGCTGAGTAGCTAGTTGGAGTTTGGGTTGTGAAACTGTCGAATCCGATGTCGTCACATGACTTATGTAGTTATATCCTATTTGCTTGAAAGACTTTAGGAGGAAAGGCCGGTTTCGATTTAATGATTGTGTTTTAGGTGAAAAGCTGAAGAGGGAGCTTAGGTTGAGATTTGAGGATTGTGTGGTTGCTGAGTTTTGAGTTTTGGATTGGCTTGGTCTATGCCTATAAGCTTCCTATCACTGTGTTATGATGGTATCCACTTATCCTTTCAAAGGAGATGATCAAAATTTATTCACTCTACTGTCCGTCCTTTTGGATGATCAAATCTGATTGTGAAACAACTATTTAGTTGCCTACCTTGGTTTTGCAAAGTTAATAAAAATGGAAGTGTTTTTGTTTTCTTGAAACATGTTTTGAGATATAGGATATCTATTTATTTCACTGTGTTTTCAGAGAAATCAGTGGAGTTGCTGATTCACTACTTACATATCTCTTGCTTTCAGGGATGGACACTTTATGAAATACTGAGATATGCTCCACAGCACAACTGGACTGCTTATGAAGAAATTCTAAAAACCAATCCTGTATTCGCAAAGATGGTTATTAGTGGAGTAGTATACTCATTAGGGGATTGGATAGCACAGGTTAGTTCTAGTTTTTTACAGTTGTTGATGATTCTTATTTAGAGGATCATGCTTTGGTTGTTATCTAACTTCTTTAAATTTGCAGTGCTATGAAGGAAAGCCTCTTTTTGACTTTGATCGTACTCGTATGGTGAGATCTGGACTTACTGGATTCACTTTACATGGTTCTCTTTCCCATTACTATTATGAATTCTGTGAGGTACCATTTCTGAACTTGCAGTTTACCATTCTTTTATATCTAATGTAGTTATATTCTTTGTTGCCTTGTATGAGGGTGATTTTAACATAATTGCGACTTTTAGGCACTTTTTCCTTTCCAAGACTGGTGGGTTGTTCCTTTGAAAGTTGCTTTTGATCAAACTGTTTGGTCAGCAATATGGAATAGCATTTACTTCGTAGTTTTGGGTCTCATGCGATTTGAATCACCAACTAGTATTTTCAAGGAACTGAAGGGAACATTCTGGCCTATGCTTACAGTAAGTTATATCTCTGAAATTTTTCTTTCTGCCATTTGAATACTTTTCTTCCTAGCATTTGCTACATGCATTCAATTGAGAATTAAGGTTGCTCAGTTAAATTTACAAAGTAGGATTCTCATCCTAAGGAAACATTTGCTGATCATGAATTTGTAACCCACTTCTTTTTCGCTCCTTTACTTGTGTAAAGCCAAGTCACAAATTCATTTGGCCTCATCATATTTTCTTTTCCTTAATAAATACCTGCTATATTTTCATGAGCATGAAAGATTTACTCAGTTCCTACACCCTATTGATGATGAAGTTGTATCTCAATAGCCTCTGTGGCACTCTTGCTGTCAAAACTGAAAATTATGGGGCTAAGAAGTTTCAGCTGCTAAGAACTATTTCTAGGTGCATGTTGTGATACAGTGATAATTAGAAGTTCTCACAATACCCTTACTTTGAGGATACAAAAGGTATTCTTGAAGGGGTTATTAATCTTAATTGTCGGCTACCTATTTCCAGTTCTAGGAAGACGATGAAAATTTAATATTTCTCTAGAAATCTGTTCTATTACTTTTTGCAATAATTTTGGAGTTGTGTTGATGCTTCTAAGAAACTGTTGTAGCCTTACTATTCTCTTTTATGTCCTACTCTATATAATTTATGTTTTGTTATGGCTTTGCAGGCAGGGTGGAAGCTTTGGCCTTTTGCACACCTTGTGACTTACGGTGTTATTCCAGTGGAACAAAGACTGCTTTGGGTTGATTGTGTGGAGCTCATATGGGTGACAATTCTTTCAACGTAAGCTATGAATTGCTTATTTTAAAGTTTGTTTATAGTCATGGCTTGTTTACTCTTTCGGTACTTGTCTGCATCTTGCTCATCTCGTGGAATGAGCAGAAGTCCTTGTGGATATTGTTAAACCTGTTGTTAAAAAACCTAGTAACCCCCTTTGGCTCTCTGTCATTTATGTGATGAAGTTATGGACTTGAAAAAAATTTCACAATGAAAATGGCATCAATCCATTCCTCCATACATTTGCAATAGGAGCTTGTTACATAAATAGCACCATCTAATAATTTGTTTACGTTGAGTATTTTTAATTATCATTTCTGCTCTCTGGTAGACATGAAGTATTTGCATGTAGATCTCCTGCTCTACTTGGTAAGTTGGCAGTGCTTGTATGCTATCATTTAAATAAAAGGAGATCCAAAGCTGTTTTATATTGGATGTTACTCTATAAACGGTTGTAGGCTGTTGTCAGATGTTTTTAAAGTCATAACAAAAGCTCTGAATTTGAATTCATGTACGTAATTTATTCTGACCTCTACCAAATAGTGTTAGTGGCTCACTGAAATTGTGATCCGAGGAAATTAAGGAAGTCAGTTGCTCAAATCAATGTTATGCAATTTATTACTGTCCTGCTATTGGTGAAAATGAGTTTGAAAGAACGTGCACAAAAGACATGGAGTTGAGTTTTTGTTATGAGTGCATGCTCTTATTTTATGGCCATCTAAAGGTTTTTGTACTTTTTATCTAATATTTTTCCATATTTTTTCTCCTTTGGTATTGGACTATTGTGGACTTGCTCTAGTTTTTACTCCTACTTGGAGGGTTGACCATTCACAATGGTCTGCCTGCAAATACATTGAAAAGCTTGTTTTCAGGATATAAGGTTATGTTTAGATTGTATGAATAAATTAAGGATAATTGGAACAGGCAGGAGCTAATATTAGAAGTTGGTGAGATGGTGGATGTAGTGGGGAGTGGCTGTACAACTTGGCGTAGGAACCTATCATCCTTTTTAGAAGTAAATTATAACTCTAGTTTCTGGATGACAGGGTAGGGGAACCTTAAGTCTGTCGTATTTGGAATGCTTATTATCCTCAACTATTCTAAACAATAGTTTAGCTCAGTCCAACCATTTTCCTAAAAGGAAATTTGTGAGATTACTGAAATCTTCGTTTGGGAATGATTATTGAACAAACTTCAAAATCACCTCATGAAATGAATCTTATAGATCAACTGGTTCTTCCTATTTTGGAATAAGAGAAAAGAAATTCCCGTTGAATGTTCTTAGTTTTTAGTTTTTGGAGATTTCCTTATTCTACTACATGTACTTGTTGGCTTATGTATACTATTTTCTGGATGTCATTTCGGTTACCTTTGTGGAGCGGTAGTATTATGCAACAATGTCTGCAACAATGTCTGCTTGATGCTGACATTTTGTGCCTGGGTTATTATTGCTAGGTTATCAAATGAGAAATCTGAAGCTAGACTCTCAGAGGAATCTTCTGAAGCCGCAAGTTTGAGTCCATCAGAGGTATAGTATTATTTCTCTTCTATTAATTGTCAAGATATTAAGAGGCAGTCCTATGATCCTCAGTCTTCTGGTTGTTAATGACCTTAATATGCTTCAATTTCCAGGAGTGAGGAAGATGTAACACCATTGGGGACAACAATTTGATATTTTTCCCACTACTGGTGATCCAAATGAAAATTGAATCTATTATGTGGTACATGGTATTGGCCTTCAGAATTTGTGGCTTTGAGAACGCTTACCCGCTATGATTGTAAATGATAATTGTGGTCATGTCGCTTCTACATCACCCATAATATGTACAAAAGGAGTAGTAGTGACACTATAGCTTCTATACGTAATTTTTAACATTTTTGTATTTTTCTATCCTAGATAATTTCTTGTATATTTATATATTTTTTTGAGGTATAAAATAGGTATATCATATATATGCAAGTAAACGAGAATTAATGTAATTTTTATAGTCCTGTGGTCTATTGTTCTTGTGAAATGGTTCATGCATCACATGATGTAGGAAATAAGGATTAATTCATACAAACTGTACCTATTCTTCCAGTGAATGAAGTGTTTGATTACATGTTTGGCACTGCAGTCATTTATCTGTTTTTTAAGTTCGTTCCTACATGATGAGACGAGATTGACAGGGGATGGGGCCTGAAGGGGTTGGTTTTTATATACTGTACTAATTTTCTTTGTACTAGTCTTCAGAAGTTTTGATCTCCAGGTGGCAAAAAAATTATCTGCGCTATACAGAATCTCTTTCCCAAAATTGTATCTGTGCTCATGACCAGTCCATGAGCTGGTTTTAACTATCGAAATCATGTCTGTCTTCTTTGTTTGAAAAATAATAATCTAGCTTTGACCCATAGATTGACCTTATTTGTTCCTTAAAAAATTATCAACCCACCGGTTTTTTAATAGAAAATTTTATTTCATTAATAAATTGTCATCCAATATGTGCAAAAGAAAATGGAATGGACAAATACATAACAAATTGAATCAAATACTGGTATTTCTTCATTAAATTACATTTGTAAAGAAGATTTTGCAATGTAGAATATTTCAGCACGGATTACTAGTACAACTTTTTTGAAGGTGGTCTAATACGATTGTTGTTTTCGAGCATTTGATTCTATCTGAATATATTCATTCGAACATTGATAATCTTTGTGATCTTGTATAACTCCTTATACTAAACTCAAAAGACTCAAATAAGTCCACAATAGGGGCACTCAATACATGTAAACTCTGTAATTTTATTGAAATCAACCACAAAAATGTGGACAAAGCGAAGAGAAAGGGTTGGAAAGAAATTTGGCTATTTCGTGCATAGGAAACTCTGGTAGTTAAAAACCTTACAGAGAAAGGAATTGACAATAAATACACTTGTTTATAACTTGAATTGAAGAGGATTTGGAAAAAA
Source organism: Dysphania ambrosioides (assembly GCA_026401315.1). Taxonomy (NCBI): domain Eukaryota; kingdom Viridiplantae; phylum Streptophyta; class Magnoliopsida; order Caryophyllales; family Amaranthaceae; genus Dysphania; species Dysphania ambrosioides. The sequence goes on from CM048666.1 coordinate 25,562,956, forward strand.
AAGAAATTGGCTCTTTAATGAAAAAAATAGAAAACGATATCGAGACTTGCAAATCCTAAGTCAAACTTTAACTCTGTATTATCATATATATTAATTTAACACTGCATAAAAAATTCTAAATTTTCCTTGTGTCTTTCGATTTCAACTCCATGATCATAGTTTATATATAGTAACCTTAAAGAAAGTGATAATACACATTTTCTTTTTCTTTTTTTCTTTTTTAGCAACGACATACCCTTTCTACGACTGTTTCTATGTTAATTAGCATAGTGTATATTAAAGAATGTGTTTGATCCTGGATCAAATTCCGTCTATATCCGTGATTCCCTTATAGCTTTGCGGCTCTCTTTGCTTATGAAAGAAAGCGTTTTAGAATCGTTGAGCTAAAATTTTCCACAGAATGACTCCAGTATATGAAGAAATTCTGAATCATTTATGATCAAACCTGGACATTTTTTGTTGAAAATCCACCTAAGCCACCAATAGCTTCAGAAAACGTACATGATCAGCGCCTCGATCGGCACGTAAATCTGAAGTACCCTGCAGTGTCCCTGCATAGATCTGAAATGAAGGATTCATGCAGCTTATCTGATCTATGTGCATCAGCTCTTCAACACATAAGAAACCTCATTTTTCTGTAATGAAACTTTACTACACTTTTTTTTTTTTTTTTTGGGGGGGGGGGGGGGGGGGGGGGGGGGTGGGTAATCTCTTAAGTTCATACAACATATATGTACACCAAAAACAAAAAAGTTTCCCAACTAGTATCTTCAAGAAAAAGAAGTTGCATGTATGATGATCAGCTTGGTTGATCAAGCCGTGGACATCATCGAAAGCCGGCTCGGCGTAGGGTGAAAGTTCCGCCACCGTAAGGTAAGCCGCTTCAGTGGCGGAGACAACGCTCTTCTTATCAACATCTCTTTCATCATTTGCTGCTTTCTCAACTTATCACCATAAGAGTAGTCTTGTGTCCCATACACCAGCAATGCCAACGCTTTTGAAGGCGGAGAAGTTGTTGATGATGTGGGTCCTAGCGAGCCTCCCTTCCCACCTCCTCCTGCCGCCTCTGCAGCCGTTGTCTCTCCCCTCCTGATCCTCATCTGCACTCCTCCGCCAGCAGCAGCAACTGGTGGCTTTGATAGCAACCGAGACTTGTATAACTGCATACTCTCAACTCTCTCAAGTTATGTTCCTGTTTTCTTTCTGCTTAGTGAGTAATTTGACCTAGTTAGGCTGGTTTATAACGTTTAGATATTTGGAATTTTTTTTTTAAAAAATTTGAATACATATAAATATATAATAGGACTAATTCATGTAAGAAAGACTTTGAAAAAGATTTGAATGTAATTAAAGTTGGCATTTATTTGAAGGCTAAGCTTGTTTGACAGGTAAGAATCCACTTGCTTATTTTTCAATTGCAAGTATTCAGCACCTAAACAAGAAGCCACTAGATTTGACGTATGAAAGAAGCATGGGTACTAGATTGAATTGTTATATTTGTGCACTTTTGACTTTTTTCATTTTATTTATAAGCTAGCTTAGTCTAATATCTTACAACATAATTTAAACTCATGTACATTGTAATTAAACCAGTTAGCTTCTTTTAGGAGTTAATACGTTATACATTATCGAGTGAGATATTGGAAAATTATAAAAGGCTGGTATTTTGAAAATATACATTTAGACGATTCTATCAAGATTATATGTGTATGTTTTTTCATATAAAATGGGAGAGATTTCATAGTCAAAATTAGACAATAAAATTTATAGTATTCCAAATAAGAATAACAAAAAGAAATAGACGAAATAATATAATTAAAGTGATTAGTGGAGGAGAAGAGTACACATGGTTTGTTTATGATCCATGTTTTCATAACAGTTTATGATCTGCCCAATATGCTGCGTACGTAAGTGGAATAAGTGGGGTATTTATATTGGTATTTAGTTGAGATTTCACAATTAGAATACCGACGTTATATTTGCATCTAGAATTTACGACAGCAAATAATTGCATTCGGCTCCTTTTATTTGTTAATCCATGCTATGCACTCTGTTCTGATCATATTTTGCATGGGAGAATAACAAAGTTACAGGTGATCGATGCAACACTCGTTAATATAATGTGAAAACGTTTTAATTGATTGTAAAACTCACCAAAGTATACGTACGACATTCGCCAACGGAAAAGATGCTGAATTTTTTTATAAGCTTTTTTTTTTAAAGAAAATTGCAAAAAAAATAAGCTACTAGTCAGAGTATTTTTAAAAAAGTCAATTTAGGCTCGGAAAAAAAACGTTGCCCTAGGCAACGATACGATTTAGTTAAAGGAAAATTGTTGCTTGGGGCAAAGATTTGTAATTAGCTGGATTAGGTTCATGACAGAAAGCTGGGCCAATATAAAATGGTTGTCTGGAGCAACGATTTTCTAAAGATTATTAAAAAAAAACTCGGTCAGCATAAATCGTTGTTCGAGGCAGCGATTTCCTTTGAACTAAAATCGTTGCCCAAGGCAACGTTTCCTACGGGTCCAGTTTCCAGCCAACACCCTAATCTTGCCCACTACAAATTGTTGCCTTAGACAACGAATTTCCTTTAGCTAAATTATTGCCTGGGGCAACGTTTTTCTTCTGAGCCTAAATTTTCTTATTTTTCGAAATATTGTGGCTGGTAGCTTATTTTTGCAATTGTTTTTTTTTTAAAAAAAAGCTTCAAAAACTCGAAAAAATGATAGACATAGAGTGGTTCGAGTGATAATTATTGTAAAAGGGATTTAAATCACCTATTCACGCCCTTGATAAAAAATTTTGTAAGAATTGATAGACAAATGGAATAAAGTGAACAAGAAATGATGATCACAAATGGAGAGGGAATGAGTTTGGAGTACATAAAAACTACAAAGTAGATATAAAAACTACACTTACCAAATAACACCGATATATACGGGATTTAATCTCAATCAATTCAAATTAATCAATTAATCAAAGTGGAATATGATATTCAACTGATTTAAGTTAATTGTCCACTATTAATAAATTTGTTTATAAGACTATAATTTGACGTGGCTAATGGTAAGAGAGAGTTAACTTTGAATTTCAGTAGTAGGCTGCCGCGGCCCACAAGGTTGAAAGCTGGTTCCAGGTAAGAGGAACATACAACGTAGACGCCCACATTTCCAGCAACAATAAAGTGTCTACTTGGTGACTATGGTGTGGGCCCATTTTGCCTTCACTTCAGTGAGTGGTGGGCAACTGTATATTGCCAACGCATGCTTCTCATAATAATGTAGTCCCTTTTTGAAATAAGTTACTCTATAATAAATAGTTGGATGCGTTAGACGGAATTAATAAAGTGGACTTTTTTTTTTTTTATTATGAAATTTGTGCCAAGAGTGTTACTACCAGATTGATAGACATTATTCTTAATAACTTGATATTATTACTATTATTATTACTATTATTATCACTATTATGTTATTTTCTGCCTTTTTATAATGATGATATCATTTTTTTTTTCTACTTTACATTAATATTAGATTGAAAATTATTATATATAAAAATTTGTGTGATTATAAAACTACATTTATTTTATATTTCATCTCTACGTACCTTTTTCTTAGACCTGTTCAACATTGGCCCAGCCCGGCTCGAAACTGTCCAGGTTTGGGCATTAAAAACCAGCCCGAAAATAGGGTTTGGGCACGATAACTTTGGCCCGAAAATTACTAGGATGGATTTGGGTAGTGATGCGTAGCCCGAAGCCCGACCCGCTTAGCCCGAATTTTAATTAAAAGGCTTCAACTTTTAAAAGGCATTAAGGTTTCGTTTTATTGTTGTTAGGTTGTACAGCAGCCCGTAGGTTTGTAGTAGAATAGTAGCCCATTGACCCATTTGGCTTTGACCATTTTCTTCTGTTTGCCAAATGCCAATCAGCTGTCTCTTAATCTCTCCCACAAGGTCACAACCCTAATTCCCTCCCACTGTCACCTCTCATAATCTCACCTCCCTCCCTGTTCATTTGGATGTACCACTCCTTCCATCTCACTGTCAAACACATTTCTTTAGTATCTTGCTGCTCGTTCACTAGGTGAGTCCGAAAGCTATTCTATGTTGTCAATTTTCTTTAGTTTCTTGCTAATAAAAAATTACTATCACTGTCTCACAATCTAACTCCATTATTAAATGCACATGATTTGCATTTATACCTTTTGCTCTCTTTTGCATTTTTGCTCGTCCTCACCATAAATTTGGTTTGATTAAATTTCCACTATCAGTTGGAAAAGAAAAAATAAATAAATAAGGGAGCTCATTTATGATAGAAATGGATGATTGAATAATTTGAAATTCAACAAAGTATGGGTAAAATATTTACTTTGTTATAATTTAATACTACTTGCATATATGGTTGTCTGTTATATACACCACAAAAATAAGGTATTGCTGCTTAGTCACGGTTAGAGTAGTTCACAAATCATTATATCGTCTGATATACAACGTGTTGTGGCTGAAAACTAGAAAAGAAATGCCTAACAGTTGGTAAAATAATTGTCAGAATCATGTATGGATGCTCTTTGTGTTTTAGATTCAATCATGCCTTCTTTATTTTTGTTTATCTGAAACTGACTACTTACAGTTCTGTATTCTTTCAGGCCAATATCTGACATTTCTAATGATATTGCTATTGAAGTGGTGCTACTAACTTTGCACTCCACAAAGTAAGCACTCAACTTGAATATGCTTTTGAAACTTTTCTGTAAATAATGCTTTGCATAATTAAGGCTTTGACAACTTATTCAATATTAGGCTGCTCCATTTTTTCTTCTTTTGTGGCTCTCTTCATACACTGAGTAATGTTCTAGTTTATGTCATATTGCTTCTTTATTAACTAATGTAGAATATTCAGAAATCTTTATTAGAAACATAAGACTCATGCAAAAACTGATCTTTTAAACCATCAGAAAAGTACGGCAAGATTTGATATAATATGTCGTAATTGAGTGAGAACTATAGATTCATTCCAAATTTATTATGGTCTTCATTTTAAATCTTTACAGAAATTAAAATCTTTATCTTATATATTCGTTTTTCCCTTGTTAAATTTGGTGGATATAGTATATGGTGTCAATTTATGTACAATTGAAATCTTTCTAAGTATTCATTAATTATTGGATATGGACAGATGACAAGTAAAAAACAACCATTGCTAGATGATGACGACATTGCTATATTGGATGAAGATGAGAAAGATGAAGAACCACAAACTAAAGGAGGAGGACGTCGATCAGATGTTTGGAGGGAGATGGAGAAACTCGACTCTACCGACAAGAGTGAAACAAAAGCAAAGTGTGTGCATTGTAAAGGTATTTTTACTGCAAAATCTAGAAATGGAACATCACATTTGAAAAGACACCTTGATAAGTGTCCTGCAAAAAGTAATGCTTCAATTAAGAGTTTCTTACTTGGGACTGAATGTACTTCTAGAGGAAAATCAATGATCTTAAGGAATCCTAAACTTAATCTAGAAGAACTTAGGAAAGCGATTTGTATGTTTATTTGGCTGGTGCACACTCTTTTTCAATAGTCGAAGAACCTGAGTTCAAACACATGCTTTCAGTCGCTTGTCCAAGTTATAAAAATTTTGAGTAGACACACACTTAGGGGAGATGCCTTGAAGTATTATGATGAGATAAAAATTGTTCAATCTGAATTACAAAATTCTCTCGGTTGAGTTTGTTTTACTTCAGATAATTGGAGAAATGATAGTACACAAGATGAGTATATTTGCATTACTACCCATTGGATTGATGACAATTGGAAATTGCAAAAAAGAATAATTAGATTTGGGGCATTAACTCCTCCTTTTGATGGGATTAGTATTGCCGAGAATATTGATCTTTGTTTATCTAAATGGAAAATTGATGATAAAGTTGGATCATTGACATTAGATAATGCATCATATAATAACATAATGGTTAATCAAAATAAGAGACAACTTGTGAGAAATGGAAAAGAACTTTTATTCTCCGGTGATTTTTTCCAAATTCGTTGTTGTTTTCATATTATGAATTTGATTATGCAAACAGGTCTTAAGCTCATTGATGGTGTTGTTGAAAACATTAGAGCAATTGGTAAGCATTTTAGATATTCAATTCCAAAGAAGAAGAAGTTATATGAAATAGCTCAAAAAACCTATCATTTATTTAGATAGTAAGAAAAGAATTCGAGATGATTGTTGTGTTAGGTGGAATTCAAATTACTTGATGCTTGACTGTGCTCTTTATTTTAGGGCGTCTAGTGACCATGTGGTCGAAAAGGATAGTGAAATAAAAATGTATCTTCTTGGTGATGACAAGTGGAAAAAAGTGACAGTGATTCATGAGTTTTTGAAGGTTTTTTATGATGTAACAAATGAGTTTTCATCTTATAAAACTCCAACAACAAATATTTATTTTAAGAGGGTTTTGGATATTCAATTCATGCTACTTGAAGCCACAAAAGGACCAAATTCATATTTAGTTGATATGGTAAAAGTAATGCAAAAGAAGTTTGACAAGTATTTGTTAGATTTCAATTTGTTATTGTCTTGCACATGCGTTTTGGACCCTCGCTTTAAGCTTGGATTTGTTGAGTATTGCTACACTACTCTTTATGGTGAAGAAAGCTAAAGTGACGGAAGTGAGAGTTATTTTGTGCAATTTACTCAAAGAGTATAGAGATGTTGATGGTGGGGGTATAGGTGATAGCGGTGAGGTGAATGAGGGAACCATTTGTCATATTAGTTTTGGCAGTGGAAGACAAGAAAGGATGGCAAACTATGGTTCTTGGACGAGTAATCAACACAAGAGTGGGAAGGATAAATCTCAACTTGATTTTTATTTAGAAGAAAAAAAATATTTTGAAAATTGATGTGTTGGCGTGGTGAAAAAATAATGGTGCACCTCAACATCCACAACTTGCGGCATTGGCTCGTGATATTTTAGTTATTCTTATATCTTCCATACCATTCGAATCTGCTTTTAGTATGGGAAAAAAGTTAATTAATCCTTGGAGGGCTTCTCTTACATCAATGACTATTGAATCTCTTGCGCGCTATAAGGATTGGCTTCGTGCAAAAGGATTCTCTTTAGGTGAGCTTTTATCTCATTTTCACTAGTATAACTACATATTTATTATATTTTATCTTAGTTTCTCTAACATTTTATTAATTTCTTTTAAGGACAATCAATCTTTCCAACACTTGAAGATGAAAATGATGAAGAAGATGACACTAAAGATGAAGATAGCACAATTGCTGTTTGATGAGTATGATTGGTGATTGTATTTTTGGTTTGATACTTTGGTGTAATTGCATTTTTATTGGTTTGATCTTATATCTTCTTAATGGTTTTAAACTTCTTTGTGGTCTTGTAAAAGACTTGTATTGGATAATTTTATTTTGTTAGTTACTTCCTTTTAGTAGATTTAAAAAGAATGTATTGTTATATTCCATTATGTTAGTATGATTTAGTACTTTATTATTGTTACTTCAAATCTTTAATGTAAGCATTATAAATGTTTTTTTTACAAGTTGTAAGCATTAGATGATCAAATTCAAAGCATAGTAAAATAGGCCAGCAAAACCCGATTAATATGGGATATGAGCAACAACTTTAGGCCCGAACATAATTTTGATCCGAACCCGACCCGAAGAATGGGTAGAAAACCATTCTTTTGGCCCAGCCTGAACCCGACCCGACCCGCAATTTGATCACCTCTACTTTTTCTATAATAATTTTTTTATTTAATATGATAAAAAGTATTATTCTAATTAATTTTTTTGCGGTAATTATATAAAACCTATAGTTTTCACCAATAAATAAAAATATTCTTCTAATTGAAATATTTGACAAAAATAATTTATTATCAAACCGTGCATCGCACGGGACTTACCTAGTTCTATATTGAAGTACATCATCTAATTAATCTGTTGTGTATGTATAGTTGAGTAATAGTTATTGTGTTATGTTATAACGTGACAATAACATTCCTGTGTTTCTCCAACTATATTTTATAAAAATAAATTAGTATATCTTACAGAGGAATATGAGGATGTTACAAAAAGTGATACTTGTATTATATCAATTATAAATTAACTTATTTTGATTATTTTGACATTGGATTATAATGATAAATCATTAGGCTTGTGCTTAATTGTAGGCAAATGGTAAAATAAGTTTATCATAATTTTTTATAGGATAATTCTCAATGGTATCCCTTTTTTAAAAAAATTATTTTTGATCAACTGAAAAAAATAACTTTATCAATGATAGTTCTTTCTCTTTTAAAATTATTGTACATGACCTTAATGACAACAAGATTAAAATTTTTTTAAGTGGCATTTAACTGTGATAAGACATAGCTGAGTATTCGCACTAAATTTCTATTTAATTCCCTCACACCATCATCTACCTTAGTGAATACCCACTGACTCAAACTTTCAGACATTCCTCTCAAACATTAATCATCTTTTCGATGAAGTGAAGAAGTGCTACAATTGAAGGGAAGAAACTGTAGAGGTACGCCATTTTAATTCTGGTAAATTATGTTCGTTTTGATGAAATTGTTGCATAATTCACATCATAATTCAATTTAGGTAAAGATATTCATGCACAACAAAATTTCAGATTAAAAAATTTGTATATGGTAATGGTTCATGTAAATCTTTCTTAGCTTGTGAGTTTTAATATTCAAACCCATCGGCAGGGAATATTTGTGTTGACGGTTCCAAGGATCTAACACATTGAAAGTTATAAGAATATAATTGTCACTGATAATCCGTTGTATATGGGTAAAGGCAAATGTAAATGTCGCCGGTGAATTTAACTTTCAAAGTCACCATCAAGGGAAATCTGTATCGACGGTCTCAAGGATCTAATCCACTCTTAATACCTTGTCAAAGTAATAGGAATACCTTAGAGTAAGAATTCCATATTATAAACATATTCAATACAATTGTCTAAACACTAACAATATGTTCATTTAAGTTCAGATAACCCGATAAGTTAAATGTAAAAATCATAGGAAGGAAAGGCGGTTTGATCTAGACTATCCAAAAACCATTTTCCCTCTATATTAATGAGCTTTGATACTAAATTCATTATATGTACATAAATTTGATACCAGCCATAATAATGAGATTTAATAGTTCAAACTTTTGATCAATTCACATCGATCAATGTAACTTAAGTCTAGCTGACAATAATAAAAAGTTCAAACAGCATTGTTTATGAAACTTTTCTCATAATTGAATGTATTTGGTTAACACACGAGTTTCATGGCCATGGATAAATTTATATATGGTTCGTTCAAAACTTTTGATAGGCGGATTTGATCCATAACCTAATTATTCTATTTTACCATCAAGTTATCATCACTTAATTAAATAAATGTCAACTACCTTAATTGATTAAACTTCGCATTCACAATATAAATCAAACCAATCTATATATTTTGCCGGTGAATCATCACCCAATGATTGTGAACCCTATGCATCAGTATAGTATATCTGCATCATTCAGAATGCTTCATTCTATTGTGTGAATATGTGGGCTCTGAATCAAAGGAACCAACACCAATCATGAAGCAGTCCACAATGGGCCTGCTAGCTGCTTACACTGGGAAGTGGGAACATAAATTGGTGAATTAGAATCATTTTTTTAGCTTCATACCATAACGGCCAGCCTTCGGGCCAATGATAAATCCCAAACATAGTTTTAAGCAACTTTAGCTTTTAATGGACCTAACTTTTTAGCAAAAATTCCCCTCGAGGTTGGCCTTAAAATTTCAGGGCTTTATATGCAAGTATGCATCATGCATGTTGCCATAAAAAATGTAACATTATTATCAACATTATGCAAGGTATATCATCTATATGAAATACATACAAATTTCTTATCAAAGGCATTTGTAGCAAGTTTTATAACGTTGACATACACTCCTAATTTTTGCCACATTTCTATTTATAGAGTCAAAGTTTGAAAAATTTGACGGTAAATTCACATCATGTTATAAAAAATAATATATTCAAGTAAGTGGAATCTTGTTGGATAGATCTCAATGTAAATTTTTTGAATATTAAATTTTCATAATTTTTTGCATTATGGACTTGGGGATTAAAAAAAAGTTCAAAATTGTATCTTGGATACCGCAAAAAGTCAAATGGGCCAAACAATTAGGTATAAACGGAGTACAAGACATGGTCGATAATAATTAGGCATGTATGCCGAGAAGCTTATCACATATTTTCATGTCCTTTGATTATGTTCAACAGGATATGGAGCTTAAGTTATGATAGATAAAACCTTAGAAAATAGTTGTCTTAGAATATACATCCATTGTACCTCGTTCATAACCCATTGTTCTAAATTTGAAATTTAAATTAAACAATACTTGCATATGGGAGTCAAGATTCTAAAACTAACTTTTGCAGCAATTAAGCTCTTCTGAAAAAGAAAGACAAGAAAAATGAAGAAAGAAATTTCACTTTTTTTTAATGTAAAGAAATTTCATCATATTTGGCAAAGAATAATGGATGGTTTATGCATTAGCGATTCGATGTATGGATAGTTAAGATGCCATCTTTTAGTACATGTATAAACATGGATTACTGGATTTATAGTGATTCTTTTTGAGTAACGATTGGTGAATTATATTATGTTTGATTGTTAAATATGATAATTAGAGGGATAACACCTTAGCCTTAAACATTAAAAATTTATTTTTTAATATATTAATGTGTAATACTCATATCTAATATTTCATAGATTTAGAAAAATTTTGACTTTTTTTTTCGTAACCAACCTAGAGAGTCTTTCCTCCTTTTATCCCATTTTATACTCTTACTTTCGCTATAAAAAGACAATTTATGTGATAAACTATGGAAAAAAATAGCACCATAACGAGTCAAATTGCACTTGTTAACAACTTTAACATTTATGGAATCAAGGCTAATGGTCATAAAAATACATACCCCATTTACAAATATGATGTAGTCACACACGTATATCATACGTATTTCTATATATTCTTAGAAACTACACAAGGAGGGGTTGAGTGGGGTCACAATGCATTTCATTTATATATTGAAAATCAAATTTCTAAAGTTAGAAAGAAATGATGCGAAATTTCACAAAGTTGATTTGTACCTTTTCCTAGGAAAGGAAGCTGAGTACATTTAATTTGTGTGGTCTTTAGGATAATGATTCCTTAGTGATGATAGTGAGATGGACCCACCTATTGTAGTCAGCAAAGGGTAAAGCCAATTGTGATTTGTTAGTTGTTGTCAACTTGTATGTATGGAGGAATATACTTAAAGCCTTAAAGCTACTTCTTATTATTCACCCTTTCTAATGTAAAAGAAAAACACGTACAATTATCTTCGATTCAAATGAAATTTTAATTTGCCTTTTCAAATTTCATATAGGTAGTTTTAATTTGAAGATAATAAGACAAAACAAGATCGCCTCGTAGTACTTTCTCTTTTTTTTTTTGGAATTGGTATATAACTTAGAAAATAGCAATATTCTTATTGTGTCTTTATTTTAAATATATATAATCAATTAGACCCGTATAGTGGGTCGGGATGAGTCACATACAAGACGGGTTGGGTCAAATAAGATGCTAAACGAGCCGAGTCGAGTCGGGCCAAAAAAGATACATAACGGATCGAGTAGGGCTTGACTGTCGAAAAAATATATAGTCGTTATTTATAGAGGATGATAGTTTGCTTGTATCACCTCTAATATTTGCTAGTGGATCATCGGCAAGTAAGTGGAAAAAATTTGTTATCTGATAGTATTTAAAATTTTTGGAAACTATTGACTCATTATTGACCCAACTTAACTCATTAAAGACCCAATAAAACATAACATTTTAAAATACCGATTCACTTAAGCCCATAATTTATTAGACTCTTTTACAAACAGGTCAGTCAAAGACTTTTAGACAGGTCCATAATCAATTAACGGAGATATAAAATTAAATTATAATTAATCACATACTATCTTGAGTATTTGTAAGATTTTTTTTTTAATTATTATTATAAAACAATATGTGTGTGTTTTTGGTATTACATGTAGAGGGAAAAGTAAAAGTTGTGCTAATTGTTTAGATATTTGCATACACAGATGGATTAAAGGCCACCCACTTTAGTGAGATAATTAGAACATATTCTAACATTAAAGGGAAGATAAAGCAATTTTGCTTCCTAAAGATATGATGTGCTTGAAGATCAAATTATCCTACGTGTCGATTTCACAGTTAGTTAACTAGTTAATCTTATTAAATTATGTGGTAGACTTGCATTATGCAACATCAATCTCACTCTCCACCCCTATCCCTTGGATGAGAATCGATCCCTGATCTTGGCCAAGAGATATGATACTCTTCCAACCACTCAAGTAGCTTAGTGCTAAGATCCCCTATCCTTTTAGATAGAAGCATTTATTTGTAAATATTCTAGTTTGCTTGGAGTATGCACTATTTGTAACGAAATTTATTTGAGGGAGAAAGAAATTTTCAAGCTCTCGGTCATGAAATAGTTTATTTCGAGTCGCGTTTAAAAATATTACGTTCAAGTTTCATAACTATTTTTCAGTGTTTGATCATTTGCATCAAGACTACACTACTGTGATTTGTTTTGATGGCTTAGCCAAGGATATCACTAAGGGTAGCTAGTACTTGCGTTAATTGTAGATTTGGGTCACACCCGTTTATAAAGAGAGTCCCTTTATAAGATTAAGAGAGTTTTACCTTAAAACTATATGCCAATAAGGGGATTAACCCTTCAATGTAACCTTATATAGTAGACAATTTTCTATTAATTTATTAATAAGAGATGCTCGATCATATGTAATATTTTATGAGTTTAGAACTTTAACAATTTGACCTGTTAATTGTAGAAAGTGGCCTGCTGATAGTATGATACGGAGATTGAGGGCGTATTGTTTACATATATTCTTATCTTTCCATTTTTAAGATGAAAATAAAATATATTTTTTAAAGAATGGTTTTCTTTTAAATAAAAGGGCATGTTAATATTTTGTTGTCAAAGTGTTGTAATTGGAGAAATTTTTATTTAACACAAAGTATTTAATAAATATGAGACACAACAAAGTTACTGTGTCTCTCATTAAAAGTGTCCCTTATGTCTATATAATATTTTTTGTTTATTTAATTAAAAGTCAACACATGATTTATTTTTTCTTAGTTGATCATCATCAAATGCCACTTTTTGGTCACTTTTTTGTAAAAATATATAGGTAAAAGCTAAATAAGGATATTTGAAATGAAAAGGATGAGAAGACATCTTGACTCTTTATCTCCAAAACCCAACGAGTGATATTTTACGTACACATAGTGACCTTTTTTATCTCATAGTGACCAAATAATTTTTTCACATTTATTGACTATATATTTTTATTATTATAGTGACCATTTTTTTTTATTCTTATAGAATCATTTTTTTACGTGAAATCTCTAGCTTTGGATCTTACCATTTGAATGGCAAAGATATCTTTTGTGCTTAAAATAAGAAGAGACTTGAGTACTGAATATGAGTACTATGGAGAGAAATGAGGTGTTGTATAAAAAATGATCTTCATGGAAAGTATAAAAAAATTGTACAAGGGATTACAAAAATGGAAAAGAATATAACATGATAAAATAAGTGAGACACATTTGCTGTGCAAGAATCCCACTTAAGTATCAAAAAATGACATTTTAAATGGATTATAAAGTACATCTATAGTATACTTCTACAGTCCTATGAGCTATACGGTGATGAAGAAATATATCAACTTTCTCCCTCAAATGAAAAAGAAAGGTACGTACGTGCATTTAGGCGCGGCCTGGATAGGTACATATCATTTGCCGTTCGATGATCTCTACGATTGCATCACATCAGAGGTGTAAACAAAATAAAATACGTCTGCCTTTATTACGCAACAAAGATGTTTGATTGAACCTACCTAGACAATATTTTTGCACTAATTGTACTCATAATATCGTTACACTCGTAATAATGACTTTTTTTTTATTTATAAGCTTTTTTTTAAAATATTTTGAGAAATAAGCCAACGTTTGAAACTAATTTAAAAAATAATTTAATTTTGGTTCGGACAAAAAACGTTGTCCGAGACAACATTTTATTTTAAGAAAAATCATTGCCCCATACAACGTTTTGTATGGAGCTGGAATGACGTGGGTGAAATATTTTTGGTCAAGTAAAGCAACATTTTACTTTAGAATATTGCAGGAATCTTGGCAGGGAATCAGGTGAGTGAGGCAACGTTTTCGATCAGTGAAAAATGTTGCCTGAGGCAATGTTTTAAATTTTTTTTTACCGGGGCTTAAAAACAGTTAGACCAAAAACGTTGCCACATTTTCCACTGACTTGATTCTCTGTCAAGATTCCTGAAATATTCTAAATTAAAACGTTGTCCCAGGCAACGTTTTTAATTGACCAAAAATGTTGCCTTTCTCTTCCCCAATTTCACCCCCATATTTCCAGTTTCATGCAAAGCGATGTCTGGGGCAATTTTTTGCTTATGCTAAAACGTTGCCTCGGGCAACGTTTTTACTCCGATCCAAAATTAGCTTATTTTTTAAATTACTTTTAAACGTGACTTATTTTTCATATATATTTTTTAAAAAACTTATAAATAAATAAAAAATTCGTAATAATTATTATTTCTTTGTCATCGTCAGTAGTTCTTAAAGAGAAGATATATTATAAACTTTTGGTTGTTTAGATGATAATTAGGAGTGTCATTTCGGGTTATGGGTACAGGTTCGGTCCGATACTAATGGATTCAGTATTATTAGATTGGGTTGAAAACTAACAATACTAATGATAATCACATATGTACTGTGAAGTGTTATCTTGATGAATAGGAGATAGCTGTAAATGACAATTAAGTAAAATTAAGTGCTGTGATTATCAGGGGCATTATATGATGCGTTCTTCTTGTTTAGTTACTTTCAAAATTGTCGAAGATAAGACCTTAATTACGATTCTTGACATTTAAAAAGTCTTTGACATCTTCAATCTTCAATTTCAATCTTCAATTGCAGTTTCGACACCTGTTGTCATTCGACAATACTAATGAAGGCATGAATTTTTTGTTTATGTAACCTAAACATACTTATCAGGTAAACTTTTAACGGTCCGTATGTTATTTAATAAGAAAATCAAATATTGTAATTAATCATGGACGAATAGAATGTTGATTATGGATATTGTATTCAATACTTCACTCCTATTAAAAAAAACAAAAAAACAAAAAGTATTGTATACTCTATACACACATGACACTATGACACATTAATTTATTGTGTCCCAAGTAAAAGTGATATATCAATATAACAAAAATTACCCCTCAATACAACATATATCAATCTTTATCAACTTTAAGAGGTTGAGGGATAACTTTTGTTATTTCAAATGAGTCACTTTTATTATTATGTCTCGTGTGTTATAATTATTTGTGAAAAAAAATCATCTCATCTTTTCGATCCCTACAATTATCATATTGTCCCTTTGTGCATTATCCATACGTAAGACAAAAAAATCCCCTTATTGATTACTTTGGAGCATAACCTAAATGGTAAAATAAGAATGAAGTATTAGGTTGAAAGTCTCTATTTAATTTTGCTAAAAAAATATTTTAAAGTGATTTTTATTTCTATGAAATTACATTTCAATGTAAAATAAATCTTTTACAAAGTACTTTATTTCAAAAGTTAGAGTGAAATGGAAGAGGCAAAATAGAGGGAGGGATGGAGGGGAGACGAGCGAAGGATGACAAGAAATAAGACACTTATATAATTAGTTTTAGGTAATATTCATTCTTAAGATTTTGAGATATCTAATTTTTAAAAAATTTTAGATAACACTCTTGTAACACCTTATTTAAAAGTAACGCTAATACGTAACACTTTTTATATTAGTAACACACTAACACACAAGTGTAACACTTTTATCTTTCTAAAATCTAGATGTAATACTTTTTAAATTAGTAACACTTAAATGTAACACTTTTGTGTACTTATTATTTATTTTTATTTTTTTGGGTTTTACTGCGGTTAAAAATGTGTACAAAGTAAATTTTATCAAGTATTGATTTGAGAACAAAAACTTGAATTCAACCCTTTTTTTCAATGTTAGGCGATGATACACTAATACAGTAATACCCAAACATTTCGCTTTGATGGTTTGGTGCAAATACCACAATTCTACCGCCTTGACAAACAAACAAACCAAAAAAACCTCAACCTAAGAACATAGAAAAAGAAGCAAATCTTAGCAATGAGTTTAGGGTTTGTTTCTAGAATGAAAGAATCAAACAATGTTATGGCCATATGTCCATATGCATGGGTAGGGTTTGGTGGTAAAACATACAAACATTCTAGAATTTGATAGTGATATGTTGGAACTTAGGTTGAAAGTTTGAAGTTTATAAAAACAAAAAGTCCCACATTTGTGAGATAAAAGAAGTATGACCTTTTTAAATAAAGGCTTTTTCACTTACTAGAGTGTGACCCAAGGATTTCCCACTTTTGTGGAAAGAGGAATGGCTTAGGAATCCAACCAACACACATGCGCGCGCACGATGTGCCGAGTTGGGTTGGGTTATGTCTTAACTGAGTGAGCATGTTTTGATTTTTGATTTAATGTTGTAACCTCCATATTTATGTTCTGATTTAAACTCTTTGACAGTTTTTTGCTCTGACTTGGCTATATATACATCCTTTACTTGGTCATTTTGATATACACAGAAACACTCTCTCTTCTATGATTTTTACTCTATTCTCCCAAATATTTCGAGCAGAAGTAACATTTCAGTAGGTGTTTGTTAGCCCGATGGTTTTGTGCACATCCATCGATACCTTACTTGAGAGGATGTTTTATCCTAGGGAGCATATGGTGTTTTGTAACTGCTTGCACATCACTATAAGCAGTGCCGTGAATGTTTTAAAGAAAGCGACATAGTACGCGACTCAATCTACACTCGATTACATTGTTATTATTCTCTTGCAATTTCGTTTATAACATGATCTAAGTGAAAAGTTTCGTCATGTTCAAAATCAGAATAATATTAGTCTGTAACTTTGTAACAACTAACAAGCAATGTTTACGAAAGTTTGTGAGGCATATATTTTAACAATCTGGATGTTCATATTTCATATTTGTATGAAATGATATGTACTTATTAGAGATAGATCCCAGTCCAAATTTGAAGGCCCATATGGTGTAAAAGGGATATGATCCGTATGCTTTTACCTCTTTTTGACAGTAGATACATCATACATTCAGTGATTCTGACATGCACTCTGACTATTTGGACTCTGTTTTTTTCCCTGCTATCTTATTTATTTCATTTCTCTTTACTTAGTTGTTATTTGGACTTTTTACTATCTCCAAAAAATAATATATTTTTCTCTAAATTTATAAGATAAAAAATAGTAAAACTTAATATTCTAAAAAAATTACATAAAAATCATTTATAAGATAAAATAATTAGAATTTATGGTTTACTGACGCTATGACAGTATTATAATTCTGTCCTTGACTTTTTAAGGTAAACTGACACTCTGACACCTAAGTCTATTGCAGTCAACTACTAGTCATGGTTTAAACATAGTTCTATGTACCTCACTTCTAATCAATCACACTCTTTGTTCCTTCGTTCTTACAAGAATCCTAGCTAGCAGTACCTTCATACAAATAAGATTTCATTCTCTTTTGGAGCTTTCTCTTAGAGACGCCATGGTCTTAGTCTTGTATCACGCATGCAGGGAAAGAGAAGTGAACAACTTGTACTTTTCTTTTTGCTCCGGAACATCTAGATGTTTCTAGATGACAATGTTTGACTCCATATTGAGTATGCTCTTTGCACTTATCTTTTTGCTCCAGCACATCTAGATGTTTTTAATTTAAATGACAATGTTTAACTCCAATATGATGGACTTATTTTCTTTTTTGTCTCAATGAATAATCCCCCATCTAGGCATTCAAGACTTTTTACACTTCAGTTTTCCATTATGGAGACAATATTTTTTAAATGACAATCTAGCAATGAGTATGAGAAATTAATTAAGGAGTTGAGAAATATTTAGGCAAACCATTTTTAATGTGAAACCAGAGTATTTCCATGAGACCAAAAAAGTGGTGAAAGATTTGGGTGTTCATTATGATGATATACATGCATGCATGTGTGTTCTACTGATTAGAAGATTGGTGTCGTTCATTTTTAAGGAATGTGTTGTCGAAAATTCTACTAATTTATGGCTCTAAGTTGAATGTTGGTTGTGAGTGTTGCGGATTATATTGGGGTTGATGTGGGTGGCTACTAGATTGGTGTTGAGGGAGTTGGGCAGGGCATGGTTGGTGCTGCTACCCAGCCCTATTGGTGCTGTTTGTTGATGTAGTGGCAACACTTGGTGGTGATATGAGATATAACACTCTTGTAATTCTACTTTTATAAAATATTTTCTTGAAAATCAACAAAGAAAATTATAAGAATATTATTGCCCGTTGATAAACTTTCGATCGACTGCAAAGCGGAAATACTAACTATTAATATTGTAATATGTTATATATAATGCTCAAAGTCCTATAAATGTCGTTAAAATCCAATAAATATAAAATAAATTAAGTCCGTTGACATAATCTTTAAAACGGGCATATAAAATCATAATAAAACATAATCCAAAACAAACTGAAATATTGAAGTTTATGCAAAACCAAATGAAATAAATTGAACTCTCCAACCAAACCCACCATGTGAATATGGCATCACTAACCATCTACAAATGTCAAAACCTTGACCTAAATTATGATTGCTCACCAACATTAGCTTGAAATTGAGTCGTCAAAGGGTTAATTAAGGAATATTTCACGATCAACAACAAAATATATATACACTATTAGCAAAACTGAGTAAATATATGTTAAGAAGCCTAACATGCATCATTTTAAATTAAATAATTGATCACAAACAAGATTAAAAAATAGAACCATTAAGAATATAATTCGTATTTTAAACTTACTAAATTCAGACAATTAACTTTATTAGAAACTATAGTTACTATTATTATAGATAGTTTAAGTAATGAATAAATTTTATATTTTATCCAATTAGGTTTAGCAAGAAACCTTTTATAAGTCCAAATCCAATGTTGTTAGTAGGATGTCATTATTGTGAAAGTGAATGAAATTTCAAACCATATTAGTAAGAATATATATTACATTATCATACAACCCGTAGAATGTCATTATTATGAAAGTGAATGAAATTTCAAACCATATTAGTAAGAATATATATTACATCATCATACAACCCGTAGGAGTCTTGTGCAACCGTCAAATAATACTTCTCCATTATGTTATTAATTAATCTTTTCACTTTAATAGAATAATAACTTAAAAATCATACTTAAACCGTAAGACAAATTAACATACTTTGAATGACGTGTTTTATTTCTATCTTGATCACAATTAGTAATTGTAAAAAGGATTCATTACACTACACCACTTTCCTTACTTAGTAGTGAGTTTAACAAGATTACTAACATGTTCAACGACTAAAAAATGACATAAAAAATATACTTTTCATAAAGTATATATACCGATTATTTTAATGAACTACAAGAATAAATTCTGATCCGTACACAAATTCTTTCAAGACTCCAAAAAATTAAAATGAAAAACACAAAAGGTTATGATATGATTATACTCCGTATCATACGGAGTATTAAATTATTAGGTCTAAATCAAGTAACATATGTAACGTTACCTTTAATAAGTAATGATAAATAGTTAATAGGTGAAAGAAAGAAAGAAAGGGAATACAGACGTAATTAAGGAAGGCACACTGCATAAATGATGAGATGCTTGCACCCAATACCTTAAGAAGAAATCTGAATTTGCATCAAACAACACATACACATCAAAGTTAATGATAATTAGCCAAACAAATTAAAAACAACAAATCTATATATATTCATCAACAATAGCCAGAGTCTATAATATATAGTAATGACACAAACATTATTGTATGTACACAAGGCCTAAGATCGATATGTAACATTGTAATTAACAACCTAATGCTAATTTATCACAATAATCAACTTTGTCTTATTTCTACAATAATGTTTAATAAGGGACTATCTTTGAATATATTGTATACAAATATATGTACAAACTATATGTTTTTCTTCCTGCTTTTGGTGGAAGAGATTGGGGGGGGGGGGGGGGGGGGGGGTTGATACTGCATTATCAACTAAATAATCATGCAATTATGATGAGGTCCATTAATTAATTAAACACCCCTCTAGCCTCTCCTCTAAACCTCGCTTCAACAACCGAAATACTTGAATTTTAATCAATACCTACGTGCCTAATCAAACTGTATAACGAAGCTAAGAGTATACGCTATACACTAGTACGTACTAGCTACTTCTTAGTTGCATTCGTGGTTAATACTTTAACAATCATTTAGATATTGATTATCTTAAAATGATCATAACTTAAACCGGAACCCGAAAGCGATTACGAGTACCAGTTTAATCCAGGAAGAGTATATGGCTGCCGGAAACCCCCATCCGAAAGACTCCCTAGCATCGGTTGTTGTTGGTGCAACGCCGGAGGAGTTGTCTGATCAGGAAGTTGGATGAGAAGACTAGACACGGAAGTGATGTTGAGGGGGTTGTTGTTGTTGTTGTCGTTGTTGCCGTCATAATGATCACTCCTTGCTCCACTTTCCTCACTACTGTTGTTGTTGTCGTCGTTGTTGTGATCATTGTCGATGCTCATCTGAAGCATCGACAGTCTCCTGCTCGGACTACTCGTGTCGCAAACACCACCACTGGTGCCTTGATCATTGCCGCCCCAATATAGGGACGGCAAGGTTCTCTTGAGAGGTAACAGAGGAAGTGAAGCTCCTCCAGGGTCCATCCCATGATGAGCACCAATCATTCCCTCTAACAACCCTTGTTGATCAACATGAGTGTTAGGGAAAGAGCCATAGTTGAACGAGTTTGTTGGCTTGGACAGTTGCAGAGGAAGTCCAATGTTGTTTATCGAGCTTGGAATTGACATCGTCGACGACGACAAAGATCCCATCATCATCAAATCATCCATCGAATCACCTCGCTCGTGATCCATAGGCCTACTCGTGTTGTTCTTCTTGTATATCCGACATAGCACCCAATCATCCAACTATAAAAACAAAACACACGAGCATATTGAAAATACTATCAAAATACGTATTTTATGTAGATGCTATATTCCTTACCTAGCGAAAAAAGTAAGAAAAATATACCCTTAAAGATCCTCTTTTTTTGTTATTGCAATGATCATAACAAAGAGGTTTATTATTGGTAGGCTTTGTGCTGTCAACCCAACGATACTCGTGCATAATCCAATTGGTTTTGACACCTCTAGGAGGTTTACCACCGTAGAACACAAGCGCTTTTTTCACACCCACTTTCTGATTCCCGCTGCTAAGCACGGGCTTATCAGTTCCCGTGGCCTTCCAATAACCCGATGTAGCGGCACGGTTTGGCCTTGCCCCGTTGGGGTACTTCCTATCCCGTGGGCTAAAGAAGTACCACTCTTGCTCTCCGAACACGGCCTTGGCTGTTCACAGAAACATATATATGCTTATTCTGTCCGGTGATCATGATCATTTACTATTACAAAGTTGATAAAAAAAATCTATATATATGGGGGAAATTACCAGGAAGTTCCCAAGGGTCGAACTTGTAGAGGTCGATCTCGGCTATGATGGAGACAGGAAGAGGGGCAGACTGGACTTTTTTCTTCAGGTAGTGGACGACTAGCTCTTCGTCCGTTGGGTGGAAGCGGAACCCTGGCGGTAGCTGTGGCTGCTGCTGCTGCTGCAGGGGTGGTGGTTGCGGTTGAGACTGTGACTCCTGGTGGTCGGCCTTGTGGTGGGAGTGGGACCCACCCGAGGCCAGAGAGTGGGTGGTATCCATGAATGATTTATGATGATGGATTAATGGGTATGGGATCAATAATCTCGTGTATTATTAATCAGTATTCTATTAAAGAAAATGATTTTCTGATGATCTTCTGGAGATACTGTTGAAATCTTAAATTTTTTTTTTTTTTTTTTATTGAATGGCTGGTTGTACTTGATAAGAGAAATGACGTTGAAAGAGAGGAGGGAGAGAGGGGAAGGCTCAAAACTGTTGGTTGAGGTGAGGATGGCCCATTGTTATATAGATGGTGAGGCCCACTTAGCTCTAGCTTTGGCACTTGGCAATGCCTACTCTGTGGTGCTCATTAGTGAGATTAATCAGACATAAACCGGATGGTTAGAGTATGGTTTCAGACTAATCACTTGTCTGTAATATGATGTTTATATAAATGTGTAATGGTTTAGAAGAATGTACATAAAGCATATATATATAGGTTGATTAGATTCTTGGATTTCTGTACTACATGCTTTAACATTGACACGCACATGTTCAGAAAATACAGACGAAGAAGAGAGGCTGTGGAGAAAAAAAGAATATGTGATACTATATGCACGAGAATATGTACTTAACAAATAAACAGCTTTGCACAAATACAAATTATCATATATTCTAAAAATCTGCACCTATGTTATATATAGGATTTAAGATAGGTGAGAAATAATCACTCATTCTAGTGATATGGACGTCTATTCAAATGTTTATTAAAATAAACCTAAATCAAATAAATTTTTAGAAAAGTAGGCAAGTCACATATATAACTCTTACTAACCATAACAACAAATCTTAGAAATCAAAAGCAAACAAGCCCTACAAAAGATCGATCACAATTGTAGGAAAATGAATTATACAACAAAACTAACTCCTCGAACGATTAACTTCTCTAAGAGGAAGGGGCTAAAAATGTATTTAAACATTCACCCTCGAACAATCAACTCATCCTAATTTTAAAAACTTCAAAATCACATTCTAATTTGGACGTTAAATTTATTGGGTAATTTAGCGTTCCGGGCCTTAATATTGCAATTTAAAGAGTACGAACCGTCCACATTACATTTCCTAGGATTTTCACAATCATTAGCAACAAGAACATGGTCTAGAGTATCCGGTACCACCAGCATCTCAGCGGGCAAGGAGAATTGCTTTCAACCACCAAAACGTATGAGGTCAGGGTTTTTTTTTTGGGATATGAAGGCAGTAAAGTTAACGGATCATAATATGGAAGATCAAAATCTTCAAGCTTTGAAGTCAGATTTACAGAGGGGTTCAACCAGACCATAATATGGTATGATTTGAGAAATGGCATCATCCTCAAAATCTTCAAGGTATATTTTTGTGCTTTAAGATATTCAGAACACATTTGAAGAAGGGATTCACTATACGAGTAGGATCTTCCACATTCTTCACAAGAACAACCGTGGCCATAAGAACAATCGCCATCCCTAGGGATAACAACATATATTGGACCCGACCCGTATTCATGGATCCATATCCGTTTTTGCGGATACGGATCACTAGTAAAATAATTGGCTATTATTTAGTTGTTTGTGATTGCAAACAGGTCTGAAATCAAATTTTAAAATGGAAATAGACAATAATACAAATGAGACTATGCCTAAATTTTTGAAAAAGTATGTATTCGTTGAGAACATGATATATTGTCTTAAAATCCAATTGACATTATTAGAGGAACTTAAAATATCTAGTTTTGGTCGTGTTTTTCCATTTTTGTAGTGAAACATGTTCGACTTTTAAGGCGTCTATTCTCTTTATGTATATTTGATATGATATATACATTCTCCTCTTATTTAAATTTTTTTACTTAAAGATCAGTTTTTTATTTGTTTTGAAGGTTAAAAATGACAAGTGTACAACAGAGAAGTAAGGATAATAAGCTTTAACATCAAATTAGCTTCCACCATATATATATCATTAAATCTAGAGTTATCGTTTATTTTTACTAGACTTATAGTTATTGATTGCACAAATTTGATCTGAAATAATGTTTATGACTTTTTTTTATAGATAGGCTTATATTTAGTTATAGTGAAATATATGTCAATATTTATGATCATATTTTAGACATATTACTAATGTTATTTATGGTCTCGATTAATATATTATATTATATTATATTATTTGGGCAATTTTAAGCGTCGATATTGTTGCGCAAAAAAGCGTTGAGAATTTTTGACAACGCTTTTTAAGGCTTCAAGAAATAAATTTTTGACGCTTTTTGACGACGAAAATGTACACTAGAATATAAGGGATTTGTTGTAGTGCATCGTCATCATTATATTGAAGTGAAATTTAGAAATTAAGGAACCTGGAGTGCAGAGGTGAGGTTGAGGAGATTAAACAATGAGGGTTTAAGGGTACTGGTTAAGGAGTGAAAAGGGCAAGAATTTGTCTTTTATGATCGTAAAATTGACTTGAGAATTATTTTCATGTTAGACCTGAAGAAATATTTTTGAGTTACAAGACTAGAGATGAGAGAAGAATAGAGAGGAGAAAGAATAAAAGTGTGGATTCCGATGAGTGGTCTAGGTTAGTAAGACTTAATTGCATTTGCTCCGATTTTAAAGTAAAATTAAGTACAAATCGGAAAATACAATTTCTAACTGAGATTATTTTTTTTCAAAAAAATTTGTATAAAATTAGTAAAGATTTTAATAAGAAACAACCTTTGAAATATACTGAGTTTTAAAAACTAGAAACTTTTCAAAAGAAAAGGATGGAGTATTAATAATAATAATGATATTACTATAGTCATTTAATATTATTATTATGGCAGTTTATTATTACTATTATTATTAAGACTCAGTGATATTATTACTTATTATTCTTGAAATATTTATCATCATCATTATTAATGTCATTAATACTTAATATTATTACTAAAAATTAATAAAAATATAAATAACCATTAATTTACAGAAACTAATCATAATTAACTAAGAAAATAATGAAACAATAATAATATTTAATGTATTATATATATCTATAGTATGGGTCATGATTAAGCGTTATTAGGTCAATTTAGGTTATATCGTCAGCATCTGACAAGTGTTGGAATATTCCCTGAAATATAGTGTAGGTTGTTAGCTAGCTAACCAAGTGAATTGATTACCTTGCAAAGTTGCAAGGCACGAATGGTCAGAGGTGGTTTAGCCTAGTTTAAATAGGTCATGCAAGGATCAAGAAAGCAGTGAGAGTCAATCCAAGATTTTTTGAAAGCATGGTTATCTTCGTTTAACAGTTGATAATGTGAAGGAAATTCACTATATAAGCAAGCAAGATTGAACAAGAGGGGCACATAACATTCTACATCTAACCAACTCTCTTTGTACTTTGACTCTATTTATTGCTTACGTTATTGTATCAATCTCCTTTTAGTCAAACACTTGTACAAACGACGATCAAAGTAAACCCTCTTTGATTAAGTGAAACTGAAGCCTAACAACCTCCGTCTTTTGGGTTTTCTACGTCTCTAATCTCTTGTATCTCTCTATTTACGCACTTTGTTTATCATAATTTCCATAGTTGTCCTCAATTTCAAATGGGGAAACAACAAAAGAGCACGGAGATAGTAATTCGTAGTTAATCAATTAAATGATTTAATTTACAAGGATATTGAACTTGGACCATTAATTTTTTGATTCTTAGAAGCTGAAATCGACCATGGTATAGAGACAGTGGGACCGCAGTCTGCACATTGAAGAGACAAAAGGATAGGTGGATAAGAGTTGGAAAAGGGCAGCAACAAATTAACCTTTCTTTTCAAAAAGGTTCCTTTCTTAGCTGCTTTTTATATCATTTTTATTGATAATTTTAACACCTAAACCTTACTCGCTGTCTTGCAATACAAATTTCTAAACCGACTTCTCCCCCAATATCGTTCTATGTATGTTAATTAACCCCTACTGCTCCCTCTATCCCTGCAATTTGCAACATTTATCAAAATCTACTCTCATTATACATGACAAAATATAACAAATTTAGTGGGACGGAGAGAGTATATAATAATAGACTCATAACTCGGCTTACCTTACATACACATTTTTTCATATATAGTTTCTCCGCCTTTTTATTTTTGCAGTATTTTTAAGTTTGGCTATATTTCTTTAGTGAATATATTAACTTTTTATAATTTATAGTTATATATAATTAGAGATATTAACATTTAAAAATGTGTATTTTGAAAATTGTGTTTTAAATAGTGTTACAAGTGAAAAAATAAATAAAGAAAATATACTTTATTATGAAACACGAGTTTTGTAAGTTTTATAAATTAATCTGTAAGAAATATAGCTGAATTGAGGATAAAATTACTAAACAACATGAAATAGGCCCAAACAAAACTTATTATAATACTCTCTACTCTATTATATTACTCTATTTAAATATAATTGCCATTGTAAAGTATATATCCATTTTTGTACTTGTGAAAAATCAAAATATAAAGTAAAATGCTAAAAAGAAACTCATTGTCCATCCATTCACTAATAATTTATACACAAAAATATAATTTTCATATAAAAAATCTATCAATTGATAAGAGGCCTATTATTTTAAAGTAATAATGATATTCTATTGATAACAACCCTTAATTAAGGTTTTCTCCCTTCCTCACCTCCTGTCGAAAATAGGTGATACCAATACTAAGTACTATGATTAAGATAAAACTTCCTATTTACTACTGTATGTCTTTTGGGAGTTAAAATGCACTATATATTTGTGTACATTCGAATCCCACATGTTAGAATTGTTAAAAACTCAAAAACATGTTATAATAGAGGTATACGTGGAGCATTTTCTGTTGAATTGTTTTCCGATCAATCCAACTTTTATTCTTTAGTTTGAGTTCATGTATTGTAAGAAAGTAGATCAAGTTAAATAATTGCAATAAACCTAAGTAGTTTGCACGGTGAAAACCTAAATATAGCTAATAAATCAATGCCTATTACAAAGTGCCCGTTGATTTTGGGTAGTGAGTGGTTTGGTGCTGTGGATAGATCTTTTCAAATGGGAGGGGCTTTATTAAAGGTTTTTGATCGGTTAGTTGGTAAAAGGGTCTAATCAATTATGAGTTTAATTAGGTCGGTCTTTCAAAGGGTCATAAATTATTTGGATCAAGTCAGGTCAATAATAGATCAATAGTTTTTACGAACATTATCAGATAATGAATGTTTTTTATTTGCTTGTCAATGGTTCATAGCCAAAAATTGAAGGTAATACAGACAGTCCATCACCCTTTAGAGATATAACTAAACTCTTTTTAAATCGATCCGGGCCGACTCAACTCATTTTACACCTTCTTTGACTCGTCTCGTCCCGTTTTGTATGTCAACCATCTCCATTCTAACCCGACCCTATACGAGTCTACTTTTCCGACCATTTTTGCATCAAAATCCACTTTTATATGACAAATGACCTTTTGGGGGTATGGCCAAATATCTACATAGGGAATTATGCTGGTGTGGGGCCTGTTGCCTGGTAGATGATGAACTAGGTCCTCATTACTTGTCATTTCTTGACTTATTGTCGTATAATATCAGTATTTGGGACCCTCTTTTTGTAGGCGACTCACGTCCATGGACCTCACTTACATAATACATATCAAGATTTAAATGGCGTGTTAACATCCCCACCAACAATTAGGATATCTTTAGATTATTAATACAGGTTTGATTATTATTAATAAATTCGATATTATTGGGTCAAGTTGAAAGGCGCACGAGTTACTAATTGTTTTTGATTTTGTTTGATTTGGTTCAAGCTAATAATCGGATAGAGTTCAATAGGTTTCTTGCTTAATCGGTTTGGTTCGGGTTTGAACGTGTTTAATTAAATGACTCATTTCAGGTTTTGTTGGTTTTGTGCTGAATCTAATTTAGTCGAATTAAGACAATTTATTTCACAGCACTTCGAGTCAATCTGGTTCGATTTTGGACGCATTAAGACATTTTATTTTGAGTAAGATAAATTTTGAATAATTCATTAGGACTAGTCATCTTAGTTTAGTTGAAATTTGGGTTGGATATCGAGATCAAACTATGTTGTAAATTGCATTTTATAAGTTATTTAGCTTAATTTTATGATTCTATTTAACTTTTATTTTGTTGTATTGATTAGATATTTAACAGGTATATTTATACGTATTTAAACGAATACCGTTTTTCCTTGGTATGTTGATGTATTTATAAGAAATAACGTAACATATGATATATTTAAGCATGTGATGGGCATAAACTTTACTTCATTTACCATACTGGGTATTTTAGATCGTATGAGCATGAGATTTTAGATCTCTTCTCGAATACTACTCGTACGTCAGACAAATATAAGAAGACAATCACGAATTCTATGGGAATGTAAACCCTAGTGTAAAAGAAACAAGCGTTATTTTACCAAAGGAACATGCATGAATAATTTATAAAACGATGTGGATTGCATAGACATTAAATGAAAGTCAATGATAATAATTCATGGTATCAATCAATTTCCCTTATCATAAGTAAACCTAAATTACTCTTTACTTTCTATAAGCAAGAAAAAGGTAATTTTGCATGGGAATGTCAACTCCCTTATTCTATATTGGCTTTATATGTATATCATTCTCAGCTCGGCTCATGATTTTCACACTATCCATGCTATCTCAACTACATTACTCGATACTTTACCTTTTGTTTTACACCGGATATACTTATACGGAGAAATTCCTAATTTATATCGAGTATAAATTAATATAACTTAAATTACGATAAAATAAAATATTAATGAGATTTCAAATATAGGTGTTATTATATCATATATATGTATTATTACGTCATATATATATGATATTATCTCATAAAAATAAGCAAAAGAAAATAAAATGCTTTACTGATATTTCAGATATACGTATTACTATGTCAGATATAGGTGTTACTATGTAAGATATAAATATTAGTATCTCAAATATATATATAGGTGGTATTATCTTAGATAAAGAAATAGAATTACGAAAATAACCATTGATATATACAAAATAATTTGTACCCGGTATGAATTAAAAAAGCATACAGTCAATGAGTTGTTGATAGCAATGGTATATAATGAGACTCCACCCATCTCATTGGAAGCAGAAAGCTCATTGAAGGTAGTTTAGGCCTTAAGAATGACCAGATATCTGGAAGTATCTCAGATGAATTTCTTACACGTTCCTTGTGAGACTAAACTTTCCTTGACAAAAGTTATTGAACGTACAAATTAAAGCTATAAAGAACTGGAAACCGTGTTAGTTCCGATTCGTACAATGCAAAATTCATAAAATTTGCTAGTGAAAAGCTAGCTAATTTACTATTAATTGCTGCCTTTTGTATTTAGTTTTTAGTTTCTGATTCTTTTTCTTCTCAAATGCATAAACCGATCACTAAAATGGAGTATGCATTTGTCATTTTATAAGTTAGTTTTCAAAATAAAGGTCACTATTATTAGATTATGTACATGAAATTAGTCTATATATTGTGAAATTTGTCACTAAAATGGATTTAGGGCACGATCTCCAATGATCTTTTTTACTCACCCCCCTAGAGCTTGAGAAAGCTTGCAAGGAATACTTCAAGAAAATCAGAATGCTCGAACCGTAAATCTTGGGCTCATTCTCAACGACGGATTGCGTGATTTCCCTGACATGGGTGCAGCCTAATGTAGGCAAATCAAGTTCATCGCCACACAACTCGCAAATCTCCGCTACCGGGTCTCAAATAATCAGTCGGTGATTCAGATGATGAGTGGTCTTACTGAGCCTTGTGATGGTGTAGCCTCGATTATCCATCATAGCAATCCTCTTCCTGAATTCTCCACAGTTGTCTCAATGCTTATTTTGGGGGAAACTTGCAACGCAAAGCGTGTTGAAAATTCCGACTCTATGTACTTCTCATTAGATCTCTTCAAATCGATGGGGCCTTATAAATGTCCCTTAACAGACCCATTTGTAAAATGACCTAATTAATAATAGGTCTAATAAGTTGGTCTCTTAAAGGGTCATGTTTTATTGGGTCTTTAATGGGTCAATAGTTTTCAAAATTTTTAAACACTATCATATAATGAATTATGGCCCGGCCCATTTTGCAACTTCCTTGACCCGACCCGTTTTGCTTGTGGCCCATCTCGGCCCTAAACCGACCCAATTCATATTTTGTTGAAGTTGTATATGCACTTATGCAGTAGTGCATGCTCTGAGATTTTGGTCAAAATGAAGTTATGTAACGTTGTATCAAACTATAATTCACTTAGTTTATTCTTAGGATGTGAGATATGGGCTGAGATACAACTGAATCAGGTTTGGATTTGGACCTTAATTTCTTGGGGTCACATAGAGTGATCTCCTATAGATTGACACGTAGCACAAACCACTATAAGGATATGGATGTTAACGCAACTATTTTAATTTGTAAGATGCAATCTAGACCATACCAAATCACTCAAACATCGGTATCACTGTACTAATGGGTTTAACTAATTAAGCCAGGATCCAAGGATCATCAACAAGGGAGAAAATTCACTATATATTGCTGTCTATCATTGTGGCCTATATTAATTTTTGAAAGTGATGGTTTGCTCCTAAAAGTAAGCATAAGGGTTTCAGTGTAGTTCATGACTTCATTAGAGGGTTTCAGTCCCCTTTAAATAGTATTAAAAACTTGGTTGTTTTAATTAAGTAAGATTAGTACTTCACAACAATCGATTAGTGATGGCTTATGGCCCCTTAACTTTTTATGTGATTATAAAAAATAAAAAAAAATCATCAGTCGCAACCAATCATCAATTTTTGTTCACTTATTAGATGGAGTATGCAAATTTACAAGTCTATAATCTTAATAATTTCATGATTTGAAATATGTTCCAATAAAAGCAATTAATCAGCATAATTAATTTAATTATCATAAGTCATAGCCTAATTATTTTTGTTGTTTAGGTTCATATTAAGTTCGTGTGTTAGTAGAATCAAACTTTAGTGAATAGCGCGCGTAACATTGTGCCGACAAAGAATTCCTGAAATTAATTAATGTATTCATAACACTTCAATTCTAAGTATAAACAACTTGACCTCCAACGAGACAATACAACATGCCTAATACTATACTTTGGGCATAGGTATGTAGGATTGTAAAAAAAAAAAAAAAAAAAAAAACAGGAGAAAGATGAAAACACTGCCATTATAATTATAATTGGTTTGTTCACAAATCATGCGAGATGAAAGGCCTACTTTGTTCCCTGTTGTTGTAACTACTTTGAGTTGGTGGCAATTTGCATGACCTAGATTCCACATGCGGTTGAGGCATATAGCTTTGCTTGTTGGAAATATTGAGCCATAACATCTAGTTAATTTTAGCGTGGATGCGAACTAGCCTGGTTGGTATACCCCGTAATTACCAGAACATCCATCTTGAAGCATACTTATTACTTGATATGAACCCACACTATGGCTGCTCATAAAACTTGTGATTCTTATTATGTGTTAACCACATGATACATTTCACTTTCGGAAATCATCAAAGTAGTACAACTTGACAAAGCCAATCAAAGGAACCCAATGGGCAAGGACCTGGCTTGGTTTTTCCATTTGCAGAAAGATTGGATCCTTTAGACTTTAAAGTGAGTGGTTGTTTTCAGTATATATCAGCTGTTTAATTCTTGAAATTTTTTAATGGCTTGACGAAGACAAATACTTTTCATTTTCTGGCCTGATTTGGGCTTCATATGTCAATCTTATAAGTTGCGTTATTTCTGTGAA
Organism: Dysphania ambrosioides; assembly: GCA_026401315.1. NCBI lineage: Eukaryota > Viridiplantae > Streptophyta > Magnoliopsida > Caryophyllales > Amaranthaceae > Dysphania > Dysphania ambrosioides. Next base: position 25,594,774 of record CM048666.1, read on the forward strand.
GATAAAAGGGCATCAAACATTTTTTAGGATATGTCATTTGATATGTTCTTGGTGAACAGAAAGCCACGTAAATGAAATTCCCCGTATACTCCGTCTGTCCCTTAATGTTTGCCCCAATTGGCTATACAGAATATAGGATACCACTCCTTACTTGTACGAACTAAGCTCCCCATTCATTCACTAAGCTCCCCATTCATCTTACAATAATCATGCAAGAATTTGGTGGCTTCAATGACCAAAAATTAAAACCGAATGTAAAATGCGATCGATCAGGCATGTCATCAATTTAAAGGGGAGACTCGAAAATCATGTTAAGATCGGATCCATTTTGCCTATCTACCTAGCTTGTGATTGTATCATGGTATGAATGAATATGCGAGTGCATACTTCTAAGTTTCGAGTATTAAATTGTATAATGCATGCGCCTAGGTGCTACGAAAGTTTCAATAGCACGTTAATTTGAAGTCTAAACTTCGAAGATGGAATATCACATGGAAGCTTAAGCTGGATGTAAACTTGAATGTTTGAGGCATTTTTAGCTTTCCTACTTTTATGGGGAAAAAAGTTGTTATCTTTTTTCTACTTATGTTAGTACCACACCATGTTTAATCTCTCTTGCCTCAAAAGATTTTTCTTTTATTTGTCCTATTTAAAATATTTCATTCAAAAAGAAAGAAACCGAAACATGATTTTTCATTAATATATGAGTTAAAACATATCCATGTGAGATTTGTTAGATTTATTTCTGATATATAATTTTTTAATATACATATTTTTACAGATTTTACATTTACCTATCACATTTATGGAGTCAATTGAGCGGTTCAATGGTGTATGAATCCATCAATTCAATCCTTGCGACCCTTCACATAGCCGACAACTTTTCATCTACTCACCTCTTAATATGCCTTAATATGATTGTGTACTTATATGCGTAATCTCATAGAATCCGGACTTATTTAGTAGTCAACTGATCTTATTACTGTACAAGTCATAGTTGATTTCTAACAAAACGGTATGACAGCCTAAAATATTTGCCCATAATTTTTGATGATTACATTTAATCAATGAATATTTCCTTCATAAACATGATGTTGAGGGTCCTCCACTAAAAACACCACTTATGATATAATATGTTGGTTGTAAACCAGCTTCAACTTCACGATTATCTTCCTCTGCATGGCTGATAAGATATTTCATTAGTCTAAGCCCTCGTAGGTCCAAAGAGGAAACACACATTCGGGTCATTTTCAAAGCCCATCTAACAAACTAATCTTGAAAATGATGGTCATTACCACAAATCTAAAACAGGCTGCAAAGCCCAAGATGAGATACTAATGCACAATAAACAAAGTCCAACTGTTCAAGTGCACATTTTCCAACACTAGCCATATCGTCATAAAAATTTGCCATTATGTTTCTTTTTATTATAAACAGAAACAAAGACGAAAAAATATGTGTCCTTAGAGGATCCACACTTGTTACCTAATTAATTCTGGGGACGTTTGATTCACATAATCACATAGAGTGTATAAATTTGGAAGCAGGAATGAAATTAAGATAGTATGAAGATGAAACTAAATATTTAATATCATGTAATTGGTTTATTTTTGAAATAAAAATAATATTTCTATCTTGATAATTAGAGGTAAGGTGTGAATCAAACCCACTTCCTTCAAAATTTTCTAGCACGTCTTGTGGGTCTGAGGTATATGTTTGAAGTTTGTAATTTTGATAACCAAACACAAGATATGAGTTCTACCCATTCTAAATTCGTATCTCATACGTGAACGTAACACTCAAAGACATTACCTAAAACTTGTGATCAAGTCTTATCCTTTTTATTTGCCATATGCAATTATCCTACACCAAAAATTAAATAAAATTGTTGCCTAATCATAGTCAGCGTTTTACGAAGAGATTTCCCATGGTTCTTCCGGTAAAAAAAACCCTTCCACACCACTATTTCCCATTATACATTAGTGCTTGTGCCTAGCTACTATCTAGTATCTACACAATATTCGATCATTTTAGCAAAAGTAACCAGTCTTTGCCATTTCATTTGCTTGGCTATTGACAAAGGCATCAGCTTTTATTGCTTTTTTTTATTATTATTATTTCATTTTTCTTTTTCGGTTTCTTTTTATTTTTCTTGTGGTATGGTTATATACCTTAAGTTCTTATTTAGTTTATCTTATCCTAGGATCCTATTATTTATTTCTATTCAAATCATATAAAAAAAACTAAGTTCATATCAGATCAAATATGAAAATAAGTTTAGATTAAATCTAATCAAATCATATCAAAAAGTTTTACACATGGCTAATACGTTTTTTTTTGTTATTAGTTTATTTATTACTCTGTATATTAGTATGAAATTGTGATTATAATTTTATTACTAATTTTTGAAAAGTTAAGTTGTATATTATTATTATTATTATTATTATTATTATTATTATTATTATTATTATTATTATCAATCATCAATCATCATCACAATCCCCATCATTATTTTTTAATGAGAGAATATATTGTGGTTGTGTCTTTTTTTTTTTGTTTTGCAAATAGTAATAGTAATAATAAAAGTAATAGTGATAGTGACAACAATAAATATAATAATATCATTATTAAAAAGAATAACAAAAACTATAATAATAATAATATTTAATAACAATAACACTAATAATCATTATTATTATTTTGCTACTTTATATAATAGTAATTATTATTGTTATTACATAAACAAAGTAATAATAACTATATGTAGTTTTCATTTTAATTCTCATTTCTAAGAAAACCAGGTTTGATCATACTATATCAGATAAAAAAAAAAATTAAGTTCGAATAAGATAAGATAAGTACATTCCAAGTGAAATAAACTCGATCTTGTACTTGTTGGCCTTACGTTGAGACAAGTGACCTTACATTTCGTGTCTTTCCTTCCATAAAAAAAAAAATCCTATTATCGAAAGTAATATATCTCCTTGCAGATAAATTTATAAAACTCCTTCATATTGAGCTCGCTCATCTTGTTGATTACGTACATAGAGTCATGCATGTACTTCTTTGAGACTTTGACAATAGTTACATAGATTATGTCCTTAGGGAGGTATAGTAAACCATGCTACGAATTGGATTATTGGTAGGTTGTTCGTAGTCCATCATACATATATAATTCAACATGATTTAACAATTTTCAACGTACATAACCCGTGTGCAAATTCACATGCATAGAGGATATATACTACATGAGTCTTCTTGCCCGTACCAAAGTAACTGAATATTGTAATACATGAAGAACTACAACAATATAATTGTCCCCCAAGATGATATCAACAATATAATATGAGTTATTATGTACAAATTATTAGGAGAGAACTATGGAGCTTAGCTTACTTGCTTACGAAATCAGGCCTAACCCCACTTTGCAAGCACATAACTACTAACTAATAAGAGTTTGACAATAGTGAGGAAGGGCCCCTTCACACGACAAGTGGATTGGCTATATTGTTGACCTTTTCTTTGTTTTTTTAGGGTTTTTGGACTTTTGCTCCTTAGTGATGTTGAATTTGAGTGTGCACAATTAGATATTCGAGTAATAGAAAGGGATATTTTAGTATTCACGTATTCATTTTCATTTTGTAAGTATTATAACTTAAGAATTTATCATGTTAAGAAAGAGAGGGTATGACCGTATGAACATGAGTTGGAAAGTGATAGATTTATATACAAATTGAGACGGAAGTATTTCATAGAAAACAAGAGAAAAAAAACCTCTATATTATAAACCTATTTTTATTTTTAAATTAATTTAAATTATTTTATAAAACTTTAATGATATTTAATATTATTTTAATTTTTTCTCTGATTTCAAATGGGAAGGAAAACAAAAACGGGACTAGTATAACAAAATTTTCTAACACGTAAAAATTAAGTCGCATGTAAAGAGTAAAGTAAAGTTAAGGATGGCACCAGATAATGGCGCGAATCGCGTAAGATTCATTTTCACCCCCACCCCCTAACCCTGTGGGCTTGTGGCCAAGCATTTACTCTCAGCAAGCCAATCCTAGTTAGAGATGAGATTTCTCAGCTACTTTCTTAAAAAGATAGTCCAACTGTGCAACAATAGTGAAGAGAATTTATATCATTAATGATGCAATGATGTATATAACTAATATTTGCACCTAGAAATATGATATATCCGCCAAAATAATTGCCTTAGGAGAAGCATTAAAGGAGCACTATTTCTCGGGAACGAACATCTCATGACTTTGACAAGACTTGGATATTATGTTATACATTTTCACTTCATTTTGTGCATACTATTTGATGTCTAGTGTTTGTCTCTGTTTTATAGAAGTCTTAGATTATTTTTGAATAACGTAGATTAAAATGTATGTTTAATGAAAAAAAATGAGCATTTTGAAATTAAAAAGGATATATTTGTATGTTTTTTCAAATAGTTGTGTGCATTTTTATGTGAGTATCGTAGTTGAATTTGCATGGAAATGAGCAATTTCTCAAGTTGAGGTCGTAGTCAAAATGAGTAGTTATGAGTTTGTATGAAATGAGCAATGTAACAATGACGGTGATTGTGGTGACTGCAGTGTATTGTGAGTGTGGGATTGCAATTTGTGTTTTCATTGAGTTGGTGAGAGCAATAAGTATGAGTGAGTGAGTGTGTTATTGTGTGACTTTAGTAATTTGTGTGAGCATGTGAACGTAGGACTGTGTGATCAGTGATTGAGTGGAGCAACAGCTGCGTCTGCAGTAATTCTATAAGGTGTTTTAATTTTTATGTGATTATTTTCAGGAATTTTAGTACGTGTTGAATACCCAACAACTAATTGTCAGGGGTAAAAATCTATCTAATATAAATGACGTGTCACATGAGCAATCCGACATGTTGGACAACTAAATATAAAAAGCGTATGGTCAGATTCACAAAATTAGTACATGGTGTTATGGGTAAAAAAATCGTCTAGCACACCCGACATGACGTGAAGATTGTCCGACGTATAGGACAGCTAGGCGTAACGAAGTTATCAGTCGAACCAGGGTAGTTATTAGATATTAATGAGCAGGTACAAACGTATAGTGATTGTAACCGACCGTGTGATTCTAGGCGTCAGCTACGGAAAGTACCAGGTCAACATCTATGTGTAGTGAGAATATCGGTAAACGGTTGAGAAATGACATTTGAATAAATCAACGAGAGAATATCGGTTATGTAGTTAAAACGACTAAGAGATTCTAGAAGTCAACCCCACGTGTCCGAGATTCCAGGCGTCAGTTCCAACAGCCAGAGATTCTAGGCGTCAACGTCAGCAAGAGTCTAGGCAACAAACGCTAAGGCGTCGGGAAGAGCAGCGGTTGTAACTAAGCGTTTGACAGTCAATACCAAGATGTATGAGTATAAAGGAAGCTCCCAATATATTTTTTACGGCTAGTAAAAATATCAACTCAAGGTCATGACGAATAGCTAGAGAAGACCGAGTCAAAACATATGCAAAGCTACACATTCGGAAAGCAGTTGCAACAAGATAAGAATGAGTCAATCATGCTTATTTCCCACGACCAGCATTTATAAAAGGCAGCTCTAATCAATGACAAAGGGGAGAACACACCCGGAGGTCCATTCATTCACAAGCCAAGATCAAAACACAACCCATTATCATTTACATATCTCTCACTAGCTCCATTAACACTAGTCCCCTGCTGTACTTTTTTACTCGTTTATTCTCAATCTTTTGCTACATCTCTTGTATACTCAACGTAAACACTTTCTTCAACATAGTGGAACGGCAGCCTAATAAGCCCCCGCGATTTTTCCCAAGTTTGGATTTTCCGCGTCACCAATCTGCTGTGTCGTTTGCGTTATTTCCTTGATTTATTCTATATGTTATTGTCTACGCGTAGTTTAACTAGTTGTAAAATGTCTCATCCTTAAGCTGTCACTAGGAGATGATTTTTGGCAGAAACATTAATTATTTTATCAAGGTTATTATGACATCACTTGCCTAGCTATATGTTTATTCATTAGTTAAGCTTCTTTATCTTCAGCGCGTGTTGCTTGATATCAATTCAATGTTTGGCTAATTTGTGTTCTCCCTCTGTCCGTAGTTTAGTTAACTTCTTCAACGTCAAATTCTTTTTTGTGATACGTTATTTTTAAGATCACCCTTGTTTCGATGCTAATTGTAAGGGCACCTTCACATCACACCTTGTGAACATATTAAGGTGAAGGGCTTTCATTTTTTTTTAAAAAAAAAAAAAAAAAAAAAAAAAGCCAAGATTCCTGATTGCACTTCTTTGCTTTTGTGGGAGTGGTTTCTTATTTTCTGGAACAAATGGATAGGAAGAGACTTGTACATGAAGAACCATTCACTACATTAATTTAATTGTTAGATTAGTGATTTAGTGTGCTACTATTAGATTTAATTCATTTATTCTTCTATTGTTCTACACAAAGGTTTTGTTTAGTCATAAAATTTAAATTTATATTTGTCCATTAGAAAATGACTCTTTTCTCACGCTTTGTTTAGGGTTGTAAAACTATCAGGAATAGAGCTGATTATAATGGAGCACTATTGTTCAAAACCATATAAATTTGTTATTTTAATTGCAAAGTCGTACAATATGAAAAATATTAAAGACTTTTAAATACGGGTTTGGGGCGCACCCGTCACCAAGAGAAAGAGTACACTTACAAGATTCAAGAGGGTTTCATCATAAAACCATATGACAATAGGAGTAGTTGCCCCTTAACATTATAAAGTGTTTAGCTCTTACTCATTTTATCATGGGTTTTATCTTTTAACACAAATACATATGGCTTAACTCGGCTACCAACTCATACAGAGATTATATTAGGATTTGGTCATTGCTGCGGTGGTCCATGAGTGGATTAATTTTGATGGTTCATCAACTCATCTAGAGATATACTATACATAATCTTTGGATTATTAAGAATTGACGTTGTATACAAGCTATAAACAGATCATTTGATCGAAGGCTAGGTATTCAAGGTTAAACTTACAAGATGAAGAAGTGAGAAAATAATGTGGGGAAAAAAAACCCTTCCTCAGCTACGTTGTGTTTATATATTCACTTAAAGCACGAATAAACCCTGTGGCTTATCATAAAAATTTGTAGGGAACCTTGGGTATCACGTGTCTTTTGACGTGAATATTTCAGAGATTTCTTTGGTTTATCTTTCTTCCGTGTTGATTTTATTTGGAATTACGATAAGAAAAGTAACAGGAGTAAGGAGACAGACCTATACGAAACTTCGGTATCATTGAGTTATACACGTTTAAGTGAAATTACTCTATGTGTCTATTATCTTATCTTACATAAATATTCTTGTAACCTCATTTACTTTTACATTCCTCTAAAAAAATATCACTTCATCCTTCAAAGATTGTCAATTTTCGCCAAAAAAAACTCATAAAAAAACAATCAAACGGCCATTATTCGGCGAATAGTGTGAGTAAAGTTTAGAAAAAGAAACGAAGAAAGGAAAGAAATGTAGATAATTTGATGAGGACAAAAAATATTAGTAAAGAAAGGAAGTGAGATAAAAAGCATAAAAAAAAGTAATCGAGAAAAATGGTAAAATGAATCTCTTAAAGAGTGTAAACAATAAAGGTATGGTTAAAATTGGACAGTATACATAAGTCATGACGCCAATAGAACAGTATATCTTAATATTATTGGAAATGGACCAATGTTGTATGTGCAAGTGTGCAACTACTCGAACCAGATAAAGAAATTCGGCGCCTCAACCTTTTGGCGTTCTTATAAATTTTTCATCACAATGTGCATTGAACCTTCTACTTGCCAAACTACACTAGAAATTTTACTAACTCAACCTTCCGCCTTTCACCTTTCCGTTACACTTCCCTATTACCAAATAATTTAATCCAACACTATTAACTTTCTTTTACTTTTACTTTTCCCTTCACTTCTGTCTCCCCAATTGCTTGTCCATCCAACGACAGATTTTTTAATCTACTAGTAGTTTATACCCTCTTCGGACCTATTTCTTCCCAACTCAAAATTGTTCATTTTCGAGTCTATTTACTTGTATCCGTATCCGAATCCAGATAATTGACTCGATTGACTTAGTCCGATTAAGTCTATCGGGTTGTTGTAATTTTGAGTGAACCCATTTGTGTTGTAATTATAATATCCAGGATTGAACCGTTGATTTGTCGAAATTCCACTTTGGACCTCGTCATCGCCTAACCCGATAGTACGAAGTTTGTTATCGATAGGTGACTCCACTTGTGACAAGGCCGGTAATGTAGGGATAAACATGTCATTTACATCGTTGTTGTTCATATGCCCCAATTGAGGTTGGTTTGACCCGGAAAACACGTACTCAGGCCCCGACGTTAACCCGGCTAGTACAGCCCAATCAAAGCTATCCGACCCAAGCCGCTGAAGGTTAAACTTGTCATTATGCTGGTGATGCTGCTGCTGCTGTTGCGCAACACTATTATTCTTTAAAGAGTTCATACGTGGCAGCGCGAAAGAACGGTCATCAATCTTGGGTAAAGATTCCAATACGTCATCAAGGTGTGATGATGACGAGGACGATGTTTCACATGCGCTGTGCTCCTTACTTATTGTAGGCCTCGCCGCACTGGAATTTTTCTTGTAGATACGACATAACACCCAGTCGTCCAACTGCCCACAAAAAAAAACAACACGTTAGACTGAAATATCTTAATTTCGTATAAATGTATAATGAATGTATAGGGTGACGTATAAAACAGAATAAGGCAAGGAAATAAAGAACGAACCTTAGAACTGCCGGTCTTACGAGTGTGTTCCGTAAGGCGATACTCGTGCATAATCCAATTAGTCTTGGTACCCTTAGGTGCTTTACCAACGTAAAACACAAGCGCCTTCTTAATCCCCACCTTTCTCCCTTGTGTTGTGATGATCTTGTCAGTCCCAGTAGCCTTCCAATAGCCCGACCCTGCGACTCTGTTAGGCCGGGACCCGTTCGGATACTTCCTATCTCTTGGGCTAAAGAAATACCACTCTTTCTCCCCGAACATCGCCTTACCTATACAAAACATGACAATTTTCACATCAATTTACATAAATGAGTTTGACATAACTAAGTATACATGAATTTTTCGAAGAAAGTGATCAGACGTCGATTAGTCTGTATATTGTAAGGGAATCCTCTTAATAGAGCTTAAAGATGACGACTTACTAGGTAAGACCCATGGATCGAACTTGTATAGATCGATTTCAGCAATGATTTGGAGAGAAAATTGATGGCCGGCAACTTTCCTACACAAATATTGAACAAGAAGTTCTTCATCGGTTGGGAAAAATCTGAAACCAGGTGGTAAGCTCAATTGAGCCAGTGGGTCTCTCTCTGGAACTCCCATTCTTTTCTTTTGTTTTTTTGGGTACGCAAAATATTTCTTGGAATAGGTTGAATACTATTTTGGGGGAGGTGGTAGGATATTTTGAATAATAAAAATGCCAATCTTCGAGACTAAGGAGGCGGGCGGCCTATATTTATAGAGTGAACTAGAATGAGGGGGGAAATGATAGGGGATAAGTACGGAATGTCCTTGTCTTGTGGGTCCCACTACAGTGTGAAAAGGATGAGCCGTTAAGAGGGTGCCACGTACCCCCTCTGAGGAAGGAAGGCTTTGATGATCATGGCCCGACCTTATCTCATCTCCACGAAAAAGGAGCGTAGACTGGGAAGGGCGTGTTGAGTCATCACTAAGTGTTCAAGGAAGGACACGTGTCGGTCGAGCTTTGATTTGGGGTTCTAGAAGGTGTTTGTGTATTTTTCAGGTCTGTGTGCAGTGATCCACGTCGGTAAAAGTTGAGAAAATATACTTGGACACGTGCTAACACGTGTGGCACTAAATTAATCATAGTGTTTTGTCGATTGATTTGGAATTATATCAACACCAACCTTACGTCCAATTCAAAGTTTTGGATCCGCAAAATTTTGAAAATAAAATGAATTAATATCTTGAACCAAAATTTAAACTTGGTTTAAAAAATGACCTTTTTTAGTCAGGAAATGTGGGTTGTGAAAAATAAAAATTGGTCCGATTTTAAGTCTAGTTTGATATGCTTATCTAAAATGGACATTTTTTAGATAAGGCTTCGACTTGATCCGACTTTTGATCACATCTAATTCAACTTATACTCCTATTAATGTTATACTTGTGTAAACCTCAATGTTATCTTTTTACATGGCCTAGATAGTGCAACTTTTGATGACAATGATTACTTGTAAACACATGTTTCAATAGAGTAAAATCTAGACGACACAAATAGAGAGTAGTTACAAAACTATTATGTGATTGCAATGTACCTTTAAGGTTCAAAGTAGCATTCTATAGGATGACAATTAGATCTGCATTATTGTATGAGTTGGTGTATTAATGTTTCAAGAAAGAATATGTTATACTAACGAGTATAAATATGTTAAAGTGGATGTGTGGGAAGATTATGAGGGATAAAATTAGAAAAGTAGATATTTAAAGAAAAGGTGAAGCTTCGAATATTAAGAATAAGTGAAGAAAGATTCGGTTGCGTTGGTTTGAATATCTTAAATGTCAAACAATAGACGTACTAGTCGGAAAGTTGATGTGGCCTTAGGGGGAGGAAATTAAGAAATATATTAATAAAATTGGTTTAGAATAGAATAACACTCTAAATAGAAGAGAAATATTTTTGTGAATTATTATCTAAGATAAATTTTTAATGTATACAACTGACTCACTTTTTGGGAATTAGAATTTGACTCTGTTATTATTATGTTGTTACAGTCCATGTTCAACATAAATTGTGGACTACTCTGTATATATTGAGATTTGAAGGCTCGACTTAAAATGTTTTCATTGGAGAAAAAAAGTACTGTGAGCAATATCAAAACTTTTATAGCCAAAATTTAGTACATATATTGATATATAGAAAAGTACGGTACAAGTGTAAGGGTGGCAGAAATTAGGATGAGATGAGGACACGTCAGTGCCTTAGTGGGAAAAAGAAAACGAGGAAAACAAAAAAAGGTTGTCTTCATATTAAATGAGGAGCGTTTTTTTTTTTTCGGTGGTTTCTTCAACTCTTAACTTCTTAGGGCGGGTGAAGCTCCATCCTAGAAATATCATATCCGCATTTTATTATATAGTTATTTTTACTAAATAGTTAATAACTTAATACATAATGTTTAAGGTTGCTAAATATATACTACTACAGAAAACATAAACCTAAACCAAAATTACTTAATACTTTTACAGCTGTCCCTTATAAACCTACCATAGTCTACTACATTTTATATTTTAGTGAGAAAAACGTTTTAAATTGCTTAACAAAACATTTGTACGTAGTTCTTAAGAGACTTAAGTTTAATTACCTATTAAATACATATTCTAAGATGATGTTCGGTATTGTTTGCACAATACATGTCAAATTCAGGTGTTGTTCATTGTAAAAACGAAGTAAACCCCTACTATTTATTCAATGCTGATAGCCATAGTAAACCCCTACGATTTCGTCGTCTGAATCCGACGATACTTTGTACAGTTGTACTCCATATGTGATATTCCAAATGTTATAATAAGTTAAATGTAGGTCAAAAGTCTAAAGCCTGGACAATTCTGTTTGATTGAGAGTGGGGAGGGTGTTGCTTTTAAAATACTAGTACGTGGTGTGTGTATGTGTAGTTTTTAAAGAGGTTGGATGATCCAAAATATGGGCGTCATTTTCTTGTTTTGTTGTTTACAAGATTGCTATGTCTCTAATATTCAAGGGCCACGTGTTCAGCTTTCAAGCGTGGTGTTGATTCATTACCCGCGTTGGACGGTTCTAGATTTGTCGTTTCATGTTGTCATGCGTATCTGCACTATTGGCTATAGCAAATCTTCCCTCTTTGGCACTTTTGTGTTTTGTTTACCTTCCAACATGAATTTACTCCAATTACACTAAAAATGGAAATCAACTAACATTCATATAAATTAATTTATATTCAACTAAATTAACATTTATGTAAACTAAAATACATTTAAATAAAATAAATTTTACAAAATTAGAAGATTTAGGTAGGTTGAATAGGGCCGGGTCGGTTCAACGGACTGAACCGGTTTGAATCATGGGCCAAGTCCAATTTTTTCTCGAACAGAATTGAAAAGGGTCATATTGGGTAAATTGGATTCAGATTCGACCCATATTTTTGACGAACCGAACTTTAATCGGGCCGAATTGAATTAACTCGGGCTGAACCAGCCCAATGGCCACCTCTAGGACCACTCAAGTGCAGCTAAACATGAATGCCTCTTGAGTACATCTAAGATGCAAAGTGTTCTACCGCAGAAACGAAATAAGGGCTATGGAACAAATTACTTTTTCGTTTTAATACAGTTTAGATTTAAAATACCCTAAGACTAGATTTAAAATCCAAAAATATATCTCGTGAATAATAAGCAGTTATAGCGGGAAGATATCGTACGCTAAGACTAGATTTAAAATCCAAAAATATGTCTCGTGATAAGCCTTTAGTGAAAATGTCAACAAACTAAAATCTAGTAGGAACATGCAATACCCTAACAGGACCCAAAGCAACATTCTCACGGACAAAGTGAATGTACATTTCCACATGTTTGGTGCATTAGTGTTGGACCGGGTTGCTAGAGAGGTAGATATCATTGACATTATCACAATACACAATAGTAGCATGATTAAGTGGACAATGTAGCTCAAGAAGAAGGTTAAGGAGCCAACAAGCCTCAGAGACAACATTTGTGACACCTCTATATTCTACTTCTGCACTTGAACGGGATAAAGTGGGCTAGCGCTTAGAAGACCATGAAACGAGGTTTTCCCCAAGGAAAATAGTAGCTCGAGGTAGAGCGACAGGTGTCAAGAGAACCTCCTCAATCTGCGTCAGTACAAGTAATCAACTATGTTTGAGCAGAAAGATATAGATGTAGACCATATTGATCAATGGTACCCCAAATATATCGCAAAATGTGCTTTAAAGCATCAAAATGAGATTCACGGGGATCATGCATAAAAAGACACACTTGCTGAACCGCATAGGCAATATCAGGTATGGTGAATGTGAGGTACTAAAGCGCACCTGCCAGATTGCGGTACAAAGTATGATCCAGGAAGGCTGGGCCTGAGTTGGCACTAAGATTAGACTTAGTGTCAACTAGAGTGGCTGCAGATTTATAGAGGACATGACATGCCGGTACGTTCTAGGATCTCTTAGGCATACTTCTGCTATGAAAGGAGCAAATAAGATGGAGTGTGATTTACTGCAATCCCTAGAAAGTAATTTAGAGGGCCCAAGTTAGACATAGAGAACTATGTCTGAAGTTGAGAAATGATCCTGTCATGCAATGCATCAGATGATGTAGCTAAAATGATATCATCAACATAGAGAAGTAAATATGTCATATCATCACCTTGTCGGAAAGTGAACAAAGAGTTGTCGCTCGTAGCAATAATAAAGCCGATTTTGACCAAGAAAGCTGCAAATCGTTGGTACCAAGCCCGAGGAGCTTGCTTCAGCCCATATAAAGCCTTACGAAGGCGACAGACATAAGAAGGTGTCCTCCGATCAATAAAGGCTGGAGGTTGCGCATATAGACACTTTCCTGCAAATCTCCATGTAAGAAGGCATTTTTGACATCAAGTTAATGTATTGACCATCTTTTAGCTATGGCTAGACTGAGAACAATGCGAATAGTGGCTGGTTTGACGACCGGGCTAAATATTACATCGCAATCCACGCCAACATCCTGCAACTAGCCATCACATACAAGACGAGTTTTGTACCTCTCAAGGATACCATTAGACATGTATTTATGTTTGAATAGCCATATGCAATTAACAATGTTCACCCCCGTAGGCCTAGGTACCAAATCCCAAGTCCATGTTCTAATAAGAGCATTATATTCATCATGCATTCTCGTATTCCTGTTAGGGTCAGCAAGGGAAAATTTATGGGACTTAGGGAGCGGCGATGGGTGAGGGGGGGAAGGTCAAATTGGCTGAGTAATAGTTGGGGTTAGGTTTAAAAATGCCGTGTTGGCTCCGGGTCACACGAGGGGAGGAGGGAGGGGGTTGAACATGATTAACTCCATGGAGAGGCGGAGGTGTGTATATAGGTTGGGCAGATTGAAGGGTCTGATTGGAGCTAGGAGAAGGGGGATCATCATAAGGAGTAGGAAAAAGGCGGTGATGCTAGGGGGGAGTGAGCATAGGTGAAGGATCCAAATCCTGAAGAAAACTGTAGTCCAATTTTCAAAACTGTGTAAGGTTTCAAAAAGGGAATGTTGATTCATCGAATATAACATGACGAGAGATAATGACTTTGTTAGTAGATAGGTCTAGATATTTGTAGCCTCTGTTTTGTCGATCAATGTAAAGAGAACATGTTTTCTTACATTAAAGATTGAGAAAAAAATGACCAAATATATAATACCAATAAGCTAGCTAAAACTCCCATTATTGATTGATTTTGAATGAAACCCTACTGACATGTAAGTGGGTCAACTTATATCCTTCGATAATGAAATTTCATTATTCAATCTAACAACTATATTATGTATTTCATTATTAGAACTACATGTTTTGATTATAGGTTTTAGATATTAACTAGTATATCAATACATAGACCATCAATTATCAATCATTATGTAAGCTCTCAAATTATTTTACTACTATGTTTAACCTTAAATAACTTTAGCATGTGTACGTGTATATATACTTATAATAGTTTGTAACTATGTAAAAGGGGGCCCCACTGAAGGATTTAATAATAATATGATGTCTCAATCAGAAAAGACACATGTGAGCACTCGAAGTCGAGAGATTTGGGCACGTCTGAAATGTATATAATTGGAATAGTTTGGCAGGTCAAAGAAACACCTGTAAGAAATTAAGAATACATACATTTTTGTGTGGTATACGGAGGGGGATGTTTATAAGTGGACCAATCATAAGCAAGATATGTTTGAGTGTAGAAAACCTTATAAAGTCTAAGTTCCATGTCTTATAAATGTCAAAATCCAAGAATATTATGAGATTTATGCACGAAAGTAAAATGTGTAGGTGTAGTATTTATTCTCTGGTCAAATTAAGAGTTAAACTAACCACTTTACCAATTATTTGAGAAAACCAAGTTGTTCTCATCCAATAGCTAGCTGTATTACTTTTGCTACCAAATCCACATTTATCTCTCTCTTCTCGTCTTTTTCCCTGTCATTGCTCGTGTGCATTCTACTATGATATCACGTCAGACGTCAATACTTACGTTCTTATTATTAGCTTTTTGCATGGTCTATTATAGGCCACTTGAGAAACGTTTTAATTCGTGTCTTATACATCGTAAAAAGTTAAATGAGCCAAAATTTTAAGGACAAAGAGAATACTACTTACTTTGTATTGTAGCTTCACACTTAGTTTTGGGTCTTTTATTCATTTAGATACTTTAAAATGGGCAAAGAAATAATACTTGCTAGCTCTTGGGTGCTCTATAAGTAAAATGATTAATAGCCTTTATAAAATAATAATATTTTCTAGAAAATTTGTCTAGAAAGTACCATTAAACTATTATAATTTGAGAAAAATTATGTACGAACTGCCTTTTAAAAATATTTGATTGCCAGAAGATACATACCATCAAATTCTGGCTATTAATCATGTTTCCGGTGTTGACCAATCTACGTGCCTTTCACATGACCTAAATATATACAACTTAGTTTTTATCCATTTTTTCTACTTTTTTTCCCCTTTATCCTTCATTTAATTATAGTAACTTCTCACGGTCAAATATGATGGAGAATAAAAAAAAAAAAATAGGTTTCATTTAGTTCTTCTCACAATCAAATATTTTTATAACGTTGTGCCTAACCAATTTTTTAAAAGGTAATTTTACACAATATATGGAATATAGAAGGTATTTTATGAATTTCTTTTCCTATTATAACCTTTTGGATGAGTGATTCTCAAAAATATCATACGAAGTATGACTATTACGTATTTCCTTCTCTCACAAGCTAAGGGTGGTTGGTACCTACCATCACGTTAAAAGTGTATTCTCTTAAATCTTAAAAAGTAAGTTTAAGGTCCGATAAATTCAAATAAGATCTGATAAGTTATAATCATGTCTGATAAGTTTAATAATTTTAATTAATTACAAAAATCCTAATGCCTAAAACACCTAATAAGTTTCGTTATGGTCTAGTAAGGTATAATAAGTTTCAATCAAATTTAATAAGTTTAAATCAGATTCAATTAGGTTTGGTATATATTTAATAAGTTACACTTATTATTTAATTGTGCCACACTTTGTGACTCTTACTTGATAGGTCCATGCATTATTTCCTTCCCTTGTATTTTAATAATCAATCTTTTATACTCTCCCTCTTCTCCATCTTTCTTCACAAAATTTGTATAATTTTCTTCATCTCCATGTGAAACTTTATTTATCTTAACAGTCAACGATCGATGCTGTGATTTTTCATGAAAATCAATGGGATGTGAACTTTCCCCTGAATTTCATGGGTTTACTAGTTTGCTTAAGATTGTCGTAAGAACCAAAAACCATTTTGGGTTCTTCAAAACTTGTTGAATTATTAATTCCTAAGTTAATTATGGATATTAGGGTTAGATCAATTTGCATGATTTTTATGTTGTTTTGGTTTTTGGAATTTTGTGATTTTTCTTTGCATGATTTTTGCAAACCTACCAAGCTTGCAGCAAGAAACGTTGACTTACGCAACCAAAATGATAAACCTGATTTTCCTACCACATAAAAATCTACAAGTTCAATCAAGTTTAATTTACGAAGTAAAAAATTTCAATTAAAAGCGGAGGAAATATTAACAAAGCAATCGGATGACAGCCGAGGTTGAAAAAAAATGTCTTGTACGGAATACTTCGTATTACTCACATGATTTTATGATATATATGCTGTATAATTCTAGCTTTAATTTGAGTCCTTTCCCTTTTCTAAAAGATAACACATATAGTCCATCTATTTCTTAATATTTGTCTTATTTGATTATTTTTTGTGAGAATTTTTTAGTTAAAATGAGACAAATATTAATATTTGGCTCATTTAATTATTTTTTACGAGAATATTTTAGTTAAAATAGGGTAAATATTAAGTAATAAAGGGAGTAAGTAACGTGGCACGTACAAAATATTTTTATTCTTCCTCGTGTATACGTACTGTTCTAGGTTTCAAAAGTTTTGTGTCGGCGTTAGTTTCTGCAAATGCAGATTTTGTGTGCTTCTCTTTATGTCTTATAACCAGCTTGTCTTTTGTTTTATTCAACATTGTTTGATATATGACGAGCTGTTAAACACACCTTTTGTTTGATATATGACGAGCTGTTACTCCACATAGTGTGTTAGCCATTAGCCATTAGCCATCGTAGTTATCTTACTATACTTTGAGTTCATCACATGATATTTTCATAGGAGAATGAGATTCCATGTGGTCGCAAACGATTCTTGTGACATTGTATATTCCATATTTTTTTTTTATTGCATTTCTAATACATGATGATGTGGTTAGTAAATATCTATGTTTATAAGACTCTTAACGTACCCTATCATACTCGAATCTATTAATCTCTTACCTTCGCTAGCAAGACCCTCTAATCATTAATATAGCAAATACTATATACACGATTAAGGGTCTTGGAGAGTCCTTTAGATTTTGTTGTATTCATAATGTAAGTAGAAATAGAGTTAATAAAGCTTATAGTCGAGTTACTGGTGTACGTCTAGTATAAGTCTAATTTTTGCTTCGGTAGTTAGCTCTTGTATTTATTAGTTCGTTTTGATATGTATTTCTAGTGTACCATAATATGGAGTAATGTAATCGTATAAACTCCGTATACAACAAATTCGCAACACAAATTGATATGTAGCCTAACATGGAGTAACGTACTTGTATAAACTTGATTGTAATCCATCATACACTAGAAAAATATACTCCGTATATAACCAATCCTCATTGCAAATTGGTACATATGTAGTATAACATGGAGTAACGTACTTATATAAACTTGATTTTGATTCATCATACATAACCAATTCTCTTTGTGGTTGGGTAGTAAAGTCATAAACTCGATCATAACACATTTTTTAATAGTAATACTGAGTTGCAGAAAAAATAATAATAATAATACGTACGGAGTAGTATGTAGGATCACTTTCAAGTATGTTAACATCGTTGATCTTCGTTATGGTTGGTTAATAAAGTCATAACACTCATAACACAGTTTTTAATGATAATGATGAATTGATTAATAGAGTAGTAATACAGATTAGAATGCAGGATCATTTCAAGTATGTTCACATCGTTGATCGTTATATAGGACCATCATACCATGTGCGCTAGAGGCTCTTAGATGTGACGGCAATATTACTATTGCTAGTCACGAGTGTTTTATAAATATCGTCATTAGAGATGGAGGACAAAGGTGCACCAACATTTTAGAAAAAAACTGATGGACTTAACAGAGATATTGAAGAATTTGCCTCGACGAAATTGTTTCTAGCTTTCAAGTGTGATACATGTGGACTATATATGCACACATCTATGAATTAAACCATTTAGCTAATCCATACGAAATAAATGGGTAATTATCAATGGTATCATTGTACTATTGACTTTGGATCTCAATAGTAACCCTCAATTAATTTTCGGACTTTTTATCGGTACCACTATATTATTGACTTTCTTAGTTGTACTACTATATTTTTTAGATAACTTTTTTCTTATACCTCTCTACTATTTTTTTTCTCAATTATACCCTTAATTTTTTAAATTATAAGAAAATCTTACTATAAATCAAAGGTGATTCCCTCCTTAAAATATAACTGATAAATTAAAATCTATAATCTATAATATTGTAAATTGTATAATTAGGTTAAAGTAATTAATATTAGTGAAAACCATTATGAATTGATATAAAAGAGTTTAATTGAAATTAGTTCCCATCGGTTTAAAATAGTTTTAATAAATTAAAAGTTAATTTTGTTAGAAGTTGAAAAGATTGAGTGACATAATTGAGAAAAATCAATACTAGAGTGGAGAAGTCAAAAGATCAAGTTGTCCCATTGATAAAAGTCTATAGCAGAGTGGGTGTGTATGAAAATTCTTAATTTGAATGGTACTATTGAGAAAAATTAATCGTACGTAGGTATTATTGATAATTATCCTAAATTAGTTAAGCAAGTGGTAGAGTACGTATATACAACAATAACACAATAACGCCAACCCTCAATCCAAAAAAAATGGGTTGGATACATGAATTAAGATTCTATCTCATATGATCATCCAAAAAATTACCGTCTTTCATTCCCTTTTATTCAGAGCCACATCTTCTTGTAAATCTATTTTCTCCATATCTTTGTTAATTCCTTCCATCCAAGTCATATGAAGTTTACCTCGATCCCATATGAGGTCTTCAGTATCCCAACCTACACCTTTCACATCGATGCATACTGCTCAGCATCTCATGTGCCCAAACCTTCGTAATTGATTCTTCCTTATCTTATCCTCAATATTCGCTACCTGAACTTTCTTTAGGTTTACATAAGTATATATATGAAATGAAATGAGATAACATATGATTGATCTTTAGGTTGATAATGACCTTCACACATAAGTGATAAAAACAATTTATTATAGTGATGATTACATTGATAAGGTTAGCAATATTCCCTCCGTTCTCTTTTATACTATCTCTTTAAAATTGGGGAGAAACAACTAAAGAGACTATATTAATGAAGAGTAAAATTATGTATTTCTAAGAGTAATAAACATTAACGAAAATTAGATTTCCCTCCCATTGTCCATTTAAAATAGTTTAAGGAAATCTTTTAATTTGAGATGAGTTGGAAAAGTAA
Organism: Dysphania ambrosioides; assembly: GCA_026401315.1. Taxonomy (NCBI): domain Eukaryota; kingdom Viridiplantae; phylum Streptophyta; class Magnoliopsida; order Caryophyllales; family Amaranthaceae; genus Dysphania; species Dysphania ambrosioides. The sequence goes on from CM048666.1 coordinate 25,614,706, forward strand.
AAGTAAAAAAAAGAACAATAAATTTCATAAGACAATACTATATTCAACTATTATAATAATATGAATAGGTTTACATGGATCAGAAAAAATAGGGAAAAAGGAGGCATTATGAAACTAATTAAGGAAACTAATTAAGGGTATTTTTGTCAAAATTTTTGTCTATATAAGATAAGATTAAAAGTAGAAAGAATTTTATAAATTTGTAGATGGGGATACAAAAGGAATAATAAATAACAAAGGGAGTACATGCCAACCTTGCAAGTTGATGAATAATTGCCCTAAGTATATATCCTCCTTGAAAATCAATTGAGTTGATATGCTATCAAGAGAAGCTAGAATAGGGAACTTAACACTGTACTGTTTATATATCAATATATATTTGAGAAATGTTGTTTGTTTGAAAATTTAACCCTTCACTGAGAATTTATAATCCTTCACTGAGACAAATATTAACCTCAATCTTATAATTACTTGAATAACCCCTTTTAAGCTTCCCTTCATATATAATCTATCCATGACTTGCTATGATAAGTTTACTAGTGTATGTTTTAGTGCTTTACCATTATTTGAATGTTCCATGGTTGGTCGCCTGTTATTTTTCATCTGCTAGTTTTTGAACGACTGATTTAATGTTCTATTTTGGGAAATAAAGTGAACAGTTTGATATGATTTTTTTTTATCAAATAAAAATTGGACATTTAATATGTATATAATATGTAATTGTTGTCCCCGCCCTATTAGTGGTTACTAATTTACTCGTATTCATATATTTTTTTTCAAATGTGAATATAATATTTATGATCCGTTAGTTTTGTATAGAATGAGCATATGTTTGAGACAATTATATTCACTTAAATTATATAAAAGTCAGTTTAGAAATCGGAGTTGACATTTCTGAAATTTTAGGTGACTTATGTAATGTACCATTTAAATAAAAGTTATGGGTATCCTAGTTCGTTACTCCACTTGACTACACTAAAATCTAAGGCTAAGTGTGAAATCCCCATCTCATATGAATTACATGTACATAATCTTTGATTATATTATATGGTCCCAAGCCGCATAGTGGGCTATATAATATGCAAACATAGTACAATAACACGCGGATTTACAGTTTAAAAGTGGAAATTTTAGGCAGATGGCTAATGCCTTTTAATGTTTTAAATGATTCCAGGGAAAAAAAAAGCAATGCGCATACCCAAAATCAAAATAATGTTGACTAAATAGCTAATTAAGAATGAATTGTTTAAAGAAGTTAGTTCTACCTAATAATAAAGTATTAATGAAATGCTTAAACTTGAGCATTATATGTTTTGATTCAACTCACAAAGCCGACATTTAGGCTGGTCATGCATGGATTAGTCGTAGTACTTACTTTTGTTAGAACTTATCTCATCAATCCCCCCTTTTTCCAATTGGTTGGTTAAGGATAGCTTCCTCTTTACATTATCTGCCCAACATACTTAGTCATTACATGCATATCCATATTTTTGGAGTCTGGCTTCTTTTGGATTTCAGATAAAACGCATCGAAGACATGTCTATAGCTTTGGAAGGGATAAGGGACATGTTTCCAGTTAGTACGAAGTCCTAATTGTGTTGTATGTACTCCCTCTGTCTTTAATTATTTGTCTTATTAGATTTTTCGTGGTTTTCAAGATACGATTATTGAGGGATAGATGATGTAAGATGAGTTTCAAAGTACTTTAATTATATGTATCCTCATAAAGTATAAGCTCGTGAAACATCATATGTAAGTATCCTAAATTGATAAACTAAAAGAGATGCGTCAACTATATAAGAGTAAGAAGTGGTTTTTCTCTTTTGCCATATGGTTTTCAGGTGAAACCCTCTTGTGCCTTATGAAGTGGCTAGGCAAGTGTAGTCTAGATTCGTATTTAACATGATATCAGAACTAGGCCAATCAGCTTGAGCGAATGTTATACTCTAAACCAATTAAAAAATGAATTTCATATGTGAAGGGGAGCAATAAAGCTCTGGCCTCATGAAACATCACATGTGTTATCTCTATAAAAAGGGATCTCACATATATTAGGGGGAGTGTTGAAACTCTAATCCTATGAAACATTATATGTAAGTATCCTACATTAATAAATTAAGAAAAAGAGGTATCTACTATACAATTAGGCTAAGAAGAGGTTATTCTTCTTCTTGCCACATGATTTTCAAGACCCATATTTAAAATGAGATGATATCTTTATATAAAGTTTCCTAGTTTCCCAAACTACATGTATAGCTTGTGTTACATTACTTACATCCTAGGATTAGCTAGGGGTAGCCGTAAACATTGCTTGAACAAATTTTTTGCTTTGCTGAATAGAACAAAAGAACCTTGATTGATATTTTACATTCCTTCTGTATGTAGTTGTAATTAGTAAAGATCATAGTTGGCACATAGGTTGAAAGTTCTAATCATGTTAAAATTTTGACTTTCTAATCACAAGTGCATTTTTTTTCTTTTTATAAATAATCTAAATGACTATGTTATCGACATAGATAACATAGAGACCCAGAAATATTAGAATGGATAAATATAGTATAGAGTACATGAGACACTTTAACAAGGGAAATGGATAATTCCAGTGCGGTTTTTCAAACAAACTATTTTTACTTTGCTCTGGTTCGACCCTTTGAGTTCCACCGTGCTACTAGCTAGGTGAGCTAAAACATTGTGCTACGACATACAACATCAAACGAAGTAATGTTTATGTTCCATCTGCTTTTGTCTTGTTGTAGTACCCACACACGCTAGTAGAATGTCTCCAACACCCAAGAATTTACAAGTATAAAGTTTACTCTAAGTTTTGATTGCATTCTTATTATTAGTAGTAATTGGTTTGTAAGAGCTTTCAAAGGTCGAATTGCCGGTGCGAAGATAGAATTGCCTGTGAAGTCTTGCAATGGAACAATCTCCAAATTTCCATACTATCCTAAGAACACTCACTAGTTTGCAGGTCTGCTACACATATGGGTATCCTTTCCCCTGGATTATTTTCACATAGCCATCTAGGAGCCAGTAGCCCATTAGTCTTCCTCCATTCTTATGTTCTTACCATTCCCTACTAGATAGCTTAAGCCTCCTTTGGAAGCACTAACAACTCTATTTTTCCAGTAAATCGGCCCTTTTATCCATTGACCAACTCCACCAAAACATGAGGAGAGCAGGGTTGATCTTCTTTGTGGTTTCCTAAGGCAAGAGAAAGATAGAGAGGACACTGAAAGCCAGGCCCAGGAGAAGAACAGGGCATCATCAGCAAAAATAGGGGAGAGATTCTAGGAGCTATTCTTTCAATTTTTATTCCTGTGATAATACCTTGACTTAATTTCTAGAATAACAATAGTCCCTCTTTGAAATCATTTGCAAAATCATTTGCTCTACACTGTTTGTTGCCAATGGTATAACAGAGATCAAGAATAGTGAAAGTGTAGTAACTAATATAATGATAATAAGCTATCATAAAATGTGATACAAACAACTTCATTCCAACATAGAGTTATTCTAATAATCTTAATGAGTTACTCTTATCTGAGTCTGTCAAAACCAGTAATACATTGCTTAGCAATACTTTAGGCTGTCTTAATCTTTCGTGGTGCACCAACACGCATAAGTGCAACATAAGCAATTATCCTATAGCCAACAAACATTACTATCAGAGCAATGACAGAAACAAGCTGCCCGTCGAGTCCCACCGATTTAATGGAGGGGAAATTCTCAACTAAGCACATTTTACCTCCTTCACAGGGGTAAGTTTCCCCTGGCTTAAACTGCGACCCTAGCAGTAGCTTGAAGTTGTAATTCATGATCGATAAGTATTTAATCCACTCAATGAAAGCAGGTATGTGTTGGACGTAGAAGCCGCCGGCTATGAGGAAGGTGAGCATGAGCACAGACCCTAAGGTGGCTGCAGCCTTAAGGTCCATGACGAGAGCACCTAAAGCGAAGCCTAGGCCTTGTGCAACCATGATGCTTAGGAGAAGAGCGAACAAGTAATATAGGAAACTTGCCGCATGATATTTGAGCCCACTCATAAAATATGTTATAAAGATAAATACCGTGGGTAGAATGAGCTCCATTGGCAGATCGCTAACCATTCGTGCCATGAAATATGACGATAGTCTGTACATCCCTGATGATCGTTCCTTGGCGAGTATCATACGCTCAGGTGGGAATGCGAAGATGGACTGAAATATTGGGTAGAATCCCCAAAATCCAGTTGAGAAATACAGAAGTCCGACCTGCCAATCAAACCAAAAACCCATATGATTACCGTACAATGTGATGCTGATAAACCATAAAAAATAGGTGTATAAACGTAGATAATGATTTGCCTGGTCTTGTAAGTGAGTGATCTTTGACTGCCACCACAGAAGTCCTACGAGAAAAGCTACAATAAAGATTTGAGCAATCTCAAGAACGTCGAAAAACTCATGCTTCCTCTCCTTCATACCCCTTTGAAGAAGTGTAGTAAACTGTTGCCACCACGTTGTTGGCCACTTCCCAACGTTGGCACTAGGCTCATTCCCATGACCTGCATCCGGCCCTTCTTCTTCTAGCAATTCTGCTTTCACTTTGTTTGCTATGTTATTCTTGTATGCCACGATTAGTTTCTCTTTGACTGTCGCTTGGTCTTCAGACTCATTCGGGGATGCTCCTGAAATTCAACAAGGTTTACTAAATAACAGCTATGCTGATTTCCCTACAGTTGCAACTAACACGTACAGGGCGAAATGTCTGGAATTCTAGTACAAAATTGTACATTTTCGCTCACTGTTTGGTAACATATACTCTCTCTATCTCTATTTGTTTGATACATTTAACTTTTAGCAATTTAAAACGATTTTTTCTCTAAATTTGTAAGACGAAAAATTATGAAAAATTAATATTAAAAGAATATACATTAAGATACATCTAATAAAATCTCACTTAAATATATCATTTATTATAATATAATTAGAATGTGTGGTAAAAAATTTAAAAGCTTCAACTCCATTAAATTGGGAAAAAGGTGATGGATATCGAAGTTTGGTCACGTACCATTTGCAAGGTCTAGAAGAAAATCTGCCGGATTCATAGGAACTGAAGGGACACACCCAACACTCTGAAAGTAGTCCATAGCATCAGATCCACTCCCATAGTACAAAGAGTTACCTTCTGATAACAACAAGACCTTATGAAACATGTAGAATAGCCTACTTGAAGGCTGATGTATAGTCATCACAACTGTCCTACCTCCACCCTGTGCTAGGTCCCACAACGTGGACACTATACGTTGGGCCGTGGTTGAATCCAAGCCTGAAGTGGGCTCATCGAGGAACAACAGGCTTGGGTCAACCAACATTTCTTGCCCAATACTAACTCTCTTCCTCTCCCCACCAGATATACCCCTCAAAAATGGGCCCCCAATAATGCTATTCTTGCACCTTGTAAGGCCCATTTGAAGTAACACCTCCTCTGCCACACAAATCTTTTGTTCTTTGGTAAGGGTGTTAGGTAACCTTAATAGTGCAGTGTAGACTAGCGTTTCTGTGACTGTTAAATGTTCATGTAGCACATCATCTTGTGTCACAAAACCAATGTTACGCTTCATTCGGTTGGAGAATGGATTCCCGTTATAGGTTATGGAACCTTTGAGGTACCCGCCCAGCTGGCCACCTAAGGCCGTCAGGAGGGTGGTTTTACCGCTGCCGGAAGGACCGAGCATTGCTAGCATTTCACCCGGTTTTACCACACCTGAAATACCGTTTAGTATGACCCTCTCTCGTGTTGATGAATCTTCCGTCTTCTTAGCCATTGTCTTTCTCTGCTTTGAAAACTTAACTGCATACACCACTTCCTCAAACTGCAAAGTAAAATAAATCCAAGATCCTTAGTTTTCATTTAGCAAAGTGACATTTTCATTTGGTCTAAAATATAGATTTTACTCAATAAAAGATCGTATCTTATATATGGTACGTCTTATGACTCTCATCAGATTTACACTATTCTAAGTCAAGTAACATTCCATAATTTGTAGTATAATATTACACTATAGTACTATACTATCACTCAAATTTCTAAGTATGCAATTCGTTAATGATGATATAGTACCCCCTTTTTTTTTTAACCATTAAGCGCCTAGGATAAAAAGGAGAGTTAAAAAAAAGTAAGAAAAACATAATTGCATCATATGGGTACGTGGTTTTCTCTAGACTACGATTTCTGTTAGACTTGTGCTTTGGGTCAGATCAGGGTTGGGGTGGGTCACAAACCTTATGAGACGGGTTGGGTCAGGCCAAAAAAGATGCAAAATGGGTTGAGTCAGACCAAAGAAGATGCAAAATGGGTTGAGTCAGGTCGGGCTCGTCTAAATAGAGTTTAGTTCTATCTATGTAGGGTGATGGTCTGCCTTTATCACCTCCAATCTTTATCAATAAACCATTGATAAACAAGTGAAAGACAATCATTACTTGATAGTGTTTAAAAATCATGGAAACTATTGATCCATTATTGATCTGACTGGACCCTTTAAAGACCCAAATAAAACATGACCTTTTAAAGACTGACCCAATTAAGTCCACAATTAATTAAACCTTTTACAAATGGGTCAGTCAAGGGCTATAATAAAGGCTTTAATGGAGCCCCTCCTCTAACTAGTAGGAGTTAGCTCAATTCCAATATGACCCTTGAAACTATCTTCTCACCTATATCACCAATAGATTTGATTGATCTCTTGTTGGAATTTTATGCACCGACGCTCCAAATTTTGCTATGACAATATTAGTTCAAATCATTACATCCAATTAACAATAAATTCCGCGTATATAATTGCTCAATTATCATCTATATTTCTTTTACTCCGTAACTAATACAGTTTATTGTATCTTTTACTCCAAATTTTTTTATTAGTAAGGAGTTTTAACCCAGTAAATAAATATAACTCTCTCCGATTATATACTCATTTTCACAAGATACAACCCTCAATCCCTCATTACTAGGGAATCCACAAGAATATGGGAAATTCTTTCATTTTTTGAGGGAAAGAAAAACACAAGTTCAACAAAATATTGCTTAATGTAAAATGCTCAATCTCTAAGTAAAACATCTCATTCTACCACCTTTTACTTTTAGTTGTTAGGCTATTCAACATGTTTGAAGAAGACTTGAGAAATTCCTTGCAACCAATAACAAAATAGGGACCTTTTAACTAAAATTGAAATAATAACTTAGCTTGATAGTATTATTAAAACAGACAGTTTATTGTCCAACTTTTTGGTTTAATGCAATTAAGCTAAGTGTTCACTTTAAGGACTCTTGCAATTATTTTTTCATAATATATATGTAGATATTTATCAAAGGAAAATGACGTATGATGTCTCTTAGACTTGTTTTATTAAAATCTAAAAGTAAATTTGTCATTATTTGAGCACAGTTACTCCATCAACACATTATTTTGTCACAAATTACAATATAAAAACTATGTACTATTATTAGGAAATATCACATATATATTAAAGTCCTTCACATTTTTGGTTTAAATCCATTCTATACACTTCACATTTTTTTTTTGTTTAAGTCTGTTCTATGAAGTTTTTAAAAATTAGTTATTTTTATTTATAACCCTCATATGACCCACCACTTGAAACCATATATACCTATCTATATACTATATTTTAATTACAGATAATTAATCCTTCTCACATTGCTTAGTTAATCGTATTTCTAATTTCTCTCTCTCTTATACATGATAGGGTGTCAATTAGGTCCATGGAATAGTTTACAACTTGGCAATTGTCTGGTCAAGTTAAAATAGATTAATTTGGTCTTTTAGAGTGGACTAGGTCAAGTTAAGTCAAGTCATCATCTGATTGGTTTTAATCGGTTATTTGACACTTTAAGTTCAAGTTGGGTTGTATTCAGTTCGAGTCATATTTGATTTAGGTCAATTCGGTTCGAGTTTTGGTAGTTAAGATAATTTATTTTGTGTTAGAATAGACTTTGAGTCGAATTGTTAACCGGTCTAGTTGGATTTAGCACCATACTTATCAGAGTTACACTAGGATGTTGGATGATCTGAATCGACTATTAGGTTATAAATAGTTTGGTCTTAAAATATATCGTGTGAATATGGGTCGTTATTAGTTAGGTTGAATAAGTTTTGGTTTTTAAAGGGTCAGGTCGATGACTATCAGGTTAAGTTTGGTCGATTTATGGGTTTGCCTTCTTGATTGCAATCAAGTTGGGTGCAGCTTGTTTTGAATTGTTTCACGAGTCGGCTTATACACACAGGGTCACAAAGTGAAGCACCTTAAAGAAGAGAAGACGTGAAGCACCACAGGGTCACAAATGGGAAGGAAAAAAATAAAGTGAGTAAATATTATGCTAAATCACAATCCAGATTTCTTACACTAGTTTAGCTAAGGTTTATACAAAACTCGCTATGCTTCTAACACTTAATTGGTCCAACAACTATTTCTCTAATACATAAATAATTCTATGTATGGTTAATAATTTTTTTCCTTTAATACAACATACTATAGACATATCTTGTTTTGATGTACTTTTTAAGATAGATTAATCTAATGACATAATAATTTAATTTTTATGTCAATAGATGCAAAAATTAAGATTAATTTAATAAGCAAAATAGTTAAATTTTTTAAATATTGAAATTATTTTCTTATTCAAGTTTAATTTATTTATTTCTTAATATGCTTACTTATGAAGGAATTATTTTCTAATTCGCGTTGAATTGTTGTAAACTTGTAATTTGTCATACTAGGTGGCATGACATTACGATGTTGTTGTAAACTTGTAAGTTGTAATTCACATAGAATAGTTGTAAAATTACGATTTTTCTAGTTGTCACACGTGCCAGATAACAATTATACCAAATGAAGATCGACAAAAAACCTCCTTTAAATGAAGTTAGTAGAATAGACGGGAAAAAGAAGAAACATCTATTTAGCAGAAAAATCATTTCTCTCTAATTGTCTTTTAATGTAGAGCACAGATTCTAACAGTATGAAATTTATGTAAAAGATGATAGTATGTCTTTGGGTTCTACTTAGCAGAGGTAGGTTGAACCCACAGTAAATAAAAGTTGCCTATGTGTTGTGTTTATGGACATTATAGGCGTAAATACTCGGAGACCATAAAAATGGACTACACAGTAAAATGCTATGATCCTTGAATTGTTATTCAGAGAATTAATTATATAAAACATTAGGTAAAGAAATCTTGATTTTCCCAAGTTTTGCCTTATCCTTCAAATAGCCATTCCAATTGAACTTCAAACTTGACATGCATGCACAATTCAGAATCCTATATATAAGGCTGCACTTATTTTTATGAGTGACCGCAAACATATGTCTAACGAAGTATAGAAGGCTCCCACTATCTCGGATTCAAGCCTGCCGAACCCTCTCGATGCTGGGCTGTTGTACTCATGATATTACTATACATGTGAAGTGATCCATATAAATATGCAATGATCAATATGAACTAGATGAAATACCTTCAATACAACAGGTTTCCTGGCTTTCTGAAATTTGGGGGGATCAGATTTCACTGGCTTTTCTTGTTGAGCCTCCAAGTCTTGCACTTCTTCCATATCTCTCGTTAAATTCCCTCCTAGATCTATTTCTGTAAATAAGTATACTTGAATTATTAAACTATATATATAAAAAAAATTTGATGTAAAGAAACCCCACACCGACAAGATAACAAGTGATATAGAAGGGATTTGATACTAGGTATTGAATACCACTCACTAAAACTTTAACCGTTTAAGCTAGTTAACATTCAAAATTATTAAACTATATAATAGCAGTATAAGTAACTCGAATAATTTCCAAAAATGTAAAAGATAGTGTAGATTGTAGGAGAAGTACCACATATGTCCATGCAAGACTTAGTCTAGAATGTATTCATAGCTGGGAATTCAAATTTTATTTCCTTCTATACCTTAGAAGCAGCAGCTAGATATATGAAGCGAATATAATAATATAAAGAGTGATGGAAATTGAGTGAGTGAATGAATGAAGAAGTACTCACTTATCTAATAAGTTTCAATGTCACAAAAGTAAAGTAGTTTGATGCAAGATAGAATTCTCCGGAATTATCTCTTCTGGTACAAAAATCTTGAATTACTATGTTTTTGCTTTGAGGGAATGCAGCCTGCACTGCACCAACAATCAGGAAAAGGAGGGTTTTGTAGTTTTTAGAGTTGGTAAAAGCAGTAAAAGTTTGAAGACTTTTTTTGGTTACTGTTTCAGTTCTACCCTTGTTTTCCTATAAATACTGAATTCATAGTGTGATATGTTTAGGTCCGAGATGAGTTCACGGAGTAACTGAGTTACTAGGCTTTTAATTTTGTGGATTCCCAAAGTACATCGGATTGGGTACATTTGTGGGGTTTGACTCTAATGCATTTTTTATGGGGGCTCTTCTAACAACTAAAATATACTTGAGTCCACCTAACTTTAAAGTATAAACATCAAATTTTCATGCTCATATGATTTGTATGCACGTATGAGATGACTCACATGTAAAATAGGTCGGGCCGGTCTAAAGAAGATGTAAAACGGCTGAGTCGGGTCGTACCATTTAAAGAGAGTATATTTTTATTTATTGAGGGTGATAGATTACATGTAGTGGACCATCGGCAATTAAGTGAACATAATTCTTTACCTGATAGTGTTTAAAAGTTTTGAAAACTATTGGCTCGTTATTAATCAGACTTGACCAATTAAAGACCCAATAAAACATGATTCCTTAAGAGACCGACTCATAAGGTCCATTATTGATTAGACCTTTTTACAAACGGGCCGGTCAATGATCCTTAACGGGACGCCTCCCATTTGAACAGGTCTACTATATACCAAGGTGCATATAAACATTTAAATTAATAAATTAGGTTTTGCTGGTATTTAGAAAAAAAAAGAACATTATTTATGACATAAATTTACATGAAATATTATGAAACTAATAATTTAAGAATTCAAACGAAATTGTTGTGTGATGTGTATTGATAAAAAGAGTTCAATAAAACATAACTAAAGATCAATTACGTTGACTTGAAAGTTAAGTAAGTACAATCAATTGAAGGATATTAAAGAATAAAATAAAGTCATGTGAATATCATGTGATCCAATTTACCTGCTATACCATTGTCAGAACTCAGAAGTGGATATAAATTTTGGTCCAACTTTAAGTTGGAACTATTTAAAATAGATGGCTAAAGTCTAAATAAGTCGTATATGACTATTTTTTTTTTTCTTTTCTATTAATGAGAACTCGCGATTAATGTATAAGCTTGCTAAAAAAAGTACAAGCAAGCAAAATAAAGGATAGACACACTACTGCCAGAAAACTACGGAGTAGAAAAAGAAAAAAAAACTAAGGAAGAATTAGGCATGGGCAATGGCATAACACTCTTTCTCTACATTTTTCTCTCCTCCTCTATTTCAAATTATTTTTGGTAAAGAACTTTTTTCCATACCGTCAACAATAAATCCAAAAATTCTCTTCTTATTATCTCTCTACGTTTCCCTATCCTCGTCTTCGTATTTTTTAAGAAAGAATTTTTTCATCAATTATGAACTAACCCAAAAGTCTTGTATTAGTTATGTTCCATTAAACCTAAGATATATGATCCAATCACCTATGCATATATATACGGCATATCTCATCTTAATTAGTTGGTAACCAATGGATAGTTGCATACAACATAAATAAGAACTGTACTTAATTAAAAATAGGGTACAGGAAATATATCAAGCTGATAGGCTTTGGGTTGCTAGTCTATAGTCTGTTGGTAGTTCACTAGCTGTTGTTAGTCATTAGTTTTTGTAGTTTGTTGGAATTGGCCCTATGCCCGACCCTGAGTGGAAGTGTTTGTCTCCTCCTGGCTGTGTGATTGTTCTATTGTTATCAATGAAGTTTTTCTTCAGAACAATAAATAAAATTTGGATAATATTATGTACAATTTTTAAGATTGCATTTAAGGATTAAATATAATCTTAAAATGACATATGTTTGTAAATTTATGACAAAATCACTTGTTAATCGGTGTAATTAATGTTTGGAATTTCTTAAATTTTTATTCTTTTGGTGTTGTATTTACCATTTGCCTTAAAATTTGCTCAAAGTATATGTTTTGGTTAACATATTTATTTATACTATTTGAATACTTTTCATTTGGGCACAAATGAAAAGGAATGGAGCTTAAGTAATTTGCATGGAGTTTCATAAGCAATTTTGAATGGATACAAGCTAGGTTATAAGTTTATAACATCACTTTTGGACTCTATTACGTGGATTGGAATACAATGAAACGAACACCCAAACTCCCTGCCCTGCTAATTGGTATGCAAATTCCATTGCTACTGGTGAATAAGCATCCACTGTACTTCATTTTGAATCCCTATTCGTTTCATTTGTATAGAAGATTAAGGAAAATCATATCCTCGTCAATTTGATTGAACTTCTTAAAAGCCCTTAAAACATATAGACATAACCGTGTATTTTAGGCCAACTAAATCTACACTTTAATTTGTACTCCATATCTTGTAAACTTATCCTTATTAAAAAATTAAATTTGTATTGTGACAAGTAATATGATAATGTTCCATGTACATTTCATGTTCATAGTACTTTTGTAATCAACTTATAAATCAAAAAGATTGAAACTATCCGTTATACGCCAATGGTTTATTAAATAATCAATTCCCAAAGCCTGATAGAAGCATCATCTTATATAATTATGCTTAGATTACAACATCTATGTCTTCTCTAAGACTTCAACTTTTTTTTTTTTTTTTTTGTTGTTGAAAGTTTGGTGTGTATATTACTTAGACAACAAATTAGGAGACACCACATATTCTATAATTTCACTAAGTTACAATCATAGATAGGGAAACATACTACAATGTAATATATTAACATTAACAAAAGAAGACCTTAAGATGATCTTTTCCATAGAAAGGAAATTAAATCTGAGTTGATTAACATCATTGAATATATTATCACACGCTATTACTTGGCCATTAATAGCTTCAAACAAGGACATTGAGTATAAACACCTTAGCTAGTTATCATATAAGAGAGCACCAAAATCTTAGGCTTCATTACCACCTAAGATTAAAATGTAAAGACGAGAAGTTCCATGAAAGTTTATGATAAATCGTATCAAAGACGGATTTGAGTTACACCCATTTATAGAAGAGAATTCATTTACAAGATTAAGAGAGTTCAACCTTAAAATTATATGGCAATAAAGTAGGGGAGTATTTCCTCAACCTTATATAATAGACTTTCTTTATTAATAATTTATCAATTTGAGAGATTCACATGTAATGTTTTATGGGTTTTTAGAGTTTCAACATATCACAAATGATACATATGGTGATGAAGTCGAGGCTTAGCACAAGCCATAAGAGGAATCTTCTTAGGATTTGAGAGACCGAAAATCTCATCCATACCCAAATCTTCAACGTTCATGTTACTTGGTAATGTCCATGAAAACCCATGAAGAAGATTAGCCAAACTTGATTCAATAATTTTTAGGCCAAGACTTTTCCCCGCACACATCCTTCTGCCCGATCCAAAAGGAAGCAACTCGAAATCTCTACCGTGCACATTAATATTTTTTTCAAGAAATCTCTCCGGCCAAAACTCCTCTGGCCTTTCGTACACCTTAGGGTCTCTTTGTATGGAGTATATATTCACAAGCACGACAGAATCCTTAGGAATGTCGTATCCTTCAATCTTAACTTGCTCCCTTGAAAGATGAGGCGCCAGATTAGGTGAAACTGGGTGCAACCTCATTGTTTCTTTTACTATTGCGCAAATGTAAGGTAAATTTTGGATGTCTTCTTCTTGAACCCATCTTTCCTTTCCTATAACCTCATCGAGCTCTGTAGTTGCCTTCCCTATGATGTCAGGCCTCCTTATGAGTTCAGACATTGCCCACTCTATAGTTACCGTTGAAGTCTCTGTTCCTCCTACTATCAAATCCTGTAATTTATTCATTCTTGAGTCAAAGTCCCATTTCAAGAGACAGTGAACTCTGTAGTAAAGTAAGAAGCTTTCCTAATACATATCGGGTATAAATAACTATGCATAATATCAATGATCATTTTCGTAAATTTATTTCTATACTTGATTTCTCAATAACTCTGTATGAACTCCCTATGAACTCCCTATGATGCACGGGTATGTCGAAACACTCCGTACCCCCGTACCCGATATGTACTTGTATCGGGTATGTCTCCAAGACCCAAGGTACGGCTCGGGTACGGGTGGTTGACTATGGGTACGGTTCGGTTATACCCAACTCAAATCCAATTGATTTGAGTTCTTCTTGCACAACTCATCAGGCTTAAAATAAAATTTCTCAAATAAGCCCAGTCCATCAAATTTTATATCTAGATTTATATCTATTTTTTAAGATAATATTACTATGGTACTTAAATTTGAAAGTAATATCTATAATATCTCATATAATCCCTCCAAATTTTTTCTTCAAATGTATAGCTCTTACTTATTCTCAATTGAGTTTTTTATTGACTAAGCTTATTTTTTAAGATAATATTACAACTTTAGTATGAGTTGTGTAAGTTATAAAAGAAGTTTTGGGAAGAGTTTTGTTTTGTTCCTTCTAGATGATCCACTCCAGTACTCTATGCACCGCCACTGGCTCCGCTCTATATTCACTCTAATTAGGAAATAGAATAAAGTTAGGTATGGGAAGACATACCAGGGTCAATGCCTTGACTTGAGTTTCTCCAAGCTTTATCTCAAGATTAGGATCAGCAGAAAGTTGTAACAATACATCCACCAAATCTTTAGGCACCCAATCTTCCTTTTCTGCTTCCCTCCTAGCATTATGTTCATCCAGCACATGCTGCAAGAACCTGTCAAATTTGTGACCCAAAATCTTCATCCTTTTTACGTAACCCTGAAGATCAAGGTGCTTAATACAAGGGATCCAATCCCCAAGGTTATACACCCCATTTAGCAAGAACCAATCATCAATCATCATCTTGAATTCTTCTACTTTTATGACTGATTTCTCTTCACTATCATAGTCTAAGTACCTTCTTCCCAACACCATCCTACTAATCACGTTAAGGCCTAGTGTAGATTGGTAGTCTTTCAACAACATGGGTTCCCCTTTTGTGCTGTATATGCCTCCTAACATGGACGTACGCTCTTCTATGCGTATGTGCTCGTAGGATTTGAGCCTCTTGACGCTAAATAGCTCCATCAAGCACAATTTTCGCGCTTGACGCCAATATGGACCGTACTCAGACCATGTTATATCGGAATAGTTGTACCCTGTGTACTTTCCGGCCGCGGTTTTTGGCCTCCCGGCAAAGATCACATCGTAAGTTTGAAGGAAAAGTTTTGCCATTTCCACTGATGAGCCGACTACCACATTGACTGACCCAAATCGGAGCATCATTAGAGGCCCGTATTTCTTAGCAAGCTCGTGGATGGAGTGATGAGGAAGGGGCCCTATAAGATTGAGGTTTCCGATGATGGGCCATTGTTTTGGACCAGGTGGCAGCCTAAGTTTTTGGCGGCGGAGGTGGTTAGTGAGGATCACAAGGGCTATGGCTGCTAGCCATAAATAAACCGCATAGGCGCCCCCTGGTTCCTCCATTGGCAAATGGTTACGGTTTGCAAGTTGGAGTTGGCAGGACAGGGCTTGGGTTGACTTGTGATTGAAGTGGGATTCAAAGTGGGTTAATTCATATCTAATCCATAGTGAGGATATTGAAACGTATATATATATATATATATATATATATATATATATATATATATATATCTATTATCAAAAATATATTGTTATATTAGATATATAAATATAAGATATAAAAATCCATAAAAATATTTTAAGGTATATACATTATGATTTTGGGTATAGAAATGAAATTACAAAAATGCTCTTGATATATTTATATTTGATAAATTCAGACTTTCTCGATTCACAATTCTCATTCAAGGACCATTACTTTTGTGATATTATTGATTTTGAAAGAGACATCTACCTTCGGTTCTTTTTTAATTACCTCATTTTTTATTTTCGATGTCAAACTTTTAAAAATTTAATTATATTATAACAAATAATATATGGATATTATTCAATTCGATGCATCTCAATGTAATATTTTAATAAATTTTAATATTATCAAGTATTAATAATATTTAACTTACATATTTATAGGAAAAAAAACGTTTTAAGTTGTCTCTTAGAGACCGTGAAAAGTCAAATATAACAAACAAAAGATATAGAGGAAAACTTACAAGTCACAAGTAAATAAAGTGTAGAATATCACCAAACATATAAATATTATTCGATGTCTAAATATGTGTACCACCCACCAAATACGCGCAATAAGTTATTCTCTTTGTCTCTATTTTTTTTTTGTAATATTTGACTTTTCACGGTATTCATAACATAATTTAAAATATTTATAACCCCAAATTCGTAAGATAAAAATTATGAAAACTTGATATTTCAAAATTTATATTGAAATGTATCCAACAAGATCCTACCTTAATATATTATTTCTTATTACATGATAAAAATTTATGGTCAAACTTTTTAAATTTTGACTATATAAATACAAATGGGACAAAAATAAAAGAATGGAGGGAATAGTAATCATTATATTTATATAGTTAACATACTAGGTAAATCTCGTACGATGCACGGTTTGATAATAAATTAATTTATTAAATAATTTAATTATAAATATATTTTCATTTGTTGGTAAAAACTTATAGGTTTTATAGAATTATCAATAGTACATATTTCATATCTTTTAAAGTAAAGTAAAAATTTAATTGTGATAATTTTTTATCACATTAAATAAAAAATAGAAAAAAGTAGAGAGAAAACATGCAATGATAGAAGAAAAAAAGGTACTCATTCCGTTACTTTTTGTTCTTCCTATTTATTTTTGCACATATCCCAAAGCAAACTTAAATTTTAAATACATTTAATTGTGTATTTGTAAAATTTATGAAAAGTTGATATTTAAAAAAAATGCATAGATACAAATCTTTTAAGACCCCATACGATTTTTTTCCTTCTGGATTAGGAAGAATTTATGGTTAAAGTTTGGCTCTAAAATCTATAGATTCTAAATAAGAAGAATAAAAAGGAACGGATAAAGTAGTTTTAAATGATTTAGCAATTTATATATACACACAATTTTATATGTGTAATATTTTTCAATCTAATATTAATCTAAAGGAAAAAAAAAGTATATGACGCTATCTATAAAAAAAAAAGTTTGGAAATTTTTTTATAATATCTTGACACATATTAAATATGATATAAATAGAGGGATTCCGTAATGGTTATAGATAAATTATATAAGCTGTGGTTTTTTCCTTAGAATTTACAGGGGCGGAGTGGGACTACCATGATCACATCTACATTGGCTTATTTAAGTGAGAAATTTTGGCAAAAAGGTGGTGGGCATGCAAGAGAAGAAAGAGATTGGTGGTCTTGAAGGGTTTAGCAATGGTGATCGTGTTTTTTCAAGAACCTTAGTATGATATTTTCTCTTATTCTTCTCTTAGTCTTTTCAACATATCAAAAGCAGTGCTATGTTAGTTTTGGGTGGATAATAAAGCACTAAATATTTAACCTTGGTTAAATTTAATGAGTGGAAAGTGCTTTAAATATTCATTAAGGTTGCAAATAAGCAATTGAATACCTTTTTTTTTTCCTTATAGATATCCATATTTTATAAAAATAGATGTAAAAGTTAAGATTTATATATATATATATATATATATATATATATATATATATATATATATATATATATATATATATATATGAAAAAACGTTATTTTATTGAATCCAAATTATTTTCGAATTCGAGTTAAACTTATCCAATTTAATTATTTCATGAATTAAGTTGAATTGCATGCTTAATTGTAAAAAAAAAAGTTATTTCTCAACCAAACTGGCATGATTTATGATCCATATATATATGTAAATTTTTCTTAATTGTTATCCCAAGTGTTATAAAATGATGAATTCAAATGGCACACTCTCAAGTTGGGAACTTTTGACATGAAATTGTTGTGGACTATTTGGATTAAGGAGATAATATAATAATTTTCAGATATGATCTTATATCCTTGGGTTTTAGTAACAAGAGCCAAAGTCTTTTGTATACGCTTTGATCGGGCACTCCTGCATATTGCGAGTCTTTAGCTTTCTCAGGCATTGTTTTCTTGGTCAAAGCCTTTTATTGGTATGTTTTCCGAGGTAAGGCGCTTATGAGTTGATTAATGTAAATTCTTGTTTTTTGTTTGGTTGATTTTAAGGTGATTCATACTTAGCTTGATTGATGCACTTACCCCCTTGGAAACTTGTGTAATTGTGTGTAGGTTAGGATTTTTCCTAAGAGTGTCATTCTATTGAATTAAATTATGATTTGACCTCGGCTTTTTGTGCTATAAAATACGTAATTTTTTTTTTTGCACCATTTACGAATTTGGTTTTGGTTTTCTTTGTTAAATTATCTTTAGAAAAAAAAATATAGTAATGTGAAATCGAACTTATTGAATCGGTCAAGCAAAAAAACAAAGGAAGTGTTGCTTCTGATTAGGGGTGTCAAATCGGGTCAACGGGTCGGTTTTGGGTTGACCCATCGCAGGTCGGTTCTTATCGGGTCAATTTTGCCTATTGGGTTGGTTTGGGTCGGGTCATTATCGGGTCAGGTTAAATCGGTTATATGCTTGGTCGGGTTCGGGTTTGGGTTCGGGTTTAGATCGGGTTGTATTCGGTTCGGGTCAATGCCGGTGCGAGTCGTATTCGATTCGGATCAAGGTCGGTTCGGGTTGTATTCGGTTTGGTTCAAGGTCAGTTCTACTACAATCGGGTCGATTCTTGAATAGGTAGTTATTTAGGATTCAGGTCAAGGTCACATCTGGTAAAATTGGGTCGGTTCCTGAATGGGTTATAGCGGAATTCTATGAAAACTATATTTTAGTTTTTTATTTAATGTTATTTAAATAGTAGGTTGTAGGAAGATGATTGTCATTTTGGAATAAGAAGGACGTCGATGAGATTTATGAAACAATGAAACCCCAAATTGAAAGGCTCTAATCTCACTTTTCATAGGCATAAACATAATGGTTTTGCTTTTATTTGAATATTTAGTAAATCTTTTAAAAATTTTATTTTCATAAATGTACTTATTAAATAATTAAATTAATAAAAATATTTGGTTTCAAAATTATTAGATATTAGGTAAAAATAGGTCTGTCAAGATTAGGTCATATTCACGTACATTCAGATTATTAACACGTCTAGTAAATTCGGGTAAGGAATTGTTATAAATCGGGTTATATCGGTTATGTGTTGGTTTCAATCGTTTTCGGGTTCTTTTTGGGTCGGGTATGTAACGAGTTGGATTTGTAACAGGTCGGGTTTGTAACGGGTCGGGTCCCTAATGGGTCGGACACGAATCGGGTTCGGGTCTTTGAATATCGGGTCAAATGGGTGTCGGGTTAACTAAAGGTCGGTTTACCGGGTCTCACTTTTCGGGTCATAATCAGATCGAGTCCGGGTCGTTTTCGGATAACTTATCGGGTCAGGTCTGATTCTGACAGCTCTACTTCTGATATGAATCTAAAGATGGAGACATGGAGTTGTCATCCACGTTACTATGTTTCTAATCATTGGTCTTTCTGTGGTGGATATGCATATGCGTTTTATCCTTTTATCTCGACGTTTATGGTTGCATGTCATTTGTGGTGGATATATATATGCCTTTTCTAAGAGTTTGTCTTCTTTGACGTGGTTTCTTTGGTGAGTACTCCATCTGTACTAGGTCTTTCCGCGCAATGCATCTCAAAACTGTATTGGCATGTTACTGTCATACACGTACATTTAAGTATTCTGAAGCCTGAACTACTATTGCACTACATAAGGCGTATAGTGTAATTTTTAGACTATTTTTTAAAAAAGTTTTTTAAAACTATTTTTATAATTAAGTTCCACACCAAATTATTTCGAAAAATTAACTTATTTCGATTCAAAATAGGTGATTTAGGTTGGGCAAAATAACTACTTTGAAGAGCGGTTTTAAATTGGGCTGGAATAGGCCTAGAAAAAGGAAAGTGAGGGAAATTAGCTATTTTCAGACAAAAAAAAAAAATATGTATTTCAGAAAATTGTTGTTCATATATTGTCAACTTCGAAGCTATAGTGGACTACCATTTTTCTCGGTTATTTAGTTTATCTGTTTACTAAGCAGTGTGTGGGACTGTGGGAGTTCAAGTATACATTTGTCACTAAGATTATGAAATGAAAGTTGAAATTTCTTCTTTTGGACATTTTTATTGTTAAATGTTTTTTTTCTCCATAATTCTCTAATTCTTATTATCAATTCAACAAAAAAGTTTGATTATTATATTTATCTAAATTATGTTATGTTATTTTCAATTACTAGTCTTGGGGTAGTGTTCGAGAAAACCATCTTTAATGATAAGATCTAAAAGAATTTTTCAAGATTAGTACTTTTTGTTCTAACACCGAATGTACATACATTTACATTAGTCACAAAAGAGACATTTATACCCAAGAATTAGACAAGTGTAGAGTGGATTTATCCTTGGCTACTAACCCTTATATTGGATTAACATGACTTAAGCATTGGACTTGACTCAATATTCATTATCTTCAAGTGCTAGACGAGCTTCTTAATGGAATTGTTAGTCATAAACCTTTAACGTGACTTACAGTCTATAACCCATTTATATAATGTATTTAGAATTATCAACTAAGTAATTTGGTAGCCTGATACGAATGTAAATCTTGATGCATCATCAATAATTGACTAGGAAATAGCTAGTTATGGGATACATAAATATTGTTTTGGAGGAAAAGCCTATCATTTCAGAACACAAAGACCCTGATGGTCATAACTGCTCAAGAAGGTAGCGAATTATCTAATGATATAATTGATTAGTTCACTGTGAAGTTTCTTTCGTTTGAATTATATTTCGTATATAACATAAAAAAGTTACGTCTAGTGGCATTACCATCACCAGTTATCTCTTCTTTGGAAGGAGAAGTAAAATAGTACATATTTATCGAGGAGGAAATAGAGTTGCGACCGACTTTAAAGGAGTATCCCAATCATCCAGAATTTGTTTCCTTGAAGAAGCCCCATTGAACTTACTAGAATTCTTATGATAGACATGAGGTGTAGCTCTCCCTCGTATGGTTCTTCTCTAGTTTTTCTGCTTTTTTTTTTTTTTTTTTTTTTTGTTTGATGTCTTTTCAT
The DNA here is from genome assembly GCA_026401315.1 of Dysphania ambrosioides. Taxonomy (NCBI): domain Eukaryota; kingdom Viridiplantae; phylum Streptophyta; class Magnoliopsida; order Caryophyllales; family Amaranthaceae; genus Dysphania; species Dysphania ambrosioides. The sequence continues at coordinate 25,636,035 of CM048666.1, forward strand.
TTCCTGGTTTGTACCCTCCTTTGAATAAAAAAAAAAAAAAAACAAAAGTAGTAAATCAAGAAAAATAATTTTGAATTAGTAAAAGTAAGTTAACTAGTCAGAATAAATTTTATCCAGTAAAATGTAGTAATCTCAAACATACAAAACACTAATATATATTTTAAAGTAGTAGAAATAATTTTATTCTCAAAATAAGATTTGATCAAGAACTATAATTTTAATTCAATAAAAATCAAGAGATTTTGAAGGCTGTTGACCTGTTGTCTATAAGTTTGGATTTTGGACAACTTATGTCGAAACTCTCGATGAAAATCTCTCCAACTCCAAGCAGTTAATGGGCTGGACTGACCTTCTTAATAAAGGATAATATAGCAGCCCGTTTACTACCAATAATAAGCCTTCACTTATGTAATGGGCCTAAGCATGTATCCCCCTTGTTACAAAATTGAATAAAAAAAAAAAAAAAAAACCTTACTGTTTAACAATTATTGTAAATTTAATCCTCTCAAAAAATATAAAATATATTGAAGTTCAAAAGTTTGATAAGGAGAAACAAAAAAGTGTTCCCTCTATCCTCATTTAATAATAGACTAATAAGCATAACCGATAGAGGATTCTAATGTAGAACCTTAAAAAAAAAAATTGTGCTTAGAGTTTCTACAGTCGAACTTTATATGAATTGAGTTATTTTCTTATGGGATTCAAAAGTATAGGAAAAGAGCTAAAGTAGATGGCTATTTTGCATGGAGTTTCATGGACAATTTTGATACTCTCTACTAGTTAGTATGCAGATTACATTGCGAAATAGTGAAAAATCACCCATTATTCTTCAATTTAATTCCTTTGAGAAGAAATATGGGACAGTTTTGTTCAAATCAAGTTTCGATTAAATAGTATTACTTTAATTTTATTTAGATTTTATGGTGGTAAGACTAGTATCTGAACCATTGCTATTACTTTCTCTATCCCTTTATTTTTGCTGCATTTCTATTTATGGAGTTAAAGTTTAAAAAATTCGACAAGAAATTCTTATCATGTCATGTTGGATGCATCTCAATGTAAATTTTAAAATATTAAGTTTTCATAATTTTTTTCCTTACGAATTTAGAGATTAAAAACGTTTTAAGCCATATATCAGAGATCGTGAAAAGTCAAATGGAGCAAAAAATCAGTAACAGAGGTAATAGTTACATGGTTATATATATTAGGTTTCAATTGTATATTTTACCAAGGATGAAATAGTTTTGCATTCAATGATTTCACCTTCATCCTTCTTCTTTAGTAATCAAATTCCTTTATCCCGTATAGAAAGCTAAATCCTTAACTTCTTCCATGCATCCATTCAAAGAAGACAATCGGGTCACTTTTATGCATGCATACATAGAATAAGAACTAGGGATCAATCCACTTTAGTAGCTTTTACATTATGTGAAAGAGGGAGTTTGTTCTTTTGCTAGTGACATAGTGAGATGATGGTGGTGGTTGCAATTACATATCATTGATTTTAATACTCCATAAAATAAAGTTAAAGTAGAAAATAATGTAGTTATTACGTATTTATGTTACTAACAACTAAATAATTAATTAAAACCCATAAAATTCAATGGAAAAAGGTAGTCTAGAGATCTCAAGCGTTGTTAAGTGCAGATATGTGGAGCCAGGAATGTTGCTGTCAATCACAAACCCAAAGGTGGTTGTTTGGTCAATTCATGACTAGGTACTCATAATCTTATGCTAATACTATTTGTTATGAAGCCCAAGTCATATAAATACCCTATCCAACTTAGGCAACTACTTCATAATTTTTCTTTGATTTTAAAGAGTTTATGAAAATTTTGCTTCATTTCATTTTGTTAAAAGAAAACCAGAAAGGAAAAATTAGTGCGTGGCTTAGAACATCATAGGAGTATTAGTGTATTGCTAATTTTTTACCATTTTGGAAGAACAAAATATCAAGTTCACCAATCTTTAAAGGAAAAATTAAAATTAAAAATATAACCTTTAATTTACTCGTCTTATATATTAATAAAAGTAAACCTTTGTTTTGTTTCACAAAAATACAACCTTTGAAGGTTATTATATTTTAAAGAGTTAAATACAAAAAATAATTGGTTAACTATAGGTGAAAATATTGATGTCACTAGTCATTTAACTATTTAAAATACATAGATCCTATTAGCATGTATTACAAAAATTGTTATTTTTCAACAAAATAGATCAAAGGTTGTATTTTTTATATTATTTTTTTTGGCCTTTAAACTCCAAGCCTTTTGTTTCACATGTGACGTTTCCCATCATTCCACCAATATTTTTAATGAAGTTATATAGAGAGTATAGTTTATGGAAAAATTTTATTTTACTAACTATGCTCGGTTTCTTTAACGTGAAAGAGTAATAAAGCTAAACAACATTGATTCCACACCCATTTTAATTAAATCACTCCCCAATATTTTTGATACATTCATCAAAATGGTTATTACAAAGTACTACGGAATATCATGTTACCTAGCCTTACAATCGTACATGCAATAGCTAGGTTGAGGAAATATTTTGTTTATCTATTAATTCTTATTGTTTTTCTTATTCTTTGTCCCAATAATATGACTGATGACATTCTTGAGTTACATTATCTCTAGAGGAATCGATATTCAGGTAGAGATTATTGTCAATGGAAGAAAAATATAGATAAAGTGGATCATCTTCAACTTGTATTTCATAACTAAACTATTTTATTTTTATACATGATAAAAAAAAAAGCATATTTTTAGAAGTACAAAGATTCAACTATTGGGCAACAAATTTGGCTCAAGACATCTCTAATGGATTCATGTAGTTAAGTTATAGCATATTTCTTAGACTCCATAGTAATACTCCTCTATTTCTTTTTATTTTTCTCACATAAAATTTGTAGATTTTAGAATTGAATTTTTATCATGAATTCTCCTTAATTTATAAGAAAAAAATAATCATTCGGACTCTTAAAAGAATCATCCCAATGCGTGTGTATATATATTTCAAATATTAACTTTATAAGATTTTTACAAATACACAATTGAAAATATTTAAATTTAAGTTTGATTTGAGATATATGTAACAAATAAGAAGAACAAACGGAAAAAAAAAAAAAAAAAAAAAAAAAGACCACGTTGTAGTAACAAGTATCACACTTCCTGAAGCAAGTGGTCTTAAAAGTAAAAACTAGTTGATAAAAAAGCATTGAATAATTAATGGACTACAAGTCTACAACCACCAAATGAAAGGCAAGCATAACGTTAATTGCTAGCTTTGATTATACTAATCTTAGGCAAAAAGTGGGGTAATCATGCCAATGTTCCCAAGTTAGTAAGTAAAATGCTGGGTATATATATTATATGATTAGATTTGTGATGGATTCCAAGCCATATAGAGCGGTCGAATATTTTATAACTATCTTAAAGAGGATCATGTGAATCACGGCATTATGGAGCAAGTGATTACAACTTCCATGCTAAATATTAAAAAGTAATGTCTAGTAGAACGATGCACTCTACGGTATCACGAGGAAGAGTGCGGTGATTGCAACTGCTTAGCTAACCAATAACATAAGCATCCAAGAGAAATATAACGCACATTATCTGTACCAAGATTTGTTTCTAGCTTCTACTCAATCTCCCGACTTACTCTGGTGATCTTCTGTTTAATCTTTTCGTGTTTGTTTGTACTGTTTGTTTTCGGCATGTAAAAATAAAAAAGACTAGGACGGAGATCCTACCTTGACTTAAATTGATGCAAGAGTAGGACTTAATGAATTATAGTGCAAGATCATAGGATATGAACCCTCATTGTTGATGTGCATCTAGACTTGTTCATGTGGAAAGGACCTCGTTAAGGGTTCTTGACTGGCCCGTTTGTAGAAGGGTATAATCAATAATAGGTCTAATGGATCGGTCTCTTAAATAGTCATGTTATGTTGGGTTTTTAATGGGTCAATAATGGGCCAATAGTTTTCAAGACTTTTAAACACTATCAAGTAAAAATTATTTCCACGTACTTGCTAATGGTCCACTACTAAAGATTGGAGGTGATACATGTAAACTATCACCTTTGGTAGATGAAAACTATACTCTTTTTGAACGGCCTGACCCTGCCCGGCTCATTTTGTATCTCCTTTTTGGCCCGGCCCATTTCGCACCTCTTTTGACCAGATCCATTTTACATATGACCCATTCCGACCCTAATTCGACCTATTGCACAGTTCTATGTGCATTGTATGATCCAAAATGATATTATATGATCTAGACTAAAATCAATGAAATTATCTCGTTCAAATTAAACTTGCACCCATGTGGTACATATTAATAGTCCCACATGTTTGAAGGTAGAAAATGATTAATATCTTTTGGGACTTTTATCTAATTTTTTTTGTCTATTTTGTCAACCATTGTAATCTATGATAATATCTGGCTACAAGCATATATTTGGAGTTGATCATATAATTGGGATTATTGGTTCAGATCTACACAAGTCATGCCAAAAAAAATCCCGATTAATTCTAGTTTCTTTTTAAGTCCTAACTCAAGTTAAATAGTGCAAGTAAAGTGCACATGCTATTTGGTCTATCTAACTGTTACTATGAAAACCTTTGTTTGTTTTTGTTGTTCAATTTTTGAAATTTATAGAATTTAGAGCTAAATTTTGACCATAAATTCTCTCTAATTTATAAGAAAATATATAATTATATGGGATATCAAAAAAATTCGTCTTAATTTATATATTTTCAAATCTAAACTTTTTATAATTATTACAATCACAAAATTAAAAATATTTAAAATTTAAGTTTACTTTTAAATTTATGCGAAAGCAAATAGAAAGAACAAAAAGAACTAAATGAAGTATCTTCTTATTCTTAGAATTTTATAAATATATTGTATGACCGTAATTGACAAGATTAACTTTCATAAGATTAACCATCTTGACAAATTAAACTAGAGATAGGTATACAGAATATTTGTAACAGTATTAAGAAGTTAATCAAATTTTAATTTAAGCAAAACTTGATTTACTCTATTCAAACAAGCCAATCCAAAGCAATTACACAGTATATGATACTAATTTTGATTGAGTTTATACCACGTAACCCAAGCCCGAATCAAACAAGCACTTTTTTTTAGGATAATCAAGTAATAAGATCATGTAACACCAATAATTAGTGAAATATAATTATCTGGTAAGAGTTGTTAGTTAATCAATCCTTGTAGAAAGTCCTTGTAATTAACAAAAGGAGGAAGAAAAAATAATTAGAAAAATAAAATGTAATAATGGTAATAATGAAACATTGGACATTGGTACATATTTTATATTTTACAACAACTTGAAAGGCACCTTTTTAGGCTTCATATTCTTTGCCCTTCTGCTCACTCTAAACCCCACACCCAACAACATCACTATCACTCTCCAGCTGACTAAGAGAAAGAGTGGAAAGAAGGCCACCAAATTTATTGATGTTCTCTTCAATTATAAGCTTTCCCATAAATTATTACTGATGCTACTTGAAATCTATAAGGTTTTTCGACTAGATTTGTGCATTGAGTTGGGTTAGGGTCGAAATAGGTCACATATGAAATCGGCCGGGCCAAAGATGTAAAACCGGTCGGATCGGGTCGGGCCAATGAAGATACAAAACGGGTAGAGTCGGGTCAGAGCGTCCAAATAGATTATAATTTTATCTATAAAGGATGATAATTTGCATGTATCGTCTCCAATCTTTGACAGTTGGCTATCGGTAAGTAAGTGAAAATAATTCATTACTTGATAGTGTTTAAAAACTTTGGAAACTAATGGCTCATTATGACCCATTAAAGACTCAGTAAAACATGATTCTTTACCCATAATTTATTAAATCATTTTACAAATAGATCGTCCAGTCAAGAGCCCTTAATAGAGCTTGTCCCGTTTGAACATGTCTATTCTCAACTCACCCCATTCTTCCATAATTTCAATATTTCTCTACTCTCCTAACATAATTTGATCTTCTTACAATCCTAATCTCGATAAATTCAATTCTTCTATATTATATGATATATTTTTTTTTTGCGTCAAACCATTAACTAGTTCAATATATTTCTCTATAGATGAAAAAAATTACATACAAAGTACGGTAGTAGTCTTATGAAAAATTTACACATTCTCTATGAATTAAGAAAAAGGTTAGATGCAAACTTACAAAAAATTGTAATAATTTCTTTCTCTGATTTTCACCAAGCGTTGAGTTCAAGTTATAGAAACTTTTTAAAAATTTAGTGTAGGCTTGAACTGAACATGGTTAGCCTTTGAACTGAATTATGCATGTGAACTTTTTATTATTATTATTATTATTATTATTATTATTATTATTATTATTATTATTATTATTATTATTTTATTTATTTATTTTTTTAATTTCAAAAAAGGGAAACCATGTTAAGTTGAACCTAGCCAAGTAAAGTGATTATGCTTACCCAAATTCTAATCATCTCTTCACCTCAACGGTGTCTCATGGTAAATGACTTTGACACTTTCTTGTGTCAATTGCCATTGTTTTGTATTTTTCATATCTTACATTCTAATTTTGATCCAACTTTATGACCATTAACAATGAAAACTTAATAATATACAAATTTATTTAACACAAAAAGTTAAGTAAAATGGGGACAAATAAACCATATTAAATAAAATAAACTCTTATAAAATCGCTTTTATTAAGCTAAGGGGTGTCTTTATTTTATTAAGGGGCCGGGTAATTTTTGTACAATATATCCAATATTTTCTTTTCGAACATGTCTTAGTTTTTATCAATTAAAATCGTAATACTCTTTTATAATAGGGGAGACATTTATTATATTGTGGGATAAATTTTATTTTAGCTGGTATTGGTTGTGACAAGTCATATCATTTTATTTATATGACAAACCTAATTTAACAAACCCAAACCCACTTCGCAAGAGGTAAAGCTTTTTAAACCTTAATCTTTTGTATCGTATGGAATGCTCCTCAATTAGGACCCCCCCCCCCCCCCCCCCCCCCCCCCCCCCAAAGGAGAGAGGCAGAGACTCGAAGAGAGAGAAAATTTGCCGAAAACTCTCGGCGACATTCATTGGAGTCTGACGACAACACCGAATCAACGATGGGTGCCGAAAATTCTCAACAACCCAAGAAGACGAAGTGTAGTACCAGTAACAGCAAAAAGCGTAACAGTTCTTCATCTTCTTCGAGGCGGCGTCTACAACACAATGATGATTTGGAATCGGAGGATAGTGAAAGCGAAAGCAAGGAGGAGAGGAGGAGGATAACATGCCATAGTTTTAATGGATATTTTTTTGAGGTTTAAGAGGAGTTATGACCTAATCTGCATAATTACAATCTGCCCGTTTGTTTAACATTCATCCACATAGTTGTTAAGTAGAACTTCGCAATCACTTCCCACTATCCATGTCTCGATGGAAGTCTAGGATTGATTATTGAAAGTCATTGATTATCGGAAAAAAAAAAAAATTTAACCAAGATAATAAATTTAATACCTAAGATATTTATTTGTATATATGAGATAATAAATTCAATACTTTACACCTTTATTTGTATAACTGAGATAATAAATTTAATACCTGAGATCTTTATTTGTATATATGATATAATAAATTCAATATCTGAGACATTTATTTGTATAACTGAGATAGTAAAAATAATATCTGAGATCTTTATTTGTATACCTGAAACCTTTATTTGTATAACTGAGATAATAAATTCCATACCTGAGACATTTAATTCTATAACTGAAATCATAACTTGTATACGAAGGATCAAAACATAATTTAACAACTGAGATCTTTATTTTAATATCTTAGATAATAAATTCAATACTTGAGACATTTATTTGTATATCCGAGATAATAAATACAATACATGAGATCTTTATTTGTATATTTGATATCTTTATTTTTATATATTAGATAATAAATTCAATACTTGAGACATTTATTTATATATTTGAGATAAAAAATTCAATACATGAGACCTTTATTGTATAACCAAGATATACCTAATTTAAAATGAGCACGGGATAACCTTATACTTTACCAATATCACACCACTCGGCTAATGTGCCAGTCTCACCCAATATTTTCACATTTTGTTATATTAAGGGTTAACTATTGTATCCCATGTGCATACAATATCTTCCTTTCTCTTCGTAATATTTAATCAAGTTGTAAGAGTTATATCTCATAATAAAGTTGACAGTATAATACAATGTATCTCCTTTACCTTCTAGTAAACTAGTGAAAATCAACACTTAGATACAAAATGTTTTGAATAAGTGTGGTCAAATGTACTAAACATAACATGAACAAATATTGTAATAGACAATAATTTAAATTAGTGTAGCAGACGACCATACCTACATGTTGATTGATAGTAATTGTCCCTCCTCGAATCTCACTCTTATCCTAAAAATTCACCTCATCTGTATTATTGGACACACCAGCAGATAAGCAAGGGAGGTTACTTCCGGGTGTCGGCATTAATTTCAGAGAGAGAGAGAGGTACAAAAGGGGCCCCACGTATTTCCTGTAGAAATACAGAAACCCCCCCTCTTTTGCACTTCCCCATTTCCAGCCATCCCTCCCTGACTTCCACTGCCATGTGCTCTGCTTCATCACCTCCTGCTGTCAATTGATCACTCCATGTGAAACTTACCTTAAAAATATAAACTCTACCATCGTTTTACCATTACACCTGCAGTTTGAACAAGGGAATGTTCATTGAATGTCTCTTCTGTAGTAACTGCTGATCAAACTCTCATGGATTTCTGACCCCCCTTTCTTTCTCTCTCTTCAATACTAGTGTATTCTTCTTCTTCTTGTTTTGAAGTTGTGATTAACTAAAGCTTGATCAATCATAATTAATGGAGTCCAATACTCGTCTGGATCACGTCCTCTTCCAGCTCACTCCGACCCGCACCAGGTGAACCACTATTCAACGGACGCCCCATTTCATGACACTATCCGGGGGTCGTCACTCATTCTTTGCTGGTGTATGTTTTGTGTATTGTAGGTGCGAATTGGTGATATTCGCCGGAAAGGTGAACGAGAAGCTAGCGTATGGACTACTGGAGCCGTTTGTCACGCATTTACGATCTGCCAAGGATCAGATTTCCCGAGGCGGTTACTCCATCACTCTCCGTCCTCCTTCTGCTGATAACGCTCACTGGTTCACTAAAGGAACTGTGCTTCGGTAATTAATTATCTTGTTAATTGTGTTGTTTTGGAGTGGATTTTAGTCGGATTGTTTGACGATTTCTGTTTGAGATTAGGTTTGTGAGATTTGTAAGCACGCCGGAGGTTCTTGAACGTTTTGTGACGATTGAGAGAGAGATTTCTCAGTTGGAGAATTCGATTAAGTCGTATGAGGCGTCGAATGCGGCCGATGATGACAGTGAAGGTAATGAAATCGCTGATATTCTGGTTTCATTTGATTCTTTGCATATTTGGAATGCTATTGATTTTCATAATTATTGTTGATTGATATTAAGTTGACTGCATTTTGATCTTGATTTTTATGATGCATTAACTCTATTGTAAGATTGGGTGAGGGTGGAAGGGTAATCCGTTTAAGTAAATCTCTAGTTGTAATGATAATTAGGTTAGATTGATAGTAATCATCTGTTTAGTTTTTATTTGATCTACTTTGGGTAAAAATTTGATTGTATTGTACTCCGTACATGGAACGACTACGAATGTTCGAGCAATTAATGATATTTGGAATGTTGAATACATTAGTTAATCTGATCTGATATGATATGTCATTGGAATACTATATACGAAATGAGGCTTTAGATGCATGAATGTTAGTTTGAACTTGGTGGATTGTCAACACCGGAAATATGTACTGTTGTTTGATTATTGTTGAATCTGCGTTGACAGGAAATGGAACTAATTCAGGTGTTTCGAGTAAGGTAGGGCTTCATTAAGCGCGATTTAGAAGTTCGTTAGTCAAGTTTATGTTTGTGTTTTCGTTGGAATATTGTTGACAGTTTCTTTGTTAAATTGCTGTTCTAGTCAAAAGGTGAAACCAATGGAAGCAGTGACCTTACTCAGGAAGAGAATTCTAAGTAAGAAGTTTTTCATTTGTCTGTTGTATGGAACTTTTTAAGTCTACAAATTCATGTAATCATGTATGGTAATTGGTTGCTTTTGCTTCTTAATTGATAGGGCCCGCTTGCAACGTGTTGTGGAAACTCGCAAAGCTGTTCTCCGGAAAGAGCAAGCTATGGTTTATGCTAGAGCTCTGGCAGCTGGCTATGAAATCAATAATTTGCACGAACTTATTTTGTTTTCTGATTCTTTTGGAGCTTCACGTTTGAGGTACATTCAAGTACTTATGAGCAACAAATTTTGAACAACTTGCTTTACTTTCTGCAGTAGAATAATGCTGCAGCTTTCTTTCCTATGAATGTTGGGCTTCACTTTCAGTCTCACCGACTCACGTGTATGAAATTAGTATGTAATTTGGCTTGATCGCATCCTGACATGTGCATTATGGTCTCATTTAGGGAAGCTTGCATAAATTTCACGGATCTGTGCAAGAAGAAAAATGAAGATAGACTTTGGGTGGATGAGATTACTGCAATGCAGGCAATGGTGCAGCCAGAATTGGCATTCATGGGATCATCTGGAATTATTCTTGCTGGTGAAGAAAATGATCCCTCAATGCTTGCTGGGAAGCAGAACGGAAGCACAGATATGTCTCTGTCTGATTCTTTGACTAGTCATGGAAGTTTGGATGCAAACCAAGGTATACATGAGAATTTTTCCGATTTCCTAATAAAGTTTTCCTCTTGTTTGAGGTGCACGTGAAACCCTTTATCTGATTTGCGTACGCAATAAAGAAAATTTCCACAAAACAGTGATGGAAGTAGGGATGACAACATGTACTTTGTCACTTGTACCGAACTCCTTGTTCACGATAACCTTTCTGTGGTCTGCTGTTTCTTGTCTTTTGGTTTTGTTTTGCTGTTGAGTTAATTATGACTTATGCTGATCATGAGTTCCATTAATGGTGCTATATTCAGTGTTTTCCCCATTCCATCTATACCTTTGATTAGTTTAGAGTCCATTATTTTTCTGAGTCTAATTTCACGTCTTGTTCTTATTTTTTTCCATAGTTTATCGTCCATGCTCCATGAGTTAATTCCCTTGTATTGGGTTGGCAATTGATACATGACATACATCAATCTGTTTTATCTCCTGGATTATTCCTGAAACTCTCTCTTACAATACTATGTAGATTCTCAGACTCCGCAAATTGATGTGAAAGCACAAATGCAAAATCCATGGGCGCAACAATTTCCACCATACCTACGTAATTTTCAGGGTCCTATTTATCAACAGATGCCCCCCTATCAAGGGTATGGCTTCCCTGGCATGCAGGTTGCTCCTCCATATTACCCTGCAAATATGTCATGGCCTTCTGACTTCAATGGTTCTACTGATCATGAATCACATGATCTCCGTGATCGCAAATCTTCGTCCAGGAAGAAGGGAAAAGCCTCAAAAGCACGGGGGTCAGAGAAGGAAGATCATGATGAATACACCGAGTCCAGTGGATCTGGTTCTGCCACAGATTCTTCATCAGAGAGGTCTCACAGGAAAAAGCATGGGAGAAAAGGTTCGAGAAAAGTCGTCATACGCAACATTAATTACATTACGTCCAAAAGAGATGAAGAAAAGGATGGTTCTTCTGAGACTGATTCATCTGATAAGGATGATTATTTGAATGGTGATTCCCTGAAGCAGCAGCTTGAGGATGCAGTTGGGTCCTTTGAGAAGCATACAAAGTCAACCTCTCGCCATCACAAAAAACGAAGTGGATCCAAGCACCTCAGCTCTGTTAATGGTTCTGCTGACCAAGATAATGAAGATATTTCCCTGAAGAATAGGAATGGAAATAAAAATGAAAATTGGGATGCTTTGCAGCAGCTACTAATGAGGGAGGAGTCAGAATCTAACAATACCCTGTCTCATTCAGTGTCAGTTGAAGAGAAATATTTTGCCACTGAGAGATCTCATGAGCAAAATTCAACTGCTTTCAAGCCAGAAGCAGAGGAGAGAGCAAAGAACAAACCAATTGCTAATGATGCTTTCCTAGTTACTGAAAAAGGAGTAGGAAATGACAGTGACGCAGGTAAAATCTCAGGTCAAGGCTTTGACCCCAGTGAGAGTACTCTCCCTGTATTGAGAAGGGATAGCGCTCCTGAGGAAGTCCTATTTTTGCACAGAAGTGAAGAACCACAAAATTATACACGTGTACCACTGTCTGATGATGTTGTCCATTCTTCTGTGATCAGAAGCCAAACTAGTGATGATTGGTTTGTTGGAAAACAATCAGATGAAGCAGTAAATCGGGGTGGAAATAATCATCTCAGGTTTATTGAAGGAGATTATGTGAGATCTTCTATTTGTCAGGATGAGAGGAAAAATAAAGATATTATTATCGATGATTCTCTCATGATTCAAGGGCGACTAACAGATGACCACCATGAAACCCAGCTGAAGACTGATATTAGCCTTGTTTCTGATATTATTGAGGCCAATCTTTTTGAAAACGGAACAGCAGTACCACATCAAAAAACTGAATCACCTAGTTTCTATGAACCGGATGCGCTTTACATGGTTCGCGATCATGATGCAGTTGTGGAACATACAATACCATCTTGGAGTCCTGAACTAGATTATGAAAATTACATGGCAGTGAATGACCATGCTAAGAAGGCAGATGAAGATGCATATGCAGAATCAAACTTGACAACTAATGAAAAAGTTGCTGACAACAAAAAGAGTGGGAAAGCTTCCAGTAAGGACCCTAGATCAAGAACCTTGGGTGGATCTCTGAGGAAAGCTAAACCTGAAACTACACCAGGAGCTAGAAGGTCAACATTTGGTAGTAAAACAACTACTCCGAAGACCCAACTTGAGAAGGTATATATCATTTCCTGAAAGAGCTTTTATATCTAACTATAGATAGCTTATGATGTTATATAATATTTTTTCCAGTCAGATTGCAAAGATCCTTCTAAGCATTTATCTTAATTATAATAAATATCAATTGCTTATTTTCTGTAACCTGCTAAAAAAGAATTTTTCTTTAGCTGACACTCCTAGGGTCAAAATTCTCTGGATTTTTATCAGAGTGCAGAACTAGGGTGCTTATCTATGACTATGGATAGGATGCCTGTTAAATTATATTATTGTCATCGTTACATTTTGCATTTATGTATTTTATTCTGCAATCACTATTAACAGGATGAAGAGAGAAGAAAGAGAATGGAAGAGTTGGTTATCCGAAGGCAAAAACGAATTGCTGAAAGGAGTTCTGGTACTGGTAATAACCATGTGACATCTAGAAAGCCTCAAACTGGAAGTAAAGCAGACTCAGCTACCCTTGGTTCTGACAAGTCAAAACCCAAGCCCGTCCTCAGGAGTTCCACCATTGAACGGCTTGCTGCTGCAAAGACATCTCCGAAAGCCCCAAGTGCTCAACCTAAGAATGAAGCTCCAAAGGTGAAAGGTAAGAATGTGAACAGTGGATCACAGAAGCCTGCCAGTACTGATACCAAGAAAGTGAATGCAGACAAGAACAAGCCTTCAGAGAAGAAACCTGTCGACGAAAATATAGAAGGGGTTTGTTCAACAGCTTTAGACGATAAGGAGGGAACAGTTACTAATAAAACTGGCACACCAACTCCAACAATGGAGCTGTCAACTATGCAAGGAGTGAATGTATTCCATGAGGTCGAGGATCCAAAAGACATTAAAGAGCTGCATGTCACATCTTCAACCATCAATAAGGATGTAAAAGTAGTAGCACAGATCAATACTTCAGTTGAAAAGGTAGGCAACCTTCTTGAAGACCAACCTACAAATTTGGATTATGTCAAGAAAAATAATGATATACTATCTAAAGAATCTCTTTCATTTCCAAAAGAGGAAAAAGTTTCTGATGATCATAATAAATCTGGTCCAGAATTGAGTATCCATCCATTGCCAGAGTCACCTCCAAAACATGTGGGTTCTGCTTTGATTGATGATGAGGAGAGGGCTACTAAAACCAGGAATAGTCCAAAATTTACAGAAATATCTGAGATAGAAGAATCAACTCCTCCACCAACTAAGGAAATGAGTGTAGATCCCATCCAGACGAGAAAGAAATGGGACGGTGCTGAAAACTCTCCAAAATCCGCAAAAGGTTTCAGGAAGCTTCTCATGTTTGCTCGAAAGAAAGACTGAAAGCATCACAAGAAGTTGTAAAGCAAACATAAAGATGATTTTTGTACACTGCTTTTTGACGATTCTCTCACGTCCATACTTGCGGATAATAAAGGGAGGGACTGGGGTTCCCTTGCTGCATAATTTTAATCACTCAGCTAAACGCATGGCACAAGAATCACCAGTTGCATTTTGATGCCTGCTGCCTACTTTGAAGAGCATGTGATTCATATCCATCTTTGAGTTATCCAATTAAGTCCTCCAGGCTATAGTGTGTGCATATTATGCCTTGATCTAGTACATTATTCGACTTATTCTTTTTTTTTTTAGGGCTTGTATTCTTTGGGTTAATATCTCTGTATGTACTTGGCTGTATACCTCTGTAATGCAATTTTTTTGAATATAGCTGGTTTTCATTTTCACCTCAACGACTCTTCTTTTTCTGATTGTTCTGGTTATGTTCCTGCTGTTCTAGGTTACAAGGAAGCCCTACTTGATGACATGACTTGAAAAAAAACCAAGTTTCATCTTTCATTGACGGTCTGAGTGTCATGTTTTATGGATTCTGATGACAAATGATGAATGAGTTGATACTCTTAATTTGGTCGAATAAAACAAACATACAAAGTCGATGTAATATTGTAATTCTCAAATATTTTTAATACGATTTGTCCATTTTTTAATAGAAAACTCGTAGTTATGCATGTGGCACCAAAATAAGTCCTAGATCCGCAAAGACCAACAAAGATGACCGACAAACCAAGCAACAGCGTTTTCGCACACAAATGTGACTACAACTTCACCGACACACAATTCAAACTACAGAATAATACATTTAGCCTACTTGATTTAAGTCTTACAATATGATATTTAAGTCTAGAACATTTTTTTTTAAATTTTTTTTTTTGACTATTTAGTTAAGTACGCTTTAATTAAAAATAATTTAATTAATAAATTATATATATATATATATATATATATAAATATATATAAATATAAAGTTACATATTCTCTCTCTTAATTTTTGAAGACGACCTTTTCTCTTCTTTTACTCACTAATCTTTTAGCCAAAAAGCCAATTAAAAAATAAACGAGTGACTAAAATTTGTTTTGTGTTGAAATTTATTTTCTCCTCGAGAAATCTTCCTTCTTTTCTTCTTGTTCTTTCCATTTGCTCTTTGTGAAAATCACAATATAAACTTAAAACTCAAATATCTTGTAAAAATTATAAAAAATTCATATTTGAAAATATATACATTGAGACGAATCTATCAAGATCCTAAATGAATATGTTTTTTCATCTAGATTGGACATAATGTATATTTAAAATTTGACTCTAAAATCTACAATATTCCAAATAGAAAGAACATATAAAAACGGAGGTAGTATTATATATCAAAATAACATAATTTCTAGAAGAAGAAAAAAACATACAATGGGTAGCATAATGAAACTTCTTTTACTATTATTCTATTGTATTATGGAATAATTCCACTAATTAAGTAATTAGTGCACATTTTACATAAATATTTTTTTAATATTTGTGCCATACATGTTTATTGCTTACTTAATTTTAAGCAAATGTTTAATCTTTACCTAATACGCAGGCATTGATGAAGACGTATGAACGCGACTTTAATCCTTAGATACCACAATCAACGAACAACCCATTATGTATGGTAATTAGGCATACTTAAGAGTAGTCTTACCGTCTAGGTAAATCCTTGGGCCATGGGCCTTGGGCCTTGGTATCATGTTGGAGTCCTAACCCTTATCACCATTTTTGCCAGTAAAACTCTACGAAAGGCTCAAAGGCCTTATTCTCCTTAAACATTATTTATGTTCGCTAATTTTATTTTATTTAATTTTATTAAAATTAAACTTATAGCTTTTTTTAGATTTATTGTTTGTTGAAGTCAACGTTTTTTTTGCCGAATTTTACTTATATTTCATATTTGCTAAACTTAAAACTCATCGCTTACCTTTCATAATACACTTCAGAAAGGCAGAAACAGAGCATAAAAAAAACCTATGAAAAAATTCAATTAAGAAAGAAATTGCCAGCTTAAAGTGAGCTGGTACGGAGTCGCAGTCTTTGTCACAAAACAGTTGCCCTTCCAGCGGTTACAATAGATGCGTCCACTTCACTCATTCACCTTCCCAACTAGTCCCAACCCTTTCACCCCTCTATATGTATAAGTGTAATGCAACCTCTTACCTACTTTGAGACTCCCTTGTTAAGTTTTACCATCTTCTGCAGAGTACGCTGAAAGAGTTTGCTCTTGTAAGTTGTAAGTTGTAAGTGTAATAGCTCCTCAATTATGGCTTCTAAGCTTGTTATTATTGCTGTCATTGTCCTTGATATCATTGCTTTCGGCCTCGCTGTTGCCGCTGAACAACGACG
Source organism: Dysphania ambrosioides (assembly GCA_026401315.1). Taxonomy (NCBI): domain Eukaryota; kingdom Viridiplantae; phylum Streptophyta; class Magnoliopsida; order Caryophyllales; family Amaranthaceae; genus Dysphania; species Dysphania ambrosioides. Next base: position 25,652,715 of record CM048666.1, read on the forward strand.
AAGCACTGTATGTCTCTTCACTCTTTCTTGCTCATTTTGCATAGTCCCACATGGATATTCGCGTTGATCTTGTAATTTTTATCAGTAAAGTGACGACTTTTTACAGTTTTGACATTGGGAGTACCGTTTATCTGATGGGTCATTCGTTTTAATGGTTGGTTTTATTGGTGATTGTGCTTGTATTTTATTGGGTCAATTAATTGGAGTTTCTTATTAGTTTTGCTGGATCTGCTTGAAATTGCCAAAGAAATGGAATTTCTTGGTTATATTGCTGGATCTGACATAATTTATGAGTGAGTGTAGTCAACTATTTATTCATTTTTGTTTGGCAAAAACCAAGCAAATCTGCTGATTATCAGTAAAAAAAAGAAATTATATTTAATTTTGATTAATTAGTATATGAATCTGCTGATTGTTGATCCGATGATTTGCTATCCATTTGCTGAGTTATTCGTTATTAATTTATGATATAAAACTGCAAAAACCTTGATCCTTTGATAATGTTTAGCTGTGGGTTCATGAGGGTCTTGATTGTTTTAGAGTCACACATTTGATTGATTTTCCAATGAAGTGGCGCCTCTACAATGTATATGTCTCATAAATTATTTGACATATTTGATATAAAAGCATGATCCTTTCGTAGATCGCTTTTGTTTTGCTATCCATTTGCGATGGGGCTTGAATTGTTCAGTGTAATTTTGTTTCTTTCTGCTAGGAATTGATCCACTTAGCTCGATTTGTACTAGAACTCCAGAAGTATCAAGCTTGTCAATGAGATCTTACTGTAACGGTTAAATTTAGTTTGTGTACACAATAGGTCCTTTGTGGGTCAGGTGGAAGACTGAGAGCGCATGTTTTTGTGTCTAACATGATGGGGAAATAAAGGGTTTTAAGTTTCATATATTCGAAAAGAAATTTGATCAGCCTTAGCCGTAAATTGGATATTAATTAGATCTTCAGGATATTCCGATTGCTGTACATATTTCACAGTTCAGATTGTTTTTTGTTATCATTTTATGCGAAGACTATGCATCAGACAGAGCATCACGTGTTTGAGGAGTTTCGATCACAATTTGAGAACCATAGGTAGATGTGAACAGAAAGAGAGCTGTATTTGTGACTTTTGAACCTATCATTTGTTGTTCATATCCTTCATAATTAGCAGTGGTGTAAGCTCTTTATATATTGTTTTATTAGTGAATCTCAGGATCGTGTGATGACATGTTGCTAATGACTGATTTGAACAGGCCCATATTATATCAGACCCTGACGCAAACTACAAGTACTGTCAGTATGATTCAGATATTGCCACAGGATATGGGCTTGGAGCATTTTTCTGCCTTCTGGCCAGCCAAGCAGTTGTCATTGCTGCAAGCAAATGCTTCTGCTGTGGTCAGGCTCTCAGTCCTGGAGGATCAAGGGCTTGTGCTGTCATTCTTTTCATCGTCTGCTGGTATGCATATTCTATTGTGTTATTATAATCTTCATTGCAGAATTAGTAATCTGACCATGTCAGTTGAGTCAATCCTATACTAAACAGATAAGAAGCTTTTGTATTTTTCTATTTTATTCGCAGCTATAGAATATGCTGAAATTGAGCTAAAAAATCTATGCCCCTACCTAAAAATTCAGGAAAGCTTAGGATGTCATAGAACTTCATTTTGGCCCTTTGCTAGCCAAGAATGTTACGATTTTGTTTTTACTGAGAGTTTTATTGCTTGTTGTCTCTTCATAAAGCAGAACATTTGGGCTTTACATATAATTAATATAAAGAAATTTTTTCATTTCAGGTTGACATTCTTCATTGCGGAGATATGCTTATTGGCAGGTTCTGCTAGGAATGCCTACCACACAAAATACAGGTCCTTCTATGAAGATCGTGCCCCATCCTGTGAGACTTTAAGGAAAGGAGTCTTTGCAGCTGGAGCTGCTTTCACTTTCTTCACCGCCATTATCTCTAGTTTCTACTATGTTTTCTACTCAAAGGCAAGGGACACATTCCGACCATGAGGTACAAGGTACTAGTCAGTACATAGATCAATAGAGTGCCTCCAAACAATGGCAAACACATTATGATATTTCGGGATCTTCATTGATGCGCCAGCGGAAGTCTTCTTTTTGTCCATTAGTCTTGATTGTAGGAATTCGTATAAGCAGCAGATGTTACGTATTCAATGTTGTGCAGTGATTGTGTATTTGTCCGTGTCCTATGTTAGCTTCTTGTTGGTCTGTAAGGAAGAAACTGATAATAGATGGTTTCTCTCATTGTATTGTTTTAATTTTTTGATAAGTGTGACTTGAATAATTACTATAATATGGGAATTTTATTTTGATATCAATGATTTCAGATTTTTACACTTTAAGCGCATGGACTTTTACCTATGCAACATTCAATGAAAAATCTCCCACTATAATTAAATCCACCAGAGAGCACATTTGTCATCCTCATTACCATTTTCTGGTTCCTAGATAATCCAGAAATAGAACCAGGCAATATAGGAGAAGTCCTTGCACAAACTTCTCAAGTTCTCATCATTCTGAGTCATAAAAGTCAGTGTAGTTGGAAAGCCGCCAACGCACCACTGCTGGACCAGCAGCTTGAGCTGAAACACCGCCAGTGAACAAATCAGGCGTTCGCTCCTTTTCTACGTGAAACAACTCTGGTAGGAACCTCAGCTATTATTCTTGGTAATTCCTAAAACCGTCGAAGTACTAGTATAGGGCTGGTTATGAATGTATCCTCTAGTGTTTGAGAGGATGATAAACTGTTGGGTGCACTACACTCCTAATACCTCCTCCAGCTCTCCTCACATTCTGTCACTAGAAGTGCTACCAAATTTGTGAGGAGCCGCCAAGGCACCACTGCTGGACCAGCAACTTGAGCTGAGACACTGCCTTTAGTTTTAAACTCTCCTCAATGAATAATGTGAGGAAGAGTAGTCGGGGCCTGAAAATAGCTACTCCGTATTACTTAGTAGCATATTGTTCTATAAGCAGGTTATCCACATGTAGCCTGCATTATATATTTCACAAGTCTGCAAAAACAGATGACGAAGTCAACCAGATCTTACTCTTGGTTTTCTTAAATCGTTGACTTCAATAATGAGAGTAAACCAAGCATGTGCATCAGTGTCAGGAAAACTTCAGTATGAATGAAAGCGACGTAATATTTTTACAATGTAAGCATGTTTAAAATATTCATACTGATGCCATCGACAGCTTTAAAATTGGCTGTCAGAGTCTTACAGAGTCATATAGTTATTTTGAGAGTTAAAGATAGGAGGAGAAAAACCATTTCTGAAGAGCTTGTTGGAATCTGTATACCTCCCAAATCATGGCTTCAAAGATTGTTATAATCTTAATTTTGGTCCTTGATGTCATTGCTTTTGGGCTCGCTGTCAACGCTGAACGAAGACGAAGCACTGTAAGTTTAATTTCTATTAATGAATTTTAGTCCTAATGTATGTCCTTGTCCTCGTTTTTATGCATAGTTGATTAGAACAACTTATATTCTGCAATGATAGTTGGGTCAATGGTGTTTGTGCATATTTTGATGAGTTTTACTAGAAAGATTTTTTTATTTCTATCTGCTGGATCTGGTAGATTTCCCCTGTACAGCCCCTTTTTTATGATTCTCTTACAAAAGCAGAGAAAAAACACAATTTTTAGTACTTTGTCTCATAATCTAGCAGTTTAGCTATATAACCAGTGTTATTGATCTATGGATCGGCTGAGTTTTGAGTTTCAAGTTTCAGGTTCGTACATTGTGCAAGTTGCTATTTTCCCTTTGTCTAGTCAAGGCTAGTTTGTTAGACATAAAAACTACATACATCTTGACCTTTCCCAGCTCCACTATCATCTACTTTGTTTATGTTCCTGCAGTACTAAATATAGGCTGCATAGCTCACAAGTCCTCAGGATCTGCAAATTTGCCTATTCTTTTCTTAGATCTCTGATATTGTTGCCTTTCTTCGACATTGAATTCAGAATATTCTAGTCTCATAACGGATGTTTGCATTCTTTATCGTTAAATATGAAGACAAGTTAGTGTTTAGACTCCAATCCCTTTTATTTGAGCCAAAAGCATCAAACTTCCACAAAGATCACTTCCAGTCTTCCACCATAATCTTGTCTCGCAATGGCTGTTGTAAAGAAGTCTCAACGTTATGTGAACTTTTACATTTTTAGCTTAATGATCCTTGCATACATTTTTAAAAAATAAAAGAAATAAAACTCACAGTTCTCCAACTTGAGATCAGAAGCCAGAATCACCAAACTGCTTGCTAATTGAGAGGGTTTCAGATTGGTTTACCCAGCTTCCAATGATTAAGATTTCTTTATGAAATCTGAATTATATAGAATTGTTGAGGACAGAATCATACAAGTCACTGATCTTTGAATTGACAGGCCCAAATAGTTTCAGACAAAGACATGATCTATAAGTATTGTCAGTATGATTCAGACAAAGTTGCAACAGGATATGGACTAGGAGCATTTTTCTGTCTTTTGGCTAGCCAAATAATTCTAATGGCTGCTAGCCGCTGCTTATGCTGCGGAAAGGGTCTGAATCCTGGAGGATCAAGGGCTTGCGCCATAACTCTTTTCATCTTCTGCTGGTAATTAATATTCCTGAAAACTCATAACTCGTACTCATCCCTCAGCTTCTATACAGATTAGCGATTTTCTCCTCGAATTGCGGAATCTCATAATCTTACCAGTCTAGTAATTTCTGACATAAATCTATTTCAGGCTGACTTTCATCATTGCTGAGGTTTGCTTATTGGCGGCTTCTGCGAGGAATGCCTACCACACCAAATACAGAGCTATGATTGGAGACCACCCACCATCATGTGAGACTCTAAGGAAAGGAGTCTTTGCAGCTGGAGCAGCTTTCACCTTCTTCACTGCCATCTTCTCTGAGTTTTACTATGCTACCTACTCAAAGGCGAGGGGTTGACCCTCAACCCCAGCACATAGATAAACACAGTGTGTTAGGATAACAACATACTCCCTCTTTCCCTAAAAAAAAAGGCCCATTTAACTAAAAAGCTCTCACAAAAAATGGTCAAATGTTTTTTTTTAAGTACATACGGAGTAAGCGTTAGTGGTTCCTTGGTACTAAAGTGGTCTCATGACTTCTTTGAACTTGTTAAAATCTTGGTTTTAGAGTAACATGTGCATTTATCCTGTATTCTACTTTATTTATGCTAAGATTCTATGTTTTCTTGTTTATTAAGCTAGATTTTTGTTGGTTATTCAAAACCGAAAGTAACAGGCAGGTTTAAGTTGTTGTATTTGGTGTAGTTTCTTTTGCCAGTGATTTGAATGCTTAATGGATTCTTTCATGCACAGCTCTCTTTCTCAATGCTTGTTACTCTAAGCTGTATTCCATTTATTTGAACAGAAAGCAAGAACCGCCGACTAATGCCAGAAACCAATTAGGCCTGAGCATCTGAGTATCCAGGTTCCAAAGGTATAGTCCCGAGGTGCTCAAATGCGTCTATTTTACTATTTTAAATAAAAGTGTAAATGAGTCAATTTTTAGGGAACAACCTCAAAAAGAAAAATGGGGCTATTTTTGAGAGACGGGACAGTATTGTCGAAAGACATGATTTTTAAGAGTTAAGATAGAGCAATCAATTATATCTCTTATCTTTGTATGATTATGATCATTGATCATCCATGTTTGATAAATTGTTAAACAAATCCGAAGAAGAATACTTTACTAAAAACTTAAATAATTGCAGAGTAAAAGCAAGAAACAAACACTAATAATGGTAAGCTATTTGCATAAAAAAAAATGTTAAGATATAGTGCGGCATTTGCAAATTTCAAATTAAATTACACTAATATTATTATGATTGTATTATCGTGATATAATCCAAATCATATTGCAATTCACATTATTTTTTTACAAACACCATAGTATTTTAGATTTAAATAAAGAAGAATTAATATGAACTTAATAAAACTTAGTACGGAGTAATATGATATCACTAAGGGTGATTCTGGATAGTAGAGCACAGGGGCGGACCCAGGATTTTCCGCCTAGTGAGTCACAATCGATAATCAAATATGTATTAATTTTTTTTACAAACAACCAAATAATAATACTAAAAAAATACATCCAAATGTTCAAATAGTACAAAATACAACCAAATGTTCAATCACGTAGTCAAACTTTTAAAAAAATCTAAATCAGGAGATTTTACAATCAAGCATATATAATTGAATAACAAGTAAGCAACTATGATTTTAAAATCAATCATATATACATTTTCCACAAATCTAGGACAAAAAAAAATCCAATTAAGCACAAATCCAAGAGCATAACCCAAATCACACTATGGAAATGCATTCATACTCAATCAACTAGATCACAAATCAAAATAGTTTGTGATCATCAAATGAGCATAAAATATACAATTGCATCAAACTAACCTACAAATTAACATAAAAATGAAGAGGAAATTAGTTGATACCATTCAAAACAGAAAGCCAATGATTTCTAAACAAAAACCCAAAAGATCTCAAAACCCGACGACACTCATCCAAAATCCTTTCACTCTCCTAAACCCCACCAACCAAATCACCCGTAATCATAACCTAAACTTTGGTATCTTTTCCACTCAAAATTTGGGACCTTCTCCTTAGCAAAACCCATCAATTTAAACAATACCAGCCCCGCCTATTTGGGTTCCTCGGAAAATTGAAGGGTCCTGGTGACAGAAGTAGCCGAACAAGAAGAGAGGGCGTGCCGACATGGATGAGATGGCCTTCCTTTTTTGCCTTCGCCGAGCAGGAATAGACGAGGAGTGGAGTATGGACAGGGCTTTGGATATTGGGGTTAGGGGATTGAGTGAATGTGAATCAGGAAAAGAAAACAGTAGATAGACAAATATAGGTTTAGAAAAAGTGAAAAAAAGGTGAGTTGTAGTGGTTCTACTAAGATTCGAACCTGGGTGAAGGGTATAGGAAATATATGTATGTTAGGAAATATACCAAATTATATATGAGGATTTTTTTGCCACTGGTGAGTCATGTGACCCACAAGTATTTTACGTTTACGTAGTCCATATAGTAAGGAAAAAATATTATAATTAAGAATTTTTTCTTTATTCTTGTAATAAATTATATTGCATTAACCTAAAGGCAAAATTGAATTAGATGGTATTGCACATTTCTTATTGAGAGGCCCTAAAAAGGAGTTTATAACTTAATAGTATGAATTTTTTGGAGTCAAAGTAAATGATTCTAATTGATCCTAAGGCATATATAACCCTATTGGATCTTCATAAGCATATAAAGATGTTCTTTCATTGGATCTGAAACAATAAAGTTCAAAATAAAAAAATTTCAGATGTTATAAATTATTTTAAAAATATTTTTAAAGTATTTTAAAATTGAAATAAAAAGCCCAGATGCTTTTTATGTAATATGAGGATGTTTAAAACCATTTAAAACCTTATATTCTATCTCAAAGACCCTAAAAATGAGTTCATGACCCATTTATAGGAGTTTTAAAAATTATATGTTATTTATACATTGTAAGACCCATGACAAGTATAAGGCGTTATTACACATGCTAAAATAGATTATTCCAATCAATCTTAGGATCTAATATGGCCATATATATAAGAATTATGATAATCATATAAATTTATTTTCCTACTGGTTCCAAAATAGCCTAAAATGATTGAATTTCTAAAGTAATTATACATCATTTTTGAGATATTTTTGAAAATTTTACAAAATTGAAATAAAGATACTGGATGTTTTCTTGGATCATACAAGGAGGTTTGGAACTATTCAACCACTTATATAAGGTCTCTAAAGACTCTTAAAATGAGTTAAGGATCAAATTATAAGAGTTTTGAAAATAGGTTGAAATGAATAGTTTGGGTAAATATAGAAAGTTTCAATCACATAGAGTTTGATATGACCATATAAGACTCATGGTATAGATATCAATATTTATTGGGTTTAAAATTATTTAAAATGATTGAATTTTAATTATAATGGTTTATTATTATAAACTAATTTTCAGATATTTTCAAAAAAATATATAGTTGAAAAAAACAAAAAAAGGAATCCTTTTTACATATGACTCGACCCCAATTTGGAATATGTATGATGGAATCCAATTGATTCCCGCCTTAAAACATTGAATTTCTTGTCTCAATTAAGAGGGGTCATCGAAAGAACAGGTTCAAAATCACGATTAATTCCTTTTTCAAATCCTGCTGTAGCTGCACGAGCCTTTCCTACATGCCACAAATGACCTACGAATAGGAAGAATCCTAGAACAAAAAGCGAAGCAACTAACCAACTTCTAGGAGAGACATAATTGACTGCATTGGTCTCGGTAGCCACCCCACCTATAGAATTTAAAGAACCTAAAGGAGCATGAGTCATACATTCTACTGAACAATGTTCTTGCCAAGGTTGTATATCTTTTTTCAGTCGATTCAGGTCCAAACCATTTGGACCCCTTAGGGGTTCTAACCAGGTAGCACGCAAATCCCAAAACCGCATAGTTTCTCCTCCAAAAATAATTTCTCCCGTCGGAGAACGCATTAGATACTTACCTAAACCAGTGGGTCCTTGAGCGGATCCTACGTTGGCCGTAAGACGTTGGTCTCTAACTAAAAAAGTAAATGCTTGAGCTTGAGAAGCTTCTGGTCCAGTAGGCTCGTAAAACTCACTAGGATAAGCAGAACTATTAAACTAGACAAAGCAACAAGCAATGAAACCAAAGACAGATAAAGCACCAAAACTATTAAGACAAATAAATCTCTTCAGACCAGACAAGCTAAGTGCGCGGCGAGCCCATGCAAAAGGTTTAGTTATGATATGCCAGATTCCATGAAGTATACAAATGAAACGTATCCATACATACACCCCTATTATATCTTCCAAATTGTCCACACTAACAATCCACCCTTCTCCCCCAAAAGGCGATTTTAGTAAATAACTGAATATAATGCTTGGACTCAGGGTGATATTGGTAGTTTTTCTTACATCTCTACCTCTAGGAGCCCAGGTATCATATACGCCCCCAAAATAAAGAGCCTTGAATACTAGAAGAAAAGTTCCTATACCTAACAAGATTAAGTGAATGCCCAAAATAATTGTTGTCATTTTATTTCTATCTTTCCACACATAACCGAAAAATGAAAAAGATTTTTCAAGAGTCTTAGGGCCCAGAAGTGCATGATAAATACCACCAAAACCCAATACAGCCGACGAAATTAAGTGAAGTACTCCCGATACAAAGTACGGAAAGGTGTCTATAACTTCTCCACTGGAGCCCACCCCCCAACCTAGAGTAGCAAGGTGAGGATCTTACAAAGGTACTATATGCTTCATTGGGACATATAAGGATGTATAAAACCATTCATAGCTTTTATTTAATATCCAAAAGCCCTAAAAATAAATTTAGCATCTTATTGTAAAAGTTTTGGAAATCGAGGTGTGCTATCACCAGGTCTAAATTATTCTAAATAACCTAATTTTGAAGGTTAGTTTTTGGGAAGCATATTAATTTGAATTTGAGTGTAATCGCCTCCATCATCATCACCACCATCGTCATCACCATGAATTGTATATGAAATATTCAAACAATAAGTTTAAATTGAAACTAATATTCAAATAAAATAAATATATTCAAATAAACTAAAATTGAAAATAAATTTAAATAAACTAAAGTAAATTCAAATAAACTAAAATTTCAAATAAGTAAATAGTATTTGTTGAGTCCCTTAGGTTCTGATTGATAGTTTTGAATGATGACAAACAGCTAAGGGAAACAGGTCTTTGAAAGTGTTCAATACAGTTGGGGAACCAGCTAATATAGAACACTGTTTCCCTAGATGAGTTATTATTTATATGAGATATCCGTTGAACTAACTTGTCTTTATACAGGGAACAACTAGATGATAAATGAGTTATGCATCTAAGTTGATTTCTAAGTTTGGAAGCTTGAAAGGTCTTTCGATCAACTTAAAGGAAGGTCCTTGGTCAACAATTGATTTTATTCATGGAAGCTTTCAAGACTTAACGAATGCATGAAGAAAGACTACACTCGAAGAGTTATTTAGGATCTTCATGTAAATGCTCCGTAGTACAACTTATATAATTGAGTATATAAAGTGCTTTTAGTATATTAAATATCGTTATGAAATTTGGTACAAGGTTTGGAACAAATTTCATAACATATTCAGTTCAGGGAACCAGGTTAGGGAACCAGGTTAACTGAACAGATTATTCAAGCTGCGGTTTTTACAAAGATTTTACAAAAAAGGATATTTTCCGAAATTTATGGTTTTAAGATATATTTAGGCAGCTAAAAGATAAGATGATGTTTTGGTTAGCTAAAAACCGAGAAGTATCTTATCCTAAGATGATCTTATCTTATGATCAAATCATTTAGGATAAATACTTATCCTAAAATTGTATGTATATCTTATACGCATCGCATGTATATCTTATACGTATGATTTGAGGGTTTAGCCGACTAACCTATAAATACGTCTTGATCTGAATAATCAAAACAGAGCTCTTACGCAATTTTAACAGAGTTTGATCTTTGAGAGCTAAAAGCACTAGTTCAATTATTGAGTGATACACAAGAGCATAATAGTGTTTTAATGTTTTTCTCTATTTGACTTTTGAGAGTTAAATTATTAGAGAGTTCTTGATCTTGTATTCAGTCTTTGACAAAGGGGTTGAAGACTTGGTGAGTGTTTGTGAGTTCAAACACACTAGGAATTTACGAGGGTAAGTTCAAAGCACATTCGGAGTCGAGTGTGGGGTTACTGGTTCCCGGAGTAGGGAAACAGTAGAGTGAATTGTATCTTTATTTTTCGGAGTAGATTAATAAAGTACTTAGGGTAGGAGGACGTAGGCCAGAGTTGGCTGAACCTCGTTAAGTCTGTGGTGTTCTTTATTGCCTTGTTTTATTCCGCTGCATAAGGGAACCAGCACAACTGGTTCCTTACACATAATCCGAAAAGAAGCAAAAAATTGCCAACGATTACTTAACACTCAATTCACCCCCCCCCCCCCCCCCTCTTGAGTGCCCATTGAACCTTCAATTGGTATCAGAGCCTAAGCTTCTCGACAGAGTAACATCTAGAGGAGTTAAGAATGAGTACTCAAGAATTAAGTGCAATCGGTCATGACAACAAGACACCAAAGTTTAATGGAAATAATTATGCCTGGTGGAAGAATAGGATCCAGAATGTAATCATGGGTATTGATTATGAATGCTGGCTTGTAGTTAAAAATGGTCCTAATATCATTCTCAAGACAGAAGCTGATGGGAAGCAGGTTCCCAAAAAGGATGGCGAATTGGTCACTGCTGATTACAAGTTGCTGGAGAAAAATGCTAAGGCAATGTCAATCCTACAACAAGCAATAGGTGAGAATGAAACAAATCGGATCTCTGGTTGCAGTAGTGCTAAGGAGATATGGGACACCCTTGAACTTGCGTTTGAGGGAACCAGTGAGGTAAAAAGGTCTAAAATTGATTTAATCATGTCCAAATACGAATTGTTTGCCATGAATAAAAATGAAAAAATCAATGATTGCTTTCGTAGGTTTATGACTATTGTTAATGATCTTAGATCACTTGGTAAAATGTTTTCTGATGAGGATCTTGTGAGAAAAATTTTGCGTAGCTTAACAGATACATGGACAGCTAAGGTAACAGCAGTGTACGAAGCAAAGGATCTATCCACCCTGTCCTTGGAACAGCTGATTGGTTTCCCTTATGACTCATGAGATGCTGATTGACTCTAAGTCTGAGAAGGAACCAGCCAGAGGCATGGCACTAAAGGGAACAGTAGAGGAAGAAGAAGATGAGATCAGCCTGATTGCAAAAAGATTTGAAAGATCTCTTCGTGATCAAAAGAGGAATTTCAAAGGTAGGAATTTCAAAAACACTAAAAAATCTAACTCATCTTCAGGTTGCTTCAAGTGTGGTGAGAAAGGACACATCATTCGTGATTGTCCAAAATAGAAAGACAAATAATCTCAATCTGGAGATAAGAGAGCTTTCAAGAATGCCATGATAGCATCCATGTGGGGAGAATCTGACTCAGGATCTGATGAAGAAGAAAATACAACTGATTCTGAGGTTTGTCTAACCGCTTTCACAAACATCAAGGAGAACAACACTGGTCAGGGAACCAGAGGGGGAACCAGTACATTCAAGAAATGCTTAATGGCTAAGAAGGATGTACTACAAAGACATAAGGTAAACCTTGAACAAATTAGAGTAGACATGCATGAATATGATAGAGAAAATATGCTTGCTTGCATAGATTCTTTATTAGATGAATGTTATAAATTAGGTGAAACTTATATAACTGGCAAAAGAGAACTAAAAGAAAAACGAAATGAATGTGAAATTGCTATTGCTAGTTGTGATCACCTAGAAATGGTTTGCCATAACTTGAAAAATCAAAATGCTGAACTAGAAATTGAATTGGACAAGTGCAAGGTAGAACTAGAAATGGCAAGATCTTCTGAACTAGACTATCCAAGTGATGGTGAAGAAGATCTGATCTCCTGGTTCCCCAGAGACTTATCAACTACTAGTAAAATCCCTGATTTCTCTACAGTCATAAGTAAAGCAAATTCTTGTAATAGAACATCTCTGCTGAAAGCTTTTAAAGCATTGACCCTCAACTTAGAAAATTCTTACAGAGAAATCGCTTCACTTAAAGCTGCTCAGTCCCTTAGTTTTTCCACTGGAACCAGCGTTGAAGTCAGCAGTATGATAAATGAATATGAAAGCACTATCTGTAAATTACATGCTGAACTTAATCAACTAAAAAATAAAAAGCAATCAGTAGTTATTGACATGTCTAATGACCCTATGATTTTAGATCTTAACTTACAACTTGCAACTTTAGAAAGTAACTTTGAGTTTCTGAAAGAGAAAAACGAGTTGTTAGTTAAAACACTTGAAACAAAAGAAAGGGAATTGCATGACAGTCATAGACATTTGGATAAGCTACTGAACGCGCAAAATACCTTGAACCTTCTGACCTCATCAGGAGGAAACAAAGGAAAATTTGGTCTTGGTTATACTAGACAGAGAACCAGGACTAACTGGTCTCCCAGAGAAACCACCTGGATCACAAAATATCAGCAAGGTAAGTATGTCATGACTAAAGAAATGCACGTGTGTTTTCATTGTGGTAAGAATGGACATAAGATACATGAATGTCCAGCTAAGAAAAATAGTGCTAATAAGAACAGCAAGAGTCAAATTTATGTATGGAGAAGAAAGGATAAACATGATGTTAATGTTGTTGAAAAGGGACCCAAGTATGCTTGGGTTCCTAAAACTAATGTTTGATTCAATCTTACAGGCTAGAGTGAAGGGAGATACCTATTGGTATTTGGACAGTGGTTGCTCAAGACACATATCCGGGGATAAAGATCAATTCCTTTCACTAGTGGCCTTTGATGGAGGAAGTGTCACCTTTGGGGATAACAGCAAGGGAACCATCACTGGTTTAGGTAAGGTTGGTAAGACACTTTCCAATACAATAGATGATGTTTATTATGTTGAAGGCTTGCAACATAATCTCTTGAGTATTTCTCAATTATGTGACAAAGGAAATAGAGTTGAGTTTCAAGCCAACCTATGTCACATAGTTAACTCACAAACAAGAGAACTGGTATGTGAGGGAACTAGGAAGCATGATGTCTACATCACCTTCTTAGATAAGATCCCTCAAGACAAGTCCACTTGCTTGAGAGCTGTTTCTGAAAATAATCAATGGATTTGGCATAAGAGGTTTGGACATGCTAGCCTAACACTTCTAAACAAGCTTAAAGCACGTGACTTAGTGATAGGTCTTCCTAACATTAAGTACGAACTTGATAAAGTTTGTTCTGAATGTGTAAGGGGGAAACAGGTAAAAATCTCCTTTAAGCCTAAAACTGTTTTGAGTACTAGCAGACCCTTCGAACTTGTACACATTGACTTATGTGGTCCCATGAGAGTACAAAGTCGAAGAAGTCATAGATATGTCTGTGTTATGGTTGATGATTATTCCAGGTACACTTGGGTAATGATGTTACACACAAAGGATGAAACGTTTGAAGAATGGGTAACACTGGTGAAACAAGTGGAGAACCAGCTCACCCAGAAGCTGGTCTCGATAAGATCAGACCATGGTACTGAATTTGATAATGCTAACTTCATTGATTATTGTAGGGAACATGGAGTTAATCACAACTTCTCAGCCCCTAGAACACCTCAACAAAATGGTGTTGTAGAAAGGAAGAACAGAACTCTTGAGGAGATGACTAGGACGATGCTCATTGAGAGTGGTCTCCCAAAGAGTTTTTGGGGTGAAGCTGTTGACACTGCTTGCTATATACTGAATAGAGGTCTCATTAGACCAAAGTTAAATAAGACTCCCTATGAACTTTTTAAAGGTCGAAAGCCCAACATCACATACTTTCGTGTCTTTGGATGTAAATGTTATGTGCATAATAATGGGAAGGACCAGCTTGATAAATTTGATCCCAGAAGTGATGAGGGAATCTTTCTTGGATATTCTTCTCACAGCAAAGCATATAGAGTCTTCAATAAGAGGACTCTCTGTGTTGAGGAGAGTGTCCATGTCATTTTTGATGAATTTAACATGTCTTCTGAGATTGCACAGGTACAACCTGATGAAGTGATTGGTTTGATGGATTTCACGGGGAACCAGTATACTGGTCCCTCAGAAGAAGTGCAAGCAGAACTAAGCATACCAGATACTCCACCAGATAATAATGATGAAGTGCCTAGAGAAGAAAATGGAGAAAATGAGGATTCTGAAGGGGAACCAAATCCTGATGGTTCCACACACAATAGACAGGTAATGAACTCAGGGGGAACAGAAGAAGGTATTACCCCTGAACCTGAGGTAAGTAATGATAGAGGAAACAGCATGAATGTAAATTCTCCTGGCTCTTTAGAAAGAGAAGAGATTCATAAACATGCTAGTTCCCAACTTAATGAGGAAGCACAAAACAGTATTAATGTCAAAAGTTTTAGATATAAGGCCTCTCATCCCACTGATCAAATAATTAGTGATATAAATAAGGGGATTCAAACGAGAAGAAGTGTTTTTCAAAATTTCTGTGCTTTCTACTCTTTCCTGTCTAACATAGAGCCTACTGACTATAAAATGGCATTGACTGATCCTGATTGGATACTAGCTATGCAAGATAAATTAAATCAATTTCAGAAAAACCAGGTCTGGCACCTGGTTCCCCGTCCAAAGGAAAGATCAGTCATTGGTACTAGATGGGTCTTTAGAAACAAATTAGATGACCTCGGTACTATAGTCAGAAACAAAGCAAGGCTAGTGGTTCAAGGGTACAATCAACAAGAAGGAATTGACTATGATGAGACGTTTGCACCAGTAGCTAGACTAGAGGCTATTAGGATTTTAATTGCTTATGCTGCTCACATGAATTTTAAGCTGTTTCAGATGGATGTAAAGACTGCCTTCCTTAATGGCTATTTGAAGGAAGAAGTATATGTGGAGCAGCCACCTTGTTTTGAAGATGCAATGTTTCCCCAACATATATATAAATTGGATAAAGCATTATATGGCTTGAAACAAGCTCCAAGGGCTTGGTATGAAAGACTGTCCAATTTCTTGATGGCTAATGACTACAAGAGAGGAACAATAGACAAGACCTTGTTCATAAGAACCAGGGGGAAACACTTGATTGTAGTACAAATCTATGTTGATGACATCTTATTCGGTGCTACTAATCAAACCTTGTGTGATGAATTTGCAAATCTTATGCAGAGTGAATTTGAAATGAGTATGATGGGAGAACTAGGATTCTTCCTAGGTCTGCAGATTAAGCAAACAAATGATGGTATAATGATCCATCAACAAAAGTCCTTAAAAGAGCTGCTGAAAAAGTTTGGCATGGAGAACAGCAAAGCTTATGATACACCTGTTCCCACATCCACAAAGTTGGATGCTGATCCTAAAGGAAAAGATGTTGAAGCTACACTTTATAGAGGAATGATTGGTTCTCTACTCTACCTAACAGCTAGTAGACCTGACATTGTGTTCTCTGTTGGTTTGTGTGCTAGGTTTCAAAGCAATCCAAAGGAGTCTCACTTGAAGGCTGTTAGAAGGATACTCAGGTATCTTGTGGGAACAGCAGATCTGTTTTTGTAGTACCCCAAAGGCAGTACCATCGATCTCATTGGATATACAGATGCAGATTATGCTGGATTCCTAGTTGACAGAAAGAGCACATCAGGTATGGCACACTTCCTTGGCTCTTGTCTCATATCATGGGGTTCTAAGAAGCAAAATTCAGTGGCCCTATCCACAGCAGAGTCAGAATATATAGCTGCAGCTTCATGCTGTTCCCAGCTACTGTGGATAAGGAACCAGCTGAAAGATTTTGGTGTTATTTATAAAAGTGTTCCTATCTTCTGTGATAACACTAGTGCAATCAATATTTCAAAGAACCCCGTGCAACACTCCAAGACCAAACACATTGAGATAAGACACCATTTTCTAAGAGACAATGTGGAAAAAGGATTGGTGGAGATGTTGTTCTGTAAAAGTAAAGATCAAATAGCTGATATCTTCACTAAGCCTTTATGTAGAGAGTCTTTTTGTAGGTTAAGAGTCCTCTTAGGTCTAGTTAGGCTTTAGGCGATGGCTTTAATTATTTCCTTCAATGATTGGTTAAAATAAGTATGCTTTTGTATCGATTATGTATATAACTATGCTGCTTACTTGCAAAAATTGTGTAAATAACCCCAAGAGGATTGTTGTTGCATAGAAACAGGAGAAGTCATTTTGAAACATGCTGAAAATAGAATGACTGGTTCAGTACAGGTACCAGCAAGAGGAAACAGCAGTTCAGCTCTGATATGTCATCCGAAAATATCTTATTTTCGGAAGATTACTATAAGATAATTTCTTTTTGGAAAGAATTATCTTATTTCAGTTATACCTATCCTACAAAGAGGCAAATATATCTAATTGCCTAATTTATAGTTGGTTGAATCTTTTGTAAAAAGATAACTACAATTTTGAAATTTTCAAATTCTAAAATTCCTTCTCTCATTTACTTTAACTTTCAACCGGCTAGTTATTGAAAATCCTATACTTGAGCAATTGATATAAATACACATTAACACCTTGATACAGTCTCACATCACATCATCACTCTACTCATCTCTCTCCCGTTCAAAAGTGGTGCCCTGATCACTGTTCACTTGCTCCCATCTCCCTCAAATCTGTGAAGCTCACTAGCAACAATGGGTAGGAAATTAACCAGGGCTCCAGCTAAGAAAAGAAAGGAGAAGACTCAAGCAAGTGAGTCAACTCAATTGAAGGAGGCTTCCATCAGTGAAGCAAACCCTGCTCCAACTTCATCGAGCAACTCACCTCCTACCACCACAAAAAACCCATCACAAACTCTATCCCCATCTTCTAAATCTCCCTCACCTCCACCTCCCAAAAATGCTCCTTTACCCAAGACCCCTGAGGCTGATAATTCCATCATCAAGGAACCTGTCTCATCTCAGGGGGAACAACCTAAAAACACTGAAGAACTCTTCAACACTGTTAGAGAAGGAGAAGAGGAGGAAGTTCGTAGTGAGGAGGATGATCTATAGATCATTGGGCATACAGAACCCTTGGTTCGTAGCAGAGTAACCAGGTCATCCCTGAAAAGGGTTACTGAAGTAGTAATAGAGGACCAGTCAATGGACTCTGCTGGTTCCAAGCGAAAGAGAACAGCGCGGAAGTCTGCAAGAGGTATGTCAGTAGAATCTCCATCTGTTGGTATGACTGATTTAAGTTCTAGGGTTGTGGTATCTGGGTGTAAAACAGAAATTGGGTATTTTGATGAAGTTGCTCTGAGTGATGTGAAAGAGCTGTTAGAATTTTAGGGTTGGATACCTTTGTTTGATGTCTGTGATGCTAATATTGATGGTGTTAGAAAGTTTTATGTTAATTTAAAACAAATGCTGGATAGATCGTTGAGCTCAAATGTGAATAATGTTGAGGTAAATGTGTCTGTTGCAAGCTTGGCTGGGTTGTTGAATATACCCAGAGATGGCTTTGAGGAGTATTCTGGAGATGGATGGCCCACACTTATAGGGGTCAGTCCAGATGAAGTGCGTGATTTTGTGTTTGGAGGGAAAGTTCCAAAGAAAGCTGGAACTTTTAAAACTGTTGGCTTGAAGGAACCAGTGATGCTGGTCCTTCACTCTGTGTGCAACAAGAAGATTATCCCTCGAGCACAAGGTAGGGGTTTTGTGCGCATCATGGAAATGGTGCTTATTTATTTGTTGATGAAAAGGATTAAAAGATAAATCTTCCTTTTTTAATGATAAACCATATGATGAATTGCTATAATTCATCCCACCACTCTCTTCCTTATGGGTCCTACATCACTAAGCTTCTTAAAGAGAACAATGTTTCTCTTAGCGGATCAACTGCTCCTGTAATGGTGTTTACCAAAGGTATTCTGAAGCAAAAGGGGTTGATCATAAGTGCTAGGGTATTGAAGTTTAGAGAGGAGGAACCAGTAGAGACTCCTAAGCCAGTCAAGAAGAAACAGAAGGTAGAGGAACCAGCTGGTCAGCAGGTCATCCTTAAGAGGCTGGAGAGTCAGGAAGAGAAGATAAATGCTGTAGGGGATCAGCTCAGCAAGTTAGTGAACTTGGTTGAAGGTCTATCCACGTCATTTATTATGAGGATGATCAAGTTAGAGAAACAGATTGCTAGCAGTTCTAGTAATGAGAAGAAACAAATTGAGGAGGACCAGCAAGAAGACCAGCAGGAAGATGACAATGAAGAGGAGGAGAACCAGGAAGAAACAGCTGAGGAGGCTGCCACTGAAGAAGAGGAAGGAGATGATGAAAATGATGATGATGATTGAATCTGTCCTCTTTTTTTTCATTTAGCCTACCTTATCATAATATTCTGAATAACTGATTTTGTTGAACTATTTTTATTCCTCCCAATCCATGAACTTGTTTTGATATGGATTTGGGCTTTATCGTTCACTTTTGTTGGTCTGTACTAAACTATGATCTCTGTTGATGGCATGACTTAACCTTGACTATTTTGACCTTCTTTTGCAGCACTTTATTTGTATAATGGTTGATGCCATTGGATGGTTTAGCACGTTACTTTATGCATAAGTTGCTACTTTTGCATATCTTTTTAATGATGCCAAAAGGGGGAAAATAGTTGAAGTTGAAGCTTAGAGTCTTTACTAGTTTAGATCAAGTTTGTGGTTGAGTTTGGTACCTACTTTATTTTATTCTCTGTTTCTGTTTAGGGAACCAGTTGGCCTTACTGACTTGTTCCATTGAGTTTTGAATTCTTGAAGTTTTTGACTATTCGTTTTTGAGTATGTTCACAGGTGCAGAAACTTCAAGTGTTTGTCATCATCAAAAAGGGGGAATTTGTTGAGTCCCTTAGGTTCTGATTGATAGTTTTGAATGATGACAAACAGCTAAGGGAAACAGGTCTTTGAAAGTGTTCAATACAGTTGGGGAACCAGCTAATATAGAACACTGTTTCCCTAGATGAGTTATTATTTATATGAGATATCCGTTGAACTAACTTGTCTTTATACAGGGAACAACTAGATGATAAATGAGTTATGCATCTAAGTTGATTTCTAAGTTTGGAAGCTTGAAAGGTCTTTCGATCAACTTAAAGGAAGGTCCTTGGTCAACAATTGATTTTATTCATGGAAGCTTTCAAGACTTAACGAATGCATGAAGAAAGACTACACTCGAAGAGTTATTTAGGATCTTCATGTAAATGCTCCGTAGTAAAACTTATATAATTGAGTATATAAAGTGCTTTTAGTATATTAAATATCGTTATAAAATTTGGTACAAGGTTTGGAACAAATTTCATAACATATTCAGTTCAGGGAACCAGGTTAGGGAACCAGGTTAACTGAACAGATTATTCAAGCTGCGGTTTTTACAAAGATTTTACAAAAAAGGATATTTTCCGAAATTTATGGTTTTAAGATATATTTAGGCAGCTAAAAGATAAGATGATGTTTTGGTTAGCTAAAAACCGAGAAGTATCTTATCCTAAGATGATCTTATCTTATGATCAAATCATTTAGGATAAATACTTATCCTAAAATTGTATGTATATCTTATACGCATCGCATGTATATCTTATACGTATGATTTGAGGGTTTAGCCGACTAACCTATAAATACGTCTTGATCTGAATAATCAAAACAGAGCTCTTACGCAATTTTAACAGAGTTTGATCTTTGAGAGCTAAAAGCACTAGTTCAATTATTGAGTGATACACAAGAGCATAATAGTGTTTTAATGTTTTTCTCTATTTGACTTTTGAGAGTTAAATTATTAGAGAGTTCTTGATCTTGTATTCAGTCTTTGACAAAGGGGTTGAAGACTTGGTGAGTGTTTGTGAGTTCAAACACACTAGGAATTTACGAGGGTAAGTTCAAAGCACATTCGGAGTCGAGTGTGGGGTTACTGGTTCCCGGAGTAGGGAAACAGTAGAGTGAATTATATCTTTATTTTTCGGAGTAGATTAATAAAGTACTTAGGGTAGGAGGACGTAGGCCAGAGTTGGCTGAACCTCGTTAAGTCTGTGGTGTTCTTTATTGCCTTGTTTTATTCCGCTGCATAAGGGAACCAGCACAACTGGTTCCTTACACATAATCCGAAAAGAAGCAAAAAATTGCCAACGATTACTTAACACTCAATTCACCCCCCCCCCCCCCCCCCCCCCCCCCCCCCCCCCCCCCCCCCCCCCCTCTTGAGTGCCCATTGAACCTTCAGTATTCAAATATATTAAACTATATTTAACTAAAAAAAATTTAAATAAAATATAGTGCATTCTTATAAACTAAACTATATTCAAATAAACTAATATTTAAATATAAAGTAAAGCCCATTCATATAAACTTAATTCATAATATTTTACTAAGCTTATGCATATCATATTCAAAGTTTGATTTAAATAAACTAAAGTAATTATAATCAAATTCTCTAAATATTCAAATAAACTATAAAGTCAAATAAACTAAAGTTTAGAAAATTAGAACTTACCTTGCCCACCACGAGGAGATCTCATCCCTAAGTTGATGTTTGAGGAATTTGAGTACTTGGAGGCGACGGAGGAGCCCCAAAAAACTTCATTTTCCAAATGTCGAGCAAATTGATTGGTGTTCATTTCATGTGATTGAAATGGATCATCAAACAAATTACTAGCACGCTAATGTCTCTTTCTCTAGCTTAAAACCATTTTTTTGGATTTTGAGTTATGAAATTGTAAGTATTAATACTAATAACACAAATATAACTAAATTATAAAAAGAAATTAAGAATGGGAGAGGTATTAGGAATATTACTTATAAATTGGGATACTACTAAGTAATAGAAATTTTAAACTTGAGAGTGATTAAGAATATGAAAAATTGGAAGTAATTGAATATGTGTATGAAAA
Source organism: Dysphania ambrosioides (assembly GCA_026401315.1). NCBI lineage: Eukaryota > Viridiplantae > Streptophyta > Magnoliopsida > Caryophyllales > Amaranthaceae > Dysphania > Dysphania ambrosioides. Next base: position 25,674,239 of record CM048666.1, read on the forward strand.
TTGAAGTGAGGAATGGATGAATGAAGTTTAGTATTTATAGGAAGAGTAAGGAACAACAACAACATAAAGCAATAGCTAACTCCAATGGGTAGCTTATTCAAATCTAGCGGTCAAATTTGACCAGGCTAGGCTACTAGGTCAGGCCAAATAGTGCCTAGGTTTGCATTGGATGATTTGTAACCGGCTCACTCAGTTTGTGGGCCAGTCATATTCAGGGTCGGCTAGGCTAGACCAGACCAGCACGATCAACTGGCCATCACTACGCTCCACTAATTTAATCGCTAGATTTTCCTAATTGTCACCGGACATGTATTGAATACTATGAAGTCAAAATCAAGTTTGATTGGAAATACCCCAAAGTCATCTCATTTCAAGTAAATAAATGTTGAAACGGTGTCATTAGGGTTTCAAATGAGGACTACATCAGTAACTTAAATATTCCCTTCGTTCCTTATTAATGTTCCTATTGTGAATCTTAGTAAAAAAAAACTGAAGTGGGAATCAAAGAAAATCTAGCTATATTAGACAATTAATGAATAAATAGTAGAGTAATATTTTAATGTAATAAATAAGTCGTAGATCAATATTTTAGTACTCCCTCCATTTCTAAAAAAAACGCCCCAATCCATTATTTGGAGTCAAAGTTTGAAAAGTTTGACCATAAATTCTCATCATATTATAATAAATAATATATTTAAGTGAAATCTTGTTGGATGCATCTCAATGTAAATATTTAGATTATCAAGTTTTCATAATTTTTTGCCTTACGAATTTGGAGATAAAAAAGTTTAAAGCCGTTTATTGGAGACCGTAAAAGTCAAATTGAGGCAATTTTTTAGGGATAGAGAGAGTACTTTAATAAGTGGCCATGATGTTTCCTTAATGTTCAACATAATGCTAATTGCACATGACTAATAATATTATTTTTCGATAGTGCACTGGATTTATACTTTTGTAAGTGGCCGTTAGAGATTTTATTGGTCCCTGATTTCTTTTTCAAAAGTAATTAAAATTTTCAATGTTATAATATATAAAGATAGAAATTTCAAAATACATCATGATAGTATTTGAGTTTGTCTCCACTCCACCGTTCATAAAGCTTTGAATAATTTCAAGCTTTGAATAATTAATAGTTTGCCCTATTAATATTCTCATCTGATTTGATCATTTCCCACAGTCCTTACTTTACATGATTCTACGAAAATAAGCTCGATTGTATTGTTAAAAAGGTCATTGGTTGATTGAAAGAAACCCTTAATATTTGTTAGAAAGCATCTATTATAAGAGTTAATTTACTGTTTTGTTTAGAGAAAAGGGATTGTTAGTGCGCTAAGCTACTTCATGCTACTGGGATGCTTAGTAAGTGGCCATGATGTTTCCTTAAAGTTCAACATAATGCTAATTGCACATGACTAATAATATTATTTTTCGATAGTGCACTGGATTTATACTTTTGTAAGTGGCCGTTAGAGATTTTATTGGTCCCTGATTTCTTTTTCAAAAGTAATTAAAATTTTCAATGTTATAATATATAAAGATAGAAATTTCAAAATACATCATGATAGTATTTGAGTTTGTCTCCACTCCACCGTTCATAAAGCTTTGAATAATTTCAAGCTTTGAATAATTAATAGTTTGCCCTATTAATATCCTCATCTGATTTGATCATTTCCCACAGTCCTTACTTTACATGATTCTACGAAAATAAGCTCGATTGTATTGTTAAAAAGGTCATTGGTTGATTGAAAGAAACCCTTAATATTTGTTAGAAAGCATCTATTATAAGAGTTAATTTACTGTTTTGTTTAGAGAAAAGGGATTGTTAGTGCGCTAAGCTACTTCATGCTACTGGGATGCTTAGTAAGTGGCCATGATGTTTCCTTAAAGTTCAACATAATGCTAATTGCACATGACTAATAATATTATTTTTCGATAGTGCACTGGATTTATACTTTTGTAAGTGGCCGTTAGAGATTTTATTGGTCCCTGATTTCTTTTTCAAAAGTAATTAAAATTTTCAATGTTATAATATATAAAGATAGAAATTTCAAAATACATCATGATAGTATTTGAGTTTGTCTCCACTCCACCGTTCATAAAGCTTTGAATAATTTCAAGCTTTGAATAATTAATAGTTTGCCCTATTAATATCCTCATCTGATTTGATCATTTCCCACAGTCCTTACTTTACATGATTCTACGAAAATAAGCTCGATTGTATTGTTAAAAAGGTCATTGGTTGATTGAAAGAAACCCTTAATATTTGTTAGAAAGCATCTATTATAAGAGTTAATTTACTGTTTTGTTTAGAGAAAAGGGATTGTTAGTGCGCTAAGCTACTTCATGCTACTGGGATGCTTAGTCCGAAATGCTCTTAATTCTTGAATTCTCAACCTATTCCATTGCTTATCAACCCACTAGTTATTAGTTAGTTACTCATTTGTTGCTTTTGAACCAGTTACCCGCTTAGTATCAGTTTAAGTCAATTTAGCTTAATTAGTAAGCTTAGTCCTTAGTCTTTTGCTACGATCCTTACTTATCCGATTACATAGTTAGAAGAATATAGTTAGGTTATTTTTAATAGTCCTACAATAAGTCATTACAAAAAATAATATATATATATATATATATATATATATATATATATATATATATATATATATATATATATATATATATATATATATATAACTACACCGACATAACGATAGGAATTTCTATGAAAATAGCACATCAAAAGAGAATACACTCTTCTTTTCTCCAGTTATTCAAAAGAGGTGAATGCGTGTAGTGAGAAAGTCATGGAAAATGAGGGGATTAGGTTAAAAAAGGGTAGCAAAATTATACGAATACCATATAAGGGGGAGAGATGGAAAACGAATTGAAGTTTGCCAATTTAAATTTTTTGGGGGAAGCATCCATTGTACTTAAATTAATTTTGTTCCATTGCCAAAAAAAATAGTAAAATTTAGTTCATTTATAATGGCCAATAAGAACAGCGTGTACCTTTTGCAATGCTAAGGATTAGCACAACTGTTGGGCATATGGACATGTGAATAAATAATGAAAAATTAGAAATGGTTATCACAACAATGAAACTTGGACATTATAAATGGACATTGCTAATGGGGGAATTGAAGGAGACACCCCACCCCACACACACCAAAACCAAAACTCAGAACTCAGAACTCAGAACTCAGAACTCCAAATTAACACAAAAACCAATCAGAGCTTAAAATTATTGACGCAGCCAGTCCAATCATGTCCCCGCCTGCAGAAAAAGATCTTATGGACGCAGCAACTCCAATCATGTCCCCGCCTACAGAAAAAGATCTTATAGACTCAGCAAGAAGCGGTGATGTAGCTGTCCTCCAAAGTTGTGTTGACGCCAACAAATCCAACAATTTCTACTTGCATCTCTCCGCAGAAGGCAACTTCTTACACATAGCGGTAAAAAATAACAGAAAGGATTTCATAAGTCAAGCAATTCAGAAGTTAGATGCCGCGTACATACAGAACGTCCTCTTCCAATCACGCGACCCAAAAGTCCAGTGGAACCCTCTTCACGAGGCAGCTTTTCTGGGCAATGTTGAGATAACAAGGATGCTTCTACATGTATACAAACCACCATTACCAACACCTGACAAACGACCTTGGCTTATGCGTAGTGCAGGGGGAAACCTCCCTTGCTATGTGGCTATGCATGCTGGATATGAGAAAAGTGCCAGGGAAATAATTCAGTTTGATTTAGAGCTAATTGATAAGCCTAGTAACCGCGGTGCTTCGTTACTTTACGAAGCTTTATTGGAATGTATGAGCAAATTAGCTTGGGAGATCTTGCAACACCCTCGTTGTAGTACCAAAGGGGAAAAGGGCTTCACTGCGTTGCACGCGGTTAGTAGATTAGAAGGTTCAGGTATGCTTCATTAACCTCTCTCTACCTTTCTTGCATTCAATAAAAATTAAAATAAGAAAAAAATACTTAAAATGAGAAGGATGAGAAGATATCTTGACTCTTTATCTTTTAAATCCAACGGATGATATTTTACGTATTCATAGTGACCCTTTTTTAACTCATAGTGATGAAATAATTTTTTTCTACTTATAATGACTCTATTTATTATTATAGTGACTCTTTTTATTATTATAGTGATCATTTTTTTTTATTATTATAGTAACCTTTTTTTTTAATATATATATATATATATATATATATATATATATATATATATATATATATATATATATATATATATATATATATATATATATATATATATATATATATATATATGCTTCTAGTATTTATTTTAGCACAATTAATTAAGTTTATTACACCAAGGGATTCTAATAGTTAGTTTAGCTAGTTTGGACTTGCATTGAGGATTGGTATTCTAGGACTATATTTCATGAATTCTAAGATTTCAAATAAAGAATTTGATGATTCACACAGTGGTCAATCCATGCATATCGTCAAAAACATCTTAGGATATACTAGATAGTAATCAATATCTTTAAAATGCCTATTTTCATTAAATTAGTTAGGAATTGCATGCTTATATAATTTCTCTATTTGTCATATATTGCAAAACGTTTTTTTATACTTCGAGATACAGCATTTATATTAAATGTACATTAACAAAAATTATATTGATATAAACTAAAAATTTTCGTGCTAAAACTTTGTACAATCTAGTTTACGAATCATGCAAAGCATCTTTTCTACAAAATTAACAAAAAATTGACTTTGATCCCCTCATGTAATCATCTAATTTATGAAGATGTTTTTCAAAACTCGGGAAAAAGTATATAATAGATTCGTTGTTTTAAACATGTGAAAAATAAAATTATTTTTACAAAATTTTCCTATATTAATAATGCATTTTTTCCTTTAGTGGTATTTATTTTGTCATCTAATTAACAATTAAAATGAGAAAAAATAAAAGTAACAACCTACATCTTTTGGATGAACTTATTTTATCTTTAAAAAAGTACAAACAATAGTGTACATGAGGGAATATTAAATAGCTATATCTAGTGATATTAAAATAATATATATAATTTTAATAGGACATAAAGTGATTTGCGATACGCGTTATCCTATATCAAATGATTTTAGGATGAAACAACTTTACTTAACTTGTGTATAGTTTCTCATAATAGAACAATTTATATGTATTAATATGTACATAGTATTAATAAAAAAGATTGTACTTGCATATCTATATAAATTTAATCGAAAACTTTCCCTTATATGCTTTTTATTAAAATAAATGTATATAAATAAATTTAATTGTTTACATTCAGATTATGATTTTTATTAGAAAAAAAAATTAATGTTTCATTAGTATTTTGGCTTATACAATAAAAAAAAACTTATTTCTACCCTAAATATTTTTGGAGGAAAATTATATTCTCTTTCGACGTCTTTTAATATAGAGTACGGATCGGACATGATAGTTAAGGAATTATCCCCTATAGTCACTAGTTTTATAGTCTATAAAGTATGAAATTACTTACCGTAATTTCTTTGAAAGTCTACCAATTGTTAAAAAAAACCCCGTTTCCAAATTTTTTTAGCTTATACAAGGTACTTACATACATCCCATGACAATCGTTTCTATATTACAGAGAAATCAAAAGATATATGTCAAAATCTTCTACAAAAAGGTCTAGAGACGGCATATAGTGATATACGTAAAGATTCAGCGCTCCATTCATGGGCACGGGATGGTAAATCGTGGCCATTTGAATGTTTTGAAAGTAATATTAGTAAGCTATCTCGTGAACAAAGGAAGACTTTTGTCGAAATGATTTCTCATCAGAACACGCAGGGTAACACCCCTCTACATATATTAGCATCGTCAGTATCTAATGAAGACGATGGTATTAAAATAGCAAAAATACTCATGTGTACTTACAAGGAGGAAGGTTCTCAATCGTCATCAAGTACACCTCCCTGGAGAAAGCAAAATGAAGTAGAACGGACACCATTGTCCATTGCCATAAGCCGTAAATTCCAAGAGTTTGCAAAGCATATTTTGGAGGAGGATAAGTTCTCCGTAGATGGTACGATAAACGTTTTGTCTTTAGCTATAGAGAATAAATGCCATGAAGTAGCCGTCAAGATTTTGGATATAGTATATCCTCAGCCTCAGACTGACCAGCTTCTTACTAATGTGTTGCATCTTGCACCATTATGTACAGGTGAGTCTACTTCATTCTCTTTCTTTTTCTTCCACTAATTTAAGCATAACTTGCATTAATAACACCTTTTTCGAATCTCAGATCCAAATTTCTCCTTAAAATAAGATTTATTCCCCTCTCAACACTATTTTATACTATACTTTCGTATCGTAACTTATTGAAATAACAAAAATAAGGTGATGCAGTTATCATAGTAATAAAGTATATTTATCAATATATTTTGTGAAAAAATAGGAGACATTTACACCAAGCTATTTGGGACATATCCTGAATTGATCGATGAAGTGGACAGCGAGGGTAATACCATATTGCACAGTTGGATGAGTAGAGCAAATTGTGAAACTCAGTTAGTTCATAGCATTCTGAATAGCCCGCAGCGAAGTTCATTTATTAAACTCATTTATTCCCGAAACTACAACTCCCAGAACAACCCCATTCATGTTGCTGCAACAAATTCTAAAGATACAACACCAGTTGTAAAGCTCCTTGTAGAAGCTTTCAGAAAAGAATATTCACTAAAAGAAGACATAATTAACTATATACCATGGTTTAGAGAGAATAAAGCAGGACAAGGAGCTCTGCAATTGGCCATAAGCCAAGGAAATGTAACATTGGCATCGTACATATTATCACTTCGCCAAGATGAATCTTACCATAGTCTACTAGATTATTACCGTCCGAGGCACTCCACTTTGTTTCTTGCGATACAAAATAGTTGCTTTCAAGCAGCCAAACAGATATTGGAAGGATTACTCAAATTTAAGAAAAAGCAGATATCGGAAGGATTGGATCAGAATATCTGGACAAAATATCTGACGAATCCCTCTGATGGACAAAATATATTGCATCTGGCTGCTGATTTGACAGGTAACACTTTATCTGAAGAATTTTTTCTTTAAATTTTTTTTTGAAAGGATGATCTATGACTGATAGTAATTTTTTTTTAATATGGAGAGAATAATATGTTTAATACGTAGCAAAGATGGTAATGACTTTAATATGCATTGGATGAGGTCTAAAGTTTGAACATTTATGCAAGCCTTTTCTAATTGTTTAATGATACGAAATAACTTATGAGAAATTCCTAATTTTTACTGGATATAAATCTGATAACTTATATAATGGTAAAAAAAAAAGCAAAAGGAAAAAAAATGCTTTTTTTTTAGAGATCTCATATATAAGGGTTATTATGTCAGGTATAGATATTACTATATCAGATATATATGTTACTATCTCATATATAAGTGATATTACCTTAAAAAAAAGCAAAAGAAAAAAATATTATACTGAAATTTCAGATATATGTGTTATTATGTTATATATAGATGTTATAGTGTTATTATCTCAGGTATATAAATAAAATTACAAAAAAACACCCTATCAAGTATTAAAACAACGATCTCATGTATAGGAATTATGATATCAGGTGTAAAAATAAAATTACAGAAATAACCTTTGATATATGCACATTAATTTATACTCGGTATCAATTAGAAAAGCCTCAATAACTTATTATAGTTGAACAATGATTCTTAACTTATTGTAGTTGAACAATGAATCTTTGATCACCTTAATGAAATGTAACTAAATTTAGTATTTTTAAGATGACTTGTTGTTACTTATTTTTCCCGATTTTATCTTATTGAAGTTTATCTGAACTTATCTTATCTTACTAAAACTTATTATAGTTTTAAACTAGATGTCTTCCCAATCATGCTCGGTTTTTGAGTTTTAACTGAAGTACATGAAAAACTTATTTGACATGGAAACATCAAGTACTTTCAAAATAATAATTTATAACCAAATATTCCCGTTGAAAATCACATTTCTTAATTAGAGAGTTATTTTTCAATTTTACCATGATATTAATTCCAATACATTAATTAGTTTACATTACTAGCTTAACTAATGCAAGTGTTTAGGAGAGAAAATTTCTTCAAAGTATTCTCGATCTTTTAGTATTAGTAGAAAAAACATGTTTTTTTTTTACACTTTTTTGCCCTTAACGGTACTATTTGCTTCTGTTTTAACATGTATTATTTGCTTTATTTGCCGAAGGAAGAATATCTATCATAATAATAATGAAAGTAATAATAATAATAACTACTTTATTGGCCCAACTCCAGATGATTGTATAGGCAATATGATTCATTTAAAGACTAGTTTATAATATAAGTTGATTGATAGCACATTTTCATGGGATACGAGGACGTGGAGATGTCTAGTCATTTACATGAATACGTGTGTATATATATATTGGATATTTTTCTTGTTATTCTTCAAATCATTTGTATTCGGATTATATATAAAATATTTGGGGCAAAGTGGTATTGTCTTTACATTGTACATATAGAATTAGTCTCATTTTATACCTGGGATCTCCTTGAAACTATTAATGCCCTTTTAATACACATGTGGTATCATGTTACCTAATGAGAGGGGATGACATGTGGAAAGGTAGCATGTCTTTGAGAAAACTTTTTACAAATAATAAAGATGATGATAAATTAATTAAAGTTTTTCTATTATTATTATTATTTCTCATTCTCCTTTTTACCACGTGTCAAAACTTTAGAAATTATGATCATCTTTTAACTTGAAGATTCGCAATGTCAATTTTTACATAAATAAAATTAGAGATATCACACAAAAGGAAAGTTTGAAAAATATTAACGAACAAAAAAATAGTCCTTTATTTATGTTTTCTTTTTTTTGTTATTCTCAAAATTGGTGCAACGTAACTTTCCCTTGCTTACTAACAGTTGGTAATACATTAAAATAGATGAAGTGTTCGGGACATATCTGGTTAATCAAGTACCGGAATTGAGCATCGTCCATGATTCCAGCGGAAAGTCACCTGTGGATAAGGCGTTTGAAGTAGGTTGCACATGGTTTATAGAAGCATTACTGAAAAAGGATTCGTCCATGTTTCAAAGAAATAGAGAAAGTGTGCCTTGGGCTAATGCATGTGCAAATGGTCATGTCTCAACTCTCAAAGCCTACATTAACCATGATGAAGAAGCATTCAGGGATCTCTGTATTGTGTTGAAGGATTCACCTTTGCATTACATACGTCTGCCTTTGAAGAAGTATAAAGAGTTTTTCGAAGATGAATTCATGCAAAATTTCATTAATCTTCAAAATTCAGAAGGACAAACACCTTTACATCTAGCAATCAGCAAGGGAGACAAAATCTTGACAGAAATGTTGCTCAACATGAATCAGATAGATTATCAAATCAAGGATGCAAAAGGTGAATCCCCCATAGCGTCGCTGGCCAAAAAATACGACGAGGCCGAGGACAACGAAGCATGGGTATTTTTCTGCAAATCTTTTCAAATTTAACTTAAAATTGTTAGTTTGCATGGTTAAGCTTAATAAGTATAAAATAGATCACACGAAATATTGTATACACACGAGATATAATAAAGTTATTTTATCCCAACAAAAGTTACTCGTTGGATAACTTTTGTTATATTAAACGGTAACTTCTATTGGGATACAATAACCTTACTGTATATCTTGTGTATATAAATTCTTTTAAATAAAGAATAGAAACTTGAATGAAATGCATAATGATATACAAACCCCTCCCCCATACATACGGCTAGTGTATTAATTTAACTAAAAGAAATTAACTGCTATGAGATCTACCTGCTAAATGGGTTAATTAATGTAATAACAAACAAGAATTTTAATTTTTTCCCCTCTATTTTGGAACGCAGAAGGTTCTAAGTATACAACCTTACGAGTAAGATTTGTTAGTGGTAATTTAAGCCTTTTAATCTTACATAGATGTTGTTAGTTGCTTTACATTTATTGATGGAAAAATGAAGCATGAATTATTGTTCATTACAGAAACGTTTGTGCTACAGAACTGGGATTGATCCGCATGTCAATATGACATACTTTCACAAAGGGACTGATTCAGCACACGTGCGTAGCTCACTTTTTGTTGTGGCAGCTTTATTTGCGACAATTACATTTCCTGCTGGATTTACTCTTCCCGGTGGACTCGACTCGATGGGGAACCCAGTCTTGGGCGGGAACTTTGCTTTTTTAGCGTCTCTGTTTTCTAATGCATTGGCCTTCATTTGTTCGATGTTGGCGTTAAATATTCTGACATGGTCCATGGTCACGCCCTACCGCCGCTCAGAGTTGAAATTGATTGATTTTAGTATGGTACTTTTAATTACAGCATTTTCATTAACCACCATGGCATTTGGGTTCGGAGTTTCTGGTGTTCTTGCTCCAAAGTCACTGTTGCCAGCTCTCCTTATCGCTCTCCTCATGATTCTTCTTGTTATTCTTTTACTCGCTCCCGCTTTACACATTTGGGTTAAATCATCCGGTAAGCTCTTCATTGAATAATTTAGCCCCTCCTATGTTTAAAATAATTTATGATATTATGTTTATTACAAATATTGTATACATACGAGATATAGTAAAAGCCAGTGACCCCTTAATATAACAAAAATTACCCTTTAAAACTGATAAAGATTGACATATATCGTGTTAAGGGATCACTTTTATTAGGGACAATATAACTTTATTGTGCTCCTTGTATATACAATATTATATATATTTTTTTATGTTTATATATATAGTGTAATAGTGAAGGTATCACCTCATTTTTTTTTTTTTGTAGAATCTCGTGTTAGAAACTACTGGACTGAGTTCACCATCATTTACATTAGACACCAAAGTGGTGGTGAAACTAGTGATACTTCTAGTGTGAAGTGGTGGTGAAACTAGTGATACTATTAATTAGTGTAAGAGTGAATAATCCATCAGAAGTCAAAAGCTCATCAACTCTATATGTTTGAATTGCAGGCATCTCTAGCTTATGCTCAGGATCACTTGCGTCAACCTTGCGATGTTTTGCCAAAAAAGAAAATCCTTGTGACAACGAGGAATTGAATGCAGGAGAGTTAAGAATGCAAGATGAACTCCAGCCTTCTTCGTAAATGGAAACTGTGATGTTGGTGCAATGTTGCCATTGTTACGTTATTGAATGATTGAATCAGTCACTTTTATACTTGATTTAATGGGGTTTAGCTTGTTTGCTTCAGAGGAAGAGTTCCTTAGGAGACTTTGATGGTTTGACCTATTTAATGAGCTATATTTCTAGTCTGAGTCAAATTTAATTTGATTCCAAATAGTATTAGGAGTAAAATATGGATTAGTTCTCCAAAAGAATGGTGATATTGATCAAAATGTCACCTATAGAATAAAATCTGGATGACTCAAATGAAAAGAGGTTACAAGACTATTGTGTAATAGCAGTATATCCGTAAGGTTAAAAGAGAAGTTTTAGAGGACGATATTTAGAGCAACATTATTATATGGATTAGAATATTAATTAGATTTTTAAGAAGAAACATGTTAAAAATACAAGTATCACATAAATACGTATGTTATGGAGGATGTGTGGGAATAACTTAAGGGTGGAGGTAATGGGACATCCTTTGGAAAATACTTGTGAATGAGTCCCAACCACGTTGAGTTGTTGGTAACGTAGATGGGAAAGCACTACATAGTAGGCATTTTGATAGAGGCACCAATTTCAGCTTAAGGTGCATAAATATGGAAATTGATTACAAGTTTGCTGATGGCCTTAAATATTGCAATAAAGTACAACTTCCTTCTACCAGTATTAGGTCTCTCAAATCAGGCAACCTAGCAAATCTAGATACTCGAGAATGTCAAGTTGGCAAAAGATGGACGAGTCTTCTTGTAGTAGTGCTGCCACTGATGGTATGTACTCCAATTCTTGATATGCTGATATCTCCAACCTCTGCAACTTTGTTGCATCCCTCAATGAAGGCAAAGCAGCTCATAAACTGGTTAAAGGTTGTATAAAACCAGAGTTGTGTATCATTAGCAACTGAATTGAGAAGGAAATAGAGGACTAGGATATAATTACTTCATATATTCCCTAAAATGATCATCTAAATCATGCAGAAAAATCTTTGACCTACAGTGAAGCAAAATATTGTAGCAGTACACTGTAGCAATCTGCCAAGATTGTATAAGACAATCCCAAAAGTTTTTTCAATCAACCAAAAAAAAAAGTATAAAATAAAGTAATTTGTCACATATAAAGAGTATTAAATTAGAAAGCATGAACATCAATGGGAGCTAAGTGAAGTATTACTCACGCATTGCATCAATTATACTTTTTCTCAAAGAAACATTAAACGCACATAGTGATCATTAGCACTAGAAATTGCAGGTGAGGGCAAGTACTATTGTACAACTAGAAAACATCAAATTCATACATAAAATGTCAAAATAAATATTAACAAAAGCGGAAGTAAAATCCCTATTCCAAAAGTCAAACTGCAAACTCCAAAACTATCAAGGAAGGAGTGAGAGGGATAAGGAAGCACCTCATTTACTTTTGTCATCATCTTCATAATCACTTCCCACTTCTCCAGGGACTAACTTCGTATGCATTTTACTGGTAAAGTCAGAAACAATACATTGGCTTATAAGATCTGTATTGGGTGTGGAGGTTGATTGATATAATGAGAAAGAGTAATAGCATCTTGTGTGTATACACTTTCCAACATCTTCCACAGTTCTGTATTGCTGGCTATGGAATCCACTATTGACTTTGATGCATCACATATTAGATGACGTGATAGTGGCAACAACTCCAGCTTCGGAGATTTCCGATTTTCTAACCATCATAGAGATTCACAGATGAGGAATCCCCTGTATATTCTGCCCAGCTTGGGTAGATAATGCAAGAATATTTTCTGTAATTTAGGAAAAGTGAGAATGGGGTTGGGTTCATTGTTGTCATCTGATTCAAATATCTCTTCCACCTCTTCACATCTATAAACACCGATAAATGTCAGATTTAAAAGGCAAAGTTGGTCCTCGGTGAGTGGAAGGACTGCCTTTATTTTTGGACACTGACTTATAGATAATAGGCCAAGGTGGGAGGAGCAACCCCTTGATTTTATTATCCTTCTCAAATCCGGCAGATCATTAAGACTTAAGTTCTGAAGTTGAGGACAGATGGACGAGCCTTGATGCAACCCTGATGATGATGACAATGATATGTACTCCAACCCTTTACATTCTTCTATTATCATCTCCCTTAAGTTTATTGTGGTACCCAATCTTCTTTCGTTCATATTGCATCATATTGCAAGGTATTGAACTGAGGTAGGAATCAAAGGACTGGCCTCGTCCTCTCCATATTCAAATCCTATTATCAACACTGCCTTCTTATACCTATATAAACTCAGGTAAATGTAAAATTCATTTGTATCTTCATCAGGAAGAATATATGAATCAACGAAGGTCGAGTCATGAAACCAAAATCTATAGGAACTTAATGCCGGTGAAGATTATATAAGCTTATTAAAGCCAGACATGTTGGCTGCATCGCAAGGCGAGTAACATACCTTCTCTAGACACTTGAGTCTTTCTATCCCCTTTGGTGCTTTCACAAGGTTTGTGCCCCCCTCAAAATGTAGCGCCCTCAATTTTGAAAGCTTCTCTAGTGACGGCACATAGATTAACTTCAATTCCAACAGTTTTCAAGTAAAAGCGCCCTTAGATTTACCAAATCAGAAACACTCTCGATTTGGTTATTAGATTTAAGAGTTTAGGGAGGATAAAAGTGGTGGCCAGGAAGGATGAAAGCCATTAAAGAGAGTTTGAGACAAAGCACTAAGCAAGGGAGGAAGAGAGTAAGAGAAAGAAAAGAGGAAAATACTATTATTGTTGTATTACTTAAATTGTACAATTACAATTACAAATGATCTATTTATACTACTAAAAACATAAACTCCAACACCCCCCTCAAATTGGAAATAGTTGAACAAACATTTCTAGTTTGAACCTAAAAAATGCTAGAAACGACCTCTATGGGTCAAAAGATATCTCTATGGATCACAAAGAAATGTCTCTATAGACACAACAAAATGACCAACTATAGGTCTCAAAAGAAATGCCTCTATGGGCAAATGACCAACAATGGGTCTCATGGAAATGCCTCTATGGGCAAATGACCAACTATGAGTCTCAAAGTAAATGCCTTTATGGGCAAATGACCAACTATGGGTCTCAAAGTAAATGCCTCTATGGGCAAATGACCAACTATGGGTCTCAAAGCCTCTACGGGCATAAAGGTGATCTCAAAGGATCACAAAATAAACCTCTCATGTGCTATAATAAAATACTTCACTTCTTATTGAGGCAGTATTTTGTTGTACTTGCCTGTAAACATGTGGAGGAGCAATACCAAACATCTGTGAAGCCATTAGAGAAGGAGTATTGTACTAAACCTTCATGAGCTTGGAATCTTGATGTCATGTGCTAGCATGAACAAGTAGAGTAAAACTTTGCTTCAAATGCTACACCATATACCACCCAGCACCAATAATATACCAACACAACATATGTTTGGGCAATGTACCAAACTCATCACCACAAATAGTTTAGTCCATCAGGAAACCCAAAAAAAAACACAATACCGTTGACTTTCCAAGCAGAAATCCAAAATACTTTGTAACTTTCTATCCTCCAAAATACACCCATGGACCTAACCACTAAACACAAGCTTCCATCCCTACAATTCGGTCCTTATCATTAGCAGTGCAGCAGGCAAGGCAGCGTCCCTCTGACTCATCCTTCTCAGCCATGTTCATGATATGATGCCATCACCAAATACAAATCTCATAACCACATCTGCACGGCTTCAGTTGCTGATCAATCAAATCCATCTCCTCAGTACAAAGAGGACAAGTGTGCGTGGGTATGGGTACAAATGTGAGTATCTCTCAGTAATTCATCAAAGAAACTATCCATTAATACATAACCTGGAATCTCATGGAATTGATTGTCCAAAAGAAAAGAGTTGGTCTTAATGACTTTGACAGATTCAAGATCATGTTGGCCAAGATCAAGAAATCCGGGGGAATTTGGTTCTAATGGAAGACCACGATCTGAATAACTGCAACAACAACAATAACAGTAGCAATGGGAACCTAGTTTCTTTAATGAATGATGGAGAGCTAGAGCTTTCGAAATCGAAAGATGAATGAGGGGAAAAAAAAACCCCGAATAGATGAGAGAGAGAGATTGGGAATGGATCCAGAATAAAATCTTTATCAACTTCAACCTTGATTAGAATTAAGAAGATTAATAAAATCAAGAAGTCTGAACACGTGAATGAACCTAGATTTGTTGTATCCAAATTGTGAATGAACAAGAACAAGAAATTGCATAAAGAACCCTAGAATTTGGGCAAAACGAAGAAATTTGCGAAATTATTGAGTTAGGAACCATTCCCGCTCTGATACCATATTAGATTTAAGAGTTTAGGGAGGATAAAAGTGGTGGAGAGGAAGGATGCAAGCCATTAAAGGGAGTTTGAGACAAAGCACTGAGCAAAGGAGGAAGAGAGTAAGATAGGGAAGAGAGGAAAATACTATTATTGTTGTATTACTTAAATTGTACAATTACAATTATAAATGATCTATTTATACTACTAAAAACATAAACTCCAACACTGGTAACCTCTCAATATAAGTGTAAGATAAATCAAGAACAGTGAGGGTTGTCATGTGCTTAAAGAATGATTCTGGGATCCCCTTTAGAATCTCATTGTAATTGAGCATTAGCACTGTAAGATGTGGGGTAAAAGGTGCCATATCACTTGGAATTTCCTCAATATAATTACAACTCATGGAGACTATCAATAAATCCTTACTCCACTTATTCTTTTCTGTCATTTTTGTCAGACTTAAATCTGAATTTGCAATGAAACACGATTTACTTTTCGTGATCATAATAACCATATCTCTTAGCAAATCGTGCACCTTCACACTTTTTCTTTTTTGCCAGCCAAGGGTTGACTCCAATATTCAAAATACCATGTCCTATTACTACCTGTTCTTCCCTTCTCTCTATTTCTCGAACATTCCCTCCATCCAAATATCTATCAACGTTTTTCTCTTGATTATGCTATCTTCGGGAAATAATATGCAGCTTAAAAAGCAGTGCTGGGCCATCTTGTCGTCGATGCGATCGTAGCTGTACTGCAATATTCGAAACACTTTATCATTCATGTCACCTTGCCCGCATACTCTTTTCAACTCAGTCAAAGCAATTTGCCAATCACAAGTGTCAACTATCTCACTCATATGGCGAGCCACAGTAGCAATTGCAAGAGGCAAACCTCCACAATCCCGAGTAATACATCGTGCTATTTGTTTTGTTTCCGATGAGAGTGTATCATAGTGCCCAAGCTTGTCAACAAACAACTCCCAAGCCTCCATTTCTGTGAGAATTTCTGCCTTGATGACAAACTCTTGTTTGCATCCCATTTTCCGACACACTTCTAATTTACGAGTGCTTAGAATGATCTTGCAACTAATTCCTTCAAGGGGAATGCCAACTTCACTTCCCAAAAATGGATCCCCCATGTCATCTAGGATGAGTACTGTCGGGCTATTAACAGCTAACTTATGGTGTAATATAACTGCTCTCTTCCTGATATCGTCTTCTGCTAAACATTACACACCAAGTGCTTTAGCAATGCTTTCTTGCAACTTGTGCACACTACTATTTTGTGAGACAGTTACTCAGTAAACACGCTCATGGACGTTACAATTCTGCAGCAGTAGATTGTGTACCTTAATCAATAATGTAGTTTTGCCAACACCTCCCATACCGTACACCCCTATGATGTTGTGCTTGTGATTTTCTAACCACCCTAAGATTATTTCAGTATTCTATTGAAACTTTTGACCCACTAGTTTTTTTCCATCGGTAATGGCAATCTTGTGCCTTGGTGATTAGACACAAGAATTACCTTAGACACTCAACAAAGATGAAGAATAAAAGCCCTCAATTACTCGTGGTTAATAAAACACCTCAGAGGCTTAAAACCAATATTTTCTTTGAAGTTTGTTTATTAAAAAGTTGTTTCTTAATTTTCTTGATATTTATACTATGAAATTTTTGTAGATGGGTCTAAAGGCGTGGCTCTAAATATGAGTGAATAGAAGAGGAATATTTTTGTAAAATATTACACGAGATAGATTCTTGATTTATGTAACCTTCTTATCTAATTGGGATTAACGCTTGCATTTGTTGTTATTGTTGTTGTACTATGAGATTTTGATTAACAAATATTCATTATAATCTCAAAATAAGTCACAGGCAAACTTGAATACGAATGCTAATGTAAATGGAGTACAATGTTCCGAAGAAAATTTTCACCCTACTGTGTCAAGCTCCAAGAAAATTCAAACCAACATCTTTGGTGTTAACTCTCATTTAGTGTTGACTACAAACATGCAGTTTCATCAATACTTTTCGAATTTTTTGCTATATCCATTAACCTTAGCTTATCGCATGGGTGAAAGGTTTCAGGTAATGAGGGTACATATTTGATGTAAGTTTAGACACATAATCATAGCTCAGGCATTAAACAAGTCATGGAAGAACTGAACATTCCTCGAGAAATGAAACAATTAAACAGCAAAATGGTAACTGCAAAATGAAGGAATTACAAGAAAATAAAGAAAAACAAATGATTTATTCAATGGTGTACCTCTAGTATTATGATCTTTATCAACTTCAAGCAAATCCTGCTGAACTACTCTAGGTCAGACGAGCCGGCCTGTAAGACATCGAGATAAACTTGTGCTTCAGGAAAAAATTTCTTAATCAAATCACAAAGTCTCTAAATGATAAGATGAATAAAGTTAGCATACAAAAAGCTTTGGTTTAAGGAACTTACTAAGCAATTGGGAAGCATATAACTGTATTCATGGCTGATAATACATACTACTCCCTCCTTTCTTTTTTGTTCTTTCCATTTTCCCCATCCGGAAATTTCAAAATGTTGTTCTCATTTGGAATCCTTCTATTTTAGTTTAATATTGTGATTGGTTGAAAAAGTATGGTTAGGATCACTATCCATGTGATATGTAGCCTATTGGTTGATCCATGAAGAAGTCTATATGAAGATTCCAGATGGAGTAACACATGCAAAGCGTAAAGTTTGCAAGCTAAAGAAATCATTATATGGGCTTAAACAAGCCTCAAGGCAATGGTTTGCCAAATTACAGGCTGAATTGCTTTCTTTAAATTTCCAGCAGAGCAAGAATGACTATTCTTTGTTTACAAAGAAGACGAATGGTAATATTACTATTGTTGCGGTTTACGTAGATGATATCATTTTAACTGGAAATGATACTCACACAATCAGTCTCTTAAAACCTCATCTGGACACCTGTTTTAGCATAAAGGATCTTGGACACCTAAGTTTTTTTCTCGGACTTGAAGTTAGCTACTTAGACGATGGGATTGTAATGACACAGAAGAAATTCACAAAGGAACTCTTGTCTGATTCTGGTATATAGAGTTTCAAGTTTGTTGTCACACCTTTACCATTAAACCTCAAACTACATGCAGATGAGGGAACTTTACTTGATGATCCCACATAATACACGAAGCTAGTCGGAAAGTTGAATTTTCTAACGCATACTAGACCAGACTTGTCCTATACTGTACAAACATTGTCTCAGTTTATGCAGTGTCCTAGATCATCTCATCTTGCTGCATTACATCATACCTTGAACTATATTTCTCATACGAGTGGTCAAGGGATTCTTCTTAAAGGAAATGAGCAGTTATCCCTACAAGCATTTTCTGATTCGGACTAGGCATCGTGTCTAGATTCAAGAAAGTCAATCACAGGATACATTATTCAGCTAGGGGTTCTCCTATTAGCTGGAAATCAAAAAAGCAACCTACTGTGTCCAGATCATCATCCGAATCAGAATATAGGCTATAGCATGTGCAGTAGCAGAGGTTACTTGGTTAATTAGATTACTTCATTCAACCAGTGACCTTACACTGTGATAATCAAAGTGCCATTCATATTGCCAAAAACCTGATTTTTCATGAGCGTACAAAACACATAGAGATAGACTGCCATTTTACAAGGGAGAAAGTCATGGAGGGTCTTATTCAGTTAACATATCTTCCTACACATTCTCAATTAGCTGATGTATTTACGAAGATAATGCCTTCTGCTCAGTACTATAGACTTCTATCCAAACTCGACCTGTTTTCACCAGAGCCAAGTTTGAGGGGGGGGGGGGGGGGGGGGGGGTTTACACATGCTAGTTATTGTGAACTACAATGCATAGAATAAATACTCATTTAAAGTTGTTACTAGTTGGTTAGAGAGTTAGTTACCAAGCATAATATTCTGTTATAGAAACCCATTTTATGTAAAAGATATATAGAATACATATTGTAAAACAGATATATTCATTCAATACATTCTGATTTCCTTTTTCACTCAATCCTTCCCTCTCTTTCTCTCTGCTGATTTCCTCCTGTTTTTTACTGCTTGATGAACCATCAATGGAGTCACCAATGGAGGTAAATCTAACCTCACATTTCACATAGAAATTCTACCACTTATTTAATGCTCAACCCACTTGATTATTTTTTAATAGAATACATTCTTAGTTTTAGATTAATTTAAATTATTTTATAGAATCTTAATAACATCTAATATTGTATTGGTTTCTTTCCTGATTCTAAATGGGAAGGAAAAAAAAAGAACGGAGGGAGTATAAATTAATTAATGAGAACATAGTTATCATCAATGAGGAATTGTGGACGTTTTATAAAGAGCCTTTCCTAATTAATATTTGATATAAATTATATCAGGATATTGAGATATCAGATATATGTATTATTATATCATATATAATTATCATTATTTCAAATATAGTTATTATTATATCAGATATAAAATACAAAAGATATAAAAATAAAGAAAAATGTATATCAGGTATAGATATTATTATCTCAATATAGAAATAAAATTATAAAATTATTTCTCAATATATTTATATCAAGTATAAATTAGAAATTTCTCATTTTATAAATATAAGATAAAATATAAATGAGATTAAATAGCACTTACAATTGACCCAAAGAAATCACAGACCTGGCCTAAGTTATAATAGTAAGACCTGTGAACATGAATTCCATAAAACCTGAAATCAGCTAGACATCAAAGAAAATTATTCTAAAAATAATGACCTAAGCTATATGATCATTGTCGATACCTTGCATTTACGTTGTTGAGGCAGATTAAGTGTCTAGTGTGTGTGTTTGTTTATATAGAATAAACACTACTAACAGACATAATGTTGTTTGAGAATGGCACTTCTCAGTAGAAACATATATTAAGACAGAAAGAAAGTGCTTGCTACGCGTGAGAAATCTTAAGGTAAAAAAGCGTATGCTTAAGGCACTTTCCACGAACATGTGAAGAAGTTTGAAAGCAAATGAGAGAATGAGGTCCCCAATATTGATGGTGAAGAGACAGAAATTTCCATGCGGGTAGTGAAGGGTATATAGAGTACATCCTACAATCAAGCGCTTAGACTAATTAATAGTTTAATAAAATTAAATAATTAAACTTATTAATTCAGTTAATTTAGATAGTTGTAGCTTCTAGTAAGAAATAAATTTGGATTTGTAGTACAAATATGAATTAGGTTTGCTGTTAACATTAAGCGGATCCTATATAGATACACACTAGAATAATTGATCGGATCAAACTAATAAGAATGAAAAAATAAGAATTACACAATGTTGATGGTTAAGAGACATAAATTTGGTTAGGAAAATAACCCTTATTCATCTATCTTTTATTTACTATACCTA
Source organism: Dysphania ambrosioides (assembly GCA_026401315.1). Classification (NCBI taxonomy): domain Eukaryota; kingdom Viridiplantae; phylum Streptophyta; class Magnoliopsida; order Caryophyllales; family Amaranthaceae; genus Dysphania; species Dysphania ambrosioides. Next base: position 25,695,173 of record CM048666.1, read on the forward strand.
GTTTTGGTCAAAGAAAGAAAAAAAAAAAGTAAAGTCTAGCTGTAAAAAGTCAAACCGCAAATTCCAAAACCAGCAAGGAAAGAGAGAAAGGGGATAAGGACTCATTCCAACAAATTCTCTGGGACTTAATTTTAAAGTAGCAACTATATGTATAATTGTGTAAGCAAGGCTTTTTAACTAAATAGACTTAACACTTCAGTTAACCTCAATACGCCTGTACTTTATATGGTATGTTATTAATGCCTTGCACTTGGGATTTCTGTTTTGGGCTTTTCTTGTAAGGGATGACAATTAACTACTTATCTAGCAAATAATGATCAAATAATAATAGAATAATAAAAAAGTAATTTTAAAAAAAATAGAAGATGAAAGACACAAAGGATTCCCATTAAGAAAACCTCTTTTTTTTTTAAAGAGAAGGGAAAAAATTGCAAACTTGCACTAGAACTCAAGATGTTAAATAATGGTGTACAAAAACACTCCTATGTCTCTCTAACTTTCTTGATATGATAATAGTTATATCTCATTACGGCTATAAGACACACACACGGACATGCGCGAACACACACAATCACGCACACACGCACGTACAAGGATCCAATGAGAAGAACCCTTAAAAAAAAGAATAAGAAGAAATCTACACCGTTGATGGACATTAGATCCAACGATCCATAAAATTTTCTTTAAACCAATCATGCTTAACCCATAAAGAGCAGAGCTAGCACTCTCTCTCCTCTTACCACAATTTCATTTGTTCTCTCAACCTAGTTTCTATGACAACATTGACAACAACCAGCGACAAATTGATTGTAGTCTCAAAAAAATTTGTAATTTCATCGAATGCATCAACATCAAATCACGAAGGTGAACTTTTTAATCCATTATATGATTCTAGTGTTGAGAATTGATGTGTAATTGTTTTCTCTTTGATCGATTACATGATTTTGCACAAAAACGCTGTGATTTATTACTTCTAAGTGATTATCATATGCTCCAAAAATCGAGCAATCTACAAAAAAAAATTTAACAAAAGTAGCATATTCATTTGAAGTTAATCTTAGTATTCGGTAAACCTGGCAATTTTTTGCAAATTTTAAAAACTTTTTTTACAAAATAGTTACTGTTTTCTACCAACATTGTTAGAATTATTGGATACTGCGATTTTTGTGGCGTAGTGACCTTCTTAATTTACAAAGTTTTTTTTAGCAGAGAAGTATATAATTTTTCTAGATAGTTTCTATGTGAATCCTGGATAGTTTTCATATTATAATCATATTTACTATTTTGACAAGCATAGTTATTCTTTTTTTAAATATATAGTAACCCTTTTATATGATGCAGTGACAACAAATATCACATCTCCAACTTTCATCAGAATTTCTAGAATTAAAACACATGTTACTCTAAATGGTACTAGAGAGTAGTTTACATATTATGCTGACGATAAAAATCCTTATGATAATATAGTGTTTGAAAGTTTAGAAAAGGCAGAGAATTTTCACCATGGTTATGCTGAAATATGTGGAAAAAGACATATGGAGTACTGTTATTCTAAGTGAACACTTACAAGAGGGGGGGGAAGTGTAAGATTATCAACACTTTTTGCGGAATTTCAATTGAAACTTGTAAACAAAAGGAGCTTGAAAAAGGAACGCAAAAGATTTTTAGCGTGGAAACCCTTTATGCCCAACTCAAAGGAAAAACCACGATCCACTTAGGATTTTAACTCTCTTTCAGTAATAGGGAAATTTTATATTACAAACTATTGTAACTCTCTTCTCAACGACCACTCTCTATTTGCTGCAACTAAGAAGAGGACTCTAATTGTATCAATCTTTGCTACTGGTGAAAATTTTTAGAATAATCTATTCCAACACCTAAGTGTGTCCTTTTGCTACCAGTCTTGTCTTATACCTCTCAATGCTACCATCTGCTTTATATTTCATAGTAAACACCCATCTGTAACCCACTGTCTTTTTTCCTTCAGGAATGACACATTTATCCCATGTTCCATTCATGGTAAGAGCATCAATTTCTTCTTCCATTTCTCTCCGCCCCTTCTTACTTCACAGGGTTTCATTTACTATTGACGGAATCTTATCACTATATATGGCAGCATTAGACAGACCACCATCCATGAGATACCTTGACCTGCTTGCCTCAAAATCTAGATCATAACATCGTGGTGGGATACCTCTGGTGCTTCTTGGTGGCAGCTAATAGCCCCTGTCAACGCTTTCAACAACATCAACCTCCTGCAGCCCATTATTAGCTTGCAACACCTCCTTAGTGGTTATACAATTAGGAATCAACGAGTTCTCAATAAGAGGAGAACTTACCTTATCCGCATGATTCTCAGACGGAGTTGACATTTGAATAAGTGTTGATATTATGGGTTGTACTATGTGGTCTTCTTCATTCATAGGTATATTAGCAAATGGCTAGTTCAACCAACTTAGATTGTCATATTTCTTCTCCCTCTAACAACAAATTTGGGGATAAATATATGTTTCCTCATCAACAAAGTCACAATCCATACATGTATACAAAGTTGGGGATAAATATATGTTTCCTCAGCATCTGTATCCCTTTTGCTATACCCTAAATCCAACAATGACACACTTAACTACCCCTTGGTTCAAGTTTATCGCGACTTCTTTTGGGAAGGTGAACATAAACCACACAACCAAAGATGCATGGGGATAATGAGTGGAAATATGATTCAGGTACGAGTGAGCATAAGACATCTAATGGGGTTTTATAATTCAGAGGTTTTGTAGGAAGTTGGTTGGTGAGATAATTAGCAGTAGTTATGGCTTTGGGCCAAAAGACACTCGGGATATGAGATTAAAAATTCATAGCTCGAGTCATATTGAGGAGTGTGTGATTTTTTCTTTCAGAAATCCCATTCTACTATGGGGTATCTGAACATGTAGTTTGGTGGATAAGGCCATGGGTATGAAAGAAAGTACTCATATTATTATTCAAATATTCCCCACCATTATCAAATTGAAGGATACTTATCCTAGTTTGGAATTGAGTCAGAATCATTTGATAAAAATCCACAAAATATCACAGACTTCAGATTTAGTTTTCATAAAATAAACCATGTTTACCGAGTACTGGGGCAGGGCCCCATATATCCGAATGTACTAAAAAAGGGTTTATTCGATCTACTGATACAATTAGGATAATTATGTTTATGAATCTTGGACAAATAGCAAGCTTCACAATTCAGTTTCAATTTTGATCTAGCTAAAGAAGGAAATAGATGTTTCAAGTACCCAAGTGAATGATGACCTAGACGTCGATCCACCCACGAATGCACCTCTAGGTTGAGTCATGTCCATCACATAGTACAATTCATCTTTCTCAATACCATGTCCAATGGTCTTCCATGTCCGAGTATCTTGTACAGTACAACAATCAGAATTCAGTGAAACTTTACAATTTAGTTCTCTGGTAAGCTGACTGATAGACAATAGTTTATATGAAAGTGATGATATAAAGGCATTTAGTGAGTGTGAAAGCAGAGAATGAGCATAGCAAATAACTAGCTTAGCTCTGAAATCTAGAAACCATATACTTCGAACGGCCCTAAATTTTTTATTACATTTGACTTTTCACGATTCTCGAGGCACAACTTAAAACGCTTTTATCTTCAAATACGTAAGACAAAAAATTACGAAAACTTGATATTTAAAAAATTTACATTGAGATACATACTAATAAAATTCCCCTTGAATATATTATTTTGTACAACATAATAAGAATTTATAATTAAACTTTTTAAATTTTGACTTTGTAAATAAAAATGAGGCAAAAATAAAAGAACGGGGACGAAGGGAGTAAGAGTCAGATAACATTATATGCTTAAATAAGGCTTTAGTTGATTTTAGATCATGGTTCTTTATTTTTACTTGGTCTCAACGCTATACGGGAAAAGTACCTAGCTTCAATGGCAAAATTTGAGCTTGGGACATGATGATGTGAGACAATCACCTTGGACATTCAACAAAGTTGCAGAATAAAAATCCTCAATAACTCATCGTTAATTGTACACCACACAGAGGTTTTGAACCAATATTTTCTTTGAAATTTTGTCAAAAAATAGAAAGGATTTAAATCTGCGGCAACAAATTACAAAGCCTCTAATAACAAGATGAATTCAGTTTTCATACAAAAGGCTTTGGTTTTGAGGAATTTACTAAGCAATTGGGAAGCATATAACTATATTCGTGGCTGATATTACTAGAAATTAATTAACGAGAACATAGTGTGTTCATCAATAAGGCTTTGTGCTGTCAAAAATAATGGATCTATATATTTCATAAACATAAGGCAAAGTATAAATGAGATTATGTTGCACATACAAATGACAGAAAGAAGTCACAAATCTGGCCTAAATTATATCTGTAAGACCTGTGAACATGAAATCCATAAAGCTGAAAAATCAGACATCAAATAAAATTATTTAAAAGATAATGGCCAAAGTTATATGTTCACTGTTGATACCTTGCAGTTAAGTAGTTGAGGCAGTCAGGCAGATTAAGTGAATGTAGTGTGTCTGTGTGTGTATTTGTTTATGTAGAATAAATGCTACTAACAGGGCTAATGCTGTTTGAGAATTGCATTTCTTAGTAGAAACATATAATGATATGATAGGACTGAAAGAAAGTTCTAGCTACAGAGAGTACAGACCAATGTGAGAAATCTTAAGGTCAAAACGCATGTGCTTAAGACTTGTTCCAGCAAATTCTTTGGGCCTTAATTTTAAAGTTGCAACTATGTGTGTAAGCAAGGCTTTTTAACTAATATAAATAGACTTGATATAAGTATATAACCTCAATACGTCTGGACTTGATATGGTAAGTTAATAACGCCTAGGACTTGGGATTTTTGTTTTGGGCTTTTCTATTAAGGGACGGTGATTGACTATCTATCTACCAAACAATGATCAAACAATAGTAGAATAATGAATTTTTTTTTTTTAAAAAGAAGATAAGAGAGTAAAGAGACACAAAGGGTTTACGTTAAAAACCCTCTTTTTTCAAGAGAGAAGGAAAAAAAAACCGCAAACTTGCACTATAAATCAAGATGTTAAATAATGGTGTACAAAAACTCTCCAAGATTTCTCTCTAGTTTTTTTGATATATTAATACTTACATCTCATTAGGGTTATAAGACACACACGGTATAAATAATAAAATAAATAGAGGTATATTAGGATAAGGACTTATGTATAAGCACTCCCACGAGGGTTAGAGACCTGGCGTTCCATTTGATTATGACACTTGATACAAGTAGTAGTAGTAGATAAACTTATTTTATTTTGTTTCTCTTAATGCATGCAAACTTCTTGCTTACTCACATGAGCCATGAAGACCTTGTGCATTGGTTGGTAGAAGACAATCTTTTATGTTTTTTTGGGGGGTTAAATACCTTTGGGTAATTCTCAATGGTAAATCTGTACAATTTTGTTTTATACGTGGTCGACTTGAAAAAAAAAACTTTCTCAATGGTAGCCCTATGTTTTTTAATATTATTTGTCGTGGCCTTAATGACACAATTTTGCAAAAAATTTCCTTTTATCTTAACCACTATTAAGCCATGACTCTTTAATTTCCTCCAAAAAACCAACCCTTCCTACCAACAAAACCTCAAATCGATTCCCACAAATCAACCCTAATTTCACTTCCCCCAAATCCATCCTTCTTCTCTACCTAAATCTTTAAGCTTCAATGGCATATGCAATTCTACCTTAAGATGGTCAACATCATTTGAAAAGATTGTTGTCCTACCATGTATCTTACGAGGTAATTGATATACATAAGGCTATATTAAAAAAAAAAAAAAGCAATTACTCGCAAACTAGGATGTTGTGTGATACTTGTAGATCCAAAACAATCCAAATTTTATCAACCAGAAATAAGAGTCTAGTAAAAGCTGCAAAATATACTCTTCTTCAAAGGTCAAAATTGCATATAGAAATATTGGGGAGAGGGAGTGCCAAATTCTGTATATCTCAATGTGTTGTTGAGGTAGTTGATTCTAATGTAGAAGTATTCCCGGTCCGATTTCTGTAGGATTTTAAACCTTCCATCTAATATTCTTTACCCAAATTGAGGATTTAAAATTACAACACTAGTAGTCCTAGCTTTATGTAAAAGGATAATACCAGCTCCCATATCTGGTCCATGGGAGCTTTCCGGTGAAGCAACACTTGGAGGGGCATGAAAAGGGCTTTTCCTTGTCATGAAATATTCCAGTGAAATAGGATTAGAGAAGGGAAGGGAAGACACAACATAATAGTGCTATAGAGCTAGAGAAGAAGGATAAATTTGGGGAAAGTGAAATTAAGATTGATTTTTTTTGTTGGCGGGGGGGGGGGGGGGGGGGGGGGATCAATTTAGGGTTTTTCTAATAGGAGAGGATTGGTTTTTGGGGAAATGAAGGAATCATGGCTTAACCATGGTTAAGATAAAAGGAAAATTTTTTTGCAAAATTGTGTCATTAAGACCACAACAAAGAATATTAAAAAGCATAGGGTTATAATTGAGAAAGTGTTTTTTTCAAGTCGACTACGTATAAAATGAAATTGTATAGAGTTACCATTGAAAATTACCCAATATCTTTTGTGAACTTCTAAACGAAACCTGCAAATATCGAGCTAAAGCCCATAAATAAATCGTAAAATTACTTATTTTTCCTTAACCTATTTTTACTTCATTTTCTCACATTCTCTTTATTTTTACATTCTCTTTCCACATTCAATTCATCTCTCTAAAAAACTTCTCTCTAAGATGTCGAGAAGACTAGACAAAAAAGCGGCGCAGTGGGTGGATCCGACGGCTGCGGCAGAGGGGGTACAATTTTTTTTCTAGTCGGTAAGACCGGCGTCCAAGACGGACGCCGGTCTCATCGGATTCAATTTTTTTATTTTTGAAAGAATATAATTTAATTAATAATAATAACATTAGTTTAGAAATAATATTAAATTACTAAATAATTTTGTTTATGAATAATATTGTAATTAATATTAATATGCAAATTAACATTAAAATTAATATTATTAATTAGTAAATGATACTAATATTATTGAATTATAATAATGATATTACCAATATAATTATAGTTATTATATTATACATATAATATAATTATAATAATGTATGTTTATTATTATTGGTTAATATTAGAATGTATTAGTTCAACAGTATTTCTTGATCTTATTTACAGAATTAATAATATATGTTTAGTAGTATTAGTATTGTTAGTTATTGTAGTGGAAATTATTATTTTTTGTTATTATTGGCTTTGGAAATAAATTGTCGATTACTTGGCTATCCTATTTACAGAGAAAACTCTGCTGAAATTTTGATAGAATTTATATAATTTTTTATTTTTGCACATTATTACTATGTTGTTTTTTAAAAATTGTAATTTTAGTAATATATGAAGAATATAAATATAATTATATTTAAAAAATATATATTTTTTCAATTTCTTAATTAAAGACGTATAACTAGCTTATGATTCTATTTTCAATTTATTTTAGTTACGTACCTTTCGACCAGGGGGAGAGAAAACGCTTCCCCTTGACGAGATGAGGAGTCGTCATGAGGAAGCGTCTGGATTGAGGCACCGTAGATCTCGGGGTATCAGCATCGTCTCAGAGAGAGTTGTTACTCGACAACTGCAGTTAGAAGAGGATGAGGATTAAGAGTACGACAAGACTGAGGAGCCTTACGAGGACGCATGTCTGTTTAGTAGGCCGGTGGATGATGTCAGCACATATCGAGTAGATGTGTGCAAGGGCAGGGGTGGTTAATTTGTTAGTACATCGATTATCGCTTCTGCGTCTACCGTGTCTGGGCAGAGAAAGAAACGGTCAAAGAGCGATCATTCATGGGTGGTGATGGGTAAGGTAGGTGACTCACCATTTCGTAAGTGGGCAGGTTCTAATGAACGAAGCTGGACAAAGGGCAGTTGAACAACTTACCCAACTTTTTGAGGATTGGAACGCGGGTTGTAAATTGTTTATTTTATGAATTTGTATTTAGATTGTATTATTAGTTTGATAATTTACATTTTTAAGTTTATAACTACGTTATTGCTCATTGGTTATTGGTTGTTTATTATTTTGTGAAATATTTTGAAATTGGGAATTATAGGTTTGAAGAATGATATGTCGATAACTTGATAATCCATTTTACAGGGGAAACTCTGTCAAAATTTTCAGAAAAATTAAAATAACGGTATCAATACATTACGAATTCAACACAAATAGATAGCTATTATTATTATGTAGTTCAAAAAAGATAAACAAACGTACTAATTCAAACACTAAGAGATAGATATTATTATTATAATCCACGAAAACACAAAAAACGACACTAAACACGACAGTAATAAGAACAATTGGATAGCTATCTTTATCCTGATTCGCAAAATCATGATAATTTAACCCGTGAACCCCTTACCATTATATTAATATTTATAATACTATATGCGTGTCGATGAACTTACAAATTTCGTCGCATGATCTACTGTTTTAAAGTATAAACTAAAATGAATCACTTTTAGGCTTCTTTTTTCCTCACAGTTAGTGTTAATTGATGAGGGAGTTGTCATTGCTGAAATTGTATTGAAGCTTTGGTAGGGTAATTGGTAAATAAGGTTTATGAGATTTTGAGTAGTAGTTGATTGTTGTTGTTGTTTTTAGGAGTAATACGTGTCTCTATTTATAGATGTTTTGATGTGAGTAAGTGATAGGTGAAGTGTGTGGTTGTTGTTGGTAGTAGGTGGTAGGTGAAGTGTGTGGTTGTTGTTGGTAGTAGGTGGTATCTAAAGCCTGATTAGAAGAATCAAGTCAGTCCTTCAAGATATTGGACGCACTCTCCACTCTACAGGTTGTTGTGTTACCAAAAAAAGGACTTTATTAGTCTAATACTTCACAAACTTCTCCTTGTGAGGCACCATTGACAATCAACATACTGGATTATAGATGGGCACCATCTATAAGAAGTCCAGAAAGACGTTACAACTCACTCGTATTTCCTTTCCATCCTGACATGAATTATTCTACTCCATCGACTCTTTTTTTAATGTCATTGCATAGGCTTTTATTCTGGTTTAAAAGCAAGTATGCCTTGCTTTCCAAACACTTGTTCATATGTCACGTGCAAAGTAGATGATTCGCTTATGGAAATAACCCCGCAATCGGGGCAAAAAGAACTCCCTCACAATCAATAACAACTTCGGATGGATGTGTATCGGGGCCAATGTAATTCCTGAGCTTTGCAAAACCCAACGATAAATTGCAATCGTCTCATCCTTCATCACTGCGTAGCCAATAAAAATGTTCTTATTCTTAGGAGTTATCCCAACAATTTCAACCAAAGGAAACTTGTGTCTATTTGTTTTGTACGTTGAATTAATGAGAAGCACATACGACCATGAGGAAAACATATCAGAAGATTTAGGGTGTACAACAAATAAGTGTGTTACCTCGAATGTCTTAACACCAACATCAACTAGGGATGACAACGGACTGGATTTGGACCGGGTCCTTATGGATCCAAATCCAGATCCGTTTTTCAAGGATGGATCCAGATCTAGATCCAGAGCTTCTAGTTATGAAAAGTAAGGATCCAGATCCAGATCCAACAGATCCATGTCCAAAACGGATCCTACATATTTTGCCTATTTTTTTTGCGACAAGAATAAATTTCAAATTTATAAATCTACATTTTGCATCTTCTACAGCAGTCCAATGAATGATATAAGTTCAATACTTGAATACAATTCATATAACTAATCAAATATTACAAAACAACAAAGTACGAATGAATAAAATCAAATGGCTCAGGAACCCACGGACTAGGTTTTGGCGAAGCGGGAGTAGCGGCAAAGGCAGTGTTCTATGTTCCTGGTTGTGGCGCCGAGGTGAGACCGTGGGAGTGGAGAGCTGGAGACTAGTGAAATGTGAGATTGTGAGAGAGACAACCAGAGTACCAGACAAATAAGAGTGCCGCCGACATCAAATTAGGGATTTAGGGTTTGAATTTGGGCCTTATACAGAATAACAATTTTTTTTTTAAAAAAATATGGGTAAACAGATCCGGGTATTATGGTTGGACCCGTACCCGGATCTGTTTTTCAGTCATAGGACCCAGATCAGTCGGGTCAAAATTTTAAAGACCCACATCCGCAAAAACGGATATGGATCCATGGATTCGGGTCGGGTCCAATATTCGTTGCCATCCCTAGCATCAACCCACCATAAGTATCCATTTTATTTTACTTGATTCAACAACTATTGAATCGAATTCCTTCCTTTAGAATGTTCAAACCTCAAATTATGTCTAAAATTGTATATGTGCCTCCTATTAGGTTGATCTTCAAGGGATTGCTCTAACACAAATATTGGCAGGCTTCACGTGCACATCACTCATCTGTTGCACGACTAACTAAGCAGTAAGACTAAGGCCGCTTATCTGTCGATGGCCCGCAGGATACATGATCAACTCATGGTTATGTACACCCCATTTTGAAAACGCTTTAATTTCTCAACCAGTCTCACGTACCTTAATCAGAAAAAGACAATCGCAACCTTTTCTTTTCGTATCAACCCTCACTGCCACACTGAAATCCCGTGGTTCTTTCTTACGCCAACGATCACAACTCAATATTCTATCTTGACGGTTATCTCGTTGCGTTTTATACCTTGCTACAATCAAACTAAATATGTGCCTTATCGCAACTTGTTTCACCCAATCAATTGCTTTCTAAGCTTCCTCAAAGTATCCATCATGCATAAAAAATATCGCTGCAATCAACTCCATCGCCTCCATAATCTTCATCATCGTCCTGCATGTACAAATTGTCTTCTATTACTCAAAAATACTAAAATAAAACAACAAAATTTAATTACTACTCAAAATAATTCTATATTAATTAATATTCGATAATAAATAATTTTATTAAATATTAATAATATTATTAATAATATTCAATACTAATTATAAAAATATATAATTATAATTATAATACTAATTATTAATTTTATTAACTACTAATAATATTCAATTATTAATAATAATATATTAAATAATAGTATTAAATTTTAAAAAATTGAGGTGTCCACCTTGGACGCCACCTCCAGTGGCGTGGTGTCCATTTTGGAAGCCACACCTCAATTTTCGATACTTGCTAAATTTCGCGGTGGCATTGACGACTCTTCTTGGTTTTCTGGCGAGTTCGAATTCCGTAACATGCTTTCGTTCGTGTTTACGAGTTTTCGTAGCCTGGTTGAAGAAATTCAAAAAAAGTGACAAAAGGGAAAAAGGGTCAAAATATTTTACGTTTGTGAGATTTAGCTAGATATTTGTGGACATTATTTAGTAAGTCATTATCTTTTATGGTAATAGTCATTCATCTTATATCATTTCAACTAAACTGACCCGAAGAACTCTTCACCTGGCCCATACCCGGTCTAATAACCTGATTGTCACTTATGCGTCCAACTTCGACAATTGACTCTAGTACTCCGTATTTCTATTTTGGTAAGATTTATGAATTTGAATATAAAGAAAAATAAAATTGTTCAAGGAAATCACCCGCCCCGACACACTCTCAATTTTACCGACTTCCATCTTTTATCTCCAATCCCTCAATTCCTCTCGATTCTTCAAAAATCCTTACATTAACTCACCATTTCCCGCATATTCCTATAATCCCCAATGTTTGGGAAACCCTAGCCATGAATTTTCGGTAAAAATCCCTAATTTCGTGACCATTTTCCTCAAATTTCGAAACTTTTAGAGTCGCGCTTTGAATCCTACCTTCAATTCCATTGTTCAGGTAAATTTTCGCTTAGTCATCTTCAATTTAATTTCCTAATTATGTCCAATTTGATATAAATTTCGATATTTGTTGCATACCTTGCGAAAATTTTGAGTTTGTAGTTGTGTTTTGGTTTGATTGAAGAATGGGTATGGAGTCGGATGTGCTATTAAAGGAAGAGGGAGAGACGGGTTCAAAAATTGCTGTCTCGGTTAGTGGTACTACCGCGATTGTTATGGAAGAAGTTACCTTAGAAGACGAGTCGGAGGATGAGGATGTTGATTTTAACCCTTTTTTGAAAGAGAGTGTTTCGGATGAGGCGTCGTCGAGTTTGAGCTCCGAAGTGGAAGGGTTGGATACTGATGTTGTTAGTAGCCATGGTGGAAATGAGTATGATAATGGGAATGTATTGCCTGATGGATCACCTAAGGAGGTGAATGACGTTGTTGATGAGGGGCAATGTGGTGATTTTCTTGAGAGGGTTTCGGAGTTGGATTTGGAACTGGACAGTGATAGGGTTTTAGATGAGGAGAATAGCGGGTTTAATAGGGGAACTGACGGTGTTGAGGATGCTGTGGTGGCAGGCATGGGGGGTAAACCTCTAATTGATTTTGATGATGAGGATGCTATTTGTAAACGGACTAGAGCTCGGTATTCTCTTGCTAGTTTCACACTGGATGAGTTGGAGACGTTTCTGCAAGAGACTGATGATGATGATGATATTCAAAATGTTGATGAAGAAGAAGAGTATAGGAAGTTTCTTGCTGCAGTTTTGAATGGAGGAAGTGGGGATCAGGGGAACGTGGAGGGTAATGATGATGATGACGATGAAGATAATGATGCAGATTTCGAGATAGAAATTGAAGAAGCACTTGAGAGTGACGTTGATGATTGTGTAGTGACATCTAATAAGGATGAGAGGTTTGAGAGAGCAAGTCGGCGTCCAGAGACTAGGCGGAAGGGACAGAAAAAAGCCAATTCCCATAATGAGAAGAAGGTTACGCAGAAGGAAAAGCAGCCCTTACGTCCATTGTTACCTGCCATGCCTGCTACATCAAGTGCATCTGTTCCCTGCATTAATCCTAGATATCATGGACTTCAGACTTCTGCACAGCTTCCCCAGTATGATCTCGGTTTTTTAGTGAATGGATTTCAGCCTCATCAAATAGGACAACTACATACCCTTATATATGAACATGTACAGCTCCTTGTCCAAGTACATTCACTTTGTGTTCTGGATTCGTCCCGGCAGCATATTGCATCACAAATTAAGGGTCTATTGGCAGAGCTGCTTCACAAACGTGATCTAGTACTAGCCTGGAAAAAGGGACCTTATTCTACAACTTGTTTTCTTCCCTCATACACTTGCCCATCTGTTTCAGTTGAAAATAAAGAGGACTCAGGTGCATCATCTAATGATGGTCAGGTACACTTTTCCTTAACTAGTAGATGATCAAGGACATACCCTTTGATTGTGAAAGAATGTTGAATTGCAATGAAGAGACCTTGTTGCTTTATTCAGGGTTGTCGTTGGATGCCAGTTGTAGGTGGTTCTGTGCAATCAGTTTTGGATGTTGCACCACTTAAGTTAGTTGGACGATACATGGATGATGTTGCTAATGGTAAGCTATAGGTTTTATTTAATCAGAGAGCCTATCTGGTTCTTGGTTGAATTTAATCTTTGTCTTCTCTGTTGTTGTCCTCCCTTTACAGCTGTAAGAGAGCATCAACGGTGCTGTGTGGAAGCTATTAATATATACTTGGAAAAACAGCCTCTTTTTCCCCTCCCGATTTGTTCTTCACCTGAACTGGATGTCCCATCTCTGCATACCAATGAGGCATCACCCAATAATAAAGGGCCTAAGAAGACATTGGCTGCTACCCTTGTTGAAAGTACCAAGAAATCTGTTGCCTTGGTCCCCCAACATGTCGCAAATGTGGTGCAGCCCTTTAATTCACTATTCAATCCAGCATTATTCCCTCATAAGCCACCTGCCGTAGCTATTGCTAATCGGGTGCTTTTCACTGATGCTGAAGACGTGTAAGTTTCCTCTTCTATGTCTGTTCAACTAACTTGACTGGAATTTTTGGTATCTATGGATCTATAGTTTGCTTTTCTCAGTTGCTTACTTATCCTCAATGACTGTCAAATTTGTTTTTTTTTTACCATGCTGTGATAGCTTACCTGTTATCATTTTGACTACCCACATTCACATTGAGCTCCATAGATTATTGCACTTGGCTCTATGATACAATGCTCTAAATATGGGTCTTTTTCTTGGTTTCTGGATTCATAAATCTAGGTTGCTTGCGACGGGAATAATGGAATACAATAATGATTGGAAATCTATTCAACAGCGTTTTTTGCCTTGCAAATCAGAGCATCAGGTAAGTCGTTAGATAATATTTAGTGATTGCTTATATTGATAAATTGCTGGAACTTTTACGTTACCTTGACTCGTGCTATTGATCTTTATGCTTGTCTATGGTTATAGTTACCTTCATCACCTCTAACATGTGTGTACCCTTGATGAGCTGATTTGCTCTGCTTCTTGGATAAAAATTATCGGCGAAATCTTTTTGTTTTGGTGTCGTGTGGTATTAATGTTCAGTAGTTTCTTTATCCAACTTTACCACATACTCAAATGTTAAATTTTTGTCATTTTCATTTATCATGGATTGCTTCTCTGGTGTAAATAATTTATTGCTTCTGGAAATTTATGCTTGCCTTTCACTGCATCTGTGTGATTCCTTTTGCCTTAAGGTGCATCAAATCTTCGTTTATGTATCATTTTTATCTAATCTATACTAACATATAAAAAAGTATTCCTGATAAAGTATATGTGCCATGTGACACTCTCTTCTCATAGTGGCCTCAATTCACGTCAAGCTTTAAATTATAAAAAAACCATTGTTGATGTAAAGATTTGAACATGTGACCTCTTAATTGAAAAGTGAGAACTTGACTAACATGCCATTGCAACATCAATGTTTAATAATCCAATGTAAAATCTAATAAATTATTATACTTTTATGAAATAGTTAATCTATCAACATTTTAGACATCTTTTCTTACCACTATTAATTTTCGCTTTTGCTTTTAATATTTTTTATTAATAAATTGCGTACAAAATTTTCACAATTAGATAAAAAAAAACTTCGTCATGCATCTGGCCACTCACTAGTTTGATTTTTAACTTAAGATGCTCCAGGGTGAATATCCATTGATAATTGAAGCAATTGATCGGTAATCATCAGATTTGGACAGAGAAGAAAAAATCAAAATAAAACCTAGCAACTTTGCTGTTCTTATTGAAGATGGTTGGTAGGAAACTCAAGAACTGTGTATCTGTGTGATGACCATTACCTTTTCTCCTTCCTGCCATGATGTCATCTACTTCTTTTTTGGTTATTTATAAAGGACTTTTAGCGCTCTTATTTATTTTATACTGTCTTTTATATTGCTTTATTTTCATTTGCCTTGATTGGAAGATGCCTTACTTCTGGCTATTTAGGTTTTTGTTTCATTTTTGAAAATTAATCTTTTATCTGGAATGTGAAGCTGGAAACTCTTTGTAAATCAGCGTCCTTGCACTCCAAAAAATTTTGGTACTCTTTGATTTTGTGATTGACATATGCATCTTAGCTGAATGCTATAGTCATCATTATTTGTTATTGCAGCTGTGGTTGGAGGGGTAATGTGCTAATGCGGAATATGACTTTGTCATTTCATTTAGATTGGTATTATTCATCTCTGAACCCCATTTTTTATTTGCAACCTTTGGCAGCATATCTTTGTATTCTGAGCCATATTTTTAAGATTAATTGGATCAATAATGCTGTAGAAGATGTTACACTTGGCTGGATGAACTCGTTCAATATGTAGTCTTGAGTCTCCATGAAAAGAGATGTATTGTGTTTTTCATCTTTATATTGTAATAATGTTCCATTTTGTCATCCCAATGACATTTATGAATGCTAAATCACCTGAGTGTTAGGCAAATTTTTGTTTGCCTTCTAGAGGATTCCATGTCCTCATTGATGTATACTCTCACCTCCAAATGTATAGCAATCTTTCTTTATGAAAGGATATAGGAAGTACGAAGTATATTTTATGATTAGCATATGTTTTTACGCTATTTTTTTTTAATATTTCCTATTCTGAATATATGCATGGAAAATGTTGTCTTCTTTATATTTCAAATAAAACTTCTAGAAGCTACAATGTATTTAATGCTTCACATCTTTCTCAATGTCAGATTTTTGTTAGGGCAAAAAATCGATGCTCAGCTAAAGCACCTGAAAATCCTATAAAGGTATCTATTTAATTGTATTGGTAGAGTCAAGTTTGTGTTAATCATCCAATATTTTTGATGGCTGCATAATTATGTCTTCTATCATTTTTTGTATCTCATTTTCTATTTGATGTTGGGTTTTTGATTTGATATAGTCCATGATAAAACATTCGTTGTATTTTCCCTACGTATTTTCATTTTCTCATATTCCCCTGGCCTCCTCTAAAGAATCTGTATTTTTCACTCTCCTGCAAATGCATTACTGTCGCACGCTTGGTATTGAAAGCTTGCATGAGAAATCCCTAGGTTTGAGGCATTTGTAGGTTACTATTGCTGTTCCTATGAATTCCTCTGGAGCTGGGGTTCTGCCTGCTTCAAATGTTTAAGCAATATGTTTTGGTATTGTACTTCCTCCGTTTTCCAGATCTCCTACGTCACTTATTTTCATCTGTTTTTTGAATTCTACTCACTTTTACTTTATTCCCTTTACGTTAACATCATTTCATTTAGTATCATCTATGCCTTCTAGGACCCTATCATGTTAAGAATCCCCTTCCTATTTCTCTTCTCCTGAAATTGAAAATACCTACATGAGTGGTTCCTTGGATGAGTTTTCCTTGGATTATGTTGACTTGAATGTGAAATGACATTCTAAATTTTTTAAAACATTGACTTGACTTGTCTACATCAAATTACCCTTGTTTTGGCCATAGACAATCTAATTGTTTATATGATATGAGGTTTATTTTCTAAAAATTATTGAAGTAACTGTTAAAATTTAACCTTGAAGCCAGAGCCTTAGGGGTTCTGGTTGCGTTGAGATTTATTGGCTGCTTTTCCTGCCTTTCTTTCTCTTTATTGATGGTGATGCCTTATTCTATCCCCCTCTCTTAAGCATGGTTATGCTTTTTAAAGTCCTCTGCTCTGTATTGCTTGTTTTTTCCAGCTGTTCGGTTCCTTTACTTAGGTTTCCATTTTCATCTAGGACATTTACTTTTATTATGATATTTTTTTTTGTCATTCTTTTAATAGCTTCTGTAGTTCTGTATCTTAGGCTCTTAGTATGAATTCAATCCTTAAGGAGTCAAGGAAATATCTTAAAGCTTATTACATCCTGTAATTGGTAAACCAGGATTATGCATTTAGGGACTATTACATCCTGTTGTTGGTGAACCAGGATTATGCATTTAGGGGCTATACCTCTTGCTGCAGGGATTTCAATGTAAAGGAGTTAGAGGTGCTATGGGTCTCTTAATGCTTTGTGTTACTCGATTGATTTTACTATGAATTTTTCGAAAAATGTTAAAATATTGTCAATAATCCTCCCCTTAGTGATCTAGGTCCCCATGACATTAGTGAGAAGTATGACTTTTTGTTTCAATATACATTGTGGCTTATGCATGTAGAACACTGGTTTTTTCTAATTTAAGGTCTTAATACATCTACTGTTGACTAGTTTGTAGTGTCGGTAGATCCACTGGAGTGAACAGTGTACAAGATACATTTTAAGTAAAACTAAGAGCCCCAAATTTGGTGAAACTAATTATGGTATTCAATGGCAGGAGGATAAGCTTTGATATGATGTTGGTGACTAACTTTAGTGACATTTGTTTCTTTGGAGGGCCTTGTGACTGCGGAGATGACAACTTCTTATAGTTTCTGCACCTGAGGGAGATATATCTAGGCATGTGATTGACGGGGTTTTTGGGACTTGTGGTGACGTGGACTGAGTTTTTTGTACAAGAGGTCAGGGTAGTATTTTTAAATGGATGTGAAGAAATCCTGGCTTGAGATATATGTTCTTAGGACAACTAGATTCCTTGGTGAAATGAATGGGTATGAAATTTTACACAACTATGGAGAAACAGAGTAGAGAAGGAGAGAAAGAAAGAGCTAGGCATGGATTGTTTATATCTAAAGTCCTTAAATTGTTATATTCTCAAGGAGTAATAAAGGAAGCTTTCAGATTGAATATTTGCGAGGTAAAAGTCTAATTCTTTCAGTTGAATTCCAGATATAATAGAGTAAATAAACTACTGTGTAAAATCAGTCTATTGAAGCTGTTGGAGCCATGTAATTCATGTTCTTGGTAGCCCATTATGGTGCCAGTGCATTTGTTGATGGAGGTTGTGATCTCTGCTCTGTATCTTTAATGGTCCACAAAGCACTCGTTGCCCCATATTTGAGTGTAGTATATTTTGGTTGAGTCAGATGAACCTTTTTATAAGTTTCAGATGTTGTAGTTTGGCAGAAGAAGAGGGATTGTGCAACATTTTAGAGATCATATCAAATATCCTTTAGCTCGGGTTTTATTTGTGAATATTGGTCTTGGTATAATTGTAAGGTGAGGGATGTTTGGACATTGTTCTATTTGTTTGATTACAAGTGTATTCTCTCTAAAGATTGATCAAGGCTGTCCATTCTCCTATTTTTGGATGTTAGCCCGTTGTATATCCTATCACATGAGATAGACTCTTGGTTCATGCAGCACATCCCTTCCTTTTGGCATTAAGGCTTGATTTTGTTGGTGTTGTTGAGCCCTTTGTAGATCCTTGAATACCTTTAGTGGTTAATGAGTTGCTATAAGTGGTTGGATGAGGTGGTATGAATCTGTAATAATTTAGCGGCTTAATGGGTATAAAATTTAACACCCTTTTATAGTTTTGTCATTTTAGTGTAAAAATTAGTGTAACATTTGATTATGTAATGTACCATACGGCGACATTTTGACCTTTTTTTTTCACCGGGTGATGTGTATAATTTATACATGCGCTTTTGATGAAACTTTTTTGCTTTTTTTTTTACTCCTTATCTACCCATTCCGTTTTTCAACTCTTTAATTAAATCATTACAAAACCTTCCTCAAAGTTAGAACTATAAACCGATTCCTTCCCACAATCACAAATTTAGTAATTTGTCATATTTGCAACCTTGTTCCCCTTTCGACGTTCATCGGGATTTGTTCAACACTCTCATGATCTTACCTACAAAGTTCCCAACCCTAGTTTTCATGATTCTTTTTGAAAAAAAATCGATGAAATCACATTTTTTTGGTAATATGAACTCACATTGTTTTCGCTCCTTGATCTTTGGTCGGATGACATAGAAATCCAAATTGTCGTTTAAAAGTGAAATGAAAAATTGTATGTTAAGAGTAACAACCACTTCCTAGCAAAATTTGATTTTTTCCAAATTTTATTTTTGTACTTCTTGCCTTCAAACAATACACTAAAACCTTGGGTATCCCGCCTTCACAGTTATACACCATACCATTGTTATATTGTGAATCAGATGGGTAGATATAAATAAAAAAAAGGTTTGTTAGATGAGTTTGTATACCCAAACGAACCTGGTCTAATAAAAGAAGTCAATATGTCTTTGTATGTTAAATTATATACTTGAATATCGCTGATGCTTATTTTTATACCCAAATGGCAAAAGGATGTTAAGTTTTATACCCATATTTTAGCTCAATTTATAAAAGATATTGCATACTCCTCCGTCCCCTTTTTTCCCATTTCTATTGATGGAGTCAAAATTTAAAATTTTTTACCACAAATTCTCATCATATTATAAGAAATAATATGTTCAAGTGAAATCACATTGGATGCATCCTAACGTAAATTTTTAGAATATTAAGTTTTCATAATTTTCATTCTTATGAATTTGGAGATAAAAATGTTTTAAGTCGTGTCTTAAAAATTGAGAAAAGTCAAATGAGACAAAAAATTAGGGATATAGGGAGTAAGTGATAATATGCAATGCCATATGGCATCTCCTTGATGATTTTTTAAGTAGAATTTTATTTGTATTAAGCTGAAGATTTTTCTTTTTTCATTCTTACGAAGAGATTGAGTTATTAAAATAATGTTTTTGCACTTTTTACGTCTCATCATTTCTTCATTGGCTAGTGTAGTGGCGTTTGAAAGGATTACTCTCTGGTTTTTTTTCTGGATTGCTGTGAGCTTAGTATGCTGAGCCAGTCCACTATCAAATGCATTGGAGACCTTAAAGGATGGTTCTCTAGTTATTTCTCATCTAATGAGGTTGTGCTCAATACTCATTGAATAATAATTGCTTAATGGTCATTTAAGCTTTAGAGGTGAGCTATCACCTGTGTTGCCCTGTTCATTGTGATTGGTTTAATATATAAGAGAAAAGCAAGTTTTTCTTGTCAAACTCTCTGGGCTTTTTTCAGATCCTCCGCTATTAATATGTTATCTAATTTTTCATTTGCTGAATATTTGGTGATTGCTATATGGTCCAATGTTTTCTCCTGTTTTCATATATTTGTTAGGCAAATATGAGGCTTCTTGTAGCTGAGCAATTGTCAGCACCTTATTGTTCTTCCCTCTTTGTATTATGTCATTTTCTTTTTCCAAAATCTTGATATTTAAAAGCTGAAGTTTTTTTTCTTTCTTTCTTGGCTTCATTTCAGGCTGTGAGAAAGATGAAAACATCTCCACTCACAGAGGAAGAGAAAGCTCGTATTCAGGAGGTTTTTCTATTTTCTTGGATATCTTCACTTATTTTTTCAAATTTATGTTATTTTAGGTGTTGCCTTCTGAATAATAATTGTGAACTGATTACTGGGTGTTTTATTCTACTGTTTGCCTTTTAAAATAACCTAGGGACTCAAAGCATTTAAACATGACTGGACAGCAGTTTGGAGAATTATGGTTCCATATAGGGATCCCAATCTGCTTCCTCGGCAGTGGCGCACTGCTATTGGAACTCAAAAATCATATAAAGGTGATTCAGCAAAGAGGGAAAGGCACAGAGTTTATGAGTTAAACAGGAGGAGAGGCAAAGCGGTAGCTATGAATTACTTTCCGACAGGAAATGAGAAGGAGGTACTTTTCATGTCATCAGTGTGCTTTCTCTAGAAACATGCACTTCTAGTTCTTGTCGAAAGTTTTTTTTTAAAATCTTTATTCACTTCTAGGACATTGGGTGAGAGGGAATAGAGAGTAGCCTTTCATGCTCATCGCACACTCTTTGAAACACTTGTATGTGCCTAAGTACCATAATTGCAAGAGATATGATATCAGCTCATATTTCACATTTCGCCATTGATTGTCAAAGTTATTCTTAGAATACTCTCAACTGTTCGTGTCTATGAAATTTTGTTTACAACTTTAGTCAGCAACTCAGCATTGCTCTAATGTGTTAGGTTATGTCAGCATACAGAAAAGCTGTTTGCATTATAATTGTTACAGCTAATGTATAGAATTACATGATCTGGACTTGATGCATCTTACTTTTGTTTTCTAATGTATAAGTTTTAAGCTTGGACTCCATTAGTGTATTTAATTTTCTTGAGTTTTGTTGGAGTCTAGTTTGTAGGATTATTACGAGTAAATGGTTCAGTGTGCACATTCAGCTTGTATTTCCTTTTTATAAATGTGTCTTTGACGTGATGATCTTTCTGGTTGCTAGAATGAAAGTGGGGAGGACTGCATGGATAATGAGGATGAAGCATATGTTCATGAAGCTTTTTTGGCCGACTGGAGACCCAGTCCCTGTGGAGTGATTCCTTCTAAGTCATCGGCCTCAAGCCTTAAGTCCAGTTACTTGCTTGGAGATGTACCAGTTTCTGCTAAGTCCTGTGATGTCCAGAAAATGGGATATAATCATGGTAATCAAGAAGCTCAGTCTGACAAAGGTCATGCCTGCAGGACTTCTAGCTATCCTCCACCTACACCAACTTCAGAACCATTTGGTGACCCGCTATTTCGGTCTCAAAGAGCTGGAAAACCTAACATTTCCAATTTAGTTAAATTAGCACCAGAGTTACCTCCTGTCAAACTTCCTCCAGCTGTCCGTATTATATCTCAGGCATCGCTCGGAAGTTCTCAGCTTGCAAGCTCTGGTGAGGCTGGTGCTGCTGGTCCTAGGCTTGAAAAGACATTTCATGATTCTGCTGTTTTTAAATGCTCTGCGATTTTAGTAAAACCTATGCATGAAAAAACTATGATATCAAATCCGAATTCTGCAAGTGTTTATTCACAGAATGATGTACTCTTGAAAAATGGATGTCATACTAAAGACGGAGGCACAAATTTGGATCCTCAAATGCACCCTTTACTGTTTCGTACCACTGATGAGGGGTTTTTTCCATGCTACCCTGTCAATAATTCTATGAGGATTCCTACTTTTAGTTTCTTTCCTCCTATGCAACATCAAATGAATGTGACTCTACTACAAAATTCTCTCTCTGCTGGCCCTGATGATGGCTTAAAATCTTCAAGCTCAAAAGAAGTTGCCCCAGCATCTTCCTGTCTAGATTTTCATCCTCTATTACAAAGAACAAAAGAATTCCGTGCCAACTCTTTAGATCCTGGCTTGACTAGTTCTGTACTGAATACTGATCTGGAGCTCTCTAGGGATCAATACATGGAAGATATTGTTTATGATGCTGGTGAATGTGCTGCTCAAATGGCTGCTGCTAGACCAACTAGCCCCAATGTCGATGCTAATGATTTGGACTTGGATATCCACCTGAGCTTTGCATCTAAAAGGAGAAAAGTTTCAAGTCAAAAAGGGGTTGAAATAAAATCATTTCCATCAGGAAGTGGGTCAAGAGTTGTTGAGAGTGAAAAAGCGAGAAGTAACATGCGCAATGGATTATCTCAGCCTACTGATCTTGTCGCTAGGAGACATATGGAGTTACCTGGTACTGAAAATTCTACTGCAGTACCACACAAGCTTGATGGACGTAATTGCTCACATATTAATGATTCTGTTGGTACTCATCCTTTCTTAGATATAGTGATGGAACAGGAAGAATTGAGTGATTCAGATGAAGAATTGGAGGATGTTGAATTCGAGCGTGAAGAATTGGAGGATGTAGAATTCGAGCGTGAAGAATTGGGGGATGCAGAATTTGAGCATGTAGAATTGGAGGATGTAGAATTCGAGTGTGAAGAAATGGCGGATTCTGATGAAGATGAGGGATCAGACGCTGAAGAAGTTGTCAACACACTTAACAAGGTGATTATTTTTTATACCTGAAAGATATCACCCTTGCAATTGCATTTTACTTTCTTTTGCTCTAGTTTGGTGCTAGTTTGGGGATATAGTGCAGGGTTTATTTGAGTCACCTGATTTCCCCCTCTAATCCTCGATCATGCATTTATTGGAAGATACTTTATCTGTCCAAATATAGTTGCTGCATAATCCCTATTAGATAACTTTTGTTAGGCCATTTTCAATTCACCTAATTTTTACGGAACTAATATTATTTTTACTGATTGAAACTGATTATTACTGATTTTGACTTATTTTAAACTGATTTCATCCCTACCAGATAAATGGTTTTGCCTCCTGATATTATGTCATTTTCCAGCCAGGTTCACCGAAAGTAGGACAAAGTCGCAATATCAATAAAATGTGTTTGTAATGTAGTAATTTTCAAAATTGCAAGTTTGCTAGGTTGTAATTGACAAATTACCTACTTTACTAGAAGTATTATTTTTTAAGGTGAATTTATCAAGGCCTTATTTGGTCCTTCAAACATTTTCCACTTTTCTTAGAATCTGACGGGGTCATTAAGTATAAAATCAAACATGACCAATTAGAATTTTTAGAAATGTTAACTTTTTCTGGACATCCCCATAGTATGGGTGTATTATGTACTGAAGGAAGGAGTATTTTCTTTTTTTATTGGTATGGAACACCCAGATTGTGGTTTGCTATTATTTCAGCATCGATTGTTAGCAGTTTGAAACAGGTTGTCCTGGTAACCTTCACCTCAATTCATAACCTTGTTAGTCTATTGGCCTGGAATTTTCTTCTATTATATCTTCTTCAGTGGTTTTCCTTTCCCTGGAAATAAAGGTTGTCTTACCCTTGCAACTAGAGGGAACAATACGTTGTTTTTGGTAAGCTGGCCTACTGACATTCATTACAACCCCAACGGCATCTCAACGACCCAAACTAAAGCAAAGAGAGTTAGGGAAACAACAGCAAAAATTTGATGCTTGTTTCTGATTTCGTATTCTCTACTAACATCCTCTGGTTAAGACTTTTATGGAAAAGTTGCGAAGTAAATTAATTTTTCCTGCTGGGGTCCTAACCATGAGTGCCCAAAAATTTCTTTTGCCTTTGAGTTATTTCTTTGTTCTGATCTTTCACTTTTTGAAATAGGAGCAGTCAGATATTGCATTTGACACAGTTGGTCACACCCAGCTTTTCAATTCAGTTGGATCTGGAGCTTCAGAACAGACACGGGTTCAGAGAAAAGGAAGAACTGTTAGAATGAGTTTGGCAGGGAATGACCACACGAAGGGTTCTTGGTTAAGTTTGAATTCTCATGGTTCTCATGACAAACGAATTTCAAGATCCAAGAGGACAGAAAGTTCCCCTGGAGGCCTAGTTCCTTTGCTTTCTAGCCGATGTTGTAAGAACTCTAAGAAATCGATTTCGAGCCCTAAAGATGTGTCTTCCAATGAACGACAAGCTAATCTCTCTCAGAAAGATCCCTTCTCCACACCATCAAGGAATTCTAGAAAGCATGCCTCAAAAAGTTCATCCCCTTTGAGAGTAGACATCCCTGAAGGAAACTCCAGTTGTATAGATAATGATGGAAAAGTTTGATTCTTCATATTTGACTATAGAAAATGTCGCTTATGTTGTGTTATGAATGTTGCTGAACAGCTCAAACGGTTGGAGTTACTGGGATTGACAGACTTGATCAAATGACATGAACGAGTCTAGAGCTCAGGTGTGCCCTCTGTTTAGCAGGGAATTTTGGTTGGTAGCCTAGTGAACTTCAGGTTTTCTTGTACATCCCTTGCCACACCTCTCTTTTAGAAGGGGCTTAATTGGAAAATGCAATTGTACATATTGTATTATATATATCATTCTTTTTGTGATGTGCAAATCTGCTAAGATTTAGAGTGCTCGTGTAAGTATACAGGCTATGTACAGATCATCTAGGTCGGTTTTTAAAATAGTATGACGATGGTTTCTTATATACTCTTTATTCAAGTCCAAAGTAATTCTTCCACGACGCAAGTGATGATGCTCTTGTTGAGTGGCTCTTCTTGAAATTCATTGTATTCTCTACATTGTTCTATAAGAAATGGTAGCTTAAAAACAAACACGTAAAGATTATTCTAAAATCTCTTCTTCGATTACATTTCAATTTCATCACACAGTCACACTTTACCACTTAAATATAAAGAAAATCATCACTCGTTTTTCGAATCGGTACGAAATTATGGTAAACATCTGAGTATACAAGTTCTTTGAACTATGTAAACTACTCACGCGTCGGTCTACCGCAAAGATATTCGATTTTACTTATCTAAACATGCTAATCATGACCAGGCATAAACTTGATTAAAAAAAGTCTATGATGTGAAATTCACTGTTTTCATCAAATTACTGGAGTATATTTTAGAATGAATAATGTTTTATGAATACCATTTTTCATTAAAGGAAGGGTTTTCGTATTCTGCAGAATCTGTACAACTTGGAAATATAAATTCGTAAACGTTCATCAGTAGTTTTTGTACAGAAGTAGCCATACAGGCATACCCCTATTACATGATTGACGATTAAATGTTTCATGTGTAGCAAAGGGCCGACTTCATAATATAGTCCCTTTTTTTTAGTTTTTAAAAATGGTTACCCTCTTTTGTCAAAAGGTCAATTGTGCATTATGATGTTTCTTAGATGTTTCTTCTCACTTGCTAATTATGCCTAATTAATTTAAACCATAGTACGATAAGCACATGGAAGCATAAACATAACACAAGCTAAAACTTGGTCTTGTCCCCATTCTCCTTTTTGGTCTGATTTTAGTTTTGCCTTAATATAACATAATGCCATGGTCCCCTTACTCTTTGTTAGTGGCATTTCTTAACTTCAACAACATAATCATCATATTAGATTTCTGTCGTAATAGGTTTTGTTTTTTGTAAGTAACTTACAGCTGAATTATACTTGTGACAACACTCTCAACTATCAGTGCTGAAGCATGAAACCCTGCCCTAAGAAAAGAAACGCATGAATGAAAGTTTAAGCCACCAAGAAAATTGAGTTCCAAACTTGACTAGACTGACAATTGATGTTGTATCAACATAAACTCATTGCAAAATATAGTGAAGAGTTTGATGCCTTTATCGAGTTCATTTCTTCATTCTAGCCTTTCCAATGACATCTTGAAATATATCTATTAATTCCCTCTTTGTCAGGTACAAGTGCGGAATTTGGGTCAGTCTATAGATTTCACAACAAATCACACACTTTAAGGGTAGTAGAGAACTGGAGGGGAAGGATATCCAGTCACCAAAATGCCACCAAGTTGGGTTTGCTCCCATTACCTACATGAAAATGGAGATTGGACATGCATTTATATGCTAGATCAAGCATTTTTTAAATTAGGAAAGAAATTTTATTTGGAAGATGGACTAGTGCTTTGGTAATTTCTCCCATAATTTTTGTGCTCTTGAGATTATTATAATGGAATTGAACCTTCTTTTTATAGGAGAGCATAAGCTTTTGAAATAGTTTAGATGCATCACATTTAAGTAAACTTAGAATGAAAAAGTCTCTTACTCTCTCCGTCACAACTTAAATGACACATTTGTTTGGACAAATATTTTTAGGTGATAACTTGTAATGTTGTTATTATCAAATATTATTTTGAAATAAAGGTGAATATGACGGATCATACTAAGTTATTTTTCTAATTAAATGAGAAAGTGTGTGAAGACCGAACTTTTGATGTTGGAGAGAGAAAGGTGATAAATAGTTAGTGGGAAAAATTTTAACAAAAAAGTCATACTTTGTTAATAATGATTAAACAAATGTGTAAAACACAACTTTAGATTATTAACCAACTTTTACAACCAAAATAATTAATATATTAAGCATATTCAAGCACGATTCAAACTCTACCCCTCGAGATTGATGTAAATACTAATGAATAACTTTATATCTTTTCAAGAAGACTTGTCAAATATGATTCTACAGTAACCTATCACATCTCGAGAACTCTATCTTATCCTCAAGGAGACTTTGATACTTTCAACTATATATATGAGTGACTCTCGAACAATTGCGCAGTTCATCTCATGATAGAAAAACTACAAATAATGATTTCGGAAGAATTCGAAGTTCATGAATACTAAGTTCTGTTTCAAGGAAGAGAAGAAAAATGGTCATCAAACTATCACAAAATGATATCTCTTAATGTCACAAAACCTAACTATCAAATCATACTAAGGTGATTTCCAAAGTCAACAATCTTAGTAATATAATAAAGTTATACATAGCACTGCAAAGTACTAACCAGAAGGTCCAGAACCACTTCCCAACTGGTACATCCAAATTATTGAAGAAAGGAAAAACAATAAAAACGAAGTGTAGTTATAGTGTTGTACAATGTACCCTACTCCATACTCCATTCCTCCATACTCCTCTCACTACAAATATTTACTCCCCCCGTAATAATAATATACACAACACAGCCGGAGACCAACCCACCCCTCATTTAAAGAACCACTTCCCACCACCCTCTCACGGTCACACCTCACACCGCACCATACTCCCTCATACCAACCCGCATTCCCTCCTCTCTACAGAGTTCAGATCCCCAATCCCGCCCATCAATCCTCCCTTTCTATTTTTAGAAACCCCGAATCTCCCCTTCTCTGATCCCATCTCTCTAAACCTAGCAGCACTACCGCACGCCCGTGCGATTGCTACAAGATTGTAGAAGAAGAAGAAGAAGAAGAAGAAGAAGAAGAAGAAGAAGAAGTAGAAGAAGAAGAAGAAGAAGAAGAAGAAGAAGAAGAAGGAGGAGGGAGAAGAAGGGGAGAGGAAGAGAACTGAAATAACGCACCCATTTCAATTCTCTTCCTCCTCTCTCTCTCTCTCTCTCTTAGACTCTTGCAGTGGGTCCCCCCTCCATTCCTCCTCCTCATCGCAATGCCCTTACCATGAACAAAACCTCTCCTCCACAAGAACAACAACAGCAACAACAGGAAGACGACGACGAAGAGCGGTTCTACGAGTCCCTTGATCGGATCCTATCGTCCTCAAATTCGTCAACTTCTAACTCCGAGGACGACAACGATGCCGTTTTGACCCCGCGCCGACACCGGGTCCACCACCATTCCTATGGAGGCAAGACGAACAATCATAATAATAATTATAACAATAATGCGCCGAAATTCCCAATGTCGGTCCAAAACTACGACGTTTGGATCTCGTCGGAGTCGTTTTCTCTGTCCTCCCTCGAGCAGCGGCGTGATCGGCTGCTGCGAGCTCTGGGGTTGTCGTCGGACCCGTCTTTGTCGAGGCGAAAGCCGGCTGCTTTGAGATCTGTTTCGTTTGATCATCATCATTTCAGTGGGGGTTTTCCTGAAGAGGGTACGAAATCGAACGAAGATGATGTTTTGTCGGGTGGTGGTATTAACCGGTCCAAATCGGATCAGTGTAATTGTTCTTCTCATACTGTTACTTGTTCTTCTTCGTCGTGTTCGTCTTCTATTCTTTCTATTCGTGATACTGTAAATAGAGATAGTAATAACAACAATAATCAAAGTAATAAGTACAATGTTGTTGATGTTGGTAATCATATTCGTAATAATAATATTGATACTGGTAATGTTAACGGGGTGGTTCATAATTTGGTGAGTAATGGGTGCATTGGGTCAGTTTCTGTTTCGGGTTTGGGTAGTTCTAATAGGCGTGCGGTGGGGAGGAGTGGTAGCTGGGACGGGATCAGTGAGATAGAGGGTGATGAGTTGAACGGTGGGAAAAGTGGGGTTGAGGAGATTGAGAGGGAGAAGGTGTGTACGATTAAGAATCTTGATACTGGGAAGGAGTTTGTGGTCAAGGAGGTTAGAGAAAATGGGGTGTGGAATAAGGTTAAGGAGGTCGGGACAGGGAGGCATTTGACAATGGAGGAGTTCGAGATGTGTGTTGGGCATTCTCCTATTGTTCAGGAGTTGATGAGACGGCAAAATGTGGAGGATCAGCTTAGTAATAGCAGGGATAGTGGTGAGTCTAATGGGAACGGTGAGAATGGATCCAAGTCGAAGAAGAAGGTTAGCTGGTTTAGGAGTATCAAGAATGTGGCTACTAGTGTTACTGGGTATAAGGAGAGACGTAGCAGCGATGAGAGGGATACTTCATCGGAGAAAGGTGGTCGCAGGTCTAGCTCTGCTACTGATGATAGTCAGGATTCTTCTTTCCATGGGCCAGAGAGAATTCGGGTTCGGCAGTGTGGAAAGTCAGTTAAGGATCTTTCTGCATTGTACAAGAGCCAGGAAATTCAGGCTCATAATGGATCTATTTGGACTATTAAATTTAGCTTAGATGGGAGGTTCTTGGCAAGTGCGGGCGAGGATTGCGTCATACATGTTTGGCAAGTGGTGGAATCAGAGAGGAAGGGTGAGCTTTTGATAGATAGATCAGATGATGCGGGTTTGAGTCTGTTTGTCATGACAAACGGGTCACCAGAACCAAATTCAGTTTCCCTAAGCTTGGATAATCTGTTGGAGAAAAAGAAGAGAGGTAGACCATCTATCAGCAGAAAATCTGTGAGCTTGGATCATATTAGGATTCCAGAAACTGTTTTTGGGCTGTCAGAGAAACCAATTTGTTCTTTTCAGGGGCATTCAGATGACGTCCTTGACCTTTCCTGGTCCAAATCTCAGGTCAGTGATGTTGTCACTGTCATTTTGTCTTTTCCTGCTCTGTCGATTTGTTTACTCTGTTGTGCATTAGATTGCACGTTATTATTAGTTTCCCCTTTATATGTGGTGATGAGGATTGCCGCTTCTATGAATGCCTTGTTCTAACCAAGCTTTAAACTATTTTCAGTTTGAGGTTTGAGTTGATGTTATCTGCTTGCTACAGAATTCTAGTCAGTAAATAGGTTCGCTGCTAGAAGTACCATTTACCTAAGAATATTCGTGTAGGTTGATGTTTTAAGACTATTGAAGAATCCTTGTGCTTGATGTCGTAATCCTTTTACAATTGTTACTTGCCTAACTGTCTAACCACTTCATTACTTTACTTGCCCAACAGTCTTAGTACCTCATTTTTGTTGATCCTTTAAATAGAGATTATGAATAATTTTTTGGCATTTTATTTGGTTGGAAATGCAGTGTACTTTCCTAGCATTGCCTTTCTTATTTAGTCATAAATTAGGACTTCTTGACATGAAAATTCAATGTTTTGATCATCTCTGGCTAGTAATTACAACTTTAATTCTCCCAAATATATGGAATGCCAAATTCCCTGAACCAAATCGTAAGGCTTCATATCGTTTCCATTATTTGTTTTTAAAATACAGGGTATCAGGATTATCATCGATGCTCTGTCTTTCTCTCTATCTTATTAATTTCTATGCTTCCCCATTGCTCAATTCTTTTGTTCACCATTAGTTACTTCTTATGTTCATTGCAGAACATTCAAGAATTTCCTCTTTTGACAGCTATTTAACTGACTATTTAGCAAAAGTTAGCTGATGTCAATATTATTTAGGCCTTACCTTATTTTGTAATCAAATTTTTCACTGGGATATTAACACTGTAAACTGGGGTTGGCTCTTAGTAGAGTCATCCATACTTTGGGTGGATACCCTAAGGTCCTGTTCACTTCACCCTTTAATAGATAATATTTAGTAAAAATATTTTAAGTTTAGTACCAAAAAAAAGTTAGTTTCAGTTAAAGCAACTTAAGTTCTGCATGAATGAATTGAGTTCATTAAAAATTAGTTTTAATATGTAACTTTTAAAAATATGCGATGGAATCTCTAAAAATCAGTTTTGATCAGTAACAATTAGTTTTAATCTGTAAAAAATTAACTTCAGCGAAAATTATTTAAGTTCTGTAATAATTTTTGTTCAGCAGAAATAATTTAAAGTTCAGGTGAAGAGAATAGGGTCTAACTTTGAAATTATTGATAGGAAGATTCTGTTTAACAATTGGTAATTGTTTTTTAATTAATTTTGAAAGCTATTGAACATTTGAGATAATTTTTTTAGTTGTCTGTATGTCTGTAATAAAGAATCCCATTTCTATGCCCCTTTTAACAAATTGGTGATACTGCTTGTTGGGTCATAGTGCTTCACATGGTAATTGATTTTATTGAATCATCTTGCTTGATTCATATTTTGAAAGATTCTGCAGCATGAGATTCCTTTCCTGTTATCTGATACTCCTGTCTGTTTATCAGCTTTTGCTTTCATCTTCAATGGACAAGACAGTGCGCCTGTGGAACTTGTCGAGCAAGACTTGTTTGAAAATCTTTTCCCACAGTGATTATGGTAAGTATGAATTTCATTGTTTTTGTTGATTATTATTAATAGATGTATATCAACTTGCTATGCTATACTCAGGTTCTTATGACTGACTGCTTTCTTCGCTGTAGTTAGCTATTTAGCAACTGTTAGAATTCTTATGATTGTCTTTGGATTTGTACAGTAACATGCATCCAGTTCAATCCAGTTGATGACAGATATTTCATCAGTGGATCTCTAGATGCTAAGGTTCGCATATGGAGCATTCCTGATCGTCAAGTTGTTGATTGGAATGATCTACATGAGATGGTCACTGCTGCCTGCTATACACCGGATGGTCAGGTAAATTGGATATGTGTTGTTTTTCTGAGGCCTTAGTTATCATTTTGTCATTGATAGGATACTAGGCCTTGATAACATGTATTTTTTTGGTTATAATTTGAAGGGTGCATTGGTTGGATCATACAAAGGGAGCTGCTGTGTTTACAACACATCTGGTATAGTATTGTGCAGTCTCTGATGTACTTTAGTTGACTTGGTTGTATGGTTTGCCTCTGTTAACTCTCTTGCTCTTGTTTATTTTTACTGTGGTTTCAGAAAACAAGCTGCAACAGAAGTGCCAAATCAACTTGCAAAACAAGAAAAAGAAATCCCACCTCAAAAAAATTACTGGTTTTCAGGTGAAGATTTATGTAACAAATTAGATTCATTATGTAGTTTGAAAATTTAGTCTTTTGCTTGAAGTATCATGTATCTAAGTGTTGCATTCTTAGATCCCTGCATGTTTTTCATGTTGAAATACGCTTTCCTTCATTGAGCAGTTTGCACCAGGGAGTTCTTCGGAAGTTTTGATAACTTCTGCAGATTCACGAGTTCGGGTTGTTGACGGTGTGGATCTGGTTCACAAGTTTAAAGGTATATTATTATACCGTGATCACCCCCTTTTTTTCTATCTATGATGCGTCCTTCTGTTGATTGAAATTGTTAACCCATTCTGCAATGTGGGGTTTAAAATTTTCTTTCGAATCAAATTTCACTCTTGAGTCTCACTGTCATGGTGTCTATATTTTTTAATCAATTGTTATTTATTGGATTCTAGCTTCTGCTCTTTTTGCTGGGTTAAATTGTGGACAAGCAGTGAATAGCTAGAGCCAAACGTCAGTGTGATTCATTGTCTTGGTTGTTTGGTGTGAATTATATACTGTATATGAAGTGTTTTTGGCGAGCAAATTTAATGGATGGATGGATGGTGTACCAATTTAAACAAGATGCTATGAATTTGTTGTGCTAATGAAAGACTAAATGTGTTCTGTATTAAGCAAAAACATTGGCAGAGCTATAATAGGTAGAGGTGGATTGTAGGCCTCATGGGTCTTTGTTGGATGGAGGGCCTTTGTGGTGATTCAAATTTGGTTTGAACTTGGAACTAGGTAATTTTTTTGGGACATATCTTTTCATATGGATTCATCAGCTATGTAGTGTAGGCATTTTTTAGTTGTGCTTCAAGAGGTTATGCCATTTAGTCTGGGATTCTGTAGGGAACAATAATATATGTTATTCCCAGGGCTCTAAGCTTCTGAACAACTATTGCTGCTTTCATCTTGTTGAAGATGCAACAACTCTGGGTGATGCCAAACTTGTTCATAATTGTGAAAGCACTTCAATTAAAAAGGTTGATGGTCTGTGATGTTTATGCAATTTGGCTTCAAACAGTGATGGTCATTTTTTTTTTTTTTAAGTGGCATTACTGTTAAAAATCAATGTTCTTTTGAAATGTTGTTGCTTTAAACTTACTAACATCTATTTTCTTAAAAATATAAGTGATGCTTTAGGCCGGGTAGTTTATTTCTTTGACTTGTAAGATTAATGGCTTGATTATCTGGAAATATCGCCTGTATGTTCTAGTATCTCTATTTCTCTCACTCTTGTCTTATAAAATGAGAAGTATATTATTTTGGTATAAAAACTATCCCATTTTAAAATAATTGCACCATTTCTACTTTGTACATTATTCATAGAGTGATTTTAAACACATTACTTATAATTTAAATTACTAAAATGTTATTATGTAAAACATTCTTGGTTTAATCTCAGTGTGTATGTTCGAATATAAACATCTTTTTTAATCTTCAAATAGTATCGAATACATTAAGGGTCAAATGAGTGCCTTGGCAAACTTGAAAGTCAAAATGGGGCAATTATTTTGAAATAGAGGTAGTACTACGTATAGACGTGATAAAATAAGTTGTATATGAAAGCTGACTATGACGTTGGAAATAGGAAGAATTGGTTTTCTCCAGAGAAGATAATTCTCATGACAAGTGTTTCCTATTTGAGGTTTTCCTTGTTCCAGCTATCAGTGGTGCTACATATGTAATTGTCATTGTCACACTTCACAAATGTAGGGTTTCAGCAACCTTTAGCTGACTAGCTGTTCTTTATCTTTCTTCTGCTCTCTGATAGAATGCAATTTGAAAAGATTAAGAGCTCCCTGGAGCATGTTGTACTTCACAATTTATTGGATACCTTTATTCTCAAATGAAAATTTTAAAACTAAAAGATTTCTTCAAGAGTAGTCAAGAACATCTCAGTGTGAGGTTACCCTTGCATTTCTTCAAGTCATGATATATTTACGCTAGTTGTATTAAGAGTGTCTTTTATCCCCGTGTTCTGTAAAGGGTGTCCATCTAATGCTGCCTGGCTACTTTCTGTCTTAGGGCTGGTCAACAATACACTAGAATTTACATTAGGATTCATTTAGTGATTATCATCATTTTGTTGTTCTTATCAAGTAAAAAAAAAACTCAGTTAGCAGTAGTTTGCTGCTGGATTTTAGCTTGTAACTATGTGCATGAGCCTACTGACCTCTTGACTGACAATGTGAGAATCAAATATTCTTAACATTTATTGAAGATCTGTTTTCATTATTTCACCTTTCAAAAATAGGGATCTTGTCATTTGCTGTAAAGGTTTAAGTGTAGTGATTTTGCTTCATCTTTGATTCCTGTCCGTCCATAGTGGATGTGAATTAGCTTATGAAGAAAACATCTTTCTGGATTAAGTGAAGCGCATGCCTTCGGATATGGTTGAAGCTTCAACCCTCAGACTAAGCTGACT
Source organism: Dysphania ambrosioides (assembly GCA_026401315.1). Classification (NCBI taxonomy): domain Eukaryota; kingdom Viridiplantae; phylum Streptophyta; class Magnoliopsida; order Caryophyllales; family Amaranthaceae; genus Dysphania; species Dysphania ambrosioides. The sequence goes on from CM048666.1 coordinate 25,729,698, forward strand.
CTATTGTGAATTGCTCAAGGATTAGGTATGATGTGCCACTTATTTCACTGGAATCAGCTTAGCCTGAAGGCTAAAGCTTCAACCTTAATCATGTTTCTCATTCCTATAGGGTCCGCAGCTTTATGTTTTAATCTAATTCAACCATTTTAAATAGGGTTCCGCAACACAAACAGTCAAATCTCAGCTTCCCTAGCTGCCAATGGCAAGTATGTGGTGTGTGCCAGTGAGGATTCTCACGTGTATGTGTGGAAACATGAAGCTGAGTCCAGGCCTAGTCGAAGCAAAGGAGTCACAGTTACACACTCTTATGAGCATTTCCATTGTCAAGATGTATCTGTAGCCATCCCATGGCCTGGGAGGAGTGAACCATGGGGACCCCAAGATCTATTCTCCAAAGAGCGAAATGGGCTCCACCATCATTCAGGTGAGGTCTCAACAGCCAACCACCCTCCAACGCCAGTAGAGGAGTTCAATGGTAACGACAGTCCATCTGCATCTGGTTGCAGCAATACTCCTTTCCGTGGTACAATATCCAATGCACCCAACAGTTACTTTGATAAAATTTCATCAGCATGGCCAGAAGAGAAGCTTCTTCTAACCACCAAGAACTGGAGTCCCCGTGTTAGTTTGGACTTCTCCAATGGAGTGCTTCAAAACCGGGCTGCTTGGGGAATGGTGATTGTAACCGCTGGCCTCCGAGGTGAAATAAGAACTTTCCTAAATTATGGATTGCCAGTTCGGATTTAGGTATGTTTTTGTTCGCCTTTGTCCTTATATCGTGTACAGGAAGAGATTTGTAATATTTATGAGTTCCATATATTGCTTGCTTGTGATGTATCATGTATGGCCGGATGAAAGCTAGAAATGTGCTCGTCCAGCTTCTGAGCATTGAGGAATTAGTACAGATTTATTGGAGGAAGGGGGGAAAAGGATTTATAAACAAAAAAAGAGAAGAAAACAACTTTACGCCCTGAATTTAGAAAAGTAATGGATTACATGTAATCCAAAAATTGTAGAGTTATGCCCACATATTATTGAGTTTTAATGGATTCTTTCACAAAATTCATTCACAGAAGCCATCATGTGCCCCAGTGTACTTTTAATATAAATGTTTGGAAATTGTCAGATTCCCACCATGTGAAATGACATCCTGTAATCATCATTATGTGTGCATTTGTCAGTAATCATATTTTCTAGTTGGGGTTAATTATTTAACCCTCTGTATTTGGCCAACAATGTGATGGAGGCAGCCAGCTTATCACTACTTAATAATAACTTACTCATTGACAACTAAATGAATCCATGTCACTTACAAATTCTTAGATGATCAAATGTCTAAGTGTCTCCTTGAAATTCTTGGGTCATTACCAAATACTCCCTTGTCCCCTTTGGTTTGTTCTCTAAATATTGCCTTATTTAAAAAAAATCATTTTGGATTGTTCTTCAAAGATTTTATATTGTATTTTAAAAAATCTGAATGGTTCACTTTGGATGCCCTTGATAAACTATTTAGAAAATATGGCATGCTCTATAAAGTCAGTCACAAAAGAGGAATGTGGGCCCAGAAAGTAGCCAATTGATCTTGAAGACTTTTCATTGAGTTAGTCCTTGCCTCAACAATCAACACCATGAGATAGTACTCTGTATTTCATTTCAACAACTCACAACTTCAAATCTAAAACCCCGTTGGGAGATCGGATAACAGTAGTATAGTATAGCTTATTTCTATTGCTACCCATCCATTTGAAGTGGTTGCATGAATCATGGAAAGCTTGACCTTTGAATTTAACTTTTACAAAATCTTATTGGGTTTTTGAAAATTTCTTATGGACTTGTTTACATGTGATTAAATCGAAACTTCTAACACAGAAAGATACTGATAAATATGGGTCGTCTATATGTTGGTCAATTTCACCCCCGGCTTGGTGTGCTACCTTACAAGTGTTTCTTCTTAACTTCACCATCTTCAAGACCTTCTTTAAGACAAGGGTATGCATTTTGAGCATGTGCTTCCAGAGTTTTGTGGTAATGAAGGGGAAAGACATGAATATGTTCAATGTTATGGTTTTAGATATTGTAGGAGGTCACAGTGAACGTTGAGCTCTAGAGAATATGAGGAACATAATTTTTAAAGATGGATAAGAGTAACTTTGCCTAGTCCAAATGACGTAAGATTTTGGGAGTCTCGTACATTTTTGAATGAATATCTAATACTAAGTTATATGCTAAAAATGATCACTTTGGATAGGTGTGTTTGGACCTACCAGGAAAGTCTGAAATCAAGCCTTATCGAAACCCAATTAGGCCAGATCTCCAAAGCTTGAAAAGCCCGATCAGGCTACCATACCCAGTCAGTGACAGACTTTTGTCTCGGGCCAAATCAGTATTTTCCCCAAAGCCCATTTCGTAACTACTCGCTTTATCCTTTATTGTTTGTCCCATTTAACTTTTTGTGGTATTCAAGACACAACTTTAAACGTTTTTATTTTCAAATCCTTAAAGTAAAAAAATTATAAAAATTTGATATTTAAATTTTTTATTAAAATGCATTCATCAAAATTAATTTGAATATATTATTTCTTATAACATTATGATAATTTATGGTCAAACTTTTAAAATTTTAATTTTATAAATAGAGACGGGCTTTCTTATATAAACAACTTTGTCCTCCCCAAGCTGATAGCTTTGTCCTGGTCACTAGTCACTTGGTCAGTGATCCCATGTGTTAAAGACGGGCCTGGTTTGCACTCGTCACCGAAAAATAGAGTCCCCTTATAAGGACCAAAAGGGTTCCATCATAAAACAATATGACAATAGGAGGAGTTATCCCTTATTCTTATAAAGTGTTAAACTCTCAATGTGAGATAATGTGCAACAACTGATCCCAACTCATATAATTTTTATCTCTTAACAACATGTTTGATATTTTTTGTTCTATAATTTGTCAAATACGGAGTGCTTCCCATCAGATGCTAAATCTAACGCTTTCCCATTCATCATACCCTGCAAATTACGTAACAAGCCCATACTAGGAGTGGTTCATCTAGAACTCCGAGCCTCCGCACAAGTGGACCTTCCACTCCTTTAAACCCCCTTTTTTTTCCAAATCTAGAAAGATCTTAGGGATATCTAAACCTCAAATTTCTATTGGCCAATGACTAATGAAGTGGCAGATTATAGTCATGCAAAATTATCTTATCCACACATATCTTCAGCTCCCCCTTCACATTTTTCCAGTGTGTCCAACACTTTTCTATAAATAGCACACCCCTCCATAACTATCTTAAATATCAATTCTTCAACATTGCATCACTCAAAGTTGTAGCACTAAAAAACACAATTTCCCAAGTAATATTCTAGTTCCTATTTTCTAGTACCTACCAATGGCACTGCAAGCTACTTTGCTTCCTTCAGCATTGTCAATCCCTAAGGAGGTAAATATCTTGCGTCAAGCCTAATACATTACTAATATATTGAACAATTTGAATTAGCCTAACTTCTTAAGTCGAATGGTGTATAAATGTATAATGAACATTGACACAATATATGCTGTTAAAGAAATGGGCAATGGTATTACTTTGTAGTTTGTATACGCGAGTATGGTTTTCAAGTCATTTTCCAATACAGTGTCTTTTCTCTAATCTCTTAGATTCTGTACGTAGTTATTGGGATAATGATTTCTACTAATGATATGATGTTTAATTTTTGTAGGGAAAGTCTAATGCTGCCCTTAAGGACTCTAGCTTGTTTGGGGTATCTCTCTCAGACTACTTTAAGGCTGACTTCAGCTCATCTGCTTTGAGGTGCAAGGTATATAGTAGAACTCTACATCTTAGTTTAGATTTTAACTTTAGCAATAGTTTGGTCTCATTATCAAATAAATGTTGTATCTTTAGATTGATCATCAACTGCATGCTAAACAACTAAAACATTTTCATTTAATGGCAGAGAGAATGCAATGCAACAAGAGCATCAGTCGGACCAATCAGAGCACAAACCTCAGCAGTGGCAACACCAGGGGTGACCAGATCATCATCAGAGCAAAAGAAAACACTAAGAAAGGGTAGTGTCATAGTCACCGGTGCATCCTCTGGTCTAGGACTTGCAACAGCGAAAGCACTTGCCGAGACTGGCAAATGGCACGTAATCATGGCGTGCAGAGACTTCCTTAAGGCCGAAAGGGCAGCTAAGTCTGCTGGAATGGCAAAGGAGAACTACACCATAATGCATCTTGATCTTTCTTCTCTTGACAGTGTAAGGCAGTTTGTGAACAACTTTAGGCAATCAGGAAGGCCCCTTGATGTGCTGGTTTGCAATGCCGCTATTTACCAACCTACTGCCCGGGAACCTACCTTCTCTGCTGAAGGCTTTGAACTCAGTGTTGGGACTAACCATCTTGGCCATTTCTTGCTCTCAAGGTTGTTGCTGGAGGACTTGAACAAGTCGGATTATCCTTCGAGGCGGCTCATTATTGTTGGATCTATTACAGGTAACTTGATAAATTTTGCTAATTACCAAAAATGTCATGTAGTTGCAAAATTTAGACAGTTGTTTTCTTTCTAAATTCTTCATTTTGTGAATAAACCAATATCGATAGTGACAAGTGATTTAGGAGTAAATTTTATAGAGACTTATTAAGGATGCGTTGAAGAATTCGGACTAGAACGAAGTCTACCATATGAACATATATCGACTATATATTCTAATGAAGTATTGTAATAAAAGTCAGATTGTGATGCTACCCTGTTATCTTTATTTCAAATAGGTAACACGAACACATTGGCCGGGAATGTACCTCCAAAGGCCAACCTTGGGGACATGAGGGGGCTCGCCGGTGGTTTGAACGGCCTAAACAGCTCTGCTATGATTGATGGTGGAGATTTTGATGGTGCCAAGGCCTACAAAGACAGTAAAGTCTGCAACATGCTCACCATGCAGGAATTCCACCGCCGTTACCATGAAGACACTGGAATCACCTTCGCTTCTCTATACCCTGGCTGCATTGCCAGCACTGGCTTGTTCAGGGAACACATCCCCTTGTTTAGGCTTCTTTTCCCTCCATTCCAAAAGTTCATCACCAAGGGCTATGTCTCTGAAGATGATGCTGGAAAAAGACTTGCCCAGGTAAGATCTTGATACCATCTTAAAGTTAGCCCATATGTTCATCATCTGATTATTACTGTATCAAAATTATTTTTACTGACAAAGGGATTTTACTAGCTAAAGCAAATATTTTATCGATACGGAGTTCTTAACTAGCTACTATACGGAATATTTTTTACGCAAGGTGAAGAGAACAAGGCCTTAACCGTAAACATATAATCACAGGAAGTTTGTCACAGAGTAAATAACTTCTCTTGGTTTGATCTGTGATATAGGTTGTGAGTGACCCAAGTTTGACAAAATCAGGTGTATACTGGAGCTGGAACAAGGCTTCAGCCTCCTTTGAGAATCAGTTGTCTCAAGAAGCCAGTGATCCAGCGAAGGCAAGGAAAGTCTGGGAGATCAGTGAAAAATTAGTTGGTTTGGCTTAGTGTGTTTAAGCAGATCTCACAATGTTCTTCTGTCAACTTTGTGCTGTTGGGACAGGTAGTGTAACAAATTTTGGGGTTCCAGACAGGTGTGGTATGATTGGGATTCTGTGCATTTTGTAGGGAACCTTTTGCTTTGTAAGTAGTTTAGTCGATTGCGAGAATGCGATTCGTAATAAAACTCTTTGGCATTGAGGATCCATTTATTATAGTTCCCGGATGGAAGGGTTGCAAAGGAGACATGTCATCAGCTCCTGGTACAGCTACAGATATCTTATGCAGGCATGCAGCATGCTTAAATCAGTGAAAAACTACACTCGTTCAATAAAAAAAAATAGAGGCTTGGATTCAAATGGGGAACATTTCATAAACCAAATCAAAACTTCCTTCGTTCGGATTTAGTTGTCACGTCTGTGGATTGAGTTACACTGTTAAGGTGACTAACAGTTTCATGCAATACATGTACATATAAGAACAGAGAGAACACATATAAGATGAATAATGAAAAGTTGGAAATCATCTTGAAACAAGAAAAACATGAGGAACACATGAGAATGTGTTGGAACTCTGGATTCCATTTCACAACAGAAAATTTATTGGCAAATTTAAAGGACTGGATCAATTTACAGCCCCCATTATTTGATAAGTATGAGAGTCACACTATAAATTTTGACAGTAATGCAGCTGCCTCTTTTATATGTATGACTTCAAGCCATGGTGTCATGCAAAACCTACATCAGTAGCCCAAAGCAAATTTCTTTTGCAAATTTTTTCTACATTGTACGTACAGCACATGTACATGCCCTTGTGAGGCTACTGCGCAGAAGCAGCTAGGGAACCTTGCTTCAGCTGGTTGATTCATATCCAAGAAGAGATATGCCATTCCCCCGAGTCTTTGAAATAATAAGGGCTGTCACCTCCATGCATAAAACCCTCGGCAATGAGACTTGGAGCTCTATCTTGCTGAAAACAAGCAAATGCATTAGCTCTGAACCAATACTCAGCATTTCCAGTTAGACGGAAGAAGAAAACACGTACGTGTTTCTACTGATACCATGGCAAATTACAACTGTTTCGAGTAGGCCTCGGTTCCACACTACCTCTGCAGCATCTGTATCAGCCTGCAGCAAAGCCTTATCTCAAAAACGTGCACAAAAGTTGAGTCTTAATATAGATGAGCAAAACCAACAATCAAAAGAGAAATGCTTGTTAAACAGAACGGAGAAGTAATCCAACAACATTCCAATTTCAATGGAAAACAGGGAAATGAATCAAGCATTCTTCCCCCTCCAATATACTTTGTAGTTTTTACATATCTTAAGTAAAAATTTAGAACAAAGTAATATGAACTTCTCAATGATATAGGAGACAAATGTTTCATATGTTGTTTTGTTGACCATCCTCTATTTTCAAAGTTTAGTATCAGTAGGAAGAGATGGTAATGATGACATGAAGACGGCAATGCCTAATCTGTTCAAAGATATAAACAGTCCCTATATAAAAAAACACCATTACCACTACTAATAGGGACATAGCAACAACTTCGATCGCTATCATTTGGCTGCTATCAAATTATTGAAGTGTCCAGAATTACATCAAAACGTGGACTATCAGACAAGAGTACTAACGAGAAATGACAAACCCAGGTAGTACAAGTAATTAATGACTGCCAAAACATGAAAAATGACATAGCAACGATACCAATAACGAAAGGTCTATAACCTTGTGCGTCCCATTTTCTCATCATGTGCAACACTAGATCCATCAAATTCACAATTTCAAACCCCCGAAAGTGGCACATAATCTCCTACTCATTTCCCCCCAAAAATATTATAATAATAATAATAATAATAATAATAATAATATTTTGTTTCACCAACATTACAAACCTAAACAAAATACTCCATCAAAGTATTTCCTGGGAAGAAAGATATTTCTCAAAATATTTTGCCTCGTTATGTGAATATAGTATTCAGATTGACGCACAAAATGAGGCACGATATGAAACGTCACATACATGCAAACGTGTGATATAGGATGATAATATGTTAGGATTAAGAGAATTTATAAGCACATCCATCCAAACTACGTAAAATAAAACTCCAAAGCAATACATTTATAGGTGACATCCACGATGCGGGTCATCATTGGTTAACCTATGTCAAGTTTTATTTCTTGATGTGAAAACTTTAATGTTCAAGTTACTATTTATATTAATCTACTTATATTTATATAAGAAAATAAGTTTATTTTCTAATAATATAATTAAAATTACATTATAATATATGTATTCAGCTAAATATATATTATAAAATAATATAATACCTAGTTTTAGTTAGAAAACCACGACAAGATGGACATGTGGATATGACTATATGAGCCATTTTCAGGAATTCAAAATCTACAAAACTAGTGAGGCAAGCCAAATCAATCCATTGAGTCCAAATTAGAAAGATCATCTCAAATTTACTTATCAAGTTTTTTTGTGTATTGGTTAAGGGTACGACGTGGAAATCTAAGGATTTTGCATTCTAAAGTAATTTTTTTTTTCTTAAATTATAAAATTTATCAAGGCATATGTGGTTTATGGGTTGTTTGATTATTCTTCGCTACACATGAATAGCCTATAATGTCCTAACAAACTAAATGATCTAAATGTAAGTCACTTACCATTATGTTACATATAGATTAGGTACCATATTTTACATTTTTTTTCTTCTTCTAAATTTTAAAAATATAAATTATTTTACGCATGGAAGATATCATAAATTGTTACATGGACATCCTTTTATGACCTCCAAAAACTCTCAGATGAAAATCATGAAAAAATTCAACATTTATGATTCAAAACTCGTGGACATCATTTACACTAACTTTTAAGGCCTTTTAGGGACCGATTAAAACCAAAATAAACAGAGCCCACCATTGATCCGACCTGGCACAAGGCACCACAAATCAGGCTTAGGCCGTGCCATAGACAAAAAAGTAATGGAAAGCAGGCATAGCACAAGCACCGTGTTTTGACCCGAAGCTCATCCTGCCGTCGGCAATTGTTTGCAACGGCTATATTGACGTCATTGTTTGCTACAAGTCTCCAACGGCTACCTTAGTCTCGGACAACTATATTTTGTTCTAATTTTTATTCAACAAGTTGATTATTTGATTGTTGAAATTATATATATTCTTATAATATAATTAATCGATATTAGTCTTTCCAACTTTATTAAAATTATTCATGATTATTTTTTTCATAAATTAATTGCAATTGTTTGAAATAATTATTCTGAATTATGGAATACTTTAAAAAAATTATATGCTACTACGTCGGGCTAGCAGGCTAGGCTATGGACCTACTTTTCTAGAGCCTATACATGATATGACACGACACAGCTAGCCTCAAACCCAACACAACCTGCTTAGGAGGGAAGGCATAGCATGGAATGGCCCATCGTGCGCATGCCCAGGCCTAAATGGTTTCAAACTTCATCATATGTACCTAAAAAGCATCTAATTCCTTTATTTAAATTTCAAATATTTTAAAAATTATCTTAAAAATAATGTATTATTGTGCATGATAATATTCAAAATTTCGTTATTTTGCAAAATTTTAGACATGGTTAAGGAACACCTTCTTGTTCATGGCTCTAACAGGGTTATCTCAGGACTTAGGAGCAATTGAAACTATTCATTTAACTATAAACATTCATTTCAACCAATTTTTAAAACACTTTTTTCATTTTTTCACATTTGTAACTTGATTGATTGTCTTGTACCCCTCTCGTTGATTTAGAGTAGGATCCCGATCTCATAATTTTAGCTACAACTTAAATCTCAATTTAATTCGAGATAATGCAAAAATTACAATACAATTAATTAACTTTTAAATTATGAGTCTAAATTAAATTCATATATACACTATTTTTTCAAGGTTACAAATGAATCTTATTTTGAAATACTTTTCAACACAAATATAAAAATAAAATTTTTTATTTATAGAAGTTGTAATAATATATATACTTTGTAGTTTTTTTAATGTATAAAATATGATAATTTAATTTTATTTAAGATAGTGATAAATAGTACATGTTAAGAGTAGTTTTTTTAAAAATAATTATAATAATGAAAATGAGGATAAATTTTCCTATATCACACTCTATATATTCTCAAAAGTACCTCTTTTTATGTATTTAGGTAGTTTGCTAAAAAAAACTCGTAGACTTATCTCCATCATTGATAGGAATTAGAATGTATTATTTGAGAGAAGAGGGTGTATAATCTACCAATTATGATAGTCAACACAACCCCTTGTGTGGAGGGACACCTTATGTACTTTTCTTTTTTTTCGTACCATTTATAATGATTTGTGTGTCAAGTATAACACGGGCCTTAGGTTGGGCCTTCTATACCTGGAGTAATCCAGCCCATGACCACAACCAACATATTCATTTGACCTTAGATCATGAGGTAAAAGTCAACTATACTCGGTTATAACATCCTCATTGCGGAAAAGATTTTTTTTAAAAAAAAAAAAGAAAAGAAAAGGCTAAGCAACCAACGACTACACTCATCAGAAGTTGATTGAGAACCATCCAACTTCTATAGCTTGTTCATCCCTTCTCAACAGGACACAAGAAAACAGAAAATAGCAAAGATAAAAGGCCTGATTAATTTGTACAACCTATGCCATGATTCATATCTCACATATGTTGGAACATTCAAACATATAATGGGAGATTTCTTATTGCTTTTCAAGGTAGATTTTTGCAGGGGAAACTTTACAGTTTACATCAAGTTGCTTCATTCATCTGAGTATCCCACTGACACCAATTGGTGGCGCTGTCTGTACGGGGCATGCTGTTAATGCGGGTGTACTTATCGACGTTAAAGTTTGCTCCACATATTACCCCTTGGCTGTCTACCCTTGGCATTGCCTTCACCTTGTTCATTGGGTGCTCGAAGCTCATCAATCCTCCTTCACTATGAAACATAAATCCTGCCCATTTCAACAAAACACTGGCCACTTTATTTTCTAAAATATAAGAAAATTAAAGGCTTGAATTTGAAAGTTCTTATATAGAACATAAGTATTCAAACCATGTTTTAACTACACTTTTATGTTAGTATACAAAACTATTATAAATATATTTCAATTTTAAAAACCTTATTTCATCGAGCACCTTTCACATGTCCAGAACCGCCTTTGTATATGATTGATGCAACACTTCTTTGTAATCATTGAAGTAACTTGCCTTAACCTCATCAATGAAATTATGACTTAATCAAACAAGACCGACTAATTAAAAAACTACGCTAATGATGATCCACGCGTAGAAGCTAGACCGGTTGAAAGGAATCAAGGGGATTATGGAATAACTTTTGTGCAATTCAATTTGCAAAAGCTAGCCTAGCTAGCACCATATTATGATATATACTACTACTACTACATTGGCGAAGAATATATTATGAAACTAAAAAAAAAAAAGGGAAAATTTTCCAACTTGTAGAAAGGATTGACAACCAAATTGCAAGAGTACGTAAAAGTACACTAATGTTATTCATCTAGATAGCTAGGTAGATTAATACTAAGTGCAAAACTTTCATTTTAGCATACATTAATTCGTTCTATTCAATTTATTCTGACTTATTTCAATAAAAGATAAAAAAAAATCAATAAAATAAGTCAAACAAAACAAATTTTAACAAAATAACTTTTAGATTTTTCCCTCACAATGTCAAATTATTTCAAAAACAAAAAATTTATAATTTATTCAAACAAAATACATCTAGACAAAAAGATAAGACAAAATAAAATAAATTAAGTTAAGACACAATAAATTAAAATAAAATAAAATCAAAATAAGTTAAATAGAACGGATCTTAAAAATAAAAAAAAAAAAAAAAACACGACATAACTTAACCAGAATTTGGTTCATATGTACCCTAGCTACTTCCATGGGGTCCTTTCTAATTTTATGATGTACCCTATGTCCTTTTATATTTTAGGATTTATGGTTGGAAGGCCATAAATATGGAGTAGCAAAGTATATATAGGGTGGTGATATTCTAGTTGTAAGGCCATAAAAATGGAAGGAAAAAAACAAAAGAGCAGAGTATGGAGGTTAGCCAAAAACGGTGGAAAGTGGAAAGAGCATGGTTTACAGAAAAAACAACACGTGTAAACATTTATCCGTAAGTAGTATAGTGCAGTCATAATCAGTACAATCAAACGTGATTGATCTGAAATCTCACCTGCTGGGAAAGGAGCAAATGATTTAGCACAGCCTGCCTTAATAACCTCTAAATCATCCGAAATTACCACGGAACCATCCAGAGCAATTCCCCAGTATAGCTTCATTCCCCCATCCGAACCCTCGTTTTGGGAAAACAAAAACAGAATCAGGTAACATATAGAACCAGTAAAAGTTACACAGTGAATTTTGTCCATGTAAACAGTACCGTATCATGTAATTTAGAATGGATCAAAGTATCAAACTACGGAGTACTAGTTTAATAATTAGCTTTAATTACCATTATTAGTGAGGGGTCCTTTTCATCATAACAAATTGTTAATCAAACTACTTTATATCAATAGAAATTATTGATTATACTTTATCTCGCTTTTCAACATTTTAGTGCTCAGTTTTCAACAAAAGTTTGTCCATCAAACCTTTAAAAATGCATAGTATATCTCTACACATTGATCTCTGGATATCATACTGTTTTATATTATATTATTCAACAAAAATAAGACAACCCACATAAAATTACTACTACTACTAATAATAATTAGGCATGATCATGATTCTTGAAGTAAGGCATTCATGCATAGCACTCTATAGTCGTAGATCTTAACAAAAATATTCATGAAATAACTATGTTTAATTATGAGAAAGGGAGTATGATTACCAGAGCAGTGAAGACAGTTCCAGCCTTACTGTCATATATAACAAACCCGAAACTGCCTTCAAGATCCTTAATCACTTGATCAGCCGGGTAGGGCCCACGATCCCTAAGTGTTCTATAAGCCTCAATCACCAACATAGCTTCATTTGAGCTCTTAGATAATCCATATTGTTTCAACAACCCACACAGGTTGTCCAAGCTCCCTTTGAACAAGCAATATATATCATCATTCCCACAAAATAACCTGCACCCATAAATCCAAATATTATTAGACAAGTCCGAGGGCTGCCCACTTTATTCTTTTACATGCATTTCACTCTATGTTACAAATGCTATTATCATATCAAATATAAAAATATAGAAAAATTTATATTAGTTATAGATCTTATTATCTCGGATATAAAAATTAAATTAAAAAAAACCCATTAGCACGTATCAGATATAAATTAGAAATTTCTCGTCTGATGTTCCCCATTAATGGTATATTAGGAAGTCACCTTTTTAAATTATAAAAATATCATATATATTTTTATATAGTAATATGCATATGTATTTAACATTTATAGAAATTCTAATAAGAGTGACATAAGTAATCCGTTTGGGTCTCCGAAAAGAAACACGTATCATGGAAGATAATCCTTTGCTGTTTATCTCCTTAATATGAGGATTACTTACAGTTGATGGAGGGGGTTAGAGGGGTAAGGACGGACATAAGCAAGAACAGCAGCTTGACCAAAGTTCATGGAGAAGGTGTTATTAGGATCATGGGCAGTGATGAAATCGGACAGGGTTTCTTCAGGCAATTTAGGTTTTGTGGGACCTCTATGGGAAGCTGGACTATTCAGCTCCTCTGGTGGATGAGCAAACGCCTCGTGAAATATTGCCAACATCGTTCAGTTCTTCTGTGATATATTGGGTATATTTTTGTTGTATGAAAAAAGAAAGAGTGAAATATAGGAGGGTGGATGGAGTGGAGAAGGGCAGCTTTTATAAAAACAAATATCAGCCAGCAGTATTGAGTTAAGTGGTAATGGAACCGTTTAGTTTTACTAATTTGAGGACAGAACTGAAGGGCAAAGAGTGTAATTATTGTGGGCTAATATAATTGATTGTGGATTTGTGGTGGTCCAAGCCCTCCTTAGGGATAAGGTTTGTTGGATTTTATCTTTTACATGTACAATGTACATATACGTCGTATGTCTATATCCTTCCCACATTTTCACGTCGTATTGTGGGCTAATATAATCGATTGAAGGGTGTATTTTTCATTTAGTTATAAGCCTTTTGTCCCTATCTATTCAATATATATGTTTTTTTACGAGACAACAACTTATAAAAGCTTATATTTTATATTGAGATGTATTCAATAAGTTTATATTTAAATATATAATTTTTTTATAATTATATTTTTTAATTTTTAATTTTAAAAATAAAAATATAGCAAATAAATAGAAAACTGAGAAATAGTCTTTAATTTCCCTATTATTATCATTTGAACACTAAGTTAGACTTTATTATTGAACTAGGTAAGTCCCGTATAATGTACGATTTGATAATAAATTATCTTGTTAATATTTTAATTATAAGAATATTTTCATTTATTAGTGAAAACTTATAGGTTTCATAGAATTATCATAGAAAATTTTATTAGAATAATACTTTTTATTATATTAAATAAAAATTATTATAGAAAAAGGTAGAGAGCAAACATGAAATAAAAGGGAATAAATAAAAATAATTTTAAATAATTTAGGAATTTATATAGTCATATAATTTTATATATATAATATTTTTCAATCTTATACTAATGTAAAATAGGAAAAAAAATAGATAAGATTATATTTAAATAAGGCGATAAATTTTTTTTATAATAACTTAATACGTGTTAAGTAGAACGTGAGGAAGAGTTTTGTTTAAGTAATAGTTATAGACAAAATAAAAAACTACTTCAGACCCTTCCTCGGTGACACAGTGGGATAAGTTATGGGACGTGCATGCTTGAGTCACGGGTTGGGTTTTTTTTTGGGAAAAGTATAATACATGCATTTTTGGAAAGAAACAAAAAACAAAGGTTTTATTTGGGTCATTTAGGCACGAAACAAAATGTTTTAGAGACGAAAGTGAAAGACAACAACTAAGTCTAAATAGGATTTAATTACTGTACTCTAATAATTTAACTAACTAAACTAATTAAGTTTCACATATTTAAAATAATTATGATATTGATATAAAGAAAACCAAATTTAATATACTCTAGCTTTTGAACATAGTTTGTTTTGGATTCACACTAGTGTCGTCGGCTTTGAGATGGAAAAAGGCAAAGAAAAATTCAGCTGCTGCTTTTCTTTTATTTACATCCGCAGCTGCTGGTTTTACCGAAAATTACTGGGCATTCATATACGTGGAAGTATGCACCCGCAAGTTGTACAATTTATAATGCTTGTGTCATCATTGCAGTTTCATACGTGTACATCCTTATCCTTATTCGTAGTGGATGGCCACCACTTTTCACGTGACTGCCCATTATAAATTCTTAACTCGATGGGATGGGAGACGCATGGGTTCATTCGTGTCATCATGCTGTACATTGTACTACACTAGTCTAAATCAAGATAATGAGATATTTTAAAACCATTGTTTGATTGAGTTTGTATACACCCAAACTAAACTTTGGATTCTTAAATGTCTCATCTATTTTTATTAGGAATATAATTACTTTGTTATATCGATCTTATACTGATATCTTCTAGGGTTTTAATAGTATATGATGGAATAAGTCATATGTATATGTACCTTTCTACTTCCTCCGTCTTTTTTACTTGCTACATTTTTGTTTTGTAAATCAAATTTTATAAATTTTGATCATAAATTCTAATTATGATATAATAAAAAATATATTCAAGTGAAATCTTGTTAAATGCGTTTTAATGTAAATTTTGAAAAAAGTTTGTCACGTACCTAACAAAAATAAAAACCTAGCTATTCCTCCTAACTATGTAGTGGGATAAATCAAGGTCAATCGCACAGAGAAACGACGGTCCAATTCAATCAACTTTCGTAATGTTAAAACTAGAAGAGTAAAAAGAAAGAGAAATGATTATACTACTACTAACTAATAAAGTATGAACTAAAGACGTCTAGGATTAGGAATTCCCCCGCTAGCAATAACTAATGCAATAACAATTCCTTCCCTTATTCAATTACTAAACAATTCATATGATAGATACGCCCTAATCAATACCAATGATTTCTTTTGATCAATCAATGACTTCTTCAACAATACAATCATACCTATTTTTATGGACTATTGCAATTCAAAGACTTTAAGCATATCATCTTAACATAAATCCAAACCTAAAATAAATGAATCACAAACTAATCAAAATCGGGATTTGAGAATTAATAGCACATCAATCTATACTAGGGTTCAACCTAACCCTAGATTACATAACTACTTAAACATGCTAATTAAATAAACAAAATAATAAATAAGAGAAGACATAATAACAATAATAATAAGAGATTAGAGATTAGAGAAGAGAAAACAATACTTGAATTATAACAAAAGATTGTTGAACATCAAATCTTTTTCCATGAATTGCAAAGGAGAAAGAACAAAACCTAAGGACCTAAAGCTAAAGCATGAAAACTAAAAAAATAAAACTATAAATAATAAAAACTAAGAATAATGAAAACTAAAAACTGTAACTAAGAAAATCAGAAAATTCCTCCATCTAAGCCCAAAAGAGGCGTGTGTTTTTCTCAAAAAGGAGTCCTAGACACTTCAAACACTAAATCTAAGCATTTGCTTTGATGACTAGGATTTTGGGGATTCCAAACTAGTTCTTCCAAAGTAGCCACCAAGAGGTTGCGCCACATAATAAGGGACCGCCATTAACGTGCTATATATGCTGTAAAAAAATCATCATTTGAGTGTAGATTTCACTCGCCGCACCAAGCTTGGAACAATCGATGACTTGCCCCTAGTCACTTTGCAATAGGTCTTCAAAAGTCCCCAAAACAATGCTAATAATCGATGTGTATATTTCAAACATGAGTAAAGCGATAGGCGTTTGATATCATGAAGGCTCTTATTACGTCAAAATCCTACAAAACAAAACAAAACATATCCGAGTAGAGCAATATCGAACTACATGAAATGAAAGCTCATAAAGGAGGAAATATGGAGGAAAATTGATAAAATGAGATCGATTAAGGCTTTAAAATAATGAACAATATCGTGTTATCAGTTTTTTATGACCATAACCAAGAAAAGAATGCTGAAAAATAACATATATACAAAGTATGTTAACATAAATTTATAATAAATGAGTCTAGGGTTGGGGACTTGGGATTGGAAGCATCCAAGTTCGTGATTAAATTTAATCAACATTATTGCCTTTTGTGTCTTATTTTATATATAAAAATACATATTTAGAGCGATATTCAAAAGTAATAAAATATTGAAATCTTGGAACAAAGTATCCACAAATTGGGATGTCAACATCTGACCCGACCTGCGAAACTGTCTATAATCGACATGTACCCAATCTGATTATGACCCAAAAAGTGAGACTCAAAATCAATTAGACCCAATATTTCAAGATCAGATACGATTTATATCCGACCCGAATGTGACCTTACCTATTAATAACTCGACTCAAAACGACCTGACCCATATTAGACCCGACCCAAAGATATTCCAAAACCAATTTAACTGCACAAATAACTAATATGACTTAATTGAAAACAACATGTGACCAGATTTTACCAACCTATTAACTACTTGATTATAAATGACCATATTCTACCGACCTATTAACAACCTGATGATGTATGACCAAATTTTTATCTTCAAATATATGGATACAAGATACGATTAATGTATATTACATGCAATTCTTGAAAATTTTCAAAAATAATATTTATTTCAGTGGATGTCCCCAAGGGTCATATAAAGAAGTTCGTACAAACATTTTATTTATCTTTGACCTCCAAAGGGCCAGAACAGTTATTTAGGATCTAATTCTTCGTATATTATAAACTGTTGTAATTGATGTTTCAAGACAAATTAGATGATTCTACTGACTTGTGTTGCCTAATATGACCATTTTGAAGTTAAGTTAAAAATTTAAAGGAATTCTACGACTAACTTTTAAAACGTACGAAATAACGAAATTTTAAAGATTTTGGTTAATTCTTTAAATTTCCAGAAAAAATAATATCAATGGGAGTAACCTAGGGTCATATAAATAGGTTTTGGACAAATATTTTATTTATGTTGGTTTTCCAAATTAAAGGCTCCAAACACGTATTTAGGATTCAATTGTAGGCTTGTAGCTATATCTATTAGAAAAAAATAGTTGTAATTGATGTTTCAAGTCAAATTATATGTTTTTAATGACTCCCACAAGCTAATATGACCTTATTAAAATAAGGATAAAAATTTAAATGAATTCTACGACAGAATTAAAAAACGTTTGAAATGACGAAATTTTGGGAGATTCTTGAAAATTTTAAAAAATAAACACAATTTTAATGGGAGTCCTTTAGGATCATATAATGAGGTTTAGGACCGATATTTTATTTATCTTGGACCTCCAAAGCCCTAAACATGTATTTAGGATCCAATTGTTCGTATATTAGAAATTGTTGTAATTGATCTTTCAAGTTCTAATTAGGGATGACAATGGATCGGAGTCAGATCGGATCCACCAAAATCCGAATCCGATCCAACAGCTTCACGGACCTTAATTTTGGTTCCGAATCCGACGGACCTAACTCCGACTCCGACCCGATTAGGGATTTTGGACCTCCGAATCCGATCCGATCCGTCGGACCTCCAAATCCGATCCATCAGACCTCCGAATTCGATCCAAAATTTAATATATTGTAACTTTTGCACTTTTTTATCTAATTTTTTTTTGTTAATTTCATTACTAATACTATAATTTAGTTATAATTTATAAAGTAAATTTTAAAAAATTATACAACACTAGCAAATGTTATGGGTCATCATACATTCCATGACCCCGATGGGGCCATTTACAAAACGCTCATACATCAACATAATAGTAACAACATGTCTTTACACAATAAAGTACAATAATAAAAGTTTCCAACTAATCATTAATGCATCCTTCTTTAAGCTCGACATCTTCATCTTCAAATATTAATGCACATTGAAGACTACCACTCTTTGTAAAATCTGAAAAATACAAGAAAAATAATTTAATAAATAAATTAAACACATGTAATAATGAGGAATTAAGAAAATAAATCAGATTTAGATAGTCACCTTTAAAATGAGGAAGCCTCCAACTTTGAAGACACATTAAAGCTTCCACGGTGTCCTGATGAAGTCTACTACGATGAGGACTAATCATTCTACCACCGGTACTAAAGGCACTCTCCGAAGCAACAGTTGAAATAGGCAACGCTAGAAGATCCCTAGAAATCTTCGAGAGGGTAGGATACTTACTTGATTCGGCATTCCACCAAGCTAAAAGGTTGAACTTGCTATCATCCACAACTATCCTATCATCCTCTAAGTATGTCTCTACCTCACATTTGCGTGGTTTTTTTGTTGGTTGTGTTGATACATGCTTTGCCCACAAGCCCTCAACATCATCCAAGTCAACCATTGGCCTTTTTCCATTATCATTTGGAAGTAAAGAAGAAACATTCGGAGAAGAATTTTTGTAATACACATCAAACTCATAATCAATAACCAAATCAAGTAAGAATCGCCTAACCTTCTCACATTCGTAATCACTACTATCACCATAAAGAACTCCAAAATACAAAGACACACATTCCATTTTTCTCCTAGGATCCAAAACTAATGCCGCCGATAACAACATATTAATACATCCCAATATTTATCAAATTTAAGAGTCATTTTTGAAGCCATTAACTCTATGACATTATTCCCACAACACATCCATTTTTTTAATGCAAGTTTAATTTCACATAATTTCTCAAAATACAAATTTGCGGTAGGATAGTTTTTTCTCAAAAAAGCATCACTTGTCCTACTAAATAATGCCAACCTCTCACAAATGTCACTAGCCATTATCCATTCCTCCTTATTTGGCAACATGAATTTTTCCTTTCCTCTCTTTTCAACTTTAGAGGACAACCTAGTAAAAGCTTATTTATACATCAGGGCAATTTGCAACATTTCATAACATGAATTCCATCTTGTCTTACAATCTAAAATAAGTTTCTTACTTATTGGAATTTTAGCGTAATTGCAAGCATCTTCAAACTTTTCATACCTCTTTGGTGTGGACGTACAAAAAGCAACAACAACCCGAACTTTTTCAATTGCACCACTAATAATTTCCAACCCATCATTGACAATCAAATTTAGAATGTGAGTACAACATCACATATGCAAATAGGTACCACTCAAAATAAGCTTGCTAGGTGTAAGTTTCTCACGCAATATATCCATAACTGCATCATTAGTTGTACAATTATCAACAGTTATTGTAGACACTTTTTCATCCAAATGAAAACTCTTCAAACTTTTAACCAATGCCTTACTAATTGTATCTTTGTTGTGTGGGCATGGAACATAAATGAACCTAACAAAGGATGAAACTTACATATAATTAGCTATGTAAACTACTAGGTTAAATATTATAATAATTGAACTATTGATTTAAATTGAATTAGAAAACATAAAAATAAAATTACCTTATAAGACGACTTTGCAAAATCCAATCCTCATCAATAAAGTGTGCTATCACAACCATATAACCTTTTCTTTGATTTCCATAAGTCCACATGTCGGTGGTGATGGCAACCTTACTCTCATTTGCTCCCAAAAGACCTCATCAAATGAGCTTTTTCTTCCTTAAAATCTTTTAGAATGTCAGACTTAATTGTGTTCCTTGAGACGACGGTAAATTCAAGGTTCAAACTATGTGAGTATCTCCTAAACCCAAGGTGATCAACAATGGTAAGAGGATATTCATGCATTATAATCATGTTTAACTCATATCTTGAAACTTGTTTGTTAAACTTGAATTTACCCAATTCCATAGTAGAAGAGCCACTTTTACTTGAACTAGATAACAATAATTGTTGTTTTATATCTAATGTTGGCTTTGTTTTCAAACATCTCATAGCATGTTGTTTCAAGTGAGTAGTACCACTATTGCTCTTACCAACTAGATCCTTCTTACAACCCTTACAAAATGCTCTTAAAACTCCATCAATTCTCCTCCTATCAAAAAATTTCCAGACCTCCGAAGTTAGCCTTCTTCCATTTTCACCCGTGATCACACAATCTTCTTCATTTTTTGCTTCGTCATCTACATTTTGTGAAAGTTTTATGGCATTTATTTCCTTTCTAGAAGTCTTAGTTTGAGTAGTATCTTCACTAGTCGGATTAGATGATACTTCATTTGTTTTCATATCTACAAAAGAAGGCACACACATATGTATCAATTGCAAAAAAAAAAAAAACTCAACTGTATCAGTTATAATAAAGAAGGCACACACATATTTCCAACTTAGCTAAATTTGTTATTTTAATTAGAATTCTTAATACTTTATTTTTCTTTTTTACTTCATATCATTAATCCTGAATTCTTTTCTGTTACTGATATTACTCACCTCAAAATACAACAATTTTAGGCCCCGCTACTGTGGTATAACAGCATTAAGCATGCAATATCACACATCACCAGGACATCATAATTAGCTAATCCAATAACAATACAAGTAGAACTATTTGTTCCCACAGTACATTGTAGTTAGCTGATCCACAACATCCAAGCCGATAAATATGAATGGGTTCCATAATAACTTGATTACTACATTATTACATTAATTTTGAAGAGAAATGAGCAACACTGTTTAGTTCTGAATTCTGAGAAAAAAGGAGAATCAAAATACTCACTGAATTTATGTGACCCAATTCAACAATAAATCTCGTAGGATTACCCTGGAATTGTACAAGATAAAATGTCAGATACACTAAATTGCAGCCCATTTAACAGAAGATCACTAAGGTAAAAGTATCAAAGTTTAGATTCAATTACATTGAATATCCTTTATGGATGTCCATCTCCATCCCCAAGCATGTCCATAGTAATTAGTAGTACTCAAGTTTAGAAAGAAAGACATACAAACACATGCTTTGGGGTGGATCCCTAACCTCAATTCATAACCTTGTACCAAACTATTCGTTAATGTCACTTATTATATTACAACTGCATCTGAAAACTAAGGATACTGACAAAAGAAAAGCAACAGTTTCAAATGCAACAAATAGAAAGTTATACATGAATTCGTATTGCATAAAATGCCATATATATATATATATATATATATATATATATATATATATATATATATAGGGGTGGGTTCATGTGAGAACACCCCCCCCCCCCCCCCCCCCCCCTAATATGAGAACCCTTTTAAGGGTGAGAACCCATCTAACACCACACACCTTGGCAGATCTAATGGATGACATTTAACTTAACATAATGGCAAATTTGTAATTAATTCAAAAACTGACAAAAGGCAATTGCTTAAAAAGTGTAACTGACACTTGGGAAAAAGGAAACACGCATCACTTTTCATTCACTACTTCAAAACTTCTTCAGAGCCCTTTCATCTTCTTCCACCATTTCGCACCACTTACTTCGTCATCTCAAAACCCATAAGTTCGTACATTTCTTTCTCAACAAGTATATAATGTTCTTCATATTGCAACCATTGTTATGAGTAGATTGGTAGTTTGTTCTGAGTAGATTGTTCGAAATAGGTTTGTGATAGTTCCATAGTTTCGGTGTTTTTTCAAAATAATGAGCATCATGTTCTAAACCATTGAACATAATGTTCTAAACCAATGAACATGATGTTCTAAAGTAATGAGCATAATGTTCTAAGCCTAATTAACTTGTCATAATATCAAAGCATTGGACCAATTAACATGATGTTGTAAACCGAAGAACATAATGTTCTAAACCATTGAACATAATGTTCTAAACCAATGAAAATAATGTTCTAAACCAATGAATATTATGTACTAAAGCAATGAATGTAATGCTCTAAACCTAATTTGACATAATATCAAAGCATTGGACCAATTAACGTGATGTTCTAAACCGAAGAACATAATGTTCTAAACCAAAGAACATTATGTTCTAAACTAAAGAACATCATATTCTAAACCAAAGAACAGCATGTTCTAAACCAAAGAACAACATGTTTTAAAATACTGAACATCATGTTCTAAACTAGTGAACTTGATGTTCTAAACCATTGAACGTAATGTTCTCAACCTAATTTGACATAATGTTCTAGACTATTTAACTAGATTTTGTTTTATTTCATTAGAATTAGTGATTAATGCTCGAAATTCGGTATATACAATGAACATTATGTTAACCAAGTAATAAGCATAATGTTCTAAGCCCAATTTGACATAATATCAAAGCATTGGACCAATTAACATAATGTTCTAAATCGAAGAACATAATGTTCTAAATCGTAGAACATTATGTTCTAAACCAAATAACATCATTTTCTAAACTAGTGGATATCAAGTTCTAAACTAGTTTACATCATGCTCTAAACTAGTTTACATCATGTTCTAAACTATTGAACTTGATGTTCTAAACCATTGAACGTAATGTTCTAAACAATTGAATTGTAATGTTCTAAATCGATGCACAATAATGAAGAAAAGGATGAAACATGCAAGTCTAATAATGAAGAAAAGGGTGAAACACGTAAAAATGAATAGCATGACTTGTAAGTCTAATAATGAGGAAAAAGGCAGACACGCAAAAGTCACTGCCCAGCAAAATAAAGTACAAATTTTTTTCTGAAACACTCTGTCAGCCAACGATTTTTTACACAATATATTTGTCATCCATTTCTTAAGCATCTTCAGCCCTAGATCATCAAGCATCCAAGGGTATAAGATGGGTTCTCACCAAAAAGTAGTTCTCACATAAGGGGAGGGTTATATATATATATATATATATATATATATATATATATATATATATATATATATATATCTTGTTCCTCAGCTAATTAATTTCTTGATACTTTGTTGGTTCCTACTCCGTACTTGACAGTCGGTGCACCAACACTAACGAGTCAAAGTGACCCTCCTCTAAAATGCTATGTGTTTTATGAATGGCATGCAATTTTAGACAGATTAATGGACACTAATAGATGCAACACCAAAATCGACATACAAAATCCAGAAATTATATAAAGCAAAACCAAGAATATATAACAATCAACAAGATATGAAATTATATAAATCAAAACCAAGAAAACTTACTTGGTGGTGTGAGGATTAAAGAAGAAGTGTGGAGGCTAGAGAGGTGGACGCGTGATTGTGTGAGGAGGCCGAGGCTAGGGAGGCAGACTGCGTGAGGAGGTACGGTGGAGGCTAGGAGGCGGACTGCGTGAGGAGGTACGGTGGAGGCTAGGAGGCGGACTGCGTGAGGAGGTACGGTGGAGGCTAGGTGGTGAATCACGTGAGGAGGTGGACCGTGGACTGCGTGAGCCTTGAGGTCTTGAGGAGGCTAAGGAGAAAAGAAGAAATGAAGAAGATGAAGAGAAGGCAAGGGTGTCGGCTGGCTGGGAAGTGGGAAGTAGGAAGGGCTAAAGAAAACTAGGGATTTAGGGGAGGGAATTGGGGCATCCAATATTAGGGGATTTTTTTTTAGAACTATTAAGTTTTTTTATTTAATACTAGGCTCGATACTACTCATTCGGATCGGACTAATCAGACTCGGATCATAATCGGGTCAGATGTAATACAATATCTGAATCTGACCCATCTCCTATTCAGAGTCGGAGTTTTTTTATCGGATTCAGAGTCGGAGTTTTTTTAAACGGGTTTGGATCAGACTTTTTCCTTCGGATCAGATCGGACTCGGTTTGGACTTGGATTGAATTTCCATCCCTAGTTCTAATGACTCATGTGGCCTAATACGAGTTCGTTAAAACTATGGTTAAACTTATAAGAATTTCACGACTGATTCCCTAAACATCTATAGTGAAGGAATTTTGAAGGGTATAACTACTCCGATTTCGAGTAATTTTTGAAGATTCTTAACAATTGAAATAATTTTAGTGGTTATCCTCGAGGGTCATTTAACGAGGTTTAGAACAACATTTTATTTATCCTAGATCTCAAAAGGCTCGAAACACATATCTAAGATCCAATCTTAAGTATATTATAAACAAGTGAAATTGATGTTTAAAGTCAAATTAGATGGTTATAATGACTCTTGCGGGTTAATATGACTATATTAAAACTAGGGTAAAACTTTAAATGAATTTTGCAGCCGAGTTCAAATTTTTTTAAAATAAAGAGATTTCAAAGATTATGATACATAGATTTCGGGTAAATCTGAAACATTTTCAAAAGTTGAAATAATTTTAGTGGGTGACCCAAAGGGTCTAGATGGCACCATGTAGTAACCTTTTAAATAAAGATCTAGCTAGCAGTATGAAAAAAATAAATTACAGGCACCTATTTTAGTTGAAAAAATAAGAATAAAAGTTGGCATTCTATTTGTTTTATTTTAGTCCCGCCCTTTTTGGATATAGTGCTTCATCACTACACAAAAACATATAGGTGTACTTATAACCAACATTGAGCTTAACTTTTATATATTATAAATATACATCCACGTATATCGTGAAATCAATATGTCAAAACAATGGTTCTTATGTATCATTTTATTATGCGTATTATATGATTTGAATGTGTACATACCTCATCAGGATTTATACATTGCATATATATGCGATGTATATCATGTTTATTATGAATTCAATATGCAAAAAATACATTACTGATAATACTATCATGTTTCCAATATTAGTCACAATATATATTACTCAAAATTTAAAATACATATCATTCTTAAAAATATAAATATGCATTTTACATTACACAAACAACTAAATATACATAAATATTTAAATGTAAATCTTACACAATGTCAAACTAAAAGAGTTACTCTTTACTAACTTAAATTCTTATACAATTTCAATATACATCATATATAAGGCTTTAAAAAGGTATTTAGAATCCAATTGTAGGTATATTAGAAACAATTGTAATTGATTTTTCAAGTCAAACTAGATGGTTCTAATGACTCCTACCGGCTAATAAAACCGTATTATAACTTGGGGAAAAATTTAAAGGAATTTCGTGACCGACTTCTAAAACATCTGAAATGCCGTAATTGTGAAGATTTATAATTTACCGATTACTGGTAATTCTTGAAAATTTTCAAAAACAAAAATAATTTAAGTGGGAACCCCCAAGGGTAATATAAAGATATTTTGAACAAACATTTTATTTATGTTTAACCTCAATGGCCCCAAACACATATTTAGGATCCAATTGTACGTAAATTATAAGCTACTGTAATAGACATTTCAAGTCAAACTAAATGATTTTAATGACTCATGTGACCTAATCAAATGTTGTTAAAGCTAGGATAAAAATTTAAAGGAATTCTATGATTGAGTTAAAAAAGTCCAAAATGACGAAATTTCGATAGTTATAAATGCACCGATTTCGGGTATATTCGGTAGATTTTCTAAAATTGAAATAATTTTATTGGGAGTCTCCTCTAGTCTTTTAAAAAGTTTAGAACAAACAATTTATTTATGTTAAACCTCCAAAGAATTTAAAAAGGTATTTAGAATCCAATTATAGGTATATTAGATTCTGTTGTAATTGATATTTTAAGTCAAATTAAATTATTCTAATGACTCTTGTGGGATAATATGACATTTTCATAACTTGTGAAAAAATTTAAAAAAATTATGAGACCGACTTCAAAAACGTCTGAACCTATCATAATTTTAAAGATACATCTATTTCTAGTAATTCTTGAAAATTTTCATATATGAAAATAATTTCAATGGGAGTCCTCTAGGGTCATATAAAGAGGTTTTAAATAAATATTTTATTTATCTTGGACCTCCAAATGCCCTAAACACTTATTTTGGATCCAATTGTATATAAATTATAAATTATTGTAATTGATATTTCAAGTCAAATTAGATGGTTCAGATGACTCATAAGACCTAATTTGATCATATTAAAGTTAGGGTAAAATTTTAAATGATTTTTATGATTGAGTTTAAAAATATTCGAAATGACTAAATTTTAAAGGTTTAATACACCAATTTTGGGTAATTCTCATAGATTTTTCAAAAATTGAAATAATTTCACTAGATGTCTCCTATGGTCATTTAAAGAAGTTTAGAACAAATAATTTATTTACCTAGCTAGACCTCCAAAGGCTTCAAAAACATCTTTAGAATTCAAATATAGGTATATTAGAATGTAATTGATGTTTCAAGTCAAACTAGATGATTCAAATGACTCATGCGGCTAATATGATCTAGTAAAAACTTGGGTAAAAATTTAAAGAAATTCCGCGACCGAATTCATAAACATAAAAAATAACGTAATTTTGTAGATTATAATACACCAATTTCTGGTAATTCTTGAAAATTAAAAAAACAATTAGTGGGAGGTCCCTTGGGTAATATAAAGGGGTTTCAGATAAATATTTCTTGGATCTCTAAAGGCTCCAAATACGTAGTTTGGATCCAATCGTACGTAAATTATAAATTGTTGTAATGGATGTTTCAAGTCAAATTAGATGGTTCTAATAACTCATGTCACCTAATTTTATCTTTTTAAAACTAGGGTAAAATTTTAAAGGAGCTATGCGAACGAGCTTAAAAACGTCCAAAATGACGAAATTTTGAAGGTTATAATATACCGATTTCGGGTAATTTTGGTAGATTTTCAAAAATTAAAATAATTTCAGTGGATGCCTCTGTGGTTATACTGTGGTTATTTAAAGAGGTTTTGAACAAATGATTTATTATTTCTAGACCTCCAAAGGCTTCAAAAGGTATTTGGAATCTAGTATTAGGTTTATTAGAAATGTTTGAAAATTGAAATTCAAGTTCAATTAGATGGTTACAATGACTCATGTGGGTTAATATGACCTTATGATAACTTAGGTAAAAATTT
This sequence comes from Dysphania ambrosioides, assembly GCA_026401315.1. Classification (NCBI taxonomy): domain Eukaryota; kingdom Viridiplantae; phylum Streptophyta; class Magnoliopsida; order Caryophyllales; family Amaranthaceae; genus Dysphania; species Dysphania ambrosioides. The sequence continues at coordinate 25,757,193 of CM048666.1, forward strand.
AAGGGAATTTCGAGACCAACTTTGAAACTATCTAAAATGACGTAATTTTGAATTATCATACACTTATTTATGGTAATATTTGAAAATTTTCAAAAATAAAATAAAATTTTAGTGTGAGTCCCCTAGGGTAATTTGAATAGATTTCGGACAAACATTTTATTCATATTGGACCTCCAAATGCCTCAAACACGTATTTTGTATCCTATGTACGTTAATTATAAACTGTTGTAATAGATGTATCAAGTCAAATTAGATGGTTATAATGACTCCTGTGGTCTAGCTTGATCTTGTTAAAGTTAGGGTAAAAATTTAAAGGAGTTCTACGACCGAGTTTAAAAACATCATAAATGACGAAAATTTGAAGGTTATACACCGATTTCAGATAATTTTGGTAGATTATAAAAAGTTGAAATAATTTCAGTGGGTGTCCCCTGTGGTCCTTTAAAGAGGTTTAGAACAAACAATTTATTATTCCCAGAAATCCGAAGGCTTCAAAAAGGTATTTAGAATTCGATTATAGGTATACTAGAAATGGTTGTAATTGATGTTTCAAGTCAAATTAAATGGTTCTAGCGATTCCTGTGAGCTATATGACCCTGTTTTAAATTGGGTAAAAATTCAATCCGCAACTGACTTCTGAAACGTCTGAAAAACGTAATTTTAAGAATATAACATGGTTCAATATTCCATGAATCTAAATTTTCATAGATTTATCATAAGACTAATGTTATTTGATATTTAAACCGAAAGAGATACAAGAAAAAATTGATTGGACATGAAATGGAAGTCTTTTGATTCTTGGGCCCATCTCAAAATCTACAAATGATTTCAATCTAAGTCAAATTGTTTAGAATCTAGACATTTGAAACATTCCCAACAATATATCACAGCTTTTGTAAAAGTTATAGAAAAAAATAATTACGAGCAGTTTAAACATGCAATGGACATCATTTTATAAAAATAGTTTTATGTTTCCGTAGAATATGTTAATAAAATTTAAGTTCCTACGAATATGTTCAATTTTCTGAAAGTATTCTCAAATAAGAAATTTCTTTAAATTATTACCCAGTATATTAGCATATGTCCAATATGAATATTTCTATTTTTGCAATAATTATGTTAATTTCGACAAATCAAGAGATTATATTATTTGTTTTTAAAAAAATACATCATACTTGAATATTTGCATGTTCCTTTCTCCCTTTAAGGATTATCTCCAAGATGATATGTCTATATAAAAAAATTGACAATTACTACATAATTGACACATTTGCTATTATAAATCACATGTAAACTTAATAGTATAGTATCTATTTATTTGACACATATTTTAAAAGCACCTACATTAAAACACGTAAATGAAATTCATTCATATCTACAATAGCATCTCAAGGTGTATCTAAAGAACACAATAACATAGTACATATCTCTACAAAGTCTGTTTAAATCTAATCAATGGAAAGACCATGCTAAGTAATAGAAGTAAATATAAAAATAATAACGATGTTCTAACATAATTAGGGTTACCAAGAGTATAATGTGGAATTTATTCAATAAAAGATGACAAGATAAAAGCACACGCTGATCTATGTGGAAATCCTAATGCTACAAGAGCTGTTAGATTTATTGGAACATATATTATTCAACTTGATTCCTCACATAAAAATACTACTAATTATACAATTAAATTCCTCCAACAAATATACAACATTAACGTCGGAGATTATAACTACTACAAACTAACCCTACATTTGCAACATATACGAAGCAACTTTACTAAACTTTGTAAAAATGTTGTACTCTCATAAAATACTCATTAGAAAACCTTATAAAGCCAAATTGGCTTCGGCGTGGGTAGATAAAGAAATAGGGAAATTCTACAATATAATCCTGTACTATTGCGTTTTTTATATTGTGTTCAATGATTTTGAAAATTCTGCACTGTATCCTTGAGTTATGTTTAGTAAACACATTATACCTCTTGTTAAATGACTTAACTGACGGATTAAAATTCCGTTAATAGACGTTTCAGTTATTTCGCTATTTTCCTATCTGTCACTCGTCCCCTCTCTTTCATTGTTATTTATTTCTAAACCTTAGTTTCCCAAATCTCTTATCTCACAGCAACAAGCGACACACTACACATCCTCCTCCTCCAAACGTCGAAACCCCTTCAAAAAATGGGGGATCAAGAAGAAAATACAAGAGATCAAGGCCAAAAGTACAAGTTGGACTCCCCAAGAAGAACCCCAAAATAATGAAGCCAGCATTCAATCTGCCCCCAAAACTGCGCGCTTTGCTCGACCCATTGGGCACAAATTGGGACGAAAAGGGCTGCGTTATCACAAATTACAAGGAATTTGGGGTAGTCTTGAACCCGAATATACTGGGTGTTCGGTCTCGTACTTCGCATATTATTGAGAGTGGTTCTCTTCAGGTCCCACCTCCTGCTTCTGAGAATTCGCTGATGCGAAAGTTGATGAATTTGAGCCTATTGATTCTGGAAGTGACCTCGAAGAAGACGATTAGTTGATTTAATTTGAGCTTATAAATACAAGTGAAAGAGAGGAACAAGTGATATAAATGAAACGTGAGTTAACAGTTAACAGAGCTATATTCCACGATAAAGGATATAATGTGTTTAATGAACGCAACATAGATTTTTTAAAATCAATGGACATACGCAATAGTATAATAGTATAAGATATGCCGTAGAATTAAAAAAAAAAAAAACTCTCCTCGAAATCGAATTCGCTGAGGCAGCCGACTAGTAGTTGGGATGGGAGGAAATTTCCACCAAATAGCTGAGAAGACTTCCAAGTCAACTTCAATAGTACATCATTACAGCTGCTATGTCGTACCCTGAAATGGCATTTGTTCTTCTGCCCAGTTGCTTTTCTTAACTTCTTTAACATCAGATCTTGTAAGTATTTTCAATTTATTTCTGATAGATCTCCTGATGGTTTATTTTCTCCTAATTTATTCGTTGAAATGGTCATTTTTTGGCTCTTCTTTGTCTTAAAAAGAAGAAAATAATTATTGGAATTCTATCTGTATGCATAATCAGTTTTATCTAATCTTATCTTTCAACCATTTTACATAAAAATGGTATTTTTTTCAGCTTAATGATACTATATTTTTATGCGATTTTCTACAGTTGGCTTCTATATTAAGCTAAGGCTTTTGGGATTTCTCTTCATCAAATCATTAGGGTAGCGAAAAGGCCTATTTTCTGGTAAACTACTAATTTTACTATTTTTCTACTATATTTTATTTCTATATCAATAATCCATTTTCTTTAGTACATAAATTACTTAAATGTGATCTTTATGATCATAGATTGGTTTTAGATAGTAACTTATGTGATGAACAAACTAGGGAATAGATGACAGAGATTTGATGCTTTGGGAGTCTGAGTTACACTGCCATCGCTATAGTTTTGCTGAGTTGCTGCTACTCTGTAGTCTGTAGTTGTTATGAGCAGATTATTGATAAAGGAAGCTTTGGAGTATAGGGAAATGTTGAGGCTAATGCTAAGAATTTCATCCCCATATATAATATAAATAACTGTTTGTGAAAAAAGAAATTTCAGTGATGCTGCTATGCTTTCATATTGCTGCAGTTAGAGAAGATTAGAGGTTTCGGATTTCTTTCAAGTCATTCCACCAGCTACTTGCACGAATATGAAAAGCTAATGTTAAAATTTTGACTGCTTATGCTTATGTGAACATTATTATATAGTGAATTTGGAAATATAATTCATGAAGACTTATCATCCTGTTTTTTCATCAGTCGGACTACTAGGTTCTGCAATGTCAAGAGAAATTTTCACATTTTTATTAGCAGTAACTTCAACCGGCACATTGCAACCTGCAGCTGTATGGAAAGCTCTCAAACATTGGAAGAAAATTCTAGAATTTATAGGATTTATAGGTCAATTTCCGAAGTGGATTGGATATTATAAGAACCTTGAAGAAAATCTCCAGTTTCTTAAACGGAAAATGGAATACTTAGAGACTGTACAAGCTGATATAGAAACAGAGCTTGAAGAAACCGAGCCCCAGAGTGGAAGGAAGCGGAAGAGGGAAGTTAGCCATTGGTTGAGGAGTGTCAGGAGTAAAGCTGTCGATGTAAGAAACTTTGAAGATGCTATTGATTCGGTGAGGTTTATGCCGAGATTACTCTACCGTGCATGGTTAGGGAGCTGCATAGGGAAGGAAATTGAGCAAGTAAACGAACTTGCGGAACAAGGTTTATTTCCAACGGGACTTCTACTTGATGCGGCCCTAGATTGTGGAGGACCTTTAGTCACAAGTGAATTGAAGGGTGGAGCTGTGGCTCAAAAGATGGATGAAATGTGGGGGCATCTCCTAAACCCTGTAACAGTAAGGATTGGTATTCAAGGACCTCAAGGAATTGGAAAAAGTGCCATCATTCTCCACATCTTTAACCGATTATACTCGTTTTGTCATACTTATTATGTTAGCATACCTGAAGAATTCAGCATTTATGGCCTTCAAGACTGCATTGCGAAAGCAATGAAGGTGAACCTACCTCAAACAGGAAGTGAAATCAGGAGGGCAGCCAGGATATGCCAAGTACTCAAATCAATGAAAGAATTTGTTCTTATTTTAGACGGATTGTCGTCCCAAGGTTTTGCTCTTGAAGATGTAGGCATCCCTATGGATGGAAATGAAGGGAAATTAATCATTACATCTCGAAGTCCAGATGTTTGTAGAATGCTGTGTCAAGAAACTGTTGTTTTAGAATCTTTGGGTAGAGAGGATTCTGAGATTTTATTCATGGAGGAGCTTGCAGTAGATGGTTCTCTTCCTGATGAACTAAGAGATGTTGCTGCCTATATAATTCAGAAATGTAATGGGATACCTTCAAAAATCAAAGAGATGGCTGTCCAATTGAGAGGAGTTTCTGATTTGAATGACTGGATGTGCATATTGTGTGAAATGTGAATTCTCTCTAAACTAATTTTTATACATTTAAAAAAAATCTGAATTTTTGTAATAGTACTAGGTATTTAATATACTCCCTCCGTCCCATTTTATTTGCTACATTTGACTTTTCATGGTCTCCAAGATATAATTTAAAACGTTTTTCTTCTAAATTCATAAGACAAAAATTATGAAAACTTAATATTCTAAAAATTTATATCAAGATGCATCTAACAAGATTCAATTTAAATATATTATTTGTTATAATATAATTAAAATTTATGGTCAAAATTTTTAAACTTTTACTCTAAAAATGGAAATATAGCAACTAATACGAGAGGGAGTGAGTAGTTGAAATGGTTGTTTTGAGGAGATCAAGAAGGTTCTCAGGGTCTAGTACCTATGAAAAGTATTGTAAGGTGTTATCTTTTTATAGCCCAAAAAAACTATATAAAAAAAATCCCACATTTTGGACTCTTTTAGTTATATATATATATATATATATATATATATATATATATAGAAATGGGATCATGTGAGAACCCCTTACTTATATAAGAACCTTTGTTATATAAGAACCCATCTAATACCATTGATCATGTGAGATTGATGGTTATGATTCAATCAATATTAATGGCAAATTGGTAAATAAAATTAAGTCGCATTTGGTAGTTATTGAAATTTCCGTGATTAATGGGCTTTTTTTCACTAAAATTCGCATAATTTAAAAAGCAGTTTCACTACATATTCAGTTTCATACTTTAATCCATTTAAAAATGACAATATAGGTTTGGAAAATCAGTAGTGTCTACATATTTCATATTCAAAGTATAGGGTTGCTGCTTTTGCATTGAAAATTAAGGTAAATGATTCTTTTTTTTTTGTAATCGAGTTATTAGTTATAAAGTGCATGATTACGAGTGTATGGGTAGTTTTGAATGATAGAATTGCGAGTTCTATATTTTATTTCGTGTGTTTTTAAGAATTTGTTCGTCTTCCAAATATTGTAAATGATATGTAGTGTAGTATGTTATAGTAGAGTTATGATTTTAATATGTTATATTAGAGTTATGATTTTAAACAATAGAAGTAGAAATCAGTACAATACAATGATAATTCAGAAGATTAGAGTTATAAATAAGAACAATATAAATCAGTACAATAGAGGTGTTCTTTAGAACAATACAGTTATTATATACGAACAATAGAGTTATTGTTAAGAAGATTAATAGAATAAAATGAATAATTGAACAATATGGTTATGATTAGAACATTAAAGTAGTATTTAGAACATTTAAGAGTATAAGATCGCATTAGAATTATATAGTATTATAATGTTCTTCACCCATAGGTCTTTAAACTAATGTTCTAAATCAGAACTATATTGATCTGATTTAGAATTATATAGTAAGAACATGTATCAGATCACTCGCTGTATCGACATTCAACTTACTAATATTAATGTTCGAAATCATAACTCAATTGTTCTGAATTAGAATTATATTGTATCAGATCACTCAGCGTTGTCTGGTTTAGAACATTAGTATATACAGATGAGTACAATAGTTATATGTTTGAGTATTACAGAATCATATATTAGAAGAATATATTTATGATTTAGAACATTATGATAGATATGTCAGTACAATTTAAATAACAATATAATACAATAAAATAATTCATTCGAACATGTTTGAATATTTATAGAACATCAGTTTAATGAATAAAGAACACAGTAGACTATAGTTGTGAATAATGCATAATTTTTACGGTCCTTAATTATGTTCTTTGTAGCCATGAGCATCAATGAGGAGTGTAGTGTTTCTAATTCAAATGAGAGCGTTTCTCCTGGAGTAATACCTGTATGCACTCCGGGTGGAACCAAATCCTGGATACCATGTTGTTCCAATGATGTGAAACCATATGTTGGAATGAAATTCTCAAGTGTTGAAGAAGGTATTTCATTTTATAAGTCATATGCAAATGAAGCTGGGTTTAATACTAGAAAATCAACTACGAAAAGAAGGAAGAATGGTGTAATCAGTTTCCAATATCTTGTGTGTAATAAAGCCGGATATAGGTGTAAACGGAAGTTTGATGTGCAAGACAAGGGAAAACTAAAAGAAGGTATGGATGATGTTTCGATCATTAGGAGGAGATTGGTGACTCGTGTTGGATGCAAGGCACAAATTGTGTTGAAGATTTGTGATGATGGTTCTTATGTTATATCGAATTTTCAAGAGGGTCACTCTCATGCACTCATTTCTACTATATATCAACATTTCCAAAAATCAAGAAGAAACTTGAGCATCTTGCACAAAAAGATGATCGTTGATAATTCCAAGGTATATATTCTAATGTTCTTACTCGATTGGTTCTTTGTTCTAAATAAGTATTTGATTGTTCTGAAATTTTTTTAAGTGTTTCAATTATTGTATTTTTCCTTGTGTTTTTTCAGATAAATGTGGGGCCTGTAAAAACATTTAGAATGATGAAAGAGTATGTTGGGGGGTATGAGAATGTTGGTGCCTCGAAGTGTGATTTCAAAAATTTCCATAGGGATTTGAAGGCATATATTGAAGGGTCAGATGCCCAAATGTTTGTAGATAATTTCAAACAGAAGAAGTTGATGTGGTCTGCTTTTTTTTTTTTTATTATCAAATTGATGATGATGATTGTTTATGTAGAGCATTATGGGCTGACCCGATTTGTAGGAAGAATTATGGTCTATTTGGGGATATGGTATCTTTCGACACTACGTATCAGACGAACAGGTATATAGCTAATGCTAATAAACAATGAAGTTATGGCACATCATCACTTTAGCACAATATAGTCATTATTCATAACAATAGAATAATAATTTAGAACATTAATATAACAAAATGAATCACTGAATTATAAGTCAGTAACAATAGGTTTACTTTTAGAACATTAGGGTAGTTATGAACATATTGGTATGTAATTCTCGTTGAATGACATTAGAACAATCCAGTTCCCATTTTAAACGTTAGTACAAGTAATTTAGTACAATTGGAACTGGGTTTAAAACATTAGTATAACTTACTGTGCTGAAGAAAACTAACTTCCTAGTAAAGTTAGTGTATTTATGATTTAGAACAATAGATTTATAAATTAGTACATTATAATTATAAATCATAACAATAACTATAGTCTTTATATGGCACAATATGCGTTACTGTTTTAAATATATATTCGACTGTTCTGAAATTTATTATAAATAACTGTTATTGTTCTATATCAGGTATAACATGGTGTTTGGACCTTTCACAGGAGTTGACCATCATAAAAAATGTATCACTTTTGCTGCTGGATTTATAGCTAAGGAAGATGTAAATTCTTTTGAATGGCTATTTAGAACCTTCCTTAGAGCAATGGATCAAAAGGAGCCAAATTGTTTGATTACAGATCAAGATCCAGCAATGAAAATTGCTGTGAATAATGTATTTAAGAAGTGTGAACATCGATTTTGTATGTGGCATATAATGAAGAAAATCCCTGATAAAATAGGAAGAAGTATTATACAAGACACTGATTTTTTAAAGAGAATAAGTGATTGTGTATGGAATTTGGAGAGTGAACCGAAAGAATTTGAGGAAAAATGGAACAAGGTGCTTGTTGAGTTCCATTTAGAAGACCATGAATGGCTTCGTGTGATGTTTGAAATGAGAAAAATGTGGATTCCAGCTTATTTTAGAGATATATTTATGGGTGGGATCATGAGAACTACATCAAGATCAGAAAGTGAAAACAATTTCTTCACATCTTTTGTCAATCCCCATGTTTCCCTTGTAGAGTTCTTGATGAGGTTTGAAAGTGCTATGGATGCTTAGAGGCACACTCAATCACAGAATGACAATGATTCTCAACACAAGCATCCTGAATGCAAGACACAAATGGAGATTGAAAGACATGGATCCGAGGTGTATACTGTTAATGTTTTCTATGATTTTCAGGATGAAGTGTATAGTGCTTGTTATGAGTGTGGGGTGGAAGAGTTGAGGAAAGAAGAGGGATTGGAGGTTGCAAAAGTGAGTGAAGGCAATAGGAGAAGAAGTTATGAAGTTCTTATGAATCTCAACAATTGTGAAACAAATTGCTCGTGCAAGTTGTTTAATCGACAAGGAATTCCATGTAGGCATATGATATGGTTATGGAAGGCCAAAAACATTGTAAGAATACCTGAACAATATGTTGTTAATAGGTGGACTACCATGGCAATGCAGAAGCCAATGTTTGATCTTGATGGGAAAGAGATGGGCAGTTGTTCAATTGGTGTTGAAAGGAAGGGTTTGTTGAATGAATTATGGTCCGAGATTCACAGTTGCGTAAGTTTGGCTGAAGGTAATGAAGATAGCTTAATTGATCTTGTTAGACATCTTCAGGTCTTTAGGTCAAGATGTGAAGAACATAATGTGAATGCAAGTGATAATGCTCATACGAATGAGCAAGTTATCGATAAATTGATTGGATCATGCACTCCCTCACAAATTCTTATTAAACCTCCTAAGATTTCCAAAAATAAGGGCACTGGAATTCACAGTGGTAATGAGCCATGCATTGGATCATCGAAGAGGTACCAAGGTGAAAAAGAGAAAGCAGTGGAGCAATCAAAAAGGAAGAAAAGGTTATGTAGAGGATGTGGTGCACTTGGATATCATGATGTTCGAAACTGTCCGGACAAGATTAGTACAACAAGTTAATAATGTTACACATTTAAATTAAAGTTTTTAACAATAGTTACTTTTATTGAAGAATAAATAAATTTGTAGTTCAATTGGTTTTTTTATTTAATGGTATTATATGTGAACAATACATTCATGGGTTATAACATTAGGGTTATGTATTAGAACATTAACAGTCGGGATCAAAGCAATAGAGTGACTATATAGAACAGTATAAAAATGTATAAGCACAGTAGTGTTATGAATCAGAACAATACATTAATGGTTTAGAACATTTAGTTTATTAATCAGAACATAGTATTTTAATCAGAACAATGTAGTCGTAGTTTAGAACATAGTTGTTATGGCTTCGAACAATAACATACGAAATAAAAGCAATAGAGTAACTATATATGACAGTGTAATTCATGGGTTAGAACATTAGATTTTTGGTTTAGAACATTAGAGTTTCTATATAGAACAGTATAAAATGAAACACCACAATAGTATTGTGAATCAGAACAATATATTCATTGTTTAGAACATTTATATTACGAATCAGAACAATAGTACTATAGTTAGAACACTTTCGTTTTAGAACATTAGAGCTCGTTTATATGATTAGAACATTCGTATAAATAGCTATACTATTTATACTATACTTTTAATTTTTGAACACAAAGTAAAATACATTCGATATATATTCTTAATATTTTAAATATTTCAAACAATAGAAATATATTTAAACAATAGTATATTCACACAAATTAGAACATTAGTATATTCACACAATAGGACAGTAGAAATAGCTTTAGAACATTAGTATATGATTGGAACATTAGTATAAATAGCATTAGAACATTAGTATATGATTGGAACATTAGTATAAATAGCTTTAGAATGAATAGAAATATATTCATACAATTAAGAAAAATAATTGTGTAGTTTCAAACAGTTGTTAATACTTTCGAACAATATATACTTAAATTCCAAATAAATAGTTAACAGTTGATCTAACAATGTATATTCATATTTAGAACATTATATTTAACATTTCAAACATCGAACACGTAAATCTAATATTAGAATCAAAACATGTGGCTAATTTTGCTTTAGCTGCTCCTTCGCCCATTCCTTAGCCTTTGTTAGTAATTCATCTTTAAGCTTGTTTTCGTTGCTGCATAATATTCTAGCACAATACTGAATTCGTAATTTCTTCAGTGCTTCGCCCTATAATAATAATAACTAGTATTATTAATTGATATATTATAAAGTATGACTTCAAAAATGAAATTATATATGAATATATATCTTACATCATTTGGTTGGAATCCAATATCCCATTGCTCATCACTCTGGCCCTGGTATGATTCCATGTGCTTCATGATGAACACCCCGCAATCATTTACGTTGGTGTTGTCCCTCCATTTCATCCTCTTCAACGCACCCTTAAATGTGGATACCAGAGCACCATCACCTATCTTCTTTTCCTTCAAAAATCTAGCGAAGGCCTTCATCTGCCAATTAAAATATTAGAGATTGGTTATTATAAGTGTAATATGACACATTAGGGATAAACATTAATAACACTATGGTATATAATTATAGAGTAATGAATTAGAACATTAATAATATATATCAGAACACTTTGATAATAAATCAGAACAATGGAGTCATAAATAATAAAAATAGCTATTCTTTAGTACATTATAGTTGTTTATTAGAACAATAGAGTTTCTCTTTATAACAATAGAGATATTTAATGTTAAGTTGATGTATCCTGATAATTTAGAACAATCTAATTATAACATTAACTGTATAATAAAGAAAATTACCATTGTCTTGGGAAAGTGTTTGTATTTTGATATAAACGTCACACCCTTCTCAAGAAATCTATTGTCAATCACCTCAACTGATTTGTTTAAAAAATTAATACAGAATAGATAATAGTGCTCATAGGCACACACTGGAAAGAACACCTGAAATAAAGAATAGAACATTAGAATAAGTATATACCACAAAATGATAAAAAATAACATTTAGAACAATAGTACTGTGAATCATGACATTAGGATTACATACCAATTGAACCTTTTCAAAAGAACTGATTTGAGAGTGCCTCATTTCATCCTCTAGTCTAGATCGAAAGGCAAGGTATCTCTCTTCAAATGGATCGCTCTCTTTGAAGTATGTATTACTGCAAAGAATTATCTGTTGTGGTATATATATATATATATATATTAGTTAGGATATACTTTTGAAAAAAATAAATTAGTATAGAATAAATTAGGAATATACCCATAATTCACTTGTGCAAAAAAATCTGTTCTTTGCTTCTGGGCTTCTTCTTCTATTCATAGCATTTAGAATACGTGCCCATGAATCAACTATATTGTTCGTAATATAGTTGTTTTCTGTAAGGGACATTATGTCGTCCCTATTGATGAAATTTAATTCATCATTGTATAAATCCTCACTTCATCCATGCAAAAATGAGAGAATTTAGATCACCACAATTAAACAGGAAATTATAATAATGAGTTATAATTATTAGAACATTATAGATACTATATAGTTATATTATTCATCCTCACATCATTGTTCTGAATGTCATACTACATGATGTATATATACGTAGTATATTTGTCCACATAGAACATTAAATCATAAACATATAACAATACATTATAACATTCAGAACAATACATTCTAACATTTAGAACAATGATATTTTTATAGAACAGTTATGTATATTATTATACAGTAATAATTTAGAACAATAGAAGTGTATATATGAACACTAGAATAATATATCAGAACATAAGGAACATACTCTATTGGACCACCAGAGAAGGCATATTCTGCAGCCCTCCTTTGAGCAATGTCCAATTTCTTGGACACTCTCTCATGGTTCACCATGAAAGGGGATCGCAGGTACAAAGGAAGGCTGTGCTTAGATCTTTTCTCACGCATTTGTTGAGGCTCCTCCTCATCAAAACTGCTCAAGAATAAATGTTAATTTTTTAGAACAACTATACATTATAAACCTTTACCATATTTGTAGATAACTAACCTATCCTTTGCAATTCCTTTCACAATTGACTGAGTCAATTGATGTATATGCTCTTCTAACTCCTGTTCTTGCAAAAGGGAGCCATCCTTCTTGTGTGGCTCAGTCAGTGGGGGTGGTGTTGGATATTTGGGAAATGCATGTGTTGTTGGGGTGGCCAAGGGGGGTGATTGGTTTGAAGGAGGGTGTTGTAATGGTTTAGATAGGGGCAATGGTTCGGATGGTGGTAATGTGGGGGATGGTGGCTGTGGGGTGGATTGTGGCAATTTGGGAGATGAGGGGTTAGGTTGGGGTGGTTGTGTATCATTGAAGATGTTGAAAGTAGGGGGAGTGAAAGACACTGGAACTATTGTATTCTCTACTTTGTCCTTCTGTACAAGATTATACATTGCCTTCCCCATAACCTCATTGAGCTCTGCCATAAATGATGGCTCATCAAACAAGTGCTGGTCTTGGCTAAGAATAGTTGGACCCCTGTCTCCTTCCTGGGTCATAGATGGCTTCTTTGATAAATATTTGTTCCAAATATTATCAATTAGAACATTCATCTCTTCCTGTAATGAAGTTTCTTCAAAAATTGTGCTAGCTTTGTCAATCAAAGTGTACATCTCGTTGACATTTTCAGCAATAGTCTTAGCCAATTTACCAAAAGTTTCCAAATACTCCTACAGAACAATAGTAAGTATTAGATAAAAATAGGTTACAATTTAGAACAATAAGTCAACATCTTAAAACAATAAGTCAACCTCTTAAAACACTTAGGATATAATTTAGAACAATAAGTCAACCTCCTAAAACAATTTCATTTTACAATAAAAAGAGCAAAGTTCCCCATGAAATTATTTAACTCATTACAAAAAATTAATTATTAAGAACAATAGACTAGAACACTAGGTTATATACACTATTATCACTAGTGTTTTTAGAACATTTATGTATATTATTATAAAGTAACAATTTAGAACAATAGAATTGTATATCTGAACACTAGAATGATATATTAGAACATTGGAGTTATATATACTAAAAGTAAGAGTCTAAATCAGAGCATTATAGTTCATATTCATCTTATAATATTAGGCTATATTTTTGGAACAATAGGTTCTAAATTTAATTTAAAATAATTAAAATAATATGTGCAACAAGTTGAATACCAGCATGTTTGCAGAGGCCTTTGATGTTGTAGGTTCAGTCACATTTTCCTCTGTGCTCATTCTGTTAAGCACAATTCCCTTACCAAAGCCCCTCTTCAATTCAATCTTCATCCTGGACTGGATTAGATCCTTATTCCAGACAGAGATAAGAGGAAACATTCTTGGGGGGTGAACATCTCCTCTTTGCAGTCTATCAAAATATGAAATCTGCATTTTTAGAACATTAAAATTTAGCACACTGATTTAGAAAAAGAATAGTATGATTTAGAACAACATATCATAAATTTAGAACAATAACATCTTATGATTTATTACCATCAAAAATGGTAGAGGTCCTGTAAAAAACGATGAACCTTCTTGCCATTCAGAAACTGAACGAAGCATGTGCTTGTAAGTGAAAGCACACCAATCAAAAGTGTTTATTTTGCTGACATCTTTGCAGCAATGTAAAAATTTAAAGTTAATAGCCTGATTTGCAGTTGACCTAACACAACAATTTATTGCTGCAGCAACAAAGTTGATCAGGAACTCATCACACACATCAACTCTCTTCTGCTCTTCAATTACAGAAATCAGAGCTGAGTTGTTAGGACTACTATTCTTCAGTCCAAACATGGTCCTCCATCTCTGTAAAAAAGCTTGGGCTTCTTCATCCTCATCTATTTGCTCATTAATGAGCATACCTCCAATGGGTAATCCATATACCATGTGCACATCATCAGCAATCAGTGGTATTTCTCTCCCTTGTGACAGTACTAGTGTTGACCTATCAGGGTCAAAGCTATTGATCAACTCAGCACAGAATCCAGATTTGTGAGAGTCTAAGTCCAGGGTTAAGAATCCTCCAAATCCAATTCTTCTGATTGCTTCCTTGTGTTGTTCAGGAATGTCCTTCAAGACAACAGACATAAACTGCTTTGGTGGTACTCTCTGATTCAATACAGTTGCCTCATGAGCTTCTTTTCTTTTCTTCTCTTTGGACTGTATTTCAACAATCTCCAACTGTTTCCTTTTTTTCACAATTGCTTTTTCAATTTTTTTGGGTTTTGCCTGACTTTGATGGACAACTATAGCATGTTCCTTTCTGTTTTTCTTACTCTTTTTCTTCAAAGGTACACTATGAATATTACAAGATATCATCATAAGAACAATTGGAATAAATAAAGTACAATATATACATAAAAAAGTACAAAAGAATATCATACAATAACAGAACATTATGTTTTATTATGTTATAATAATAACAGAACAGTTGGTTAAATTATTAGAACATTAGGTTATATAAATAGAACAATAGGTTTATATAAATAGAACATTAGGTTTATTAGAGCATTAGGTTATATAAAAAGAGCATTAGGTTATATAAACAGAACAATAGGTTTAAACTAATAGAACATTAGGTTATGTAAACAGAACAATAGGTTTATATAACCTAATACTCTATTCAGCCAACAATATGTTTATATAACCCAATATAAACATAACATTAAGTTACATAAAAAGAACATTAGGTTATATAAACAGAACAATAGGTTAGTAAATATGGTGTTTCTATAAGAACATTATTTCAAATTTAGAACAATAAGCCACTTAAATAAAACATTAAGTCACTTAAATAAAACACTAATTAACTCAAAATTACGAAGTATATTTCGAAAAAAAAACCATACTCTTCGTGTTCGTCAACTGATACATCGATTGGTGGAAGTGATAAAATAGGAGAGGTATCTTCGTTGATCCTTTGCCTGACAACAATTACAGAGGAGTAAGAATTAATTCACCACTATGTAATGTACCGAGAAAACTGAATAAATAAACTTACAACAGGTTCTCAATGCTCTTCTTCTTTGATTCGCTCGATTTTTTTACAGTTTTCAATTTCTTAACGATTTTCGTTGTCTTCTCCATTTTGTAGTGTCGCTAGAAATAACGAAAATATGGCGAATTATTTTCAATAGAGGTAGTAGGTTTTTTTTTTCAGTTGCTCTAATGGAGAAAAGTGACGGTTTGGAGGTTTTGACAAGATTGGAAAAATTTGAAAAGACTGCAACTCTGAGATAGGAAGCTAAAAGGGTGCAGCAGTTTCTTCAGAGTGTTGCGTATTTTTAGGCACACTCAAGACTTAGAGGGAAAGTTTCCTTATTTTTTTGTTATTTTTTTAAAAACGTGCCTTATCGTATTGTTTTTAAAATCGAATGACCTATTCATAAACATTGATGTTCGGTATAATATATAGAGTGTTCCAAAATATAACACTTAATGTTTTAAATATTAGTACCAATGTTCTAATATTATTTTAACACTACATTTTACGTTGTTCTTAGAACATCGATGTGCATGACAACGATTGTTATGATTTCAAGTCTTAATATTCTTAAATATTTATATATTGTTCTAAATTGTTATTTAATGAACATTTTTTTGATTCAATAATGCACATGTGTACTTGAGCTCAGCATGTATAATGATATATAATTCAATTGTTACCATCAGCGTGATTTATATATATAATTCAATTAAATAATGGTTATATTTAAGTACCCCATCAGCATGTTTAATGATCCATATCGAACACGTATGTCGAAGTATAGGTAATTGATTTGAACACCTGCATATGATATATAGAACAACTACATGTGATATATATAACAACTGGATACATGAATAAAACAACTATATATGATTTTAGAACAACCCATATTTATCTAATCAGCATAACCATATAACCATATCGATTTGTATTGTATTTCCATTTAATCCATCCTTAACCCCAAACCCATAAACATCTCCAAACATGGCACAACATCACTCTTATACTCCATGAACACCGTTTCTAACACGGGGAAGCATTAATCTTTCATATCGAACAACTGAACCCGTATGTCAAAATGCGTTTAATGGGTGTAGAACAATTAAATATGATTTTAGAACAATTATATATGAATATAGAACAACTATTAGTGAAATTGGAACAACTTGATACGTGTATAGAACAATTACATATAAGTTTCGAACAACTATATACATATAACCAACCAGCATTACCAACCAGCATATCAATAATACATCCAATTTATTCTTAGATTTCCATTTATTCCATCCTCAACCCCAAAATCATAAAAATCTCCAAACATGGCACGACATCACCTCTATACTCCATGATCACTGACTCTAACACGGAGCTGCATTCATCTTTTCATACCGCACAACTGCACATGTGTTTCGAAGTGTAGTTAATGGGTTCAGAATAAAATGGAGTTTAAGAACATTAGGTTTAGAACAACTACATACGAGTTTAGAACAACAGAATATGTATATGAAACACTTACATATGAATTTAGAACAACTGTTTATCGAACAACAAATAGAACGTTAGATATATATTAATAAGCATGTTTAATTAGATATATACCGATTACCAAATAGAACAACTACATACGAGTTTAGAACATTAGATATAAATTACTAAGCATGTTTCATTTAACCCATGTATGATTAAAATAATTACCATTAGTTTTTTTTATAATATTATCTATGTTTGGAATTAAAATATTCAACATATATGGTATTTGACCAGTCTTGCGAAAAGGAAGGGAAGTTTAAAAATTAGATTGAGGTTGCATAAATTACGGTAACTGGCCAAAACTTATATTAAGCCCTTTTAAATACAAATCATTCAAACCGTTAGATTTTCTTATTTTAAAGGCTGAAGATGGGTTCTTATATAACATGGGTTCTTATATATTGAAGGGTTCTCACCAGAACCCGACCCTATATATATATATATATATATATATATATATATATATATATATATATATATATATATATATATATATATATATATATATATATATATATATATATATATATATATATCTTAGAAACTAATGGGGAGAATCGCATGCTTCATTGAGTCATGTATAATTGTTGCCAAATTGGCGTGCTGTTTGCGTGCTCGTGCCTAATTTTCTTTTTGTTGTCCGCGAACTGGTTTGCGACCTACTTCTCGGACAGCATGTCGTGTCGTATCGTGCCAAAAGGGTGTATGCTTGCTCGGCCCGTGTGCCGGCCTGGTCCATACTCTACACTAATCGAGCCCAACAAGATAATTAGACCCTAATCACACAAGCAACTGTGAAGAGTGGACAAACAACAAGAAGCATAGAGAAGACTTAGAAGGTTGACTCCTCAGTCCTCGTTCAAAGTAAACTAGTAAGAAATATCCATGCTCAACTCCACTTTGGATCAGTTTCTGAATCAAAACTAGAGTTTTCTGCTTTTTCCCTCTCTCTTTCACCCTCATCAACCCCTGGTAATTGAAGATCCAGACTGTTTCCAATGGTTGGATATCGTAAGTGCTTAACCATTTCTTTTTCCCTTGCATTTTAACTTCTTTTTGATATTATTTGTTAAAGTATTCTACTATTTTTTTTGATGATTCACTTCATGAGAATATTATGTGAATGAGGTAACAGATATAGCTACTTTAGTTGGTAAAGTTCTCCGGTTGTTCATTTTATAGCATAATATTCTGTTCTACTTGGGCTATTTAGAGTGTTATAGAAGTGATCTTTAAATTAGTAGGCGAAATGCTAATGATCTATAGTTTAAACAAAAATTATAATATAAATTACAAAAATTTCACTCGTGTGAGTAGGACTGTAGGAGGAACTATAGAGGACAAAAAGTGATATGTTCAGGAAGAGATAGAGCTGATTAACGGGCCCGTGTTGGGTCGTCAGGCCTTTTGATTAGCTCTATGATTAAGTTACTGGAGCAAAATCAGTGTTTGGACTCAAAAAAATTGAGTAAACCGCTGTTTTCTTGTGCAGTGATCTGTTCAGGGCTGGTGGGGTTAATTACAGTAGGATGTTTGCTAAGAAAAATAGACTTGGTCTCGATTCGCTTGAAAGATATCGCAGATTTGGCTGACAATTTGAACAAAGTGCTGGAATTCCTAGGCCATTTACCACAGTGGATTCAATTCTACAACAATCTCAACGCCAACGAGGGCATACTTCGCAGAAAAAGGGACAATTTGCAGGCAAGACTGAATGATCTGAAAATGCGGGTTGAAGAGGAAGAGTATAAGACCGGTAGGCAGAGAAAGAGAGAAGTTGATAATTGGTTAACTTCTGCAGAAACGAAATGCACTGACTCCACTGAGGTTCTCAGTTTACTGCAAAGAATGCCGATAGAAACCAACTCTATCCAGTCTATCAGTAAGTTTATTAGACGAGCATGGTTAGGCAGCATTGTCGAGGGATTGATAAAAGAAGTGGATGATCTTCACAGAACAGGAGACTTCGAAAAGGTGCTATCGCGTGTTAGAGATAAATTGGAATTAGGGGCACCATCACTGGTGGGTGATGCTGCCAAGGAGAGTATCACAAGAATTATGACATGGTTAGAGAGTGGAGTCACTAAAATTGGGGTGCATGGAAGCAAAGGAATAGGAAAGACTACTGTTATGATGCACATTCATAATCAACTGTTGAGAAGTTATGACTGTGTTTACTTCATTACAGTACTTGAGGATCACAAAGAAAATCAGTTGCAGAGGGAGATTGCAAATGCTGTAGGAATTGATTTCCAGGAAGAAGACGAAATAAAAAGGGCAGCTTTGTTGAATCGAGCACTGCAAAAAAGGAAATTCGTGCTAATTTTAGACGGATTGAGTAAATATTTCTTGGAGGATAAGGTAGGGATTCCACTTGGGGCGGAGACAGGGAAGTTGATTGTCACTTCTCGGTCTCCTGATGTGTGTCGAAAAACTGGATGCCGGAACAACATAATAGCAATGGAACCTCTTCCAGAGAACGAAGCTTTGATGTTGTTCAAGCAAAAGGTTGAACTTTCATTCGAGCTTGGGTCTCCAAAGGAAATTGTAGCACGGGAAATTGTTGAGCAATGTAGGGGTGTACCTCGCAAAATTGTAGACAAGGCAAGAGATTTGAGAGGAGAGGATGACATTAACGCCTGGGAGAAAAATCTGAATGATATGTTAAAGGATAATACTTGAAAGACCAGTTCCAATCCGTTCACTAACTGTAGTGAGAGGATAATGCATGTGATAATGGATTTGTGTGTAATTTTTATCGAGTTACATTCTTGCTTATAACTGTAGTGAAATAACTCTACCTCTAGTAGGATTTTCATTATATATGTTCATTGCCTTCTCAAAGCAGTAGATTCTTTGGGTTCACTTAGAGTAGCTGAGTACCTATTATAATCCTTTATACTCGTAGGGGGCTGGGGGCTACTGAGTATTGACTTAGAAATGAAACTTTCCCAATGAAATTACAAAAACTTATTACTGCCAACCAACATACAATCCTTCCGTGTTGTTCTTTAGTTTCTCAATCTCCTGTTCTTTACATCATCTAATGTTCAGTTTCATCGCTGATTCATTTGTACAAAATTATCGAGTAGTAGACCAAAAGTTAGACAGACATTTGTACCAAGTGAAAAACGGAAAAGAAGATGCCCTAGTTTCTGAGGCCTTCTCTGCAGGGAATGTCAGGCTCTTCATGGGCATCCTTAGTAGAACCAGCGGCAGAAACTTCCGTAGATGCAATTCTGCTATAAGAAAGGAATTTAAAGATGGTGTCAGATGTCTATGTTAACTTGTGGAGCCTGATTAATATTAAATCCCTGATTTTTTTTTTTTTAAATGTGTAAATCCCTGATTTGTGTCTCAACTAGTATTTTTGGGCCTCTTTTATTCTTTCTTTATATTTTGTGTATATATATATATGAAAAAACCCTAGTTGGGGGCCGTTTTCACTCAATTATTTTTCTCTTTATTATTTTCGGTGTGTGTGAGTATTTATTTCCCAACAGTCTACTAGCCATTAGTATCTGCAGGGAGACTGAAAGGGACTGAAATGTACATGAAGAGTTAGTTTAAAGAGGAAATTATCAAAGCAGAGGAAGTCATTTGCAACCAACTATACCCAACCATATCACATTGTTGTAAAACTATATTTTTTCCCCTAGTAGATCAAGATAACCCATATCAAAGAGATAAGAATTATAAATTGGCATATAAGATTAATTTCTTTCTCTGAAAAGACTGAATATGAATTTCCAACGATGCGCCTTATAACTGGTCAGAACCACTGATGCATGCCCTAAAACTTCTACAAAAACAGGTGTTTTAAGGTAACATATAAAGGTGATGGTTTTCAGATGATGGTAACAAGTGTTTTTAAGGAAACAATACATAAATCAAGCCTTTCATAGTTTCATGTATGCAACCACGTTAAGACGTACAAGTTTCATAATAAAACTGGATTTATGACAATATCACCGAAATACCAAACTGATGCTTAAAATAGACAAATTAGAGATAACTATTCTCATCCATAGAAGAAAATAGCTGCATCTGAATTATAAACACACATTTACAACATCATTCTTGAATATCCAATTTAGATACGAAAAAACATAGAAGACAGAAAAAAAAAAAAAAAAAAAAAACCCAACTCTTCACATAATTAATTAAACATGCAGGTTCACAAAACTCCTAATTGCACAAGGAATTTGTTTAAAGTAGTATGTCCATTCCCACCAGCATTGAAGTTGTAATACCTCATTCCTTCTTCACATGACAAGTTGATAACGGCATTCATACCAAGACAATAAACTAAATCCGAAACAGTAAAGCCAAGACAATAAACCAAACCCTCTCTTTGCATACAGCACACAGCCTTTCTCCCACATTTCAGGAGAGGCCAAGGACGTTCCTAAAGTAAGTTGATGATGATTGTTTACTAGAGCCTTCTTCAAGGGGTGGTTAGGGCAACCCAGGACTCTAAGAACTACTCTACCCTCAATCAATGCGAGGACAACATCATACGGGTTGTCACAGACAAAGCCTAGGGTTCCATCAACAGGGTCCAATACCCAATGCCATCCTTTAGGATCACCGGAGGAGCTGTATCGACTAATGCCTTCAATCACTTGGTTGGGGCTAAGAGGAACATTTGAGAATTTAAGACCAATCCTAGGAGCTTTAGAGAAGCTTTCATTTACTGTATTCACCACTGCCTGCAACAAGTCAGACTATGGGAGAGTTTGTGCATTTTCTTCAGCAACTATAAAAAAATTTTGGCTTCCAAACTATTCTGACAATATCCAGCTTACAACAGTTTGAATCTGTTCACGCAGTATCTGTCATCAAATTCATGTGCAAAAATATAAAGTAAATGAATGAATAAGTGAAAAGGCAGTCCATCAATCATAAACATCTACAAAACATATAAAAACATAAAAAAAAAATGAATGCATCAAAGCAACAAAGCAACTACTGACGATAAACAGGAAGCATTGCTGTTCAAGCAAAGGTAAGACAATGTCAACTCTCAAAATATATAATCTGTAAACTAATGTTTCAAAAGGATTAGTGGTGATCATCTCACATGCTACTGTAACATTAATCTAGAAAACTTCTCGAGGCCATGAACTTTAAAGTAACAGGGATTCTGATTTAAGACTCAACTCAATCATGACGGGGGAGGAAACCTTAGCACAACACCCGCAGTCTTCAGAGTCATCGACATAATTGACATTTCTTCAATGAGGCCTCACAAGAGAGGTACTTCATGGATAAAAAAGACTGAGTCCTTCCCTCCATACATTAAACGTTCCAACGAATATCATACTCGCTAATTTGTTTATTGAAATACACTTCACTAGTCAACCGGACAGAGTTCAACTATCATAAATCACAACCCATTTCAAACTGTTTTACTTACATTCGTTCTATGTTTCTCAGACCCCTTTTTCATCAAGTACTCATGTCAGATACAGGACCGTGTCTGAGACTTGGACACGTACCCGTATCCGACATATCTAGCTAATTCCAAGTAACTTGGCAATCCTCTGTCTATTGCAGTCCTCAATGAAGCCAATTAAGATATATAACAGAAATAACCAACATCAAAACTAATGCAAAATAGTCAAAAATTAACAAAAATATACCAAAAAGATCACAAAAGTATAGCATCATCATAAGCAAAATTACAATCAACCCACACTGTCAAAAAATTCACAAATACAGTAGGAAAAAACCCATAAAAACCCATAAAACAATAAAAATAATCGAATCGTACCCCTCAAAAAAAATATTATCTTCAAAAATCCGAAAAACCAAATATATAATATTCAAAAAATGAAGAAAAAGGAATGAAATCAAATAAAATTTCATTATCAGCTATATAAAGGTAATTCGCATTGCTAATTCTCTACTTTTTGAAATTGGCTAACTGAAAAAATTACTTTATCAATGGTAGCTCTTTCATTTTAAAGTTATGGTACATAACCTATTTTCACAAGATTGAACCTTTTTTAATTAAGTGTCTTTAACCATGGTTAGACACATTTAGTTATTTCCACTTAATTCTCATTCAATTCTCTCACACTATCATCCTCATATTGAATATCCACTCACTCAAACTTTCAGACACGTCTCTCAAACATTAACCCTCTTTCTAACGAAGTGAAGAATTGCAACAATAAAAGGGAAGGCCTGTAGAGAGTATGAAATTTTAATTTTGGTAAATTATGTTAGTATTTATAAAATTATTATATTATTTATGTCATAATTCAACTTAGGTAAAGGTATTCAATAAGGTGGATGATGATGTGAGAGGGAATTAAATGAGTAGAGTTGTCAAAATTAAATTCGACACGATAAGTTACTCGAAATTGACCTGTACTCGACCTGATTATAACCCGAAAAAGTGAGACCAGAAAACCAACCCATCCCGACCTAAAGTCAATGCGAAACCAATTTGACCCGATATTCGAAAACCCGAATTTGATCCGTGTCCGACCCGTTAGGAACTCGACCCATTACACACTCGACTCGAAGAAAACACAAAACTGATTGAATCCGACGCATAATCGATATGACTTGATTTACAATAACTCTTGAACCGAATTCACTCGGAATGAGTCAAATGATCTAATATGACATGGGATGAATATAACAAAATTTTCAAATATCGAGTTATAAATTGATAACATGTCATTAATGGCCGATGCAAACCCGATAAAGCCCAAACCGGATTTAAACCAGAATCAAGGCGACCAATTACGATAATTGACTTGACTTGAAATCTACTATAATTCGAAATAACCGGCTATAACCTGTTCAAGAACCGACCTGATAACAGACCTTGACTCAAACCGAATACAAACTAAACCGAACCCAAGCAAGCAAATACTAATGTGACCCGATAATGACTTGGTTCGACCCAACAGGCCAAATTTAACCAATTTAACCCGAACCGATAGGAATTGACTCGCAATGGGTCAACAAAGAACCGACTCGTGAACCCAATTTGACACTCCTATAAATGAGAATTCAGTGGGAATACAATCAATTTTGACTCGTGATCTCAAAGTGTTCAATCAGGCTCTCTTAGCAAAGCAAATGCGGCGGCTCCATAACCATGGTAATTCTATTTTGCTCTCCATTTTAAAGGCTCTATGTTTATGTACTTGAAGCTTTTAGAGGTCACGATCCGAGTTATTCTTGGTGTAGTATGTGGGGGGCAACATCTTTATTGTTGGAGGTCTTAGATAGAGAGTGGGTAATGGTTCAAATATCCGAGTTTGGCTTGATGCTTGGCTTCTGTAACAATTCGCCATCAGCTCCATCCTACGGTCCATCTTCTAACCCATGTTTGAAGGTAATGGACACTGTTTTGTGGTGAGTAGAACACTGAGCTAGTGCATACTATGTTCACAAAGTTACCCGGCCTTGACATTGTAATACAATGATAACTTTGGAAATTTTAGAATACAATCACGAACCAAAAAAATCTCTTAACCAATAAGAAAAAATTATAGCTCATAATGTTGCAGAAAAAAAAATTGAGGATGTAATTTCTAAAGTTAGTCAGAGTTACATCTAGGGTTTGGTCTTACATACTTGTGGGCATTCATTTTATGTTATTGAAGTATATGAGAAACATAGGACTACTAAATTACTAATAAGCTCAGCTCGCACCCAAAAAAGAGTTGAAGTCATATTTAAACGCATCAAGCGATGTTTAATTTTTAGTTTGATATTTTTTATTACAAAGTCGTTAGTGACTTCATTATTTTTGTTTTCGAAGGGCGTTAGTTTTATTAAAATATCATATATAAGTTTTATTATATATTAGATATGGATATTATTATATTAGATATAAAAATTTAGAAAATATAAAAATACAGAAAAACTTATATCAAGTATAGACATTGTGGTTCCATATATAAAAATGAAATTACGAAAATGGCTCCTGATATATTTATATCAGAATTAAATTAGGAATTTTTAGTTAGACTTACTATAAGCTTGCTAATATCGGACACTTATTTGTTGGTTGGTACTAGAATATAGGAAATGGGTGTATAAGGTAGGTCTTGGGGAGTTGGAGTACGGTAAGTATGCATGTATTTTCATGCCGATCGAGGTGATCGGGTGTAAGGGACGAACATTTATTGATTCATGTTTGTTCTCGTTAGGGCAGGGATGTTTGAATTTTTTGTATATCCATGTTTTGTGGTCATAACTCATAAGTCAAGCACGCTAGCTCATAGACAACATTAAAATATAAGAATTTTTATATTTTCAGACTTAGTGCAAAATTTTAGGAGATATATCTTATTACTTGCAATTTAATGGTTAGGTACCAAGTTTAGACGCCCAAGTCAGACACCAAATCTTAAGATCATACCCCAAATCTTTAGAGGAGCAAATTTCATAGCAAAGGCGCAGAAAACCTCATCACATTATCATAATTGATAAAAATATTAAAGTGGCCTTCTCACCCAAAAATTTTAAGATTTTTTTTATGGGTTTCAAATTGGTATTTCTGACATTTTTTGGTCTACTATGTTCCGGTGCTCCTCCATCTACAGCAACTGCTAGACCTGCATATTGGCCAAGTTGGTTCAAGTTTCCTCATTGGGCTGGTTGGCCTGTCTATAATGAGCGCAACGACGAGCTGCGCGTCGGATTCTATGATTTTTTATGCCCTCAAGCAGAGTTCATCATAGAAGATGTTGTCAGGACGGCGATCTATAACGATCCTGGCCTTGCTCCTGCTTTAATTCGTCTATATTTCCATGACTGCTTTGTCAATGTGAGTTTCGCTTTAAACAATATCATGGGTTCATATTAAGTGATATATTTCCTTATATTACAACTTTTGTGTATGAAAGGTTAACAAAATATGCAACATCGATTCAGAAATTTCATATTCCCCATGTACGTATGTAAAATAATTAAATGATATAATTGTTGCACTCAAAATTCTAAATTTTTTACTACGTAATACAATGTAGGGGTGTGATGCATCCATTCTCTTGGACTCTACGCCATCTGGAGAACAAACCGAAAAAACTTCTCCAGGAAACCTCGGTGTAAGAGGCTTTGAGGTCATCGACGAGATCAAGAGACGCCTCGAATATGTATGCCCCGAGACCATATCTTGTGCGGACATAATCTCCTTTGCTGTCCGTGATGCAGTCATGCATTCCGGCCTCCCGCACTACCCTGTCCCAGCTGGTCGACGTGACGGCCTATCCTCCATTGCAAAGAACATTAGGGGGAACCTCCCGCTCCCTAAGGCCAACGTCGAGGAAATGGACAATATCTTCGCCAAAAAAGGGATGAATAAGCAAGATGTCGTGGCGTTACTAGGGTCACATTCCATAGGGGTTGGGCACTGTTCTGTATTCGAAGATCAATTCAACCACTTCAACTCTAGTTTCGACATAAATCCAAAGCTTGACAAAGCGTACGCAATGCATCTTAAGAAGCTTTGCCCTCTTTATAAGAGATCGAAAGATGGTGTGCTTCCCTTGAATGCTTACTATGAAAATAGACTTAGCAATGTATATTTCTCTAATGTAATAAGGGGGAGGGCGATTGTTCCTGCTGATCAATCGTTACTTGATGATCCCTACACTAGAAACTTGGTGCATATGTATGCTCTGAGATGGTTGGCTTGGACTAGAGATTTTCGTGAGTCTATGATTAAGTTGGGGAAGGTAGATGTGCTCATTGGTGAGCAAGGGCAGGTTAGGAGATCATGTCGTGTTGTTAACAATTGAAAATTTTAATATAATTGTACAAAAATTTTGTTATGGTTTTGGGGTATCTTGGAGACTAACTAGATGGTATGTCGAATCTTGGAACTTGGTGTCGAGGTGCCCTGTAAAGGTTAACTCCGAGTCCACCGAACCAATGATGCGTGATGCTCAAGTTAGTAAATAGTAACCCAATACAGTGAAAGAAAGATCATTGTATTAGGCCTTGTTTTTTACGGCATATTTGTGCCTAAGCACTTATAATTTTTGCAAGATTAGCATAATATTGTCGTCAACACAAAAATTTTTACAAACCTAAGACTCGTCCCTTCATGGGAGGACCCTGAAAATTAGAGCATATATGCCTAAACAAACAAGGTTACAGTTAGCCTATGAAAACTATACAACTCATAAGTGCACTCTATCAAACCTATTCTTATCAGTTACACAACATACAAACGGATTTCGTGAAGTGCAGAAATCTTGCGTTACTAGCAGATGTTTTGCGTGTCAATCAAGATCTTTGTGTCATGCACAACTCGATCTATTTGCGCGAGGCCTTAAGTCACGACTAGCAATACGAAGGTTATAGCTTTTTCTACAAATCTTTGTATAGTCACCATAGTATATCAAAGGACACAGAACAATACTTATTAACCAAAGATTTAGGAAGCAAAGCATTTGGAAAATAATTTAATTAGTTAAAGCCAATATGGTAAAAGTTATTCGAAACGAGTCTAATTTTAGTAAATCGTTCATAACTCTTTCATTTTTAATAAGAATTGGTTTTATAATATTGTATTGAAAAGCTTAGAAGAAGGGTTATCCAACAACATAAAGTTCATGGATAATATTATATAATATAAGTACTTATAAATGTTATGATCTTTAGCTATTAATACTGATATTTAAGAGATTTTAGACGATGTAAATTCAATGGTGAGTTTAGCAATATTATGAACTTGTTCTCTTATTTTTAACCAAATAAACAATTTATATAATTAAATCATTGAATCATAAAAATAAAAAAATCCAATTTAAATGTCTACTGCGTCTTATCTTACCTTGGCCTTTAAAGAGTTCCAAAAAGGGGTGACATTTTTGGGTTATCAATATGTTGTAATGTTTGGCTGATGGGCTATGGTATGGTTTGGACTCTATCGATAATAATGGAGATATAACTTAAGTTAATTGAAACGGGAGGTGTCAAAGTGCTTTGGTGTTTAATAATTTTCTTCGCCTTTCCTTCTTAAAAAAGATAGACATTATTCACTATTATGGCTATTTATAGTATAGAGCAAGAGTAGGGCTTTTTGTGTACAAAAACTACAAATCCCTTCCAGTTCTTAAGCTTATTTATTTGACAAAAACTTACAAGTCACTATTAGTATTGTAAACAACTAGTATATAGCATGTGGCAAGACTTTCGTTCATCAAATTAAAGTATATATGTTATAATCCTAAATCATATAATAATCACTCCCCGGTCCCGCAAAGTTAAATATTAAGATAAATTCAAGTAAACTTGTGTGATTAATTTCTCGATGTTCTATCAAAGCTGGAAGGGGAAGGGCAACCTCTACAAAATAGAAGCTATAGAGTTGTCACCACTACGGATGGCAATGGATATTGGACTCGATCCGGATTCGTGGATCCATTTTTGTTTTTACGGATACGGGTCTTCAAAATTTAGACCTGACGAATTCGGGTCGGATTCGGGTCCTGTGACTGAAAAACGGATTCGGGTACGGGTCTAACCATAATACCCGAATCCGGATCCGTTACACGTTTTATCATTTACTTGTTTGTATTATTATTTAAAAGACATGTAAAAATTTAATTTTATTCATTTGTACTTTGTTGTTTTGGAATATTTGAGTAGTTATATGAATTGTATTCAACTATTGAACTTACATCCTTCGTTGGACTGTTGTCGTAGATGTAAAATGCAGATTTATAAATTTGAAACTTATTATTATCGAAAAAAATAAGCAAAATATGTAGGATCCATTTTGAACCCGTTTGAACTCAGATCTAGATCCATCCTTAAAAAATGGATCTGATCCGTTGTCATCACTAGTCACAACTTGCTAATAAATATGATCTGACGACTTATAATCTACTTTAGATGGAGCTTCTAGCCAAACAAACCCTACTAATTATACATAAACAGAAGTACAAATATTATATATGCAGTAGAGTATCGGGAGTAAGTTTACACAGCGTACAGGATATAGGTTTCATCGTAACAAGTTTTAAGTCCGTTTTGATTGTTTTAGGGCTATGTAATACTTTTGAAGTTTATTTCCCTAAAAAATGAATTAAAAACATAAATAAGCAAATACTTAAAGAAAGGGTGAGAGGGTTTTAACTCAAATCCTATGATGCTTCACATTTGTAAGATATATATATTGTTAAAAGTTAAAATAAGAAGGGTATTTAAAATAAGAAGACATCTTAGATCTTTATCTCTTAAATCCAACGAATGATATTTTATGTATTCATAGTGACTCTTTTTAACTCATAGTGACCAAATAATTTTTTCCACTTATAATTACTGTTTTTATTATTATAGTGACTATTTTTTATTGTTATAGTAACCATTTTTTTTACATAAAATCTCTAGTGTTGGATCTTACAATTTAAATGGCTAAAATGTATTATTATTCTTCTTATTTTAAATACCCGTCTTATTATATCCCTTATATATATACACAAACTAACTTTAGAAGTCCTATTTATTTAATAACGAAATTAAATTCGAACCAACTTACACAAGACCTAAGTAGCTCCGACAAGTTTAGGTCGCTTGATCATCATTTCCTTTCATCTTTAAGTTTATTTTAATTCATCATTTCCTTTAAAAAAGTCATGATGTCATACATAAATAGTTTAGAATAGTCATCATCACCGAATGCCACTTTGCCTTTTTTTTTTCTGCAGGTTTCTGGGAGCCGCTAACATCCACTGCTTGCATTAATACATGTGGGCATTTTCTACTTATTATACACAAAGTTCTTTATATAATTAAGCTTATAGTTATTTAGTTTTATGATTAATCTCATGAGTTACTAAAAAAGTAAGTATTTATGTATTGATTAAGTAGCAACTAGTCCGAGCGTAAATAGTGGATCGATCACTTTCGTAATTTGATTCGAATCTTGGATCCGAATGTCTAAACAAAGTTCTACTAGTTTAATCTACTTATAACCAAAGACTTCAAATAATCCTTGTCATATTTATAGTTCATATGTTCTTTTACAAGACTTATCCATTTTATATTGGAGTGTTTAACAATTAGTGGTTAGTGTTTGAATGAGCTTCTTTGACTAGTAGTTGATTTGATTAATTAACTATGTTAATTGTTTTTATGAAAGTGTTTGATAAGTAACTGTTTGGTGTAGACAATATATTTTGTATAAATGTTCTCGGTGAACATTTATACAATTAAGGTTGATTATGATCTAATTGATACAGCCTAAAACAGTAATTTCAATTTTCAAACTAACTAACTAATAAATAATGATAGATCAAAAGCTTCTATTACTCTATAGAAAACACCAAGTAAGACTTACCTTTGGACACCCTATGATACCTTGAGATACAGACTCGATCACCACTAAGAAATTCGATCACCCCACCAAGTAAAATGGATTATGTAACTTTTACTTGATGCTTAATAGCTCCTATTTTAACTAAATGCCCAAATATTTAAATTCAGGAGTAATTATAATTGTTAAAATTGATAGAACTAGTACTATATTTTGGCCAAATCAATGGGGTTACCTGCAAAGAGTTGGTTTGCCTCATAGTAATTGCCCTATTTGGCCGAAAGCAATTCATGATATTGCCTGATTACGAAAGAAGAGATCAAACCAGCATCAGAAGTTAGGAATTCATTTCTATTATTAAGACCGAGGTGATTTTTTACATTTGAATAGGGGTTATTACATAATCACTTATTAATTTTGTTATATCACTTTTTAACTTTGGATATTCACAAATTCGAAATAAAAAGTACAAATTTTAAAATTATGAGACCCAATCATCAAATAAACCAAGCCAATAAATCATCAATCATTTGTTACAAATATTAAACAGATACAGAGTAATTAAAAGAAAAATGAAGGATAAGCAAGTGTCCATTGCAAGTTTTCAATCTACAAGGTAATGTACTGTACTGACTACTGAGTGACTAAACCAGTGATGACAAGGACCGTACCCCAATTCCACTGTTCCACACATGCGCCCAATATTCTACTCGTCCCATGTGAGGATCTGAGAAGTACGGACACTTCTGATGAACAGCTCATCCTACATTATTGCAGCACAAAACGACGTCGCAGCCTCTGTCTTTTGTCTTGTGATCCCTACATGCTCATGTGAGGGGCATGGTCTACCTTGTGGGACCCATGCAAGTTTTGTCCAAATCTTTAAAGAATTTGGGAACGGATCTCCTCAACTGCGAACTGCTCAACATCGTCCCACCTTTTCCTACTTTTCCTAAAATATTTCTGAATTTTAAGAGGTAACTAAAACAACCCCTCAAAAGTCTTCCTTAGAGGTTTTGATCCTTCTCATCGTTCATCATTCATCATCAATGATATATATATATATATATATATATATATATATATATATATATATATATATATATATATATATATATATATATATATATATATATATATATATATATATATATATAGGAGGGATCCAATAAGAAGGGTGCTTAAAATAAGAAGAATAAGAAGAGATCTTAGCCATTTAAATGGTAAGATCCAACATTAGAGATTTCATATAAAAAAATAGTTACTATAACAATAAAAAATGGTCACTATAATAATAAAAAGAGTAATTATAATAATAAAAAAGAGTCATTATAAGTGAAAAAAATTATTTGGTACTATGAGTTAAAAAAGGGTCACTATGAGTACATAAAATATCATCCGTTAGATTTAGGAGATGAAGAGCCAAGACGCATTCTTATCTTTCTCATTTTAAGTACCCTTCTTATTTTAACTTTTATATATATATATATATATATATATATATATATATATATATATATATATATATATATATATATATATATCAGGTATTGCAATCCATAAATGTTTGCAAATTACGGGCTTCGTCTTTTAATTTACGTATGTAATACTCGTGTACTTTAGAAAGTTGATTTTTATGTGATTTGAGTTGTTATTATTCGATCTTAAACTATAATGTGACTATTTATGTTATGAATTTCTACAATTACATCTATTGTTCTAGTTTTCATCTCATTTATTTGTGTTGTTTTTATTTAGTTATTAAGTAATATAATGATTGAATGTAAAATTTTAGGTACATGTATTTGTATTTTACTCTAGTTAAAACTCTTCTAGTTACCAAAACTCAGTTTATCTTTACTCTATCTTTTATAATTATTATCTTTCTACAACATAACTCTACCGTATTATTGAAATTAAATTAAACACATATCAAATTCAAAAATTTATATGGGTGTTCTATAACTTTCAAATGACTTGCTCTTACAAACCAAATAAAACATTAGAAGTTATTGAAACAATAATTATTGTACTTTTTGGCCTTTTAATGGAAAAAAACGTCACGCATATGGTAAACAATGATATGAAACTCGGGTGACCTTTGAAACTTGTAAGCCCGAAGATTGAAATGGATGGTAAGTATTTCACAAATTGGTTGCAAAGATCTTGTGATTTACCAGAGCTGCTCACACACATCAAGAGTCATTTTTCGTGACTCGAGTGCCTCTTGAATGGGTATATGGAGTTTTTTTTCGCAAAATCTAAGAAATTCAAACACGTTAACATGTTATGAACCCTCAAAATTTCCATTCGGAGAGCATTCTTCAAATAAGGAACTTTCAGAGCAATGATAACACAAATAATAGAAAACCAAAAAAGGGAATCAACAAAAATTAACATTCCTTTCACACACAATTAAAGTAAAGAGTGGTTCCATTGGAGGTAAACAATAGAGCTCCACAACCCTTGTCCTTCAACCTATATCTTGACAATGTACAAATTAGGATCAAGACCACTAATAAGGCCCCATAGTCTACAGTAACAACAATTAGGACAAACCCAATTCCCAATCTTGAGCCTAGAAGGACATTATTTGAGCAAAAATACCCGAGAGACAAGCCTCAACATTCACTAAAGATAACAAACAAACCAAACAAAGTAAACTAATCAAACAAAACATTAAATCCAAACAATGAAATAATATACCCAAACAACAGGAGCAACTAAACCGTAAGGGAGAAACACCAAACTCAACTTTAACAATACCAAACCAGAAACCCTTACCTACTCTTTATCTTTACTGTCAAGATTGGCAATTCCTAAAAATATAAGACGGGGTGAGTGGGCTAGCTTTAGTATTAAGCAAAAATCCTTCTTATCTAACCTAGCACTTCCAATCCAAAAACAAGAAACCCTAACCCTAACTTTACCATTACCAACGATATGAAGTAGGTGGCATTTGGGATAGCTTTGGGAACAAATACTAGTAAAAGCTTAGAACATATCTGAGAATGTGTTCAACCATACTAGTCCAAGAACATCAAACAACCCCGTAGAGACAAATTCCAAAGACAACTTTAGATGTGACTTCTTACCGAAAGTGTTAGCATTTCACCTGGAATTATGATTATTGGACACTACATTTAAAGTACTTGGACTGAGATAAACTACAGGGCTCTTTAAGAATAAGACTGGATAACCTTAATCTTTCCCTTATTTTTCAAGGAGGCTCGTCCTCAAAAACTCAATTGGTTTAGAAGCTTGAGTTCATTTACAACCTTCCATATTTCCGAAGTTGATGTTCAAAGTTTCTCCTATCTATAGCTCTAAGATGTTGATTTCCTTGTAAACTTTTGAAGTAACAACAGTAAAATTTAAAGTACATGGTAAATAACTTTGTACTTGAAAATGACGTACTCTTGGCCAAGAGCAATAAATTTTGTTTAGAGAACTAGTTCTATCTTTCCCATTGTGAGGAAGAGTGACCAATGGTTATTCCCAATTTGACTTACACTTGGTTATATTTACATACAAAGCTAGTCAAATTCATTTTACAAAAAAAAAAAAAAAAAAAACCTAATTTTATCAATATTAGAAATTTTTTAGGTTGGTATTTTAACAAGAGAAAAAGATATAAGAGGGGATGAAGATCCCCTTTGGACATACAATGATACAATCACCAATGCACATACTCTTACAGTAACGAGCATTAATTCCAAACAGTGTAGCTATCTACAAGATGTTACTCAACAATAAGTTAAGATAGAAAAGCTTAGCCCTGATCTGCCCCACTCTCTGTATAGTTCTGATAATTCCTAATAAATGATTCGGCCTTCATCAATATAGCTTGCAAGCCTCGCTCTTCGTCCAGGCTAACATTCTTTGTGTTAAACTTCCACGTCTACTCAACCAATGAAATTCAATGCCTTTTGTATGGATTAAATTTGTTGGATCACAGCCTCACAGGTCATACGACACAACTGTATACATAATAATGCACAACAGTTGACAGAAAGTATAAAAGAAGAACAACAGAGAAAAGAGGGAAAACTAAGTAGTATTTACACTAGGACTTTCCCCAATCCAAAATGAATGATAGGATACGAGACACCTGAATTCTTTCTCTTATGATTCACTCATCTCTATAATTTTATGTTATTAGACGGCTCATTAGGCTATTTTTGTAGAGGTACAATTGTTTTCCTAATCGTATACTAAAGGACCACATACACGGTCTGACAACATTCCCTGGCTAGGCTAATACCACTAATTCAGTGTGGTCTGACAACATTCCTTGTATTGTTCTCGACAAGGATCACAACATCGTGTACTTTACTTAAAATTAGGATTAATTTTTGGACATTTAAATGTTTACTCCTCGTTGTGTTGGAGTTGGCTTTTGTAAGATTATGGACTGTATATGACTTAATTTTCGCTTAAATATAGACTATGTAAATGAGTTACTAGTTCGAGAGCGTGCACACGTAAGAGGATTATGAAAATAAATTGATTATTTTAATATGTCTCAATCACTTGTTGAATTTAAATTGCTTTGGATTTGGTATATGACCTAATTGGATTTTTTTTATTATATTTTTTGAATATTTCAAGAACTTTGAATTTATTTTGTTAAAGTAATTTTATGATCGGTTTATGGTTGAATGAAATTATTTGGAACTATGCAGTTTATATAAACAGTGCATGCGTATGAATGTTTTTAGTTTTATTATGATTCATACTTAATTTTATTTTGACTTTGCTCTATTCATTATTAATAAGAATAGTTCGATAGATTTAATAGCTTCAATATGGTGGATATTTGCATTAAGGGGCTCGAATGAAGAGTGAGTACACCATTTAGTTATTCTTTCTTATTCTAATAATTGGATATTTGATTCTAATAAAACTATTATTGTTTTTCCTAAACTTCACATAATATTGAAGTACTTTACCTAGTAAATCTACCGCATATCTTATGTTGTCACATGGTAGTAACAACATTCTTATATTTTCCCAAGTGTTTTTTTTTAAATTTAATCAGTATTCTCTATGGAGGTATGTGAGGAATCTGATTGAATATTGGGTTAAGTACACTATTGTCTAATGAACTAGTTTATAAACTAAGACTCTAGTATCCCTGCTAAAAAAATACCAATTCAATCATTAAACCTTCCCTAATTAGCTGGATTATGTTCAACAGAATAGATGCACACTATATTAATTTCAAGGGTTTCTTTCAATAATAAATGACTTCCTTTACAATCCAATCACGCCTGTCATTCGAGAGTCATGTAATATAAAGACATAAAACATAGCATCCCAAAGATCCTAGCATAATCTATCAAATATTAACATGGTGATTTCTCTTACATTAATTAGGGTTACAACAGAATTCTAGAATAATAAACTACTCTAACATGATTACAGAAATAAAGTAAAGCGTAAAAGAGATAAACTCGAGAAAAAAGAAGAAAAAAATAATACTTGAATAAATAGTTGAAAATCTTGAAGAACAACAGAGATACCTCAACTTATCTCTCCAAAACCTAAACCTAAGAATTATAATAATTAAAAGTATGAATAAGAAATTAAAATATGCCTCGAAAATACAAAGTTAAGGAGTATTTATAATACACCTAAGAGACTAGAACAGAATATGAGAATAAACCGCTGAAATTTTAATGCCTAAACATAAATGCCGTCCATAAATGCCTAAACATATTAAAAACCATATGAAAAACAAGAACTACATGTAAAAGTAATATTGAAATTAAGATAAGTAAAATTTATGCAATTTTAATTCTAAATGCTCTAAATATATACTAAAATGGATCCCATTATGAATTTAAAACATGTTAGAATTACGATATTTCAATTTCAGTTTACAATTAAGGGATACTTTCGTAACCATATGCTAGACTTTATGATGAGTCATTTGAGTTGTTTGTATTTTAAATTAAGGACTAAGGTTCTTACTTTAAGAGTTAAAATATACAAGTTATTACATTCAATCTTTGATTTTTCCAAAATGTTGGTAAAAAAAGACCTCATAATCGAAACTCTTATTCCAAATTTGTTAGTTCAGATTGGTTGAAATATCTCATTTAAGGTAAAATATACTTTTCATTAGAAAGTTCATATTTGAATTTTCTGTAAAAGAATTACAACAAAATATTTCTATATGACCTACAAAAATTTACATATTTATGTAGCTTATCATCGAGAGAAGAAGAGAGTTTCTTCAACTCAAGATTACAATTGCGAGGATAAGTCCAAGACAATTTTTTATATCCAGATCCTTCTCTATTCAAATATCCCCATACAAATCTGCAACCCACGTACTACCCCACTCCCATTCTTCCAATATTTCTGTCTATTCACACAGTTGAGATATGATAGATGGAGAAACAAATGCCAATTTTTGTTGGCTAGTATTTGTTTTGTTCATTAGGTACATTATATTAGATTTATAAAAATAAGAATAGCTATGAGTTCGATAATACGTAGCTTCTTACTAGATTAAGTGAATCCACCTAGATATGATATAAAGTGATGCGCAATATACAAACTTAGAGTCAAATATATTCTTTAATTTCCAAATACTTTAGTCAAGATCTTTACTTTCAAGTTTCAACCGTGTCCTATTGATCGATGAATTGGAAAAGAAATGTCATGTTTTACATATCAAAAGCACCTTTGAGTCCTTATAATTGAAGGGCAGAAAAAAAAATACTGAAAACAAAACAAATCCCTTATCAATAATGACAAGAAAATGAAGTGACATGAATCTTGCTTTAAGTACGAAAGTGACTGAAACCAAACATGCAATTGTATGAACTAGCTTAAGCTCAAATTTTTCAAGGATTGTGTTTGAACATATCAAAGAATTAGAAATTTAAAATGGTATTACAAAATATATTGTATATACATGAAATACAATAACGTTATTATATCTCTATAAAAATTATCCCTTCATACAACATATCTTAATATTTATTAATTTTGAGGGGTAACCTAGCTTATTATATCTTGTATGCATACAAGATCTTGTGATGACATAATAGAGTAATGATAAATCAATGTTCCTCGGGATTGAATACTCGTATCGAATCAGAGTTCACGCCCGCCTGCCCCGAGATATCAATTTTATGCTTTGAAACATTTTTTTCGAATATTCTTTGATTCACAACAAATACATAGGGAAAAATAGTATAAAAATATTATGGATTAACACTGTAATTTATGAGGTGCTTTTCTAATTGATAAAGTAATTCACCTTTGTTAAATTCTAATTATTTATTACTCACATTAATATTTTTAATAAATATTTTTTTAAGTTGAATAAAATAGGGTCGAATATGAATATTATTCCTAATAATTGATACAAGTTGCAAACTTGCAAAGACTTCCAATTTAATAAAGAGCAGGAGTTCTTTGTTAATTGCGACTACGTCACGAGTAACAATGTAATCCGATGTCGTCCAGCGGTTAGGATATCTGGCTTTCACCCAGGAGACCCGGGTTCGATTCCCGGCATCGGAATTTTTTTTTTTTTTGCATTCGTTTGTCTCACTCACTAGGCTACTTTTCTGAAGTTCTTGTAGGATTTTGATATTTAGTAATTAGCATGGAATGATACAAATCCGACAAGTGATAGTAATTTTTTTAAAGAAAAATCTAGTATCCTATTATTAAAGGTAGTGAATGAATATGGTAAAAATATATTTAATGGTAAGAAATTGACAACTAGGTTTTAGTGTGTATGTATACAAGTAGCTAATGCAAGCACGATTATATATATCATCTTTTATTCTAATTAATTAATATCGCGAATTATGACAATTTTCTCTAGAAGATTTATCTAGCTAGGTTGAAAGTTGATTGCCAAATTTTATTTCTTAATTTCTTTTTAAAATATTGGTTTTTATTTAGTTTGGCGAACGTAAGCATTCAACTATGGAGCACTAACTACTCTTGCTATATATATCTACTTGTTTCTATTTAGTTATCCATATAAAATTTGAACAGGTTTACACATATATGGTATTATTAGGTTATTAGGGTTAAGTATATGACCAAGTACTCAATTTTGCAATTTCTCATTAATAGTATTTTTTTACTTTTTAAATAACATAGTTAACATTTCGACCAATTAACTCAACTTTAACCCGCACTCCAAAAGTAATTAATTTATATACTTATTACTCCACTAATTTAGAAAAAAAGTAAATCAAATTCCTATCCAAAACTCGTTAGCAGCTGCCAGTAGCTTTTTCCTTCCCTTCTTTTGACCAAAATGCTGATAGCCTACAAATAAGAAGAAAATGGCAAGATAAACTCTTTTTCTTTCTTTTTTTTCCCCTCATTTGCCATCTTAGCTTACTTTACATTATAAAATAGTAATAGATGGTATAAAAAGTAATATAAAACTCACTAACAAATATAATCTTTAAATAAATTATGATTTCTGTTTCAATGGCCTTAACATACATTGACATAATCCAACAATGAACAACCAACCATAAGTAGTGAAAAGGCATTGTATCTGGGATAGAATCAAGTATTTTCAGCTATGATGTCATTAAGAAGATCCCCAATTAGGTGAGCATGTGAAGGATGTAGTAATGACATAAAATGTGAACAACAAAAGTGTGACCAGAATAAAATTAAAAAAAAAAAAATTCTATTTTCTTTGTCCCTTTATTTTTGCCTCATTTCTATTTATATAGTCAAAGTTTAAAAAATTTAACCATAAATTCTCATCATATTATAAGAAATAATATATTTAAGTTGGAATTTGTTGGATGCATCTTAATGTAAATTTTTATAATATCAAGTTTTCATAAATTTTTTTTGTTATGAATTTAGAGATAAAAACATTTTAAATTGTACCTTAGAGACCGTGAAAAGTCAAATGGGGTAAAAAATTAGGGATAGAAATTGGAAATAAAAATCACTAGCCTAAGTTAAGGGTTTTATATACACTAGCTAGGCACTCATCCAAAAACCGACGTATGCTTCCTTTGTACAAATAAATGGGTTAATCATCTAAGGATACAAAAATTAGTAACCTTTAAACACAACAAACTAGGTATTTAGAGTCCACTAATTTAACCTTATAACCTTACTTGAGTTAAACTTGTCGAAAAAATAAGATGTATTCAAATAGTGAAAAAATATAATCATGAATACTACGGTAAAAAAAAAAAAACTACAAAATTAATTAAGTATCTAACTTTATACATAACTCGGTAATACTATATTAGTTTCGTATATATTGCAATCGTCAAAGAAATAAGGTTTTCTTAAAGACCAAATGTTTTGGTCCACAGTAAAAGGTACTGAAATGATTGGTCATCTAGCTGGCTTCGCCGTCAAAAAAGAAAAGAATAAGGTATTACTGTGAATCTATTATTTAAATTTATCAAAATAAAATAATTATTTAAATTAACTTTTAGGTAAAGCAGCCATCAAAAATTAGCCTCTAGATCTATAATTGACGGTCCTGATAGACGTGCTGAGCATGTCTTTTTTTTTTTAGAAATTTCAATAAGTTTACTACTCTTTGAAGTTTAATGTTACGCTGTGACATTTTAATATTTATACAAATTAAAACTTTGGTCAAAAAGGTTACATGTGATTACTGACTGATCAATGCCAATCAATAAGTTATATATGCTATCATAGATTTGAATAATATTATCATGATATGCTATCAAAATTTCTTTGTTTAAGTTGGACGTCTTATCATCTAGGACAAGGACAAACTACAATTTGCAATGTGAATTAATGCTTCGTAGGACAGAACTTTTATTGTTATTGTTTTAGAAAGATGAAATTATACGGGGTAGTTCGTATATGGTTGGAACATTATACCGATCACCAGAGCTTGGACAGTAAAATAGATTCTTCCCTTTGATCTTAGAAAAAATAAAAATCGTATTTTGGTTTTCTTTAAGGAGCGGAGGGAGTAATAACTTATCAACTTCTACTCTGTTTGACCATATTATTGAGGTTATTAATTTAAATATTTTCCCTAAAACACGCATATATATGTTCTTTTTACCTTGTTAGAAATTATTGTTATCATCTCAAAACAATGCTATTATAAATATAAGTGGGGAAAATATTACGAATAATAGTTATATGGTGTACGAACTACAAACTCCATACATTAACTACTGTAAAAAAAATGGTTCAAAGATTAACTCTTGTCTCCCTATACTATCTCCTAAAATCTTAGTTTCTTTTCTTGATTGGAGCTGTCATCGGTCTTTTAATTGGTGTTAAAGCCCTTGTTTCCGTTTCTCATTATGTGTTTAGATTGTTGTTCACAATAAATCTCATTCTTTTAGAAATTGTGGATGTATACTCGGATTTTCGTCTCATATATGCCAAATTTAGGTTAAATGATTCTTGTGTGTTGTATTGATGTATTGCATGTCATATATATACAATTAGGGTTTGGTTAATAAGCCATAAATTTGGACCCAAGACTAATTATTATATTAGGGCTTAACAATATATTGTGAGATTCTAGGATCTCCATTTTCTTGGTTGGATACACAAATCGATTTGTTGATGGGGACCTATACAAGGTCACAACACAAGTCAATTTTTTGTCAACAATAAATTGATTTAGGTCATAACAACCCCTTCAAAACTATAAGAGATAGTTAGATCCCCTCGTTTAAGTTGTATCAAATAAATACCGATATGAAAAATGATATACAAAATTGTTAGTTTTTTCCATGACGATTGTGGTTTTGATAAAGTAGATATTATTTTATTCAATTCAAAGTTATTATTTTACTTCTTCTATAAATTTCTTATGACTTTGGATTGATGATATAAAGAAACTCAATCTAACACCCACTCTCCAACAAACTTTTTCAGTACATAATCTCCTCCCTTATTTTTGCATCATTGCTACTTCATTGTTACTTGAGATATAAAAAATATTCCATAACATACTTGTGTGGCCGGTCAAAAACGTGAGTGGAACCTAAAAGATCATACTCGCTCATGCTATAAATGTTCTACTTATAGGTACGAAAGTAGGTAAAAGGAGATGAACTCATTCTTCAATGCATGCTCACCATTATTGTATGGGCATGACTTAAACCATTTGGTTTAGCCCAACAATTCCTCTTCATGTACAGTGAAGCTGTAAAACTAGAGCTGTCAGAATCAGACCCGACCCGATAAGTTACCCGAAACCGACCCGGACCCGACCTGATTATGACCCGAAAAGTGAGACCCGAAAACCGACCCAACCCGACCTGAAGTTAACCCGAAACCGATTGACCCGATATTCAAAGACCCAAACCCGATCCGTGTCCGACCCGTTACAGACCAGACCCGACCCGTTACGGTCCCGACCCGAAAAAAACCCGAAACCGATTAAAACCGATTGATAACCGATATAATCCAATTTATAACAATTCGTTACCCGAATTTACTGGATATGTTAATAATCTGAATATACATGATTATGACCTAATCTTGACAGACCTATTTTTTACCTAATATCTAATAACTTTGAAACCAAACTTGTCATAGTCGATATCAAACTAAACATATTACAAGTTCTTATGTATATATAAACTTAACATCGTATGTTATAGACTAGTTTGATAGGATAATACATATTTACCTCATAAATATTTTGTTTTTAAATGACTTATCGACATAATCATTGTCCAATTTATGAATTAACCATCATCATTGTCTGATTTTATCAAAACTGACCTTAACCCGAAATAACTCGTTTAGGAATTGATTTGATTTTACCATAACCGACCTTGACCCGAACCCAAAATAACCTCGCTATAACCCGTTCAGGGACTGACCCAATTTTACCGGAATCGACCTTGAGCCAAATCCGAAATAACCCGATATAACTCGTGTAGGAACCGACCCGATTATACTAGAACCAACCTTGACCCGAACCGAATACAATCCGAACTGACATTGACCCAAATCGAATACAACCCGACCCGAACCCGACCAAGCAAAGAACCGATTTAACCCGACCCAATAATGACCCGAACCGACCCGACAGGAAAAACCGACCCGCAATGGGTCAACCCAAAATCGAGTCGTTGACCCGATTTGACACCCCTGTAAAAACATTACGTGGGCAGGTAAATATGATGGCCGAAAGAGGTGAAATCGTTTTTCAACTGTTACTAAGGAGCAAGTGGAGACACAGAGAGGAGCAAAAACGTCTTTTAACTGCTGTTAAAGGAAAAATGGGGAAGAAAAGAGAGACAAATGGCTCTTTCAACCGCTACGTACTCTTGAACAATTATTTTGAGAATTTGGCCTTTAAAAGGTTATAAATGTAGTCCTTTTTTTATAAAGAAACCTTTCTCCTTTTGCCATTTTTTAAACAAAAACATGGCCCCACTTATTTCATATAATAAAATAAAAAAAATTGGACTACCCCGCCCCTTCAAATTTGTATCATAGTACAAATGTACAACACCTTACCACATGTCCTAAACCCTCACCTTGTAACAACCAACCCCTAATTCTGAACATATATACTCCGTATAAATACACCCTTCATAGAAGACCATTTACTCACCCACTTCACAAACATTTTTTTTAGCAAGTTCCCCTCTTTCTCTTATCTTGAAACCTCCACTTTCTCCTCTAAAAATTCCTAAACCCTTCTTGCATGGCAATCAGCCTGTTGAGCCATGTGGTATCAGACCTCTGCTTGGGCAAGCCAGCACTGAAATCACTCACTATCTCCGCTGCAACCACCGTTGCTCACGCTCTGGCTGCCATCAAGGCTTCTGAAGATAACTTCATTAGCATATGGTCTTGTGATCATCAGCATCATCATCATCCCCACCAAACTAAGACTAGCAACAACAATCCAAGAAAATTAGGGGGTGATGACCTTAATTATAATGTTAACTATGATGGGTCGTCATGTAAATGTGTTGGTAAAATATGTATGGTAGATATCATATGCTTTTTATGCAGAGAAGAGAATTTGGAATCCCCTTCGTCTGCCTTGCTTTCCCCTGTTTCTGCCATTTTGCCACAAGATCCTGGCCTCATCAAACACGTGGATCCTTCCACTAGGTACGGTTTACCTCCTTCTATTTTATTATTATTTTTATTTAAGTGTGGCTTCAATAATTTATTTTGTTACATCCCGAAAACAAACAATAAACTAAATAAACAAATTAAAAGAAAGCTAGCTAGTACCTAGCTTGCCCCGATAAATGCCTACAAATATTTCAATGATCCACTTTATTAATGACGTAGATCTCAAATTATAATGAATAGATTTGTATAAAGTATTAATTCAT
Source organism: Dysphania ambrosioides (assembly GCA_026401315.1). Classification (NCBI taxonomy): domain Eukaryota; kingdom Viridiplantae; phylum Streptophyta; class Magnoliopsida; order Caryophyllales; family Amaranthaceae; genus Dysphania; species Dysphania ambrosioides. The sequence goes on from CM048666.1 coordinate 25,801,025, forward strand.
ACAGTGGATTTAGAAAGTGAGCACATACATACCTTGAAGTTAACGAAACGGAATAAATCCGATTCTTATAGTTAGGTGTATATTTGTGTTAGTTTATGGAGGTTTAGACATTATGGTTTTTGGACACACATGTTTGACTTGTCTATACAATATTTAATGTTGAAAGAGGAAGAGTGAAAAAAATCAGGAGCTACTATGACCATTAAACTTGAGCTTGAGTATATGTTTGATGGTGCTTGATGTAATAAATTATTTTGATATATATCAAAGTTTGAATAATTTGATAATACATTATGATGGTCCCGAATTTCCTCCCTTTCTATTGCTATCTTTGGGAATAAATTTTGTAACTAAGCTTATCATTTTAAAAGGGGATGAAAGTTCATATTGTAGCTAGCTAGATGTTAAAAATTTATACAATTTTGATTATACTTGTATGAAAAATGGGTTGGTTACTTGGTTACATCTTTTAACATTTGTAACGCCTTTGTCCACTCCTTCCTTGCCCCTTAAAGAAAAAATGTACTTGATATATACTTGCATTTGAGCTTCTCTTAAAATTTTGTATACTCATTTCAAGGAAAAGGTAAGGGATAAATCTCATACAACTATTAAATGATTAGGATAACCTTCTCTCAACACTATAGCTAGCCGGATTCCTCTCTTATTTAGAAGCTTATAAGTGTATTTTGAAGTACAAATTTAATAGTGCATAGACCTATTATTAACCCTAATTGTATAAATACTCGTCGAGAACATTTATACAAGACCTAAACAAATAAGATAAGTTAATGGTTGATCATCATTAGTCATTTCCTTTTGCTTAAACCAAATTTAAACTAATTAATTATTTAAAAAAGGCATCTGACATGGGGTACTTGTACGAGAAGAAATCATGTGATTTGGTTTGGGTGCTATATTACTGGGCAGATGACAACCAATTCTAGTAAAATCCAAAACAAAAACAACCCAATATGTGTGTGTTACTTTCCCTCATGATTCATGCACAGTTGGTCAAATGCTAACCGCTACTCTATCATCTAATTAAGCACAGTTAATTATTGATCAAATTAACTGATAATTTTTATGTTACTAATAGTGAAGAATTGTATTTTATGTAAGTTCATACTTCAACTCTCCAAGTTGGTTAAATGCAACAACTTGACATTAATCTAAGTAAATATGTTTTTAGACATGAAACGCGTGGTCAAGCTAATCAATTCATCTTTTGACTAAATTTACTACTGATAGCCACAACTCTACAAGCTAGTTGCACTTACAGTCTAACCTAAAAAAAAAAACACAAACTAGTTATAGTAGGGAAATTTCGTTCCATATTCTGTATATTTTCTATATATTATAAGGTAAGTTGAACTATATATTAAAATATTAGGAAATTAGGAAGTATGAGAAGTGATTACGGAGTACATCTCTATCTTAAGAAATAAAAAAAAAAAAAGTTGTATAAAATATTAAAATGTCACTAAGTTTTATGTCAGTCTCATGAATATTATAGAATTCACTAACTTTAGCTTGAATTTAATAGGATGCTGTAATTGTGTGTGTGGTCATTCCAAAAAGAATTAGGTGAAGTAGTTGTGTAAGATTGTGAGAACTGAGAAGGGGGTAAATTGTAGCAAGAGGAGTAACAATGCGTACATATAACCCCCCTTTTGGTTCATATTCAATGAAAAATCTGAGAGTGATCCATAGATCTACACATTTAGTGTTCTGGAAATTGCAATTGTACCATCTTTCTCATGTGTGATTGATCCCCATTTAGTTACCTCGCCATAAATACTTCAGAAAATGCAAGGACATAACATTACATATTGATAATGATCAAGTAGTTAATTAAGGTTTTGAAGGGCAGTGTTCAAGACATGAAATCAAATCCCGTCTATATTAGTTGTTGCCTCGTTGCTTGCGGTTTTCTTTAAAAAAAATCACAATTATCTAAGTATTAGACATATACAAAAGTTTTGTTAGTGAAAATCAATGAGGTTCGGCAAGTAATTAAGTAAAAATTGGTTGGATTCAACTAATGAGGAAAAGAAGTTACCTAATTTAATTAAGAGTGGATGATTATTGAGGGTTGTGTTGAGTCCGTGCTTTTTACGGAGTGGGTGCATTTATGAAGTGGTGCATGCATGAGATCTTGTCCCACGGCAACGGGTTTCTCTTCGGCTTCCTGAGTGCAGAGTGCTGGCTAGTGGCTAGGATTTTACTTTAAAGCCTATAAGGCGCTAAACTTTCCGTCAATATTTTTGAACTAAAAGAATAAAAGCTGATGTTTTAAGAATTTAGGCCATGTATGTTGATTACTTGTTAATAAGACGAGTTTCGTCTTTTTGATGTAGAACACTCAAATTTCGAAAATAATCGACTAACAAAGATGATAAATAATTAAGCAAAATATTTTTGGATCGACTAAAAAAGATGATAAATAATTAAGCAAAATATTTTTGGTGTATTAGAAAAATTAAAATTCGACTGAAAAGGACGATAACTCGAAAGCTTGAATTATTTAAGAATGTGTTTGATAAAAGCTATGTTCATTGCAACATGTGTATGACCAAAATTCTTGTAAATGAGGCCAAATAGAACTGTGTTTGTTGATCCATGTCTTGCATTGTGACTTGGTGCGTGTAATATTGCATCATGAGAGTATGTATTAAGTTGTTTCCTAGATAAAATTATTTCTTGCCCATTTCTTCTTGTTTCTGAATAAGATTTGTACTTTGTGATGTTCAGCTTACTGGAAGCAATTGATCTGATCCTTGATGGTGCTCAGAACCTAGTGGTGCCCATACAAAACACCGCTAGCTCATATTCTAGAAGAAAACAGCAGAAGACCAAGGGTCCCACGGTTCATAACGGTCGTGAATACTGCTGGTTGACCCAAGAAGACGTGATCCGATTCATCCTTAGTCGCATTGGCTTGTTCACCCCGATCCCTGGCCTCTCCGTGGAGGAGCTTGGGATCATCCAAACCAAAGTTCTCGCTGTGGACTACCACGCCCCAGCCAAGGCTGCTCTAGAGGCCATTGCTCAATCGTTGGTTGAGCAGACTTCTGTTGGGGTGGTGGATGAAGATGGGATCCTTGTAGGGGAAATCTCCCCGTTCACCCTATCCGCCTGTGACGAGACTGTCGCAGCAGCACTGATGACACTGTCTTCGGGAGACCTCATGTCCTACATTGACTGGGGTGGTCCTCCTGAGGACATCGTAAGTGTCATGAAGGCAGGTTTGAAGGAGAAGAAACTCGAAGGGTTACTAGAATTGTTGGGTGATGAGTACTCGTCATATTCATCCTCGGCATCCTCTTCATCAGATGACGAGTCAGTGTCCTCTTTATCGTCTACCTCAAGACTGACACGGTATAACAGGTCATGGAGTTACTCGGCTAGGATAGTTAGGAAGGCGGAGGCAATTGTTTGCCACCCCAAGAGCTCATTGGTTGCGGTGATGATCCAAGCAATTGCACATAGGGTGAACTACGTTTGGGTCATGGAGGATGATTGTAGGCTCGTCGGAATAGTGACATTCCGCGACATGCTAGAGGTTTTCCGAGAGTATTTGGCATCAATGGTCGAGGAGTGGGGTGCTTGATTAGCTAGTGTACTGTGTAGGCAGCACAATAAGGTTAATAAAGAATGCCCCCCCTTTGTGCGGCTCCAACACCCAATCGATCGAAGCTATTAGGTTAGGTCTTAACACCCATAATGAGTAGAGACCTTAGTTATTTAGCTTGTATCGTAGAGTTTTTCGGATTTTGACTAATTCAATTGGACTTGGGGGATACAGTAGTGGAGAAAATCTTTTTGCTATAGTCGGTGAGTTTAGTTGTGCTGTGAATGAAGGAAGTATAGCTGAATGTGTTGTTTCGTTATTTCGTACTTATCTTCATTGTATTTATCTCCTTAATTAATTATCAATGCACGTACTTTAAGCTTTTCAAATATGTCATTCAAGTCTTATCTAACCATTATTAGTTGCATATCTGGTAAGATTTGAATTGATGTAACGTAATTACACCAAACCCCAAAAAACAACAATACGGACATAGAGAGAGTTTTCTTTCCAAAACCTTAAATATGATTAATCAAATCAAAAGCACAAATTCAATACACCAAATTATAACCTAGTCACTGGTAAACATAATCAATGAATTCAGATTCCTTGACAATGTGGTTAACGGTATCGATGAATTTGGATTTCTTGACTTTGCCGGCTAACCCGAAAATGAACAAAAATAAGTTATTGAATGAAGTCAATAAAAACTAAAAGAAAAAGATGAAGAATGTGAGACAAAAAACATAAATAATAATGTGAGAATAATACTGATTTATGAATATTATAATTTATCTATTTAACCTTATTGTTATAAAATAGTAATATGCTATTTTTAATACCTTTTATTAACTTTATTAACGTTTTTATCATTCCCATGTTACTCTTAAGCTGGATGCTCACTTGGTCAATGTACCATATTAAGATGTTTTCCTCAGAAATTTTTACAGCTGGAGCACAAAATGATGTCAAGGACATATAGGTACAACCAAGAGGGTCCCTACTTGCTCCAAAGCTTATCCATTTCCCAGTTGTCGATCACTCTCGTCTTGGGTCCATTTTCTTTTTCTTTTTTTTTAGGTATAACTTACATTAGGGAGGACGTCGGTAATAGATGTACTCATGAAGTCGTGAGCAGTTGAAAACTGTTATATTTATACTATGCAATCCATACTATGCAAATTTGGAGCTTAATTTATATGCATGGTCGTACATCAAAGCATCGCAGATTATTAAGAGGTCATTTGGATATAAACTTTCCTAATTATGAAATAATATTGTTCCCTAGTGATGCGATTGTGATATATGTACTCCTTATGTAACCACTTGTTTGTTTGTGCTATTGTACAATATGTCACCTTACTAACTTATTATTTACTCATATCTTGAAACTTTTGTTAAAAAATTTTGGCATTTTTTATTTTTTTGCACAAGAGACACTTGATTCCTCATGATCCTTAAGAACTGAATTATATACTTGACCTTCGTGTATCAGTATATAATCCCTTTTCGTCCCACTAAAATTGCATCATTTATATTTATAGAATCCAAATTCGAAAAGTTTGACAAAAAATTCTTATCATGTTATAAGGAACAACATATTCAAGTGAATCTTATTAGATGCATATTAATGTAAATTTTTAAAATATCAAGTTTTCATAATTTTTTGCCTTATAGATTTGGAGATAAAAACGTTTAAAATCATGTCTTACACATCACAAAAAAGTCAAATGAGACAAACTTAATAGGACGGAGCCACGGAGGGAGTGCTTTGTTCTGTTTAGGTCACAATGCCCTCCTTGATCACAAGTCCAGTTTATTTTAGTTTTAACTTCATGAGAATGGTTATATCGATCTACTTCGGATGGCATAGCTAGTAAACATCATCTCTTAAATTTGTTGAGGGGGTGTTTTCATGTCTTGATCACTATTGGAAAGTACATGGGAGGATGAGTTTGACAATTTATTCTTTAACAACAACAAGTTAAACTCAAGTGATGTTCATTCTATCTTAATTGCTTGCCGTTATTTGGGATTGGAGGAGCCAAAATGCTGTTTTGAATAGGAAATTGTCACTTTTTGCACTTTTAATTACTTTTAATGAAGTGATGAAGACTTCAGACCCACCTTTGTAACAAAACATATTGAAAAAGTTCAATGGTTCAAGTAAGAAATGCTGTTGAGAACCTTCTCTAAATATTTTAGTTCATTTTTTTTTTTATCTAATGTTATTAAGTCATACGACTACGTATATGATTTTCTGCTGATTTAGAATCTTATGAAAATTTCTTCTTGCTCATCAAGGATCAAAGTCTATGTTATTCATATTTTATGATTGGAAAGTGATTTACGGTTTATTAAGTACTCACTTGTTTTTTTATTCTTCTTGTTGGGAATCTTTTTTAGAGCCAAATTTTGATCATAAATTCTTCATAATAAAAAAAATATAATTCTATGTGATCTTAAAATATTTGTTTCAATGTATACATTTCAAATATCAATTTTTTTATAATTTTCGCAAACAAACAATTAAAAATATTTATAGTTTAAGTTTGCTTTAATATCTACGCAAAAACAAATGGGAAAAAAACGGAAAGCATATAAAACTAACAAGTGTTTAGGAGTTAGGTTCACGTACAAGTTGAAAGAAACAATTACAAATACCGAGCACTTATTAATTATACTGATCAACACAATTACAACAACACTATCCAAGAAGCAAATATAATAAAGTGATTGGGATGGCAACTAAAAATCGTTGATCTAAAGGGTAGGGTTTGAGTCTAAGTGTATATTTTTTTAAGCGATTTGCTAGTTGTATTGGTGAGTGTCATCAACTTTGAGATTAATAATGTATTAATATCTCTTGCATACACTTAGCTATAGCTTTAATAGATGACACAAAGTAAATATTTTAGTCAATAAATTGAAAATGGCGTGTATTAACTGTTCAAAACTCGTCTATATTAATTCTTTTTACGGCTTTTTAATATTAAAATAAAATTAATAATAAATAACAAAATATTTAATAGAGTAAAAATATTAGACTCGCTCTAATATTAGAAACAGTTATGGACATGTGTAGGGTATTCGACGAAATAGGGCCATAAAAATTTGAGTAACTTTAAAATTTAGATATATTTATATTAATTTCTTATTCTTATAATAACATAAAAGCATGGTTGAAACACTAATTATAATCGTTATGCAATTCTTATCATAGGAAGGTCGCCACATTTCACAACTTGCAAAATGTCGACATTTTGGTGTTTGTTTGTTGTAATAGGAAGAGATTCTATTGGTTTGACAATTTTTACAGGCCATCAAAGGCATAAGACATTATAGTTTATTCGATAGTAAAAGAAAAGCTATAAGACGATGACAATTATGTACTTTAATTAATATTGTCTCCTTAGATACGTAGCAGTCCATTCATTTTGATTACCACTTGCCAAAAGGACACTTAAAATAATCTTAACGAGTGGGGCCTTTCAATTTTTCATTATCCTAATTAATTAAGTTGTAATTTTTTCTTTTTTAGAAGTTGTAAATTTCTTGGGTACAACTTACAAAATTTGAAAAAGACGGCATGGATGAGCATCAAAACACCATCATGATAAAAGATAAACTAATATTTATCTTGAATTGCCCCCCCTTTAATTATAGGCTAATAGAAGCTAGTTAAGCCACTTTAATCTAATACATATCCTTCTACTATAACCAATAGATTGCCCTATGAGTTGTGGTAAGGTCATTAATTTTTCCCTATTAATAATATGAATGTATGTTCCTTTAATTATAATTATTTAACTCATAATCATGCCCTTAGCTTGACTGTAATTATGTTCAAGCTAATCCTAATCTCCCAAAATAATCATTATGATAACTATATATAATATTCTTTCTTTCATTCCTTAAGTTGGATGGATATATTTTGCATACCCAATATGATAATGGGGGCCAAAGTATTGAAGTAAGTTTTTTACCTTTTTGTATACTTTAGAAACTTGCTAGTTTTAAAGGCCATTGTAATTGTTTAAATTTTTTTCGCTATATGTGCTTATTTCAAATTTTACAAGATTGTAGGAAGTATTTAGTTATTATATCTCAAATTTAGAAATATCTCAAAATAATATATAATAACCTTTAAATTTCAGTTATTTTGAATAATTCAAATCCTAGCGAGAAAACACCTTAATCTTAGGCCACACGAGTGATTGGAACTATTTATTATGACTTTAAACCCCAATTTCAACCGACTTTTAAAACTTTTATAATTACATTATAAACTCTTTTATGGCATTTGGAGGCCAAATATAAGGTATTGAAAGGTTCTTGACCACCTCATATGTTTTTAGGAAGCATACAATATCTTTATTTTAATTTTAAAATTTTTAGAAAACACCTTAAAAACAATATATAATAATCATCAAATTTATGCAAAAGGCATCAATGTTCCTACGCCTGTGATTACACGTGTGACCGTGTAAGAATGAAGGGTTTATGTGGTTGAATAAATGATAAGGACATCAAATTAAAGGGTCAAAGTAAGAGTCGCCATTAAATCTTTCAAAGAAGACTCATAAACCTTTGCAATTAATGAAATCACGAACGGAGATAAATTATAGGAACATATCTAAAACAAAGGTTTCTCCGCTATAAATTCTTAAGAGACATAACTCTATTGATGAGTTTGAATCAAAATGGATTGGGATGAGATATGAATAAGGCTATGAGCCAAAAGCCACTCATAGAAGGCTCTACTCAATTCAATCAACTTCACAAAATTCCAAGAGTTACATGCAATATTAAATCCCTAATGAACACATAAAAGTTGTACAATTGAGCACATAATACTATTTTATTGGTAACCATTTTCTTAAGCACCAAATTACAAGGTTTTTAGAAAAATTATCCAAATTATCTAATTTAGGAGTAAGAACAATTAGTTAGGTCTTTGTTAAATAATAAATAACAATGATATAAATAATACAAATAATAAAATATACAAAATAACAAAAAGCATATAAATTATAATTTAAAAATATAAAAAATAAAGGTAAAGATAAACTACGAACAAAACTAAATAATATAATCCTATAAAAACATTGTTAGAAATATGTACAATGAATAAATTGTTATGAAAATATGGATCTACATCATGTACATATTGTTAGTATAATTAAAAGATGAATTGAACAATTCATAAGGCCCTCAGGAATTATCTATACTGCCTGAAGAGTCAAATTGATGTGTCACGAGTATTGAAAGTTGAATTGAATGAACTCGATTAAATATTAAAATTAATTGATAAAGGTTTGATTGAGTTTGTAGGGTATAGAAAAAGAATTAGGGAATTGAGCCCATTACAACTAATTTCCAAAACTCTTTAATTGGATCAAAAACTCATTTTTAGGGCATTTAAAGACCAAATATAAGATATTAAAAGGTTTCAAACCTACTCATGTGACACTAAAAAACATCGAGAATATTTATTTTCTCTTTAAAACAGTGTATAACCTTCAAAATTTGTTTATTTTGCACTGTTTTAAATACGATGAGCAAATAACTTGATATGCTTATAATAATGAGATTTATTGGGTTATATTGGGTCCTATAATTTGACTCCAAATACTTGACCCATTTCAATTGATTTCTAAATCTATATATTACAATCGAGGTTTGAAATGTGCGGTTTGTATCTCCTTTGGAGATTGAATATAAGGTGTTGGATATTTAACATCCTTGCACGTCTCTTAGTAATCTTGTACCTTTTTAACAATTTTAGGAATTTTTCAAAAACATATTTAAAATATTGTATAGTAACCTTCAAAATTCAGTTATTTTATATAAATATAGATCATGTGAGAGAGCACCTTGATGTGTTTGCCATGAGTCTTATAGGTTCATATAAGTTATGGAAATAATTGAATAATCTATTTTTTAACCCATATACCTTTCAACTAATTTCCAAAACTCTTATAATTGAGTCCTAAACACATTTTCAAGACCCATGCATGATGAATATAAGATATTGAATGGTTTTCAACCTCTTATTATGACCCTATGAAGCATCTAATGTATAATAAATAGCCTTCAGAATTACGTCAATTTGGATAATTTATAACTCGATAAATAATGCGTTCATATGCTTACTATGGATTTTAAGGGGCCATATTAGGCTCTAGGAGTGATTAGAACCACCTACTCAGACTCTAAAAATCCATTTTAACTTATTTCAAAAATTTATACACTTATACTAACATGTTTGAATCTCATTTTCAGGGCATCTAGAGATTAAAATACAAGGTATTGAATGGTTCCAAACCTCCTTATAGTGCAAGATATACTCAATAGTTGTATTTTAGATGAATATAATCTTTATTTGATTCAATTTGTAATATGTTTGTTAGATTTAAAAACTTATCATTTATATCATATGATTTACCATAAAAAAGTTAGGTTATGGTGGAGTTAGTGAGTGAAAACAAGAATGTTTTGAGCACCTTATAAGTTTGAGAAATTACTTCATTACCAATTAGTTTTAAGATGAAACCTAACTTAGCTTGAAAATGGTCACACTTTCCTCTTTAATCTTTGAAGTTCATGCGACTCTGCCCATACCTAATATCTATGTAGGCATAGGACAATTAACATCAATTTTAAAATTTTATTTTAGGCATATATTTATACATAGAGCTCTGTTCAATATCCAAATTCTAAAAATATTTCTGCTACTTTTAATGGGAAAAAAAATCACTGGTCTTTTCAAGTTTTTCTATGCATAATTATCGAAAAGTGTAAATTACAAAAATTAATATTTTAAATAAAAACATAATTACAAGTATAGTAATTCATAATATATTGTACAAATATTATTATATATAGTAAAAGTGACCCTTCAATTTAACAAAAGTTACCCATCGATACAATATATGTCAATCTTTATCAGCTTTAAGAGGACAACTTTTGTTATATTTAGGGGTCACTTTTACTGGGTACACAGTCCACTAACTTTATTATATCTCTTGTGTCGGTATGTATACAATACTTTGTGTATATTGTATTTGTATGATGTTGATTTAAGTAATAACATACGTGTTCCATATATGCATGGCAAGTGACTCGATAAGTAACGACTGATTTCTTTTTCTAATAAAGTCGTTAACTTAAATGGAAACTTCTACCAAGCTTGACTTAATCTAGTGATGAAATCAAGCTCCAAAGGGGCCAGACACCTTATTATATTTAGATTATAATGTTCTTCGTCCATACATTTGGCCCAATCAATCAATGAAAATCTCATCGCCATCTATTTGGATGACATCGCATCAAATCTCATGCAAATTAATCCCCATTTTTGTATATTTAATAGTAATAATCCCAATAATCCTCACTGTTGAACATGTATGCATGAATGCATTAAAACTAACTTTAGTGCATGCTACAATAATTCAATGGCATTGTACAACTACACAAGACAATTTCTAGTTTGACACGACAATCATTTTATCAAAGTCAACCATTTACACCATGAAATCAAGTGTATGAGGCCAAACTTGATGCTTTACTTCATGAATATCTTCATCGTCATCGTCTATTATATCTAATACAACGTTAATTGCGTGTAAACAAAATAATATGATCTGTAATCTAACAGTAGTTTTACATGAATAAGCGGCGTTTTTTTTTATTAATACGCAGCCAAATTTATAAGTTCTTAGATATGAAAGTAAGAATATTTACTATGATAATTTCGCTCTTCATTGCTTGTAGTATGAAATCAAGTTCAACAATACCAAGAGAATTAGAGATGTGCCTTCTTTTTTTTATTATTTGATAAAAACATTTAATTTGACAAAATTTTACATGATAATGTCGATAAAGATTACTCCTTATAAGAGTGTTACAAAACAAACTAGTATTGTGCACCTCGTCGGAGAATACTGTCATTAGTTGTTAATGCACAAAATAAAGTACTCTTGCAACGACTAGCTAGCTTGCTCATTCGTAAACTGAAGCACACTTGGCAACTTTCGTGTTTCTCCCTACAAATCAAGCCTAATTCTTAATCTCACAACTTACATTTTAGCTTGGCATTCGGACCATCAAACAAACCAATTTAACTAAGAAGTGTATTTCTGATAAAAAAAAATAAATTGTGATATTTATATACATTAGTCATGAATTTTACATATTTCTTCCTAACCTCGCATACATACTTCAATCCATACTTCTGTTGGCTGTTCGAGCTATATATAATTGATGTCGCACTCTACTTGATTTAAAAGAAACAATGAACATGAAAAATTCAAGTCACGGTTTTATTAAACTAACCACTCACGTTTGATGTTATCTTGGCATAGCTCTAGCCTCTAGCCTCTAGCCTCTAGCAACCCCAGGCCATAACTAGGGGTGTCAATTCGAACATATGCGTTGATTCTAGGTTGATCCATCGTGGATCGATAGTTATTCGTTTTGGACAAATCGGGTTGATTAGGCCTTAAATCTGGATCGGTTCCTTAACATAGTATAGTGAGTTATTTCGGGTTCGGGTTCGGGTAGATTTCGGATGAGGTCATTTATGGTATTAAGTCGCCTCAATTTCAATTGACATTAAGGTTGGGCCTTATCGGGATGGAATCAGGTCATTAATGACATGTTAATCGATGTATTATTTTATTTGATTGACTTGATGTATTCATCTCGAGTTATATAGGATGATCTGATTTTGGGTCAGCTTAGTCGATAACTTTTTGTCTATGATGGTTAATTTATAAATTGGATTATTATGATACCGTAAATCATTTAAAAACAAAATATTTAACAAGCAAGAGATTAGATCATTTTAGGAAAGATTTAAAATATATAGAAATAGAACAAGCATTGCATCATTAAAATATATGCTTATCTACAAGTTTCCTTCGTTAAGAGTAATGACATTTACATAATCCTCCACCCTGCCCTCCAATCCCAGTCTACTCCAGTGACATTTTCTCCCCTTTATTAACCAAAATAAAAACCACAGTAGTTGACGCATCATCTCCTCCAGCAGCAAAGTAGAAAGGATGCAAAAAACATTTTTTTTTTTTAACATCAAAGTCAATTGAGTGATTTACTACTGAGGTTATTGCTATTACTAATCATTTTGATTCTAGTATTCTACTAGTTACTAAATCGTGCAAGTGAAAATGTAAATAGCTTATATATAGGAAAGCTATTATCATACCCTAGTTCATGATCATTAACAGAATAACAGTACATTGCAACATGAATGCAATCAATCAAGCAACACTATGGAAGTGCTTTAGATAACCTAAGACCTACCGAGTATAAACCTCTCCGCAGATAGAACAATGAAAGAAAGTGCAGTACAGAGCCAAGAGATTAACCACAACAGTTCATACACCTTTGGGGTTTTGAAATTCCATCGAAACTCAAAAAAAAAAAAACATGGGTTCCGAAGATACAGTTGATAAAAACTTGGGTTACTCATTGTTGAAATATCTGACCTTTGATTAACGAGACCAATTTTAATCTTTGTTTATGGGTTTTTGTCCCCACTTTCTCCCCTTTCCTTCCATTTCTTTTCGTCAGGTGAAATTTCTTTAGCTTTTGGTGACAGTGTATATTTTAATGATTGGACAACAAAGGAGAAGGACACTCTTTAAACTATAATGACACAGTCCATCCATAGAGTCAGCAAAAACAAAGAAATCGCACAAGTGAAGAGAAAAAAAAAAAGGAAAAACAAAAACATCGCACAAATCATCGCAATAAAGTAGACAAGAAAATGGAAAAAGCAAAGAGAAACCTAACTTATCAGTGATTAACAGACTGTGTGATAGTTTTGGATAATGAAAATGGGAGAAGTGGGAGCGATTATTAGGGACTTTAATGTGAGAGGTGGGACAAGTAGAGCGGTAGGGATAGGCTTAGTGGGCTGAAGACTACTAAAAGGGACTACTAACTCCAAGTTTCAAAAGTTTTGTCATTAAGCACACAATTTTTGACCAAGTACTTTTTCTTTCTGCCCTATGATATGTTTCTACAGGGAAATTCCTTTGTCAGAGTAATCATTTTTCTTGCATTCACTAAATCTGCCTCAACGACTTAACTGCAAGGTACAACAAAGATCTTATAATGCCATCTTACCAAAATTATTCCATTTTTTTTCCAACAATAATTTTCTTTGTTATCTGATTTCGGCTTTATATTATGGATTCGATCATTTGATGTTCACAGGTCTTACCGTAATAACTTAGGCCAGAACTGTGATTTCGTTGGGTCACTTGTAAGTGCTTTATCATCTCATTTATACTTTACCTTTTTCTATATTTAGGATCAGTACGTATTTTATAGCATGTTGAAGCCTTAAGATTTTGGTGAATTCATGAAATATAGAGCGTCCACAATTATTGTCTGATAAAACCACTACCTTACTGATGAACACTATGTTCCTTAAAACAAAGCTTTTTGTATGGAAACTAAATTCATCTTATCAGTATAGACTTTGTAATTTGTTGCTGCAGTTTTTACCTATTTTTTACTCTTAACATTCTCTACGAATTTTTGTTTTTGATGATTTCTCATATATATAGTATTTTCTGCACTTCAGCCAGGTTATAATCCAATTCTTCTTTAAATGATTAAGGATATTGTTCCAGAAGCACAACTCGCTGTCGGCTTATCTTAATAAACTCGTTCTGATCAAGACTAGTTCAGTAGGATTTGCTTGAAGTTGATAAAGCTCATAAAACTAGAGGTAATACATTTGAACTATTATCATTTCTATTTCTTTATTTCCTTGTTATTTCTTCTTTATACCATTTTGCTGGTACATTGTTTCATTTCTTGAGGAATGTTCAGTTCATCCTGGATTGCTTAATGCTTGAATATTATGTGCCTAAACATACATCTAGAATTGGACCCTCATTACCTGAAACCTTTCACCTATGTGATTATATGTTATGGTTAATGGATAAAGCAAAAGAATTCTGAAGTGTTGATGAAACTGTTTATAGTCAACACTCAACAAGAGTCAACACCAATGAAGTTAATTTGAATTTTCTTGGATATTTTCTATCTCTCTTCACCATTATTAGAGTATGGACCTCATTCTCTAACTCTTTTTCTTGCATTTACTAGCGTTGACTTAAACAACTTACCCTGATGTGTTTCAATTGATCTATGGTAATGCCTTTTGAATTATTTTTTTCTTAGCTTTTTTTAAAAAAATTTGCAAAAAAGTACTTTCCAAACTAATTTAAAAAATAAGTAAATTTAGGCTCGATCGTTGCCTGAGGCAATGATTTGTAGTAAGGTGGATTAGGGGAATGGGGCAACGATTTTCATTAAACTAAAATCAATGATTTCAGTCAGATGAAAATCATTGCCCAGGGCAAAGATAATGATTTTCACCTGACTGAAATTGTTGCCCAGGGCAATGATTTCCCTTGGCCCACTTTTTCTGTCATTCCCCTATTCCAACTTATTACTAATCGTTGCCCGGGGCAACGATTTTTGTCCGAAGCAAAATTGGCTTATTTTTTAAATTAGTTTAAAAAGTAGCTTATTTGCAAAAAAAATTTAAAAAAAGCTTAGAAATAAAAAAAAGCCCTTACTTTTTATATGGTATCATAAATACTTATAATTGCTTTCGCAGTACTTCATAATGTGCAAAAAAAATCAAGCGGTTATACTCGATAGTCTAAAAGTACCTAACGGTCTATTTGGGATCACAACCAGATGAAGCGGGTACGAGATTGGCTATCTGGCAACTCTTATGTGGAACAAATGACTGCGACCTTAAGGGAAAAATTGAGTATCTTAGTTGCTCGAGAGTCTGATGTTCGCACAGAACTTAAAAATGATGAGATTCAGCCAGGAAAAAAGCCTAGAGAAGAGGTTCACCACTGGTTGACTGCCGTCCAAGTAAAAAAAGATGAGGTTCAAAGAAAATGTAAGGATGGTCTAGGTCAAGCATCTTCTTCAAACTCCCAAGACACTGTTTGCTTAGACAGATCCATTGAAGAAATTGATGAACTTATCCGACGAGGTAAATTTTCTAATGGACTTGTGCTGTCTGATCACCAAGGCACAAGATTGCCATTATTGGTGGAAAAAACAGTAGTGGGGCAAATGTTTCAACACAATACTGAAAAAATACTGGGGTGGTTACAAGATCACAAGCACAAAATCATGGGGTTGTACGGGATGGGAGGTGTTGGAAAAACTACATTATTGACTCAGATACACGATCTATTGCTGCGAGATGTTAACGTCTGTGGGCATGTTTATTGGGTAACTGTCTCACAAAATTGTAGTGTGCAAAAATTGCAAGAGAGCATTGCCAAAGCACTTGGTGTGCAATGTTTAGGAGAAGACGATGCAAGGAAGAGAGCAGCTATATTACGCAAAAAGTTAGCTGTTAATGGCCCGACAATACTCATCCTAGATGACATGTGGGAACCAATCTTGGGAAATAAAGTTGGCATTCCCCTTGAAGAAATTAGTTGCAAGATCATTCTAAGCACTCGTAAATTAGAAGTGTGTCGGAAAATGGGATGCAAAGAAGAGTCCATCATCAAGGCAGAAGTTCTCACAGAAAATGAGGCTTGGGAGTTGTTTGAGGACAAGCTTGGGCACTATGATACACTCTCATGGGAAGCACAACAACTAGCACGATGTGTTGCTAGGGAGTGTGGAGGTTTACCTCTTGCAATTGCTACTGTGGCTCGGAGTATGAGTGGGATAGTTGACACTTATGATTGGCAAAATGCTTTGAATGAGTTGAAAAGTGTTTCCGGGCAAGGTGACATGAATGATGATGTGTACCTAATATTGCAGTACAGTTACGACCGCCTCAACGACAAGATGGTCCAGCACTGTTTTTTAAGTTGTATACTGTTTCCTGAAGATCAGATAATCAAGAGAGAAACATTAATAGATCTTTGGATGAATGAGGGTTTATTAGATGAAATAGAGAGAAGGGAACAACAGGTAGTAAAAGGACATGGTATCTTGAACAAACTACAAAACTGGTGTTTATTGGAGTCAACTCTTGACTGGAATAACACAAAAAGCGTGAAGGTGCATGATGTGATAAGAGACATGGCTATTGTGATCACGAAAACTCAGCCGTGTTTCATTGCTAAATCAGGTTTAAGGCTGACAAAATTGCCAGAAGAGAATAAGTGGAGCAAGGATTTAATGAAAGTCTCATTGAGTCATAATAATATTAAGGAAATTCCATGTGATATGGCACCTTGTACCCCGCATCTTACAGTGCTAATGCTCAATCACAATTTTTCTCTAGAGGAGATCCCAGAATCATTCTTTAAGCACATGACAGCCCTCACTGTTCTTGACTTATCTTTTACTGGTATTGAGAGGTTACCAGAGAATGTTTCTGATTTGGTAAATCTAAGGGCGCTCTTACTTGAAGAGTGTCAGTGTTTAAGATATGTGCCGTCACTCGAGAAGCTTTCGAAACTGAGGGTGTTACTTTTTGACTGGGGCGATAGGGTTGTGAAAGCACCGAAGGGGATAGAAAGACTCAAGTGTTTAGAGAAGGTATGGTTTGGGGCTTGTGGTGTATCCGATTTCTCTATCTTAATAAAGCTTATGCAATCTTCACCGGCATTAAGTTCCTATAGATTTTGGTTTAGTGGCTCAACCGGGGGTTATATGATTCACGATAACGAAAATGGTAATGAGAAGGGAGTGTGGATCACAGGAGTTGAATATGGAGAGGATGATTCCAGTCCTTTGATTCCTATCTCAGTTCAATTTCTGGAATTAGTTAAATGTAGAGGGTTGGAATACATAACATGGTCATCATCATCAACGGGGTCACCTCAAGGCTCTTCCATTTGTCCTCAACTTGAGACCCTTCAGCACTTAATTCTATATGATCTGCATGATTTGAGAAGAATAATAAAATCAGGGGGCTGCTCCTTTTCCCACCTACGCTACTTAAAAATGGCGTATTGTCCAAAAATAAAGGTGGTACTTCCACTCACAGGGGACCAACTTTGCCTTCCAAATTTAGAATTAATCCATGTTGATGGTTGTGAAGAAGTGGAGGAGATATTTGAATCAAATGACAATAATGAACCAAACCCCATTCTCACTTTTCCTAAATTAGTAGTTATAACCTTGTATAATCTACCAAAGCTAGGCAGGATATACAAGGGACTACTCATCTGTGAATCTCTATATTGGTTTGACGAAGAGGAATGTCCGAAGCTGGAGTTGTTGCCACTATCATATTATCTAATATGTGATCCATCGCCGTCAACAATGGAATCCATAGCCAAAAATAAAGAAATGTGGGAGAAGTTGCAGAGTGAAGATGCTATGACTCTTTCGAATCATATCAATCAAACTCAACAGCCAGCCTCCCTTTCCACTGCAGACTGTAAAATCTTAGTGGAAAGTGATAATGATGATGACCACAAAAGTAAATGGGGTGCTTCCTTATCCCTCTCTCTTTCCTAGCAAGTTTTGGATTTTGCAGTTTTACTTTCTTCTTAGTTATTTTACTTTTTTGTAATTTCTATTTTGCTATTTTCTAATTATACTGAGTATGAGCGGGTAATACTTAAAAAAAAACAAAATCATTAATAAAAATTTTAATTTAAACAATCCATTTCATAAATGTTTTCATTCACCAAATTATTGTATTATCGTGATCGTTTCTTTTCACAATATTCCAAATAGTTAAATTCACAGATTAATAACTATAGTAAATATAAAATATCCAAAACATTAGTCCATATTCTAAATGCAACGAATTAATAAAATATCATTGTATTAACAAAATGAGGAACAATTATCAAGGTGCACAAATAATATACAAAATAATTGGTTAAATTTCTCATATTTAATTAGTTATTGGTAGAATATTTAGTAAAGCAACTATTTCAGCAAAGAATTAATTATTTGATACTTAGTATAATAACAATACTATTTAATACTTAGTAACAAAGGTTTTTAGAATACAAAGTATTGAAATCAATTTTTACTCCATTCATTTACCAATATCCAAAATACTACAATTTGAGAGAAACAATTCTACGATTTACATAAGATATGCACTTTCTGCACAGCCATGTCTAACAACACAGCCATATACCATTCCAATTAATATCCATCAAACCATGACATAAATTTCTTCAAATATTCATCGTCGGCTAACTAGATCACACTTCATAGCATGACAATCATCAAGTAGTCACGAACATCAGTCCACCCAAGCTCATTCAGACATTTGTTTTGACAGCAACAGCGTTTTCCACCATCTCATCAACAAGTATTTCAGTTGGTTCAAGGCAACCTCTTAAGGAATCTAGTCCAAGTTGAGCTCTTTCATTATCCCCAAAGCCAAAAACCTGGCCCCTGCTTGTAATGACAACCGTGTGATAAAGGCCAGTGCATATCTGAGAAATGTAGTGACCCCTCAAGCTTTCAAGGCTCCGCGGCCTAGTGACCTTATCAGATGCTCCCCTATCTGTAAACCCCAGGCTACCAAAGGCCATCCACCCAAAGGCATAAACAGAGCCAGTGTCCACTAGAACAAATGTTTTCCTCTTACTAGCACATACCTGTAGGTAAGAGTAAAGTTTAGTAATGGAGGCTTCTATACTATTAATCAAAGCAAGTCAGCAACATGCTGAGAAATTGCAGCAGAAACTATGGCAGCAGCAAACCAATTTCTCCCTAAATGGCGGCTAAAGTTGTTATTTTTTTTAGAAAGAACAGGTAGCTTTACAGGATTGTGTATAAACTCTATAGTAGCACCCACAAAAACTCAACTTCTTCCCACCTTTCCCTAAACCCCTCCCCCACACACAAAAAGAACCAAATAAAAAAGAACAAGAATAGGGGGAAATGGACGATCGAAAGGCCAAGATGTTACAACAACAAACCCAGTTTCTAGGCTACAGCTAAAGTTGAGAGTAGAGTGTAACTTGTTTGAACGAAGCTGAAAGTCCACTCAATCCAATTCTAATTGGAGATGAGAAATGTACATCCAGATTTTGAGTTGTATGTAGACATGGGTTTTGTAAAGCAATTGACATATTCAGCTAATTATCATTATGTGATAAATGGCTAAATATATATTATGACGTACTTTTGGTGGACTAAAGGTCCAGAACTTCAGACCTTTCAAATGCAATGTGAACATCAAAACTTGAAAACTTTAAATGTGTTATTAATTATGGAATATTTGCCACCCGTTTCCTAGATGCACAAACAATCTCCTTGCACTTGCATTGAGGTTTTGACACTTTTAATACCTTGATGACCAGATGTTTCCTGAATTTTACTTTCAACTAGTATTACATAGATTAAGTGTATGACAGAATGCCTCATATGGAGGCAAGCTCAACAACCAAAGAGCCAGTAGCTTTGAACTTTCACCTGTGGGGTCAATGTATCAACACAGCCCACTTGGCCAGTGGCCACTTGACTAAAATCATTACTTCCGATGGTCCTTTATCATAGTAGATTCGTGAAAGAACTTAATGGAAGAAGAAGATCCTAATTTTATCAACATAATGAACCTTCTGTGCATTCCTTGACAGAAAATATGTTGAAAGTTATCTTTGTTTCCATGCTTGTAATGCAAATGCCTCTGCCTAAAGCCTAAATCTTGAGAAACCTTGTGCTTCGATTAGTATTGCAGAGTTATATTTTTTCAAAAGTTGATTAGATAGTTTGGAGCATTTTGAAACACCCTGATAATTTTCATGTAAGAATGTTTTATGTTTGGAGTTTCTACCATTTTATTTGAATACGTATCTAAAATGCTAGATTGGCAGTTGCTTTGCATTTGCCAGAAACATCCCAGAATGGGCTGGATCTTTTGCAAAAATACAAAAATTTTAAATTTAGAATAGTCAAAATGGACTGATGCAAAACGATAAAATTTGGATCTATATGGAATCTTTAGTAATTCAATTTAAGGACTAAAATTTTGAAATCAACATATTGTCCTTCATTCTGAACAATCTGATTGACACTACAATCCAATGTTGGTTATAGCATGATGTTCATAAAACTTTTATCCATTAGAAGCAGCTACCACTCATTAATTAGGGGTCTCGATGTCAGTAAGGTTTGGGAAGTTCAGATTACCCATTTCCCATTTTCTAGTCCAAACTAAAAAAAATGTCAAAATTCTGAGACAATTCACAGAACCTAGGCCGCAAGGAAGAAAGATTAAAACTTTATAAAAGATACTAACCTGCACAGCAAGATGATTCTTCAGGCTGCTTATAAGTGCTGGAGTTGTCTTTTCAATCTCATCTCCATGACCCAATGCGCCACAATAACCTTTGCCCCAAGTATACACCTTAAAGAAACAATAAAGAGGCACAAGATTCAGGAAGGTCAAACTGAGGGCTATATATATTTATCAACAATTCATATTTGACATAAAGGAACAATCAGCTTGAATGCACTTACATATCCACAAGAATCAAGGGCCACAACATGCTCATCACCAGCTGAGACACGAACTACATGAACACCTTTTCTTTTAAATGACAAGATAGCCCGGGGTTGGTGTTCATTATGCTGCTCACCATGGCCTAAACAGAAATTAGAACCTGAACCAAACGAGTATACTGTCCCATCATGAGCCACGGCTAAGGAGTAACTTGGACCAGCTGAAATCTGAGCTACAGATCCAATTCCTTCAAGTAGTTCCACAAGTGTTGGCGTAGGTCTATCTGTAGTATCACCATGACCGAGCTGACCATGCGCATTTGTTCCACATGAGTAGACATGGCCTTCTCTTGTGAGGAACATAGTAAAACTAAGTCCCACAGCAACCTGCACAAGTTACAGACTTCAATATCAGTCACACTGTTCTGAAGAAATGAAAGATCATCAAAAATTATATTAAGCAAGGCATAACATGCTACGATCCAAAATTGATAATAAAGCATGCTGATGGTTCAGATATAGAGTTAAAGCCTTATCACAAGAGATCACAAGACCAACCACAGACAAAGATAATACATGATCAGACAATTTTTAGGTGAAATTGTTCACGTCAAGGTGTGGAGGAAGTGCAGATAAGAATTAGAACTTCTACGCCGCATATTTAGAGAATGAAGATATATGATAACAGTACTCTCTTATGTAAATTATAAAGACTCCTGTGTTTTACAGTGCTCTTGGAATAATCAGTCAGCGATATGTGTAATTGATACCCTTATTTTACATGAAGATGACCGCATTTGAAGATAAGGGGTAAGTTATTTTGTCAAAGCAATGCAATATCAGCATGCACATAGCAATTCATTTTGCACTCAAAATTACATGAAATTCATTAGTTTACCCATAAGCATAAGCATAAGCAATACAGATGCTCAATCGAATTATATGATGAGTACAAACCCATGTGAAATTCATAAGTGATGACTTGTCAAGATTCAAGAGAAGGAAAATTTATAAGATACCAAAATAAGTGAGCTTTTTAGGCAACAACAGGGCACATTTTTCAGAACGAGCTATGGCTGCTGCTTCTCAAGAGGTAAAGAGTTTAGTGATTTCTAGAGAAAAGTGCATCAGATAAATAAACTACATAAATAGGAAATAAAAAACACACGCAGATGCACAGTCAACATTATATAACCAAAAAAAATCCCTCAAATGGGGTAGTTTTGTATGATTACTGTCCTGAATCAGAAACAACAATTACTTCCCACAATTTAACCTAAAAGAATATTTGAAACAAATATTGTTTATTTTTTATTAGAGATATATTTTTGGCTATTAAAATAGAAGAATTTAAAGGGAAAAAATCACAAAAAAGACACAACATAGTCATAGAATCATAGTTATATGTCATTTTATGCTAAAAAGTAGATTTTACAGAAACTCTCATACAAAGAGCTAACCCAACCAATCAATAATCAACACAGCACTAAATCCTAACACAACAAGCTGAGAACAATCAGCTAAATAGCTCAAATATAAAATGAATAAATCATGTATCAGAACCAGTTAAGAAAAGAAAAAGATTTGCGAAATTGTGAACAGTCCTTACTTGCTTACAAGAAATGCCTTTTAGAGCTTCAACCAAACGAGGTCTGAAAACAGGTCGGCCTGTGTCTTTATGCCCACAGCAAAATGAGGAATTATCTCCACACGTGAAGACCTGAACCAGAAAAAAAAATTATTTAACATATGTACTATGAAAGTGAATTCCCTTGGACAGCAGAAATATAAACCATTTATCAAGCGTACTATGAGAGTATGAATTCCCTAGGACAATTGAAACGCTTTTCTTTTAAAGAAACTTTCCACATACATCGAGCTTGGTACTTGTTTCTAAACCGTCAGTACAGCTGACTATTGATAAACTTCAAGACTTTTTAGTGATTAGGAAACCATAAAGGTCACAGATGTGGCAAGAACTCAAAAGGAAAACTAATTCCATCAAGTGACAAACTTATTCCATCAAGCTGCAAGCAAAGAGACTAACTCTTCCACATGAGAAAAGATAGTAGTACATTGACCAGGTGTATGTCCTTAATCTCTTTTAGTTTTTCAACATAAACATGATCCCATGAATCAAAATTAAGAAGAAAAAAATGATGTCACACCTCGCCAGACTGCGTGACAAAAGCAGCATGATTGTGTGAAGCTGAAACTTGGATAACAGGCAAAGAAGAAGGAAAATGAATCCTGTTAAATGACACACACTGTGTCATTTCTGAACCCTGACCGAGAACACCACACAAGCTAGAACCACAAGCATAAACTGATGAATTGCTGATAAGCAAGGTGTGATATCTCCCCGCCTTTATCTGCATCTGCTGATTGATAGAACAACATAATCAAGTAAGCAATAAAGGGGTGGAAACCAAAATAATAGACATACTACAATTCAGTAAAATATACCATAGAAGCATGCAACTCTTTCACACATTTCAAACACTAAGCTAAAATATTCAAGCAAAGCATTCCTGATGTTCCTCCAAACATACATAAACAACCCATCCCACTAGATGACCACAACAACCATAATAAACTATGCACCATATTATAACAGATTATTATGGTAGATACGCCCTATCATTTGGCCAACAACTTAAAGCAAAATATAGCCAAAAAAGGTAACATAACAACAAATAAAAAGAAATACTAAAACTAAGAAGCAATAACTATCGTACAAACTTGAGTCAATGCACTACCGATTGAAAATAAACAACGCAAAGATGATACGAAATTCTTTAAATTACTTGAAATTATCAACGAGTTTAACCCAATTATCAACAAAATGATGTAATTCCACAACACACCACATTTCACTAATCAATGAAAATCCACCAGACCAACCGATAATTGATCATTATAGTCGACGTTTAAAGAGTTAGAAAAGTAATACATTGCCAGCCGAAGTCTCAACGATACCAGAGGCCTGTTCAACAGACTGCAAAAACCTCAACACCCTCTTCCAATTCCCATTACACCGCTCGAAAAGCTCCTTACGAGCCTCGAAACTCAAGGGAACGTAAACCGAATGCGACTCACATAGCTGAAACGCCGCTAAATCAACTAAAGACCTAAACTTTAGAGGGTACAACCCTTGACTCCCTCCAAAAAGAGACGAAGCTAACTCCAAACAAACAAGATCAACCGCACCCAAGCTTCCGGAAGTCAGAATTTCCAGCACAATATGCGAAGGTAACTCCTCAATCGAACCCGAACCCGACATTTATGGTATCGAAATTCAAAAACAATAACAATACAAACAGCTTGCTAGGTTTTGAATCGGAATTTCAGAGATCAAAACGAAGAAAAACACGGAGAAATCGACAGATTTTCAGGCGGAAGCGGGAGCAATTGAAGTAGAGTATGAAGAAGACATCGGAAGGGAGGAATATGTGGGAGATTGAGTACGGAAATGGGGGGTTAGATGTAAAATTGGGAAGAGAATTAAACATGAGAAGAAGCAAAACGATCGATCAATCAATGAATATAAGAACCCTAAATTTCGCAACTAATTCGAGGATATTGAGGGAAAGTAGGGTTAGATTGAGGGAATGAATTAGGGGGAGAAAGAGGAGGGAGAGGCGCCGGAAATTGGAGTAGAAAGAGGGGAGCTGGAATTGTGGAATATCTTGAACATGAGAGACAGATTGAGTTGGTGACAACTGACTAAGTGTCCACTAATATAGATTAAAGAGGAGAGAGAAAAGGGTTGTAATAAAAGCGGAGCAGAAGAAAATCAATTTGCAGGTCTGTTTTTTAAATTTTCAAAATGTTGCCATTTTTGGGTGGTGGGCATACTCTTCGGGCTTCAGCTCATATGTTTAAGTTCGCCCATTTTATTACTTTGAGAGTTTTTTAATTAAAATGGGTAAATATTAAGTGAAAGAGGGAGTACTCAGTAAGTCTTATAATGGTATTGTTGTTTGTTTAATTTTTAATCATACAAAGAGAAAACTAGCTGGATTGAATTAATAGGGAGGGGTGTCAAATTGGGTCTACGGGTCGTTTTTGGGTTGATCCATCGTAAGTCGGGTTGTATCGATTTGGGTTAAATCGAGTCAATTTGGTCTGTGGATTGGGTCAGGTCATTATCGGGTCGGGTTTAATCGGTTGCTTGCTTTCTTGAGTTCGGTTCGAGTTAGGTTGTATTCGGTTCTGGTCAAGGTCGGTTCAGGTAAAATCGGATAAGATCATGAAAAGTCAAATTTAGCAAATAAATAAGGATATAGGGAATATTATTTTGTGAATATTTATGAAATGAGACATTCAAAAAAGAAAAAATGGGACAAATATAGTCGAACAAATTTTACTTCATGATTCATTTGGTTTTGAGCCACTTTAGGCTAGATTAAAATCACTATATTAAAATGTATGGACGGATGGTTTTGAGTCGAATCAAGTATAATTTAGGTCATAATTGACTTTTATCTTTACATGATCCAAAGTCAAGTTGGGTGTTTGAAATAGATGATCGAGTGTGAGTCATTTAATTGGTCAATATATATCAACATGTAACTCTCAAATTAAGAATACAACTTTGGTTAATTCTCATAACTCTGATCATGTGTTAATAAAACTATTATACGTTTGTAACAAAATTTAAGATGAATACATGCATCCGTTATGTACTTCTGTTATCGTATACAGTTTTTTTGAAAATTAATTCAAATAATAAAAGGGTAAAATAGTTCTCCAAGAAAATTTAAAAATTAAAAATACTCTGTAAAAGACTTTCAAAGGTTTTAGGTGTAATAATAATAAAATAAAAAAATAGGGCAAGTATGCTTAGTCAACAAACCAAGGTAGGTCTGATTGTTGGGGTGAGATGATTGTGCAAATCTCAGCTCTGATTGGTGGACTGAGCTGGTTCTTTTGATCACTATGGCTGAAACAAAGACACGTGGATGTATTGAATGTCGGAACTTGGGAGTTAAGAAAAGAAATTTCGTATGATGATGCTGATACTTTCTGCCATATAATATGAATGGCAGCGCTGTATGTGCTGGCTTGAGAAGATTCTCATAGCATCAGGGGACTGAGTCTTGACTCTTGAGGTTGACTGATCTTATTGATTAGTGTAGGAGTCAATTCAATAGCTCTCTGTGGGATCATTTCTGATCTCAAAGCGGAATACTTCTTGTTTCCATAACTTGGTTTTTCAATACACAAGTCACCTAATTGCGATCTCTTAATATATGGTTTTAAACGTTTTTATTTCCTTATTCGTTACACAAAAAATTATGAAAACTTGCTATTTTAAAATTTTACATTGATATAAATTTAACAAGAACTCACTTGAATATATTATTTCTTACATCATAATAGAATTTGTGGTTAATGGGGAGTAATCAATGCCCAAATTTCTCAAACTATATGCACCAACTTATTTTGTTATTCTTCCAAGCCACATAAACCTTATTCTAAAGCTTATAGACACTTGGTTTATACTTTATAGAAGCCGTAGGCTAGCAAATAAACACGTCATTGATGAGATTCAGTTTGAAGAGGTTATATTCCAACTTCCTGCGAGGTTTAATGCCGATGATTTGCACAATGCCGTTGTCTTGGAAGACGATCCTTTGCTGTGTTTAGAACGTTTATGTGGGCGTCGAAATAACGCAGGTTGAAGCAAAGTATGATACCACATTACGATTCTGATGCTTGGGGTTGGCGGGGTGATTGAGGAAATGTATGATGTTGTTGATCAAGTCCTTGCTCTTCCTAATTTTGGTTCTGAATACTAATCATTTACTATTACACCAAAGCCAGGAAGCTGTGCAGAGCTATTACTGTTTTTAAACATATGAAGAAGGCCGATAATTTAGATTGCAGGTCGTCATTGAAGACTTGCAACCTTTTGTTTGCAGCATTTCTTAGTCGTAGAAGAGATACCGACGTCAATCACTGGTACAAGGGTGCTATGGAGTGCCTTTCAAGCAAATGGATAATTATGGAATTGTGCCCGACATTATCTCCCTCAATTCAATGATACAGGGGTATGTGTTTTCTAGTTATGTCAATGAAGGCCTGAGAATATTTCATCAAATGGGTGTTGTTTACAGTTGTGTCCCCAATGCGTTCACTTATGATTACCTTATCCATGGACTATGTGCTCAAGCCAGGACAAGAAATGCCAGGGAGTATTTAGTCTGATGAAGGGAAAAAAGTTTGTTGCTAGCTCTAATACGTACAACTCCCTAGTGAATTCTTTAGGAGATGACTGAAATGCGCTAGTTATCTGACCTCATCACTTACTAGGCGCTTCTGGACGACTTTTGCAGAAAAGGAAGAGCTGCAGAGGCATTGAGTTTAGTGAAAGAATTTAAGGAGAAACACCTTGATAGACCTTCCTACCAAAATCTACTGTGTGCTCTCAAAGGTGACTTTGCAAATAGCAGGAATGAAGGAGTCCGATATTGCGGAGAGCATTTGGCTGTAGGTCTGTTAGACCTATTGTCAGGGTCGTGGGCCTCGTGGCGTCATCTGTGCTATAACTTTTATATTCCTAGGCTTTGGATTGAAGCTTCGGTAGGAGCCTGCTGGACTTGCAGACTACTTTTCTTAAGCTTCATCACAGCAATAGCTCCAAGGTAGGATGTAATTCATGAATATTGCATGTAATTAGTTGTTTCTACCTTTTCTGTCTGGGCTGAATTCTTGACATTTATAACCTTTGTTCGGGCAGTGTCTTGAGTGTTGCTGCTCCAAGATTAGTACCTGCTGCTTCTGCATAGTTGTTGTATGAAGGAAAATGTCCTTTGAGCATGTATAACATGGACAAATTTACGAAGATAACTATAATCGGTTATTTTAGGTGTTCATAGTGTTTTGCTAGAAACCGACTATGATTTGTGAACTAATTTGATTAGTACACGGCTAATAATAAACCGGTCCTATGAGGTCACACATATAAGTATATGATTGAATTAAAATGCAAAAGAGGTAAAGAAGCTAAATGGTCATGCTTATGTGAAGTATGGACTAAAGAGTTTATTTTGTAACATATGGATGTTACTTATAAATAAGCATGGTCATGAGCAACAAAGAGTAACATATACTTGGCCATATTCTCAAAAGCTCTCTTTTCCCCTCTCTTTGCCATCACCAAGAAAAGCAATAAGGAATTGTTCCTTATTCCGTACTAGCATACGTGGAGATTCATTCGTTGCTTGTGGACCAACACTAGAGTAGCAACATTTGGTGTTCTAAGGATCTCCATATAGAAGTGTGCATCGATCTTTGCTTTGTGGAAATCACGCTTCAAGGGTATGGAATTCTAATCCTATAATTCGTATTGAAATGTGCATGAGATGATGTTGTAGATGCAAGAAATTGTTTCTTGAAATTCCACTTAGTATATCTACAATCCTACACTGTATCCTCTATCTGGCACTGAGACATGACTTCCCTGCACAATGTGCTTTTTGGGAAGACTGTTGTGTTGGCCTTTTTGACTTAGTCTAGCAGGAATAAAGCTGATTGCGAAAGTACTCTTGATGTGATATCTAGAATGTGCAAAGGTGGGCTGTCTGCAATCACAGACGATCTACCTGCTATAACCAAGAAAATCCAAAATCGGGAAATATGCTTGTCTTGTTTATTAAGTTAAGCTGATAGTTCAATCATGTGATGAGCAATAGAAGTTTCTAAGAAGCGGACTCGGCTCTTTAAAAGTGGAAAGAGCCTAAAGTCCTAAATTGATATGAATATAATGATTTGAACTTTTGAAGTGGATGTATTACAACAGTGATTCTTCTTATTGTACGGTCCGATCCCACGAATTATTTGCGTCATCTACCTTAACTTCACGATCTTTTCATAGTGACCATTGTAATTTTCATTACTAAGATTATTCTACACATATCTGCAAGGGAAACGACTGATCTACAAGGAAAGACATGTCTATTAGACTGCTCTGGACTAATATCTCAGCTCAACTTTTAGAACTATTGCAACATATGTCAATTGGTATAGAATTTCCTAGATGTAAAATTGCAAGAATAGGGTTCTTTTTACCTTATTCCAAGATGACTGTTGTTGAAAAAGTGAGAATAGTCAAATTCATGTAAACCATATCATAAACGAAGAAAGATAAAAAGAGGAACAAAAAATAGGGAGAGTAACTCAAGTAAGGGTTCCCAAAATGATTAAGCAAGATGTGGAAAGAAACATTGAATACAATTCACATGATCAAACATATTTTCCTTATGCTCAAGGAAGATTAATGAAGCCTTCTATACTCCAACTAATATGAATTTGTGTTGGGGGTAGTATTCACTTTTACGACTCTAACCAGAGATACTTGATTTAGATGGAACACCTCCCTTATTAATTGATCCAAACATTTATTTAGTATGGAATAATAGACCTGATATTAAATTATAATGAATTGATTCTTTTTAGACAACCATATCTATACAAAAATGAAAAATGTAATAATACGTATTAGCAAAATCTTACTTCAGTCAGTGAAACATATAAAATTTGTGGTTCGTTTCTAAATTTATTTAATAGTTCGAAAAACCACTAGTATAAGACCTTAGGAACTCAAATTAAATGCCTCCCTCTCTTCATGCCTTCTCAATTTCCATTACTTTGGTGAACATTGACATTCAATCGCTGAACTAATTGACATTCCTCTTCTTGGCTAAGGTCCCTCTCTTTCTCTCTCCTCAATTTCCATTACTTTGCTTTAAGAGTTACATAAAATGGCGTCTCAAGTAGACATGCAACATATGATTAGAGCATCATTACCAGCGGGAAGGAAATTTCTCACTCACGAGATTTCCCCACCCCATTCCCTCACATTAGTGGGGAGAATTATCTTGCTCATGGGAAAACTGAATTTAGCTCCAATATTGGGCAATTTTCATGCTTTGGACCACGTGAAGTGAGGCCCACGTGGTCTATTTTATTTTTGTTTCTTTTGCTGATTGTGTTAAATATATAAAAGAGAAAATATAATTGCGTTAAATATATAGGAGAGAGAAAATATAACGAGGTAGGGTGAAAAGTAAGAGAAAGTGATGGAAAGATTTTTTAGCCCATTAATGGAAAGAGTTAAGGAAAAAAATTCTTGTCCATGAAAAATCAACGTAAATGAGAGATAAAATTGGTAAAGAGAAATGAGGAGATTTTTGCCCGCTTCTATTCGAGCTTCGAGTTCAAGACAAGTGCAAAAGTTTGGGCCAAGAGCTTGAGCTAAGCCTAATTTTTTAGCTTATTGAGCATTAAGCTTGAGTCGAGCCAAGCTTAACAAAATCGAGATAAAGTCAAGTCTCCAACTATTAGAGCTTGGCTCAATAATTTAGCATCCATGGTCCTCACTAGGGGTGGTTAATCAACGAGTCGAGCACGAATAGTAGTAGGCTCAGCTCGAGTTCGATAAGGATATGTTAGGCTCGACTTGAACTCGAAGCTCCACATGCTTTTGAAATTAGGCTCAAACTCGATAGTTGAATTAGAGCTCGACTCGCAACTAGACTTGAAACTAGGCTCGAAACTCAGTTCAACAATAATTTTTTAATTAAAATTTTGATTTTTTAAAAGAAAATATAAAAAATAATTCAAAATATAAATTATATTTATATATATTAAATTTAAAAATTTTATATTAAAAAATTTTAAAAAAATTTATATATTAAATTTTATTGAACTTATTAACGAGCTATCGAGCCGATCCAGACCTTACTCAATTTGGTTTGTTTTAGTCTAGAGTTGAGCCCGAACCGAGTTGAACTCTATTTGACCAAGCAAAGCCCCGGCTAAACTCGATTACTCGAGTTCTTTGGTTCGTTCACACCCTAATCCTCACACAAGTTCCTCTTCGGTACCCATTTTACACAGAACAGGTACTACTTAACCCGTCCGTTAACCCAAACCCGTAAAATCCAACATCAGCAGAAACCCCAAAACAAACTCTCTCACACCTTCCCAAAACCCTCTTTCGCAGCCCTCAACCTTTGTTGAGGCATCCATCCACACAGCACTCCTTCCCCTCTCTCAAACTCAGCTTCTTCGATACGCTAGGGTTTCGGGATTCAATCAACAATGGCGAAGAAGAAGGAGAGCAAGCCGAAGCACTCGCTCGACGTCAACCGATCCAATGCCAGCAGTGGTGACAGCCGTACCGCCGCTACTGTGCGGCGACTCAAGATGTACAAGACCCGGCCCGTTAGGAACACTAAGGGAAAGGTTTTGAGTCAGGAGTATCAGTCTAAGGAATTGCCAAATTCTCGTATTCAGCCTGATCGTCGCTGGTTTGGTATGCATCTTTTGAGATTATAATGATGCGAACTTTGCAGAATTTGATTGAATGTTGTTGAATTATTGCTGTTACTGGAGACGAATTGCATGAAATTGATGGAAATTAGAGGATTTGAAATTTTTATGTTACCGTGTCTGAATTTGGACTTAGTAGTTATTAATTGATTGTTCGTTATCGTTATTGGTACCGAACTGTATGTATCGCAATGTATTTTAGTTTTATATAAATGATAATGAGCTGAGAAGAAGAGAGTGTTTGGGGAGTTAGGAGTAGTGGGACTTGAAAATGGTTATGAGAGTCTCGTAACGTTATTGGTGTCACGAGTTGGTGATTGAACTTTGGTAGGATTTATTTGCCCGAATTTTACTTGTTGGAAACTGTATATATTGTATTTAAGTGAAATTAAGACGAGGAGAGGACGGTCTTGGGAGAGTCAGGACTTGTGGGCATTGAAAATGTTGATGAGAATCTCAAAGTAGTCGAAATGTTACTGGTTTTGCTCGGCGCTAGTTGGGTTTCTAGAAATCCATGTTCATCTTTGTGTCTGATTTTGTTAAAAAAAAAAAATTTCTGTAGAAGGGAACAAATGAAGGGTTTTCTGATCTTATGCTGTATAATTTTACCAATTGGTAACGGAATCTGAATTTGCTTTGTCATGAAATTTGTAATATTCTACAGATGTTATTTGGATGGATCAATCTTGGAGTTGTATGCAATTTATGATCTGAAAATTTAGGATAAACTGAAAACTTAGAATTGTTGTATTAAGGCGTCTTAGACCTCTGAGTTTACATTGTTTGAGCTGAAAAGAATTTGCTGTAGTAGTGAACTTTGGTGGTATTTATTGGCCTTTACTTATCTTGATTTATTGGAATTTATTCACTTATTTTTGTCTGTAGTAAGTGAATATAAGGTCAGGGGAAGAGAGCTTTAGTTCTAGTGGGAATCAAAAAATGTTGATTAGAACCTCAAAACATTACCATTGTTAGTTGGGTATTTTGCAGTCCATGGTTGCTCCCTTGCATTCAATTATTGAAATTTGACAAAGTGAGCTCTGTTTTGATGATTTTTTTTTCATATTCTGCAGGAAATACAAAAGTTATACCTCAAAAGGAACTTGAATTTTTCCGTGATGAGCTCAAGGATCGTATGTCAAACAACTACAATATGATATTGAAAGGAAAAAATCTTCCAATGTCCCTTTTAAATGATCTTCCCAAGGTATGCGATGTGTTCTTTACTCATCTTATGTAATATATTCTCTTTTATAGATAAGGTTTCCTAGACCTTTTCAGGTTTCTGTCTTAGTCCTAGCACATGTAGTATGGGCTTCTTTGCATTAAAGAGAAGAATTTTCTATTTGTTAACAGGTTGAGTTTGAGGAATGTTTACGACTGCAAGACTTAATGTGTCCTTTATTTGGTGAGAGTTTGTAGATAAGAATAATAGTAAAAAGTGATTGAGTGTTCAAAACTCACATTGTATTTTATATTTTGGGCTTATTCAACTTATATCTGATTCTTGGTACATGGAACGGGTATGGGAGCACAATTTGCTACCTATATTTATATAAATAGTTCTAAAGTTTTCTACTGTACAAATTAACACACATATTGACGTACTTATTTGTACCGATTGGACCGTAGTTTTGGGGGAATTAATGAATTTGATAACACTGGTTCATTTCACAACCAATGAGTCTCATTGCTGTAGTTGAAGGGTCTTCTTGAACTGTTTATCAGGACCTCCTATATTCTGTTGGCAATGGCAAGTTCTTACCATTTTTTTTGTTTGTTTAGCAACAAAGAGTTCATCTTCTTGATACGGAGCCTTTTGCGAATGCTTTCGGACCAAAAGGGAAGAGGAAACGTCCGAAGCTTCAGGCAACAGATTATCAATCTCTGGTGCAGAAAGCTGATAGTTTACAAGGTATTGTCAATTTCCATTTTTTAGGCTTTTGCCTTATTTATTATGCTTTTTCTAAATTGAAACATAATTTTACCGAATGAGTGGTTGTTTTACATTTGGTCCTATGTGTGGGTCATATTCTATCTCAGTATAGCATGGCTGCAAATAGATACTGTATTCACATTTAGCATATGTTACCCACTTCATGCTTTGTTCTGTGTTATCTGCAGATGAATATGAACAGAAAGCAGCAAAGCTAACTACTGAAGGGGATGAAGAGGACGGATTCCGAGATTTGGTTCGCCATACAATGTTTGAGAAAGGTCAAAGCAAACGTATATGGGGTGAACTCTACAAAGTCATTGATTCGTCAGATGTTGTTGTTCAAGTAAGTAGCTCAAAATCACCTTACTCCTGGAACAACCAAGGACTAGTAGCCACTTACAATATACGAATATTTTACAATGGTGGTGTTGACATTGATTTACTTCCTCTTTGTTTTTCATATTAAATCAAAGCAGTTATAGGCTCCTTTTATCTGTGACACTGGATTGGTAGTAGTGGAAGTTCTTCTATTAGAAATTTTTATTTACCAACCATCCCTCCCATATTTGTTTAGGGTTGGGGTGGGATGTCTGTGGAAATTTACTTTGATTTTGTATGTATGTCTGGGCTCTTAGTAAAGAGTAACTTAATCTTTCCATTTTGGATTAAAGTAAAGAGAATTTTTGAAAGATAGAAGACGAAAGTGTGGTATTACCTGGAGTAGCTAGTGTTTTGAGTTGTTTTCTGTTATCAGTTAGTGAACCTGTGGGAAGGAAGAAGCCTGAGTCTTCAAAGTTTTTTTCTTACACAGGCTGTCTATGATGGTCTGTAGTGTGGCTATGATAGAAAAGATAGATAGATGGGGCCTTGGGTTTTTCTTTTGCCTTGTCAATCGCACCTGAATCACTGAATATATTATTGTCCTATTGTAAGCGCTCTTATTTGTCTGTTCCTCCGTAAGAACTTTTTTGAAGTGATAATTTATTAAATTTTTTGAGTTGTAGACATATTAGATTGCATTGGGTTATGCTGATGGTTCCTCTTGACTATTTTTCTCTAGGTTTTGGATGCTAGGGACCCTCAAGGAACAAGATGCTATCATCTAGAAAAGCATTTGAAAGAGAACTGCAAGCATAAGAATATGGTTTTCTTGTTGAATAAGGTTTTGATCCTTGCCTTTGTCTTGTCCCTTTTTATTACTGCCTTATGGTTTGTTTCCTAAGATGATATAGGTTGCTGTTTCCTTCTATACAGTGTGATCTGATTCCAGCTTGGGCTACAAAAGGTTGGCTAAGAACACTCTCAAAGGAATTCCCTACCCTAGCTTTCCATGCTAGCATCACTAAGCCTTTTGGAAAGGTAAGGTATTTGCATGTTGATTGCCAGTACACTTCAATTTCTTTAATAGAAATAGAACAATTCCCTGACTACAATTCTCAGGCATTATTCTTTTTATATTATTTAAATTACTTATCTAAGAGATGCCCTTGTGTATTAAAATTTCTGAATTACCTTTCATCATAACAAGATAAATTGTCATTCTTATTTATTTTGTACTTGAGTTTAAATTAGTTCCTTTAGATGTCATTGAGGATGGGAACCACCTAGTTATGATTTGGGGGGACAAGGGTTGGTGCGTCAAAATCTGAGAAATGCTTAATAGTATTGGTGGTTCTAAGTGTGCTACTCTTTTGTTCGATTCTTTTTTCAGGGTTCTCTCCTTTCAGTTCTGAGGCAGTTTGCTCGGCTTAAGAGTGACAAGCAAGCAATATCCGTGGGTTTTGTTGGCTACCCTAATGTTGGGAAATCATCAGTGATCAATACATTGCGTACTAAAAATGTAATGCCTTTGGCTGACTTATCATTGCCAGTTACATTATTTTTTTTTTGTGATTTTTATACTGACTTGTTTGGTTCATTTTTCTGCTCCAAAGGTTTGCAAAGTTGCTCCTATACCTGGGGAGACTAAAGTCTGGCAATATATTACGCTTACCAAGAGGATTTTCCTGATAGACTGCCCTGGAGTCGTTTATCAGAACAATGACTCAGAAACGGATATTGTTTTGAAGGGCGTGGTATGTACTTTCATATGTTTATCTTTATTGCCGAAACTTTGTTGTCATACTCATATCTCTTTGTGTTTCATCAAAGTAACTCTGCCTTATAGTAGCTTGTGCCAGCTTCTGGCTTTAGGTGCCATTCTTTTCGTTTGACTGGTACCATGGTCTGTGAATCTTTGCTGTATGCCTGTCATTTGCTGTTCTTTCAATTACATATTTTATTGAAGACATTTGTTGCATTTTCCTGCTTTGCTAGAGTAGCTGGAAAATGATAGTTTTTCATTGATGTAAATCAAATTCTTTTGTGTCTGAGGAATCTTGATGAGCAGTTTTGGGCTGTATTCTAGGTGAGAGTGGCAAATTTGCAAGATGCTGCCGAACACATTGGAGAAGTGCTGAATCGAGTAAAAAAGGAGCACCTCGCAAGAGCATACAAGATTAAGGACTGGTACTTAATTCACTTTTGTAATTTTTTTTGGATTTGTTATATTTGTATTGTGTTTGTGTTTCAACAACTATACCAAAGGTAAGCCATTATCCCAAAAAGATGGGTCGCTACATTAACCAAGAGTTTATCTCATGTGATTATTCACTAAAATCCTCATTTATTTCCTCCAGTTTAGAGCCACATCCTCTTGCAATCTATTTTCTCTATTTTCTTTGTATCTTTGTTAACTTTGTGTTTGAGGCCTGCATTACCCTAGACTTCCACCCTTGTTACCGATGTATTATTTTTCACGTCTCACTTGTCCAAACCATCGTATGTGATTCTCCCTTATCTTATCCTCAATGTTCTTTTTTCTATTTCAACTTTTTTCTAGATATCCACATTTCTAATTTTATCCTTCACAGTGTTTCCGCACATTCTCCTTAACTTACGCATTTTTACTACACTCATCATCTTATCATGTTCCTTCATGAGAGTCCAATACTTTGACCTATGTATTAATGCTAGTCTAATTGTCTTATTATAGAATTTCTCTTTTAACCTTAGGTAATAGTCTTCTTGCGGCTCTCTATTTAAGCCACCTAGATTTTATGGGTGATGTCTTGATCGTTGTCTTTATTCCTTTGAAGAACTAATTTAGGCATTTTATACCCCTATTAACTCTAAGACCTGTAGATTTCAAAATTTGTCTCCATTGCTCTAACTTAGCATTCAGTGTCGTGTTGGTTCTGTCTTTCAATATCATCCGCAGAAAGTAAACACCACGGTATCACATCTTCTTACTTTGTCTAAGATTGTCGTAAAAAGGAAGGGGCTTAGGGCAGATTCTTGGTGTAATCCAGTTGTAATAGAGAAGTTTGAGAACTTCAACTTCTAACATTTATTGTAACATCTTAATACATAAACTTAACTAGGTTAATGTATTTACATGATGTCTTTATTAGTCTTTTCCCGCCAAAGTACTGCCCTTGATACCTTGTCAAACGACTTCTCAAAATCAATGAATGTTATGTATAACTCTATCTTCCTTGGCCACCAATGATTGTGTTTTAAGCTGTTATTTATATATTAAATTGGCTGAAGGCACATTATTTTACCCCATACAACTACATGCATAGTACAATTGTCTGGTACAAGATTCACAAATGTGTTATTTTGTACATGCGTTTGATATGAGCTTATGGCGGAAACTAATCTTGGAAATCAGACATTTTCTCTTCAGAAGTTCAGATGCTCTCATGTACTTCATCACTTTTTACCGATATTTTTTCCATATTTTGAAATAATCAGTGTTCAGAGAGTTTGAGGCTCATTGAAGGATTTTTATTTTTGGTGACAGATGAAATGTTATCATGCTCTCCACCTCATTGAGAAATCTGTTTATGATTCCGGATTTTTGTTTGATGTATGTATGTTCACAGAGTTTGAGGTGTGAAAAAGAAAAGTTTACCGAAGAACACTTATCTGATAATCATTCTGTCTTCGTAATTGGCTGCATTTGATTAGTTTTTTGTTAGCATTATTACAAACAAGATATCTTGTTTTCGTAATTATAAATATTTCATCCTTTCCAGTAATGGAGCCTTTATTTTAAATTTGGGGTATTATTGGGAATTTAAAATTTTGATGCTAAATTTAGTAAGTGGCCTGTTGTTTTGGTATGGTTTTAAGTATGAATAAGGTTTATTGTTCAGTAATGGAGGGAGTATAATTTGTTTTGAAAGGATTGGTTATTATCTGTTGGGGTTATTTGTCTCTGGGAAAAGTTTTTTTTTTTTTTACTTGTGTCCCTTGCTTAGATTGGCCATGTGTTATTCGTGAATTGTGCTGGGTTGTAAAAGCATTTCATTTTTTGAGTCTTGTGTTTGCTGTTTTTATTTCCATTTTGGCAATAAATTAACCTTTTTCCATGTTTTTTTCCAGGGAAGATGAACATGATTTTCTCTTTCAGCTTTGTAAATTATCGGGCAAGCTTTTGAAGGTGTGTTTTGTTTTATTCTTTCTTTTTTATTCATCTGAGCATGCTGCCTAAAATTAGAACAGCACTCCGCTTAGTAATCATGGAAACTATGAAATTACTTTAGAGGTTCCTGCATTAACTCTATGCCTTTTTATCAATAAACTATGATTGCTAAAAGCTTATGGGTTTTTAATGTCCTCTTCTATTATTAAGTTTAAGAAATATTCATGCTTGTTTCTTTATTATCAAATCTTATTAAGGTTTAGAATATATTTGGTTTTGCTCTAGGTTTGGTTTTGGTGGTTTAAACTAAAATGAGCACTAATTCTCACGGCCTGTTTCATCATCTACTGTACTATTATAATTATTTTTGTTGGGAGGGGTTGTGAAACTCATTTATCTTTAATTTGCTTGCTTTTAGGCAGTGGCGGAACCAGGCTTTTTAGGCTTTTTACATTAGGGAGGCCAAATCCAAATGTTGTATTTTATTATTTTTCTTAAAAAATTCAAATATATTGTAAAATACTTTTTTATACTACAATTAAAAAAAAAAAAATCAACAGATAAGTTATATAAGAAAACTTTTATTTAGTATCAATTGAAGCCTTGAAGGCTACAATGGAAAAATAAAACACTCATACATGATAAGGTGATATTCCCCCCTTCCCCTTCCAAAAAAAAAAAAAGTGAAACTAACCTAGATGTAGAATCAATACTAGGAGAAATAAGAACAATAAAAAGATAAAAAAGCTCGTAAATGATTTTCTAAAAATTGAAAGGAGATTCGGTATAAGGGGAATCGAACCCAACTGTAACTATCAGCTTAACTCACTATTTGGAAGCAACTACCAACTGAAATAACTAAATCTGTATGCTTTGTTTGTGCATTAATAACAAACACATTTTAGTTTTAAGGTGGAGGCTCCGGACCCTCTTGGCCCTCCCTAATTATGCTCCTACTTTTGGGGTTATGGATGTGTCTTCTAAGTGTCTCTTTTGTCTAGGGTGGAGAACCGGACTTGATGACAGCTGCAAAAATGGTCCTGTACGATTGGCAAAGAGGCAAAATACCCTTTTTTGTTCCCCCGCCTCAGCAGGAAGATGATGCATCTGGGGAGCCAACTATTGCCGTTGACAACGGAGATGGAGAGACAAAGACAGAGGAAGACAAAGTAAAGTCTTCATCAGCCATGAAAGCTATAGCAGATGTTGTTACATCTCAACAGCTGGAAGATGTCCCAGTTCAGAGTGATCTATATAGTGAAAATGAGCTGAAGGGGGAGATGCCCGAACAATCTGTGAATCTAGAGTAATAAGTTTATTTTTGGGTTTTGTAATTTCATTTTTTGCAACAGAATCAAAAGGACATGTAAACAAAGAAGAGATTAGTTTCATGGTAGCCGTAGGTGGCTAATTTTTTTGGTCGTATGTTACTTTTGTCATTTATAATGGGTCTTGTTAAACACTGCCCCTAAATTACTCAAACTGCCCTTTATATTATCCCTTTTGCCCTTGACTTCCCATTTCTTCATTCTCTCCCTAACTCTCTCTATCCCACTCTAACTCTCCTCCATCGTCGTTTGCCGGATTCCCTCACCCGCCGCTGCCTGCTGCCTTTCCCACCCGCTGGAAGTCGCCGCGCCGCCACAAAAACTCGCCGGGAGTGAGTCGTCGTCCCGGAAAAGATCTTGCATCCACCGTAGAGGAAGAAAGACCATCGCTTTCAAGGATAGGTTTTTTGTTTTTTTATAGAATTTTCCGGCCACCGTGCCGTCTTCAAACCCCCCCTGGCTTTTTTTTATTTTGTATTGTTAATTTGTTTGTTAATTATTGTTTAATTATAAATTGTTGTTGTTAATTTTATTATTTAATTATTGTTTAAATGTTATTATTGTTAATTAATAGTTAAGTAGTTTCAAATTATAATTATAAATAATTAATAATTAGGAGTATTGATAATAGAAAATAAAATTGAGTTTTGGAAAATTAGGAAATTAGAAGTTAGGAATAATAACTTAGGAATATGTTAAGTTAAGTTAGGAAAATGTTAAGTTGGAATATGTTAAGTTGGAATATGTTAAGTTAGGAAAATTAAAATTTATGTATTTGAATTTTTAAGTAAGTAGTTAAAATATTTGAATTTAGGAATATTAACTTTAATTAGGATATTTTAATTTAGGAAAATTAGGATTTATGAATTTATGAATATTAACTTTAATTAGGATATTTTAAGTTAGGAAAATTAGGATTTATGAATTTATGAATATTAACTTTAATTAGGATATTTTAAGTTAGAAAATTAGAATTTATGAATTCAGGAATATTAATTTTAATTATGATATTTTAAGTTAGGAATATTTAGGAATTATAATTAGAATTTAAGAATTTAGGAATATTGGCTTAAGAATTTAGGAATTTAGTTAGGAATGTTAAGTTATGAAAATGAGTAAAGTTAGGATAAATATGAGGGACGTTCGGAAGTATTTCTAAAAATTATGTTGTTATTTATTGAATAGAGGGTTACGGGACATGTCATTTC
This sequence comes from Dysphania ambrosioides, assembly GCA_026401315.1. Taxonomy (NCBI): domain Eukaryota; kingdom Viridiplantae; phylum Streptophyta; class Magnoliopsida; order Caryophyllales; family Amaranthaceae; genus Dysphania; species Dysphania ambrosioides. Next base: position 25,841,343 of record CM048666.1, read on the forward strand.
CGATTTTATGACTACGGACGAGTTCTCTGGCCAGCGCCACACCCGGGCTCGAGGTGTTGACGCTTTTGTCAAGAGGGCGAGGTCTACACAACTACACTCACAGCCACAGATTGAGCTAGCGCATTCTAGTCTCCCTTCACCAAGAACTGTCCGAGCTGTTATTTTTGGGGCTTTTGGTTCTCGTCCTTTTGACGACGAGGATGACGATGATGTTGATGAGAGTGATCAGGATGGAGAGGACTTTACTACGGAGCTTGACCAAGAACTTGATGACGAGTTCGTGCCGCGTCAGTCACAGGGTCGTCTTGGCCCATCTCGGTCGAGGGGTCAGTTTGTTAGGGCAGAGACCACTAGCACTAACACAAGCTCACGTAGTCACAAACGCCAGGCACCCGCATATGACATCTGGCTTGTACGTGGAGCGATCCCGGCTAGACGTTGTACGCGACCCTCGTCCACGCCCTTGACTTGAGTACTCCCACGAGGATCGTTCACGGCGTGTGCTAGGTCGTCCACGGTTCGACATCCTCGGCTCGGGTTCAACGTAACCCGAATCCTCTGGATGGAGCTGTGCATGGATAATCCTAGACACGTGACGAACAACAGCAGGATCACTTCCGATAACCTCACTCACGAGCGACTGGAAAAATTGCACGTCTTGCGTTGAAGAATCAGGTTCGATAAGCACCTGCACACTATCTCCTTCATTCACCTCTAGTGTTCTCCAAAATTGATGGACTTGCTACAATTTAAAGAACTGGTCGTCCGCAATAGTATCGTAAATCTGACATGCGCACGGTATCCCGTGGCTTGTCTGGTACGCACAACCACATAGATCATGCACTTCATTACCCAATGATTTCATCCACTTCTCTTCCTCAACCAACAACTCCAAGCAATAATGAGATGTTCGTCCACATAGATGCTGGAACGGAATGTGTCGATATTGTTGGCCATGTGAGCGTCTTGAGGGTTTGTCGAATCTCTATTAGTTGTGCATCAATGGCTGTGTTAATTTTACGCCAAACAGTATCAAACGACCCGTTAGAGTATGACAACAAACTCTTCAGTATAGAATGAGCACTCTCAACCCGACAGTTAGTTGTATTCCCAAAATGAAGCTTCTCATTTGTCCACCGTTTCACGAACTTGTCGGTGTGAACGAGCCATGTACCCTCCAAATACGTTATAACAGCAGGGAATGCAGTTCCCCACGACCTATGAAGAACTCCTATGACATGGTCATAATCTTCTTGAGACTTCGCTTCCATGATATTCCTCCATCTGCCTTGCTTGAATATCTCCCCGGCCTTTTATCTCTGCAAATTTTACCAACCCTATTCTCCACATTCATGTTGATGTGCCATGTACATAGTAAGTTTGCAGTTCTGGGAAAAACCTTACGAATAGCAACCATCAGCCCTAATTTCCGATCAGTGACAATTGTCGACGGAGACAAGTCATTGCCATACAACATCTTCAACTTATCTAACACCCATATGTAGCTACCTGTAGTCTCATCAGATAGGAATGCATATGCAATCAAGAAATTCTTGTTGCACGGAGTGACACCGCATATCTCAAACAAAGGCATCTTGTACATGTTTGTCTTGTAAGTGGAGTCCATGCCCAAAACCCATGGATACGTACGTAACAAGTTCACAGAAACAGGATGCGCCATAAACGCATGGGTGACAACATTTGTTTCATGATCAGAGCGTAAAAACTTCACGTACTTGCTATCAGTAGCAAGATGAATGAACTGACTAATAAAATCCCGTCCGCCAGCCTCCTCCCGTCTCATCCTATCTCTGAAATTGTAGATATGTCGCGCATTGGGATGATCATTGGGAAACTGAGAGTTCACCGCAGCCAAAATAACCTTGGGCTGTGCTTGAGCCACAGACATATCTCGCACCAACTACTTCGCTTCGAGGCTAAGACCACTCATCTGTAAATTTCCCAACGAATACTTAATCATTTCGTGATTGTGCTTACCGTTATCCTCGGGACCCAATACTATCAACCACCCCTCTACAAAACATGAAATCTTAATCAGAAACTTACAACCACAAGTTTGAGATTTAGTCCCCGGTCGTTCAGCATTCTCTAAATCTCTATTCGCTCCTCTGTTTCTCTCTCCCCGATTGCATCTCATGTACACATTTCCTCTTTTGTATGACGAATGAACCAATTGAAATCCGTGTTTTATAGCAACTGATTTAGCCCATGCAGAAGCCTTATATTTCGTCGGAAATATTTTCGCAGTTGTAAAATGATGGGTAATAATTAATACCATTGGCGCCAAAATTTTTTGTCGGAACCAATAAAAAAAAATTAAAAAAAAAATTATCTCTCCCAGTGGGCTAGCCGTCTAAAAAAAACGGCTAGCCCTAGGAGGAGCCGTTTTTTTTTAGACGGCTATCCCACCGGCGACGCCAATAATCCACTATCCCGATCTCGAACTACGATTTTTACCTGCGACGTTGTCGACAATGGCTCATCCATAGTTTTCAGTGAATTCCGGCGTCCCGAAGAGCGGTTTCCGTCAACTAAAACACGATCTTCCGGCCACCGCGGAGGCCAACGACTGGTTGTCGGAAAATTTATTGGAGTTCGTTTTTGTTACGTTTTTACGAGATAGTGAAGTGATAAATAAGAATTGAAGTGTATGATGTTCGATTTTATTAAAAATGAGTCAAAGGGAAAAATCGTTAATAACAGGGGCGGTTCGAGTAAGTATGGGGCGGTAAATAGCGCTCCACTTTATAATTTTGTTAAATCTCGTATATTATGTGGTTTTGTCGTCGATTGTGCTGTTGTTTATGATATCCCCCAGGCGGGTGAGTTTGAGCTTAAGTTCGTCGTAGTAGCCGTATCAATATTGCTGATTAATGACATTGAATCGAACAAAGCTATCAGAATGTTGGCAAAAGGCGCCAGGATTGCGGTGGGTAATCTGCTTCTGATATGAAGTATTATAAAGGGCAATTGGACTATGGGAGTGCTTGTCATTAGGTAGGATAGGGGTTGGAGAGGTAAAAAGACAAAAGTCTATTCCGAAGCAAGGTGCTTAGGAAGTTAGGCCCCTCTACACTAATGCCTTGGGTACAAGAATTGGTAGTATTTCTAGTATTATGGGCTTTTGCAAGAGTGTTAAGCTTAACGCTATACATTTGTTGTCCAATGGACACTCCTACTTTCTACTCCGTACTTTACATATGTCTACTTGTATCACGGTTTTAGTATACTAAAGAAAATGTTATATACCTTTTGTAATATTTTTCAATATATATATAATTCTCAGCCCAATAGTAAAGAATCCACTCTTTTTTTTTTTAATTTTTTTTCTACTTTTTCATCACTTATTTTCTTTATTTCTTCACACCTTAATTGCCCTAAACCTAATGACCTAACTCTTTTTCTGACAATTGATTTTATCTTCATCAAGAGCGAAAACAAATAATTATGGAATTTCAAATGTGTTGGACAATAATTAAGAGGGGTAGTATAACAAAATTTCTTATATATGTTTTTACAAAATATATATATATATCAGATATAATTTTGGAATTTTTTGAGGATATTTCCCGTTTTTACGTCCATGTAGTTATGTTATGAAATATTATAATTTGTTTCATAACATACTGGCTTAGTCCATTTAGCTTGATTTCTTTTAGTGCAATGGTTCCTTTAGCGTTTAAAATTGGAAGGCTTTACTTCTCTATTATTTTTGTTCAGAGTGTGTAGATCGAAGTGTTTCTTGAAGTTTTCTGATTTGTCTACTGAATGACATTGAATCGAACATACATTAATACACCCAACAGAGATGAGAAATATAACATTTGGGAGTTGGGAATATCTTTGAGGAAATTAAACATGTAGGATTTGTATTTTTCTTACGAGTCTGTGCGGCAGACTTTTGAAGGTTTGTTTACTTATATTCACTATTTTTCGTTCATCCGAGATTGTCGTTTACATTCATAAATACACAAACTTGGCATGAGAACTTCCACCCTAATACAAAATTATTCAGTTGCTTCGCCTTATTAAGGTTTTTTTAATGAATTATATCAAGGAAAATTCAGGGAGTATTAAGTTTTATTGAAGAAATTATATCAAGGTATTTTTTGTTTGACACCAGTACACCGCATCGGTCACTTTTGGCCAAGTAATTATCTTTTTACTTGTTATTTTGACATCACAATTTTGGTCCTATATTGTGCATAATGCTCTCAAAGTTATACATAATTCAAAATAATAAAACAAACCATTCAAAAATATATATTATATATCATTCTCGTTCATAAAAGTACATACATTTTATATTTAAAGAATGCACTATATAAAATATGAAAGTATACAGTATGAGTATATGACGAAAAGAACAATTATATTTTAATATATTTTTCCAGTATATAACTAGATTTTATAACTTTATGCGAGATAACAACAATTAGCTTGGTGGCACAAATATTCGATAATATAGTGCTATATGTGTTCCAACTATTAAAATTTGGTTTATTTTATTTCTTTAAATTTTCTACATGTCAATCTATTAAAATTGAATATTGAAAAATTACATATATTGATCTTGTTGAAAGTAATTTTTATATGAATGGATGATATTAAAATTGTAATTTTATAAGATTTGTATTAAATGTTATTTTTGATTTTTTGGATGGGTAGTGTTAGTGTTCATTCGCAAAAAAATAAAAAATAAAATAAAATAAATAAACTATAAATTTTTAGCTTTACTCAATAAAGATATGAAATTAATAAAGTTTTAATCCTTTTATTCAATATTATATGCCATGAAAATAACCACATGTGCATGTGACAAAGCTCCGGAAATCCGTCATTGCCAGCATCACTCCCCTTAATATTGCACAGAGATTATCGGGCCTTTCATTGTTATAAGCCAACAATTCGATCCAATTAATCAAATAAATTAATCAACTTAACTTTTCTAATTATTATAATGCCCAAATCAATGGGATCTTTCAATAATTAATTGTCCTTAGATCCCTTGCTGTTCTGTTGATCCCACCAAGGAGAGAGATAACAGACAAAACTTTAATATATTCTGTAATTCTCTTTCTGCGTTTTGCATCAACTGTATCCACGCTTGATCACATATCTGGGTTTATTTTATTTTTTTATTGAAATTATTCAATCTTCTAATACATTGAAAAGATACAATTTTTGGGTATTTTTGAATGAAGTTTGCTACATTTTTTGTAAATTTTAGGAGTTCTATTTGAGGTAGGTTGAGGAAAAATTGGAAGTGGATTTGAGAGATCTTGGGCTAATCTTTCTGGGTTTTCAAAAAAACTGAAAAAGTTTCACAAATTTTTTGCTTTTACTGGGTGTTTTTTCACAATTTGTCTGGGTATGTTTCACATTTTTATTGGTTGTCAAGGGATTTTCATTTCGTTGAGTGAAAACTGAAAAATTCCCACATTTTTGGAGTAAATTTCACATTTTTCTGGGTTTTCAAGGGTTTTTCTTCAAGTTAGGTGAAGATTGAATTTTTCCACATTTCTCTTTCTGATTTTTCTGGAAAATTTGGAATTTGCACCACAAAGTTGTCCATTATGAATGAATAGTTATGAGAAATAATATGTCATGTAAGGAGGAGGAAAAAGTGACTTATGTTTAAAGGTGAAGGGCCCTGATGTTTTGTGCGATGGGTCTTAAAGAATAATAGCCTGTTACTTAGCTATAATGGTACTGTTATGGTGATTATTGTCTGAAACTGACTCGACTGCTAGAATATAACCGCCATTTTTGTAGAGGTCGTAGAAATGGAGGATAAGCCCGAGGAAATGCGTTCTTTAGCTTTAACTCCAACATGGTCTGTTGCATCTGTGTTGACTTTCTTTGTTGCAGTATCTTTGCTGGTTGAAAGATCTATTCACTGGCTAAGTACTGTAAGTTTTTGTTCTGTTTTTTAAAGTTTAACTGAAAATTGGATTGAATTATTATATGTTTTTGTTTTCCTGCTAATGTTTTAAGTGTTGGGGACTAGATCAAGTTGCTTTTAATCTAAGTTCTAATTTAGTCAGTAAATTTGTCAATATATGCCTGTGTTTGTAGTAGTCCCAAAAAATTTGAATTCATGTTTGCAGACCAGAGAACCTATTACTTCATATTGTCAAGACTCCCTTTTTTGAGCAAATAGTTAATTGTACCTACAGAAAGAGGATTTTTGGAATCTTTTGCTACTAGCTGATGCGATGTTCATCTGTTTTTGATCTTATGTTCCAGTGGCTTGATAAAACACGTCGAAAACCATTGCTTCAAACAGTGGAGAAAATGAAAGAAGGTACCTATATAGTTGTTGAATGGTGGTGCCCTGTTGAAGAGTTGTCTTTTTTTGGTGATTGGCTGGAAAGATAATGCTATTGAACTCTATATAATCTTTGTACAGCTTCGGGTTAGCTCAGAACATTTTAATTTCATCTTTGCATGCAGAGTTGATGCTCCTCGGCTTTATTTCTCTACTTCTAACAGCAACTTCAAGCACAATTTCCAACATTTGCATTTCTTCTAAGTTCTTTGGTGGGGTATTTTCCCCGTGCTCTACATCTGATATCGATGAAGCATCCGAAGATAGTTCATCTGAAGGGCGTAAACTTTGGACATCTCCTCGAAACTTCAGGAGGTTAATGAGTGCCCTCCATCAAAATACATGTCCAAAGGCACGTATTTCTTAAGTTTGTGTTTTTTGAAAAGTAAATGGAATTATTTCTTCTCTAGAGCTTCTTCTATGAATGATATTTCGTTTCTCTTTTGGGTCACTGTTTCCGGCTTTCATGAAAATATTTGGTTTTAAATTTTACCTACTTGTTTTGTGAATAGGATAAAGAACCATTTGTATCCTATGAAGGCCTTGAGCAACTGCATCGATTTATCTTCATCATGGCAGTGACACATGTATCTTATAGCTGTTTAACAATGTTGCTAGCAATTGTGAAGGTTAGAACCTTTGTGACTTACAGTTTTATCTATAGCTTGAAACTTACAGAGGTCATGCTCCTAAGAGTCTTAGAGACATTAAGATTGTGAACATCAGTTTTTTTTTTTAGTTTGTCTCTGCAGAGTAACTATCTCAATCTTATCCTACTGTAATTTAGAGCAGTTTAGGCATTTGGAACTGAATCCAGCTCTACCCTTAAGATTATTTAATGTTTAGTATGCCTTGTTCTGCTATGATATATTTCAGACCCGCTGACTTGTCAATCTACTTGCTTCTAGTGAGAAAGACAAAATTTAGAAAAATCTACCCTCACTTCCATAGACTTTTCCTCTCCTTTTCCCACTGATTATTTATTTGCAGATACATAGTTGGAGAAAATGGGAGGACCAGGCTCAGTTGGATCGGCATGATGCACTCACAGGCAAGTTGTCTATTTCTAGTTGCAGTGATAGCTGTCTTATGGAGATTGCATTAAGTTGTATTAAACTTGTACTCCGTATGAGTTGAGGATAGACAATATGATGAATTTGACATAGATCAACTTTAGCAGTATACTAGCCCTATCATCACATGGTCCAAATCCTTGTAAAGTTAAATGAAATATTGTAAACCACTTGAATCACCCACTTGATATTTCACTTAAAATCCATCAGATGATGAATGTAGCATTCAGCATACACAATTACTAATGTTGGAGAAATATGGGTGTATGGTTCAAATATGCGAGCAACTTGCTATGCCAAAACTTATTTCTTTCCTCTATTCTAATTGCCTGTGAATGGAAAGGAATGAATATAGAGTTGCCAGATTTGATAATGGACAATGGCAACAGCATTGGTGTATGCGAGCAGCTTGGTATGCCAAAACATACTTCTTTCCTCTATTCTAATTGCCTGTGAATGGAAAGGAATGAATATGGAGTTGCCAGAGTTGATAATAGACAATGGCAACAACATTGGTGTATTGTTCTATTTAGTGAAAGTTATTATTGTTTTAGACATGAAGAGTTACTTGAGGCCCTTTTGTTCTGAAAATAAAGTTCAATGAAATTCCTTTTGCCAATATATCCCTTCATATTGCAATTACTGAATTGTTTCTCTTTCCCCTCTCGATTCGCTCCTTGTATATGGGTTTAGCCTTTCTTTAGTAAAGAGAAAATACTGGATAGATCTATTCCCTCATTCTCACAGCTATGCCCATTTTCATCTCTCAAATTTCTTTTGTAAGGATTCTAAAGTTGCCTGAGGGGAGGAGTTATTGCTTCACATTAAGTGCAGTGAGAAGCCTCATTTTCCTTCCCAAATTTTTGACAAAGAGGATTAGTTGATGAACTGGTATTTCTGACATATTTGTAGTAAAGGTGGTGTGGGACAAGCTAGTGGGCCAGCGGAGCCGTGGGGGTAGCTTTGTACCTAAACCACCTGCGGGTGTAAGATGCAGATCGTCTTCTCAAGATAGCTTCTGCATCAGTTCCTCATGTGAGCATTGCATGAGTGTTCTTAAGGCAAGGTAGAGGGACAACAAACACAAGAAAAATCTGATTTTAATCGCTTTGCAGAGGAGATTTCCTGATGAGGTAAAACCTTAAAATTTTAGTTTAAGCAAGAAGATCAGGATGCCAGTTCATTCAAATGATGGTTAAACCCTAATGCAATCATTTCCTTATTGTTGTACCCCCACAGGTCAGATTGATTGGTTGATCTCTCAGTTTGAGAATTAAATATAAGAGGATCAAACCATTTCTTCTGACTCTTTTTCAAGTTCAAATTTGTCTATAGCTCTTTGCTTACATGTGCTGGAAGATGGCACTTTATCCTGCATTCGACGAAATGAGGGGTCTACGAATGACTGTTCTTTTGGTGTCCAGAAGGTTCAGGCTTGTAGCTCTAAGAGTTAGGATATGTTGTATCAACTTTGATTAATGGATTTGGCTTTTAGCAAATTTCTTCTGTTCATTACTATCCCCCCCCCCCCGTAATGTTGAAAGTTTTTCTTTTGTCCTCCTGGAATAAGCTTCTTTCCAGTGTCTTTGGCTTTCCTTCCATGAAAGATGCACTTCTTTTATTCTCTTTGATTTAATGACAGAGTTGATTCATGACATGGTTCTTGTGAATAATGTACCTTTCCCATTTGTACCTGTACATATTTCACAACATTCTATTATTGACTGACAGTGCCATGAACGATTATGATAAAATATATGGAGTAAATGAATTTGCGAAATAGTTTGTCTTTCTTCAATTAAAAACTAAGAAGAATGTTTAGTCATATGCAAGTATAAACACCTACATAATCCCAATTTTTGCATACTCCAGCTAGTAAACACCTACATGTATATATATGTATATATATTTTTTCTCTCTTTCTCTCTCTCTCTCTCTCTATCTATCTATCTATCTATCTATCTATATATATATATATATATATATATATATATAAAAGTTAAAATAAGAAGGGTACTTAAAATGAGAAGGATGAAAAGACATCTTGGCTCTTCATCTCCTAAATCCAACAGATGATATTTTACGTATGCATAATGACCTTTTTTTAATTCATAGTGACCTTTTATTAACTCATAGTGACCAAATAATTTTTTTCACTTAGAATGACTTTTTATTATTATAGTGACCATTTTTTATTGTTATAGTATCCATTTTTTTTCATGAAATCTTTAGCGTTGGATCTTACCATTTGAATGGCCAAGATCTCTTCTTATTCTTCTTATTTTAAGCACTCTTCTCATTGGATCCCTTCCCTATGTATGTATGTATGTATGTATGTATATTCGTGTGTGTATAAATATATATTTATATAGGTGGACATATATAACTACTTAATTTCTTTGATAACTGGGCATACCAAAAATTGGGTGCACTGTGGCTGATATGGTGTGTCCATGTCTATTGGTTCCTCGTGTGCTGAAAAAACAATGATTATATATTTTGTTGATACCGATATTGATATGGCTTAGGTTGCTGAAACGGTGGCATAATTACTAAATAGTCAGCTTATTTTCAACAGAGATCACGAGGGAGTTGGTGTTGCGAAGGCAATCAAGCTTTGTCAAATTTCATGAATCAAATTTTTTAACCAAGAGCAATTTCGGGATTTGGGTGGTAAGCCTATTTATTTCACCCTTGTTATCATCTAATGCTTTATTTAGATTATATTCTAAAATATTTCTTTTTGGATAAATTGCAAACGTTTTTGTGTACATCTGGACATTAATCTCAGCGCGATTTACATTTTTTTGTTGGTTTTGTTTCTTAACTTTCTAGGCTTGCTAGTTCTAATCACCAGTAAGGCCTTAACAGTCTTATGCCCTTGGTTAGTTGCATGTAAGCAAAAAAACATAATGAATTTATCGGTGAAAACTTTCCTTCCTTTCTATGTTGCCAAGGCGTGTTTCCAAAGTCATACAAAGTCTAGAATTTCGTGTTTACATTTTGTGCATAGTGTTATTTGATTTATGCCCCAATTATCTTAATGAAAGGTGTATTAGACAAGATACTTTACAGATTTAATGTGATGTGTTTTGCAATTCCCAATTCATCGCCAACTACTAGAATTTATGTCTTAAAGGAGAATAATTACATGTTTCTACACTTGCTGGAGATGGTAAGGTTTTTCTTTGAGTGTCAAGAAATATATGTACTGTAGAAGCCCAATGGGTTCCTTGTTAAGAGAATAAGGCGTGGCCCAACTGATTATTCCATTAGGTTGTTCGTAGAATTGGTTGTTCCCATGGCTTATAGATGTTGAAAGAATTGGTGAAGGCAGGGATAATGCTTTCTCTTGCTAGCATACTTCAGTATTTTTTTTTTAATGGATAACATACTTCTGTATTATTTAAGGGTGCTGATGATTTGAAGTTCAGTTGGCTGTTATTGTGTTTTCTCTTTCCTCATATGCTCTTTGGGCTGGGTATCAACATTGTCTTCTGATATTATGGTGTCTTGCAAGTTAAATTTTATATTTAATAATTCATTGAATTGACTTTTATAAACAAGGTTTAGTTATGACTAAAGACTTAGATAGTTGGACTCAATTATAGGTTTGTAAAATCTTCTGATTTGAATTCTTTATTTTATGGCAGACATGTTTCTTCAGGCAATTTGGGCATTCAGTGGTTCGTGCTGATTACCTTACACTTCGCAAGGGCTTCATCATGGTACTTGGATAACTAAACTGAAAGCTTTTAACCTATTGTTAGACTGAAATGGCATGGTACTAGCTTATAACTAAACTTATAGTACTAGGAAGATTTCTATTTAGATCGACTGAAGTTTTGTGAAGTCATTTTCAAAGGGACCTTGATTTTGGTGTATTTCACAATTTTTGGGTTAACCATGCTAGTATTTTGGGTCCCAAGCTCTGTCATTTCGAATCTCTACGAAAAAGCTGAGGTATCACCCACACACATTCACACTGTTTTCTAAAAATACTCAGTGGCCAGGTCCATATTCAGATGAATTGGAAAACCTTGTTTGTTTGGTTTTATGTCTTTTACTTTCTCATGTCAATAAGTTGTCTGTTTTATCTGGAGAAAATTATCCCCATTCTGCAACTTTATGCCTGAACTGATTTGAAATTTCCAGAAAATTTGAGCAAGTTTGCTTCCCATGTAATGATTGGCTATGTTTTTTAGACTTAGTGTGGATTATGAGCTTTGCAGCTGTTTTGGTCATTTTTATTGTGGATTTCATGATATGATTCTACCATAGGCTCTCTCTCTCTCTCTCTCTCTCTCTCTCTCTCTCTCTCTCTCTTTGAGAACATACCATGGCTCTTTTTGCGTTGTGATGAAAATGGAGTGGAAATTGACTTCATTTGTCATGGTGCACTCATGTTTAGCTGAAAGTCTATTAAACCACAGGGTACTAATTTGGGCTATAGCTGTGACCTAAGATGGGATATTGAGATATTTTCTAACTACTGTCTTTGGAGGTATATGTAATTGCTGTGGACTTGTGGTCGAATCCAATGAACATTTTAGTTCCCTTTATGTCAAGATGAACTTACGACATCATGGAATGATTACCAATAGGTGAATTTAAAATCTCAAAAAAATGATGGTTTCTAAATGTGAGTTGACAAACCTCTGGACATCCTATATTGGATCACTGTACATACTGTTTGAGATAGAGCGAATATTTGCTATCACCTTGAAACGGATAATGTGTTACACATTTCAAGAAGGGAAAATGCCGAAAATCTTCATCCTATTATCTTGTTGAATGGCTGAATTTACTCGGAGGCTAAAAGGCATTTAAAGATTGATGGTTGATAGGATGATAGCTAAAGATGTTCCTGGATTTGGCTTGAGGTTTTACTGACTAAATTTCACATAGGCTTCCTGCTAAGCATCAATTATTGGGGAAGGGCGATATAGGTACTAGCATAGAAATATTGTTATTAGCGGCTTAAGGAGGAAGATAGTATGTTAAGACATAAGAGGGAAGTAGCTCTGTAAATAAGGCATATTAGGTAGCATTTGAGCATGTTGAAGAATGATAAGAAAGTTGTTTAGCATTTAGGTAGAATTTGGGGGAGTATCAAGTCTCTCGAAAACTTGGCTTTCATCATTTATTACAGTATTTTCAGCTTTATGCATTAAAGTTCTTCTTCCTCTGTAATTCTTCCATTAATGATTTCTAAGCTAAGTAGATTCATTTCACTTCCTTATAATCATTGTAAATTTGAAGTTCAGATGTTTTAATTAGAGCTTTCAGTCAGTGGAAGATCTCCTTTTCCTTTGTGGATCTTAGCCTGTGCCTTTTACTTTTATGCCATATAATATTCTGGAAAACTTTTTGGGCTTAATGGAAATATATTGGTGCTTTTGTATTTTATTAGGCCATATATTTCTGTCAAAGCAATAGCTGTACTATAAAACGCCACATTGTTTCAGTTTTGTAGAAAAGTTTCACATGAATGTTGACTTCTTCTAATTTGTTTGTCAGAATCATAAACTTTCTAGGAGATATGATTTTCACAGCTACATGGTTCAATCTATGGAAGAAGAATTTCAAAGAATAGTTGGTGTGAGGTAAGAGAGAAGATAAACAAACTTTTTTCAGTGCATTATTTGTTGTACTTTTAATCCTTTTGGATGTGTATATATATAAGTGTTTTACAATAGCATTGCTGAGTAATATAAAAGGAAACAGGAATCAAACAGTTTGAAATCGACTGAGTCAAAGTTCCATTTCACCTATTCGGCTCAAATTCCACTATCCTTGCCAAAACCAAATAAAAATTCTAAGGCTTAGAAAACGCTGACCCGATGTCTGCATTATTAAGAGAAAAAATAAATGTACACTTTTTTTAATCTATTTGTGTTAGGGTGGAAATAGAAGTTGGGGTCAAAAAAGTTTGGCTCGAAATAATATGGAGATGAGCTTCAACTCGAACACAAATTATGAATCTATTTCTAGCAAGTGATGTGAGCTCCTGTTCAAGTTTGAAGTTCTAATCAATCTTAAATTCAAATTCAAGCCTAGTGAAAAAGTAGTAAACGAGTTGAACCTGGTTGATGTTCGGCTTGATTCTGCTCATATCCACCCCTAGAAGAAAGTGTCAGCAATTCAACTTGTGAAATGACGCTGTTTTGCATTGCCTGTTTTAAATACCTTATTATTGTCCAAGAATGTGGCTTCTATGTTCTGAGATACTGTTTTTTGCAGCGGTCCACTTTGGGGATTCGTAGTTGCTTTTATGCTGTTTAACATAAAAGGTAAGCATTGTTAATCCATTAAAGGTGAATGTTTTTCATTAGTTGTGATCATTGGGGTACTAGTTTTAGAATTTAAATGTCTCGCATGCCTATTTGCTGGATCTTAAATCCTTATATATATATATATATATATATATATATATATATATATATATATATATATATATATATATATATATATATATATAACGATTTATATATAAACTTCATTATTTTCAAGATTAAACCTGTGTGCAAACAGATATACCATTACTTTTACTTGAACTAAACTTTATCTCCTATGTGTCATAGATACAATGCATGAGTCCCTTTCATTTATATGGAGCTATTTTTCTAATGTCATTTGCTGAATTACTGCATACTTTTTGCATTTCCTTGTTATTTCCAGGATCAAATTTGTACTTCTGGATAGCGATCTTGCCTATAGCAGTAAGTCTATTTTCATTAGCCCATGTAGATTTTTGATTTTGATGTGCTATGTACTTTGTAGAGTTATACTATACATATATTGGACACTCTATTGCAGTCTGTAAAGAATAAAGAACTATCTTGTTTACTTGATGTTTTCTTTGTTTGATTTAGCTCTCTGTGGCAACCACAGCAAGTAATATAGATCCTATCCAACGTGGTAGGATTTAGGAAGATCAAAATATATGTAGCCTTGTGGATATTTAGTGTAAGCCAATAGAGAGGTTACCTCTTGTATGAGGCATTATTAAATAAATTCTGGAGAAATATTATTCTTTTTGAAAACCGTTGTCAAAAAAAATTAAACATGAGTTTACTTATTTCTCATGGATTGGTAATGCAGCTTGTTCTTTTGGTGGGCACTAAGCTACAACATGTTATAGCAACCTTGACTTTAGAGAGTGCTGGACTATCTGGGTTCTTTACTGGAACAAAATTAAAGCCTCGTGATGATCTCTTCTGGTTTAAGAAGCCAGAATTGTTGCTATCCTTGATTCATTTTATCCTTTTCCAGGTAAAAGTATTTTGCTTGTCAAATTCAGTTAATTTTATACAAGGTACTTTTAGTCTTTTACACTTTGCTGCAGAGCCTCTTCTTATTATATTTTTTTCCCTTGTGCATTTTTGCAGAATTCCTTTGAGCTCGCTTCATTTTTCTGGTTTTGGGTAACTCCTTTTCTCAAATTTTTGCTTGACTATGGATTTAAAGGTTATTGCCTTGTTACAACAAAGATATTGAAAGACGTTTCTCTAAAAGTACTAGACTACTAGTTCATTATATTGTTGATCAAATATATATCTGCCGTTGCTTCCTGTTCTCCTTCCTCAATTTGCAATTGCAAACTGTGATTTTACAAGGATATCTATGTAAAACAGATGTATATAATTCTGGATGAAAAGTAGGAGCATCTTTTAATTTTTTTTTCTTTTATTTTCTTTCCCCGTTTTAGTGCTTCTTTACTGATGGAGCATTTTTTATTTACAGTGGCAGTTTGGATATGATTCTTGCTTTATAAAAAACCATCTTCTGGTATACTTGCGGCTTATACTGGGGTATGTTAATGTTGGCTCTGATACATAGGATTTTTAGCTATTAGTTGATTGATAGATTTGATATTGACTGGCTATCTTGTTACAGGTTCTCTGGGCAATTCCTCTGTAGCTACAGCACTTTGCCACTTTATGCGTTAGTTACTCAGGTACAGCAAACCTGCAATCAACTTCTAATTTGTCCAGAAATTCGATCTATCTTGAAAAGAACTATTACATGTACTTCTTCCGTTGATAACTATGATGAAGCTAATCAGAAAGGAAAGGAGAGAGATTTACACTCTTAGGGCCTTAACCTTAAACGCTATATATGTTGTTTTTGCATCTTAATCTGCCAACTTATCAAATGCAATATTGTTCTGATGTCAAACTCTGCTAATCTTTCAAGATCTTTTGGATTCCTACGGAAGATATATTCAAAGATCATTGATATATTTGGGAATCAACCCCAATTCTGTCATTAGTTTTCTGTATTGGTGCTTTATGTATTCACCAATATTTCTTATGCTATTAAGTTATTTGTCGTTTGAAATCATTACATTTAAGTTTCTCTAGGTGATTTCACATTGTCTAGTCTGCAAGACTTTTTTGTATCCTCTTGTATTTGCCTTTTACATTGTGCTTTATTTGGGCCTGTTTTCTCAGATGGGAACAAATTACAAGGCAGCCTTGATACCTCAAAGAATAAGGGAGACTCTTCACGGATGGAAGAAGTCTGCAGCCAAGAGAAAGAAGAGGCTTGGTATTTACGGAGATGATTCAACGGTGCACACAGATGCAAGTACAGTTATGTCGTTAGATGAAGATGACAATGACATGCTTGACATCCCTGAATATGGGGCTGTTACACAGTCTGAAATTGAGCTACAATCTCCTTCCACAGCAGATGCAAGTCCACCTGTTGCGAATGATAGTTCCAGCAGAGTTGGAACCCCTCTTCTTAGAACATCTGCCTCTGTTTCTGCAAGGTATCCAAGTGCTCCTCTGACTGAGGTTCCACGATCTTTGTCAATGCCTAGTAGAAGAGACTGATCAGTAGGTACTATGATAGCATCATACTCTTGTGACAGAATGAGAGTTTGTAGAGTATCTTCCTGATTATAGTTTGTCACATGTTTTACAGGAAAATTATTTTAGTAGGTTATAGGCTTTACTGTAATAGATGGGGATCCTCTTCAGTAATTGGACCGTTTAGTTACTGGGAAAATCAGGGTGGATTTTACTCGTTTTAGGGATACAACTTTTTTCTTTTCTTTTCTTTTCTTTTTTTTTCATTCCTCCTCTCATAATCCAGTAACTGGATGGTCCAGTGTTTGGAGAGAAACCTGTATCAATAGTAAAATTTTAACATTATGAAATTTAGAAATGCTAACAGATGGACAGGATTATACAGAAACTGAATTTCTTTCCTCTCAGATATTTTCTATTATAGCATGTATTAATCTATCAAATCAGAGATTTTATCTGAATGGAAACTGTCAGTTTTCTGACTCTGTCACCGGTGTTTCATTCGACAACAAGCAAGTGCGAACGAAAAATACTGAAGTATACACCTTTGCAACAACTCTTATTCTGGATTATTACAGCAGACCATGGTCTCCTATTCAGTTACATACATATGCATTTTGCAGTTCTGCATACGGTTGACACCATGAATATTACTACTGCACAATGAGCTCTTGATGCTGTTTATTGTCAGAACCTTACCCTTTGATGATCTTTTATATTAGCTCAATCATAATCGGGGTCGGGTTCATCAAGCATTTATACATGTCCTGAATGACGAAAATTCCTGTGGAGAATCGTCACTCATTTCCTGAGCTTGTCCTTGATGGACTATACGTATTGGAGGCATTGGTTCCGTATCTGGAACAACAAACCCTTTGATGAAATCATATTCAAATGCGGGGTAAATTTTCTAGCACAAGTGTAACAAAGACCCCAGAGTCGACAACATTTGCTGTTTCCGACAATTGCAAGGACCCCAATTGCCGTATAATGATTCGAATCATTACGGTGGATTTAAGGAGTCAGAGACGCCGGATGAGCCTACGAAAGGTGTATGCATAGTGGCAGTGAGAGAGAGAAGAGACACAAGTAAAAAATGTATATTGGTTTATAAGCCATTGCTGCAGGACCTGTTTGTTGCTTCGAGTAGACCTTTTACCTGCTTGTGTATAGCTTTGTAGGAAGCATGTACGGAAGTGTGAGGTAATGAGAGTAGAGTAAATCCCCAAATTCTCCCCGCTTAGATATTTTAAGCAACAAATTTTTTTTTTTGTTTTGTTTTTAAGCAACTTATAATTCAACTTAAATCTAAAGAAGGAAAGTATGGAGTAGTATAATTTTAAAAATAAAACTAATGTTATAAAAAAAAACATAATTAAGATATATTTATGACAACTACTACTTGATATTGATTATTAATTGATACATATACATGGTTAAAATATGGTATTTATTCCATTTATAAGCATACCTAACAGGATAGTAAAAAAAATTTATTATAGTTGGATGCCTTATTCCTCATTTTGCTAAATTTTCTTTATGTACTAATTTTTTTTTATCAACTTCTTTGTACTAAGATTTCAATACTTATGTTATTTTATAATATAACAGTAAAGTAGTAATCTTATGTTAAATTTAACCTTATTTTATAAATAAAATTTATCTTATATAATATTGTTTTGTTATGGTAATACATGCTAAGAATAACAATATAGATTATTTATTGTAAACATCATAAAAATTACCAGTTTGATTGTTGACCGCATCGTAATTAAGAAAAAGTTAGAATTACTAATTTTTGTGGCCTAAGTAAAAAAAACCACTACTTCAAATTTACCTCCACTATCGCTATATAAGGTACATTACTCCTTTATATCAAAACCTCAATTCTAATATAAAATTGAAGTATTTAATCCTTAATTGACCAGAAACTACTTGGGAATTACTAAACAAAGCCCACAAATATCTAGCTAAAATCCACGAACAAAAAACATTTTGACCCTTTTGTCATTTTCTTTAAATTTCTTCAACCGGGCTACGGGAACTCGTAACCACGAACGAAAGCATGTCACGGTCGCCGAAAAACCAAGAAGAGTCGTCGACGCCGCCGCAAAACTCAGTAAATTTTGTAAAGTGTGGTGTGACATCCAAAATGGACACCACACCATTAGAGGTGGCATCCAAACTGGACACCACATAATTTATTTATTTTTATTTAATATTATTATTTAATATATAATTATTTATAAGGGAATATTATTAATAGTTAATAAAATTAGTAATTAGTATTATAATAATAAGATTATTAATATTTAATAAAATTATTTATTATCAAATATTAATTAATATAGAAGTATTTTGAGTAATAATTAAATTTTGTTGTTTTCTTTTAGTTTTTTTTAGTAATAAATGGTAATTTGTACATGCAGGATGATGATGAAGATTATGGAGGTGATGGAGTTGACTACAACGGTATTTTTGTACATGATGGATACTTTGAAGAAGCTCAGAAAGCAATTGATTCGACGAAGCAAGTTGCGATAAGGAATGGATTTTGTTTGGTTGTAGTAGGGTATAAAACACAACGAGATAACCGTCAAAATAGAATATTGAAATGTGATCATTGGCGTAAGAAATAACCACGGGATTTAAGTGTGGCAGTGAGGGTTGATACGAAAAGAAAAGGATGCGGTTGTCTTTTTCGGGTTAAGGTACGTGAGCTACCAACTCGCACTAGGTTGGAAGTTAAAGCATTTTCGAAATAGGGTGTACATAACCATGAGTTGATCATGTATCCTCTGGGCCATCAACAAATGAGCGACCTTAGTCCTGCTGATAAGTTAGTTGTGCAACAGATGAGTGATGCGCAGGTGAAGCCTGCCAATATATTGGCATATGTGTTAGAGCAATTCCCTGAAGATCAACCTAACAGGAGGCACATATAAAATTTTAGACATAATTTGATGTTTGAACATTTCGAAGGAAGGAATCTGATTCAGTAGTTGTTGAATCAAGTAAAAGAAAATGGATACATGTGGTGGTTTGATGCCAATGTTGAGATGTTTGAGGTAACACACTTGTTTATTGTACACCCTAAGTCTTCTGAAATGTTTTCCTCATGGTCGTATGTGCTTCTCATTGATTCGACGTACAAAACAAATAGGCACAAGTTTCCTTTGGTTGAAATTGTTGGGATGACTCTTGCGAATAAGAATTTTTTGATTGTGTACGCAGTGATGAAGGATGAGACGACTAGAAGTTATCGTTGGGTTTTTCAAAAGCTCAAGGATACATTGGCCCCGATACCCCGATTGCAAAGTTATTTCCATAAGCGAATCATCTACTTTTAGACGTGGCCAGTGGGCCAGTCCGTGCGAGCTGGGTCGGGCCATCCACCGAGCCAGTCTGGGAAAGTCGGGACCGGGATTGGACTAGTCCTAGGGGCGAGCCGGTCCGGTTTCGAGCTGGCCTTAGGTGGGTTAATTCGTACCGAATCAAACCAAATCACTAACTGAATCACGAATCGAATTAACGAATCAAATCGAATCGAATTCACAAATCGAACCGAATCAAACTGACTTCACGAACCAAATCAAACCAAATTTCACATAATGACATCAGAAATTAGAAGAAATGAATTGTTTCGAAAGTAAGTAAATGTTTATGTTCATGAACCACATAATGACATTCGTAGTAAACTTTTATATTCGACTAATCACATTTGTTTTTCATTTCTTTTGTCGATATTTTTCATTTTTTATTACATATTTACATAAATTACATATATTACATATAATCACAATAAGACATAATCATATTTGATTCATATAAACTAAATTATATTCAACTAAACTAACATTCATTGATTCATATAAACTAAACTATATTCAACTAAACTTACATTATTCATATAAACTAAACTATATTCAACTAAATTAATATTTATTGATTTATATAATAAATAAACTAAATTATATTTAACTAAACTAACATTCATTAATTTTTATAAACCAAATTATGTTCAACTAAACTAACACTCATATAAACTAAACTAAGATTCAATTAAACTAAGATTCAACTAAACTAAAATTCATTGATTCATCTAAATTAAATTATATTCAACTAAATAAACATTCATATAAACTAAATTATGTTCAACTAACTATATTAAACTAAATAATATTCACTAGTTTACATAAACTAAACTATATTCAACGAAACTAACATTCATTGATTCATATAAACTAAACTATATACAATTCAACTAAACTAACATTTATTGATTCATATAAACTAAATTATATTCAACTAAATTAACATTCATGTAAACTAAACTATATTTAACTAAATTAACATTTATTTATTCATATAAACAAACTATATTCAACTAAACTAACATTAATTAATTCATATAAACTAAACTATATATAATTCAACTAAATTGACATTCATTGATTCATATAAACTAAACTATATTCAACTAAACTAATATTTATATATACTAAACTATACTTAATTAAACTAACATTCATATAACTAAACTAATATTTAATGAGTCATATAAACTAAACTAAATTTAACTATACTAACATTTATTGATTCATATAAACTAAAATAACATTCTTATAAACTTAATTATATTCAACTAAACTAACATTTATTGATTCATAGGAATAAAACTAAAATATATTCAAATAAAATAACATTCATATAAATTAAACTATATGCAAATCAAATATTATTCGTATAAAGTAATTTAAATTTAACTAAATTAACATTTATATAAACTAAAATACATTTAAATAATCTAAATTTTACAAAATTAGAAGATTTTGCCGGACCAAATAGGGTCGGGCCAGTTTAACGGGCCCGGTTTAGTGGGTCGTGCCGAATCGTGGGGCGAATCGAATTTTTTTCTCAAATCAAATTAAATAGGGTTAGGGTTGGGAAAACAAGATTCAGATTCGGCCCAATTTTTTAGTGGGCCAAACTGGGCTTGGCCCGGTTCGTTTGCAGTCCGGTCTGGTCCGAAGCAAAAGCGGGCTAAGTTGGGGCTGGGGCGGGCTGAACCGGCCTCGTGGCCATCTCTATCTACTTCGTGCGTGGCATATCAACAAGTGTTTGGAAAGCAAGGCATACTTGCTTTTCAACTAGAACAAAGCATATGTAGAGACTTTAAAAATGGGTCGATGGAGTGGAATTATTCATGCCAGGACGGAAGGGGAATACGAGGGAGGAGTAACGTCTTTCAGGCATTCTTATGGATGGTGCCCAGCTATAATCCAGTATGTTGACAATCAATGCTTGGCTCACAAGGAGAAGTTTGTGAAATACTGTGCTAATCAAGTCCTTCATTTCGGCAACACAACGACCTGCAAAGTGGAGAGTGTGCACAATACCTTGAAGGACTGGCTTGATTCTTCTAATCAGGCTTTGGATACACTTGACACTCAATTTACAAGTATTATGAACGATCTTGAGAGTTTGAGACGTCGGCATGACACAGAATATTCACATTTCGTTTACCAGAAGCTCCATGGTCGCGTGTTGCATCATTGTTTGAATTTGATACATGACGAGAAAGGAAGATCAAAAAGTTAGGTGATGATGTACAAGCGATGTGCAGGTGTACTATTACATATACACATGGGTTATCTTGCTCGTGCACCAGTTACCGGTTTGTTAATGGAAGTCAGTCATTGTATCTTGATCAAATTCATGCTTTTTGGATATCGTTGGTCGTTGGAGAAATGGATGATAAGGACCCCATTAGCCGTTCTGCACAGGAAGTGGAGCAAATTCAAGTACTGGTTGATAAGGTATCATCCAGTCATCCCTCTGTCATGCGTAATGTGTCGCACCTACTTCACGATTATTTTAACCGAGAATCGCTAGATTACGAACAATCAAGTCCGGAAGAACGACCAAAAGGTCGTCAACTACGACGTAATCGAAGTGCGTTTGATTATATTCGTGAAGGTTGCACTAGCGGTAATAGTCGTCTTCAACGGGATGGTCCTCTTTGTCAATGAACATGCCTAACACTAGTACGTAATTACGCTTAAGTGAATATATCAAAATAGACCTTGTGTGTATTTTGTTCTAACAAATTTTAATTTCTATTGTAAATGCAGGGAAAATGGATATGGAGCAATTCCCGTATAGGGATAAGATTCCTAATTTCATAGTACCGTTCGTGCAAGGGTGGAACGATGTCATGGCAGACGGAAATTGCAATTTTTGATGTGTTGCTGACATTTTTGCCATAGGGAGGAAAACTTCCCTCTAGTGCGTGTAGCCATCTCGAACGAAATCGCGGCGCATAGGGATGTATACCGGGATATATACGAGGATGGCATTGACAATGCTATTGATTGCATCCGATGGAGAGGGGGACCATGTGGTCATGACCATTGGATGGAGGTCGTGGCAAACCTATTTCCCATTGCCAACTCGTACAAATGTGTGGTCATGTTTTTTCTCACTGAACGACCGATCTTGGACTCTGTATTCCACTACTACCTTGGGATGCTCCTTCCAACTTCGTTCGACCAGTAATTTTGCGATAGCGCACCTAGGGTCGTACAGGTATTTTATTCGTTAAGAGGTAGATAAAAATATAATATTCCCTTCATTGATTTATTTTTGCCCCATTTATTTTTATGTAGTCTAAGGTTAAAAAGTTAGAACATAAATTTTCATCATGTTATAAAAAATAATATATTTAAGTGAAATTTTGTTTGATTTATCTCAATATAAATTTTTAAAATATCAAATTTTAAATTTTTTTTAAATCATATATTATAGATCGTTCAAAGTTAAATAGGGTAAAAAATAAGAGAGGACTATTAAATTTATTAGTGACGAACACACATGGTTTCCATAAGAAAAGTAGCACCAATATTTGATTTTTTTTTTGGTTTTTTCAAAATAATTGCAAAAATAAGTTTCAGGCCAAAATAATTTAAAAAATAAGCTTATTTTGGGCCAGTTAGAATTGAGCTGGCTCCAAAATGTTATACGTGTGTTTTCGAAATTCGAATCGAAATCGCTACCTGAACAACGATTTAAATTTTTTTTACTGAAATAGACAAAGAAAAATCAAACAGCGATTTTCAATAATTTAAATTCCAATCTCAAAATTCTGCAAATTTTACCAATTATTTAAAAAAAAAAATTCCCAATATTTGGTACATCATAGTTCCAATTCCAACGTCACACAATCACACCACACCCTACATTCCCTAATAGGCAACTATCATCACTCTCCACAGTTCCTTCTTCAACAAGCTGTCTCTCTCCGTCGCTGACGTCTCCACAATCTCACTGTAAGCGCACTTCTAGTTCTTTTCCTCGTTCTTGCATTTCCATCGTCGTCCTCTTTTTTCATCATAAGTTTTATTTTTGCAATTTAATTTTCCTTAAATTTGCAGAATTTTTTCGTCGATTATGCTGCAGTTTCTTTGAGTTTGATATTTTATTTTGATCTTTGATTAAGTTTATTAACTTTGGAATATTTCGGATTCTTAATTTCTTTTATTATTCTTTTTCTTTGAAATTCATGATTTTTCTGTATTAATCCTAAAATTTCGTCTATGTATTACCGTACAAGTACTCGTGTTGGATTGAATCATAATAAAAATAAAAGTACACGTTGTTTCATAGCACTCTATATATCTTGAATGAGTATTGGTTAGAAATGATAATTACTAATTGTTAACAATTGAATCGAACATAATGTCATACAGGATTTGAATTGCTTGTATTTTTTGTGAATATTGGCCGGTATGACAATATTCTTGTATTTTTTTGAAGGTTTACCTTTCAGGATAGAGTGAGTAGGTTCTGATTTGCATTTGTTGATTTAGGCGGTGGAAGTAGGATTTTTTGGGGCATTCTTTCGAAAGATTCACGTCTCTATTTCAATATTTGAATCTCTTATTGACTTATTGTTGAATTG
The DNA here is from genome assembly GCA_026401315.1 of Dysphania ambrosioides. Lineage (NCBI taxonomy): Eukaryota > Viridiplantae > Streptophyta > Magnoliopsida > Caryophyllales > Amaranthaceae > Dysphania > Dysphania ambrosioides. The sequence goes on from CM048666.1 coordinate 25,865,547, forward strand.
ATTCTCTCCGTCATTGTTGTTTCCTTTTATGAATTGATTTATGTGATGTGTTTGCGCAGTTTCTAAAGATTTAATGAAGGTTGCGTTGATCAATGTTTTCTGATGGAATAATGCTTAAATAGAAAAGCACAGATTAGGTTACTTTTGCAATTGTGAGTTCATTAAGCGATCTTTTGACAAGTTTCTTTAACGAGGAGAACGTGTTTGCTTGTGTTTTCACCTCTTGAAACGATTGGGAAATCTGTGTTTCTTTTTATATTGTCTGCTTACTTCATTGTTGCATGCTACGGTTAGGTTAAGTTTGACTTTAAGGAGATATGAAATTAGAAATAAGGGATACAAAGAGAATGAGATGTTAAGAAAGGTTTCCAAGCACGTTATTCTAGTAGCATGCAACTTTGTTTTTTGTCGATAAGGATGATTTTGTTTTTTGGAGTTTGGATGTTAGTGGAAAATGTGGGTTAACTGTTATATGCATCATTTCATTTACTCATATCGCTGGCTTGAGATTGGGGTTACTCCTCCCGCTAATATTCCAAAAGCTATTGTGTTTCAAGTTGATACCCTTTCCATTTTCTCTTTTGTTGCTGACAGACTTGCCTAACAAAGAAGTGAGGCAGGGAGATGCTCCTCTTTCACCATTTAAGCTTTCATGCCATCCAAATGAAATATTTTTTTTTTTATATATTATCATGCAAGATAGGGTTGTAAGTGGTAGGTACATCTGCTAGCATCTATAAGCACGTGTTTTGCTAGTACTTGAAGTCCTGTAAGCTTGTTATGCTGTTTTATCACTTGAAACCATGTTCACCCATTAATTTTTTCATGATGAGATTTAGGTGATGAAGCTTTGACAATGTCTTGTGAAAAATTCTGCACTGTTTATTGCAAGAATTTGCTTCTGGCTTTGGTTATAGCTATGAGGTGCTTAAAGTAAAGAGAATTTAAGCGTCATTTCTTGTCTATATTACATTTTGATTTATCTTTTCACTTGTATTATTGATCCTCAGACATGGAGACAGTCAGCTCTTTCAATTCAACTTTCAGAGATGGCAATAGGGATATGGAGCAGCTGCTTGAAGCTTTTAGTGGTTCTTTTTCACTAGAGACTATATCATCTGTGTACTCTCAGGCAAATAGGAATGTAGACAGGGCTGGTGTCATTCTTTATGAATTACAGGGATCTACTGCAGTACCCCGTGAATCCAAAGATGGCATGGTTGCAGCTTCGATATCACCATTAGAGCTTTCTTCTGAAGATACCTCAAAGAGTCCATATGTTGGTGAAGGAAATAGTACACGTCTGGCAAACAACTTTGTCGCTGGGATTTCCGAAAGAGAATTTTCAAAGTCAACAAATGGATCTTTGAGAATTCAACCATCTGAAGTACCCTCAAAAGAACCATTAACTGCCTCATTTGCTAATACTGAGAAAGATGATAGCTCGCATGCAGACTTTGAAGACTTTCTCTTCAAAATGCTAGGAGATGGGTTTCAACTTGGCATGGAAACGATCCATGAAGTTCTTGGTAACATTTTTCTGTTCAATTCGCTACTTATTTTTATCTTCCTTTGCCTCATTGGTTATTTGGAACTTCTGACAGAAACTAGATTCTGCTCTACAATGTCAAATATTCTAATTTTATAAAATGTCCTTTGTGCTTTAATTAGATGTTGTTTTAGTTTTCCTTGGACTTTGCATTTTGCTTACCCCTTGCTGGTACATGGTTGTGTGGTTTGAGCAGAGTGAAAGGGGTATTGGGATGGAAAATCCTAATGATGTACCTATGTTTGACACCTATACACCCAATTGAGTCTAGGTATCCTTAGTTGTCTCTTAATTTAGTTGTTACTACATGTCCCATTTGTGTTTGGCATTCCTATTTCAAGTAGGTTCCCTTTTCCCCTTGTCTACTTTCTCTTTTTGGGCTAGGGGCTCCGCCATGGATTTTAATCTGGATCTTACAATTGTAGAATTGTGCATTTGTCAATTGGTTGATGATCAAATTCATCGTTAGGTTATTTTTATGATTGTTTAGGAGTGGAGTTGGATCATTTAAAACTCTACAGGATTTAAGTATGTTAATATGATAGGTCTTTGTACTAGTTACTTCTTTATAACACTACAATAAAAACTCTTAGATCAGCCCCTTCTTTGAATGATGTTTCTTGAGAAAATTTAACACATCATCCTTTGTTTTTGTCTATTAAAGTAGATGTCATGATCCTCTTAATTCATTTTCCCTTTTCAATCTTGAGTACAACAACAAGAAAGCCAAGCCTTCTTCCCAAAAGATGGGGTCAGCTGCATAAGCCGAAAGTCATGTGATCATCCACAAAGATCCTCCTTCGTTCATTCCTATCTAAGTATCTAGTGCTACATTGTTTTGTAAATCCATTTTCTCCCATGTCTTTTCTGACTCCCTTTTCAATCTTGATTCCATACCTAGGACTTGAAAATATTCACTATTCCACATGTAAGCCCAACGAAAAATAATGCTTTGGATACTTGGTAGGGTAGGAGTGAGCTTGTAGTCTCATTCTAAAAATCTTCCTAATATGGTAGGCTTTGTATCATTAAACAACAACAATCCAAAGGCCTTAATCCCAATAACATGGGGTTGATTGCTTTACCAAACAAGAGAAGATGGACTCTTACTTTCCCTTCCCTTAACTCCCTCTTTTTCACTGCTCTCTCATCCAAATACACTGTAGCAGTGTCCATCACCATTCATAACACTCTTTTATATACAGTGTTGAAGTGTTATTAGAATAGCCTAAAACATACACATATGTTCCGCCTTAGACAAAATAGTCATTACAAGTGATTGTGGTTTTGTATGATCATTTTACTGGTCCTCTATGAACTTGCCGAAGTTTGTGCTTATGATATTATAGTTATATCGAATGTCTTTCCAAGTATATAAATATAAAATGTCAATGATAAAATGAACAGATTATTATGAGTTAAATGACTACTAGTAGCTTTGAAAGTAAGGACATGCTACTGAGTATGTAGTTTGTCATTTGCTATATTGATTTTCTATGTAACTGAAAATGTTAAAGTCGAATGTGATGCTGATTTTTCTTACATCATCCCCCCCCCCCCCCCCCCCCCCGTACTTACTCCCTTTCTTTAGATACATATATTTAGTTGCTTTTGTTCTTGAGTAGTATATAATGTAGACAGTATACTGAATTTGCAGGCCTATGTGGATATGATCTGGAGAAGGTAAATCTTTCTTTTATTTAAAGGGGGAAGATATAGGTTCAAACTTCAGCGTTTGTGTAACTTATTGCATTGTTAACATATTAAATTGTTCTGGGTTAATATATTTGCCTTTCCTTGTGAAGAGTTCTGAGTTTTGTTGCATCCAAGACCCTTTTAAAATCTTGAATTTCTATAGTAATTATCATTTACATCTTCTTCAAAACTAGTACCCAAAGCTATTTCTGGTTTACCAGATTATAATGTCATCACCTGAAAATTGTTCTCATTTCAAGGATATACTCTGAATTTTTTTCATCCTAGGCCCAACTCACTTCACCTTACTTTTGCTGAACTGTAATAATTTTTACTAAAATTAAATTGTTTTGCTGAAATTTAACTGTCTTTATTGAAGCTAATATAATCTTTAACTGATTGACTATTGTATTTGTTTTTATGAGTTACTAATTTGGTACATAACTAAAATTATTTTACGTACTACTCTCTCCATTATCTTTTGTTCTTCCTGTTTTCTCCATTGGGAAATTCTACAATTCTTTCTATTTTGCATCTTTTCATATTAGCCTACTGTTTTAAAAGAAATACCCCTATTATCCCCTATTTTATGACCTAGCCTCTCCTTTTTTATATTGACTTAATATCTTCTCTCCCTCTACACTTTCTTTGGTTTTATAAAATTATTTCCCAATATTTTCCTGTTACTACTTCAATGTTGCTCTTTCCAATAATTGTTTTTTAAATTATTATATCCATGCAAGTGGGTTAGGGAGGTATAAATGATAAATCTTTATAGTTTAATATTTCTATCTCGTATAAAAAGTAAAATGTTTGACTATATTTATTATTGCCTTGGTTCCTCCTCCTGTTCCTAATAGAAAGAATAATAGAGAACAAAGGGAGTAGAATCATTTGTACTGAATTTAAATTATATTTACTGAACTTATATTATGTTTACTATATAATATTATTTACTATATATTTTTGTTTTAAGGTGAAGTGAATAGACCTTACTTTGTCTTGTTTTTAATATCTTATTGCGGAACTGTTATAAATTTTCCGTTCCCTGTCTTTCTCTTGCCATCCTATAAATGCATTTACAATGTCATGACTCATAACAATTTTCATTTTCTTGACGACCTTTCTGAGTATTTAAATTTAAAATATATACTTTTCTTCCATAATTGGCCTCTCAAATATGGTATGTAGTTAAACTTTAAATGGAAGGAAAAAAGGGAATTCAGGGCATGGTCACTTATCTCAAATTTCACTAATCATTTAGATCACACAGTAATAAATGTGCCTAGAAGAGAAGGGTAGTATGGGAAAAGTTTACCAGTTTCATTTTGCTGGCTGGGAATATTATCATATCTTACTATATATATGTATATAGGGTATGTAAACATCACAAAGAGGGAAAACCGTTTTCCTCCATATATGTCGATACAATGTTTGTATCCAAATGGACGGTGGAAATGAAAATTGGTGAGTTGGTGACTATGGCCTGAATTTCTTTTCTTTCTTCTCAGTAAATGGTCAATTTTATTTTGCTTATTATATATGGGTGTATGACTTGCCCTATTCTTAAGGTCAGTGATGGAAGAAAGACATTATGTAATACTCGAATTGCTTGTAGCCACTATTCTTTGGGATAGGGGGTACTCAGACAGATACATCAACTAATACTTTCTTTTCCTTGTCAAAACAGAGTATGGAGACACTTGTTGATCTATCAGGTTCATCCCTTGAAAAGAGTGATGATGTTGTAAGCACATATGCTGAAAAAGTAAGCTCTGGCATCTTAAAAGGGCGATGCTAAACTATTCTTCCCATTATTACTTGTGCTTTTAATCTGCATCGAGCCAATATGTTTTTTTGTCTCGGTAACTGAGGCTGTGAAATACTCTCTCTGTGTTCATATGCGTGTTTAACAAATCAGTAATTGCATGTTTTACATCATCACATTTGTGTTGCGTGGTTGGCGATGTTCATCTGATGAAGCATTAGTTTTGTACAAGATATGTATTTGTAGTCTAGGATTAAGGCTTTAAGTTATTTGGGTTAAGGCAGAGTGTTCTGCTGGTGCTTTGGTCTGCCCGGCATTAGCTGTACACTTGAAGATTTACGTGACCAGTACTATGCTCTTTCCACCATCTATTTCCATGGAGCCAAATGAGTGCAGTCGGATTTCAGTTAGATTAACAGCTTGCAAACAATGATATTCGCAAGTCATTATGATTAAATTTGACATGAAATGAGACTAATTGTGCTATTATATTTATAGTATAATGTATTAATGGATGTGCTTTAGCCTCTATTTTTAATATCTAAGATCTTGAAGAAAGTAAAAACTTTTGTGTGAATCTTTGAAGAACGTAGGCTGCTGGGGCGTGGGAATTCCCATTTCAGAAAGGGAAAACGTCTGGAAATGCCTAGGATATGTTTTGAATATGGGCCAGAGGGCAAGGATTTCCATGCAATGTTGCATTTCAGAAATGTCAGAGACTGCATATGAGGCATGTGCCATCACTATATTACTAACTCTAGCTGTTTCTTACTCTTTATTGGTCGATCCTACTTTTCTCTCTCTCTCTCTCTCTCTCTCTCTCTCTCTCTCTCTCTCTCACTTTCTTCATTTCTCCTTCAATTGGCAAGATCTGTACAAGAATTTATTGCTGGAGATTTCCTATTTCATAGGCACTTTGGCTGCAGTGATCTCTTCTTCTATTTTCTGTTGCGGTGGCCAGTGGATCTTTCATTGTTCTGGTGATACCTTGATTCTCCTCTCTTTTTTTTTTCCTCCCTCCATTTATCTTGCTTTGAATGGCTACTGGAAGCGCACACAAATTGGGGAGTAGAAATGAAATTAGTATTTTGTATCATATGATGACAATAATAATATTGCATTGTGGAAATAAGTTTATAGAATATCAAAGAAGGGGGAGGGGTTAAATGAAAGTGGGTATGGATTTTTGTAGACTGTGGTTAGAAAAACAACAGCCAACACCGTTAGGGTCTGCAAAGTGGTGAATATCAGTTATTTTTTAGATTAATTTCTCTTGTCAGGGCAAAACCATAATGGTGGGTATAATGTGTGAATATCAGTTTGCTATTGTGGTCTCGTTTCACTAGTATGTTTGCTTTAAAATATTTTTTCTATCCTGTTTTGGAAGGCTTTTATAAACATGCTTGTCTGTTCTGTGAGTTGTATTATAGCTTATACAGGTTCTATTTATAGTACTCTGTGTGACTTTAATTCCAAATTTGCTACCGAAGAAATATGGACCAGAGATTATAATAATATAATGTGATTTTACTCTCATCTGAGTTCTTTTTACAATCTCAGGAGATGCATGTGTATATGAAGAATGGCTCATTTTCCGAGAAGTCGCAATCTTGTTCTTCACAAAGGTTTATTATTCTTCTTCTTTCTTTGTTTGCTTTAACATCATCTTTTCATCTGTTTTACTTGTTGCTCTACCACTCTCTCCATTGTGTGTGTCTTTTTACCAAAAATTTGTTGGGTGAAGAGAGGAGGGGGGGTTGGGGGGGGGGGAGGTGTCTGGGGGTTTTTGGATGTTGTTTTCTGATATGTATGTCAATCAATAATATATTCTTTTCTTTCTAATACATTTATGATAGATTGGTGAAGCAAAATAGAAAGGAATCACATAAGCAAAACAACGATAATTATGCTTTACAGAGGGAAATTTTGGGAGCACTATTTTCAGCTCCTGAAAGAGTAGAGAAGCTACCTAAAAAAACGAGCACTAGATCCAGGGGATCAAGATCATATGGAAGAATGGCCGAAGAACCTGAGAAAGAGACTAACATAGAGCAAACATTTCTTGCTGTGAAACCGTTAGCAGGTCATGATGAAAGTAAGCTGCTTATATAAATTTGATAATTTGCTCTACAATCAAGCTAATCATCTAATTAAACTCTACAAGAAAGGTTTTATCTGATGAATTCTGCTGATTAAACCTGATTATTAGCGCCTTTGGTTATTAAGGGAGCTACACAAGTTCTTATTGTTGATTTGTGATATCAATTTTGTTCTTTAGTTCCATTGAGGTTACAAAAAGTCGTTTCCTTGGTTTTATGAGAATAGCTCTTGGCACTAACTATTTGAAAGATGAGGCTGAACATGATGTTGGATTGCCAGTGCAATATCCCTTGGTAAACTACTTTTGGTGGAGCATTATCTACTAGTTTGGTGTTATTACTGATTTCTGTTTACATCTTGAACCTCCAGTTCAAAGTAGTTGTTACTTGAGTAACTATAAGGTTCTCTGCTAGTCCTTAGTAGTTTTTTTTTTCTCATCATCAATGAATCCACCCCCTTCTATTTCATTTCCTTCCCTCAGTGGATGGAGAGCCTTTTGGAGAATTTTTGCCAAAGTTAACCTTGCCATTATTTAGTTGATGTTTTATTTTTCCACCTCTCATTATTTCTAGCTGAAGACAAAGAGGATGAGAATAGCTACCTAGTCCTTCGTGAAGCTGTTAAAGAGAATTGGTCTATGATGAAAGAGTACTACAAAGCTGTGAGTATAATTATCAAGCTGTTATTTTATACTTGTTTCTGCTGTTGTTTGCTTTCAGGTTAGTATTATTAAAGATGCTCTGTCATTGGATTACCTTTTGCTCCTTATTCTTTTTATTTTTATTTTTATGTATCCTTGTTATCCTATTTTTTTTCCCTTAGGGAAGAATATACATTACATTCTTTCCTATGCCTTTTTCTCTTGATGCTTCTCCTCCTTTTGATCTGTTCTTCCCTTTTCTTTCTCTTTCTAGGGGTGTTTTGAATTCAGGGTGTGTTGAAGAACGCATATGATGTACAACATTCTTGACTTATTTGCTTTTCCTACAGGCTACTGATGCATATGCTAAGGGTGACCAACTGATGGCCTATAAGCTTATGGAAAAGGTATTGCCCTTTTTTGCGTCTAGTTAGCCGACCCCATATCTCTGGGATTAAAGATTGGCTTTTTTATTGTGTAGTTAGTGCATTGAGATCAATTTTGTTGTCACTTGGACTTCTTGCTTAGTTTCTCTGCTGACTAGCTTGCACTAAAACTTTAAGCAGCTACTTACAACTCCTTTTTGTGTTTATCATTTAGTCCTTAAGATCTTAATTAGTTCTTTAAGGGAATGACTGCCTCTTTTGAGGTTGCACTAAAAATTGTGCGGGGCCTTTTATTAGTTCTGAGTCTTCTGACCGAGTTAGTTTTTCTTTTCATATTAGCTTTTAGATATTCCACAGTGTTGTCTTGCAATGGACCTTTAGTCAAGAATTAAACTATCAATTATTTGTCGCATTAGACCACCACCGCAAAAAATGAAGAAATTAAATGGTTTGATTGAACTGCCCCCTGTTAATGATGAACGCATTGCGAATATGCTTGCATAGTTATGGAGTTGTAACCTTTGCTTGTCAGACTATATCCTTTTCACCATCTAAATGATAGATGGACAGACCCTACCTGGAGCCTCTTTCTTGTAAAACATTAACTAATAGGCACCAACTTATGTTTTCCTCTCATTAGCTGTTGCTTTCCTTGCGCTAGCACTTGTGCAGAGGGTGTTAGCAGATACAGTGAAGTGCTAGTGGTAACATTTGGGTGGAGGAGCCAGATATGTTTTTAAAAGGGCTGCCACACCTGCAATTAATAACTCCCCACTTTCCAAAAAAATGCAAATCAGGAAAAAAATAATTGTTAATGACAACATTTACAAAAGAAGATTATGAGAAGGAATCATTCTGAGAGAGAAAAGCCATAAACTTTATAGAAAGCTTAAAATGTTTATTACCAAGAAAAAGTAATTTAAGATATTAGAGCAGGATTTTCAAGGGAAAGGATAGGAGAATATAAATGAGATGTAAACTGTCATTCTTAATTATTAAACACAACCAAAAAGGGCATCTAACCTATCTCCTGTACTAACCCAACTCTGACATGATTGTATGCTGCACTTGAGTACTACCTAGGTTCTGTAAAGATCTTCCTATTTGCATATAGCAATATACATCTTTGACCATAAATATCTTTAGTTTCATATAAGTAAAATGAAAAAAAGTTGATATTATGGATTTTCAAGTTGAAACAATTATGACAAAATCTTACATGAATTTTCTTTTTATTATATATATATATATATATATATATATATATATATATATATAGGAGGTCCAAAATTTCCAAATTTGACGACATGAATAGTAAGTAGGAAGATCATTGCAAAACAGAGAGAGTACAACATTTTGTAAATATCTATAATCATAGAGGAGGCCATGACCACCCCAGCCACATCATTTCACCACTGAAATGGGTCCTTCACTATGATTTTAAGAAAGGTACCATTTTTCAGGACACCCTTAAATGGTGTGTGTATTATTTCCGTCCAGAGGGACTGTGAATCAATTTTTGGAAGCTTTAACATTGTGTTGCAGCACTTATGTGGTTCTTGATTATTTCGAGAGATAAAATCAAGTTTCATTTTTATGCTGGACAATGATCAAGTAATTTTTTGATCCTGCACTTGTGCAAATTCAAGAATGGGTGGAAGTATTAAGCTTGGCAATTGTTGCAGAGTATTTCCATTCATTGTATCCCTGGTTAATAGGTTACATTTGATTGGTAGTTAATATTAAGGAAGTAGGTTTAATCGTCCCTAATTGTCTGTCATTTTTTCAGTCTATTTTTGAAATCTAGTAAGAGCTATTTTAGGGAAATAGTAAATATGTGATTTGAAATTGTTAAGTTTTGAATCTAGCCTATCAGTCTGTAAAATGGGGGACCAACTAATGTCGAAATTAGACTAAATTTTAGGAATGTAGGTTATAATTTTTATTAGCTCATAGTAATCCTGTTAAATAATGAGGTTCAAATAATTTATAAATTATGTTTGGTTTTAGGGTCACTTTTACAACAAGAAGGCACGAGAAGCTGATGAAATGTCTGGACAAAAGCTTCTGGAAGCAAGGTCAAGTTTGGATAGATTCAGATTGGTCACTGTTATATCATGACTCATTACCAATTTTCTGGTCTAACATGCTTAATATTGTGCTACAGGGAGGATGAGATGTTGCTTGATATCAGTTCTTTTGAACTAAAAGAAGCCATTAAACTTTTGAAGATTCATCTCTCCAATTTTGCGGGCATACCTAGTAAGCTACAAACTTTTTTTTATGACTTAGTTGATTGTATCCTTGTACATTGACCACACTCAATATTTGCTTGTTTCAGCTATTCGTCATCTCAAGGTCTCTGTTGGGGATGATGGTGGGGAGAACAAGAAAAGGAGTTTGAAAAGACTGGTACTATTGTTTTTAAAATTCTTGTTATCCAATACCCTTGATCCTTGATATACATATATTGTCTGTTTGAGAAAATGCCACCTGGATGTGATTATTCATGTTCAAAATTATATGTTAAAAAAAGTAGCTTTGTTGTTCCTAGAGTATGTTTGTTTGAAGCAAGAGTATGGCATATTGAGAACCAGGCTTAGGTCCCTACTAGTCAGCTCTTCTCTCGTCTCTGTGTGGAAAAATGAGATTTCCTCGCCTATGATACTGTGTTAGCTAAAGATAAAATAAACAATAGATAGTCTGGTATGTGATGTTAATGTTACTTGCGGGCTTGTGGCTTATACTGAATGCAGGTTTTGAAACTTCTTGAAAGGGAGTCTATTTCATGCACTGAAGAAGATGATGGAAAAACTCTTGTAATTCAAATCGAACAGATCAATCGGAAGAACTTGAGCTTCACCAAGTAGGGACATATACTTTTAAAAAAATGTATCCTCCAATTCAAACTTCAAAACCAGTGTAATGAACTTTAGCTCTTTCTTTGTGGGGGTATAAGTTTTTTATAGCTATGTTATAATAGTGATAAATGACCCATATGAACAACAGTTGACCAAATGCGTTGCAAATTATCCTTCATTGAAAGCATGACCAAATCTAAGTAATGTTTCGAACACTTGTGAGATTTGAATTTTGAAACCTATGACCAATTCTTGACACTTGAGTAATGATTTGACTGTTTATCTTCTTGGATATCTAAAAAATGATGATGATTTTTCTCAATGGAAAACATCTAATCTTGTTCCTATTTCTATGGGTCGATGATACAATCAGGCTGAATTGTCCAAATTGACCAAAATTACCTGATTTTAAAGGTTAATTTACAATGTTTAACATTTTGGACTATTTTATTATCACGTTTGAATGTTAAAACACTTTTGGCAAAGATTGATTTTTAACTCAATGCACAAAATGTCAAGAGTGAATTACATTATAAGAACCTTGAATTGCAAAAAAATTCAAATCTAATAGTTTAAAAGATTATCTAGATTAGTTATTTCATGTCTTCTTCTCAAACTCATATCCATGACAATTAATTTCTTCTTTGATACATCCTATACTCTAAAAAAAATTCCTCTTATATATTAAATTAGATTGTGGATCAATGACCAATTCATAGTCAAGCATGAAAAACTTTTTCCCATTCACTCAACTATATTTTATAAGTATATAAATTTCCTGCATGCCCCTTGTTGAACTAAAGAATTGCAACTATAAAAAGAAAAAAGAAAAAAAAAACACTAAGGAATTGCATTATACTTCATACTTCTACGCTTCGCAGTATTTTCATATATATGTATTAACATTTGTTTTGGCAAACTAGTAAAACATAAAGGTTACAAGTGTAAGAGAATAAAAAATCTACTAAAGTACTTTCATAGTATTTACAACACTCTTCAACTTTTTTTTTTTACTATTAACTTATTTCATTTTTGCTAAAGTTAACTAATTTTTGCCGAACTAATAAATTTTTGATAAACTTATAACTTTAACTCTTCGCTCAATAAAGTTAACTTATCTTTGCTATTACTTATTTAAATATGAGGAGAACATAGCCTAATACTCCGTACATTACAAGCTTCATGCTTCAAAATTCTTGAGAAAATCAGAAAGTGATTCAAATTGTGCCTTTAGCTCTCATTTTGTCTGCAAGAGACTCGAGAAGGGAGGTGTATATTGAGCACTTGAACAGTGTAGTGTGCCTTGGTGTACCTTGGCATCCTAGCAAAACGAATGCATTGTCTGCGAACATCTCCACAACTCCAATGAATAGTGTGGCAATGACATAACCAAGGACCCAACATTCCTATAAAAAAAAAAAGGGGGAAAACATACGTAATTGATATATCAACTCAACAATAAGAAAACTAGTCTTAAGTGAGACGACGGACCAATTAAAGTGAGTTAGCCTCACAAAAGATAATAATGGTCACATGATCTTCTTGAAGAAACACATTACAGGAAGAAAATAAAATCTAAGGCAATTGAGAACCAGGGAGGCAAGGTACATAGTGGAACAATTTATTTAGTGAGCACTACAATGTTTGCTAGACGGAGAGTAACGCTAAAAGATGATACTAAACCGTCTATTGCTTAGGAAGTTTAAGTTTTTGCATCAAAACAAGGCAAAAAGTAGCTACACAACTTCAGTAGCAAGATAGACCAATATATATAACAGGCACAAAAATTTTCCAACTTTTGGAGGAGGTGAACTCTAGGTTATAATCCTAAGTGCTGCAGAATATCTTTTCTTGTTCTACTTTTTTCATGGATGGGTGTGAATTAACCTAAGTCAAGGAGCATAGCACATTTAATCCAGCTTAGACAAGTGTGCCAAATATCTTTAAATTTATCAGTGGTATTTTAGGTTAGGCAGGGAACTTATGAGCTCATATTAAACTTTAAAACAAATAAATAGTTAAATACCAGCGTGCCATTATATAGTCCTTATGAATCACAGATTTGATGGTCCACCCAATACACTTCAAGCAGCAATTAAAAGAATAATGGACCATCTTCCCAAACCAAGTATCTGGTGAATTATGTTATACTTGAAGCTTGCAGTTGAATTGACTCAAGTATAAAGCGGACTGACTCCACAAAAGAAAGAACTAGAGAGCCAAGAGCAACAGCCAACAGAACCCAGACTGTATGAGACAAGCCTTTTCATTGAGGCAAAAACAGATAGAAATGGGATTACCTGCTGCAAAGTGAAAATAAAAGTGAGTCGAAAATAAAGTTCACTTTTGAAATTGCAGTCAGTACCAAATGTCGGAATATGTCCAATTTTACAGACAGTACAGACACTTTTATGTATTGCATACAGCCCAGGTGGGACTACTAATTTATTCAACGCAATTCGTGTCATTTAACCCACAGCATACCAAAGATCATTGCAGTTACTTTGATAAACCTCACTAAAACTGAATATATGCAAAGTAGAAGATGCCCACATTATGAAGATGAAAGCACAGCTGAAGGCTTCACCTACTGTTTTCAGGTAGGATTGGCCAAGGTTATAAGTGAAAACAAAAGTATCTCAACCGACCATCAAAGGTCTGTATGCTAAAGTTTGTCATTGCACACATAATCAAGAAGGCCAACTCTGGAGAAGTAATGTTTGGCAACAGAAGTAATGCCATATAATTGACAATTAGTATATATAAATAGTACCTGTTTAGATACAGTATGTATATGTGAATACAAAATTTGTATACAGCACTTCACTATAAATACCCAAAACACACATTTCATAAAAGTTTTACCCTAATATATTTTATGAAGACATCTTACAATGAAGTGCTTCTTGCAATATTAGAAGTTTTCCTCACATAGAAACCCACCCCCCCCCCCCCCCCCCCCCCCCCCAATTCTTCGGAGATAAAACAACAAAAAAGTACACATATACGTCTTTATAAACAGTCTGAGACGCATCATACATCAGCCAAACACTATTCTTCAAATTTTGCCACAATAGCCTAGACCTTAGAAGCCAGAAGCTTGACTTTAGCTCGGTAAATCTTCATAATTACCCTTCCAAAGTAGAACATGAAAATAACAGTCTAATGTATGTTAAAGTCTGAAGACTTGATTTTTCACAAGAGTGCTAGTACTCTGAAATTTTCAGAGTAGTTTTGCACGAGAGTTCAATTTTGGACCATTCTGACATGAACAATGTATTAAACTCAATCTTCAGGATTCAATCACAAAACACAAATACTAGAAAGTTAATAACTCAATCATATCATTATCAACGTAGGTTATTATACTTGCCTCAGGGACTTGTGTATGGCTATGGAAACAAATGCAAGGATGGAAATTCCATAACAGCAGTCGTCAAAAGTGCAGCAGCATGAAGACAAGTGATCCCCTGAAGCACAAAAATAATATAGTTAATCTTATGCTAGCAACAGGAAATTGAAGCTATAGAACTACAGAAATATACCAGCAACAGCTAGGTGCATCATCCCTAGACAAGCAGAAGTCTGTAAGCTATCTAATGAAAATTAATTGATAAGAAGCACTTTTGAAGTTCTCTTGCTGTCTTTACTGCATCTCAGGTAGTACTGTCTCAATTAATAGCTAGTTACTGTAAGTTAGAGGGACCAAATTTTATAACTTAAAAACCTCATCACTTAGTCAAATGATTTGATATTGTTCATGTAAAAGGCAAAGTTTTTTTTTTTTGGCAAGCTAGTTATATCTTCTCTTATAAATGCAGCACTGTATTATCACACCCACATAGGAAGTATTATAACTTTGAAACCCTTTTTTTGCTCATAAATAGAAATGAAGCAATCAGACAACTACACTCTATGAAACATTCTTGAGAGTTAATGGCCAGGAAAAAAAAGGGGGTTGGGAAAATCCATTTAATCATAATCTCAGCTACAATTACAAATGGTCACTATAATCTTTACAAGAGTCATTAACTATGAGGAACACCTGAGTTTAAGAGTTCCAAATGGGCTCAAAAGAGGAGGAAAACAGATTCCAAGGAGTAAAACTATTGAAGTCGGATCTGTTGAGATGCTCCGAAGGCATACAACTACCATTATCCATTGTAGATGTGATAATCCATCCTTCAACCTTTTGAAACCCTTCCCATCTCTTTTCTTTATACGTCTATGTTTAGGTCATAACACAAGCAACTGAGTCAAGGGAAGGACTAATGCAACAAACGCATCTTATATAAGATGCTGATCTCCGGAAACATTTTACAAGTGAGTACATTACTACATTTCATGAAGACAACACAGACAACTCTTCACAAGATAATTACCATTAATGTGGAGAAAGAAAGAAATTATTTCCCATCAACCATCACCAATATCTGCTGATTGCTTCGTGGACTCCCTACTGATGAACAGACAGAAGTTAACATTTTGGATTACTTTCCATTTTTTGCAAAACGAGGTTCCAAAATCACATATTTAACCAATATTACTTTCATCTCTATTGACGACTACCATTTGCAATACACTGATCCCTATCCTCAACCCCGAAAACCCCTTCCCTACGGATTATGAACTCACAAGAAGACGGAGGTAAATGAGGCGCAAAACAAACATGAATGTGTCTTCTAGTACGTATACTAACAGAGAACTTCCCATCTTCCTCAATAAACCCACTCCCTTCACCGACGACCTCCTCACTTCTTGACAAAAACAACCTCGTATTAACACAATTAGCCCAAGATAAACCTAAAGCAGGACAAACCCGCCTTCCAGAAGTAAACAATGCCTCCAAATTCCCAATCCTCACCCCATTGATCCCATCATTCTCCCCCACAAAATCAACCACCTGGTTGGTAATCACCACTGCCAACCCAAACTTTTCGGCTAATGCTCGCAGTTTCCCTGAAATCTTGAAGAAGAAGGATGACCTCCGCTTAAGATCAGCTGGGGTGTTATCAAAATCAGACCTAAAAATGGCCGCAATTGAGTCGATAACAATCAGTTTAATCGGCCAATGTGTTGAGTTCCTCCGAACAAGAAAAGAATCTAGCTTGAGCAATACATCAAACAGTTGGTGTGCATCATGGACAGCCTGGACTAAGATCTTCTCTAAAGGGTCAAACGATGACGAACCGAATTGGGTATTGTGGGAATCGACGAATGAGAGGGAGAGTTGCCGGAGCCGGCGATCAGGGAAGGGGAATTCGGTATGGAGGTAGAGGGAAGAGGAGGCAAAGCCACCGAGGGAGAGGGGAAGTTGGGCGGAGAGGAGGAGTTGAAGGCAGAGTTGGGTTTTGCCGGAACCGCTTTCCGCTACAATTTCGGTGATGGACTTGCAAGGGATGCCACCGGAGAGAAAGCGGTCGAGTATCCGGCACGAAAGAGTGAGCTTTTGGGGGCTGATTGGGTGGTTTCGAGCGTCAACGAGGATGGAGGGATTCATTGAGAGTGAACCCAAAGAGTGGCAGATTCAAATTCAAACTTTTATATTTCGTTCGATGCCTCTAAATTTTTAACATTTCATCGTTTTCTATGTGAAAGTTGTTTGTCAAAGAAAACTGTTTGTCGTTCGTAAGAAATATATTGGGAATTATTATTTACCGTAATAATCTATTAAATTAATTAGTTCTTAGTGTCATTGCGTACGGGTTGCAAAATACCAGTAATTGTTAAATGTGTAAAGCCGATTCATATTACGGTTATTTTACACGGTTACTGAACCGTTAATAAAAAATTTTAACTGATATTATTATTTTAAAAAACAAAATCTAAAAGGGTAAAATATGAATGAATGTCACAAGTTTTTTTTATACATGATCAAACCTTGTGTAAATATGTGTTATTACTGTTGTATAAGACACAAATAAGCTAAGGAATAATACAAGTAATTTCACAATTTTAGGTGTACAAGTGCATAAAAATGAAATGAAACGGATAGCGGTTAACCATATCGTTAAGTACTGGTTAACCGTTTATTGGTTACCGTTACTTAACGGTACGGTTACAATTAGTTTTTTTCAATAACTGTTATAATGATTAATCATTCCGTTAAAGCTTAACGGTATGGTTACCGTTTATAAACATCTTTACCTAAAAGGCCCCTAACATGTATTTAGGATCCAATTGTAGGTATATTAGAAATGGATATAATTGATATTTCAAGTCAAATTAGATTGTTCTAATAACTCTTGTGGCCTAATCTTATCCTGTTAAACTAGGGTAAAAACTTAAAGAAATTTTTTAACTAAGTTAAAAAAGGATCGAAATGACGAAATTCAAAATGTTACAAAACATCGATTTCTGGTAATTCCAACAGATTTTCAAAAATTAAAATAATTTTCATGGGTGTCCCTAGGGTCATCTAAATAGGATTAAAACAAACAATTCATTTATCTTGGACCTCTAATGACTTCAAAACCGTATTTAGAATTCAATTGTACGTATATTAGAAATGGTTGTAATTAATGTTTCAAGTCAAATTATATAGTTCCGAATACTCTTGTGTGCCAATACAACCCTGTTAAAATTAGAGCAAAAATTTAATGAAATTATGCGAGTTAATTAAAAAAGGTATGAAATGATAAATTTTGAAGGTAATCTTTAAAAAATTTCAAAAATAAAATAAGTTCAGTGGGAGTCCCCTAGGGTAATATTAATAGGTTTTGGACTAACATTTTATTTATGTTGTACCTCTAAAGGCGCCCAACATGTATTTTGGATCAAATTATCCGTAAATTATAGAACTATTGTAATAGATGTTTCAATAAGTCAAATTAGATGGTTCCAATGATTCATGTGGCCAAATTTGATCTTGTTAAAGTTAGGGCAAAAATTTAAAGAAGTTCTACGACCGAGTTCAAAAACTTTGAAATGACGAAATTTTAAAAGTTAATACACCGATTTTGGGTAATTTCGGTAGATTTTCAAAATTTTAAATAATTTCAATGGCTGTCCCATGTGGTCATTTAAAAGTTTTAGAAGAAACAATTTATTATTCATAGATCTGCAAATACTTCAAAAAGGTATTTAAAATCCAATTGTATATATATTAGAAACGGTTGTAATTGATATTTCAAGTCAAATTATATGGTTATAAATTTATAAAGACTCGTAGGGGCTAATATGACCCTGTAATAAATTGAGTAAATTTAAAAAAGTTCTATGACTGACTTTAAAAACATCTGAAATTACGTAATTTTAAAGATTATTATATCAATTTCTGGTAATTCTTGAAAATTTTCAAAAATAAAAATAAATTTTAGTGGGAATCCCTAGGGTCATATAAAGAGGTTTCGACGAACTTTTCTTATGTTTGACCTCCAAAGGCCCCAAATATGTATTTTGGATCCAATTTTACATAAATTATAAACTATTGTAATAGATGTTTCAAGTCAAATTAGATGGTTCTAATGACTCCTATGAATTAATTTGATCATGTTAAAACTAGGATAAAAATTTAAATGAGTTATACGACTGAGTTTAAAAACGTATGAAATGACGAAATTTTGAAGATTATACACCAATTTCAGGTGGTTTTGATAGATTTTAAAAAATTAAAATAATTTGAGTGGGCGTTCTCTGTGATCATTTAAGGATGTTTAGAACACACTATTTATTTATCCTAGCCCTCCAAAGGATTCAAAAAGGTATTTATAATTCAATTGTAGATATATTAGAAACTATTGTAAATAATATTTCAAGTCAAATTAGATGGTTCTAATGACTCATTCGGGCGTTTTTAATTGGGTAAAAATTTAAAAGAATTACGCAATCGACTTCAAAAACATCCGAAAGGACGTAATTTTGATTACTATAATACACCAGTTTCTAGTAATTCTTACAAATAAAAATAGTTTTAGTAGGATTTCCCTAGGTAGGGATGTGTAAAATAATAGTAACTATTAATTGTGTGTAATCGGTTCATATTAACGATTATTTTACCGAACCATTAAAAATTAATGGTTACTGTTACCCAATTGTTAATAGTTAACGGTTACGATTACGGTAAAATAAATTTTGTAATGATTAACCATCGGTTAACCAATATGATTATTTAAAAAAAAAAACTAAACCTAAAAGGCTAAAACATGAATGAATATTACAAGTTTTTATACGTGATTAAATTGTGTAAATATGTATTATTATTATTATTATTATTATTATTATTATTGTAGAAGACCCAAAATGAGTTAAGGAATCAAACAAGTAGTACGAGTGCATAAAACTGGAACAAAATGATTAGTGATTAACCGCTAATCGTACCTTTAAAAACCGGTTAACCGTTTATCAGTTACCGAGTTAAAAAAGGTCTGAAATGACGAAATTGTAAAGGTTACAAAATGCCGATTGATGTTAGTTCCAATAGATATTCAAAAATTGAAATAATTTCACTGGGTATCCCCTAGGGTCATCCAAATAAGTTTGAAACTAACATTTTATTTATCTTGGACCTCAAATGGCTTCAAAACCGTATTTAGAATCCAATCGTACATATATTATGCGAATGAATTAAAAAACGTTCGAAATGACAAAATTTTAAAGGTAATCTTTAAAAATAATTTTTTTAGTGAGAGTCCCCTAAGTTAATATTAAGAGGTTTAAGATAAACATTTTATTTATGTTGGACTTCTAAAGGCCATAAACACGTATTTTGGAACTAATTGTACGTAAATTATAAATTGATGGAATAAATGTTTTAAGTCAAATTAAAAGGTTCTAATGACTCTTGTGGACTAAGTTGATCTTGTTAAAGTTATGTTAAAAATTTAAAAGAATTCTACGACCGAGTTTTAAAATATCCGAAATGGCAAAATTTTGAAGGTTATAATACATCAATTTCGGATAATTCCGGTATATGATATAAATTTAGGTGGTGTCCCCTATGGTCATTTAAAAAGGTTTAGAAATATAAATTTATTATTCCTAGACATCCAAAGACTTCAAAAAGGTATTAAGAATTCAATAATAAGTATATTCAAAACAGTTGTAATTGATGTTTCAAATCAAACTAAATGATCCTTATGTCTCATGCGGGCTAATAAGGCCCTGTTATAACTAGGGTAAACCCTAAGATTATATAAAGATATTTTGAACAAACATTTTATTTATATTTAACCTCCAAAGACCCCAAACACATATTTAGGGTCCAATTGTACGTAAATTATAAACTAATGTAATAGATATTTCAAGTCAAATTAGATTATTCTAAAAACTCATGCCTAATTTGATCCTATTAAAATTAGGATAAAAAATTAAAGGAATTCTACGATTGAGTTAAAAGAACTTCCAAAATGACGAAATTTCGAATGTTGTAATTACACCTATTTTGGGTAATACCGGTAAATTTTCAAAAATTGAAATAATTTTAGTGGGAGTCTCCTCTGGTTATCTGAAGAGGTTCAGAGCAAATAATTTATTTATCTTAAACTTCTAAAGAATTCAAAAAGGTATTTAGAATCCAATTGTAGGTATATTAAAAATGATTGCAATTGATGTTTCAAGTCAAATTATATTGTTCTAAGGACTCCTGTGGGGCAATGTGACCTGTTATAACTTGGGTAAAAATATAAAAGAATTATGAGATCGACTTCAAAAATATATGAATTGACGTAATTTTAAAGATTATAATACACTAATTTCTAGTAATTTTTGAAAATTTTCAAATATAAAAATAATTTCAGTAGGAGTCCTTTAGGGTCATATAAAGATGTTTTAGACAAATATTTTTTTTATCTTTGACCTCCAAAAGCCCCATACACCTATTTTGGAACCAATTGCATGTAAATTATAAACGGTTGTAATAGATGTATCAAGTCAAATTTGATTGTTCTAATGACTCATGTGACCTAATTTTATATGTTAAAGCTAAGGATTTCTATGACCGGGTTTAAAAACATTCAAAATGACTAAATTTTCAAGGTTTATAAATACACCGATTTCTAGGTAATTCCGGTAGATTTTCAAAAGTTGAAATAATTTCAATGGATGTCTCCTATGGTCATTTAAAGAAGTTTAAAAATAAACAATTTATTTATCCTTTATCTTCAAAGGCTTCAAAAAAATCTTTAGAATCCAAATATAGGTATTAGAAACTATGATAAATGATGTTTTAAGTCAAATTAGATGATTCAAATGACTCATACATTCTAATATGACCCTATAAAACCTTAGGTAAAAATTTGAAGGAATTCCATGACCTACTTCAAAAACATCAAAATAACGTAATTTTGCAAATTATAATACACAAGTTTCTAGTAATTCTAGAAATTTTTTTTAAAAAGAAGTTTCATTGGGAGTTCCCTTGGCTTGGGTCATATAAAGAGGTTTTATACAAATATTTTATTTATCTTGGATCTCCTAAGGCCCCAAATACGTAGTTTAGATCCAATTGTACGTAAATTATAAACTGTTGTATTAGATGTTTCAAGTCAAGATAGATGGTTATAATCACTCATGTGGCCTAATTTGATCCTATTAAAGTTAGGTTATAAATTTAAAGGAGTTCTACGATTAAGTTTAAAAAGTCTGAAATGACGAAATTTTGAAGGTTATACATTGATTTCGGGTAATTATGTTAGATTTTCAAAATTGAAAATTTTTTAGTGGATGTCCCTTGTGGTTATTTAAAGAGATTTAAAACAAACAATTTATTATTCCTATACCTCCCAAGACTTCAAAAATATATTTAGAATCCAATTGTAGGTATATTAGATTTGGTTGTAATTGATATTTTAAGTCAAAAAGGAATTACGAGACTGACTTTGAAAACATCTTAAATGACGTAATTTTTTGAAAATATACACTAATATATGATATCCTTTAAAAATTTTCCAAAATAAAAAAAATTAGTGGGAGTTCATAGGGTAATATGAATAGGTTTCGGACAAACATTTTTTTTATGTTGGAACTCTAAAGCGCCTAACATGTATTTTGGATCCAATTGTACGTAAATTATAAACTTTTGTAATATATGTTTCAAGTCAAATTAAAAGGTTCTAATAATTCCTGTAGTACTGTGGCCTAATTTGATCATGTTAAATATAAGGTAAAAATTTAAAAGAGTTATGTGACTGAGTTTAAAAGTCTAAAATGACGAAGTTTCGAAGGTTATAATACACCGATTTCAGATAATTTCGGTAGATTTTCAAAAATTAAAATAATTTCAGTAGTTGTTCTCTACGGTCATTTAAAGAGGTTTAGAACAAACAATTTATTTATACTACACCTCCAAAGGATACAAAAATGTATTTAGAATCCAATTGTAGGTACATTACAAATGGTCGTAATTAATGTTTCAAGTCAAATTAGATGGTTCTAATGATTTTTGTGGGCTAATATGACCATATTATAACTTGGGTAAAAATTTAAAAGAATTCCGCGACCAACTTCATAAACATTCGAAATGAAGTAATACATCGATTTCTCGTAATTCTTAAAAATTTTCAAAAATAAAAATAATTTCAGTAAAATAATTTGCAAAATAACTGTAACTGTTAACCGTATATAGTCAGTTCATAGTAACGGTTATTTTACCGAACTGTTAAGAATTAACGGTTATAATTACCGAACCTTTAACTTTAACGGTTAACGGTTTCGGTAATAAAATTTTTGTAGATAATTATTAAAAAAAAACTAAACCTAAAATGCTAATATATGAATGAATGTCATAATTTTTTTTATGCATGATCAAACATTGTGTAAATCTGTATTATTATTATTATTATTATTATTATTATTATTATTATTATTATTATTATTATTATTATTGTAGAAGACTCAAATATGCTAAGAAATCTTACAAATAGTTTTACAATATTAGGTGTAGAAGAGCATACAAATAGAATGAAACAGTTAGAGATTAACCATTAATTGTATCATTAAATATCAATTAACCGTCTATCAGTTACCATTACTTAGCAGTAGGTTACAGTAAGACTTTTCCAATAATTGTTACAACGATTAATCGTCTTGTTAAAGTTTACGGTATGTTTAACCGTTTATAAACACCTTTTTATTGTCTGTCAATTACATCAATATTAGCTGCTTTTAACTATTTATTTGGCTATTTGACGTTTCCAAAAGAGTTCATTATTAGGAGCATTTATGTTAGTGGTTTAAAATTTGAACATCTTTTCTCAATTCTCCCACTAACGGTTCGCAAACAATTCTGTCATTCCTGTTGCTAAAATGTTGCTTTCATTTTGGACTAGGGAAGATAAAATTATCATGGTTAGTAGTGGTGCAAACGTGTAGTTATTTATTCATTTGTTTTATTTTATGTTATCAGTAAATTGTCGTAGTCAATATTGATCTTATGATACGATATTGTCAATTCACTTATTCACCACCAATGTATGTCAATAGAATTCTCCTACTGTAGGGGTGCTTATTGAGTTAAGCTACTTGCGAGCTAGTCGGACTCTATTCGGTCAAAGCTTGACTTGATTGAACTCGACTTGATAAGTTAACGAGCCAAATTGAGCAAATGAAATTCGGTCTGACTAGTTTACGGTAACCCTGAGAAAAAAATGAAATTATCTTCCTCAATTTACAGGTAGGGCTGATGGGAGGGAAGAGGCGAAACACTTCTGGCAACGTTTATGGAGTGGGGAGTCCGGCACATTACTAGAGAATATTACTACTCAACACTATACCTTGTCATGAACTACGTAACAAAATGAAAGGCAGAAACAAGAGAGAGAATTATTTCAAATGTTGAGGTAAGATATAAGAAGTACAAGCACACGTGTATATATCATCTGTCTGCCCATCTACCAAAGTAAAATACTTGCCTCTTAATTTTCAGATATACTCAAGTAAATCAGCTGTACCTTATATCAACTAAAAGTGCCCAAATGACAACCCAAAGCAGAGCAAGGCACCCTCACACAAAATGGTACAATCAACTTTCTCTCACCAGCAGCTCCAGCCCAAGCCAACCTCTCAAATAATTTATGCCAAAAATACGTGCCAGTTGAGAAGCTTCTAAAACTACATATCCTTTTTACATGAGAACATCAGGGTCCAATTTTCTTTGGATAGCAGTTGCCGCCTGCAGTTACATTGTGAAAATCTTACCTGTCAGTGAACAAGTCCAGAGTATAGTTCAAAAATGTGCACTGCAGTTTACAAAGGAATACTGTCATTTCTCACCTCCACGTTTCCGATTTTAAACAAATAAGTCATTTCCTCCTTAAGCCGAGCTTGTTCTTTCATTGCTTGTGCCTAAAATTTCAACCACGAAAAACCAAAAAGGGGGAAAATGATAAAACATTATAAAAAAAAGAGATAAAAAGAATAAGAAAATGAGTTAGGAAGCAAAAATGCCCTTTTTAAGGATTCGGTTAGTTAAAAAGACAATGGATTAGCAAGCAGAAAATGCCTGTATTAGGCAACTGAGACTAACCATGCCACTCTTCATGGCCTCTTTCAATGCTTCCACCTCTTTTTCCTTTTGTTTCTCACGTACTTGCATCATTTCTTGCCTGCAATAGGTAAAAACAGTCAGAGAATTACCATTCATGAAAGAAAAAAGAAAAATGGCCATGTGCCCAAGTCAGGATTAGCTAGGAAAAAACAGAATGCTACTAAATTGCAGAAGCTGAGAGATGGTGGAAAGTCATCCAACTCTATGACTGCTTACAGTACAGGAATAAACATTAAAAGTAAATTTTGATTTGAATTATCCCAACTTTCCCCAAAACAGTCCTAATTTTTTTGTTATTTGAGAATAAGCCAACCTTATTAAGATTCCTTCTTTTTTTTTGTCATGTGAAATATATACCTGCTACTCCATATAGATGACTATGTTTACATGGCAGTTAATACCCATACCTTTATTTTTCCGGTGCTGCTTCAAAATAGACCCTCCCTCTGTTTTCTTTTACGGTGATTTAGCGTGAAAATTAGCATAATGACGATAGGAATGGCAAAGGTGAAAATCAGTTGCGGTTTCATTTTTATTTTTATTTTTGTTCTATCAAATCCCATCTTTGTTTAGCAAAAGGAATACGAATTCCGGAATTCAATGAATTTCCAAGATGGAGAAAAAAGTAGAGAGTAAGGACGGTGGAGTAATGAGGAAAAATCTAAAATAGTTATTTTTCATCAGCCCCACCCAGATTTCAGTGGATTCATCCTTGGATTAGGACCTAGATATAAATGGAGATTATCCATAGAGGCTTCATGTTTCAAGGTGGAACAAAGGAAGAACAATAACAAATGAGGGAGGATGGATTTAAACACATTATTAAAAAAGAGGGAATAATTGTCATGTAATATACCTATTTGTAGCACGTTAAGTCCTCCCTCAACTCAATAAAAGAAGGAAGTAGGAAAAGGTTGGGTTATTCTCATTAAATGGAAAGGTGGAACTGATTTAAGAAGACCAAGAAAAATTGGGATTATCAGATTAAATTCCTTTATAAAAAAATCCTTAGAAGAATGAATATTTCCACAAGAACAAAATCCTTAGAAGTAAAAAACAATAAAACAGTTTGAGGCACAACATACCGACGCTGTTCTTCATCATTAAATACAGTGCGTTCTGTTTCTACAACCTTTTTGAAACCCTTTTTCATCTCCTTTTCCATTTTATTTCTGTGATAAACATCAAGGTCATAGTACCTGCAACCCAATTGAAAACTTAGGTGAGAAATGCACATAAATGTCTGATATCACTGTAAACACCTTTCAGATAAGTAAAATACATGAATACAACATTGCAATGAGGTGGCAGATCAACATCAAGAAGCTTCTGATTAAGAAAATTTTTGTCTGGGTAAGTAACCAAACTTCTTCATCACATTTGTAATATTGAATTTAACTTTTTAGACCAATGTTTATAAAATGTTTGACTTTTATCCAAAATAATGATGGCGTAGTTTCCCTTAAGTGACATTCCCTGGTGTTCAATTCTCTTTGCTTTATTAATTTTTTGACAAATACATCTAATGAAGTAGGAAAAAATAACACAAGCTACAAGAAACTTATGTTACATGAGAACCAAATAAAAAGGCCCAATTGAAAGGCATCTTCTTTGGCACAAGATTGTGCGAGTCGCCAAGAGTAGGCAAAGTTTGCCTATGTTTGCAACCAACCCCACCTTGCAAAGACGGTAAAGATCAGAAACTGACATTCTTCGACCTGATTCGGAGAGCTGGTGAATGGTCAGGATAAAATGAAGTTAAGGGATAGAGGAAACTAAGTGTGTGGTTTATAGAACAAGGGAGAATAACTGCCTTACCTAAAAAAGAGATTTATTAAGAGCCTCTGCCTCCCAAGAGTTAAGATCTTGGAGTGCCTCTGCCAAGACAGAAAGGCAGGTATGATGAAGAGGGAAAAGCAGCACCTACCGGAACACGATGCGATAGAGGATAATTGTGTGGAGACGGAATTTCTATCTTCATAGAATGGGGGAGAACATCCTGATTTACCAACGAAAGGGATTCAATGGGAGCCACCACTTCCCAAAATGTTGCATGGATGCTCCCAACGGGTATCTATACAAGGAATCAAGTTTTGGATCAAATAAGGCCCTAGGAAATGCTCGATTTTTTTTCACGCACTAAACAAAGCCCACGCGCCCTCCTTGTTAATCCACTCGTCTAATCTTTTGCTGCCCAATATTTTGGATAAAAGGTAGAAAATCCTTATTTGCACCAATAGCTAGAAAATCCAACCTGGACAATTCTAGCTATTGGCGCAAATAAGGCTAATATTCCCACAATATTATTCCAACCAAAACTATAGAATTTCCAAAGGAATACTATGCAATTATAAACCAATAGGCATGCTAATTAACCATGAAATATGTACAACCGATTCCCAGCAAGTATTCCGATTCACGTAATCTCCAAAACTTGCCAAACAAGCACATGCATATGTCACGTGACTTTGGCTCTATAATTCTTTCCAGATGGCCACAAATACTTAAGCAATTTATTTCCACTTTCATGCAAGACTAATTAACAGATTAAGGGGAAGTTACGTGAAGATCTGGACAAAATAACCAAAAATTTCCAACCAAAAAACATACCAACTCAACGCAATTCACGGGTATATCAAAGGAGCCCTAGTCTACAGATTACACCAAGTTAGGCTTACCTTTGGGCGCCCCAAATGCTTAGGATACAGATCAACACTATCTAAACATTTGAGGATTCCAAGAACACAACCCACGAGCCAATGTGGATAAGCAATGGATGCTTAGAATGTCCACAAATCCTTGCGCAACACTACTAAGCATACAAAATTTTTCTGGAAACTTTTTCTCTAAATTTCTGAATGCTTTTGATTAATTCGGCCTTGATAATTTATAGGCCAGCAACAAAGAGTTTTGGAAAGCATAAAACAATTGCATCCACATTCTTTAACTACCTAAAACACGTGCATAAAAGAGCTAAAGAAAGCCAGTTGGTTCTCGGCCTTTTAACTCAACTAAAACACTAGGAAATCATATCCTAAACAAAGATAATTATCTTATTTTAAACTAATCAAAAAGAAAATAAAAAGTAGATAAGCTAGGGTTAGAAACCCTAATATCCACACATGACTTCGGCAGCCCAAATATTCCTCCCATGCATGTCCTTCCACACATAACCCTTCAACCCAAATCCACGCATAAATCTTCAGCCCAAATCCACGCATAACCCTTCAGCCCAATTACTCCTCATCCTCGGCCCAACTCTTCATAACCCAAAGCCCAAATCCTAGGCCCAATTCGGCCCAAGCCCAACTACTCTTCATGGGCCCAAGCCACATAAGAAATGGCACGCCTCCCTAGGTCCTCTTCTATGCCACCCAGTCCTACCTCCATTCCGAGCCCAAAAACCTCACTAATCACCTTCTCTACCCCTTGGATCAACTTGTGGTCCATTAAAAGTGAAGGTAGACGCACAAGCTCAAGGCTCCTGCTATCACAAGAGTCATGTTTTTGGAGTACCTCTGCCATGACAGATAATCACCTGAACAACTCAGGTTTTGAAAAAGAAAAGGAGCTAAATTATAAAATTTGAGCTTTTAGCAATCTTCCCCCAAGTTTGTCAGAATCTGCAAACGAGACTTGCAGTTGTGAGTATAATAAAGTCATGATATCCCCTCCCATCCTCAACTGAGGATAATGCCTCTGCACTCATCTTTGACACCAACAGAAAGGAGCTATTGGACTCACATTATAAGGAATCTACCAGGCACCCAAGATTCTGTAGCTATTGCACCACATCCTTAGCAGGTTCAACCTCCATGTGAACCAAAGATGAGCGATCAGGAGAGCCACAAGAAAACTCTCCCCTCTATTTTTCTTTAGCAAATGGTGAGCATCCCCCTCACCCTCATCGACAGGGAGCCTAATGCTGCAACACTATCATCATCCAACCTAATTTTTTCCCTAAATTTCCAGTTGTAGCAAATTTCTCCAACATTGTTCAGTGACTGCTATTAAGCCACTTAAAAAAAAATTCATTACTATACTTGTGCACTTGATCCGGGACTGAATTCACACTACAAACAGCATCACAAAGACCACATTCCCCTTAATTATACACAAGTCAACTTCTGTACTCGCTCTAGATCACGCGAAACTTGTTGATTTCTGGGACCCAACCTCGCTGCTCAAGAAAGGTCACCTTAAACCTCCAACAAGTGTCCCAACACCGACACACACAGGAGGCTCTCTAATACAGACCTTTGATATTATTGCTACCAAGCTGAAGCACTACAGAACAAAAGTCAGCAGCTTGCAAACACTGGCTGCATCTGAGCACATGCCGCCTAATTCATATTCAAGGAAAGAGCAAGGTCCAGGAATAAAGCTTGCTCGACAACAATGAGAGGCAAAGTAAAACAGGGGACCTTAACAGCCATATTACTCTGCAAATGAACAATCTGAAACTCACATTATCGGAAAACTACTACCCTTACCTTTAATAATTGACAATAAACAAGAAACCCGTACTGCCAATTCACGTAAGAACGCCGGCAACAGAAGTATGATTGTTATCATCATCATTTAGGTGAAACAACATTGACTGGATAGAACCAAAAGTCCAAA
Source organism: Dysphania ambrosioides (assembly GCA_026401315.1). Classification (NCBI taxonomy): domain Eukaryota; kingdom Viridiplantae; phylum Streptophyta; class Magnoliopsida; order Caryophyllales; family Amaranthaceae; genus Dysphania; species Dysphania ambrosioides. The sequence continues at coordinate 25,894,652 of CM048666.1, forward strand.
ATCTATCACTAAAATCCTCTACAAACTACACCTTTGAGGTTAAAAATACACAGACCAATAAGACCCCCCTCCCCTGGCACGAGCACACACTTCAAATCCGTATAGACAAGTCGAACATGATTGCAGAGAAGGATGTATGAAAGAGCAAAGAAAACAAGACAACTGCACAACTGCACAACAAGCAACCAAAACAAATGAAAGAGAAAAATCAAAGACACCTACTCTTGGCTGAAAATTAACCACGCCAGAAACGAAGAACACAACCAAATAACCAACCAAGTGAAGAAAACTAGAAAGCAACATCCGCTAAGATTCAGTAGTGAGACCATCAACAGGGTCAATGGCACACAAAGAATGAAGAATTACAGAACTCCAATGATAGCAAAATAGAGGAACGAAAATGCCGGGTCGATGGCAAGCAAGCAAGTAGAAATTGAGGTAGAGGATAAGCAGTGGCATAGAGAGCATTCACCACAGGTCGATGGCTAACAAGTTGATGAATTGATGTTTCCTTGATGCTTGGTTTTTGTGGTATGGTCAGCAGTCATTGTGAATTGTTTTATCATCTTATTAGCATATTTCTTAAATAATTCATAGAAAATCTACAAATACTAAATGAATTTATTGGATAATTTTCAGTTGAATAACATGATTAAGAAAATTGCTTATTAAAATAGCATTGCTTCAAATTAACATAGGAAAAATTAAATCTACAAACACGGCATTGATGCGAGTTTGGGGGTTTACCGAGATATTTTCATCCTTTGATGAGTATTTCATGGACTCCATACAAACAAACAACTGAATGGGAAAAAAAGAACACTCACTTTTTGGATGGAAAGGTACCCGTGTTGTAGTCCTCCATGTATCTGTTGATGAATTTTAGTTAAATTGTGGTTCCCCACCATATAATTAGCTGTGTAAGATCAGAAGAATAGCTTACTCCTTAAACATTTTCTTCTCTTCCCAGTTAGGTAAGCATTCAAGGTTCACCTGAGAAAAAATCCAGAAGAACAATTATTGAACCCAAGTTACAGATAAATTGATTTAACTCCAACAAGATAACCCTATGAATATACCCTTTATGTCTGTATATAAGCACATAACTGAAATTTAGCAAAAAAAACATAGCATTCATTATAGATGGCTAAAGAAGTTTAGCTAGGAACATGGATTGTTCTGGTACGTGGAGCAATATAGACAAGGGGATTACTTTCAATCATAGACTGCAGAACACTAAGTATAATTATTAACAAAAATTGAATTGTTAGTAATAGGAAAAAAAAAAAAAAGCTTATACATTTATACTATCTACATGAGTAAAGTGTAAATTATATTAATCCTAAATATCAATAAAAGGAATGATCTAGTAAATCATATTCACCCCCTCATGGAATTAGAAAGATGGCTCATAAGCTATTAAATTCAGCAAAACACTTTAATGACCATGATTTTCAATTTGCTCATCACCGAGAATATATTTTGGAATGAAGTAATCCCATAATATTAGCTGAATGGCGGAAATTGTAAGTCACAAAATGTTCTTAAGCTTTAGATATCAGCTGTACAGTACTCCCTCTGTTCTTTTTGTTCTTCTATTTGGGATCAATTTAAGGACATTAAAACAATAAGTCAAAGAAGTAAAAATAAAAATAAACAGAGGGAGTAATATTAAAAAAAAAATTGCATCTCCAACTTCCTCTAAGCTTATAACAGAATAAAATAAGAAGAATAGTATATAAAACCATCTCATTGACACTTGGGAACTCAAACATGTACAAAGATTGAAAGCACAACAGTAGCAACAGCACACAATGATTTACGAGAGGAAAGCAAGACAAACTTCTGTATGCCAAGAATGCATCACAACATAGCACCGTTTGAGAAATCTTCCACACAAGACAAGAATTGTAACAACTAAGGCAAGGATTGATACAATCACCAAGAAGAAAAGAGAGCATCTCAAAGAGTCAAAAGAGATACAAATTGGCAACTAGCTTTTAGTATTGTTGCAATACTAATTAATCCCTATATTTACAATACAGACAACATGCTCTTATGACAAATTTAAGTATCTCTGCTGAAGATGATAGGTTTACCTGCTTCACTTCAGCTAGCCATGCTGTGAATTCTGGCCTTTTATTCCTACAAGCAGAAAATAATTAAATGACTCGTACTACAAACTGGACAATAGAAACAGAACCTTAATTATACTGAAAATATATTTCTAGTATAACTGATAATACATGAGAGAGAGAGAGAGAGAGAGAGAGAGAGAGAGAGGAAAGTTTCCTTTTATGATCCTTTGGCTTGGCCCATCTACCACTGAATCTTAATCGTACCACTATAAATAACTTCTTAATTTCAGAAGTTGTAATGCTACTCAGAATCTCAAGCTAGATGTCACATATATTTGTCCAGATCCAGGTGCTAGTCTTGACCATTCTATGAAAATTTATGACATGCTTTTGGCTCAACATGAATGTCATGAGCTCATGAATACACAAACCATCTAGAGTATTGAGTATTAGACATGGTATCAAAGGCAAAATATAATGTTTGAGCTGCACAACAACATTACAAATCCCAAGTTTCATAGATATATTGCTGCGACAGTGGGAGCAACTTAGGAACGTTGCAAGTCATTAATCACATAGAGGAAGAAATCATCCACAAATTTATCAAGATACTTACTAAACACATCGAACCTGAGATCTATCACCTAAGACACCATCTTTGCAGGTTTGACTCATTTCAACAATCAACAGCTCACATTCATTGACCTTACACTTCTTAGAACTATAACCCTTATCTCCACTAAGCAAATCCTTGCACTCCAAAAATGAAACATCATCCATCCACAGAATCATCCAAACTCTTTCCACAAACCTACTAATTACATAAAACCCAAATTTCTAAGATCATCACTTCATACACCCTTTTTGCACATTCAGTTCTTTTCAAAAACCAACAACTTCCCATCAACAATCAAATACTTTCTAAAATTGTATTTGCAACCCAAATACCCTCTACACGCACCGATTTTGCATCCCTGAACCATCATTCAATCAACACAACAATCAAATTTCCTCAACAAACTTCCTAATTACCCAAAACCCTAACCCTAAATAAAGAGAAAAATAACAGAAAGCATACAACATAAAAACTTCTCTAACGATTCCATTCTTACTCCATGAACTAGTCACACCTCCAATCTTCCCCTACTTCTTCTTGCTCCTATCCTTCTTCTTCCTCCTCATCCTCCTGTAATTATTACCTTCACCTCACTTCCTCTTTACTATGCAACTGTATCTTGTACTCCTAACTTTCAGAAGTTGCAACTTAGTATTATTATGCTACTCAGAATCTCAAGGTTAGGCTACTAGCAGGGGACACAGGCATTTGTCCAGGTGTTAGGCTTGAAAAAATTTGCTTGAATTCGTCCAGGTCTTAGGCTTACAAAAATTGGCCATATATCTAGAAGCATAAATTTGCCTAAAAAAATTTTACACTCCTAGTTGCTCAGTCACCCAATTATCACTAGTAGATTTGAGAACAAGAGAAGAGATTTGAAAAATGACAAAAACCTCTAAAGGTACTTCCTTTATTTTTGCAAATGTTTCAAAAACAGACAGCAGAACCCACTGCATCTAGTAGACCTCTAACCATCTACTACAAAGAGACCAAACCAACTTAAAAGGCAGGAATAAACACTCCCCAATTCTTAACTGCCACAGCATAACACACAAGAGAGGTAACAAATTTTGGTTTTTACCTCTAATTGTAGGTCCTCTCTACACATCTAATTCAAGCCATCCACAAAATCCTTAACCAGTGCCTTAGAATTCAATAGAAACAGAGATACAGGGAAAATGGTTGTGAAGTTCTACTAAAGATTATTTGGATGAAAAGTGAAAGCTTCTAACTAAGCAGATTAGGCCATTACATATTAATTCAGATTGGGAGTTCCCTCTTAAACCTTTACCAAATGTACATCAAAACTATGAGCCATCAAAAGGTCATCACCTTCCACAATATTTTTCCAAATTCACTTCTTTTCAACAGTCAACAGATCCCAAAACAAAGCAGAAACCTACTGCCATTAAACTTGATTTCTAGTAAGGCATTGCATCAGAGTATCAACCAAAAATTTTTGTCCCTCCTAAAACATTAAACCACAAAATCATCAAAACTTTCTCAAGAAACTAACTAAACACATAAAAAATGCCCAGAAACAATGTATCATCTAAGAAACCATTTTCTCAAATCATAAACTTTACAACAATAAATATAAAAAAATTATAAAAAAAAAGAAAGAGAGAGAGAGACTCCCTACCAAACACTTCTTACAATCATAAGCCTTGTATCCACTATAGCATAGTTTACAAACAAAAATCAACTTTGTCATCCAAATTTTTCTTACCTAATTATACAAAATCTAGGAATTTCACCTTAAACACCCTTTTTTTTTTGCAGATTCAAGTTTTTCAACAACCAACATCTTCCAAACTTCAATCAAACACACTGCTTTTTAAATTGTAATTATAAAACCACAATACACACTAGAAGCACCAGTTTTGCAACCCTAAAACATCAATAATCAACAAAATCATCTAAAAATTCTCAACTAGCCTACTAATGACATAAAACCATAAACCCTAAGATCATTACCTAGGACACCCGTTTCACAAAATCATGGATTCTTTCCAACAATCAAAAACTTCCAATTATCAATCATACTTTCAACCATAGTAATTGCATACCAAATACCCACTACAAGCACCGAAGTTGTAACCCTTAAACATCATCAATCGATACAATCATCCATATTTCCTCAAGAAACTAACTAACAGAAACTCTAAAACCCTAAGACCATCACCTTAGACACCATTTTCGCAAATTTGAATGTTTTCAACGAACATCAGCTTCCAATCATCAATCAATACCTCCTACAATTTAACAATTGCAAATCCCAAATACCCACTCAAACCCCCCCAATCTATCACCCCTAAAACAATTATTATATCGACAAAAGCATCCAAAATTCCTCAACAACCTTCCTAATCACACAAAACCCAAAACCCTAACCCTAAATCAAAAATTAAAATAAAAAACGCATTAAAAACAATAGAAATCATACCACATATCAACTTCTCTAACAATCCCATACTTCCCCCAAGAACTAGTCACAGCCCCAACCTTCCCCTTGTCCTTCTTCTCACTCTTCTTCTTCTTCTCCTTCTTCCTCTTCCTCCTCTTATCATCATCATCACTTTCATCCCCTCGTCTCCTCTTCTTCTTCTCCTTCTCTTTCCTCCTCCGTCTCCTCTCCCTCTCTCTCTCCTCTCTCTTCCTCCTCTCTTTCTTCCTCCTCCGTCTCCTCTCCTCCTCACTCTCACTCTCTGACTCCGAACCCGATTCTGAATCCGAATCCGACTCAGAATCGGATTCCGAATCGTCCCTACGTCGTTTACGCTTTCTCGAAGGAGATAATGGACTGTTGTCGTGCTTTCTGCTACTGTGATTCGTCTTCTCCTTGGGTTGTTGAGGATCTTCAGAATCCATGGTTGAATCGGTGTAGTCTTCAGATTCCGATGAGTGTCGCCGGGATTGATCGTCGGATTTTCCCCTCTCGGTTTTCTCTCTCCTCGAGTCTCTGTCTCTGGCCATTTTGGGGGGTTCTAACTGAGTAGCGTTCGATACGAAGAGAAAGATTTGAGGTTTTAAACGTTCTGTCTTTTGCCGGGAGAATTACGTTGTTTTAGGTATAGATGTATTCATTCTTTTTTTTTTTTCTCAGTACAAAAATATAAAATCTTTAAGAAAATTCGGTAATCTTTTAAGGAATGGACTAAAATGGAAAAAAGGACAGAGGCAGCACTCGGTAATGGCATAATTCACCCAATTAACACGATAAACTACAAAATAAATATAAAAAAATATTTTAATTAGTTTATATCTCAAGCTTTAGAATTGGCATAAAATTAAATAATTTATACTAATATAATACGTTGAAGTGTAAGAATCTATTTTATAATATAACGACGTCACTTGTTAATAATGTAACTAAAATCAACTCTTTTACTTCTATGAGTTAACTGATGAGTGATATTGTGATAGCTTATTTGATGCTCTACTTTAGAGAGACTTATTGGACATTTTGTTAAAGTGTAAGAATCTATTTTATAATATAATGGCGTCTCTTGTTAATAATGTAACTAAAATTAACTCTTTTACATCTATGAGTTAACTGATGAGTGATGTTGTTATAGCTTATTTGATACTCTACTTTAGAGAGACTTATTGGACATTTTGTATTAATTTTTTTTTTTTGATATGGACATTTTGTATTAGGGGATATCAAAATAGGGGTAAGTTGATTATAGGGGAAATCATCACCATGTTGAAGTTGCCTTACTCTATCATTGTGAATTGAACTCCACCTCGCCCGTGACATGATACCTTATTCATTTGCATCAAGCAATTAAAATAGGAGTTGCATTCATTTTACCATGACAAAATTAACCATTGTTGTATCAATAAGACCAAGAGAAAGTATAAAGATAATCAAATAATTATTATCTATAATTCTTCAATTATTTAGATTGTCACATTACTAGTTTAAATTAAGCTATATTACGAATTTAATTAGGAGTCACTCATAAATTACTAATAAATTAGTTGATAGATCGTCAAAAAAGTCACTCATAAATTACTCAAGCCCAACGCAAAGGCGTTTTCTAGCAACATTTTAATTTCAAAAGTGGCTTTATTGAAATTTTGGGGTTGTTGGTTAGTAGCACTAATTTCTCATGCAAGTGCACCTTATCTGTATCACGAATGCTTGTATTGTTTACCCATGATGACCAATACACCATGCACAATAGAAGACTAGAACTTTCACATAGCATAAATATGCTAATCATGTACTCAATTTGGCTGTACATATGATTATGTATACCTTTTGAAAACGATGGGGATAAGGCCTTCATTGCCAGGGCAAGCATGCGACGGCATGGCCATGTCAAAGTGTTGGCAAGGGGGGTCACACCACCCTACTTTGGAAGGCAGGTTGTACTCCTCTAAACCCAACGAATGTCTTTTGCTCCGTTACAATATTGATCTTGTTGGAGACACAGAAATTGGCATGGGCAAACAAGCTAGGACATGAGGGGACATGGTGACGTGAATCTATGTATTGAAACCTTAATCCACATGAAGCGATAGAAACTAGAATTTAAATCCTCTAAAGCAACATACCAAGGATTCGAACTCTAGGTCGAATAGCCTTTGAGTTGATTAAAGCAAAGCACCATCAACTCTCAAACACCCCTCAAACACGTGAGTATAAAGATAATACCAACTCACAACTCTTTTGTATCACTCAACAAAGAAAAGAAAACCTCAAAGTTTATTGATTGAATCACAAAATCTGATTTTTCCAACATTGGGTGCACATCTATTTATACCCATAGCTTGAGACTTTGAATCACATTGAGATTAGGACTCCTACTTCTAAAAGGACACCTAATAACCACCTAATAGCCAATAGGATATTGCCACCTATTTACATAATCCTACCAAAACTCTAACACTATCTTATGTTAATTAGAATTTTATCCTACCCAAAAGGATAAAATTACAAATTAACTACTGTTAACCTATTTCATTTAAAGTAAAATACCAAATATCCAATCACATGTGTGTAGCCACGTTCATGCCCATACCATGTCACTTGAGTTGTAATAAAGCACATACAAGATGTAATGAGCACTGTCCATTGTAATAAGCACCTCCCCTTGTCTTAAAAATACTCATACGCAAAACCATCTTATTCCCCCATATCCACCAATCTTCCATATTTACGTGTAATAAGTATTGTTGCACATGACCATGCACACGCAAATACTCCCTTTAATCAAATCATCAGAGTATTACCTTGAATCATATCACATGGCAATAAGGATGGTATTGATGAGCACAATATTTGCCAATTGCGATAGAAGGAATGAATTCCAAGCGACGATCTTCTCTACAAATAAAAGGGCATGATTAGCATTGGCGTGTTGAAGTGCATAACTCCGTACTTTATAATGTATAATATATATAATAATTCCTTCTGTTCTTAATAGTTCATTCACACTACAACAAGTGTAATAACTCCTTCGGTCCTTGTCACAGCAGTCATAACTCCATAAGAAGTACTATTCACTATCAGTTTTCTGAATAAACTCGCAAAGTTCATTCCCAAAACCAAAGACACCCTGCAGGACCATTACTACAAAAACATCTGATCCAGCTCTATAGATCCTACACTTTCCTTCTCAGGAGTTACATAAGGAGTTGTACTAGTGTACAATTTTTACAACTATATAAGAGCTTAGTTTTCAGAACAAAAGCCAACATAAGACTACGCAACACAAAAAGAATTTGGATACTCTATCGAGGGACTTGTATTGCTGCAGTTCTTGCCTCCGCACTAAAGGATGAGAGGAGGTGAACAAGTTGGTGTTTGTGCTTCCAAGCATCCTTGTGTAAACAAATTCTCCAAGTAATTCAATTGTGGGATTAAGAATCCCAGACATAGTAGGACTCAAATAATTTGAAGATGATACTGAGGCATAACGAAATTCAGGGTATTGTGGTTCAAAATGATTAGACGGAAGCTGTTGTCTTGGAGGAGAATTTGCGGCAGGTCTAGGAGGGATATTATCATGATGAGATTTCCTAGCCTCATCTTCACTGCAAGAAGGACCATGACAGTAAAGGGGAACTAATGAGGTTAGTGTGATGTTAGCCTTACAGACAGGACAAGCCTTCTGTTGAGTTGGATGGGAGGAGGAGCTATGGACATGGAGCCACTTGAAAACACATGCCCAACAGAAGAGGTGACCACATAGTGTGACAACAGGATCGTAAGCCAAGTCAAAGCAAATATTACAGTCGAAAGAGCCTTGACTACTTTCAGGTTCTGTGGCCAGGGGTACATCAGAGTTATATTTTTGCCTTATTGTTGCATCCTCGTTGGATTGGCATTCAGTAGCGTAATCTTGGAAGTTTTGTGTAAAGTCCATCCCTATTAAGATAGATGGTAATGTTCAGTTAGCTAATGAACAGGATGATGCGTTGGGACAAAATTATACACAAGGATAGGAGAGAAGACAACCTTCAGTTAAAGTAAAGAAGAATGGACTAATTTAGTGCTGTACAGACTAAGGATCACTAATGTATTTTATCTTGATGGGAACACTTAATATCTACATCAACATATACAATTCCCTTATACATGCACTCTCTATGTAACACAGCCATGCAGAATCCCAAAGTTTATGACCAAGAAATACCTAGAATAAGCAGGCAGATGCAAAGAGTTTCTGTATTAAAATGACAGAGAGCGTTAAGGTCCTACATAGGAGTAATAGGTCATTTGACATGTAAACAACAAAGCAAAAGCAAGATTAGGCTACAAACTGACTACGAACTTTGCTCATTTGGAGCTCTCTAATGAGAAAAAGAAGGGCAAATGGGACAAAAAAAATAACATTGGGTACACCTAGCTCTGAGTTGTAAAAAAAGATTCAGAGTACTTGACATAAATCCCAAAAGATGGTATACAAAGTTTATGGTAGATGTCCTGGATAACATGTCAATCAGCTGATCAGATGAAGGAATTACTAAAAATATTGAAGATGAAGAGACTTCTTTTACAGAATCACAAACTCCACCCTACTGAGAAGCCAAAAAGAAGGAAAGGCAAACAGTTACAGAGTGGCATATGTGAAATCTTTGATACAAGAGTTCAAGTTCTAACTACAAGCCAACTGAAAACAGAGTTGCAATGTAACTCAATACCATCACAGTGATAAGGGCCAAGCACTAGCAGTGAGGAAGACTTTAGATGACGACAAAAACAACAAAGCTAAGCCTTAATCACAAAAAGATGGGGTCGGCTACATAAATCGAGAGTCTATCCCATGTATAAATGGATTCAAGAACATCAATAAAATCCAGCACTACTGAGAATATTAACAGTTATCAAGTTTGCTTTGCATTCAGTGATTAGAATTGGCTAATTCACAGCCACTGAAAGTCAAGGTATTTCCTAGCAATGTATTGCTCAAAATAAAGTGACAAAATGAATGGCATGGAATACCTACAAATCAGGCCTTCAGAGAAGGGCCCAACAAGAAGCTTTCTGTCTTAGTACAAAAGTTATTTCAGGTAACTTTCTTAGATTTCCTATGAATATAGAAATGGTCACATGGAAGAAGCTTTCTTATTGGGTGAGGAGGGTTAAAAGGAAGCTATAACATAAAGTCAGCATCAGCAGCAGATGAGCAATTTAATGGTTAAGGTGTATATGCAAAGACATAAGAAACTCCTTCGATCATTGCTTACAACGTGATAAAATAATTAGGTATAAGATATGCCCAAACATATTGGCATGCCCCTTTTCTCCAAATCTTTATAAATTCATTTTGCATTCATTTAACTTGCTTCAGATAATATCCTAATCAAATTACTTCAATGTTGTCAAAACATTTCTATTTTATTACTGATTAATCAGATACTCTACATTCATTGCAAGATTCCAAAACACGTACCACTTCAAAACGAAGGATACATGTACAACGGATGAGATTAAAATTTCCATAAGGAGCAACAAGCCACCACAATTAATATTCTCAACGACTGAAAGCATCACCATGTATAGCCTGCCAGGTTATAAGGGGTATTAATCTCAAGTCAATTAAAAGCATCATCTCATTCCAATAATGCGGTGAGTGCACGACAAGACAAGACAAGACAAACAGCTATCTTGCCTTGCAGCAGAAGAATGTGTCGAAATACACACTATAATCCACTTTCTCTATCCCAAGGTTAAACCCTCGTTCCACAAAATACAAAACTTTCAAGTCTCAACAGTGAAAGAGACTTACACATGAAACCGACAATACCAATTTGGATCATGACTTCAAAAGCCCCAATCGAACTCGCAAGCACCAACCAATTACATGCAAAAGATCTTCACAAACCAAAAAAAGTTCCAAACTTTGAATAGGTCAAACAACTCACTCATTTTCACATTGATGTCAATCTCTTCAAATTGGTCAAAATCTAGAAACCCATTTCCCCTAAACCACAATTTTAGCCAATTTAAAATATTCAAACATAAAAACATCAAAATATTACAAAATTCATCATTTTAACAGAGTTCTAAAACCCTAAATTAGACCAACTTATGTTCAACACTTGACACAAATCCAAACCAATCATACAATGAATCAACAAAAGAGTATCACGCAATCAAAAAATTACACATAATCCAGATGGGAAATCACTCAAAATCAACAAGTATAAAAAACCCAAGTGAAAAAATCATTAAAAAGGAAGGAAAGATTAGAAAGAATGTACCTTTGAAAATTGGGAAATTGGGGTTTGAGCGGAATAATATATCTGAATAAAGATAAGATAAAAGTGAGTACGACTAGGGTAATGGGGTACGAGAAATTGGAGATATGATCAAAACGTAGGAGAGAGAAATGGAGGAAGAATCATATGGGGGTACTATAAACAGCGCCTAAACCCACCTACAAGGCTACAAACATCATATTTAAGAAGCTGTGTGGAAGTTTTGGTCCCAAAATATGGGGGCAGCTTGAATAATTCTTTTAATTTCGTATGGTACAATTCACCAACCACATTAGGTTTTACTTATATTAATAATTGGGTTAACTATATTTTAGGGTTTATCGATTTATCCTAATTTTAATCTTTGTTTAATTAAAGAAATTTAAGTGTTTTTTTCTTCTAATCATAATTTAGCTCTTATTGATTCATTAGCACATATATAAAAGGAAAAGGATATATGGTAAGCATTAGAAGCGATTGATTAATTTATTGGGTTTTATCCTAATCTTCTTTTTAATTTAATAATGGGATTGATTGATAATGGGTCATTGTAATTTTAGTTGGGGGATAAAGCATGTAACTAGTTTTAAGTGCGTTAAAAATTTTCCTAATTTGAAATTAGGTTTACAAGACTTATTATATAGTGTTAGTGTAATATTTTTTTGAAAGTAAAATCCACCATTATATTAAATCAGATAGTGCTAGTGTAATAAGGAAGCATTGAATATAGAGATTCCAAAGGCGCATTAAAGTAGTGTGCGTCGGGGATAGTGTGTGGTGATGAGCATGTGACAATTCGCAATATGATCATACAGAGTATAAGAATTTTAGGCAAAGTATTTTAAAATATCAAGTATTCCATAAACAATTATCATTCAACATAAAATAGTTGACACATAAAGCACATATTTCAATCTGTATAATTTAGCACCTCTCAATGATATTTAATATTTATTCAAAGCCAATTTTCCAAGTATCGTTAGTTTATCTTAGGAGACATATTATAAAATATAATAAATTTTCTATGTCGTACTACTTAGCACCTTTGGCCAATTATTTGCATTTATTCAAAGCTTATTTTTCATGTATCATTAGTTTAATCTCTTTATAAATATCTAACAAAATATCTTCAATTAATTTAAAGTTCAATAATTCAAATCTTGTAGTACCACGCAGTTATGTAAAATTTACTCCACCCACATGGCCACCTATCCATCACATCACGTTGCCATGACTTCAATGGTCTATTAAAAAGTTGAATATATGTGAAATAATTAATGGTATTTTGTTGCAAAAAAAAAAAAATTAATGGTACTTTGTTGCCAAAAAAAATTTAATGGTATTTCTTCTTCAAAAACAAAAAACAAAATAAAAATTAGCCCTCTTAATTCTGTGCAACCATGCTAATAGTACACTAGTACTTATCTATCTCATCATATGATTATATGATTCATATCATATCTAAACATTTAACGACGATACAATCAAACTAGTCCTGCAGTCTTATGTGACAGCAAAGATTAACTTCATACGGCATACGAGCAACTAGCATCATAATCATGGTTTTTTTTTGGTTTTTGGCAAGGATAATCATGGTTTAAAGTCCAGAATATGAACAGTAAGAAGAGATCGATAAGCTAACCTTCAGAGTTCAGGCGTAGAGCCAAATTAACTTAAGCTAGGTTATTTCACGTGTAACTTCATAAAAAAAACAATTTACTTGTTAAGGAGTATATTATTATAGATTGTAGAATAATATTTGCTAGATTATGAGCAAGATTGTAAAATAAATGAATAAAATGCAACGATACAAAAAATTTCCTCCGTGCTATAATTCCATTTATGCAGTCAAAATTTAAAAGATTTGACCATAAATTCTAATTATATTATTACAAATAATCTATTCCAGTGAGATCTTATTAGATGCATCTTGATATGAATTTTTAGGATATTAAGTTTTCATAATTTTCTGTCTTACAAATTTAGAGAAAAGGAAATTTTAAGTTGTATTTTATAAACCGTAAAAAGTCGAATGCAACAAATAAAAATGAGATGGAGAGAGTATTCACAACTATGAAACTTTAGAGCATCGACTACAAAGGATCACAGGATGTTTAATATTTTAGTGAGGATCACAGGATGTTTAATGTTTTAGTACAGCAAGACCATTAATCCACTGCATATCATCATATTCCCAAGTTCGTTTAATTTCTATCATGTCTACTTACATATATAGACTTGGGGTCAGCACCAACGGTTCTTGGCTAGACGGTTGCATTCTTAAATAGCATAGTAGTGGGAACGCTTGGGACTCTATAGGTAGATGGAGTGTCTGGTTTCTCATCAATATTCTTCAGATAAAGCAATCCGGATTGCAGAATATCAGACTCCCATGATGCATCACTCACAACCACCTTTGCATTCTTCCATGCAAAAGCAAGTATAATTCAAACTGATGCTTCGTAAAGTATACTCAAAAACAGCATAATCAAAGAATCATGTTTTCATACTCAAAACAATAAATTCAGATTGTTGACATAAACCCACCAAATAGACAGAACAAAATTCTAGAATATCAAGATTTCTTTTCGGTTGCGTTGAACCATCAAACTTGCTACGAAAGTGTGAATAGACCTGATTGATTTAGCTCATGCTGTTGAAGCATCTTGTGTAAGTATGTGTAGGTTTTTTGAGTTTAAATAACCTACATGAATCTATCCATATGTCATTGTATACTTACCTAACATGGAATACAGTCGGATTTTTAAAACCTACGTAACCATCGATTCCATCTATTCGCATACCATATTATACCTACTACCGATCCTCTAGTTCAGTTGAATTCCGAAAACCTACAGGTATATTGATTTAATCTATGCATATGGTTATTTGTATATGCATCGTCCTAAAGTACAGTCAGATTTTGAAAGCCTAGCTGAATACGTACTTAAGCCGTCACACACTGATCTGACTGTGAAAGTTGAGGAGCCAGACCTAACCTTCAATCCTCTGAATTCTGGTAATTTGAGAGAAGGGGTAGTGCAGAGGAGGAAGACAAAGAAGTGGAAATCGAGGACAATACTGCTGAGGCGTAGGGAAAAGCAAAAGATTTTAGGACAATAGTCATTGAAGGAGTGGAGAGAGAGAACTCAGACCGTTGAGCATATGAAGCAAGTTATAATGGGGAAGCTGAAGTCAATGCTGCTGAAACAGAGAATACTACAGGAGAGATTGAGCTGGCAAAGGAGCAAAAATATCAGGATATCAAACTGAAGATCACGAAACAGTAGTCGCTAAAAAACTTTTGTTCAGAACTGGATGATAAGACGGAGAAAGGGGACGACTTGACGCAGTGGGATGGTGTCTAACTTAAATTACGTTATCGGAATAAGACGATTAACAATAGACCTGCTTATAATCTGGCACACTCGAAATTGAACATACTGACTCATCCACTGAATGAGACTCAACTGAAACCTGATCGGAACAAGCTGGTTCTTAACTGTAAGAGTATTATCGGGTTAAACATGAGATCATTTATCAATACAAATAGACAAAGCAGAAAAGTTATTAAAGTAATGGTAATATTATCATGGCCACCAAATTACGAGCAGGACAAGTAAAACAAAACAAAAACTGGTCTTCAGTTCCTGCCTCAGCCATTCTAGGAACCTGACTACCAGTAATGTCATCATGCGCAGACGTTTAACAGTGACAACACAAAACTACATTTCTCAAAAATCTAACTAGTAGTCAACTGAGACAGCAAGACCACCTACATGAGAGCAACAAACATCATTTTCACCAAGTACAGTCTAGAATGACCTCGCCGAAAGTCATAAAAATATTAGCACTAACTCGAAGACTAGAAAACCTGTAAACCATCAGAGTTCAGATGCAGAACCAAACCTAACCAAAGTTATCTAACATGGAAAACAAGTACCTATTCTAGATCTGGAATGTATAAATGGTAGATTATCAACAAGCATGTAAAGGCAAGACCACAAATAAGAAAAGATACAAACTATCCACAACTATGAATATTTTTCAACTTTATCTTCGGAGTAAGGAACCAAATACAATAGCATCAACTATACAGGATTACAGGGAACTTATTTAGGACAGCATGACCATTGATCACCTAATGAAAAAGGGCAACTAGAAGTCTTGGAATCCCGCCAAGACCTCCACTGGTCCAGTTCATATTGTGTTCACAAGAACTTCTCTATGCTAGTGGTTAAAGTAGTTTTGGGAACAGCACCAATAATTGCTTCTTTCTTCTCACCATTCTTGAAGATTATAACAGTGGGAATGCTCCGGACTCCATAATCAGATGCAATGGTGGGACTATCATCGGTATTAACTTTAAACACCTTAAGCTTCCCAGAAAATTCCTTAGATAGCTCGTCAATCACTGGTTGAACTATTCGACAAGGCCCGCACCATGGAGCCCAGAATTCAACCATAACAGGTAAATCAGATTCCAGAACTAGGGACTTCCATGTATCTTCAGTCACAGACGGCACTGCATTCCTCCATGTAAAAGCAAGAATAAATCAGGGTACAGCATAGTCGAAGAATTGCAGTATTTATTTTTACTCGAACATATCAGCACATAATTCAATAAACTCACCAAAATAGTAAGAATTATGTCCTCAGATATTTAACACAATAACGGCAGCTATCTCTGTAATTTATACAAGCAATTTAAAGTAACACTTTGGTGGATCTGAAATTCTGAAGTGAAGTAATATGCCAATTTCCACCTTCTAATGTTTTCCACATCCTCCCCTCCCAAATGATTTGTTCAGCTTGTGAGGAACAGTTGAAAATTCAATACAGCAGATGAGGAAAACGCAATGATAGAGAAACCATCATTGATAATTCAATATAGCAGATGAGGAAAAAGCAATGACAGAAAATCCATCATATATATGAGATAAGCTATCAAAACCAACAGCCAATAGTTATCACTCCTCAACCTAACTGGTTGCCCTCCATTTCATAAGGAGCAATTAATGCAACCAATTACACTCCAACTTAGGTCCACATCTCCAGCCTAGTTGAAAAAGACAGGCCAGTAGCACAGACAAACGCTTTCCTGTGTACTTTCAAAAAAATCCAGACCAACCCCAACCAAAGCCATTTTCATAAGCGACTACAATTTAGTTGTCATGACAGATAACTAAAATCAAAATTTTTTAGGACACAGAATAATCATAGGATTGGGAACCAAATATCATGCACCTCCTTCACCAAACAAAAGTTAATACTATCATCCCCATCAAATCTAGAAAATCTAACATGCACCCGGGTGCATCTAGAGGTAGGTGTGACTTAGGGTATATTTTTATATTTGATAAACTTTGCTCAATTTGACTTTGAAAATCACAAAAAAAATTACCCTTAGGTGCACGATATCATTCCTTTTACAAAGGTAAAAAATAACACCTAAGCTTCACCATATATCCCATAACTTCCTTTGAGCAATTGACCAACCATAGGAATGTAGTATAATGGATTAAGAGTAATGTTAAACAGTTCAACAGAGCTGTGGCAGAACAAAAAACAATTAGAAAGTGTTGCTGAACTATAATATAAGCTTCACATCACATTCACACTATATGGTCAAAGCAATACTAATTCTCACTGAGATGACTTTCTAAACTTTCCTTTAAAAGTAAGTTTATGATTATGACTGTACATATTTATATTGATAAGATGATAAAAGTTGAAAGGTAAGTTCAAAAGTCTAATGTGGCATATTACCCATCCCTCAGTACTTACAAACAGTGAAATTTCCATAAAAATTCTACTATTCAAACCTCTCTAATTTGAATTATAACTCCAGAAATTACACATGATATTCATCATTTTACATTTAAAAAAAAATTGGAAGGAAATATTCATGGAATGTTTTTGACACGAATAAAACATTGCATTGACAGATGGTGATGTTGGAATCTAAGTAATTGACAATTAATGAAAGATGGTGATGTTGAAATCTAAGTATAAAACTATGAATTTCATTTAAAATAGGAATAAGGTAACACTCCATAGTCCATACTACTTTCTGTCAATATCTTCAAAAATTATGGTGCTAAACAATAATGAAGGCACCGGAGTCCAAGCAGCAACTTGACACAAGAATACAATATCTTTATTTGGTTTCATTGTACCATCAAACATGCCACAGGAGAAAGACAACAGGAAAAGGACAAGAATCAAGATGGTCCCAGCCCTTCTGTATTACACTATTACCGAACTCCAATACCACTCAGGTGACCCAAGTATTCGTGAAATTCTCTTCTTGCCCAAAATGAAATGCATCTCATGGATCATATTTTGGTTCAGCATGCATTCATATGCTACATGCAAGTCCTTTAGACCTTCACATTCAATATATTACAGTCAGTACCACAAAACCCTAAGAACTCACCTTAGCCAAGCAATATATCTCCTGGATATAGAAAAAAAGAATTCCTCCAGAAGAGACAATCAACATAGCAATAGTAATGTACACATAAGATTATATTTCATCAAAACTGCTCATAGCTAGGTGAGTAAAAGAAAAAAGGCATATTTCTATTACAACCTATTTTTCCTTGAGCCCAAACCGAAATTACATTTCTTATTCATGATGCCCTATAGTGCTGTTTGGTTTCCCTATAAGCATCCATTGGCTATATTTCCACGATTCACTTCCCACGCATTGATAACAAAGCTAATCCATAAATTTGTTCCTTTACTATTACTTTGTATTCTACTGCAATGTGCATAGTCAAAATGAAAGCCTTTTTAAATAATCCCCTCAGTAAAGGCCCAACATAAAAAAAAAGTATGTGACATTCTTGAGCATACAAGGTCCTTGTACCAAACAATTAGAGCAATTCACAATATGTTTCCAAGACAATATCAGAACATTCCATCTCAAAAAGCTAATTACTGTTAATTCACATAACATTTAAAGTATATCTGTCCAACAAAGGTGAAAAAAGTCCAAAATAAGGTAAACACATTAACCATGTTTCAGTAACCCATCGTTGCATCGGAAAGGTTTTAAGTGCCTATAAATTTTCCTATCAAAAACCATTAGATGAGACATGGTTGCAACTTGTAATCGAAAGATTTGCCATTGGAGAAGGTTGGCATGAAACAACTACTTGGTTGGCAGGTTGGAGAAGGTTCACTGCTCTTGATGATCAAACATATACAACTATTCAGATGCCACGACGCTTGCTTCATGAAAACAATCTGAAGAAGATGGAGCACATGTATTACCTCAGAGTAGCCTCTAAGGATGACTAAAGTCTCTTCATCTTAATAAAAACTTATTTTCAGAAAATCTTCAGTGAGAGAAAAAATCATCAGTTCAAAATGGGGTACTCCCATACAATTCACAGCTAGAATGAGTTCAGATAAGTCAAATTTGAGACATGAGAACATACCCAAAATAAACAGGAGAATATCGTTTTCAAGGAAGACAACTTTGAACTACAAGCTTGTTAGAAAGAATGTATGAGGTTTGGAAGGAGCAGAATCATAAGAAATTTTTCAAAATAGAGCACAGAACTGAGTCATTGACATTGAACACAGAGTTCTAGGAGGTAGTCTAGTTGCTTTGCAGAAGTATTTATATGAGAAAGTAGGCAAATGGATGCAAATATAACAATGTGATATTTGTTTAGCACATGTTTTAGGTTAATAAATGTTTTTCCATTTGGTTAAATGGTGACTCGTGAGTGTCAACTCTGTAGAGCATCTCAAGTAAGTATGAGCAGGCTCTTTTGAATTTAAACAAAACCTGCGAATTAATTCAAAAAAAAGAAGTAGATGCGGCTTTCAAAGGATGTCTCTCGTCTTCTCTCATCTGCGCAATATACCATCTCATACAAATTCCAAACTAATCTCATCTGACCCACCTAATCACAATTCTTAGAAAAAGGGCATCCTTGAATTTTAAACATTTTCCAAAAGGTGCATTCGTTTTACATATAAATAGTATAAATTCTAATGGTGATAATATAAATCATAGGAACTCATGATACACTAACACAAAACTCAATCAATATTTTGTAGAGTTCTTCATTTGGATAAGAGAAAAAATATAAAAGTTATGAAATCTTGAACAGGACAACGATAACCCATGAAATTATTTAGGACTACAAACGATCCTAAATGAGGGGGTGTGTTCTCCCCATACAAAAGAAACAGCTTACAGCCAAACAAATAAGAAACATAATCTCCAAATTCAGATTTGAGTGTCCAGAATCACACATAATCACCTCTATATTCTCAACAGAAGTCCAAATTGTATGTCATTCTCTCTAATTTCCAGCCTCTACTAGAATACACAAGTGCAACACTCATAAAGAAAGTCGATTAGACATGGGTCAATTCCTTAAAAAAAAACCCATATATTTTGATATTAAAAGCATAGTCCAAATCATCTATTGTTCGTCAAGTCCAGAAAGAAACCACAACTTTAATTAATGATACCTAAAAGTGCTGTTTAGTTACCCCATTGACATCCATTCACCATGTATTAACAAAGCTAACGTCAAATTAGTCCTATTATAAGAACTAATTTTATAATAAGATTGATAACATCTACAGAATCCCCCTATTAAAGGCCCATCAAAAGTAAAACTTGGGACAAGCATCCAAGGCCCTCATGATTAAAGCAAGCCACCATAGGATTGCTATGTTATTTCTATACAGTACATCACAAAAAGTTTATAAATGCTACTAACGCAAGACATCCAAAATATATGTCCCACAACAAGGCAATGGACTGATTTTACCCATCCATATATCATAGTATAAATGCCAATCACACAATTAAGCCAAATCTCAAAAGCCTACATAAATATTGACTTTATCATCTATATATCTAGAATACACCTCCATCTTACAATACAGGCGATTCTCAGAAGCCTAAAAAAATATTGAAATTATCCATCCATATATCGTCTATCCATTACTATTTCGAAAGCCTACACAAATACTCAACCGATCATATCTATACATACATCATAAGCCGTAGTATACACCTCAATCTTACAATACAGCCAAAATTTCAAAAGCTTACACAAGTAATGATTTCATCCATCCATATTTCAATAATTCATAGTCTACACACCATATTATATCAATCACAATCGAATTTTGAAAGCCTATTCAAATGCTGAACTGATTACATCTATCCATATATATCATAATCCGTAGTATACACCTAGATCACACAATATACCCGAATTTCGAAAGCCTAAACAAACATTGATATTATCCATCCATATATGATAAACCTATGCACCGAATAATAATTTAATCTATTCATATATCATAGCGCACTACTCGATCATACAATACGGTCGAATTACGAAAATCTACATAAATGAGTAACGATTTAACAAATTCACATACCATGTAGTATATCATATATCATACCGTTTCGACAAAATTTATCAATCAATATGAAATAAAAACTCTAACAAACCCTAGCCGACAAATACAGCAACAATAATTTAAAAGAAAATGGAGAAGAACCAAGGTAGGCGATGCATACATTGTACAGAAGTCTCAGAACCGTCGCACACAATACGTCCAGAACGACGAACGATTATTGAGCGAGGAATCACCGATCTGACAGCGCCTGTGGAGGAAATAGAGCTAGCCTTCAAGCCTCGGAACTCCGGTAGTTTGAGTGAAATGGAGGGTGAAGAGAGTGAGGAGGAAGTGGAAATCGGGGAGAGAACGGCGGAGGCGCGTGGGAGAGCGAGGGATTCGAGAAGAATGGCCATCGTGGAGAGGGATAGGTGTGCAATGTGGGGGACGGATGGCGAGTGGGATGTGGAGATGTGGTGAGTGTGTAGTGGATGGATGACGCAAGGTTTTTGTTGTCTTTCTTAGAACTTTTTTGGCATTTATAAATGTGTAAACTCAGTATATCTCGAAATCTCCCTCTCACTATATTTATAAGGTAATTTTGTCCAACTTAAGTAGACTTGACAAAATTTGGAAATAGACATACCTTAACTCTTCAAGTTTGTAACTAAGTACCTAGTATATGAACACGCTCGAATTTTTGTAATTTTTGTAATAAGTTTTTTCAAGATTGGTCTTAAAATATATCTATCTTATATTATTATTTCAGACACACAACGAATAATTATAGTATTTTTATCAAATTTTCCAAAAAATAAGGAAAACATTTCCACTAAGAAAGAGAAATGAAGGGCAGTGCCATCCAAGACAAGTCTTCGATGGCCTGTTTAATTAAGCTAATCAATTAAGTGGATGAGCACTACCTATAAAAAAATATGAGTACGATGTTTAGAATATATTACGATTTTTGTTAGATGAGATCGAAAACATTAGTGAATTACATTCTACAGACTTCAATTCGCATGCTTTTTTTTTATTTTGTATGTATCCATGTTCA
Organism: Dysphania ambrosioides; assembly: GCA_026401315.1. Classification (NCBI taxonomy): domain Eukaryota; kingdom Viridiplantae; phylum Streptophyta; class Magnoliopsida; order Caryophyllales; family Amaranthaceae; genus Dysphania; species Dysphania ambrosioides. Next base: position 25,916,508 of record CM048666.1, read on the forward strand.
TGTATCATGGCTTAATATATATATAGTAAAATTCATTCTAAAATGTCCTTTAATCTTAGTGTAAGAATAACTTTTTAGTGTAACCTAAATTGCCAACATTGTTATAACTTTCTGTTTTAATTTCGATACACGCATGGTTAAGCTTACTATTTATGGAACAACGAAAAGATCAACATGAATGTGAATGAGTTCAAACCGATTCAACTCATTGTCATTCACTCATTCCTAACAATAATAAATCAATTTTATTTTACATCATACCTTTTACAAATCTTTATAAATTGTAAACTATATAAACGATACAATATAGATTTATAATTCGAATAAAAACAAAGTTATCACTTACTATCTTCGTTTTAAAGTTTAAAAAGTTTAACGATGAATTATCATCATGTTATAAGAAATAATATGTTTAAATGAGATCTCTCGCACTGGATGGATCTCAATATAAATCTTTTGAATATCAAATTTTCATAATTTTTCGTCTTACACATTTAGAAATAAAATCGTTTTAAATCATTTCTTAAAAACCATAAATAATCAACTAAGACAAAAAAGTAGAAATAGAAAGAATACCTACTTTTTCCTAAATTGTTCAACACAAAGAAACATAACGTATTACTTAAGTACAATTCCCATGCTGATTTCATGACATAGTCTGATCTTGGCACCAACTCCACATTAATTTAAGAATTCCAGACAGTTAGACCCCATTCCTTCAATTCAACACAACCTTCAAATTTAAATGGTACCACATCACAGTTCACAGTTCACAGTTCACAGTTCACACAACATACCTACTCCGCAAACTCGAGGAATATATATCCTCAAACAATCTCATATAGTCTCTGCCTCTAATTCAAAAGCCAAGCAATAAAAATGAGCAAGAAAGTTTTCTCAGCAACAAGAGATGATGGCATCATTACAAACACCAAATTACAAGCAAACCAAGAAGTGAAGCTGGCTTCCTTAGCTATCTTTCTTAAGGCAAAACTGAGATCAGCTGATATGCCACTCACCATGCAAGAGCGGGCATTGTGCTTCACCAAATCTTTCCTTAGCAGTGCAGCGGTTAAACCCACCCGCCTCAAACCTTGCCAACTAGCTTCTGCTCTCAAAAAGGTCTTTAATTTTCTGCACGTATATCAATACCATGTATTTTATGTTGCCTGTCACGGAGTGCATCACTTGCATATATAGTTTTCCTGAAATAAATAGTTTCGTTTTCATCTTGATTATTTTGTTTGCTCTGTATATCGAATCTTTTATGGTTTGCAAAGCTAATTTTTTAATTTATTCAGTGATTTTATCATAGCATACATTTTGATATATTTTTTCGGGTGAGAAACATACATTATGATTATTAAAAATATTATACTACAGGTTTAAAAAAGATAAATTTTTTTTTTTATGTAAAGAGAGTTACGTAGACAACAAATAATATAAATGAGATTTGATTTCAGGTTTTGAATACACATGAGATTTTATCCAACTAAAAAGATAATCTCTAAAATTTTATCCAACTAAAAAGATAATCTCTAAGATTTTATTCTAACTAAAAAGATAATTCATGTCACAGTGTGCCACAAGAAAAAGAAGAAAATCTATATGGAGATTTGTCTAATTATCTGTTTAATTTTTTTTCAACGTGGGACAATTCAAACTTAAGTTTTTTTATGGATTCTTAAATTTTTAAAAACATTAATTTTTTTTTTTTGGTTTTGATGTTCAAATTAAAAAATGTATGACAGGAATTTGATACAAAGTATGGTGCAGCATGGCATTGCGTAGTGGGGACGAGTTTTGGGTCATTTGTGACTCACTCCTATGGTGGTTTCCTTTACTTCTCTTTCGACTCTGTTTATGTTCTGCTTTTCCAGACCCGAGTTCATCTACTCACTCAACCATCACAGTAAATGATTAGATCCTCTATTTTAGACTCTTCACTAGCAATGTGATTAGTATATATTGGTTGTAATTTCGTATGTTGAAGTTGAATCCTTTAGCTTGCTGGTGTTTTAGTGTACTATTGTTAATATTCCATCTGGTGTATCGTATTTGTACTTGTCATAAAATAATATGGGTTGTCTACAACTAAAATTTACATAAAACAAGATTAATTTTTGTTTGGATTTCCAAACATATTAGCAATAAATTTGAAGCATAGGTAGTACATTATTAAAGTCACTTAAGACAAATAAATCAAACACTTAGAGTGATTGAGACTACAACAAATAAATAGTATCGTATCAAATAAAACAGGGTAATCAGAGTTACAATTAATGTGTCTACAGTATAGGGAGAATATAGATATATAATACATGTACTCTAAGTTGAGAATATAGTAAATTTTTTTTAAAAGAAACTAACACTGTCTAAGAGAATACATGGAGAATACATTGTGTGTTTAAGAGGTTAGTTTCTTTTTATGTAAAGAGAGCCGTAAGCGATAATATAACAATTAATGTCGATAAGATTAAATCCTAGTTCTTGGATACATCTTTTAATACTTTAACCAACTAAGCGTTTAAGAAGTTAATTGAAACTTGCAAGTTGTTTTACCATTACCATCAAAAAAATTTCGCGATCATTTCCTAAATCCAGTCGATTATGATGCTTAAAACTTTATTATAGCAGACCAATTGACCATGAATCATGCTATACGATATGGCTTAACTACTTTAGTGCACAGAGGTGCTAAATTTTGCATTTAGGATGATGTAAACAAAGTGGACCCAACTTTGACCATGACACAGCAGGTCAGCAGCAGTGTACATCAATCGTTCCTTTTAATCTCATGATTGGACTACGTCATGAATTCAAAGGAATGGCAATAGTACTGAATTAATTGAATTTTGACCTTTACCCACTGTCTGTTAGCTTGGAAATTGGACTTTCTGCTTGCTGAACAATTCAGCAGCACTTCTTTGCCTATTTTAGCACGCAAAATAGCTTCAGAGTACTGTACTACTTCACAGGACCACTTCTTTTCTTTCTTTTTTGGAAGATACAAACAACACAGTCCAATTCCCACCACGCAGTCTTTAGTAACAATCCAAATTCTAAGGACAATATAGATTATGTTGGTGAAAGAAAGATTAACTGCAGTAATTAGAATCCTATGACACTTAAATATGATTTTCCGTAATGTAATTAACTAATCACAGTGTATAAACAGAAATTGTATAAGCTGATTACGTATGTACTTATCTTAAGAGGATAGTGTGGCAAAGTGCTAACCCCTCTTATAATTTTTCTAGAAATCGTTTTTGAAAAACCATTTTTGAGAAATCGAAGCTAGCTTTAAGAAGCTTTACCAAATAGGAGGCTCTATATTGTCTATCTCTTTTTTCACCAAGTTTTACATACTTTTATATTCCCTCTATCCCACTAATTTTACTATATTTACGCATTTTTACTTTTTAAGGGTAAGAAAAAAGTGGGGAAAGTTAGGTAAAAAAAGGGGAGAAAGTTGAATAAAAAGTGAAAAATATAGCAAACTTATTGGGACAATCCAAATTGACAAATATAGCAAATATAGTGGGACGGGAGTATGTTATTAGGAGACTCTGTGTTTGAGCTAGTCATGTTACTAGATAATTTGTTCCCAAGCCATGTTCGGATGTTGAATGAAAAATGAACTAGACACATCATGTACTTTCAAAACATTAAATTTATTATCAAATATTTTCATTAGAAATCACATTTTTTTATTAAATATTGTTTAAATTTACCATGCTTATAATCTCAATATATTAATTAATTTTCATAATCTAACTTATCTCCATTAATGGCTGTACTATACTTATATCCCCATTTTACTCATCTCATTCCAAAGTCCAGACATATACTATTTTTGAAGACAACTACTCTCAAGTCAAGTACAAGATAAGTCGAATTTAAGGTATATGATTTGGAAGAGAATGCAGTGCATACACGGAGGAGACCGATAGAATCAACAGATTGATGACATCAAATTAAACACCTCCATATCAATATATTGTGATTTAAGATACAATCAACAGATAAGCTTACAAGAATTTATGGGTGAACTAGAAACTGGTAAAATGTCTAGAAACTGTAAAGAAACTTCACAAAACTCACGTCTTTCTATATCTAATTAGAAATACGGAAATTGAGAGCAGTGACTAGAGAATAAATCATTCTCTTCAAATAATCAAACGTTGAAAAAAAATTAGCAAAACAAAACTCCTCCAAATCAGAGTTTATCCGTACTTTTAAACTATGACAAGTTTTTCTCACGCATATACCTTTCTATCTTTTCTACATCTTCAGGAACATCGACCCCATGAGCTTCATGCTCAACCTTTATAACCTGAAGATTAGAGATAACAAAGAATGAATAACAGAGTTTAAAACTCAGAATGCAGCAGTAGAATGGGGTTAAAGACAGTGATCCCACGAACAGTAACATTTCTTTGTTAATTTGATTCAATGCATGTCTGCAAACCTTAGTTCTCATTCTAATACATTGTATACACGATTTCCAATGATTTGCACTACGGCCCATGATTAGGGAACAGCTAACTTTGTGCGAAAAGCTAAATCAGTTGTTAGTTAGAACATCTAGATGTTGAGCCTCTCAGCTCAGCAAGGAAATGAATGAAGATATAATGAATGAAATGTGCCACAAGATGGAATCGAATTAACCTTAAGTTTATAGCCATTTTCAAGAACTTTGAGTTGTTCAAGATCTTCTTCTAGTTGCAACGGTGTAGGTGGCAGGTCTGGATATATTTTGAGGAATTCAACATCATAACTCTGCAAATACATGGGAAGTGGTGTCATGGACATGAAGAAATAGAAGGATTACAAAATATTTCAACTCTAACAATTCTCCAAAAGTATAATATATCTTAAATGTCATATTCCACACGCCACTGTCATACCTGAATGCCAAGATGGAGCAAATATGGGAAATCCGGATTGACCTTCCCAGATCTGGTGAAATCGGTACATGAAAAGTGTGTCAATAAAGCAGAACATGAACAATACAAAATTATTTATGAGAAAAAGATTAGAAATAATGTTTTACTTGTTATAAGGGATGAGTCCTCTAGAGAAGTAGATAGCATAGCCAAGATTATCAACAACACACTTCACACGGTTTGGATCAAAAGCGTCCTCAGGCTTTAAAGGTGTAACAGCAGTACTGAAGACAGCATCTGGAGCAGACTGCAAGAATTAGAACAATACACATGAGATAAACCATGCAGACAAGAACCTTCTCACTAACACTTGGCTGAAGAAACCACATGATCAGATTTTCCAGTGTGCCAGTGAATACAGATATCTTACAAGACTGTGCTACTTTTACATTATAATAGGATGATAAGGACTGGAATTAGAATACAAGAATTGCATAATTCAATTCTATGCACCTCTCGTACACTCCTTTGTTCAGAAAATTTTGTTTCACTTTCATATACTATGTATGCAGCAAAATCTTTTCAATACAAGGTGATAAGAAATTAAGATGATGTTGACAGTCATTGTAGCAGCAAGATAGGCAACTGCCCAGCTCACTGTCTCACCCCCAAAATGAGAGTGATATACAATTAATAAACAAGTGTAAAGAAGGATTTTTTGATATTTGCCATCTTAGTTTTATCTCACTTTCATATTTACCACCTTATACTTGTGTTTTTTGTATTTACCACCTTCACTGTTTCAAGTTTTTAAGGTTCCACCACAGCACCACTTAACAGTAAACATCCACTTTACGTCAAAATGGGGCTCCCTCCTACTTTATTTAACCCTCTTTTTCACCCCCATTTTCCACAATTTACCTCCTACTTTATCTCTTTCTACAATTTCTTCACATATCTTCTCAACTGTTGTCAATTTAATCTAGGTAAAACACAAATTAGGGTAGGGAAACTACTTACTTATTGATTTGAGGACAATTGCCCTGCAAAAAACAACTAAGGCATGAGTTGAATTCCTTTTAATTAACCGGATTATAAAAGCAGGGTTCATACCAAAAATTGTGACTTTTCATATTGTGTTTAATTTTGAAATCAATGATTAAATATTTCAATTAAATGCATAGACGACCTATAAATGTTGCTAATTGTTGTTATTGAAAGGAAATAATTCTCCACTGAAATTTCATCCAATTTGAGAAAGAGATAAATAGGTGTGGATTCATACTTTCCCATTGTAACATCAACTAGCAACACATACATGCTACTTGTACATTTTATGGAAAAATATAATCATCAATTTTTTGTATGAAGTCTACATTCAAAACCTAATTACTTGGAATCATACATTTGCTTTTTTTTCCTTAGCAATATGTCCTCAAATCAACAAACAGTAATTCCTGTACCTTAATTAATGTTTAGCAAAAAAATCTGAGAAAAATATGAACGATTTGTGAGATAGAAAACAAAAGAAATTAATTTGAGGGAAAAAGTTACAGATGTGGGTGAAAATGGAGGAAAATGGGAATAAGTTAGTTTGGTGGCCCTACTTGGACGGAATTTCGGATCTAAGCTATCAAGATGTGGCAATGTTAAAAACATTTGGAAAAGTTTAGGTGGTAAATACTAAATTAAGAAGTATAAAGAGATAAATATAAAAGTGAGATAAACTAAGGTGTTAAATATCGAATAATCCTATAAAGAACTATAATCACTAGAAAATTTTGAGCTGAATTGTGCCTGAAACTTAAGTTTTGAACTTTAAGATGTACTAGGATTTACCAACATGCCCAAGAGACTACTAGTTGACTTGAAAATTACTACAATGTACTGCATACAATTAGACTTTTTGAAAACATGCGACTGTGAACTATTGGTTACATATAGGATGTGTAAGAGCATCATGAAAACCAATAAAATAGCAACTACATACAAAAAGCTTTATAATTAATGAAGAGGTAATTAGAGCACATGCATAGATAGGCAAAGTAAAGATCACAAAAAGAACAGACTAAAGGGACTGCAGAAGGAAGATACATATTCTTAAATTAAACTTCAGTGGAAGAGACGATTAACCTCGAGGAAACAAAGATGCTATAACTATAGAAGCCAAATAGAAGTAACAGTATTGAGCAACTGTTTTCCATTCACTTTGCTTTTCTGCTTGGCAATTCTACACCTTTAATAGCAATAACAAGTCTTTAATGTTTATATTACATTTGACAAAGTTCAAAAAGGAACTCTATGTAATGATTAATTCATACAAGTCTATTGGTACAAAGAGCCAATTCCTAATAAACATTATACGGAAAGACATCAAAAACAGGGAAAACAGTCAAAGGAGCATTGCAACAATAACAGGTTAATAATTTGTTTTCTCCCTCAGTTCATCTTTACTGTCTTAGAATCTTACCTGATAAACCATGCTCGTTAAGGTGCTAAAAAGGGTCAATAATTGTATATTTTCGTAGGTAATCGTTGTTGCATAGAATAGTACTAAGCATTATAAGACAAAAAATTCGGCATATCTACAAAAGCAGGACAATTCATGAAAAATAAGGGATACAATTGAAGTGAAGCATAGGACATGAGGGCCAGAAATAACTGACAAACCTGCAGAGCTTTAACAATCCCATCTATTATCTCAGGTTCAATCAAAGGCTCGTCCCCTTGTATATTGACGACAATGTCATACTTCTTGTTGAGTTTCTGAAGCGCTTCACTGCAACGCTCAGCACCTGCAACACATACCCATCAGCAAAATCACTATGAATATATAACCACACAAAAGTAGGTCGTGTAAATACTTCATTCACTTAAAAACAATATAAGAAAAGAGAGGCAAAACAAGACAAGTACCATTGCGACAAGATTCTGAGGTCATTATCACATCTGCACCAAATCCTCGGCAGCATTCTGCAATCTTATTATCATCTGTTGCCACAACTGCACAGTAATAATTTTTCATTATCAGAAGTCCAACATTTATGTTTTTAATTCAACCATCTAAACTAAACAACCAAGCTAAAGTAACCAAATCAGCGAATTACCAACTTGATCCAACATAGAAGCCAGCCTTGCTCTTTCATATGTCCTCTGTGTAAAGAAAATACCGAACAAATAAGATATAGAAAGTCCCAATTCCACAGGATACTGTATTGTGATTGTGAATGCTTTCATTGGCTAAAATAAGCACTTAAGAAACAGTTCCATTTTCCATTACCAACCGTGTTTTTCTTTCTTCAAGATCGGAAGAAAATGGACCGATAATTATAACCTAGATGACTAACATACAAAGTATTATAGAGGATAGTTCTACAGACAGTTCCAAGATAATATAAAGTTCAATTCAGACGCTGTATTTTCAGTCCACACCATGTAATACACTGATTTAAGTCTTCCGAGATTTGATAGCTGACAAATCTATACAATATCCATATTACTCACCGAAGAAAATATCAAGTGGTCAAACAATATTTTGAATAAAAATTCAATGTAGAATCCCACACTGGTGTAGCACGAAAAAAATTTCTAAATCATTCACAAAAGACCCATTTCAGTAAAGTTTATAATCCAAAAATCTTGTAACTTTGGTTTATAAATTTATTTTAAAAAAGACCCACCAAAATTAAAAATTGTAGAAGTAAGTCCAACATATAAATCATCACATAAAACATACATAATTATAATTTAGCAACTAACGTGGACAGGATTTGATCATAAGTTTGAATACCACCCAACACTTTAACATAATCAACTAAACTTGTTCTCATCTACATAGAATTATAATTTCTCATACTTATATAAGCTAACCAAATTAAAGGATCCATTTTTAGAAGTAATCAAAACAGCAGGACAATCAACATTCAACAATATCATAACTCAGATCCAAAAATTAGTCATTCATCAAAAAAATTCTAACTTTATTTTTTAGGTATATTAATTTTAGTTACCTGGATCATGGGTTTGCCAAGAATGTTGATTAAAGGTTTGCCTTCAAATCGGGTTGAAGCGAAGCGGGCGGGTATGATTCCAACGACTCGTGACCGGAACTTCCGGGATCGGCGGAGGTAGAAGTAGGTGCGAGCACCAATCGCAGCCGCAGCTGCCGCCCCTAACACTAACCCATGAACGACCCAGGATTTTGTTGAGCTCGATGATGAAGATGAGGAACAGGAAATCGACATGGAGTTCAAGGAATTGGTGATGATGGTGTTACTATCTCTCTCCTCGATGGGAGATGTGAGTTGTGACCGTTACGTTTGTCGGTACGATTTGGGGCTCGCGGGAGAAAGGACTTGTTTATTGGGGATACCGTAGACTTGTCCTCCGTGTCAAGGTGTCACATTTAAAACGAAAGAAGTCACATCGGGGAAATGAAAAGGTTGAGGCGATCATTAGAGCTGTCAGAATCAGATCCGACCCGATAAGTTATCCGAAACTGATCCGGACCCGACCCGATTATGACCCGAAAAGTGATACCCAAAAACCGACCCAACCCGACCTGAAGTTAACCCGAAACCGATTTGACCCGATATTCAAAGACCCGAACCCGATCCGTGTCCGACTCGTTAGGGACTCGACCCGTTACAGACCCGACCCGTTACGGACCCGACCCGTTACGGACCCGACCCGTTACGGACCCGACCCGTTACAGACCCGACCCGTTACGGACCCGACTCGAAAAGAACCCGAAACCGATTGAAACCGACACATAACCGATATAACCCGATTTATAACAATTCGTTACCCGAATTCACTAGATGTATTAATAATCTGAATATAAATGAATATGACCTAATCTTGACAGACCTATTTTTTACCTAATATCTAATAACTTTGAACCCAAACTTGTCATTGTCGATATCAAACTAAACATATTATAAGTTCTTATGTATATATAAACTTAACATCGTATGTTATAAACTAGTTTGATAGGATAATACACATTTAGTAATCATTACCTCATAAATATTTTGTTTTTAAATGACTTATTGACATCATCATTGTCCAATTTATGAATTAACCATCATCATTGGCCGATTTTATCAAAACCGACCTTGACCTGAAATAACCCGTTCAGGAATCGATCTGATTTTACTAGAACCGACCTTGACTCGAACCCAAAATAACCTCGCTATAACCCGTTCAGGAACCGACCCAATTTTAACCAGAACCGATCTTGACCCAAATCCGAAATAACCCGATATAACCCGTTTAGGAACCTACCCGATTGTACTAGAACCGACCTTGACCCGAACCGAATACAACCCGAACCGACCTTGACCCGAACCGAATACAACCCGAACCGACATAAACCCGAACCGAATACAATCTGACCCGAACCCGACCAAGCAAATAATCGATTTAACTTGACCCGATAATGACCCGACCCGAACCGAAACCGACCCGATAGGAAAAATTGACCCGATAAGAACCGACCCGCGATGGGTCAACCCAGAATCGACCCGCTGACCCGATTTGACACCCCTAGCGATCATGGGAGAAACTGGCAACGGGTTCAGAAATTGTTGGCATATATTTTCACATGCAAACAAGATTGTAAGTACCCAGGTAATGATTACAAAAATTTTCAAATTTGAATAAAAAATTTCATATATTTAAATAGAATTCTATTTATTTGAACCTCATTTATTTTCTTGTAAAAAACTTTACAAAGCTGTTGGTTGGAGGGCGATTTTTTTAAGAGGGAAGAATAATGACGGCTAGTGTTGAGCAGCTTCGTAATGTGCAGGAAGTAGTGAGCTCTAATTTGATATGTGATGTGGATAAAGAATGCTTTGAAAATAGTGGAGGTTAGTATTGTGAGATTAATTGATATTTTGTATTTGTGGTTAATGAATTAGACAGGTATTTACATCTATTTGAGTATTCATGGGGCATAGTGTTATTGAATGTACATGAGGCATGATATGAATGTACATAATGTATTTAAAAAATATACATCCGTATGTTTGTGTGGTGTAGTTTGTAATTGTAATGATGTTATATGTAATTTGGAATGGATTTGAGTAGATTGAATGAGGCATGGTAGTATTGAATGTATATGGTGTATGATGTTAATGTACATTATATATTAGAAAAATATACATTGCGTGATTTGTGTGGTATAATTTGCAATTGCAATGCTGGTACATGAAATTTGGTATGAACTGCTTAAGAATGATGTATAGTATTGCTCATTATGTTTGTTAAAAATGTACGTTGTCTCTATAGTGTTCTTAAGCATTATATGACTTTGTCATTTATCGAATGTACATGGGGCATTATTTAAATATACATCAGGCATGTGATAAATGTAGATGTTAGGAAAATGTACATCAGGCATGGTTGTAATGTACATATTGTATTAAAAATATGTACATTGCGTGAATTGTTTACCTGGGGCATTATTTTAATGTACATCAGGCATGGGATAAATGTAGATGTATTAGGAAATGTACATCAGGCATGGTTGTAATGTACATAGTGTATTAAAAATATGTACATTGCTTGAATTGTTTGGTATAGTTTCCAATTGCAAAGCTGGTATATCAAATTGGTTACATTTTTAGATGATGAATTAGTATGTACATTACGTTTAATTATGAATAATAAGGTTTACGATGAATATTTTTAAGAATGGATTTGCGTTTTTATAGGCTTTTACGAATATTATATTTGTTGTTTATTAAATGTTCATGCATGGGGCATGGTTGTAATGTACATAATGTATAAAAAAAATATATACATTGTGTTGGTCATTATTTAATTAAAAAATGTACATAACCTTTGAAAAAATTATGATCTTTGAAGTAATGACCATTACGGTATTAGAAAATAAACATTCTTTTGCAAAGCAATGTACATTATTGTTTACATAGTTATTGCGTCTGAGCTTTTGTACATAGATTTTTATCTATGTTATTTTGTGCAATAGGGTTCATAGAGGCTATTGAGTCTGAGCTTATGTACAAAAAAGTAAATTCTGATGATGAAGCTTATGAATTATACAATAGTTATGCATTCAAGCATGGTTTGGCACACGTAAAGGGAAGCTAGAGATGAGGGCTGGCAAGAAAACAATACGTTAGCTGATATTTGTATGCTGTTATGCAGGGATGAAGAGAAGTTTTGTGTTAAACTGGCTGCAAGGCCTTTATTCAGTTTAATGTGGATAATGATTCGGGTTTATTTATAGTTACAAAGCATAATATGAATCATAATCACAATAGGATCCATGTGTCAAAACGACATCTAATAAGATCCCATAAGAAGATTTATGAGGATCAGATGGCGATGTTGAACAATCTAACTGAGAATGGAATACCTATTGGCTGGACATAAGAAAATGAAGTTTGATGGGTGTAATGCTAGAGGTATAATTTATTACTTTAAGGAAAGGGAAACAAAGGAGATTAGTTTTTTCTATGATTTTGAAGTGGAATGTGAAGGTCATCTTGAGGCTTTCTTTTTTAGGGATAGTCGTATGAAAATAGACTATGATATATTTAGAGATTTATTACTTCATAATACGACATACCGCACAAACAAGTATGATATGATTTGTGGTCCCTTTGTTGGAATGAACCACCAAAACAAAAACGTGATGTTTGGCATTAGATTTGTACTTAACGAGAAGGTGGAGTCTTTTGAGTGGTTATTTAGCACCTTTTTAAGGTCCATGGGTGGAAAGCATCCGGTCACGATTATGATGCATCAAGCACAGTCAATGGCGAGAGCGATAAAAAATGTGTTCCCTAACACCCGTAACCGTTTATGTACATGACATATTGGTGAGAATGCTAAAAAGAATATAAAGGGATTGAGGTCTATGGAGGATTTAACGATATATTCAACATTATTTTAAAGTATACGGATACGGTAGTCGAATTTGAGCACTACTGGTCAAGGTATCATTGGAAATCAATTAATTGAAATATGTACATTTCATGACATCATAATTATTATTCTGTGTCTTTGGCATATTATTATAATATAATGTACATTAAATAAAATTATAATGTACATTGTAGAGAAATGTAATATACTATAATTTAAGATGTGTGGACTTCAAATGAATATCATATACATTGTTATCTCTGAAGCATCATTTTGTTATATAAAATGTACATCACTTAGATCTGAAATGTATACTAAGTACATTAACGATATCCATTGTTTTCATATGATGTACATAATCATCACATAAGGATCATGTGTTTCATCAAAATGTACATCGTCAACACATTAAACGATCACGGGCACATTGAAGATGTACATTGGACGTGTTTCACAAAGTTCATGTACTTGACTACTAATAATTTTCTTATTGTATTTTTCAGCATAAACACGAAGTTTGATTGTTCGTCCAACAAATGGATTCAGAACTTGTATCTTATAAAAGAGTTATGGTGTCCTGCTTACTCCAAGGACTATTTTAGTGGTGGAGTACTCTCATCTCAAAGGAGTGAAACCACAAATAAATCAGTTTCGAGGAGGTTACATAGAACTCATGGTCTGTGTGATTTTTATAAGTGTTTCATTGATGTAGTTAAGGAGTGGAGGAGCAATGAGAATTTGGATGATTACGAAAGCCTTAGTGATAATCAACATTTGGTTTGGGCAGACGTGGGGTTATTGGAGCACGCAAGGCAGGTTTATACAATCCCCCTATATCTTCATTTTGAGGATAATTTTGTGAATGGTGTCCCTTGTATTTCTAAGGTTGACAATATGCAACCTCCAACAAACGAGTATCATGTAGGTCATCCGAAAAAGGACATTATAAATCATACGGTTACATTTGATGAGTCTTCGACTACAATAGGTTGCACCTGCAAGTATTTTAGCAAGGTTGGGCTTTTTTGTAGACATTCTCTTCGTGTTCTTCACCTTAATAATGTTATGTTTATCCCACAGAGATATATTTTGAAGAGATGGACCAAGTCTGCTATGTGTACTAAGTTGGACGACAATGTTGTCGATGGGTCCGGTGTTACGCATTCCAATGTTTGGAGGTTACATAACATATGATCTTTTATAAGGGTGGTTGATGCTGGGAAACATGATTTTGCTACACAGAATGTCATCGAGAATTGCTTAATTGAATGTAAAGAAAGGATTAATTTCTATATGATGGGAAAATCGAAAATTTAGGAGACTGGAGAGGGTACCCACAAGGATACTATATTGGTTGAAGGATTGGAAGTTAACGACCTAGTGAAAAGAAGAAAAAAGTGGCAGGAATATTCAGCTTCAATCTACGCATGAGAAGATATCTAAGAGGCTTAAGGAGCAGAAATTGAAATCATGGAAAAAGAAGGTTGTCAAGGTTGTTGATAAGATGAAGCTGGGGGTTAATCGTTCTATATAGGTATTTCATGTTTTATTCGCTTCCATGTTCTTTGTAAATTTGGTAAATTGTTATTTTTTCGTATAGAAATTCCACTATATGATTTGGTACGAACAATGTTCATTGGTGTGTGTGTTGTATTATGTTACCTAATAATGCAAGACTACTTTAATGTTTCCGAAGACAAAAGAGTGGTTCATCCATTGAGTGGTGACATGGATCTTAGAAATTTCTAATATGATGAATATTTTGATGTAAATGTGACCCCATTCGGTGAATGAGTTTGCCTTTATGTTCAAGTTAATAGCGGGCATATTTTGTTATTTATATAAGTAAAGTGTCATTTTGTATTAACTGATTAAGTATTATTTTGTATATCAAGTGTTGAAACTTTTTCAGCGTAGACATTACATAGCTTAAAGGTACATTAACTAATATAAGAATGTACATTTAATTTCCTACTTGAAGAATGTACAATTGTGAATATCTACGACTGTCATATGTACATTGCATTATATTAGTATGTTCACTTCACATTGAGTGTTACCTTTTATAGAAAAGCACATTATTAGATTAAAATATGTTATTTTTAATCAATAATATGTACATTTTTAATCAATAATATGTACATTATCAATCTAGTTAGTATGAACATTACATACATACATACATACATACATACATACATACATACATGTAACTCTAAAATGATGCATATTAGTTAGTAGTGAAATGTACATCAAATAATAGGTGATGGATAGTGCATAGGTTAAATATAATGCAAAAATGCATGTTCACATGTTAAGTAGTGTTTTGCAAGGGTAAATATAATGTACGGTAGCAAGGCTAACATACCTAAATGTTGGTTAAGTAATGAGATAGTTAGAAAATAATTATATCATGTTATATGGTGAATTCTTAGCCCTAGAGCCTTTTCGTTGTGAAGTGGTGAATCTCCGCCTTCTTCTTGTTTGACCGAATGTTGAGGATCTCATATGTATACCGCACACGCAGCCCTTTCAACGAGTCGAACTATAATAAAATAAGTGTGGACTGATGGTTGGGAACTGCGAGATTTAAAGTTTAGATGAAATGAAAACAACTCACATTATCAGGACGGATTCCACATTCCCACTTTACTCTTCCTTCATAGGTTTTCATGTGGCGTATAGTGTATATGCCACAATACTACACGTGAAATTTTGGTATTGCACCTTACTCCTCTTATCTTCCATGTACAATTGAAAGGCATGTAATTGGTAAGGATTAAATATTACAACCATGGGGTTAGTATACAAAGATAATATGCACTGGATGTATACGTATCATCCTAAAGGGATGATCATGGTACTTGTTTTCTAGCGATATGTCTTCCAAAAGTAATTTATTGTCGAAGAGATTTATGGACTTAGACTTGTGGTTGATGGAGTACAAGTAAAAGTGGTGTGATGCGTATGCTGGGAAAAGACCTTAAACATTCAACGAATAACATGTAGAACATTAATACACGTTTTGAAAAAATTGAACATTTTCTAAACCTTGAATGTAAATTGCTATTGTACATGATGCACATTTTCTAAACCTGTAATGAACATTTTTCGTGCATACTTCATTATGTATATTGCCATGTATATTTTGTACATTATCAGTGTATATAATGTACATTTTCTAAATATGTAATGTAAATTTTCGAAACCTTTTAATGTATATAACCAGTGCACATTGCATTTATGTACATGATATTTATTCCAAATATAATATCAACTATATTATAATGCCTTACCAGTGGGTAACCCTTGATTATGCGAATACCGTTATCGGCCATGTAGTTTTCAATGGATTCTACAAAGGTCGCACACCTCAGCTCCAAGGTCACTGCTTGGTTTGTTTCATCGTAGGCATCATTCATACAAACTACATTATACCAAAAGGAAGCATGTGTTAGGCACAATTTTAGTTAGTGACAATTCAATTATGTGTTTAAAAAAATTTGGGCTTACGAATGGGTTGTTTGAGAAGAAAAACTTCTTATCCTTGCTTGTGCGGTTTTGCTTGTTGAGTAGAGTCGCCCATGCATTAGTGATTTTGGTCTATATGTTTTCATCAAGGCCCATTGGCTAGACCTGTTCCCTTGTGAGGAATGTATGTCCATCATCATAAAGTATCTCACTACAATAGGTGTTATATATATGAAATTAGTTATGATTACTATATAATTACTAGATTATAGAAGTATAAGACACTTGCTGGGGATTGAGATCATCAGCAAAGGCGTAATCACAAATTGCTTGTGCCTCGTTTATTTCTTCTTCTATCAAATGCGAGTAATGTGCCAAGAATGGAGATGATAACATGGGAGACACTTTCCTCTTTCTCTTGGCATACACTTGTCCCACGGAACTGGAATATATTTAATGAGTAGAAGTTAATTAATGTTAGATTAAATGCATTTACTAGCAGTTAATTCATGTTACCTGTCCTCAGTGGGTTTTATTTGTGAATTCCCCCTTATTTTGTGTATGGTCTTCTTGCTCTAGGGCTTGTTCAGATTCGCTATATATAAATGAATGTACAAAGTTGTATTCAATAATATTCATCGTACACGAAATAAAAGAACATATAATTTATAATGGATAATTGATGAACACTTACATCTCCTGGTTGTCAACGCATACACTGCCCATTCCTTCCTCTTGGGGCACATTAATGGGTTCGATTGGATGATCACTGGAATCCATAAATGTACATTGTAATATAATACATTATAATAAAAAATATACATTGTAATAGTAAGAAATATACATTCCTATCAAAGTAAATGTACATTGTAATATTAAGAACTGTACATTCTAATCAAAGTAAAACGAATTATATGTAGTTATTTCTCTTAAATTGTACCTTTTATCTGCACATTTACTCTCTTTTGCTTCCTCTTAGGGCACATCAACATGGTCATTAGCATAGTCACTGAACATGTTAACACACATTAGGTTAGGTCCTTATAAATGGATAGTGATATGTACATTTTTTTGAAATAATATGTACATTTCAAATCAATACCATGTACATTACTTACATGAAGGCGACTAAAAGTTCAATTCAAATTATGATGCATATTATTTTAAGTATACCTTTGATTTTCTTCATGGTGTTCAGTATGGTATTCCTCTTCATCATTTTCTTCATGATTTTCCTCTTCAATATTGTGTTCTAAATGGTATTCAGACCTGCGAGCAATCAAGTTAGTCTATGCAAAATGTTAAAGGGATGATAAATAGCGAATATTTGGGTCAGCCCAAGGTCTTACATGTTTGGGTCATGCGTGTGGGGTGTCCTCAAACTTCCATCACCCACCGTTGCCTTCCGAACGACTTCATCAATCATGTCCCCGCACCATATATGTCCTCCTCCTGGCTTATGGGGAGGACATCTTTTCTCCTTGGGCTTAAGTTATGCATGTTTGATAGTATAGTGGTTCTAGAACATCTAGACCACATCAAAGCCGCCTTGTACATGGTGCTGTCATTGATTAGTCCCATAGGGTAAAACCTTTCACCCAGTCTCAACATGTTAGTGAGGTCAATAAAGTCAGCTGCAATTTTCTCCGTTAGGGACCTCAACATGTTGTTATATTCTTGTTCATAATGGTAAAATCAATACGCATAAACATTGGAATATACATTATTAATTGATATATAAATGTACATTTCACATATGAAGTATGTATATTTTCTATCAGTAGTATATATGCGACATACATATAATGCTTTTCAATGTACATAGTAAGAAAATGAATATTATATGTAACCTGAATGAACATAAATATACTGCTTGAAATTGTGCGCCATGTTTTATGGTGAGAATAGATGTTCACATACCTAAATGGTTTGGGCGTTGGTGGGATAAAGTTGGTGTTGATTTTCTTGCTGCTGTTGGGGTTGATGTTGTTGCTAGGGTTGCTATTGTTGTAGTTGCTCTTGTTGCTGCTGTGAACTGTCTAGCAAGTATTCGGGTATGGGGATATCTATAATTTGTGGGGCTGAAATTATGCGCAGCACACTACTCAATCTGAACCCATGCTTGAGCTCGACAATAATTCTTTCTTTCACCAAATGGCATTTCCTTTTAGAGATCAATGGGAAGGCCCTAGAAACAGTGTTGGTAAACCTCTGTAACCGATCAAAATAAAATATTTTCAAACCAAATTATTCAGTCCTAAAATGTACATTCCACTAAAATTAAATGCATATTATGCATTATGCGCAAAAGTAAATTGGGATGTGCAATCCAATAAAATATAATGCACGTTATGAATTTGTACATTATGGATTTATAAAATGATGACACAAAATACTAGCAAACATGTACTGTAAAACTAGTTTAGGAAAATACCGTCAAGAATAGGAGAGAACCACAGAAAACCCGAGAAGGTTTCTCTTTCCAAGCCAAAGAATACTCCGCCAAGCTGCTTAGTGTGTAGTGGCTCCAATAAAAATTAGGTATTTGGTTTGTGTCATAAGTAGTGGCTAGAAACTTGATGAATGGCTGGGAATTTGTACTTGATTTGATGAAGGTGTTCACTACAAGGACTACAATAATTCTCTTCCAATTTCCATCCAATGGAACTGCATCCTCCATTAGTTTTTTTCTATGTCCTTTAGAGTTGGCATTCTACACCCATAATAAGCCTTGAAGTCTCTAACAACATGAGAAAACTGCGCACTTTGTCCCTTTGCTTCCACAACCTTTTCTCTATTTAATGGTGTCAATGTCCTCAATTTCAATTGCCTGTTTCTGTCAATTAGAATGCACATTCCATTCGACTCAAAGTTTCCAATGAGGTTAGCTGCAAACACGATTATTTGCGAGTAAATCCATGTAGAGAAGGCCAACAAATCTCATGTCTTTAATGGCTTGCAGTTTATCAATCTTGTAGGCAAGAGACTTGACAACATTTTGAATTAGTTTCAATATTTGCCTAAGACTGAGACGAATTGAGGTGCTAATAGTAGGCTTTTTTAAGCCTCTTAGTGGGTTTTGGTTCTTCAGGTGGTGCCGGTGTCTCTTCGGCTTCAGGTTGTGTCGGTGTATCTTCGGGCTTACTACATTTGACATTATAAATAAAATATATAAACAATTAATGTAACTCAAATTTGATTTATATTCTAATAATGTACATATTATACACATTGTACATTAAATGTAACCCCAATGACCATAACTATATTTGACATTCATGTGTGGAATATATACATTATTAAATTAATGGTCCATATATATCTCGATGTACATAACTTGTTTCTCAAATATTGTAAGTTTTATAAAGGTCCAGAAATTACATGTACATTTTGCAATTGATACTTGTGCATTGGATGTGAGGTATATGCACAGTAATGAATATGTGATTATAACAATTATATATCTCATGTAAATAAAATTGTACATTACTTTATAGTTATATGTACATTACTTTATAGTTATATGTATATAACTATATAGTTCTATGTACATTACATACACACAATGATTTATACGATTTACAAGGACAATATCAAATTAATATTTGAGTACTATGCCGATGTACATTATATACACATTTGATGTACATAATGATTATAAGTTTTACAGATCCAGAAATTACAAGTAGATTTCATTATTGGTATATGTACATTTTATGCCAGGTATATGTACATTAGTAATGGGTCTATACTTCAGTTACAAATATCATTTTTCAATTCAATGAACCATATATTTCCACAAAGTGTTTTGCAATTCAATTTGAGAATTGCACTAAAAACAGAGAAAGGGAATTACTTGGAGAATGTAGATGCTTCTTCTCTAATTTGAGCAAGCAAGGACGGGTCCACAATTGGTTCTTTAGTCCTCTTCTTCCTTTTTGTCTTTGTTTCGTTGACCGTTTGAGCAATTGGTTCGTCGTCTGTGGGATTGACCAACTCCCTACACCCAAGATCAATAAAATATACTCAAAAATCCAAAATTCAATTGTTTTGCAAAATAATAAGTTAATTCGGTAATGGTAATGGAGACATTCCAAAATAATAAAAAAATTAGCATTACATACTTCTTCTTATAACAACCCATAATTGTAGCAGAGTAATTGAAGAAGTAAAATCTGATTTGGAGAAAAATGGATTACTTCAATGGAGTTCGGGTGGAATGCTTTGGGTGTGGTTCTTTTTTTTGTTTGTTTGAAGTTTGAGTTCAATGGAGGGAAGGAGAAGAATTTGTGTTTCAAAAATGGGGAATGATTGTGTGCGGACAAAGGCTAGTACTAGGGTCATTATAACTTCCCTTCCACATAATAATAGGGCGGCAGTTGCAGTGTGATAGGCGACGGTTCAGTTCCCCAATGACGGTTATGTGGGGACACTTGCATCTGGTTTCGTATTATAACTGACATTTACTATGTACATTTTCCATGCAAGTAATGCACATTTTCCTCTGCGTTTTATTCTTTGCAACCTGCGTTTTGGAGCAGGTGTACCATGTGCATGGTACACCCGGGTGCACTGTCCACCCATTGGGAGAAAGGTGGGTGGTAAACTCGTAATTGGTGGCTCTATTTATAAATTTATAATGTGGTTTTAGGACTTTCCACATAAAGTAAATGTGATTTTAGAACTTATTTGTATAAAGGGATCCTTTTTAAAGTTAGAGTGGTACATCGTGGAGACTTGTATCGAATCTCACCTACTTCCTCAGTTTCTAAATGTTTCCCTATTTGACTTCTCGCAATTTCCAAGATATGATTTTAAATGTTTTTATCTCTAAATTTGTAAAGTAAAAAATTATGAAAATTTGATATTCTAAAAATTTACATTGAGATACATCCAACAAGATCTCACTTAAATATATTATTTCTTATAACATGAAAATTTTCATACTTTGACTCTATAAACAGAAATGGGGCAAAAACTAAGGGACGGATGAAATATATTATATGACATGATGTATGTTTTTTTGGTACTTAGACAATGTATTCACTTTTAGTTGTACATCTATCACAAATAATTGAGTTAAATAATTTGAAAAGAGCTATTTAAAACAAGACTATCTCCCTTCACAATACAACAATTTTTTCACCTTCCTTGAAAAACCTATCTAAAAGAGCCATATAATCTGATGTCTTAGACACCTTTTAGGGCCTAAAGATAACAACTAAATTAAACAACCCATGAAGAGTCTTCTTTACAAGAATAGCACTATTCCCACAAGCTTGTTTACCTAATTCGAGAGACTGAATTTTGTCCAAGAATTCTGCTTCATCAATTACAATAGAATCCTTAGTGTTACCATCATTTTCTTCATCATCTCTAGAAATCATACATCCTATTTTGGCATACTTGTTAGCCTTCCACGTCTGCTTGAACCCTTCACAATAGCTCTAAGAGAACTTTGATTTTCACCGCAACATCCAAGTATAGTAGTACATCAGATATGAGTTCTCTCTTGTATAAAAGAGAAGGGTGCACTGAGGCAATATATATAAGTTGAATAAGCTGATTGCAAGCCACATTTAATTATATACTCCTAGAAATCATATACTTTATTCAAGTTTGCTTGTTATCCTTCGTTGTCAGCTTGAATGTCTAGGTTATGCTCTTTACAGGTACAAATTCATAACAATTAGAGTATACTTCATTACTGTGTAAAATGAATCATTAAAATAACCAACTATATCCTTAAATAAGTGCAATAAACAACCAATCATCGACCATCTACAAATTTTAGGTCTACCCGAGGCATAGTAGAATGGACATTAGAGCCAACATGAATATATTGAGGCTATAAATTTATAAATATCCACCTTTAAGTAAGTATTATATAAATATATTTGAGAATAATTTAACAACAAAAGTAACCTAATTTCACATGAGAGACATGGTTGTTTAGGATTATTAGATATAATGTTAGATTAAAATTACATTTTAGAATAGGGGGTTTTGGTGAATTGATGTTAAAGGAGAATCAAGACGAAGGAAATGGAAATGGGTGGATTTGAGAAGCATGGAAGATAACGAATGACAGATTTGAGAATTGAGGAAGGACTAATTAACGAAGGAAAGGAGGAAAAAAGTTAAGAAAAATTAGGATTGAGCTTAATACATAGGTTTAATTCAACCTATTTCCAATGGCTAACTTCTTAGCCAATAATATTCCAAATGGAGATAACCATGATACGTTATGATGAAAGTTTTGGGTATGATGATTGATAAGTCAATTGAAATAAGTATTAATAATTTTATACTTTATTTGTGTTAGTTTTTAATTAGTGGATGATTATAACTTTTCAATGATTTGTAGTTTTATACGTTGTCTTTTTTCCACAATAATAATAATAAAAAAATCAATTAGCAAGTACTTTGACAAAAATACGATCTATTTGATGGGATAGTAATCAAACAATTGAATCATTAGTGCAGTTTCACATAAAAATATAAGGACGAATCACAATATTAAGTTGATAAGATTGAGTTATAAGTCCCAAATATGCTATTGTATAGGATTGTGTGATTGTATTCTACCATCAATCCTATGATTAGATCCTACTAAGCCATTCCTATCAAATTCGATGTAAGATCCTAACAATATTGGTCAATATAATAATACATCGTCATTGTTAAGGAATTGACAATCATATAATAGAAAATAGAGAAATAACAAGTCACAACTTATTAGGATATCAGATCAACACAATAAAATAAAAGTAAAAAAAAAGAAGTCATGAACCTACCATAATTTAAATTGTAACTAAGATGAATAATCCTAATTAAGGACTCAAAAAATATCGATCTAACCCGAAATAAACTATTTTTATCCGTCCAAACCCAAATCGGACTGACTCGAAATTATTCGAAATAAATTGTGTTAACCCTTTAAAACCCAACTCGCCTAAAGTACAACTAATCCTAAAATAAAAAGCCTTAACTCGTTCAAACCCAAACTGTTCATAACCCGAATCAAATAGAATCGGATCCGAATCCAAGTAAGCTAATAATTAGTTGAATCTGATTTGATTAATGATTCAACCCAACCCAAAACAACCAGTAATCCGTTTGACCCGATCCGATAGTCCGAAATTCATTAGTATCGGTCACAATCTACTCTATCAATCAAAATTGATACCCTACTTACCATCATATAAATGGAAGGATCTTCTCCACGTCCATGAATGATAAATAATAAATCGAACGGCCGAATCAGAAAAAATTGGGTGCAATATTGTGTAATCATAATAAAAAGATTATTGTTTTAAGGAACATTATAATGTAAATAATACAATTTATTTCTATATTTGTCACGTATCAAATATATATTTCCTTGACTATTATAGGATGTGTAATCAATAACGATTTTTGGGAAGAGTAATCAATCAATTACGATTTGTTGATTTCTCAACTTAACAAATCTCTATTTATTATAATTATATATAGAGAATAATAATATTCATTTCAAGATTATTAACATAACTTGACCCCATCATTTACATATATAAGGAGCGATGCCCACTAATTTGCTAAACCATTCAGCAATCGAAGGGATTAAGTTCAATTAAATTTTTCATTGTAAACGAGATTAATCATTTACACGTCATGGCAGTAAACAAAGCTTTTGTCTCACTTCTTTTCGTGCTAATGCTAATCTGCATGTCTCATGGTTAGGGCAAACCTTTCTATATCTTTTGTCATTGCCTTGATTGTTAAGAATTTAGTTAAATAAATATATATATATATATTTTGATGCATTATTAGGAATATGTACGTTATTCTGGTTAGTAATTCATATTCTATATATATATATATATATATATCCTGTGGATACAGTGGCGACCGCTACAGTCTCGGGTACCACCCTGGTCCCTGTGAAAGGTCCAGTCGATGGGAAAGAATCCTCTATTACCTTCCTCGAAGTCAGGTAATAGAACGGGGTCAGAGAGAACAAGTTAGCCTATCACTACCAGTAACAAAAGAGAGGCTGAAAACAGCCTTAGAGGCTAATGTACCAGATAGGTATTCCCTATAGTAAGCAGTCTACTTTGCAGTGCAGTAGCTGTAGTAGTAGCAGGCAGTAGGAATAGTTGCCAAATAGACTGAATTAGTCTTTTTGGGGATCAAGATCTTTGTAACTCTGCGGGGAAACTTGCAAGTACAGTTTGGGGGGAGGCGGGCGTCGACCCGCTAGTTCACGCAAATTCGAAGAAGTTATCATGGACGAGCCACATGCAGGAATCAGCAAGGAACACCTTGCAAGGCTAAATACTCCTATATATATATATATATATATATATATATATATATATATATATATATATATATATATATATATATATATATATATATATATATATATAACTCATTGCATGTACATGTAGCTCGAATATTTTTATTAATATTTATAAATTGAACAGGTATTATTAGCACTGGACTTCCTGCAACGAAATTACCTCGAATCGGCAAGTGTTATGTTGGAGAGAAATGTTATTCTAGAGAGGACTGCGTATTTAAGTGTGGCGGTAACGAGTCTTCCGCTTATTGCACTATTAGGAATATATGTTGTTGTACTACTACTTAATTTTAAATAAATGGGTAAATTTATTTACCATGCAAATTAAATAAATGAGTATGTTTTTGCTCCTGATTTATTTGCACAGTTGCTTGGTTGCTCCAAATTGTATTTCTTTTACATTTAAGGAAAATATGGATGAGAAATAATAAAAAGGATCACTTAAGACACTAAAACCACGAACGATATCGAGTTATCATTTATTCAAAAATATGAGTTTTCCTTAAGCATAGAAATATAAAAAATGCAGAATTTGTAAACAACTACAAATGATAGAACAAGATAATATAAGTTGGGATGATTCACTTGGTACATGATGAAATTTGTCAATCCAATCCTTGAAAATTCTCATTTCGGATTCCCTTTGCCTTTTTAACCACTTAGGATCTTTATATTCTTCAAGCATATTCAAATCTGTAGAATGTGAACCTTCATAATTTTGGGAAAAAATAATGTCAATTCAATAAAAAAAAATTGATTTGCTAAATTTTAAATGTGAGAAAACATATAAAAAAAAAAAAAAATGGTCACAAATTGTGTTTAGTGTAAATGCAAACATATGCTCGTACCTAGAGTGGTTGTAATTGCAACAATTGTCTCCGAAATGTCATCCAATATTCTGTATCAACTACAATAATCGCATTTGTTGATTAACTACATAAACTAAATTCTGTTCTTAAACAATATCATCTCAGAAACAAGCTTAAGATCGACTCACCCTCCACTAGAAACTGGGTCTCTCGTTCCATTTAAAAAAATGATATTACCACCATTTGCAGTAAGGGATTCCAAAATGTCCTAGAGGATTTAAAAAATTAAGCATTGTATATTAGCAAATTTCTAAAATATATCAGATATTATAACACTTATATCAGAAAACTTGTGTATGATCTCATTGCAAGAATTTTTAAAGGAATTTCAAATAAAATTTGAGTAATAGAGTATAGAGCTGTACTATTATTAAAAAAAAAAATTCATCATATTTCTCTCTATATATAATATAGTATATATTTTACAGTAAATTTAAATATAATCATTATATATTAGCCAATAGAACTTGTAAAAAATATGGAGTAAAAGTTACGTACTCGTCTCCCTAGAAATGTTAGCGGAGTGTTTGGGCGAGACATAGTCCCAAATCTCAATTCACAAGCCTTGTCGAACTTGGCTTGATCAAATGGGTGAGCGGGCAACATAGTCTCTTGAGAACATCCAACTGGAAACACCAACTCAGTGCAACGCTATCCAATAAAAGTATATTTTGTAATTATTGATAAAATTTAAGATTTACATCTAAGAAGAATATATATATATATATATATATATATATATATATATATATATATATATATATATATATATATAGGAGGGATCTAATGAGAAGAATGTTTAAAATAAGAAAAATAAGAAGAGATATTGACCATTCAAATGGTAAGATCCAACGCTAGAGATTTCACGTAAAAAAATAGTTGCTATAACATTAAAAAATGGTCACTATAATAATAAAAAAGAGTCACTATAATAATAAAAGAGTCATTATAAGTAAAAAAAAAAAAATATTTAGTTGGTCACTATAACTTAAAAATTGGTCACTATGCATATGTAAAATATCATCCGTTGGATTTAGGAGATGAAAAGTCAAGATATATTCTCATCCTTCTCATTTTAAGTATCCCTTCTTATTTTAACTTATACCCTTCTAATATACCTGCCACGCCCAAGCAATAGTCATATCTGAAGGCTCAAAAGGAGACTCGTCTTCTAATATTATAGCGTCAAAACAGTAGTCTGCTGTCATAAACAAGTTTATATCAAGAGCGTCGACAAATCCCTTAATGCCAAAATCCTTCGCCCTCTTTATAGGTCGACATAAGCTTTCTATGTGAAAGTTCGAAGAATCAACAGCTTTGGCGGCATTCGAATACAGTTGCCCAAACAAATGTATGAACTGATCCCATGATTGCAAAGGCCTAACATAAGTACAATATATATGATTACATTCTAAGACGTAAGGTTTCAATGTGAATCTCAGTTTTAAGCAATATAATGGAGTTAGGGCAATGGTGGAGTTATACGTACTGGCATGTATTAAATACTTGGCTGAGTTGCTTCAATACGATAGGCCTTGAAGCTACTTCTTCAAATTGTTTCCAGGATTGTCGAATTAGTTTGTAGCATTTGGGATCGACATCCTAATAAATAAGGATGGTAAACTGTGCTACTCAATTGTATAAAACAGGAATATGTAATATATAGATTTGTGTCATGCAAACGATGAGTCAAAGATGTCAAAAAAAAGAAAAAAATTGATGAGTTAAGTTAAAAATACACAAATTTTCGTGTTCCAACATATTAATAACTTATTTTGTAGCACCTTTATATAATCACCTTAAAATATGTTCATGTATACGAAATTTCTTGTAAGCTGTTAATAGGAATAATTAATATCCATATCTCATTCCTTTACAAAAATTCTACTTGCCAAAAAAAGAAGTTTACAACGGACTACTTGACAAAAAAAATCTCTTACCTGACTTCTTGAGCTAATAAGGGAGATAAGGGCTGCGTTGTGAACTTAAAAAAAAAAAAATTTGGGGCACAAATTCTTGAACGGCTCGCCAATTTGATACGAGCTATATCTTGAAGCACGCTATTATTATTATTATATTTAATATTATTATATTCATATAATACAATTTAAATTGTCTAAAATTATTTAGTATGATTCTATTAAGTACTTTATTTTTATTAAAAACTAGGCCGGTCAAGATAATATGAGATGACACGACACATACTCTAGGCATGTGTGTAGTATCAAGCCATAGGCCAAGTTTTGGGAAAAGTTAACAAGACATGGGCATAGCCAAGTCCGGATTACCATAAGGCCAAGCATGAGCCATACGACACAATCCATGTCTACCTCTAGTAGTGACATATTATTATGGCGGAATAATCATTTCTAGATAAACATACTAGCAATTATCAACTATTTGGATTTGAAAAATTATTTTCCAAATGATCTTCCGTCAAATATATTTTCAAAAATAAGCTTTTATCAACTTCGCTAAAAAGGCAACAATTTTACTTTTATCCCATGCATTGATTTTATTTATTATATGAAATTTTGGGAAGCAAAACTTAGTAGGACAAATATAACTTAAGTAAAGTCACTCTTTGAAACAATGATTTCATCTAAATTGAAAGCGCTTGTTCTCAATAAGTGGTGGGTGTAGAAAACTAAAGAAGAGTTAACACACACCAAAAAAAGAAGATGGATGTAAATTTTTTGTAAAGAGTATATTTGAGAGATAAGTTACACATATATATAAATATATATACCTCGAAATCTTTACTGACAATGGAACAAAATCCATCCCTCGGGGCTCTATTCCCGTAATAGTACATTGGAGCAGACGAGGCTAGGGCTCCAACAGCCATATAATTATATTTCAGTCGAAACCAAGCTGCTAATGCTGGACGCAAAGTTAATAGATATAGTTAAACTCTTAAATATTATGAATTTTCTACATTTTGGTTCTCCTTTCCCAAAGACGGTGTAAATAATTAATTAATTAAGCATATCATTGACAGATATCAAACATTTAATTTGACAAATGTAATGTGTGGTAAACGTTTTACCTCCTGAATAGCCACTGCCTACCACAATAACAGGTGAGGCATCGGCAGAATAGTTTGCCCTCAAACTATTAATGATTTCTGCGTAATCTTCGAGGGCCTGTTCAGTGGTAAGACATCCTCGTACCTGGTGATTAGCCATTGCTAAGTCTATGGACCCCAATGGTATGGACTGTCCATAGAAGCGGTGCTTAATGCCATAAGAATAAGAACAATTAGTATCCTTTTATAGTTAGACAAGCCAAGAGTACAAAAAAATAGGGTTGACTATACTAACAATATTAAATTACTAATTAATTCTTATGATCACAAATCTATGGAAATATATGTTGTGTCCGTATGTATTAGTTTTACTAAGAGAAATTCCTAATTTATACCTGGTATAAATATATTAAAAGGTATTTTTTGTAATTTTATTTTTACATTTGAGATCATAATTTCTATACTTGATATGAGTTTATTTGAATTTTTACATCTATATTTTTATATTTGATATAACATTACATATATCTAATAGAATAATAACAATATGTGATATAACAATACATATATCTGACATTTCAATTTATATCAAGTATAGATTAGAAAAGTCTCGTTTTACCTGAGCCCATTGACTAAAACAGACACGGTGATAAAATGGAATTTTTTTTTTACCACCTGATGTTTACCATCAAAATATAAAATAACCCTCATGTATAATTCTCTAAATAAATAATTCGTATGTTTATACATATCTCCCTCAAATAAGATTACAGTTTTAACAGTTAATTCCTAGGCCAAGAAGCCAAATCAACTTACGAAGTTATAATATTCAATTTGTTATTTTACCCTAATTGAGCAGCACATCTTGCATTGTGTTTTAAGGGAAAATAGGATTACAAAAGTGTGCAAAGGGTAAGTCTGCAACTCTGCCAGAATTGGTTTTTGAAATTCAGAACACCCAGCATCAACCTAGCATGGCTCATCAACATCAGCAAGCAACCACACTATTAGCACTCCATATTTGGCATATATGTATTTTTCCTTATGCTTCACATTCCTCAAGATTTTAACTATTGCAGAAATGTTTGTAACTTTGTTCTTTGGACAAATAGGACTAAGAACCAACAAAAGCAAAACGAAAGCAACTGAGTATTCAAAGTGTTATCACTTACAATAATAGTGTATTCAAAAGCTTGCTATAGTTTAGAAATAAATCATTTGAATTATTATACCTCAATATGGAGCAACATGGCGTTGAACTTGATGGCGCTGAGATTTAACAAACCCTTCTCATCAGGATTGTAAGTCCCACCAAACTCCCCTCCAAACAATACGAAAATTGGACCCCCAGCCTTTGCTCCCGACCAGTGATCGTCATTTATGAACACCATTTGCCCAAAGATTAGCTGCGCAGTCTCTTGGTAGTAACTAAAGTGATCTAACTTCTGGGTGAAGTTGATCATTTGGACATCTCCTGTACAAGTTTCATTAAGATCAAACCCTTAATTATTCAGAATTTCAGATATGAAATACATGCTGCTCTTGATTATGCATGCAATCATGTGGCGCAGCCATAATCTACTTCAGTAAAGCATGCTGTAACTCAACCTTATCTTTGAAATTATCTCCGAGTAATTTGGTATTTCCATGGGTATGTGTTTACATGTTACATGCTTACACCATTAGTTATTAATTAATTGTTTGCTTATTGAATTTAAGGCTACCAAGAATATATGCGGGTTTTTTTATCCTCTAAAATCCTCAAGACTGTGTAGGCTACTAGCCTAAAGACTTACCAGAAGAAGACTGCTCTTGGGCAGACTCTAAAAGCATTCTTAATTGCTACCCAAAAGTTTACATTGTATAAAAAATTCCATCCATAAAAGTAGTGTAGAGTTGAGTTAATATGATAGCTAGCTTACCCATTACTGATGCAGTCATGAGCAATAACATCAGCAAAAAGAGCCATAATTGAGAATTCTGTTGATAAACACATAACATTTAATTAGATGGTTATCAAAGTTATAGACAAAAAATCATTCAATTATGACACCTTACGTGTTTGGTGTTTGGGGCAACGGAAAATTGGTGTTGTTTCTCGGACCGTTCCGGACGTTGTATAGGCATAGGGCAAAATAAGAAACTTAGACACTATAATTTAATAGGATATTTTATATAATTTTATTTGCTTGTTCTATAAAATAAATAAACTATTAAAACATTTGACAAAAAATATTACTCTTAATTATAATACACAAATCAGTAATAGTTTTTTAAAAAATAAAAATCATTAAGCTACCTTTGCAAATTGCAGGTTGACATTGCTATCATGAACACCTGGACCATCCGTAGTAGAACCTCTTGACTGCAAATTTCACGAAGAGAGCATGTCATACACTTAAGGTATACACCACAAATAAATATGTGGTAATTAAAAATTCCTTCCAATTCTTTAGGCTATATATGCAGTATAATATATATGTCCAACTGATGGAATATATAATTAATATAAATAGTATCAAAACAAGTTTACAAATAGTTAATCCCCACTGGTTCACTACACTTAAGGTGATGCTGAGGTTATGTCGTTTCTGTCAAGGTTATGTCATATCTTTTGACAGAAACGAAGAACTACGAAACGGTCTTACACTTTTACCTTACAAATAACGTCCATTTCATCGAAGTTACAAAGTAACTTACAAAACTTGCAATTTTATAGTCATACACCCACCTAAATGCTACTGAAATGTTACCAAAACTACACATATACAACATGCTTCTGGCAAGAATTACGAGATTAAACTAAGAGGTTAAGAACTTACAACCATCGCATGTGAGAAATCACAACAGATACCAACTGTTGTAGTTAGAGGTGTTCAAATGGGAGGGGACCCGTTAAAGGCCCTTGACCGGTTCGTTTGTAAAAAGGACCCAATCAATAATAGGTCAATCTTCTAAAGGGTCATGTTTTATTGGGTCTTTAATGGGTCAAGTTGGGTCAATAGTTTCCAAGACTTATAAACACTATCAGGTAATGAATCATTTCCACATACTTACCGACGATCCACTACCAAAGATTGAAGGTGATACATGTAAATTATCACCCTCTATAGATAAAAACTATACTATTTTTTTACGGCCTGACCCGACTCGGCCCGTTATGTACTTCCTTTGACCCGACCCGTTTACCATCTCCTTTGACTGGGCCCGGCCCGATCCATTTTGCATGTGACCTATCCCGGCCCTAACCCGACCCAATGCACAGGTCTAGTTGTAGTCACTGCTGTCTTCCCACTACAGAGAACAAAATAAATTACGAATCATATATTATGCAAAAAGCAAAGCAAGGTACAAAGAGTTAAGAAGGAATTTTTTATTTTTATTTTTAAGCTTTTTTTAAAAAAAAAATATTTGCTAAAATAAGTTGGTTTCCAAACTATTTTAAAAAATAAGTCACTTTTGATTTAGACAAATAAAGCTGGCATTAAAGTTGGCTGAAATTGGTACAAAAGAAATCGTTAATACCACTGGGCAACGATTTAGTCAAGAGTGGGCAACCTTTACTAATTTTTTCTTTTTCTGCTCGTAGCATACAGCGTCGCTGGATGTGCTCATGGCAAACACAACAATCCAGCAAGCCATGTAGCATGAAGGTTTTAGCAGGGATATATCAGGTATATAAGTTATCTTTGATGAATAGGAAGCATGCTAAATTGCTAATGGTGTCAGCAAGAAGATCACATCTCCTAAACTACAAGACGGAATTGCAGTATAAATTTAGAAGCCAAAGCTAATTATGAAATCAATACTGCATAGTATAGCATGTTTAGATCCTTGCAGTCATACATACCAGCATTGTTCAAGATCACTAATAGATTCTCCAAATGCTGGTTTGGCCTCTTCAGTTGCTCTCAACTAAGCCATCATGGTAACTTTAGTGTGCAATTTATGTTCTTATCTTGTGGTTTTTGGAGGGAACAAGTTGTACATGACCTTGCAAGTGTAGTGGTTCTATTTATAAGAAAATAAAGGAGGTGGGGGTTAAAGAATGAAATTACCATCGTACTTTGAATATATGTGATACTGAAGATTTACTTGATAGGTAAGAATAAAAAATACTTCAAAAGTAACGAAGAATTTAAATTACAAATACTCATACTTATTAATTAACAAGCAGGTCCAAAGACATTACTTTCACCCACTTAAGAGAGAAAGTACCAAATATTAACAATTTATCAATACTTTTGAATAATAGTAATAACTTTATAAGAGTTTTCTTTTTGAATAGTAAAATATTTAAAGGTTTGTACAAAAGTGTTAAATATTGACACAAATTACCAATTTGATATGATTCAGGTTAATGGCACTTCGTGAGGGCCAATAAATAATGGGATAGTCACTTAACTTGCAGTCATATTGTACCACGGTATATATTTTTACCAGATAAAAATGAATATTATATATTTTTGCATTAAAAAAACAACTTAAGCATTTTTAAGATTAGAGTCCCGGTAATAATTGGAGACATCAAGACAACAAAATCTATTACACTATTTGGCAAGAATACTGAGAACATTATGGGTTGCAAGTTTCCTATATTAAGAACTTCGCAAATAATGGGAGTATACAAAATGTGAATTTCATTAAGTAAAATAAGATGAAGCTAAGTAAGCATATTATTTTAGTGATGATTAAGATTATGAAGATATCTTTAAAGAAGAAGAAGCACAAAAGTATCTAATGGACTCATTCACATTCATTCTACTTATTCCAAGAGAAGATTACGAAGAAATAAAAGTTAGCAATACTTTGAAATAAATAGAAGGACAAGTGTTATTGTCTAAAGAAAGATATTCGCAAAACCATCATCAAATTAGTCATTTCGTAGTTTGGTTTATTCAAAATAAAATTTTAGTTTAACATCAAATTTTTACAACTTTATTCAATATAGGCTTATCAAGGTTATAAAATTCTTAATTTTAAAAAAATTGTATTTTGACTAATGGATGGCCTATTGGGAGGGAGGAGAGATTCGCTATTAATACTAAAGTAGAACATGTACATTTTCGTCGCATTTGCTGTAATATCTTATGTCGTATTTTGGATAAAGAAACTAATAGACGGTTTGGAAGGAATTCGGGGAATCTAGACCCAACTCATGAATACAATGAACGTAGTTTATTTATCTCAAAAAATGTCACAAAATTACTTTTTTTTTTTTTGACAAAATAGTGGACCTCTTCAAAAATTATTTACAGTAACAAACAAAATAATGTTTTTTAGCTTAGGTATTCTTAGAAATATCTTTCATTATTCTCTTTGAAGGGTGAACCAAACATATTGACATATTGTCCGTCGGTTTGATATTAATAGAGCTAGTTGGACTAGTTGCAAAAAAAAAAAAAAAAAAAAAATTCACGTTTTACTTATGGTGTTTTTAACTTCTCTAAATTTTATCACTTCTTATGATTGATAAATTACCATAATCGAAACTTCCATGAATATTCTCGTATTCATAACAACTCATCCCCACGTAACCATATTAATTTTACACAAATCGATTTTTCAATTTATCACTTATCAATTTTACGGTTTCATTTTATAAAAATTGATGTAGACACATATTAATTTTACAGTTTATTATTTGATATAACTTTAAACTTTTCTTTGGAGGGAAGAAGCCTTTATATTATACTTTTTGCTTAATTGACTTTGAATAATCTAATATATATTAGCAATATAAGCATATATACGAAGTTTCAATCAAGTTTGATTCCTTTGTTTTTACTGGAGGGAAGAAGCCTATATATTATACTTTTTGCTTAAATGACTTTGAATAATTTAATATTAGCAATATAAGCATACATACGAATTTTCAATCAAGTTTGATTCCTTTGCTCTTACATTCCATGATCACTTGAAAACTTTAAATGCTTTGAGACGGGCAAAGAAACCACTCTTTCACATAAAAGGAAATACTTAAGCCAAGCCATTTCTCTTGTAATTGTCACAAAAATGAAATGTCCCCACTATCAACGTGACTCTTAAAAGCAGTGGAGATGGCTAGAGCTGTTAAAATCAGACCCGATCCAAAATCGATCCGGACTCGACCTGATTATGACCCGAAAAGTGAGACCTGAAAACCGAGGCAACTCGACTTGAAGTTAACCTGAAACCGATTGATCCTATATTCAAAAATCCGAACTCGATCCGTTTTCCTAGGGACCCGACCCATTATAGATCCGATTCGAAGAGAACCCGAAACCGATTTATCCCGACACATAACTGATATGACTTGATTTATAACAAAATGTGACCTGAATTAACTCGATATATTAACAATTTGAATATATGTGAATGTGATATAATCTTATCTGACCTATTTTTACTCAATTTTTAATAACCAACATTTTTTGTTAATGACAAGATGTGAACCCGATAAAGTTTTAACCGGATTTCAATCAAAATCGAGATGACCCATTACCATAATTGACTTGACCCGAATCCAAAATAAACCGTTATAACTCATTCAAAAACCGATCCGATTTTACCTGAACTGATCTTGACCTGAACTGAATACAACTTATCCTGAACCCGAACCGAACCCGAGCAAGCAAATAACCTAACCTGAACCCGACCCGCGATGAATCAAGCCAAAACCGATCCATGGACCCAATTTGATACCCTAGTGATGGCGAAATTTATCTTCAAAAACAATGCATATGTAATGTAAATTTAATAAAGATTTGCCAATTTAATGTAACCCTCCACTTCTCTGGTGTGACTCTAAAACAACTACAAAGTACCAATCAACTAGTCTTTTTTCACAATACAGTAAAAAGCTGATTAAAGTCTGCAGCAGAATGTTGGTCTTAATCAACCACAAACTAGAAAATGTTCAAAAGCATGTGCATGTACCGTAATTAGTAAACTCTTAATTATGGATGAAAGAGCTATCGGAGGAAATTTATAGACCATGCAAGAAAGGTACGTAACATCTCTTAATTTCCGAAAAATCTTTAGTTTGTTCAAAGTTAGTACGGAGTAAAACTGACACCATAACTCAAACGTAAGTCCTTTTCTATTTAGTTAAGGACTTGTTAGACAAACTTAAGAAGGGGTGTTTGAGATAAAAAATAAAAAAAAAAAAAAATACATATATTCAACCAATTAGTTTTAAAATGGAACGATGACACATTCAACTTGAGAACGAATTAGTTGGTACTTAAATGTAATTAAGGCTAACTAGACAGGTTTGATGTAACTATGATTGTATATAACCGTCTTTTGTTTATTTACTAACGTGTTTTTTTTTTTTTTATTATTAAAATCGTTAAGAAAAGATAAGAGTTTACGCTGAATTAAAATACTGTAAAAAGTTGGAAACCTTCTAGACCTAATTTACCATCGGATAATAAGTTATAAATTTTCTCATACATGTGCATTGTAGCTGCTAGGAACCTAGGATATGCGCGATGTATGCGGATGTTGATGGGTGGTCGGCTGGATGCCGTGTATCCAACGTGTTATATGATGCTTTTTTCAGCAATGTATCAAAAAAATATTTGGTGTAGATGTGTAGACCATGACTATATCAATAAAAGTACACTATGGGTCTATGTCGCTGTAAGTATTCCCATGCCTACGGTGGTTTGGGTCGAGTTGAAAGACAAGTATTCCATGCCTACGGTGGTTTGGGTCGACTTGAAATGGGTTGTTAATAATTTTCGGATCGGTTTGGTTCGGTTTCGGATTAATAATCGGATCGGGTTCAATAATCAAGTTATTTGCTTAATCGGTTTGGTTCGGATTCGATTCGGGGTTTGACATGTTCGGGTTTGAACGGTTTGGGTTTGACCGGGTTAAAACAGTTTATTTTGAGTTTGGCTCGACTTTAGGCCGAGTCCAATTTGGACGGGTTAAGACGATTCATTCTTGGCCATTTCGAGATAATTTGGTTCTTTAGCTTCTGTTTCGAACTTGTCAATTTTTTGACAATAAACAGTACTGTTAAGATCATGATTTTATTTTGATATGACGAGCTTGGACAGATCTCATCGATCGTAGACTTGTACGATCCTACATAATAACGTATTTACACTTATAACTCTCAACCTTTATCAACAATATTTCTAATTTTTTTTTATTGTTTTGAAGAAAAAAAGGACAATTTACAAAAATATAAATTGTTGGAAAACCATAATCATTAACTTAATGGAAACCATTACAAATAAAGTTTTAAGGTATGAATTTGTTATTTCGATTAAAATATCAATTATCATATCCAAAAATCATAATTTTATTGAAGATCGTTAAAACTATTGGTGTGCAAAATAATCATAACTGTTAATCGTGTTTAACTAGTTCATATTAACGGTTATTTTTACGGTTGAAAATAAAATTTGTGACTATAACCGTCGGTTAACCGATATTATTATTTTATAAAAAACTAAACTCAAAAGGCTAAAATATGAATGAATGTCATAAGTATTTTTATGCATGATCGAACCTTATGTAAACAAATGTTATTATTGTTATAGATGATCCAAATGAGCTAAGGAATCAGACAAATAGTTTCACAATATTAGATATGTAAGTGCATAAAAATGAAATGAAACGGTTAGCGGTTAACTGTTAACCTTACCGTTAAATACCAGTTAACCGTTTATCGGTTACTGTTACTTAACGGTACGGTACGATTAGCCTTTTCCAATAACTGTTATCACGGTTAACCGTACCGTTAAGGATTAAGGATAATGTTAACCATTTATGAACACCCCTAGTTAAAACCAACTAATGATACTCCGTTAACATTTCAATCAAGTATGCAGCCCTAAAAATCAACTAGTGTCAAACGTTTCAGATTAAATGATTAGAATTAATTAACTATAGATTTATAATACAATTGACTAAGATTTTGCATCTTGGTAAAGTATTATAGTAAGATACTAATGAAATTACGAAAATATAAATTTAATGATTCTATCTACTTCAAATTTAAATAATTTAATCAACAACATTATTAGATTTGAGTTTTTTTAGTTGTTTTGTGTTTGAAAAGATAAAGTAGATGCCAATTAATAATGAATAAAAGTCTATTTTACTATATAGTCTTTAAACTTCTTTTGCAGTTTTGCACAATTAACAATTTTTTTTAATTTTACAAATTAGTTTAAATAAAATAATTCTAAATTCATAATTAAAATTTTTATCTGCTTATCATTAATTTTGTAGAAATATCTTGTTTTTTTTATTAGAATGTAACATAAAATTTTCATTATTTCACATATATTAAAATATGCTTCTAAGTTGGAATTTTGCGAAATAATAAGTCGTTTGTTAGGAATCCTAATAATTTGCAAGAAAATATGATTTGAGTATAATAACTCTAAGGTTGGGTTTCTAACAAGTTAATTTTGAACATGCCGTCTTAAATTGGGTTAAGGGTTACTATCAACTATGCCTTATCAGTTTCTTGCCGAGTTGAACCGGGTTCAGGTTGTTACTAATAGGTTTACAATCGGGTTGGGTTGTTAACAGGTCGAGTCATTTCGGAATCGGGTTATATTTCGGCTTAAATCAGTTTCTAGGTTGGATTTGGGGTCGAGTCGGATTATAAAAATAAGTAGAAACCTTCTAAAACTAATTTACCATTACGTAAAAAGTTGTAAATTTTCTCATACATGTAGCTGCTAGGAGCCTAGGATGCACGCATTTGGTATTACTATCAGTTTTGTTTTTATGAGTTTTCAACTTATGTGTTTTATTTGGAACTCATGAGTTTAACCATAGTCATATTTATATTAGTCAGGTTGATATTAAAAGACTAACAATAAACAATTGAAAGCCTCCTGAAAAATGAAAACAAACCATGATTCCAAACGAGTCCAAAGAAGTGCCTATTGTAAACAGCCCACTTTCCTAAGCAGCCCAAAAGAAGGTAGAAAGGAGAAAAAACACAGGAGCGCAAGGCGTTTTACAAGTGACCAACACCATGCTCGGTATCATGAGTCTTGAGTTATACTTGGCATCTGATCATGTTAAGCGACCAAAGACTTTGATCAACTGATCTCGCTACCTTATTCCACTCATGCTTCCCTTCGGCTATAGGCACAATGGTGTGCCCTGATCATAAAGGGGGTTTTGGGCTTGAGCAGAATGTTTGACGAGCCTTAAAATTCAAATATATTTATATTAGTTTTGTATAATAACATAAAAGTATAGTTAGAGCATTAATTTGAATACTTATATAGCATGAATTTTTTTATCAAATAAAAATTGAATATTTAATTTATTGAATAGATGGTCCAATTTTAAGAAGTTAAACAAGATTTCATAGATAATATGCAATTGTTGTCTTGGCTATGCCTGACCACTCGGATGCGGCACGGTTTTCTTTGGTTACTTTGCACATCGCTAAACCCCTTTCTCCTTCTCATTTGCCTTCTTTTTTTTCACGTCTAACATTTCTACTATTAGAAGTTCCAATAGTTGTGCGTTAGTATAGTCATATAATCACCATATTAATTTCTTAACGCTCTGTCTCTCAAATAACCCAAAAAAGTATAATTTCGTTAACATAGTAAAGCATGGAGAAAATCCAAACTTTGCATAGCAATGCACATTAAAATCCTTCATTGCCACGCCACAATAGCAGACTATTCTAAGGTAAAGGAAGAGCGGCCCAAAGAGGACGCCAAAGATCCATTATGTAACGAGTGAGAAGCTCAATGTGAAGGTGAATGGACATCTTCAGTCGTACAAATTCGTACACCCAAATCCAACATGTTAAACAATACAGACTACGGAGTACTCCGTATTATGCAAGCTACACCTCTACGCACTCAAGGCAGAAATTTAAAATTATTAAACGGACTTTCCTAAGCGTCTCGTCGCTTACCTCCACAAATATATATGGATGTCTTAATATATTTGGTGTAAGTTTTGAGTAATATAATAACGAATCTCATCTGTTATTACTCTTTGTATTACGGGGTTTCATATAATTAAAGTAGTTAATAATTTAATGCCACTTAAACTATAATTTGGTGTAGCAACAAAAGTTGAGATGTTCAGTGCATTGAATTTGGCCGTAATGCATGTTCGTGTTCTCTTTTGATAATAAAAAGACTGGTAATTATCACACACTCACTTTGAAATTTCTCTTCTTTTCTTAAGTATATAAAAAAAGGTGGATATGCAGAGGATAAACTTTACCCGACCTAATACAGAGACATGGTACATGACATCAGCATGACACAGGCTAAAGAAGCCACTGAACGAGGACATCCATAATTCGATACTCCGTCCTTATTAGGCAATATTATGTCATTTTTACGCTTTGTCATTTAAGATGAATAGCACAAAATTCAAAAGTGGCGTATTATTTAGGAATTGAAGGGCTATACAATAACGTGTCCTTTACAAAATTGAGTGAATTTGTACTAATTCATTTGGAGAACTTTGACCGAAATTGCAAAAATGAATTTGTTAACCAAGTCATTTTAACCAATAGTTGATCAATTAAATCTGTTAGGAGGTGAGAATTTACTCTATTTGCATGAAACCTTTAAATATAAATTTACATTTGCAATCCAATGATAAACATATATGACTTAAGAAACTAAAATTAAATCTAAAAATATATATCTCATTAGACCTGTACATTGGGTCGGGATGAGTCACAAGCAAAACGGGTCGAACCGGGTCTGGTCAAAGAAGATGCAAAACGGGTCGGGCCATATGAGATATATAACGGGCCGAGTTGGGTCGGGCCGTCCAACGAGAGTATAGTTTTTAACTATAGAGGGGGATAATTTACGTATATCACCTCCAATATTTGGTAGTGGATTATCGGTAAATAAGTGGAAATAATTCGTTACTTGATAGTGTTTAAAAGTCTTATAAACTATAAGTAGAGATGGCCAGTGGGACGGTTCAACCCGGCCCAGCCCGAGCCCGGCTCAAACCGGCCCACAATCGAACCGGGCCAAGCCCTGTTTGGCCCGTCCAAGTAGTGGGCTGAATACGAATCCCCATTTTCCAACCCTAACCCGTTTTGATTCGGTTCGAGAAAAAATTTGATTCGGCCCACAATTCGATTCGATTCGGCCCACTGATTCGGCCCGGCCCGCCAATTCGCCTAAAATGACCGTTGCTTACTAGCCGTTATTTGACCGTTGCTTACACCCCTATATAAACCGATCAATTCGGTTTCCTTCCTCCCCAAAATTTCTCTCAACTCTCTCAATCTTTCAATCTCTCAATTATTACTAATTACAATTAGCTTAATTATTAGTATTAATCTTTTTCTTAATTACTCTCTTAATCTTCATTAGTTATCTTAATTAGTTGGTTTATTATTCTTAATTTAGTTGTTTATTACTACAATTCCTAAGGGAAAATGGATTCAAGAGGTAGATTCAGTGTAAGCAGTTATTTCGATGATACTACGGAGTTTGCTCAAAACTTGGAGCAACAACTTTTCGGTATTCCGGGTACTCAAATTCCTCAAATTCCTGAAACTCCAACTTTGCAGATGCGTCCTCCTTATTCTACTCCACAAGGTAACTCTTAAACTTCTAATTAATGAATGTTAGATTATTTGATTATGTTAGATTGAGTTCTTGATGTTTAATTAGTTGATAATGTTGAAGTTGAATTGATTAGGTTAGTTAGATTACTTACTTAGTTATGCTAGATTAGTTGATAATGTTAAAGTTGAATTGATTAGTTGTGTTTGATTAGTTAAATTACTTGATTATGATATATTTGGTTGATTATGTTAATTAATTAGTTAATTAACTTATGAAGGTGAAGGTGATGGTGATGAAGGAGTACCTGAATCTACTCAATGTAGAAAGAAACCTTCCAAAGTATGGCCATATTTTTAGAAGGTCCTAATGACCGATGCTTCTTCCAAAGGGAAGAAATTCATGTACTATTGCTTGTTCTGCAAGCAATTAGGAAAGAAGTCAATAGCCGCTTATTCATGAAAGACCGGTTATGGGATGGGGACCTAATCCCGTCACTTGACCGGGGTACACGGAATAAACCTCGATGCAACTGAATCTTCAACTCAGACACAACTACACGGGTATATGGGTTCCATGCCCTGAGGAGGTATGCCTATTATGTATAATCGAGACAAAATGATTGATGAAATGGCTAATTTTTTCATTGCTGATGAATTACCTTTTAGCTATGGTGAGAGTCTAAACTTTGAGCATTTCAGTAGAACCACTTTACAACCTGCTTATAGACGTGTCCCTAGAAACACGCTTAAACGCCATACCCAAACTGCTTATTATAAATATAGAAGTAGTTTAATAGCAATGTTTCGCACTTTTAATGGTCGTGTTAGCCTAACTAGTGATACATGGACCTCTTGTTTTGGTAAACCTTTTCTTTGTGTAACCGCCCATTGGATTGATGATGAGTGGTATATTAAAAAACGAATCATTTTTTTTCAAGCTATGGAGGAGAGGCATACCGGGTACAACCTTAAGGTAAGGATAATAGACTGTCTTAAAACCTTTCATTTACTTGATAAAGTTTTTTCCCTTTCATTAGATAATGCTTCAGCGAATATACAAAATGTATAGATTATTTGATATCCGAATCAAGCTTATAGTTGATAAACAGTGGAGAACTATTACATGTTCGTTGTTGTGCACATATTATGAACCTCTCGGTTCAAGAAGGTTTAGCTGAGTTAATTGACTTGCTTAACCCTATTAGGAGTGTAATTAAATGGATTAGGATTACGACCTCGGTTAGGAGGAA
The DNA here is from genome assembly GCA_026401315.1 of Dysphania ambrosioides. Taxonomy (NCBI): domain Eukaryota; kingdom Viridiplantae; phylum Streptophyta; class Magnoliopsida; order Caryophyllales; family Amaranthaceae; genus Dysphania; species Dysphania ambrosioides. Next base: position 25,958,796 of record CM048666.1, read on the forward strand.
GTACATAGCCTTGTGTAAAGAAAGAGGTCTTAGGAAAAAGCAATGGAGTCTAGATACACCGACCCGTTGGAACTCCACATATAAATTGTTAAAAGAAGCCATTAAATACTTTGAGGTTTTGACAATTATTTATAACGAAACCCGAGCGACTCCCGATGAACTTACTACTGATTTCCATTGGAGTACCGCAATTTACATCCGTGACATTTTAGCAGTTTTTGACCATGCAACCAAAATTTTCTCTTATGTTACGACCTTAACATTCATTTAGTTATATTAGAGTGTGTTACCGCAGTTAGCACTCTTACCGAGCATTTCAACACCGTTCAAATTAGTGATGTAATTACTAGTATGCTTAGTAAATGGTATAACTACTTTAGTGAATTTCCCGTCATATACGGTATAACTTCTATTCTTGATCCCGGGGTCAAGACTGTAGGTTTAGAAAACTGTTTAGAATTTTATTATAACGCTTTAAGTTTACAATACGATGTCAATGCATATATAGAAAAATGTAAAAATGTTTTAGCTAGTTTATATGATCATTATGCTTCTGTTTATGCACCGTCCGAAAATGTATCGTCTTCTAGTGAAAGTTCCGCTACGCGATGGCAGCCAATACTTGGTAGAATTTAAAAAAAATCAAAAACATCGATTTCTTCTTCTTCACTTTATAATATTAATGAATATCTTTCTTACTATGAAACCGATGCTAATTTTTCAATTATTAAGTGGTGGCGCGATCACGAACGGCAATTTCCCATTTTGGCGAGAATTGCAAAGGAGATCCTTGCTATTCTCGCCTCCTCTATTGCTTCCGAGTCTGCTTTTAGTGCAGGTAGATGCGTTCTTGACGAGAAGAGATCCCGCTTATCTCCCGAAAGCATAGAAATATGCGTTTGTAAGAAAGATTGGGATCATGCGAAGCATAGGACCCAAGGATTGAGGGAGGAAGACAACGACGACCCAACAGGTGAAGGAGGTTCGGGGTTTGTCCCTAATTAGGCTAAGCACAACCGCACAAGCACCCCTACAGGTACGTAACAGAACTACGCGGGCCTTGATTCCTTCGGGATACGTAAGCAACTTAATTTTGAAAATCAATATTTAATTATTTAATTAAATTTTGATTTTCTAAATTAAGTGCAAGCCCTTTCTTCTTATCCCAACCCCAAAACATGTTTAATGAAATTTTGATTTTTCTAAAAATTGAAATATGAAATATGATTTTAGTTTACTTATTTTAGTATATGAAATATGAAATTTTGATTTTAGTTTACTTATTTTAGTATATGAAATATGAAATTAAATTTGAAATATAAAATATAAAATATAAAATATACTTTATTTGATTTTCTAAAAAGTGAATTAGTTCATTTATTTGAAATATTTTAGATTTTCTAATACTTAAATATGAAATTAGGTAAATATACGTAATTAGTTTAATAATACTTAATTAAGAAAAAAAAACGTAATTCGGTTCGATTCGTTTTGTGATTCGATTCGATTCGGTAAGGATTTAGTTCGATTCGGTTATGATTCGGTTCAATTCGTTCACGATTCGGTTCGATTCGGTTCGTGATTCAATCGTGATTCATTTTCGATTCGGTACAGAATCAGAAAACCCCAACCCCAGCCCGGTTCGGACCGGCCTGCCCCTCAGACCGGTCCAAATCCGGTCCCCTCCCCCCCAGCCCGGCCCGGTGCCAGGACTGGCCCTTTGGTCACCTCTAACTATAAGTCCATTATTGACTTGACCCATTAAAAACCCAATAAAATATGACCCTTTAGAAACCGATCCATTAAACCCATTATTGATTAGGCTCTTTTATAAATGGGTCGGTCATGTGCCCTTAACGGGCCACCACCCATTTGAACAGGTCTATATCTCATATTATAGAATAACAATTAGCATTGAATTTTGATTATTTTTTTATCGATTAAGTTGATCAATAACAAATTAACTCTGAGTCCTCTTATATAGTGCGTCGAAGTAAGAAATAATAACATAAAATATGCATTTATATCTTACACCAAGTAGTTGTACTATAGAAGAAGTCCTGTTACGTATCTATTACATTGTAATAGTGAGTGATTACAAAATACGAACTAAGTAATAGATTCGTCTCATTTCTTATTGCGAAGTACAAATAAGTGTGGCTACCATGTACTCAGTAAGTGGATGAAGTTTATACGGAATTGTATGGCATACCTTTCTTAGTCCTGAGATACATATTAATTCATTATACGAACAACGATAAGCTTTCCATTATAATTTTGTATAAACAAAACTATCATAATTACTATAGTAGCTATCGGTTATAACTATTGATGTTCATAGTAAAATACAAATTGTGTTAGGGAAGATTTTGCGTGCACGAAATACAATAAAGTATTAGGTGGTTAAAAAAATTACCTCTCAATACAACACAAGTTATCACTTAATATAACAAAAATAATTTATCTATCTATAACTATTACTAAAGCAAAACTCCTGCTAAAGTCATACTTAACACGTGTCATGCTATTATTAAAAAAATTTCCGCCTTTTTTAAAGATGATGTCATCTATTTTTTTTTCTACTTTACATTGATATTATATTGAAAAATATTATACATAGAAAATTATGTGATTATAAAAACTATCTTTATTTCTTTCTTTTATTTTATGTTTAATCTCTACCTTTTTCTGCAATAATTTTTTCATCTAATATGATAAAAAGTATTATCCCAATAAAATTTTTACGGTAATTCTATAAAACCTATAAATTTTTACCAATAAATAAAATATTCTTATAATTAAAATATTTGACAAAAGTAATTTATTATCAAACCGTACATCGCACGGGACTTACCTAATACAAGAGTACTACAAAAGATATCACAATTTTTAGTTAATAAAAATTAATATATGTTCGAAAATAAAATGTTGGATATATTGTACAAAAAGTTTACTTTTAATAAAAGTACCCCATCAATTTAACAAAAGCGATTTTATAAGAATTTGCTATTCAATGTAATTTATGTCCAACTTTACCAAAGTTTTTGTAATAGGGTAAATACACTTGTAAGAAACATCTAAAATGACCTACCCAATATAAACCTAAACATTAGCACACAGGAAGATATAAAAAAATGTAAGGCGGCTAGTACACTCGTCCCTCACAGTCCCCTGAAGCCGCTAGTTTTGGCTGGCATAGGGAGAATGGCACCCATCCAACACAGCCAAACATTCAAAATGACCCTTAAACACACCCAAGAGTCCCTCCAACTTGCACCTTAGTAGTTACTACTACTACTACTACTGGCCTATGACTTCTACTCGCCACACTCCCCTTTCTTTGTCGACATTCATTCATACATAAACAAACGACTTCTATAAACACGACACTCCCACCTCTAACTCATCATCCTCATCATCATCCTCGAACCACATGGCATCATTACCAGTCAACAAGATCTTACCATCGACATTGCTCCCATCATCATCATCATCATCATCTTCTTCTTCTTCAAGGAGAAGCAGGTCTTTTATCAAAAGAGCTGTTCCGCCAGCGGCTGAAACGGCACCAGTCTCGTCGCCTGTGGAGGCGGCGAGACTGGAGCCGAGAGTAGAGGAGAGGGATGGTTACTGGGTTTTGAAGGAAAAATTTAGAGAGGGGATTAACCCTGCTGAGAAAGTGAAGATTGAGAAGGACCCTATGAAGTTATTCCTTGAAGAGGGAATCAATGAGCTTGCTGGTTTGTCTATGGATGATATTGATAAGTCTAAGCATAATAAGGATGATGTCGATGTTAGACTCAAGTGGCTTGGTCTTTTTCATCGACGCAAACATCACTGTTAGTTCTGCTTTTACTTTTTTTTTGTTAAATAATTGTTATTATTTTTACTATTATTTGAAGTTGATTGTGATTAGATTAGATTAGATTTGATTAGATCCGTTTTTTGATTGACTTTCATGTGTTTTTTGAGTTGTTATCTCTTGATTATGTGGTTGTTTCTGAATTAATCGTTAAGTCAACGAATTTCGTGTTCATATGCTTTATGAAGTCACCCAACATGGTGTGTATACTTGTAATTGTCTAATGTTACACAATATATCTTTATATGACTGCTAGTCGTCTGTATTTGGGAAAGTCGTTTCATTATTTTCATTTTATATGGATATGTTTGGGTACATTTGAAATCCCGAGATGGGTATGAGGAATGAGGAATGAGGAATGAGGGATTGGGTAAGCAGATAATTTAGGCAGTATACATTAAAGAAAAGATAATTCTAGGTGTTGGTTATGTTAAGATAATGGAGTGAGTCTGATGGGTGGATGATGTGAAAAATGTTATTAGATGGGAGATTTATGATGAGGCTGAAGCTGCCGAATGGGGTGACTACCAGTGAGCAGACACGATACCTTGCAAGCGTGATCAGGAAGTATGGGAATGATGGTTGTGCGGATGTGACTACAAGGCAAAACTGGCAAATTAGAGGGGTGGTTCTGCCTGATGTGCCTGAGATCATCAAGGGGCTCGAGGCTGTTGGACTTACTAGTCTTCAGAGCGGGATGGACAATGTCAGGAACCCTGTGGGCAACCCTCTTGCAGGAATTGATCCTCACGAGATTGTTGATACTCGCCCTTTTACCAACCTTATTTCACAATTTGTCACTGCCAATTCTCGGGGAAACCTTTCTATTACCAATCTGTAAGTCCGTCTTGGATTCAAGTATTGGTATTTTCTTCAAAAGCTATCTGTTGTAGGTCTTCCAGTGAACTGTAGGCATATGTACCTTATCTTCTGTTGTTTATTTGGAACATTGATACAGGCCGAGAAAGTGGAATCCGTGTGTCATTGGCTCCCATGATCTTTATGAGCATCCTCACATCAATGACCTGGCTTACATGCCTGCTATGAAGGATGGGAAATTTGGGTTTAATTTGTTGGTTGGAGGATTCTTTAGCATCAAAAGGTGTGAAGAGGCGATCCCACTAGACGCCTGGGTCTCAGCCGAAGATGTAGTCCCTGTCTGCAAAGCTATGCTCGAGGCTTTCAGGGATCTTGGCTTTAGAGGGAACAGGCAGAAGTGCAGAATGATGTGGCTTATTGATGAGCTTGTAAGTACTATTCTTACAAGTAAATTATGACACTTATATTGTTTACTAACAGAGACATTCGTTCTGCTTTGAGCTTGATTTTCTGTTCAACTCTCAACTAAAAGACCATGTCCTCTATCGAAAATGACCTCACTGACCTTTTTAACAGGTCTAACTTAATGACTAATATTGCCTTTAGGATATGGCTTTTGAGAAAGCGATGTGTGTCCACTGGTTTGATTTCTTGAGTTCCAATACTATTCCTAGTGATTCTTAATCTATTGTTCTTTCCCTCTCAATGACAGGGTATTGAAGGATTCAGGGCAGAGGTGGAGAAGAGAATGCCTAACCAAGTCCTAGAAAGAGCGTCTTCTGAAGAATTGGTTCAGAAGCAATGGGAGAGGAGAGAATACTTGGGAGTTCACCCTCAGAAACAGGAAGGCCTTAGCTTTGTGGGCCTCCACATTCCTGTAGGTCGTCTTCAGGCTGATGAGATGGACGAGCTAGCTCGTATAGCTGATGAGTTTGGATCTGGAGAGCTCCGTCTGACAGTGGAGCAAAACATAATTATTCCAAATGTTGAAAACTCAAAAGTAGGAGCACTACTAAACGAGTCCCTCTTAAAAGAACGTTTTTCCCCTGAGCCACCCATCTTGATGAAGGGGCTTGTGGCCTGCACTGGGAACCAATTCTGTGGTCAAGCCATCATCGAAACCAAGGCTAGGGCACTCAAGATCACCGAAGAAGTTCAACGACTAGTGTCTGTGACACGACCTGTTAGGATGCATTGGACAGGTTGTCCTAACAGTTGTGGCCAGGTACAAGTAGCAGATATTGGCTTCATGGGTTGCATGAGTAGGGATGAAAATGGTAAGCCTTGTGAAGGAGCCGATGTGTTTGTAGGAGGACGTATTGGCAGTGACTCACATCTAGGCGAAATTTACAAGAAGGCAGTTCCATGTAAAGATTTGGCACCTATAGTTGCTGAGATTTTGATCAACCAATTTGGTGCCGTTCCGCGGGAAAGGGAAGAAGCAGAGCAGTAAGCTGTTTTGGCCCTTTTGGGTGCCTATTCTTCTTGATTGTTATGGGTACCTACTAGTACTATTTGCGTTTGCATAAGATCCCATGTATGTCTGCATAACAAGAGAAGTTATGTTGTTGGGAGCTGAAGGTAGAATATTCAATATTGTATTAATATTATTATTATTATTTTTAATAGGCATTGTAAAATGCCAATAGCAGACTTGCATTTGTTTTGTACAAGTTGTTTCTTTATAGGCATTGTGAAATGGGAAAGTTCATTATTCATTTCTCACAATGGATTGCATAATATCCCAATTATATCTGGCCTTTTGTAAGCGAGTTAAATCTTGGGTTTTGTTTCCCTATAAACTCTTATATAGGGATGCATTTATTCAGAAACGGAGGGATTAAGTTCAGATGCATACCAATACTAATAAATAACAATGTATGGTTAGATTTAACTATACAAACACTCAGAGTTGCAGAAAACTCGGAAAAGTTGGGCAGCTCTATTAATATCTAGACTGACACCCCTTGTTTATTACCATCAATGCTATCACTTGTTAAGGTTTAAGAAAGATTTATGAACTTGCACAAAAGAAATATGTTTCACAAAAGAGCTAAACATATAATGAAAGAGAATCTCTCTTCAACTGAACTCAGAGTTTCAATCACAGAAAACCCCTCTTTTTTCAGTGGAGTTGCTTCTATAAGTATAATCTATACATGACATTCCATCTCCTTGAATCTGTACTATAATAAGCTCCAAAAACAGGCTTCTTAGTGCCTTCAAAAACCCTCAGCCTTTAGATAAACATTTACATAAGAATAAAACTGGAATCGCTCAAATATACCAAGCAAAAAAGACAAGAATAATTGAAAATACATATTTGATATCCATGTACAACATAGAAACTGTTGATGCTGCCATCAGAATACTTCGTGGCAAGAATGTAGAAGAATGAAGCACCTGACAAGGATGAAGCACTGATCCCAGAGCTTATAATGTCTTTGGGGATGACTTTCTCTTACTGAAGAACATAAAGAGCTTCGGAAATATAAACCTCCTCTTTTTCTTCAATGTGTTACTCTGCCCAAATGTGGCTTTTGGACTTCTAGTGTAATCTTTAGGACTTCCTGTCATCTGCGAAGTGCTGCTGTCAGCCTTTGAATTGGCTATCTGCTCAAAATTTTTCAGGCCAAGTCCTTGTCCATAATGGAAAGGAGGGGAAGAAGACTCAACTACCTTCTCAATTTTAATCCCTTTCAATTCTTGTCCTTCCTCTATACTCTTCCTAGGGCTATGAGCAGCGCCTTGGACAAATTCACCAGCTTTACGCCTCTGTTCATGTTCAGCCCTCCATTTCCTCAACTCCTGTTCTACACCCAGTTTCCCTTCCTTGGCCTTTTCAGCTCTCTCCAAAGCAATTCTTAGAGCTTCCTTTCTTTCATCCACCTCTTGATTTGCCTCTTCTAATTGGGCCAAGGACTTTAACTCGGATTCTTTGGCTACCTCAATTTGAGACATTGCAGCAGCAACCTTCAAGTTGGCTTGCTCCTCTGCTTCATGAGCTCGTTTGCTCAAATCGTAATACTCTTCTACTGAAAGTGTAACCCCATTAGGTGAGTCATCGGCACTAGTTTGGGTTGACTCGGTCTCTTGGAGAGCCTTAATTGCTGCAAGGGCGAGCTCCTCTGAAGCTTTGGAAGCTTCTATCTCTTTCTGAGCAGCAAGCAATCGGCTCTCCATGGTATTAGCTCCAGCTTTAGCTTGCTCTGCATCCTCCTTTGCTCTATTCAACTCTTCACGAGCCAAACTAACAGCTGACTTAGCCGCATCCGCCTCTTCAGAAGCAAGCTGCAATTGCTTAGGCAATTCTGCCATTTTCTCTCTAGCTTCTTTTTCCCTCACTTGAACAACAGCTATTTCTGACTTGATCTTCTCCAACTCCGCTTCGAGAGATGCAACTGCAATCGAAGCCATACCTTCTCTCTGCCTTAGGTTAGCCAGTTCTGATTTTTCCTTCTCAAGTTCAGTCTTTAATGATGTGGCTGCCACCTTTAGGCAGTTTACTTCATCAGTTGCTTTCTCAATGTTTAGTTTTACTTCTTCAAGTTCCTTAGTAGCTGCAGCAACTGCCCCTTGCATATCTGCATGAGTTGTGTTCACTTGAGTTGGTGTACTATCACCGCCATTAATTTCTTGACTTACTTTTGACTCCATGTATGCAGCTAATTCAGCTTTTAAATCAGCAAGTAGCTTGGTTGCTGAGTTCAAATTTGATTTTAGTTCCTTAGCTGACTGAATTTGCTGATTTAGTTTCTCCAGATCCTCCTCTGCCTGTTTCAATTCCTTATCCCAATTGAGATTATCTTGGTCTTTAGCCATAGTTGCTCCAATTCTTTGTTCCTCCGCCTCCAGATGAGCAGCATGTGCAGACTCTAGGGTCTCCTTCGTAGTAATCAACTCTATGGTAAATTCCTCCACAGTCTTCTCAATCTCCTTAGATGCAGAGACAGCCTCTTCAGCTTTCTTCACAGCATCTTCTTTCTCAGCCAATAAAGAATCATATTCCTTTTGCAGCAATTGCAGTTCTTCCTTAACGGATTTCAGATCAGCAATTGCAGCTGCATGTCGGGCTTTAGCAACCTCAAGCTGTTGCTTTGCCGCCACACTAGCTTCATGGGCAATTCCTTGTTCCATCTCTTCAACTCTGAGCTTGGCAAGTTCAGAATCTTGTTTCGCCTGGCGCTCTTCTGTCTGTGCTCTTTCTAGATTCAGCTTTAATTCCTCAACAAGTCTCTTTATGTTTTCCAAGTCCTTGAGTATTTGGACCTTCGATTTTTCAGCCATCTCCGACTGCTCCTTGTACAGTGGGATCTCCTGCTGCACCTTAGTAAGTTCTTGTTCAATGATTTTGCGTCTCTGCACATCCGTACATAGAACTTCTAATCAGCTAGGAATTCAAGATGTTAAAAGCAAAGCTCATATGTCAACATTCAGGATTTCACAGGCAAGACACTAGTTCTACAAAGAGGTGAACCGAAGATAAACATAGAGAAGTCAGCTATATTAACCTCCACAGTCTGAACTTTATGAGCTTTCCAATCAACAATGCCTCCAAACTTGGAAACAGCTTCTTTCACAGATTCAAATGGTGCTGCTGTATCAATAAGGATTCTGTCCAAGTCATGCTCAGTAGTAAGTTTGGAGGGACTAACAGGATTTCCATTTCCTGCAGCCCCAGCAGCCTTGATGTTGGTCACAATTTCTCCACCAGAGGAAGCCTGTGTATCTTTTGTTGTTTCATCCACAGATGCAAGTTTTTGAGAATCTGGAAGGACAAAATCAGGATTCGTAAAAGCGTGTTGGGTAAAAAAAAAAAAAGGAATTTAACCAGATAAGACCAACCAGCGATAGGTTCCCATAATTATGCAGTATCTAAAGTGATATAGTGCTGCTATGAGATTTGAAATCATATTCATATCATTAAAACTATGAAATATCGGCTTAAATTAACCTCAACCATTCCCCGTTTAATATCCACTATAATAGAATCAACCCACTGTTTCTACACCAAGAATCTAATAGATTTTTGTCACCAGCCTTCATAATGTTTTTTAACTTTGGTAATCAATACAGGATTGACAAAATCATTCCCAAAACTCCAATCCCACATTAAATTTACAGGATGATAGCAAGAACTGGCTCAATCGAGTTCACTATTTACAACACAATTATTAACCATCATGGAGCCTGATACCGAGACAATTTGAAAACAGAGCTAAAGAAAGATTATCATTGAAACTGATGCCCTCGGCCCTCCCTATTTTAACCACTCTTCTTATGTGCAGCGAATACTCCCCTTCCCCAAAGAGAGAGAAAGACAAAGAACCAAAAGGAAAAATTTATAAGAATAAAGAATAAGAAGAGACATCCAATTGGAGCATATTTTCTATCCAGACGAGACATCCAGGCGAAACATATATGCATGAAAATAAAGACGTATCTTGTGAAGATGTCAACCAAATAACATTAGTCATGTTATACTCCAGAGGATAAGTTATTTGCAATATGTTCCACAAGAAAATTCTTCGTTCAGTTAAGAATCAAATTTGTAATTCATATCGATCATATAGAGAAACAAGTAATCCAATGCTCTTGGATAGGCAGTATTAACCGCTGGAACTTTACCATTTTGGTTTCTTCAAATGAATGTATCACCTTCAACATTATCAGCTGATCTCCCACTTTTGAAATTAATACTAGCACTTCCTCAGATTCTCTATGGACTCAAGGATACATAATCAAGTTTCTTCTTATTTTGAGTCCATTCTGAACCCATTTCTTCTGATGTATTAAGAAACCACTTATGTCCCTGTATCCTAGAACGAACATAATCCTTAAACTAGTTCAACAAATATGTGAAAAAGATACCCATCTCAATATTAAGAAAAATAGGCCCAACAGCACGTAATCCCAAGTGAGTTTCTTTTTGTCCATTAAATTGTCCCCTCAACCCAATAATAGCATCTGAGGATTATACATGTCCCTATTGTACAGCCGTACAGATGAGCCACTTAGCCATATCAAATAGCCTGAAACCCATTCATGCACAGACACAAGTAATCTTTTTTTCTTGGATGATCACTAACAACTATTCAAACCATCCCAGCTTGATGTCATCAATTTTACGCACCATCCACAACATCGATCTCCAGAGTCTCGGACATTAAAGTCACCACTAAAACATCCTCAAATTACTAGAACACCAATTCAAAGACGCATAATTAAATTTCTACACTATCTTAAGCACATTCCTCCTAACCTACACTTAAACAAAATGCCCCCATATATTCCTTTTAACAAATACTCCCTTCGGAGTTTTTTGTTCTTCCCATTTATTTTTGAGTAAATTCCAAAGCAAACTTAAGTCTTAATTATCTTAAACTATGTATTCGCAAAAATTTTAAAAAGTCAATATTTGATATTGAGCCGAACCTTTTAAAGTTGATATTTGATATTGAGCCAAGCCTTTAAGACCCCATATAATTATAAATTAGTAAGAAAGTTAAAATTTGACTCAAAAATCTATAGATTTCAAATGAAAAGAAAAAAAAATGGAAGGAGGGAGGGAGGGAGGGAGTACTAGAACAACAATAATTGCAAGTAACAAACTAATTTAATCAAATTCAAAGTACATATAATACCTGAATCCAAGTGATTGTCAAACTGTCCATTCAATGGACCATCCGACCCATCAATTCCACCGGAATCTCCAACAATCAATTCAGACGACCCGGCAGCAGATTTTAAACCTTGTGAAAATGGATCATCGCCAGATTTTGCATTGTCTTGTATGCCGTTAGGTAATCCAATATTATCACTGATAATTAATTATCACCATATTATAAAGCATACATTACACGAAACCTAAAACTAAAACAGGAAATTAATACATAAAAGATAAGATAGATTAAATACAAATGGGATCATAGATTACCTTGAAGAACTTGTGTTGAGCTCTTCTTCCATGGAAACCTGCTGATTATCGTCAATTTTAGTACCCATTTCCCTATTAAAACACAAAACCTTTTAACATAAACAAGATTAAACCTCAATCAAACTTCTATCAATCTACTTTCCAGCATAAAAAATCATTAAAAAATGGTCAAAATTTGAACTAGAAATAGCTAAAACTTGCTGAATGATTAAAAAAATAAAAAATAAATAAAAAACAGATTGAACAAGAACTACCCAATTAAATTTCAACCCAAATTTTGGCAAAAATGAAGCTAGAAAGGCTAAAAAAAACTCAATCTTGGGACACCCCACTAAAAAATCATTGCAAAGTCGGAAACTTTTTTGGAATCCAAGAAATGGGTAATGATGAATCAGTCAAATGATTAAGGAGGAAGATTAGTTGATTACTTAATCTGAAAAAGGAGAAGAGAAAGTTTGAAAGGATAGGGTAAAATAAAAGGATGAAACTTTAGCTCTTCTACTTTACCTAATTTTATTGTTTGTGATTATCTTATACTTCGTACGATAATAATGACATTGATTGGAGGCAGAAATTATTAGGGTGTGCCAGAGATTTAGATGGGGAAATGTTTAGTCCCTAACCAAACCGGAAAACAAGGTCAACCTTACTTCATTTTGTAGCTCAGAATTTTTTAGATTTTATTTATTACAAAAAAAATTCAACATGTAATAATAATATAGAATATTTTTAAAAAAAGAAAAAGGAAATAATAACAAAGACAATTATTTCTGTCTAATGTATTCTTCTTGGTGGGCCTGGCTGCATGCAAAGGGATCTGTGATTGGTTTGTTGTTTTCTTTTTTCTTGCTGTTATTAATTGGACAATTTAAACCTTATTCTAACTCACTTGAAAACTCGAGTGGGTTAGGGTTGAAATTTTCTAATAGGTTGATACGAATACGATCCGAAATTAAATGAGTTAGGTTAAGGTTAAAATTTTCAACCCGAAAATAATCCACATAATCCGAAAATATTTTCGGGTCAAAATCAGATCGGGTCAACCCGAACCGACCTTATAATCAAACTATATTAAGTAGATTAAAAAAAAATTACTTGGTTTTTCACCTACTCTAGCCAATCCCCAAGCCTGAATTAAAAACTCTAAAAGACAATTAAAGTACTACTGTCAAGTTGTTAGTCATTTCATTTCAATTCTAAAAGTTTTCTTTATCTTCAACCACTCTATTGAAAAACCACATTTCAGGGGTGGCAAAATTTGACCTGAACCCGACCTGAAAATAGTGGATAGGGTCGATATTTTCGACACAAAAACGTAAATGGGTTGACACAAATCCGACCCGAAATTAAATGGATCAAGTTCGGGTTGGGGGTTTCAACCCGAAACTTAAATGGATTAGGTTTGGGTTGGAAAATAGCTTACCCGAAAATAGATGACCCGACCCAATCCGACCCGATACGTTTGTCACCCCTAATTCTAACGTTCGTGTTTGGTTGTGAAAAATATGTCAAAACATAAGTAATATTATTGAAAATATAACTAGTATCATGGAGTATGCTGAATTTACTTAAAAAATGTTTCACAGTTTTAGATAATGCTATATTAGTTTTTATGGACTGTATGTGATTCGTTCTAAAATGATGTTGGATTATTGACCAATCTGTTTGTTCACTAGTGCTTAGAAGTTTGTTAGAAAGGGTTAGCAATTTTATTATGAGAGGTTCTTTAACTCTTAATGTGCATTTAATAAAGGAAATCAAGTTTTGAATTGTAATCCTCCGAAAATTATGAGATTTTGATTACATTATCGAAAATATTTTCTATACATTAATATAATACATATACTTTACATATATATGTATATGTACATACATATTTCCAAAATAAATAAGCAAATTATTGTAATTATTTAATTAAATCCTAAAAAAAAAATTCTTTTTCTACAAAATATATTGTATTTTCTAAGAAACCCACTATGCCCAAATACCTAAACCAAGTACTTCTTATTTACTAAAACTATACTACCTAATCCTAATCTCATCTTATTTCACAAACTCACCAAAACCCTAAACTCGATCACAACACTCCTCCCTCACGTGAAAGCAGCCGCCCACCCCTCCCCATTGCCGCCACCTCTTCCCCTGTCATCGTCCACCGCCGTCGGTGAGCCACCGACCTTCCTCCCTCTTCTTCTTCCTTTGTTTTCTCTTCTTTTTCCCCTTAATTTTCATGCTCTATTATGATTTTGTATTGATTTTATTATGTGTTATATCTATATTGAAAGTATATAAAATTTTATGTTCTATAATTTATTTTATGCATACTACAAGTTTTCATAAATTTTTATGCATAAATATCAATGTCTAGGCATGCTAGTATCACGAATTAGGGTTTTTGATACTACGCTTTTGATTTTTTTTACATAAAATTAAAAATATTTTGTGAATTATCTATGTTAAATTTTATGGGGTTGGAGTTTAAATGAATTTTCAGATTTTATAATCATATGTTTTAGTATAAAAATGTTAGTTTAAATGATTTAAGGCTTAGATTCTTATACTAGTATTTGTTTGACTATAATATGATGTGTTTTGATAAAAACTTAATATTATGGTATTTGGAATAAATTTTCAGAATATTATATATATTATATTATGATTTAATTGTTGAGATTTCATGTTTTAAAGTTTAAAATTATATACTATCAGTATATACATTAAATTAAGATTATTTTATGATACGATTGGGAGTAACTTGAGTATACTACATGGAATACAAATTTTCAGATTTGAAGGGTTATAAAAATAGAGTTTTATAATATGTATTTTAATGAGTTTTTAAATAATACTCGTAGTATTGTGTTGGAAATACTAAATTATATTTTGGGAGATTTTGGAATTGTTTTAAATTCTTCGAAAGGTTAGTATGATTGCTGTAAATTTTGGGTATTGGTGTATTGATTTAGGTTGTATAATTTGGTGTAGGAGAACACTTTGTAGAAGGTGTTTAATAGTAAAGAAAGTGGTCATCCGTTTATTTTACTCCAGATATGTACAAATTACGAAAAATATTACCTTTAGGAGCATGATTTAGGGTAAAATACAAACATAGTATCATATTTAGGGAACCTTTTGGGTGAGATTGTTTGGTTAATAATTTGAAAGAATTCTTGTTATTTATGTTAGAGGCATGATTTGGTATTGTTGGTAAGTTATAATTATGATTTTTCAATACTAATCGAGAAAGAGTTTTTTATGGTGAGAAATATTGATTTAGTAAATTGGAATTAATTTGTCAATTAATCCATGAGGTTGTTTATTATTACTCTTTCATTATTGATAGTATGAGTTGAGTAAAGGTGAATTTCAAGTCTTAATGACGAGAGTAGTTGACTATGTTCAACAGGTTTAAAAGTTAAGATGGAAATTAAAAGGTTAAAAATTACAGTATAACAGAGATTGATTGTGTACTTGTAATGTTTGCATGTGCGTGTTGTGGTTATTGTGTACACTGAGTTTAAACAGTTAATCACGTAAAGAGATAGAGGATAAACAATAAAACTCTGGTCTAGTGCACGTTTAGAGTATTGACAATCACGGGTTAGAGTTTCACAGGGTATTATCCATGGCTTTTTATTGGAGACTGTATGATCGAAGAGTCTCTCTTTTATAAAGTTTTAAACTTAAAATTGGGGTTAGTTGAGATTTCATCTAGCTATGGTGACGGAGTCGCGCGCGTTTACCATTTGGATTTTATATTGTATTTTGATGCTCTTCGACAGGAGTGCATGTGTTATTTATCTATTAATCAGGATATGGGGGAGACAACCTTGTCTATTGCTTAATCCAAGTAATTAATTAATTTGTCATGACAGTTAAGTAAAATATTGCGTAATATGTTCTTGCATACTGTACTTATTCTTTATTTAAACATTTTATTTTCAATTATTATACTTTGTAATATGTATGCACTCAGCATGCTGATTACGTGCTTTGTGTGTTTTTTTCATGGCTTTTGCCTATAAATGACACTGTGATGATCCAATATTTACATTTGTATTATTGAGGAGTAGATTATTAACAGGTATCCAATCGAGCATTCATGTATGGGTGGGTTGAGTGGAGCGTTGTTTTAATTTAGATTTCAGAATAAGTTATGTTTGTTTGGTTTGATTTTAGACGGTTGGTTTTGGATTGAGTTGAATGTTATTTTGGTACATTGTAGTAAGAGCCTTTGTGGTTTCAGTTTGTTATGTTAGGAGTTTGTTTTACGATTAATGTTATTTTAAAAAGTCTTTTGATTTTCCGCTGCAAGCTCTGTTTTATAGACTTAATGTTTGAACACGTGGCGGTAGCACACCGGTAGTTTCCTGAAAGTTTGGTTTTCGGAAAATGGGATTTATCGGGGTGTTACATGAATGTTGCTCTTGTGCCCATAAAGCTATGGGTGAGCCATGCTACAACTCTTATTGAAGAAGTGATCTTCAAGCTAGATTTGAGAAGGCTAGTGCTACGGTGAGTTGGTATTATGTTGAGGTCTTAAGAAAAAAAAAAGAGGATTTAGAGTAGGTTAAAAGGTTGTTTGTCTAATGCTTTATTTCTTTTAGTAATTATGAATAGTGGTCCTAGGCTCCTATCATGGTCTCTTCGTTTGTTCTTGTGATGAGAAAACCCATCTCTATCACTTGTTCTCCTTTGAAGGTTGAAGGTTGAAGCTTTTGGATGATAGGAGAAGGGAGTTTCAAGAGGTTTGACTAGAGAGTTAAATGTTATGAGAGATGAAGTTTTCCTGCTTTAAGCGTCCTATTTGCAATATTTTGATGACACTTGAGTGTTCCTAAAGTGGAGAATTTTAAGATTGTGATTATAATGCTTTAGGCTTTTAGTGTCACTAAGAGCAGAATGGATTATATCAAAACGGGTAGGATAGCAAGATTTTTCTGCGTCCTATAACTTTCCGAAGGCAGAACCTAGTGAATTTATGAATTGTGAAGTTAATAAACTATTCCAGAGATGCAAGTCATAAACTGTAATGTTTGTAGTAAGAAAATATAACACATATTGACAGCCATCAGAGTAATCGTGTCAATTTACATATAATTGAGTGTCGTCACATTTCCTATCAAAAATATGTTTATCCTCTATCAATCCTAAGTAGTATATGAATTAACCTAGAAACTACAACAAATAGTGGCTCATGAGATATATATGGTGTATTCCCATTTTCTTGCCTGAAATGCCACTGATACAAGGCACAGCAAATCAAAAATCTGGTGCAGAATAGGCTCCAGTTGGCCAGGAAAATAAAGAAAAGCCTGTGCTTCATCAGCCTCTACAAGTCCATCCAATTTCGAAGGGCTTCTCAAGACGTGAAATTAATAAAGAATCCATGTGTTCCCATGGGAAATGGCTTCTCACATCATAAGACTTTGGATCGTTTCTTTTCTTTTTTCCTGTCTTTCCTGGATCCATTTTCTTCGTAACTGCTCTTCATGCTTCCATTCGCTATTACCTTACTAGAAGATTTTGCTTTAGAAGCCTTCCTCTTCTTACCCGATGAAGAGGCACCACTATTCTCAACATAGCCACCACGAGGCAGTGGCTCTTCCTCATAATCATTATCAAATTGCCAATTACATAAGATATCCTGCTTCTCATCATATTGTAAATCCAATGCATCCCCAGCTCCTGGAAGCAAACTGTTGAAAGTCAATTCACCTTTAGACCCTCCTTTTCTTTCCAGCAAAACTGGGTCTGGTCTTATAATTGTTCCAAGAATACTCTTGTTAGGGCCCAAATTCATGATGGTCTTGGTATTTGTAAGAGTTGCATAAGCCATCATGAAAGCTGATCTTATCTGAACCGAGAAACATAATAACTACAAAATTAGTCAAGAGTTATAAACATCAAATCATCATTGCAAAAAATAAACATTTTTAAGGGCTCTGCTCATGACAGCAGCAAGAGCACTCTAGAGTGAGTGAAGATGTTCAAGCAATAGAAAACCTAAATAAAGACCAAATATGCATCTATCGCAAATAGATGTAAAACAATGAACACAACGGAACTACCCATGCTCCAAGAACCAAATTTTACGCTACTGCAAATAGCTATAAAGAAGAGTGCAATACCACAGAAACCAAATGAATCATCAAATTTTTCTTTTCAGTAAATACCACCAGCCATAGAGTCCCAAACCAATCAATATGGAAGTTTAGATTCACACAGCACAATACGGCAGTAATTGCAGGCTTGCAGCAATGGTGTGAGTTGTATTTCAAGGTTCCAGTTTATCTCTGGCTAATGCCTAATCTAACTTCCTTGACAAAATCACACAGACTACCAGTCCTCGTATACTTTCTTCTCCCATAAAGATGATCTGGAATTTCAAAATTTAGTAATCTCACTTCAAACTTAAAGTTGTAAAGGGATTATGCAAGGATGACACTTGTGTGACTGATAAATACAACATTTATACCAAAAGTACAATAAAAATCAATATTTCTCCCCCCTCTTCATCTGACAAATTTCTAAGTGTTGCCAACTTACACAGTTATTTCCTCTTTTAGCAATGACGCAAAGCAACTTAGCTAGTATCAATCTATGTTAAGCCCTAGTCTTAGCCTTTAAGCAAATAGTCAATCATCCACATCACTCAGTCTGACTCCTAATAGTCACAAGAGAAGCCAGTGAATACACACCAGGTACAGCTTTGTTTTCAAGAATTTCAGCTTTGAAGAAACTTTCTTGATCAAGACACTAATACACATATTAGCATAGCATAGTTATGAGAGAAGCTAGTTTACACATCTGTTGCAAACTATTAGCAAATATAAAGTAACAGACTCTACCAGGGTCCAAGGTCAATACATGTTTTCAATCTTAAACACAACTCACAGTATACTCACAGTAAAAGCCAGAGTCTGAAACAAAAGTCATCATCTACGCTTTTTGTCCTGACTCTTACTAGAAAATGAAGAGCTATTTGACTTAACACACTCTTGCCATCACATGGTACAGTGAGTCACAATGATGTCTGAAGTACTCAAGAAAGATGCTCATCAAAAACAATGCTACTCCTATGCCTTTCAGAAAGTTTACCGTCTTGTATGGAGTAGAGAGATGGATGCTCTTGCACCCAAAGATCCTACCTAAGGTTAAAATAACCAGAAAGTGCTCATATCATTATAATCCAAAAGCCAAAAATAACGATGAATTTTCCATTCAAAATGAAAGGTAAGAAAAAAAGTACAAGGTGATAAAGGAAGCAATGAACAAACAAACAACCCATCTTAAGTCATAAGTCAAAGTTATTTCCTTTTCTTTACAGCAATTTGATGTACTAGCGCTTACAGGATTCTAGCCCAGTATTTTAAGCATCTGTTTAAAAGTGTTAGTTGTTTTAGTAACTCTACTATGTCTTAAACCAAAATGCATAATTGAAAAGGAATTTATGTATGACCAATATACAGGAAATTCTAGTATAAGACAATCAGCACATGGTATTTAATGATCACAAACTACCAGCATATTCAACAAATTTGAGAAATGAGAAGAAACAAATAAAAGAAATAATAATAATAATAATAACACGGAGTAATAAAATAAAGAAAATCAAAGGAAAAATCCAACCTGGAAATAGTTAAAAGAGTTCTTCCCTATGTCATTTCCAGGCGTCTGCATACCAACGAAGACAGTGTCTCAAGAATATCATAATTCAACTTTATAAAGAAAGAAAAAAGAGCTGGCAAACCATTTTTAAGCAGAGAACAATGAAAAAGTGAAAGAATTATTTTTCTGAAGTTGACAGCTAAGGTGACACAAACAAAAAGAAATCCAGCTGTTATGAGCAGGAGAAGCTAATTTTTGAGGAAGAAGGTTAGTCAACCTGCGGATCTTCTATTGATATAAGAAAAGGACGTCCCTTAGTCTGGAACCTGCAATGCAAAATAAAGAAATTCACTGTGAAGAGTACGAAATAGCATCATCATGAACATTTAATCTTACAATCTGCCAAATGACCAAAACTACATGGTGATTCCTCTGTCAGGATGGAGATTCAAGCAAAATAAGGGACATACCCTTTGCAACTCTTTAAAAAAAAGTTTCCTCTTCCATTGCAGGACACACCAACATCCCAAGTGTTTAATCTATGAGCATAGAACTCGAAAAATTTGACCTGTCAAAGAAGAAACAAAAGACTTATATTTAGAAAGGCAAGCACATTATTACTTGCTTTTAAATTTTAAAACACTAACCAAAAAAAACAATAAGAGCGATCTCTATTCACTATTCCCAAAAATATCCTAAACTACAAAACTCTAAAAAAAAACAAACAATAAGTGTGATCTCTATTCACTATCCCCAAAACTATCCCAAACTAAAAAAAAAAACTCTATAAAAAAACCACTTCTAATTGATAAACGATACCATTTTTTAAAACAACCAATCATACATGTTTCCAGAAGATATCACCACAAATGAAGATAAGTTTTCTTTATTCCCACTTTTCAACACAAAAGTTAATTATTCCAAAACAACTAGAGTTCTTTTCCTTGCCCCATCCCTGACTAACCTTAAATGACATTGTGAGACTCAATCAATTTGCTCGCATAACTATCATGGTTCAATATTCAAAGTTAAACAAAATATGTAGATGCAGGTTAGGAACTTAGGACAGTTTCAATTGCAGAAGAGCACCAATTTGAAAAACTTCAAAATGATAAAATAAAGGACTTTGCAAGAAGTGACCTTAAAAGAATACCAAGTGTCCAATGAATCGAGAGAAATATAAACGGTCCATATCATTTGAGAATTTTCGGATTGTTATCTAATTTTCGCTTGTGAAGTATAGAAAACAATAAAATGAACTGAGCTGTAACATAATACAATAACCGGAAATTATCCTGTGACCCCCTTGCCCTGTACACAATGAAGAAGTAGGAAGAAAATAAACCAATTCCTTATTATCGGAACATACCAATAGTATTCCCAAATTTTGTTCTGGAGACCTTTGACGTTCATTCACGCCCTGAGTATACAATAAAGAATGCAAACAAGGTAAAAATAGAATACGAAACATAACTGAAAATTACAGGCAGTGTAACAGAAGCATACAATTACTTATAATTGGTGAATAGGTACGAAGAGACAAAGTGCAAAAATAACAGACATTTTCTTGACCAATGAGAGTAAACAACAAATTAAGGTTGCTTCACAAGGTAAAAATAAAATACGAAACATCACTGAAAATTACAGGTAGAGTAACACAAGCATACAATTACTTATAATTGGTGAATATGTACGAAGAGACAAAGTGCAAAACAACAGACATTTTCTTAACCAATAAGAGGAATACAACAAATTAACGTTGCTTCACAAATCCCCCCACCCATAATTAAAACATTATAGTGTTTCATCATCACTGCCACGAGGCCATAAAAGATCAGTAATATTGCAGTATTTACATTCCCCCATACTATAATTTGAAGAGACAGCACAGACCTCCAAGCATCAGACGGCAGAATCTCTCTACGTACAATTAAAATTACATAAATTACATATATCCAAAACATTTTCTTCTACGGATGCCGAGGAACAGAATATGAAGTATAATTTTTGTGAACTATGAACATTTTGAAATGAAATCTATAAAGTACAAATGATGTAACTTAGTAACAAAAGAAAACAGACATGTTGGTAAAACCTATTCAACAAAAGAAAAAAAAAAGAGTTTTACAGGTCAGATCCCACCCTCCCGAAAATGCACGTTAAGAGCAGGGCCAAAAACACACTCCCTTCATTTCTAATTATAATGCTTGAGCTCGTAAAGAGCAGGGACCTAAATGCTCCTATTAGGAGATGTATTATGATCTTTAAGAGGGGGATGTGAGAGAAGGGATAAACTAACAAAGAAATGGAACAATATTAATGAGAGTAAGGCAGCATCTTACCTTACTAAAAATTACTGCTATTTAGCAGTTCCCTTTAAGTTAAAATCAGTTTAATTAGTAAAAATCAGGATGAAGAAAACAGGGCATTACAGGAGTCCTTTCATAATGGCTATCTCTATTACAAAGTATTTCATGATAACTTAAACGTGTAGCTATATGCTTTATTTTACTCCAATATGTTTACAAAAATTTGAAGGAAAAAAAAAAAACCAATTTTTAATATTTTAAAATATTACTTTTAAGTTTAAGTTCCTTTGAAGAAAAACCTTTTTTAAAAGACTCTTCATTTCTGTCTTAACAAAAACATACATCAACTATTATAGGTCTAGAAAAGTCTTTTTTATTCGTTAAGCTTATATTAAGATGATTATTTTCTATGTTTTGGGATGTTTATGCATTTATTGTAGTGGCGCATTAGTATTTATAACACAGTTAAAGAGATTTTCATTTAAAAAAAACCTACGCACTTATTTCTATAATTTTCTGGCATCAGTTAGAACAACTAACACATGAAAAAGCCCCGACCTTAACCTGCACATGACTTGATGAGATAGGAAAAGCCCATCATCCATAGAGCATTTCTATAGCAAAAACAGTACAAAAGATATGTGTGAAATCAAGTGCAATTGTTCGGTAAAGTACTCACGAATTTGTGCAGCATAATGCAAACTAAATTGTAAAGACAAGGTAAATCTTGTTCACCAACTTTAAAAATTAAATTTTCACTTACTCGCAACATGGCAATCAGCATGGCAAGAAGTGCATACGAACCTACTCCTCCAGAGTATACCTATCATTGAGCCAAATGGAACTTTAACCCCCAACAAATAATAAAGACTAAACTAAACATTGATGCACGGGATAAAATGTGAACTCATATACCTCATTCAACTCTCTCTGCTGTAGAAAGACCTTAAGAATCAAACATAGAGGTCGCAAGGGAGGCAACCTTGAGACGGCATCCTGCAAAATAAATTACAAATCCTTTTATTGAGCTATTTACATTAGACAATATAAATGATAATTATACCATACATTGGTTAATTAAGAAATTAGATGACAACTATGCCAGTAGACCATCGATTCTGGAGCAGAACAATGCCCAAGAGTCATATGAAAGACTAGCTCAGTAGCATGTGGCAAAATGCACATAATTATAGTGTGAAATATTAGCCATATGTCGGCAAATCTAAGTCAAATGGGCCATAGAGCATAGAGATACATGAATGCTGCAAAAACAAACTATACCTAGAAATATTAGCAAATATTGCTTTTGTATACTTCCTCTGTTTTTTTACTTGCAACACTTCTTAAAATACACTTATCAATGCACATTTTTAACGATTAATATCTATAATTATATATCTATAATTATACATAAGTAAAAATTACAAAAATTAAATATATTAAAACTATATATCGAGGTGAATCTAACGAGATCCCACATGACTATATTTTTTCTTAAGGATAATTAACCGGAGAAGATCAAAGCCAAACTTGTAAATAGTGCAAAATCAAAGTGTTGCAAGTAAAAAAAAAGCGGAGGAAATATATATTAGATACATCCATAAAGGTCCCATATTCCAAGATTTCTGTTCAAACATATAACATCACATTAGACTGTCGTCTCTCGGGGTGTTACCAAACACAATTACACATCAACTAGCTTAATATTAGGGTTTTCAATTGGGGGGTGTTTATTCAATTAATTCATGCTATTATTGAAAATCTCAATAGAAAATGTAACCCTAACCAAAAAATTTGTGAGCAATGAAAAAATTGGAAACTAAAATGCGACTAGATCATTGATATATAACTTTTGGAATTGAATGGAATGTGTAGGAGAGATAATGAAATAATTTGAAATTTTGTGGAAAACTTCCTGATATATATTAAGTTTTGGAGCTATCTATTGTCAAGTTTTTGGTTGTAGCACTCCCAATCAAAAAAAGTGGGCCCCATTAATGGAATTTGCTAACCATAGACGTTAATTGGCAGTACTAGATAAATAAAGTTTGCTAATAGATAGTGTTTTATTAGGTAGATTGTTTACAAAGTTGATAACTCATAGATAGTTGTTGACATACTTCCAATATATATTACTTACAAACAACAAATGATAATGAATTCAAAATAGAATACCTACATAACTTGAAACTGGAGTTTCTACGAGACAGAAGGGTTAACAAACCTGGATATACTCAGCCGCTTTGGGACCATTGTCGACATCAAAACTACAAAACCAAAATAACCGTTAGATTCCCCAGCAAAGGAATAAATAAGCAAAAAACCACAGCACACAGTGAATTCCTTATATTTTACAATCATATTGCAATTTATTCAAATGTCATGCTCTTCAGTATGGATACTATATTTGCATTAGCCTTGACCACCTTTTCTTCTAGTGTTCTGATATTATATGCTGATCAATTTGTCACCTTCTCTCTCTAAGTAATTCTAGAGGAATGATTTGAGTGGTGTGAGTACTCCCACCTCCCCTCCCCTCTCCCCCTACCCCCCACCCCCCCAAATTTCCTTTGAACTTTTCGCTCTTCAATCCTTACCTTCAAGGCTACATTTTCTTTCAATATTTTCTGAAAGAGTAATAAGAAATTATACTAAAGCAACCAAAGCGATTTCAAGTTTGATCAAAAGGTTAAGGTCAAAAAAAGATGATAGAATCACTTATAAGTCAGCAAGACCAAAATGAAAAGATATGGGCCATGATTTATGGAAACCTCAAAGGTGACGAACTTATTCCAAATATATGGCAGACGCAAAATACTCTTCAATGTGTTCAAATAACCTTCCGAGACAAGCAAATATAAGAAAAAGTGAAAGCCATTTTGTTACAGTTAGTAAAAAAAAAAAAACACTTTTTTACTGTAAATGAAAGGTCCTTTCTTTTTTGTACAGGATGTTCTGTACACAAACTTCAACATATGCATCAACAACATGTTATTCCGTAACAACTGACATTCATTATAAGCCGCCAAGGTACACAAGTCTTACAATCAGTTATAAACCCATAACGGAAATAAAGACTTTTCAAATTCACCAACTAAAAAATATTGCTAATTTCAATCACATAACTCAAAAGTCATTTAATTGCTCCAAAAGAAAATAAGAAGTGTTGCCCCCAGAATATATCAGATGTGCTAGGAAAATATTTAGAAATGAGGTTCAAATCCTAAAACTAGGAGTTCCAAGCGTCAACTTTACTGAATCGACTTCCTCACATTTAAAACCACTCATAAATCATATAAGCATCCTTTTATTTGTCATGCTTAAAGCATGGTTAATCAAATGTAGTTCAGGATATACAATTAAGACCACAAAAGGCAATTAGCAATTGTAAATAAAGAAAACGGAGGTGTTACAAAGAGAAAATGAACCCACCTTATGTCAAAAGCAACATCGGTCACCTTCTCCACAAATTTAATAATCGGCACCCTAGCTTTGCCAATCACCTGAGAACCAGTTCACAGCATGTTAAATGCAATGTGAAGTTCAAGAGGCAGAAAGTACCTTGAATCTTGAGAAGACCCAACATTCCATGAGAGGCACTTTAATTATAAAATGAAAGTGAAAATAACAAAAACAGCATATTTTCAAAAGGCACACTTCACAGAACCACTGCCCTGATACTAACAAAAGAACTAAACAAAATAAGAGTATACATAAAGGGACATCAGACAAAACGGATTTTCCCTCTGTGCTCTTACATCCTCTTCTATATTCCTTCCATCATGACCCGCTCCTTCCTTCAACCCCTTCACTATCCACCAGCCATCACACTCTTACATCCTCTTCTATATTCCCTCCATCATGACCCGCTCCTTCCTTCAACCCCTTCACTATCCACCAGCCATCACCTTCCACCGATGAGATACAATTAATTACGATCCTTTACTGTTCTCAGTCCCTTTTCTCTCAAGAGTCTTCATCTCCCCTTTCTTAACACCTTAGAAACAATGCACACCCAACAGTGGCTGCCTAGGCAGCACAAGAGAAACATAAAAGGGAACTGGAAAGGGAAGTAGCAAATCTCAAAACTTAGGAGAAGGGGAAACATTAACAAGATAACTGGAAAAAAAATATTTCCTTCTCAAGGCCAAACAATTTTGCGAATGGGGAAGATAAAATAAGGATATCATCAAGAAGGCAGAGAAAAAACAAAAAACAAACAATTTTGAGAATGGGAAAGATAAAATAAGGATATCATCCAGAAGGCAGAGAGAAGCAAAACTTGGCTAGCTGAAATGGTGTGGAGAATAGAGAACCCAATGGATGAATAAGGGAGAAAGAGAAAAAAGAGGATTGTTTTAATTTTATGAATATTGTTCAGAATATAATCAATTAGAATCTAGAAATAAGCGAGTTTTTGCTACGAGGGAATAGGATTGCCTTCTTCCACTTATGCCTGTTTAGTAATGATGGATCCACAAAAGCTGGCATACAAAACTATAATCACCACTACCCATTCTCCAGATTTTATGGTACCACCTTTCTATCCTTAATCCTTAGCTCAACATCAGAGTTTTCCCAGCATTAAATGAGATTGATGACAACAGTAATAACAATACCAGTACTACTACTAGTTACATCCTTTGTGCTTCATTCTTAAAAAGACATATACCTGCATCTTTTTCGCAATACCCTTCTGTGATAATGCCCTGGCTAGAGCCTGTAAACCAATTTGAGGAGTTTTGATATTTGATTCGAGAATCACAACCTGCAGTTAACAGCAATGCCACAAGTTATAGAACTATAACCAAATTTTACACACGAAAGTCATATAAGCATGCTTTAAATACATGAAGAAAATAGCTCCTTACTTGGTCTAGTTTTTTTGTTTATCAAACTATGAGGAAAAAGTTCATAACTACATAAAGACCAATAATCCTGGCCCCTTGCAATGCTTTGAGCTTATGGAAATTTCCTAGAGAAGCTATAATATTGTGAAGTATTTAAGATGACAAGAACAAATAATTTAAGATGAGAAGCTTATGGAAATTGTATTTGATGGGACAAAACTGTGAAGGGGGTAGGAGGAGATAAAAACAAACATAACAATATAAGAAGTAGCAGTTTTCTATATCTTGCCCAACTAGCACAAACCCCAAGAATAAGAGCAACGGGAGAAATCAGAAAGAAACCACACTTCTTATGATTAATGGGTCTGAATGCAGCAGCAACATGAGTACTGCTGATCTCTAGTGTTGAGCATATTGCTAAGATTATCCCAAACTCAGGCTTTGCTCAAACATACATGAGACATGTTTTGACAAAAAACTTTTAACAATACATAAGACCTCAAGCTACTCATTAATTCACCAAAATACACGTAATTGTAGGACACTTATTTAAATGATTTCAAGAGTAAAATCAAAACAGCAGAATAAAAGAACTATATCAAATTAACTGGGAAGTGGTCCAACCAAGGGCTGGTAATAGGATATAAGTTTGAATCAAGGAGGCAAAATACATACATCAATGTCACTTGATGGCAGATAGAGCCCTGTTCTATACGACCCAAAAACCTCTACCTGCAAACCAAAGACAAAACGGGCCACCCTTGAAAAAACTGTGAGTGCAACAAAATCTATTAAAGAGTCAAAGCCATGAATTAGAGTCAGAATATATATACTCTGCAGTAGGGCCATATATATCTGATTACATCAGATACTCGTTCAATAGCAGCGTTGCGTGATGCTGCTTCTTCAGGAGTTGGTGAGAGAAAATCACAGAAGTCCAGGATCTCTAAGACACCAAGTCAAAGTCATATGATTAAAAAATTCATATTCCATAATCTACACGCATGATGTAATCCTGAATTTGCAAGTGAATTAAAGAAAAGAGCACACATACAACCAGAAAGTTTAACCTATTTTTTTAGGCGAAAAAGAAGAACCCAGAGTGGCAGAGTGAGATGGGGAGGGGGGTGTTAATTTGCATTAGGACCCATACAATATCATAGAGGATGCAAAACATCTTTGTCCTTCAATAACAGAGGGAACCGCTACAAATCAAACTAGTTCTAGACCTTTGACTATATTAAAAAGGGAATGATTCAGAATCTAACTGTAAAAAAGACCCTTCACTAGCTGTTCTAGCTGATTAAGGGTAGACACTGAAATTCTTGTTTCAAAGAGGTTCATGCCTCAATCTCTTCCCCGATCTAGTCCTTTGACAAATTAACTCAACTTGTCAAGTCCAGGGGAACAGCAGATACTAACTGCATGATCCATTAATATTCAACCAAAAGAAAATTGCCGTGAACAATTTCAAATTTTTGATTCATGAAATACACTACCCAGAGGAATATGCAGTGTTGTTAGACCAATTCCAGCAAGCTTTGTTGACCCTCATATAGGTCATAGGCTCTATAGCAAGTTCACTCACCCCTCCCCACCTATTCAGTAGAGAGAAACAGAGAATGATCAAATAGGTTGTAGCCTAGTTT
The DNA here is from genome assembly GCA_026401315.1 of Dysphania ambrosioides. Classification (NCBI taxonomy): domain Eukaryota; kingdom Viridiplantae; phylum Streptophyta; class Magnoliopsida; order Caryophyllales; family Amaranthaceae; genus Dysphania; species Dysphania ambrosioides. The sequence continues at coordinate 25,986,833 of CM048666.1, forward strand.
GGTATTCATCAAGCCACCGTATTCATAATCAATTATAATTATTCTCTACCATGGTTATTTTCCTTCATAACAAAATGGTTTGCTAGCTTTCAGGCGGTGACAGTGATGAAGCAAGAATTGGAGCAAGAAATGACCAATAAAGGGCAGGAATTAGCTTGCAAAAAGTTCCTATATCATTCTCAATGCTGGTAAAATTACTAGTGAGAGTCCTCAATCACTATCTAAATTTCTAAAAGGGTCCTTGCCACCTTTCTTGGTAATCATTACCCTAAAGATCTCAGCACCCATGAAACACGGATACCAAAGTATTACCATTTTCTGTATTGGATACGTATAACAGTGGATACGTCCCCACAACATTTTCAGAAATCAGGGATGACTAGGCAAACGCAAGTACGGGTTAATAAGTCAGTGGGTACGAATTGGTATGACTAGGCTGAATGTGGATGTACCATTCAATGAAACCCAACAAATTAAAAAAAAAAAAGTTGCATTCACATCCCTGCCTTTTAACTATCTGTTCTATTTTCTTTTATAGCCCAATAAATTAAAAAAAAAGAAAGAAAAGCCCACATTCTTTCACATTTTGCCAATTTTGGCCTTCCATTCTAGACTTTAAACCAACATCTCGTCCTCTTTCTCTTCAGAAGGGTGACACCTAAGTCCAGAAGCTCTCTTGGCGACACTGTTGCTGGGATTGAGAGAGGTGAGTGGCGAAGCCGGTGGAGTGAGAATGGGAGTAAAGAATGGAGGAGAAGGGTGGCAGTGGGAGTGGAGGAGGGAGGTGTACCAATCTATTAGGGAGGAGAAAGTGGCAGGCATACGGGTTTTGGACACATGAAGGAAAGGATAAGCGAAAGGGAGAGGGCAATGATAGAGAGAATGCGGAGATGGTTGTATTTCTAGACTCTATTTGTAGGTTGAGAGAGTTGTTGTTATAATGATGTCTATAAAAGGAAGTGTCCACAGTTGAACTGGTTTTTTTTTTTTGACAAGATCTTGTATGCATGTTGGTTATTGTTGTATTTCATTCCTAAAACATGTTATGGCCACAAAGTATTTCATATGTCTCATGTCGTTATAAACTTTCTATAGTTATATTAATACGATCTACAAAGTACTCATGTTTTCGATATTGATATTTCCAATAATAATGGCAATTAAGTTAGATTGGTCTCGATAATAATATTCATTTGATTTTATCTCAAATCTCAATGTGTTTTTTACACATTGGAGAGTGAGTTGCTTGCCAAAGAATTATGTGATTATTTTCATTACTTTGTTATTTTTGTAGGTTAAGACATGAAATTATATTAAATTTTAATTTGTAGTAGTTACATTTGAATGATTTTTTATTTTCTATAATTTCTATATTTTTATGTAGTACCCATTTTTACAAAATTTGGATTTTGTAGTTTTTCGTACCTATATCCATATTAGTGCTGCATAGTTAAGCACAAATACACACCTACTCTAGAATCTTTTTTTTATCTCTTTGGGGGAAATTCAGCAAGTAATCAACCAAACCAAGAACATATTGGGTGTGAGGTTGAAAACCCAAAAAAAATTTGTGATTTCAATATTAATTAGAGAAGATATAAAACACATGTAAACACATATTCTATGAATTTTATTAGTCTACTAACTAACCCATGCAGTCTCCCAGCGATAATACTCTCCATTAATATGCTAAGCTCAAAATAACATTGACAAGGTGCATCATCAAATAACGAAAGATACCTAGAAGATGTAAGAAAGAGTGATAAACAGCTCTTGCAAGTTCACTGCAACTACGGTGTGTTCCTTTATAAGTACCTTAGCCTTATATGCTATAGTGACATTGCCTTCCTAAACATATTCAAAGAAGTGTAGAACCCAACAACAACCTAACCTCAGACATCAATCATATGCTTGAAAGCTCACACCACAAAAATGATCAATTTCATAGAGTTCAACATAGGGATGAAAATCCCCCAACAGCGAATACCAATCCTCTTAATTCAAGGAATGAGAAAATGCCAATCATGTATCCACTTTACAACATTGAGTGAACGATTGGGAACTTTTACAAGTGAATTTTACTAAATATGCTCACAACAAGTCAACATGCTAAGTCCTAAAATCTTCCATTCCTATTTTGCCCACCCCTAAGATAAAACTGAAACCAGGGAGCTATTGCCGTTTCTCATAATCCTTCAATATCCTTTCATTCATATATTCCCTCCTTGTTCCCACAATAACTCCCTCATTAACTATGTATAATCTTCTCTATCTCCTAAAGCTCTGAGTTCACACAAAATTTCTAGAAACATTCATAACATCCCCCATATAAACATAATTCTTGCACAACTCGAATGTCAAACATTTATTTCGCTCCTCAAATATAAGAGAAATACATATCCCATCAAAAAGAAAGTCCGGCATTGACCCAACTGTTCATATCCAACGACTCCCCCAATTATTCACATCAAAATACAATCTTCAAGTCAATAACAAATCAAAAAAAAAGGTTACACTCTTAGATTATCGCTACGCACGCCATAAAAGCACGATCTTTAGACCAATTAAACAAAGCTACACAATTTCTAGTCAAAAAATTATACCTTTATGAAGCTGAAGCATAGGGCTCTTAAATCGACAATCAGCCCGAAACCAACCACTCTCAAGCGTCCGCTCCGGCGTCCGTTCAACCTCCCTTTCTCTCTCCTCCGCAACCAACACCACCTCGGGTGGAGGAGGAGTTGGATGGATAACTTCATCGGAAGGATTGTTGACGTCAAGGGAGAAGAAATCAACCGCTGCGGAGGCGTCGGTGGAAGCTGGTTGTAATGAAGAGAGAGATATCTCATTGCGGAAGACTGCGTAGTCGCCGGCTTCGGTGGCGTCTACGGGGGGGGATAATGCAAGGAGAGGGCTTAGGGTTTCGTAGGAGCATTTGGGAACCGGCATTGCACTTGCTTCAGGTGTCTTCTGTGTGATGTACAAGTTTCGTTGGAATTTTGGAGATGGGAACAATTTTTTAGGGTTTAGCTATGGTTTTAGGCTTTTAGCCGATTGCCAAACCTATAACTCGCCTAGAACTCTACGGAGTGATATTCCTGCATATTTAAGTTGTTTTACTAGTATGCTCGTACTCATGCACATATTTTAAGGAGTTTGTGATGGAAAATAATACGAATTACTGAGTTTTTAAAAAGTTTTTATGGAAGATATACTATAGATATTATTCATGGGGTCATGGCCTTGTGAGTGGTTAATGATAAAAATATATAAATATATATTAAAAGAAAATCACAAAACATGGAGTGCTTAAAAATTGAGGATTGGGGATTTGGAGAATTGTGGTAAAAATAATTATTTTTATAATAAAAAGGACTAGCATGTTCTCATACCAAAGTACGGTAATATTCTTAAAGTAAAAAAATTTAATAACCTCATAGCAATTGTCATTTGATTTATGATGATTAATTATAAAAAATTTTATATTTATACGATCATACATAAATTTTCTTCTAGCGCCTATCCTTATAATTTTATATTGTAAACGAGTTCTAATTGTTTGCATTTATGTACAATTCAAGGGATACAAAATAATAGGAAGTAAAGAGATAAAGTGTGTGTTGATACAATCCGACAACATTATCATATGAACTATATATATTTTGTTAAGAGTTTTGAAAAGAGTGTACCCCATGCAAAACACATTAGCCAAAAGAAAATAGAAGCAAAAGCATATGAAAAAATTTAAGTATAACTCTGATTTTTATTCAATCTCAATGTACTGAACAAATAGGCATAAACAAAACATAAATAGATGTAAGCAAAATAATTAAGACATTTAGAAGCTTCTAATCAATTTCATCTTCATTCCAACTTACACATGAAACTAAGCATAAGTTTCCAATCTCAAATCAAAGTGTTTCTAAGCAAATGGGTTCGGATGAGTTTAAATAGTTTCGGCCACTTTCTATATTCTTCTTGAGCTCAACTTTATGTCTTTTGGTTTTGAACTTGATTCTCATTAATTTTGTCATTATTGATAACTCTATTTACTTGAATACATGATGAAATATAGTAATTAACCTAAATTATAGTGAGACCTTATTGGTTGTTGACTTATTATATACCAAAGTGATATTGAAGTGTGAAGTTGGAGTTTAGGAAGTAGGAAAAAATGATGAAATATTGTTATTGTATTGCATGTCAAATTGAATAGGGTGGGCATGTTACTTATCCTTTTCAAGCTAAGACTTGATTGTTTGTCGGAGCATTTTAGGTACTTTTTAAGCACTTTATGATTGAGTTATAATAACAAAGTCAAGCCTCAATTTCAAAAATATGAGCTCGGTTACATATTTCAAGAGTTTATCTCCCGTAATCATTTTCATACATAAGTTGCCTAGCAAAAAATGTTGGCATACTTAAGATAATTATAGTAATCCATGTCAACATCACTGCTTATTAATAATGCACATTTGATGTTGATTCATTGTATGGTGTACCAAAGGTTCCACATCATTACTAGAAGTGTTCAAATGGGAGGGGCCCCGTTAAGGGCCGTTTGTAAAAAGAGTCTAATCAATAATGGGTCGGTCTCTTAAAGGGTCATGTTTTATTAGTTTTTAATGGGTCAAGTTGGATCAATAATGGGCCTATAGTTTTCAAGACTTTTGAACGCTATTAGGCAATGAATTATTTCTATATACTTACCGATAGTTCACTATCAAAGTTTAAAGGTGATACATGTAAACTATCACCCTCTATAGAAAAAAAAAACTATACTCTATTTGGACGACCTGACCCGACTCGGCTCGTTATGTATTTCCTTTGACTTGGCCCATTTAGCATCTCCTTTGGCCCCGCCCCGCCTTGCCCGACTCGTTTTGTATGTGACCCATCCCACCCCTAACCCGACCCAATGCGCCATAAGATCATCATGTCATGCCATATGTTCCAAAAATAATCTTAAAAAAGGAACCTTGTGAAATGTAGAGTATAATGAATTTGTAATTTATCATATGCGATTGGAAATATATGCAAAAAAATTGAAAATCTGCAATGGCAAGGTAAAATCTACCAAAATACAGAATAATTGATATTTTACAAGAAAACTTCAAGCTTTTAACTTTTCTCCCTTATCAAAGAATTCTGACTGAAGCATTATTATCATCTCATCCTTAGGATTGATTAATTCAGATTCTTTAATTTATGCTCACTTTCTATTTGTTTGACTTTAATTGGTTAATTTGTTTAATACAAAAGCTAAAACCTTAAACCAGCGTTTCTTATGTTCTTACTAGCAGCACCATTTGCATACGATAATATTATTGAACTGTCAACATATCCAATCGGTAGTACTCATTAGGTACCAATTTTGATAACCAGTAGTGTGCACAACTAGCTTGAGCTGCCGGTCATCATGGCTTAGCACCGATATTTCCACCGATAGTATCGCAATATTATTATATTTTTGTAAGTACAAGGGATGTGATGACTGTATTAGTATGTGGAAAGATTTACAGGAGTTGGCCTTGTAAAACATTCCATGAATTGCTAGTCTTAACATATTTTGTGATTCTTCCATTTGAAGTTTTCAACCATAATGCGTAGTAGCATAGTTGTGCTTTGATTGCTTTAATACTTAATGGTGTAGAGAGGTAATTAGAAGAAGAAACAATTAGGAACATGCTATAAAAATATTCAATTTTTTTCTTCTCATTTTTCCCAATTAGAAATTTCATTATGTTTTCTCATTTGAATCCTTCAATTTTAATCTGATTTATTATGACGAAAAAAATTCAATTCAAATAAAAATTGACGAAAATGATCTCAATTTAAACGGATATGTCAAAAATGCCCTTAAAACTCTATATAACATAACTTTCATTTACTCAACTCTCACTTTCTCACATTCATTTACTTTCAACTTAAAAGTTGTCGATACTCTCTCTATCTTCCTTGACCGACATCGTCTGTTATCTAAAATATAATATCTCATCTTCCTCCTCAAAATCTCCCCTTATTTAAAACAACATCAATTTTGGTGTATATCTCCTCCTTATTCAATTCCCACTCATTATCATTTATGAGCTACCCTAACAAAGCTCGCCAAGAATTAATGGACTAGCTTTGTTCATATGGCCATGAATGCTCATACTCGAATTGTGGTAGATTTCACTCATCCAGTCTCAAACTCCTCCATATGAACCGAATTCAAAAAAAAATTAGAAATAAAATTATATCCCACAAGCATCAGAAGATGTAAAATTCATTAAACAATACCTTATATTACAATAAACACACAATCACAATAACCCAATACAAATCAAATAAGACAAGACAAGGAGTAATCAAAGCATATAATAAAAATACATAATTAGATGCAATATTCATGAACTATTACCCCAAATCCATCAAAAGTGTTGAATAGAACAAAGATAAATATGCTTAGAAGATAATGCTTAGACGATAAGATAATTTAAAAAGATAAGAGATTAAGTTTCTTGGTGTTCAGGAATTAGTAGTATAGTTCAATACAAATACTAGAACGTAAACTATAAATACATGTACAAAGTATTGAACAAAATCATCAGAAAAACAATATAAAAATTCTCATTTAAACACAACCCTAATATTTTTTTCTAGTAGGTATCAGAGCAAGGCCGATTTCCAGTTGTTTATTGGCAAAAAAAACACATCATCATCTACCAACAACTTACTTGAAGAATGAGTACACCAAAGGACCCGATTGAGGCTTCCACCATGACCATTGCTCAACTTATGGCGCTACTAGAAAACACAAAGAGCAAGCTTCAAAACACCAAGAGCATCGACCAAGGGGCAACTAGCTCAATTAATATAGTAGAGAAACTAAGTACTCAAAATTTCACCAAGTGGTCAAAATTGATGCAACTAGCAATTGAGGGTGAGGGGAAGGCTTAGCCATATAATGGACAACCCCCCACTCAAAGGCGCATCTGAATATGAGCAATGGTCCCAAAAAGATTCAACCGTCAAGGCTTGGGTCATAGAAAATATAGGACTAGAACTTGAAAATTAATTCCTAGACTTTCCCACAACCTAAGACCCATGGAGAGGCATAGTGATAACCTTCAGCAGCGATGGGGATAGGCTCCAAGTGTTTGATCTCACGATCAAAGCCAATACCATCAGATAAGGGCAAGATTCGTTAGAAATCTACTATTGTAAGCTATCAATTTTATGGAAAGAAATCGACAGAAGAATGCCAAACCCTATGAAATTCTTAGAGGTCATGGTTATACATAATAACCTTGTTAAACAAAACCGATTATACTAGTTTTTAGCCAGTTTGGGTGAAGATCTAGACAAGAATAAGAGGGACCTGGTTAATAAGGAACCCCTACCCACGGTTAAAGTAGCCTATAGCACCATACTTAGGGAGATCGCAAGAAGAAGTATAAAGGGAAACAACTTACCCAGCTTACCTGTGACGGCGGCGCAAGGGCTTGGAAGTGGCCTCACCTCGAACCTCTGATCAGCCAAGACATCATCTTGAAGGGAGGATGACAAAAGTCATCTTAAGTGTAGCCATTGCGGAGAAGGAAGTCACGTGAAGGATGGATGCTTCAAGATAATAGGGTATCCAGATTGGTGGCCTAACTCAAGGAAGAGAGGAGAGAACGCTCCGGTGATGCGAGGAGATGGGAAGAAGCAAGGAGGTGGAGCAACTGCAATAGGAGACATGAAGGAGGAAGAAGGAAAAACGGAGAAACCGACTGAGGAAGGTAAAGTGAGGGGAATTTCTAACCCTAACCCTATTGTATGCATGTGCACTCAGATCAGGGTTGGAGATGAGACAATAAAATCTCACAGCTCACATGAATTCGTGATGCTCAAAGCAAGCTACGTGGCCCAAGCACACAAAGAAACATCCTGAAGTGTGTCCTTGGATTTCACGTGGCCCAAGATGGAATTCTACATGGATTGGGTCAAGATGAAGTAGGTTACATGGCCTAGGGTGATATGAAACGAGATTTGGGTCGAAAAGACGTGACCAAAAACTCAGTCCTAGGCGTTACAGATCAACCTTATGGCAAAAGTGAGTGCATCTTTGATTGCGGATAAACAAGATTTTGTAACTACAGTTAAGCCAGGAAAAACACTGGTTCAAACTACTAACGGAGAGTGTATGGATATGTTAGGAGCCGGGAAAATCAAAATTGAATCTCAGATGTCTTTACATCATTGCCTTTACATACCAAAACTATCCTATAAATTACTATATATAAGTCAACTTACGTAGGAATTGGGATGTACGATATTACTGAAATCTGATTGTTGTGTTGTATAAGATGCTTGAACCGGTTGATCATTGGGTGTGGTACTGAGAAGGATGGACTTTACTATGTAGATGATGCATTTAAAGGTAGAGAAGCACTTATGGGCCGACATTCGATAGAAGAACAACTTAAAATATGGCATCGACGGTTTGGACACCCTTCTCTAGGATCAAACCTAGTTTTTAAATTTGAAGCGTGTTTTAGAGTTAAAAGTCATAAACACTCTTATCTTAAAGAGTTTGAGTTAAACTGCTAAACCATTTCATATTATTCACTCGAATGTATGGGATTCTACCCCAGAATCTAGTACTCATGGTTTTTTATATTATATTCTCTTCATTGATGAATGCACACGTATGAGCTGAATATATTTCTTAAAGTATCAGATGTACATGATATATTTGTCACCTTTTATCAGATACTTTATACCCAATTTACAGCCAAGATAAGTATTCTCATATCGGATAATGGGAGAGAATATATTAACCAAAAAATGCAGTCCTTTTTCCAAACTAATGGCCTAATACATCAAACCAACTGCCCTAATACCCTACAACATAATGGTGTGGCAGAATGGAAAAACCAAACTCTTTTAGAAATGGCTTGAGCTATGCTGTTTGAGTCAAAGGTTCCAAAGGGGTTTTGCCTGAAGCTATTGCCACCGCTAATTACCTCACAAATCGCCTTCTGTCAAAGAGTCCTAACTACCAAACACCGTTAGATACTCTCATGGTACCATTCCATCTATTCACTCCTATGGACTATGAGTTTGTCGAAACAACCTATTTTTACACCAAACTTTAGTTTTAGGAGAGAACACTAGTGACATTGCAGTTGGTTGATACATCAGTCTCTTAAAAAAGGCAAAGAAGGCACTGCTACATTCCAACCAGTTCCTATATCAATACCACTATCGGTATTTCCTAGAGACGAGCATCAAGAGGTTGAGGTAAATCCTAAAAACCCTAATTTATCTAATGCTACTCTAACAGACAAAGTAGTACAGGAGGATAATGAAAATTTTGCATGAACCTATCAACTTCCTCCCAAGAGTACGAGGGGTATACCGCCAAAGAGGTATGACCCCTCGTATGAACCTCGAAGGACCAGGTACCTTATACAAAGAAGTTCTAAGAGTACTATTTTTGATGTAGCAATGTGTTTTAATACCTTGCTCTATTCAGCACATATTCCTAAAACAGTGGAAGAAGTTCTTGAAAGTAGAGAGTGGAAGAAGGCAATGGATGAGGAGTTTGATGCATTTGTGAAAAATGAAACTTGAGAAAGGTGTGTTATACCTAAGGAGAAAAAGGCAGTAGGCTGCAGGTGGGTATTTACCATCAAGTACAAAGCTGATGGTAGTATTAAACGATATAAGGCTAGATTAGTGGCTAAAGGGTACACACAGGTTTATGGAGTAGACTACTCCGAAACTTTTTTTCCAGTAGCCAAGATCGATACAATAAGGGTGTTGTTTTCAGTGGCAGGAAATGAATATGGACGTTACATCAGTTTGATGTAAATAATGCATTTTTACATGGTGCCATTACAGAAGAGGTTTATATGGAAACACCACCAGACTTTACTCAGAATTTTTCACCAGGGGAAGGATACAGATTAAAGAAAGCATTATATGGGTTGAAACAGTCTCCTAGGGCTTGGTTTGGACGCTTTATTCAAGCCATGAAAAAGTTTAGTTTTCAATAGAGTAATTCAGACCATACCTTATTCCTAAAAAGAAGGGGAGACTTGATAATGTGCCTGATTATTTATGTGAATAATATGATCATGTTAGGGAATGATAGCAAGGAGATTAGTCTATTGAAGACTAGATTGTTCTAGGAGTTTGAGATGAAAGACCTCGGGAGACTAAAATACTTCTTAAGAGTAGAAGTGCTCAGGTCAGATATGAGCATTTTTATATCTCAACAGAAGTATGTTCTGGATTTGTTAGCACAATACCAAGCACAATACCAAAAGTTGGTGGGAAAATTGATTTATTTGTCTAGACAGATATTGCATGACTCGTCAGTAGATTCATGCATAGGCATCAAGTTTAGCATATGAATGCGGTACATAGGATTCTGAGGTACCTCAAACACACCCCAGGAAGAGGAGTTCTCTTTAGTAGAAATGAACATCTAAGGCTCTAAGCATATATTGATGCAGATTAGGCAGGAGACAAAAATAGTAGAAAGTCAACCTCAGGCTACTTCACTCTGATTGGAGGAAACCTGGTAACATAGAAAAGCAAGAAGCTAAGCAGAAGGTTATGGCCCTATCAAGTGCTAAAGCCGAATTTCGAGGTATTGCAAAAGGAATAGTTGAAGTCCTATGGCTAAGAAAAATTTTGTCTAAACTTGGATTCCCACCTGAAGGAAGCTGCAAGATTTTCTGTGATAATCAGACTGCTATTAGCATATCTGAAAACCCAGTTCAGCATGATCAAACGAAGCATGTTGAGATAGACAGACATTTTATCAAAGATAATTTAGATGCAAGAGTTGTGAGTCTTTTGTTTGTTCGATCAGAAGACCAGATGGCGGATATTCTGACAAAGGCGGTGAGTGTGAATATGTTTGAAAAAATATTGTGCAAGTTAGGTGTTGAAGATCTCACAATCAACTTAAAGGGGGAGTGTTGAACAGAACAAAGATAAACATGCTTAGAAGATAATCATGTATGGAAGATAATGCTTAGAGGATAAGATAATTTATAAAGATAAGAGATTAAGTTTCCTGGTGTTCAGAAATTATTAGTATAGTTCAATACAAACACTAGAACGTAAACTATAAATACATGTATAAAGTATTAAACAAAATCATCAGAAAACCATACAAAAAATCTCATTTAAACACAAACCTAATTATGTTTTTCCAGTAAAAGATTAAAAATGTCAAATATTAGCAGTGTTTTATTTTATATTTTTTTTATCTTAGTCATAATAAAATAGTCAGATCAGATTAAGAGTAAACCAGTCATCAAATTAAATTCAACAATCAAAGAGTCTCTGTCAATATAAATCAGTCAAGGTCTAATGCGACCCGGCGGCTTATGTGCGACCTGTGGCCTACGCCTCCTATTTGTTCAGGGCGAAGGCATGGCCAGTAAGCAAGTGATTGCATTATTCAAGAATAAGATTTGTACCTCCTATGATAGATAATTTAGTCTTTACACTTGTCAATTCAGGCAGACAACTTCTCATTTGCTGACCTTGGCTTCCCTAGGCCATAATAGAGTATCCTTTATTATCGAAGAATAATATAACACTACAAAATTATTGAAGTTAGCTCAACATGTTGACAATGAATATTCAAGATTCTAATGATTTGATCCAAACGGCCCTATAACTCCCGGGTCATGGATTTGGGTCAAACTGACTTTCTCTATTCGACCATTAGAGTAGAGGAGATTTGAAATTTTTTTAAGTTTTTTTTTTTAAAAAATAATTTTAAAAATAGACTTCGTATCAAAATATTTTCAAAAATAAATTTTTCAAGATTTGCATGAAAATCATTATTCGCAACAATTTAACTTGGGGCAAATAAATTTTTGTCAACTTGAATTAGGCTAACCCAAAATGAATATTTGCATTTTCTTCAAAAATAATCGTTGCATAGATTTTCGTCTCCTTAAACAATCAAAAAATTACTCAAACGGTCATAATCGGGTATTGAAGAGTGTTCACTTTTTGACCCGTTAGTCGAAATTATTAGACGTGTGAGTATGCTACACATGTTAAACAGAATAGTCTTAGTGAAGATTAGTTAGCTACATTATCCCACTTATCATGGTGACTATGGTGTGGACCATGCCAACTATTATGATTTGATATTCGTCATTGATGTGTTGCCCACTTGTCCCTGTGATATAACCAGGTAACAAATGAGATTCAAACCCGTCATCATAAATTCATAATAAAACATTGTATACATCTCCTAATGTCGTCACAACTTGTCTTCTATATCATTGGAGTTAATTTTCTAGATGATGGCAGATTAACAGCGACCAGATCAAGGGATAATGCAAACTTATATTATTTTTTTCAGCTTGACTAGACATACGTATACGATTACGTACAAGAAGTTAGCATTGTCATTGTTGATGATAAGCTTCTACTACAGATGTAGCTTAAATTTTTGGGAATTTCTACATATACTTCTATACTATTGTATTTTTCTACATTGTGTACAATGATTTTGAAAAGTTTACACTGTATGTCTGAGGTACGTTTAATAAACATATTGTACCCTTTGTTGGATGACTTAACTGACGGAGTGGATTTCGTTAATGAACGTTTCACTTTATTCTACAATATACTCCTGTACTATTGCGTTTTCTACATTGTGTCTAGTAATTTTGAAATGTCTACATTGTACCCCTGAGGTACAATGTATTTACTAAACAAACATACCCCAGGGGTACAATGTAGATTTTTTAAAATCACTAGACACAATGTTGAAAAAGTAATAGTATAGGGGTATAATGTAAAATAAAGTGAAACGTCCGTTAATGTAGTTTACTCCGTCAGTTAAGTCATCTAGCAAATGATACAATGTGTTTACTAAATGTACCTCAGGGGTATAATATAGACTTTTTAAAATCACTTAATACAATATAGAAAATGCAATAATACAGGGGCATGTTGTAGAATTTCTCTAATTTTTTTTTTTGTCATAGTCCATAGTACAATATTAAATTTAGCATTCTAAGATAATACTTATTTCATTATATTTCGTGACAATCATGCATATGTATTTATTTTGTTGAGATGCAATGTCAATTTTGTTTTTGAGATTCGGATTGATACTCTAACTTTTCAATCACATCTAGAAAAGTGTATAGACAAATTATAATGGTAAATTTATGTTAGGAATGATTAGTCATTATCTTTATTTTTCTTTTATTTTAAAATATATTTACTTTCTCAACAAATAAAAGTTTAACTCATATAATAGGAGAATTATTTTGGACAACACTCATTTTTTATTTAATTCCCTATTAGAATGATCAAGAAGAAAGGTTGTATATGCGGAGATTTGATTATTTCAAAATTTTAATGCCAATGAAGGTTATAAAGATCTTAAAGAAGTACCAATCCCACAAGGCCCGCAACTAATCAATAACATACTTAATATGAATGTCAACTAGTTTAGTTGGTTACATATTTAATACTTGAAATCAAATCTCATTCATATCATTAGTTGCTTCGCTTTTGTAACTCTCTTTACATGAAAAATAAATCAACAATAGACTTGATACTTTAATAACTGATCTCATATTCCCTATCCTAATCAGCTACACGATTCACAATTTTAAATTTTTTGATAATATATAAAAAAGCAACAATTGTTATGCTCCACTTATTAATATACTGAAAGTATATCTCCACCTCACCATTACTATTAGTTGTACGAATAATACTCGTGTATATCTTCAATCCATTTGCTAGAAAGACGTTCACTATGTTTCATAATCTAATAAAAAACAAAAAATGGCTAGCTTTGACAATACTGAGATTTTGTACATTGCAGGAGTTGGCCTGCTTTTAAACATCTTCCTATTCGCATCCACATTGCTAATCTACCTTTGTAGACCTAGTACCGAAAACACAGACTTGGAAGCCTTGGATCACCCCCAATATTACTACGCAGACGACCATTTGGACATCCCCTTGTTACGGGATCAAAGCACGACACAACACGAGACGACTAAGGGTTCGAGGTTAATCAACCTGATACCGGCTTTGAAGTTCTTTGAAGTACCTAAGGAACGGGTATTGAATCGAGGGAGCGGTTGCTCGATTTGTTTGAATGAAGGATTTGAAGACGAGGAGATGTGTAAGTTTCTTCCTGAATGTGGCCATGTTTTTCATAGTGATTGTATCAATGAATGGTTGAAGACTAAGCAGAGTTGTCCTGTGTGTAGGAAGGTTTCTGGAGTTGTTGTTCTTCGTGATAATACAGTATGATTTTTTGTTATTAAAATGCATAATTTTGCTAATTTTCTTGGTTTTAGGTGTAAATTTATCAGATTAAAATATTTTGGTGGGTGTTTGAAGACATGAAGTGGGTACCTGATGTGATCACATGGATGTATGTTTGTGTGAAATAGCATCAAGTTAATGTTTTGCCAATCTGGAGATGGCCAAATTGATTGGGACATCATGTGAGAATTGAAGTGGGTTGTTTAATTTGTGTGATTGGTTGTTTGTTGTTTTTGGATAATGCAAAAGTAAAGTTTAATTTAGGAGTAACTAATTGAATTTAAGGGAAAATTCGACAAAGTTACAATCATTTCTCCCAAAGGAAGGATAAGATCGAGCTACAAGATGAGTCATCATGTTCCCACCTCGTTTATTTTTGTGAAAATTGATTTTAAAAAGAGTTTCAACTTTAAAAAAAAAGATTTTAGGAAGAACATTTGCCCAAAAAAAATATAAAAAAATTAAGGAGTATGGCCGGATAATTTGAAATTAGTGATTAATTGAATATTCTTTGGAATTTGTATTCAAATTACAATTTCAAAATTCAATAGGATAGGCTTGAAGTAGATAGCTTATAAATGTTAACTAATTGGCTAATCCTAAACATAATATCCAATAATAAGTACTAAAGTCATATTTTAAAAACCGTAAAAAGTTAAATTGGAATTAACTATTGGGACGGTGGGAGAGCATAAAACAACTTAATCACCAATTAGATAAATAATATAATCCTAAAGTGAAACTTGAGTTGAGTAGCATAATGGACTAATTAGAATTACACTCGCCTCATTCGGTCATTCCTCCCTAATCTCAACGCTTTTCTAACCTTAAGTAGGTTACATTGCATTACATGAAAACAGAGATTTGTTTATTCATTCATAAAATAGAAAAATGTAATATGAAAATCATATCATTGATACTAAATAGTATTGGACTTCATCTTCCATCATTTCTTGTTTCCTTTACCTTGGTCGTCATCATCATCTGTCTCCTCATAGTCATCATCGGAATCATCCTCGTCCAAAACATCGTCTTCGGAAAACTCACCAAACTCATCATCAAATTCATCACCAGACTCCTCCTCATCGTTGGAATTCACCTCCCGTATACTTTTAGAGGCTGCTTCAATGACTACATTTTGATGAGGGAAGGCAGGCCAATCCACGCGACCTAGGAGGTTGGGCTTCTCAGTGGACGTGGGAGTGGTTGGGCTTGGGAGTTTACCGGTGAGGGAGAAGGCAGCGGCGGAGGGGATGGCGTTGGAGCGGGTGCGGAGGAGGAGGTGGCGGAGAGAGGGAGAGAGTCTTGAAGAGAAAGTTGCTGCTTGTGAGGCTGCCATTGTAGAGGCTTAAGTGGGATATCAAAGCAGGGGGTTGCGGTTTCATATAATGGGGGCGAGGGAGAAGGGTTTAGGGTTTTAAGTCACATGAAATTCCAGATAGTTCTTTGCTTTATTAAAAGCAAAGTGTAGACTTGGAAATGGTTAAATTGGTTAGGGTTTGCGCCGGTTTAGATTCATTTGGGTTGGGTCAAATATAGGTGAGTGTTTTTTGGTTTAGGTTTTGATTGAATAACTTTCGGGTTATTATATTATCAATTAGCATATTATGAGAAATAAGCAAGCTTCTCATTTAACTGGATAATCTAGCACATCATTGCTAGTGAGGAAGAAGAAAGTGGTGAGTGCAGCACTCACCTGATTAATATTTGTCGTTCTTTGGTTAACATGATAGATTGGACGGTTCAAATCATCCTTGTATATCAGTGTATTGGGAGGAAAACTGGATTGCATACTGGCTAGCTAACTATGGGGTGATGCAATCATCTAGGGTTTCTTTCATGGATAGTGCTCCCACCGAGTTAAATAGAATCTAGACAGTGTCGTCCCTGAGGCCAGGCCAAGGGTGCGATTGCCTAGGGCCCAGGGTTCGAAAGGGCCCAAAAATAATTAAATTTTAAAAAATCTTAATCAAAATTTTAATGATAATTACTTCAAACCATTTATAATATTAAGTTTCTGGAGTCTTATAATAAACAAATTTAGTCTCTTGTCAATCTTATTGTGTCATATAACTATACAAATATTTCAAATTTAAGATTTTATTTTTAGTTTTTTTATTAAATTTAATCAAAATTTTATCTTAGTGGATATTATGTATAATGATAATGGTAGGTTTGTATGTATTAGCATTTTGGGTATTAAAATATAAACTATTTACTACATGTATGCTCTGGCATTAAAGTTGGATTTTTTAGTTGATTTGCTAAATATACCTTTAATATTCAACAAGACACTCAACTATTGGAGGTTATAAGTATTCTATTAATACTTATTAATATAAGGGGTCCGTGAATATTATTACGCCTAGGACCTCTAAAATGTCAGGACCGGTGCTGAATCTAGATGAAGATGTAAGGGGTGCTGCTTTGCCATGCCTTGTACATCCATAGCCCTTAAGTTCAAAGGATTCATTCGAAGGCCATGCACATGGTATTTCACAAGCTGGACAAGAAAATTCACATTGTCAGAGACACGTTAACAAGGAAGGAACTACAATATGCACACTATCAACTGCATACTATTGGTTAAGAGCCTTAGATGGATAGGAAGCAGGGAAATCGACATCAAAGAAATACACCAGTCAGTACATACTATTTTACATCTCATTACTTTATTTGTTGATTTAGTTGTACATCTCACATTACATGCACAAATGAATTGTTCATGTGAAGGTAAGCACATAACTCATAAGCATAATTTATAAATCATTTTATAAAAACTAATGACCTTCTAACCACGGAATCAAGAAAGTATATTGATGATATGTATGTGATAACATAATAGTAAAATGAGTGAAAAGTTCTTGAAAAATTATTTATTTAATAATCAATTCAATTGAAAGTTTGTCGGTCATTTCTTACAATAATGAATTATTATCAAAGAGTATTTTTATTAAATATATGTCGATCTCAACATAAAGTGTGAACATGTATGTGAGAGTAAATAGGTCTATTGGTTTTTTTTTAGAATATAACTCTCATATAAATGATAGATAGTTCAAAAAATTAGTTATACATTATTACTAGCCTATATGATTGATTCTCTTATGGTCCAAAAGAAACATAAATGGAGTAATGAACATATTGCCCCATTCCTAAAAGAATTGGACAATGATATTTATGGACTTATGGTTATCATGTTGTCACAGACCGTCCTTAACTCCCCACCCAATGGCATGCATCACTAGGTAGAGTGACAACCAAGCTAGTATCTGTCACAAGTATTTATGTTATCCTTAAACTTGGGTGTTAGGCACGGTGTAGGACATTCTTGGCATCGTTAGGCATTACTTAGTAAGAGGGCATGTCCAATGTGTTGTTCACACGTTAAGTGTCACCCAAGGGGAATCCTGACTCAATAAGACTTATCGAGTGGTGCACTGTACAAGACTTACTTTACAGCAAGCCACAAAGTAGTCAATACGTGACAATGTGCTAGCTATAAGGATGAAGGTTATGTAAAATTATGTGAATGATCATTATATCTATATCTTATAAATGATTTTAAGTCTAGAGTTCTGCTCCCATTATTTTGTAGGGGCATTTATTTCAAAACTCTTAATAGAAATTACCGTTAACAAGAATATATAGTGAACTTTTTTTCTGAATAAAGCTACACTAACTAAATTAGACAACATCATCATTAGAGAAAATATACTTACCGAGCTTGCCCCAGAAGTTTGATCACAAGCTCCTAATTGACTAAGATAGGGGTTGCCAAAATTGCAGTATTGCACCCTAAAAACGTCCTCTTGAGTCAACATTTACTCGTCCAGGGAGTCCTCTAGCTGCCTAGGGTAAACTATCAGTTGGTGCCTTTGTCAGGCAATTAAAAATTTCTCGCAGTCTATTACACCAATTTTGGTAAAAGCTTCCACAAGTGTTTTGATGTAGCTTGGCAAATTCATCTTAAGCAATATAGAACAAATCTCTTTCTTATCCTGGACAACTAGGGTTTTTCCTTTGACAAAACTCCCAACTTCAACACCATCCAAGTATGCTCTACATGCAGCCAGTATATCATGAGCACGCTGGTGGAAATGTCCATAAACTAAGTCTTCGAAGTACTGCATCCATATAAAGAAGCTGTATTAAATGTTCGAAGTACCAAACAAAATTCACTGCTACCATCACGAATAATCAAAATACAATCTCAGCTAAAAATTATTGAATACATTCAAAGTCTGAAAGCATATTACACTGATGCAGCTACATCTACAAGGAACAATGAGAGCGATGGAATGTGGTAATATGACAAGTAACCTCAAATGTAACAAGCAGGCAAACTAGTTAATTGCAATCCAAAAGTAGATTGAAACTGAAACAATAATAATTTTTTCCTTTATCCAAAACTGACAACTAACATTATGAAATATCCTAAGTAGGTATTACTCTTTCCCCACAAAGCCATTTTGAAAGCGAGAAAGAGGTATTACTCAGGGATTAATAGCTTATCTTTTCATAACAGGCAGTCATCAATTCAGACACTTTTCCTCTAAGAAAGCTATCACAAAGCCCTCTGTATCTCCTTGTGCTGTGATTCACATAACCATTTCCATAGACAAAATGAAAATATACGGGGAAAACAAATATACAAACTCTTGATTCTTCCTCTTTCTAACTATTTTAATTGGGTTACTAGCAGCACTCACAAATTGTGGGATTGAGGGTGGAGGGAAATGGTAAGGGAAAATCCTTAATGCTACACTAAAACTACAAGAGCACAATCTCTCCCATATCACAAATGAAGTACAAAATGTAAGACTACAATTTAAGTTGCCCAAGCAAGAGTTGCAAAATACATGGGATTATCTCCCCTAAATCTATGAAAATGAAAATTAATCAATGGTATGTCCAGACCGACAACTAAATGAACCAACACCAAAAGGATGTCTTCACTGAGAAAAGAAATGTGAAAGGTGCCATTATCGCAATCTTACCTTTGGTGGATTCCTTAATGTGTAAAGCATCGTTTTCAGTGACAGAAGAAATGCATTTTCGCTGTAATCCTTCGATAGCTTTGAACCATATGAGGTATTTTGGGATCTTGGACGACCAGGTTCATTATAGTAAGGGTCTGCATTTAAGATAAGCCCTTGTATTGAGACAAGGACTTGTAGCATATTTGACTTACAAGGACGCCAATTCTCATCACCTTTACCACTCCAAGTACCCAGAAGACTCAGGCATACTTTGCCACATTTATATAAATTAGGATTTATTCGAAGGCCATGTGCATGGTATTTCACATG
This sequence comes from Dysphania ambrosioides, assembly GCA_026401315.1. Classification (NCBI taxonomy): domain Eukaryota; kingdom Viridiplantae; phylum Streptophyta; class Magnoliopsida; order Caryophyllales; family Amaranthaceae; genus Dysphania; species Dysphania ambrosioides. Next base: position 26,006,452 of record CM048666.1, read on the forward strand.
CTGGACAAGAAATTCAGTCAGATACATATAAAAAATGAAGAAACTGAATTCTCATAATCAAGTACATACTGGTGGCTTAGATGGATAGGAAGCAGGGAAATTAGCATCAAAGAAGAAGAGGCCATCATGATATGGGGTACCATCAGCTCCCACCATGACAGCCCTCAATAGATCCATCCTAGCCTCATAGACCCTGACATATATTGTATCTGCAAAAGATTAGAAACCAGACAGATCAGCAATACGGCAACTAATGCAAATCTTGTCTAAGCTATGACAAAGTGCAACTATGTAGCTCCTGCATTATGTGATCCCAAAATTCACAACTGCAGGAGTCATTGGCAATTCCAAATGCGGAATAATTAATCATAAACATAATCCAAACACAGTTCCACAATCAAGATGAACCACCTGGCAAATCTTTTTCCTGAATCTTCCACTCATCTGCAATTTTATTTGCCCATCCTTTAGACTGTTAGAATTGGGAACAAAAACAATCGTAAGCTATTCTGTTCGCTAGGTGTATGAACAGAAATACCAGAATAAATATTCCAATATTCCATAACCTCAATGATCTAAATTATCTAAATGATCTTCTAAAGTGTCAAATTTCTTAAACAATTCCAGCTTCTTCAAAATAATATTTTGGCTAGAACTGCCTTGCCCATCAGTGGAGGGTGGTGAAATTTCTGCACAAATATCATTCTCAAGTGATAGATTGTAGCCAGTGATAACGCTAGGAGAATTTTGATTTCCATGAAAAAAACTGTGCGACGACTGGGCGTATACCCTTCCATTTTGAGGCAAATTAGGTAAACTCAAAGAAGTTGGATTTATCGGCCACTGAGGAATTGGTTGAATAACGCTACTAGTTTTAACATGGCTCCAGGAAGTTGGAAGTTTGGAGGAAGAATGCTTTAATCTAAGAGGAGCAGATTTGACTATAGGGCTCGTGACTGACATAAATTTCTTGTAACTTGTAGATTTATTGTAAACCCCCTTAAAGTCACTGACTTTAGAAAAAGCTTGTGTGCCATATAGAGAAGAACTGCTTGTAGGTTCTCCATGTTTCTTATTTGCTTGTGGAGAAGGAGCTCCGTCAAGGTTAATCACCTCATTTCCACCAGGATAACAAAGAATAGGTTTCTGTAGATTGTAAAGAGGACAAATGGGAAGTTACAGTAAAAAAGTTAGAGCCTTCTTAACAACAACAAAACTAATGAATAAAAGGATGACTGAATTAAGACCCCCAAACACAATAATTTGAAACAATATTACCTTTCCTCTTCCAATTAAGGAAACTTCCTCTTCAGTAATTACAACCTCAGCAGGATCTTCATCATCAACTACAACAATCTCATGGCCAACATTCTTCATGCAGAACAGAAAAAAAAAAAAAAAAAAACTTACAGCAGTAATACTTAGGAAAACTCAGTCAAGCAAGAATAAGGTACTAAATTAGAAACCAAAATATTTGCAGTGCATGTTCAATATGAAGACTGAGATATGACTAATTCAAGAACTGAACAAAAGTCCAGCATTTTAGGTATAAATCTAATAAAAAAATTGCCATGTTGCTTTTGAGAACAATTATATTACCATATAAGATATAGGTACACACAAAAAATGAGAACCCAAAGCAGTATGGAAGGCTTTTTAGGAGTGTTAGCAGAAAAAAAAAATGAACATAAAGGGGATTTCAAGCAATCCTTAATTCCATTATCCATAATATTCTGAAAGCACAAGTGTGACCAAGGGACACTAGAACTTCAGATTACAATGAACTTAACAAATTGTCAACTGCTAGTTACATATTGTGCAAAACCAGTCATGGAATATCAAGGGTCTAAGAAAAACCGGCTTCCATGATAGTAACACCTTATGCAAGGAAATCCTTCTTTCTCTCAGATTAACCCAAATCAGTATATATACCCAGACGTTGGAGGCTACTTGGTGGTTACCTTGAGTCCAGGTGCTTTGGTAGGTGACAGCAGGCCCTCCTCCAGCTTACTTCTGGCTCAGTAAGGTTTCTCTTGCTATAAGTATTCACTATTTTTGCCAGTGGCAAGTGCTTCATACTTTGATGCACTAATCCTACTGATTGTTAGAAATATTACATAACTAAGAAATTTGGTGGCCACATTTGTCTTTTTATCATTTTCTTGGCAACACGCTACCTATATAAGTAACATACTTTACATCAACCAAAACTTCTAGGCACTCGATTTAAGTCCCAAAGTCCCAAACTTCTGGTTACCTTAGATTTGTACTAGGCATTAAATCATAATTCATTACATAAACTCCTTTAGAAAGGTACTTATTCGTCTTCAATGATAAAAAAACAATGAAGCAAAAGCTCTCAAATATAAATACAACCCGATTCAGATAATCGCAATACATAGGAAAAGTACCAAGGAAGCAAGTGTACTTAAAGGGTTATTCACATCATCCACTAATGTAATGCTCATCAACCTACCTATACATAGGCCGGGATTGATCATATATAAAATGGGATATGATGACTGGGTTAAAAACGATGTAAAATGAATTGGATCGAATTAGGGTCGGGATTCATTAGATATAAAACGGGTCAGGTCAGGTAGGGAAAAAAAATGTAAAACGAGTCAGGTAAAAAAAGATACAAAATGAGTCGAGTCGGGCGGGCCTGTGATAGTATAGTTCTATCTATGAAGGGTGATGATAGTTTGTCTATATTAGCTCCAATCTTTAGTAGTGGACCATTGACAAGCAAATTGGAAGTAATCATTATTTGATAATGTTTAAAAGCCTTAGAAACCATTGACCCATTATTAACCTGATTTGACCTTTGAAAAACTCAATGAAACATGAACTTGTAATAGATTGACCCATTTAAACCCATAATTAATTAGACCGCAAGCAGTAAGGCAACAACTGATGTAGACGAGATTTGATCTCAAATATTGAATACAACCCTCCAAGACGTTAACCAAATAAGCTAATTGACATCCATTATTTTCTTGATTATGGAACCGGAAATAGGTTATGAAAGCATTCATGTCATATGGTGCTTATGGATTTGAAAATAAAAATACAACTTTATATTGTTAAATATGAAATACTAAATAAGATAAGAAGAAAAAACACATTATCTCCTGTTAGAAAAGTTGCATATCTTTTATCTTGAAATATTTTACTTTAAAGTTATTAGAATTTATGAAATACAAAATAAGATAAAGTTTGTTAAATGATGACATAAATCTACAATAAAATTGTTGTTCTACTATGTTTTCAGAATGCGAAACCGTTTTAATGCAGGGTTTTGTTTATGGGAAAGTGTTGTGTACACACAAGATGTTATGAAATTATTGTATGGCCAACAAAAGTTATCATTGATATATAAAAGTTATCCCTCAAAACAACAAAAATTACCCTTATAAAATATATCACGATTTCAACTGATAAAAGTTGAGATAGTTTTATAAAGAAAATGATATGTACATTGTACAATATTTGTCAATTATATTTGTTTATTGATTTCTTTTCCTATCATTAAATCATATTCTAAAATTAAGGCTAGAAAATGTGAACATAAACACGCGTCCTTTTAGACCTGCATCTCATTATTATTTTATTATGTACACTTAAGTTAATAAACTAATAGATACTCCCTATGTCCTTAATTTTTTGGCCCATTTGACTTTTACGATATCTAAAACACGACTTTAAATGTTATTATCTCAAAATCCATAAAACAAAAAAATTATAAAAACTTGATATTTTAAAAATTTACATTTAAATATCCAACAAGATCCGACAAATTAAGGGACGAAGGTAGTACTAAGGAACATTCCAACTCTATAGCAAACTTATTGAGGGTTAGAGCTCGCATTTTATTTTACTAGCAAAAAGAATGTGCAAGGTCTGACTGTTTGGTAATCCTTCATTAGCTATTGACGTCCTAGTCAGTAGTGACAAACTGATAACTATTATATGTGATTAAAAGACAAATATTGACAGCCAAACCTATAAATTGCCTCAGACGAGAAGACTGGGATGATTATACCAGGTAATTTTGTTAAGATTGAGGGAAACCTCCGATTTGCGATTTATGTGGTAATCATTCATTGTTGCAAAGCATTGCACCATTAAACTATCGGCATATTGTTAAAATTTACCAAATACTAAAACTTCATTCTAACAAGAATTTGGTTCAATAGAATTGAAGAATATGATGTAAACTTCAAAAGGAACAAGGGAAGGGTGGTTTTGAAATTTTGTCATGTTGAATTCACAACCACTTCTTAGCATTGGACTATTGGCCAAAAAAAAAAAAAAAAAAATTAAAATACAGCACAATAGCAGTTCAAGCATGCTTCATGAAAAACTATTTCCACTTGAAGAAGAGTAGAACTCGTTCTCATGCTGTAGTTCAAAAGATGTCCATGGATGAGTCTCAGACCACCAGAGGCCAAGGTTATATCAACCAGCCATGCCCGTCTCTAGTCAATACTCTGCATGGTGTGAGAGCTTTTTCTGTATACATAATAATCTCTGAAGCTTCTAATTATTACCAGTTTACATCCCAGATATTCTTCACCTTTTTTTGAAAGGAAAAGTCATGTAACTTATGTAACAAAATCATTTTAATGAGACATTTGCAAACAAATGAGGTAAGCTCGCTCCTTAAAGACCGAGTCCGCTCTTCCAAACCAATTAAGTAGAGTTCCAGCAGGATTTGTGATACCTACCACCCCCAAAATGTTACATCCTCCTATATACAATGTCATCAAAAGAGGATACGTCAGCATTAGCGAGGATATGCACCGAGGTTCTCATCCAGCAACGAGTCTCAATTTTTCTAAAGGTTGATGGTGTTGCACTTCTGCTTCTATAAAGGATGGCCTGGGATCATGGGTGTTAGTGATTTGCTCTTTCTACGAGATGATGAACCAACTCTGTTTGGATGGTAGGAAACCTTGTCACCAGGAACTAGATATTTTCCGCAGTCTTGGACACCAATTTTAGTGAAAGCTTCCACAAGTGACTTGATATAAGTTGGTAGATTCACCTTGAGTAATTCAGAGCAATTCAAGTTGTTTGCTTGGGAATCTCGACTCTTGTTTTTATCGAAACTCCCAACCTCGGCACCTTTCAGGTATGCGTCACATGCTGCCAGTATATCATGAGCACGCGTATAGAAATGCCCGAAAACCAAGTCTTCAAAGTACTGCACTCAAATAGACATGAGGTTGATCAGAGTTTTGATGTTTAATACAAAGCCCAAAGAATTTTACAGATAGTGATGCGAACAAATTTACCAACTCAAGCCTAGTAAATGCATAATATAACTCATGTTTCAAGGTTGGTTGATACCCGCAGTCACAATCACAGTACGCTCAAAACTTTCTACAATACTGTAAATTTATGCGATGAACAGAGACTGAAACCCACACACACCCAAATTCGGCCCTTTCAAGACAAACCAATTCCTCTAAACTAGGATTTTGGGGAATAAATGCCAAAAGATTGGGAGGAGAATAGAAAAGACGCCATTCAAAAGTCAAAAAGGAAAAGGTAAAGTTGTATTTCCCAGGAACAAGGCAAATTTTCCTACAACTGTTTTAGGACATTCTACTAGCCAGAAAATTTAATTCAATAACACCTATTTTGTAAGAAAACATAAACAGAAAGTACCCCTCGAACACTTTCATCCACCATATAATTGATAAATATTATTCTGAAGGAAATATCATCTATCCATTTTGATAACTTAACCCAATGACCTTCAGGCTTTAACACTGTAAGGGGCTCAGACTTGATACAGGGAAACAAATGCCAGAAGATTGAGGGGTGCTTTAACCCAATCTCACTGATCTTTATCATGGGAAAACAAACTCTGAAATTTATAGCTTTGTAAAATTTTCAGCAATTTTTAATATTCCACAAAACTGACAAGACAATTTCTCTTCTTAGGTTTCTAGACAGGTGTTCAACCAGTTGCATTTTTGATATTTATCAAAAAAATTCAGAAAGATATTGATACAATTAACATCATTCATACATAAGTACGAAGCATATGATATATCAAAGGCAAGTTACCACACTCCACACCTGTATCAAGAGAAACACTAATTTCAAATTTGAACTATGTGCCTGTGGCAAGTACCCATATGTAACATCCATACCCCAATAAAAGTAACTATCAATAGCATGATCATAAACAAAAAAAAGTAACTCCCACTACCCCGATATACATATCACCTTTCAATTTTTTCTGTTCCTCCTGTAATTTCCTTCTTAACTTCCAAATGTACAAAATCAAATAACCCACACAAAGTCAGTAAAGCAAACCCAGATTCAAGATACAAATCACCGACCACATATCATATTTCAATTCCATCAAACGACGAAAAACATGACTTCCAGAAATGCCCCTCTAGAAATAGTCTCCCCTTATCTCATTTAGTGCTAGCCAAGAACCTTAAAAAGCTCAAAATGAGACAACCCAGGATGTAACCAAAGCTAGGATCTTAATTCAAGACTACCTTCATCTTTTGTATAAGTCAAAGGCACAACAAATAGGATGCATTTATATAGTAATCTGTGACTTACACCTACAGGATAGAAAGAAAATTCTAGAAAGTAGTCATAGAGAGACTGCAAGACCTAGATAGAAAGAGATACTACAATCCAACACCCCCAACCCCCACTAGATAATAGACATACATGTTTCTGGTTTCTAGGGACTTTGCAAGACTAGCTCTATCCAAAGAAAAATGGCATTAAAATATTCTTTAAACTGCTAGCCAAAACAAAATTATTATAACACAGAAACTAGAGCTTCTGTCAAATGAAAGCAACCGAAAGTTTTTGGTATCAAGTCTTACCTTTGGTGGATTTCTCATTGTGTAAAGCATTGTTTTCAAAGACAGGAGAAAAGTGTTTTCACTGTAATGCTTAGACAGTTGTTTACCAAGCTGACTATTTTTGGAGTTCTCAAAACCAGGCTCATTAAAGTATGGCTCAGCATTTAAAATAAGCCCTTGTATTGAGAGTAGGACTTGTAGCATATTTGACTTGCCAGGACGCCAGTTCTCTTCACCACTACCACTCCAAGTGCCCAGAAGACTAAGGCATACTTTCCCACAATTGTATAAATTTGGGTTAATTCGCAGGCCATGTGCATGGTACTTCACATGCTGGACAAGAAAATTTCACATCATCAGGTCCATATACCAGAAGAATGAACCAATTAGTACAAAAAAAGGTACATACTGGTGGCACATTCGGATAGAGCAGGGGGAAGTTAACATCAAAGAAGAAGAGGCCATCATGATATGGAGTACCATCTGCTCCCACGATGACAGCTCTTAACAAATCCATCCTTGCTTCATAAACCCTGACAAAAATCGTACCTGCAGAAAGATAAGAAGATGGCAGACATGCAAACAATTTACACAAGCTGAAACAAAGTGCGACAGCATATGGTGCCAGAAAATGGATCATATAGCCTTCAGTAAAAATGCTAGCAGATGTCAATGTGTCACCAAACAAATAAAAAATATAACCTCACAATAACAGGCAATTCTTAGACAACAAACATTGTTTTGAATAAAAGGCAGTAGTCAAAAAGGATCACCTGGCAAATCTCTTTCCACCATTCTCCATTCATCAGCAATTTTATTCACCCAGCTTTTGGACTGCCAGAAATCAGGGGGAAGGGAATCAGAATCACAGGTATCTTGTGTGAATATAACCAATACCGACAAAAAATTAACAAAAGTAATAAAATAATAATATCTATTCTATACTCCTACCTGACTACAATGTTCTTTTGTATTTTCATACAAATGACCTGAATGATCTTCTAAAGTATCGAATTTCTTGAAAACTTCTAGCTTCTTTACCAGAGGATTTTCACTATCATCCCCTTGTCCATTTGAACAAGGAGGTGAGATTTGAGCAGAAATACCTTCATCAAGTCTTATTGAAGGATCTAGATAACAAGAGCTGAAACTGCTGCCAGAGAAAGATGAAGTTGGGCTTGTTAAGTGAGACACCAAAGGCATTGTATTCCCTAGAGAAGCACCTGGCTCTCCGAAAACAATTGGACATCCAGAAAGATAGTGACCTTTTTGGCCATGACCAGGTGTCATTGGCCAAAAATTAAATGGCGGTGGAATCATACCACTAGTGTGAATATATGAGCTCGAAAGTGATAGGTCATGACCAGGTGTTGTAGACCAATGACCAAACTCTGGCGGCATCATTGTTTGAGCATAGAAGCTTGAATCTGTTGGGTCAAGACCAGGAGTCAATGACCAAGGATCAAGCTCCGGCAAAGACATACCACTAGTTTCCAAACTAAAGGAAGACTTCCATCCATGATTCCTTTTCTTATTTCCAGACTTTTTAAATGGTAAATGTTTATGGTACTGCATTGACTGAACCTGATCCATGCCAGAGGTACCAACTGTAGAGTTGCTTTGCATGCCAAATACAGAAGAGCCATTTGATGTAACAGACTGTTTATCACTTCCTGCAGCAGCAGCAGATGGCCACCATGGCACTGTTGCTTCCACTCCAGACGGAATGTCTATATTATCAAAATGAGCTTGCAGCCTAGCACACTCATCATCATAAAATGACCCCGTAAATTCCATCCCACCAAACTCAAAGTCATCATCTATAAAAGATATATGAGAATTCGAGTCCCCTTTGATAATATCATTTTCAAGTAAATTATGCGCTCCACCATTGGCTGACACTTTATCTCCAGTAAGAAAATCATGAAGCATAGGTTTCTACATGTAAGGAGAGGCAAAGAGACGCAGTAGTCATTAACTTAACAACAAGCATCTTATAGACAACAAGATAAAGTGCGCAAACTAAAGTCAGTGGCTGATAGAAGGAATTACAAGCTTAAATTTACCTTTCCTTTCGCATTAGGGGCGATTTTCTCATCAATACTAACAATATCATCAGAATCTTCACCATCAAGATTAATTATCTCGCAATCAATGAACTAAACATCAAAAAGAAATGAGAATTAACTTCGAAAAGAATACTTCCAGAAGACCACATGGAAACAAACACGTATAAGATCTCTAGAGAATGATAAGTACTCATACAATTATACACCAAGATGTGCATCCTACACTCAGGGTAGAAAATTACACCCTCTGTCACATTCTTCTCCACACACACTTACAAAAGACGAAAACTTCCAAAATACATAGATTACCTGAATTCAGACAATCAATATAATTGTTCACACAATTCAATAACCAACATTTCAGTACTTTGATACATATCTCCCCAAGTCTCAGTAATATCTAACAAAATGATCAAATTGCCCCAAAATAACATACAATTATACGGAGTATCGGTTTCCGGTTTCGACCAAAAATCTGATAGTGTTAGGACGATAATTATAATTATAAACAAGGTCAATCACAATGTGAGGGTCGCTGACGAGTAACATCTAATGAACCAAAAGATTCAAATTGTTTTCACCGTTATTACCCCCATAAGGTTACAAATCTATATCAACACTAAAAATTAACCACAAAACTAATACTATTCAACTTTACACTATCACAGTGTATTACAACAACGTAGTGATTATGCTTCAAAAACCGGAAAAATAAACACGAATACACGAAAACCCGAAAAACTTAATAGAAAATTCCCCAATGTGTTTTTCATAGTTACTCCACCGTAAAGTTACGGACTTTGTATCTACACAAATATCTATTACCATTCAACTTTATACTATTAAGGAGTACAAGAACACCCATCAGAGCGTGATTTTGTTATAAAATCGGAAATATTAATAACATCGATCAATATGTGATTTTGTAATAAAGTCGGAAATAAACACGAATATACGGGAACCCGAAAAATTAGTAGAAAATTCACCGATTGTTCCTTGAGAGGCTTGGATTTCCATACCACAGGTGCCGGAATTTCGATCAAATCGGGCTCGATAAACGACGAGCTGCTACTACTACCACTTCCGCCAAACATCCTTTTCCTTTATTTAATTAAAAAAACAATAATTAGGATTTCATAATTCGATCAAAATATCAAAATTAAAAATAAAATTAAGAATTAAAGGGAAAATACTTGGAATTTTGAGGAGGAGGGAGCGGAATGGGCGGATCCTCCATTGAAGAACGGAGCGTCGGGCCAAATTTCACGAACAAGTGACGAAAATTTGATGAGAGAGAAAATGAAGAAGCGACGAAAAGGAATAAGATTTTATTTTATGGCGTTTTTGGCGCCGTTAGTAAGGAGGAAGAGGTTTTATTTAGGACGCTTGTTGCTCAGTTTGAGAACAGCCCTGCCCTTTGAGATTATTTACGGTATTTACCATTTGTTTGAGTGAGGGAGTGACGTGGGTGTATCTGAGGCGTTGGTGTTGGACAGGGGTGTGAGGGTTTGAGGGTGGATATTTGATGAGCATGAGTCAAAGGGAGGAGTGAGGAGGTCGTATTGTGGGGTCCATGAGTAGGGTGATTTGATGAGATATGAGTTCCACGTCGTTTAATGTTTTTTCTGTTTACGGTTTTGTGTCCTCTTTAAGACGTAACTATTAGGGATACATGATAATGATATTTTTCCAATACACGCTACTTCTATTAAAATTATCACTTAATATAATAAAAGTTATCTTTTAATATAATATATGTCAATTTTTATCATTTTTAATAGATAATTTTTATTATAGTAAGGGGTTACTTTTATTGAAAACACAATAACTTTATCGTATCTCGTATTTGTATATTTTTTTTCTCCATTAAAGTAGCTTATAAGTTATAAGTTTTTATTTTTAATCAAAAATAATTGTGAAATTGCATAAAGTAGTTTATACTTTTATTTTGTCACTTTGGAAATCAACATGACTACAAAATAATTTTATTCTTCTCAATTTATTTCTGCGACGTACTTATTTTAGTTGAACTAAACTTATTTTTACAAAACTTATTTGAATAAGTAGAGAAAAACAAAGAGCATAAATATGATAAATTTAAAATTTAAATTTAAACCTCAATCATATGACTTTTTTTTAGAAAAAAAAAAACCAAAAGCTAAAAATTGACAGTGGCGAATGAGCCCTTAACTTCAAGTCTTAAAACTTATTTTAGTGTATACGAATAACTCAGAACTTATTGTAACCGTGAAACAAAATTTTTGAAACTTGAACAATTAATTGAACCGTGTAATCAATATTATTTTTTGCTTATTCCTCTTATGCATAAAATTTTTTTATTTATTTTTGCTTATACCTTGAGGGGGTTGAATCCTTTCGAGTTTAGAGTGAGCTAAGGAAAAAATAAAAGATATTGTATCGGGTGTATAAAAGATCATGTTTAGCTATTTTGTTCATATTCTTTCTACTGGATTTGGGGGCATAAAAAGGTATGATCATAAAAGATGATACAGTTTTAGATAAGATTAGAAATAATAAGGAAAACTCAAATGTTATAACTAAAATAAGTTTTCATAAGAACAAATAAGTTTAGGTAGAATAAGTTCGAGAAAAAAATAAGTAAAAATTAGATGAAAAGAACAACCTTACAATGGCTTGTTTCTTGAATTTTTTTTTTTTTATTTTTAAGCTTTTTTTTTTTAAAATAATAGCAAAAATAAGCTCCAAACTAAAATAACTTAAAAATTAAGTTTACTTTAGTTCGGGTAAAAACTATGCTTGGGACATCGATTTTACTTAACTAAAATCGCTATTAGGGTAGCAATTTCTAATGGGCAGAATTCTGAACTTGAATTCAGCCTATTGAAAATCGCAGCTTGAGGTAGCGATTTTACATAACTAAAATCGCTCCTAGGGCAGCGATTTCTAATTGCTAGAATTTTGGGAGTGGAAATTAACCTAATTGCTTTCCTTATTTCAGTATTTTTTTTAAATAACTGCTTGGGGCAACGATTTGATTAAACTATTTTTTTTAATTTCAATTCAAATTTTTCAGACCACACAGACAACATTTTGGGCTAGCTAAATTCTAACTGATCCAAAATCGCTACCTGGGACAGTGATTTTGCTTGAGTAAAATTTTTATCCGAAGCAAAATAAGCTTATTTTTGAAATTATTTTGATCTGTACGTCCTTATTTCTGCAATTACTTTTAAACAAAAGCTTAAAAAATTGTTTCTTGAATGATTTGAACTTATTGGAGTTGTGAATTAAATTACTAGGACGTATGGAATATCAAAACTTATTAGTTATTATATTAATTGTACTACTTAAAGAGTAACATGTTTGATTTGAAACTACCTTTTAAACCCAAAGTGAGCTCGAAAAGTATTTATGAGTCTATTTTTATGAAAATTTATGAATCTTATAAATTAATTCAAATTTGAAAAAACTACTCCATAATATAGAAAGACTCTAAGATAGTATCTAGGTCTTAAAAAAAAAATTCCTACAAAAAGTAGTTTTTGAGAGTAAAAGTTTCACAATTTTTGTTAAGTGTTCTAGTAGTTATTAGTATTATTACTCAAGTAAAGAATATATAACCAACATAGTTGGCGTGGTGGTCCATCACCTCGTCTATTAGTCCTTTGGCAGTCGGCTGGATGTATACCTTCAGAGACCAAAAAAGTCAAGAGTATATACGTCCCATAAAAACAAAGTTAAACGCAATACACCTTATGCAATCATTATTTCATCTGACTTCCTGATTGTCTGTTGCTCATTTGTTCATGTTGCATGTTAGCTGGATTTCCAGTGTTCACCTCTCCCTGGTGCAAAGCTGATTAGATTTGTATCCGATATATACTATTTGTAGCTCTTCTTATAACTTCTTTTCTTTCAATTGTTATCATTATTACCCTGGCCGCCTCCCTGCAAATGATTAATAAGTATCCTATATTTGTGCTATGTGCAGCAGCAGCAGTTGGATGAAGCAGGTAGGATTCTAAAGGAGAAAATTGACATACTTGTAGATCAAGTATTCGGATTTGACACTTTCTTTGTAAGAGGGCACGAACCATATGAAGTTAGTATTAACCACAACTTCTACGACTGCTTTGTCACTCTATTGAATTTGATCCTCTCCCTGTGCCCCTCCTAGATTAACAGAAATCAACAAGCTTTAGTCTTATGCATGGAGGAAGCTGTATGCATGTTTTAAAAAATGTTGGAATTATTAACAAGATAGGTTTATTTTGTTTTACATGGGTAGTGATCAGATAAGTGTAGAACTACATACACTCTGAAACTCTTTATCCTAGCACTTTTTGTTCATGTCTTATGCTTTAGTTCTTCATGTTGATAACCTTTTATAGGTGATTTAGGTTCTTACCTAGTTTTCATTCAGAGAAAGTTTCTTGATCATAATATGATATAGAATAGTTGAGACTGGAACTGGTGTTTTGTTTGCTGTTTCTGAACTTATGGAAGCTTGGAATATGAATACCCTTGATTTACAATATGATACCTTCACAGAAATTTTGAGCTTTAACCCCAAAGATATGGTTTATGAAGCTTTCCATGTGTATGTAGTTCGCCTTCTCATACTATACTATCATTGCAGAAGTTCTCTAACCTGACTACCTGTCACTCTGTCGATTTTAATATCCGATTCAAAGCAAACTGCAGAAAAGTGTGACAGCTATTTTATGATAACAAACTGTTTTGGCTTCTTTCTTTTCCACAGATATTTTTGTGCAAAAGTTGGGGGCTACCTGCATTCCATGTCAAACACGCAAGTTCAGAAAGATAGTATATGTTTAGCGGGATGATGTCTAATGCTATTTGTACTGATGCTTATTTTTTATTTTTCATTATTATGGACTGGTATTTAGGTGTTAATTCTTCATTAGCTTTCTATTATGATATTTTGGAGAGATAGTCGTTTTGGATTGGAATGTGTGTAGGGGGTATTTTGTAGGGGTTACATCAGGAACTTCTCCCCTACAATTTCAACTACATAGCTTCATTAGGCTCCCTGTGGTTGTTAAGGCCAGCTGTATTGCCTTTTAGCTCACAAGGGACACCCGAACATGAGTCAGACGCTGGACAACCATCAAATCCATCACAGCAGAACCCAAGGGACTTCTTCATACCACAAAGAAAGGAATCATCATCATCATCATCATCATCGGACAGTCCTAGTTTCTTTGCTTCAAACCCCTTGTATACCCGGGTTTTCTTGCTCTTCTTTCTTCTCATTTTCTCCTCCAGCAACTCTCCTCTTTCTTCCTGAGTTTCTGCTATAGGTTCATCAGCTAGAGAGACCGGAAGAATAACCCTTGCTCCAGCCAGTGCTTTACTAAGATGCCTTCCCAAAACATCCACAAGGCCTCCAGAAGAGCTACAGAAAAATGAGTCAGGAGAGTCCAGTGGACTGACGACAGAGATGGTGGGCTTAGGGTCAGAAGGGGTTACCTAAGGGAAAGGGAATAAAGTTATCAGTTCCAACCCAACTTCCAGGAATTGCGCTACGGAAGGAAAAGGAGTCCAAGCGGGAGAGGCTTGCCACATGCTTGGGCCTATGCTCAAAGACATTGGAGCATCATGATTAAAGAAACTAAGGCCTAGTGAATTTGCTTTGAATTTTTTTGGTACTTGGCAATGTGGGATTAGTAATGTATGGTCCTCAATTGCTTGGAAAAGTATCTTCTGTCTGATCAACATCGGTAATTTATGAACCTCATTCTCTCATTTGCTTTGAAACTTCTTCTCATGTTCGTGGAAAGTGCCTTAAGCACACACTATTTGAGTTCAAGATTTCTTACAGTTGCGTTTATTCATTGAAGGTCTTTCTCTCTTTGGAAAATGATTTTGCAGCAACTATGATGGCATGGTGATGGAAGGCGGTCACTGTGACGGCTGCAAATGCGGTTCTAGCTGCTCATGCACCAGCTGCAGCTGCTGCTCTCACTAAGCAAGCTCGTGCTCTTCTTATATCGAAGGCCTTATGTTATTATCTACATAATATGAGCTTCGTATCTCCTTATTTATGTTATGTACCTCGAAAATCATGTATAACAGGAGTTTATTATTGGAATAATTTGTTTCTGTTACAGCTATGTAATATGGCCCTTTGTGCCTAATTATATTGTTAGTATAATGTTATCTGCATATTTCATCAAATTAATTATTTCCTAAAAGGAATAATGTAGGAATCTAGATGCGATTAGCGGAATTTCAAGAAACGATTTCTTAGCATTTAAAACAGGATCTCATGCATATAATAATACGAATTATCAGAATAGTATAACATACCCTTGATGCGTGAATTCCTCAAAGCAAACGGACACGTTTTACGGAGAATCTAGAACATCAAATGCCGTTCTTCTAGTATTGGTCCACAAGTAGGATTGGATTACCCACGTATACTAGTACGGAATCAAGAACCGTTCTTGATTGCTTTTTAGGGTTTTTGAGTTATGTGAGAGAGAAAGCAAAAGCTAGTATTGAAATTAGGATTAGGGTTTTCAACCCCATATATATATATATATATATATATATATATATATATATATATATATATATATATATATATATATATATATATATATATATGATAATCAAGTAACTCAAAGTGACTCAATTACCTAATTTGATCAACTTACAACTCTCACATAAGTATCTGAGATTTATCCAATCACTTGCTTATTTGTGTGACCTCATAGGACTCAGTTATAGTTAGTAGTATGTTAATCTAATTAATATACATATTATAGGTGGTTTCTAGTAAAACACTATAATCATCTAAAATAACTGAATTTCATTATCTCTATAATTCATCCTAATTATATCTAGTTTGTTACACTTGTTGAGGACATTTCTTCAGTTACATCATGTAAAAGCTTAGTACACCAATTGGAGGAACGCACAAGAGAGGGGGCGGTGAATTGTGTCTTGTAGGCACAGTTCTTCCTTTTTGTATTTTTCGCGAAAATTAGAAAATAAATATATACTTAATTGAAATGCAAAAATGAAATAATGAAGATAGAACAAGAGACAAAGTGATTTTACTAGGAAATGCACATAGATCATGAAGTGGTTACCAATATTATTTGAATATTGTCATGAAGTACACTTTTTTTGACCAAGCACTTTTCTTTCTGCCCTATAATATGTTTCTAAAAAGAACCTCCATTATCGGACAACATTTTCTTCCATTCACTTAATCTACGCCTCAACGACTTAGCTGCAAGCTAAGGTATCGACCACGATCATATCATATTATACCATCTTACCAAATTTATTCCATTTTTTTCAAGAATAATTTTTTTTGTTGTATGATTTCAGCTTTATGGATTTGATGGTCACAGGTCTCACCGTAATAACCTAGGCCAGATCTGTGATTTCGTCGGGTCACCTGTACGTAAGTGCTATATTATCTCTTTCATTCTTTACCTTTAATTTATTTAGGATCATTATTTTATAGCATGTTGAAGCCTTAAGGTTTTGGTGAATTAATGAAATATAGAGCTGAGCGTCCATAATTACTGTCTGCATAAAGCCACTTCCTTACTGATGAACACTATATTCCAAAAAACAAAGCTTTTTGTATGGAAACTAAATTCATGTTATCAGTATAGGCTTTGTAATTTGTTGCTGCATTTTTTACCTATTTTTGTTTTTGATGATTTCTTATATCTCTGCACTTCGGCCAGGTTATAATCCAATTCCTTTTTAAATGATTAAGGAAATTGTTCCAGAAGCACAACTCAGTGTCCGGTTATCTTAAAAGACTCGTTCTGATCAAGAGTAGTTCAGCAGGATTTGGTTGAAGTTGATAAAGCTCATAAAACTAGAGGTAATACATTGAACAACTATATAATTTCTATTTCTTTATTTCCTTGTTATTCCTTCTTTATACCATTTTAATTTGCTGTTAAATTGTTTCATTTCTTGAGGAATGTTCAGTTCTTCCTGGATTGTTTAATGCTTGAATTATTATTATGTACCTAAACATGCATCTAAACTTGTACCCTCATTACCTGAACCTTTCACCCATGCGCTATGTTATGGTTAATGGATAAAGCAAAAGAATTCTGAAGTGTTGATGAAACTGTTTATAGTCAACACTCAACAAGAGTCAACACTAATGAAGTTAGTTTGAATTTTCTTGGATATCTTTTTATGGCATTTACTAGCGTTGACTTAAACAATTTACCCTAATGTGTTTCAATTGATCTGTGATAATGCCTTACTTTTTATATGGTATTATAGATACTTATAATTGCTTTCGCAGTTCTGTGTGAGACCAAGTACAAAATAACAACCATGATCTAAAATCAATCAATGTCCTGTTCTCGTTGTTTTGTTATTCCTTCTATATATCTCTTTAGTCTCAGGGTTAGTATATTAGCTTCAGTTCTTTACCATACCATCACCTGTTGCCTTAGTATTCTTCATAATGTGCAAAAAAAATCAATACTCAATAGTCTAAAAAGTACCTAACAGTCTCTTTGGAATCACATCCAGATGAAGCGGGTACGAGATTGGCTATCCGGCAACTCTTCTGCGGAACAAAAGAATGCGACTTTAAGGGAAAAATTGAGTATTCTAATTGCTCGAGAGTCTGATGTTCGCACAGAACTTAAAAATGATGAGATTCAGCCAGGTAAAAAGCCTAGAGAAGAGGTTCGTCACTGGTTGACTGCTGTCCAAGTGAAAAAAGATGAGGTTCAAAGCAAATACAAGGATGGTCTAGGTCAAGCATCTTCTTCAAACTCCCACAACACTGTTTGCTTAGACAGATCCATTGAAGAAATTGATGAGCTTATCCGACGAGGTAGATTTTCTAATGGACTTGTGCTGTCTGATCACGAAGGTACAAGATTGCCTTTATCGGTGGAAAAAAATATAGTGGGGCAAATGTTTCAACAAAATACTAAAAAAATCCTGGAGTGGTTAAAAAATCACAAGTACAACATCATGGGGTTGTACGGGATGGGAGGTGTTGGAAAAACTACATTATTGACTCAGATACACGATCTATTGCTGCAAGATGTTAACGTTTGCGGGCGTGTTTACTGGGTAACTGTCTCACAAAATTGTAGTGTGCGCAAATTGCAAGAAAGCATTGCCAAAGCACTTGGTGTGCAATGTGTAGGAGAAGACGATGCCAGGAAGAGAGCAGCTATATTACGCAATAAGTTAGCTGTTAATGGCCCGACAATACTCATCCTAGATGACATGTGGGAACCAATCTTGGGAAATATAGTTGGCATTCCCCTTGAAGAAATTAGTTGCAAGATCATTCTAAGCACTCGTAAATTAGAAGTTTGCAGGAAAATGGGATGCAAAGAAGAGTCCATTATCAAGGCAGAAGTTCTCACAGAAAATGAGGCTTGGGAGTTGTTTGCGGATAAGCTTGGGCACTATGATACACTCTCATTGGAAGCAAAACAACTTGCACGATGTGTTGCTGGGGAATGTGGAGGTTTACCTCTTGCAATTGCTACTGTGGCTCGGAGTATGAGTGGGATAGTTGACATTTATGAGTGGCAAAATGCTTTGAATGAGTTGAAAAGTGTTTCCGGGCAAGGTGACATGAATAATGATGTGTACCCAATATTGCAGTACAGTTACGATCGCCTCAACGACAAGATGATTCAGAACTGTTTTTTAAGCTGTATACTGTTTCCTGAAGATGAGATAATCAAGAGAGAAACATTGATAGATCTTTGGATGAATGAGGGACTGTTAGGTGAAATAGAGAGAAGGGAACAACAGGTAGTTAAAGGGCATGCTATCTTGAACAAACTAGATAACTGGTGTTTATTGGAGTCAACCCTTGGCAGGGAGCTTAAAGAAAGCGTGAAGGTGCATGATGTGATAAGAGACATGGCTATTATGATCACGAAAACTCAGCCATGTTTCATGGCAAAATCAGGATTGGGGCTGACAGAATTGCCAGAAGAGAATAATTGGAGCAAGGATTTATTGAAAGTCTCATTGAGTCGTAATTGTATTGAGGAAATTCCATGTGATATGGCACCTTTTACCCCACATCTTACAGTGCTAATGCTCAATTTTAATTATAATCTGAAGGGGATCCCAGAATCATTCTTTAAGCACATGACAGCTCTCACTGTTCTTGATATATCTAATACTAAAATTGAGAGGTTACCAGAGAGTGTTTCTGATTTGGTAAATCTAAGGGCGCTCTTACTTGAAGGGTGTTGGTTTTTAAGTTACGTGCCGTCACTCGAGAAGCTTTCGAAACTGAGGGTGCTACATCTTGACCGGGGTAGTGGGGTTGTGAAAGCACCGAAGGGGATAGAAGGACTCAAGCGTTTAGAGAAGGTAAGGTTTGGGAAATGCGGTGCATCTGATTTCTCTACCTTAATTAAGCTTATACAATCTTCACCGTCATTAATTTCCTATCGATTTTGTTTTGGTGGAGGCGAATATTACCCTGTCTTTGATGAAGTGATAGATTCTATTAATGAGAAGGCAGTGACGATAATGGGAGTTGAATGTGGAGAGGACGCTTTCAGTCCTTTGATTCCTAACTCCGTTCAATATCTGAAAATAGAAGAATGTAGAGGGTTGGAATACATAACAAGGTCATCATCATCAACAGGGTCACATCAAACCATTTGTCCTCAACTTGAAATCCTTGTGAAGTTGCGCCTTCATTCCCTGCCGGATTTGAGAAGAATAATAAAATCAGGGGGCTGCTCCTTTTCCCACCTTCGAGATTTATTTATAAGTGAGTGTCCAAATATAAAGGTGGTACTTCCACTCACGGGGGACCAACTTTGCCTTCCAAATCTATTTTCAATCTTTGTGGGATATTGTGAAGAAGTGGAGGAGATATTTGAATCAAACCACGATATTGAACCCAACCCCATTCTCACTTTCCCTAAATTGAAGAATTTAAAGTTGTTTTATCTACCAAAGCTGGGCAGGATATACAGGGGACTACTTATCTGTGAATCTCTACATAGGATAGATAATCAGGATTGTCCGAAGCTGGAGATGTTGCGACTATCACGTCAACTAATATGTGATGCATTGCCATCAACAATGGAAACCATAGCCGGCAATAAAGAAATGTGGGAGAAGTTGCAAAGTGAATACCCAGAAGATGCTATTAATCTTTCTCATCATATCAATAACCCTCAACTGCCAGCCTATACAAGCGAAGGGGAAATTGGTGATGAATCTGATGATGACGACAAAAGTAAATGGGGTGCTTCCTTATCCCTCTCTCTCTTTTCTGCCTAGTTTTGGAGTATGCCCTTTTACTTTCAACCTAGGGATTTTCCTTTTTTCTTTTTCTTTTTTTTATAAAAATATTTATGTGTGTATTTGACATTCCCTTTTCAAATTGTCAAGTAGTTCATACAATTGCGGCCTCGCCTCCAACTTCTTGTGCTAATGCATTAATGATCACTACGTGCATACTCCTCTGTTTCTCAAATATTGCCATAAATACAAAAAGAATTTTTTAAAACACAATAAACTTATTTTAGAACAACCCAAAATAAAAAAAATCTGTAAAAAAATGGGGCAATTTTTGGAATATAATCCATTAGAGACAACCCAAAATGAAAAATGGGTTATCTTTGGGAACGGAGGGCGAGTATAATATTTCTTTGGGAAAGAGATTGACCTGAATGCAATGAGTGAATAATATTTCAATTAGCTTTCATTAGTTGTCATTCTAATTTAATATTTCGTGCGCAACAAACTAGTTTGATTTATATATTTTTTTTTCTGGGGTGATTAAAGAAAAGCTTTTGGACTCTATTACCTTCCTCGAAGTCAGGTAATATAACGGGGTCAGAGAGAACAAGTTAGAATTTAAAGTTATATCTTTACATTTTATAGAATTTTACCTCATTTAACGTAATAGTAGTTTTATAAGTGCCTTAATAAATGCCCAATTATTTGTATCATGTCCTTCATAATTCAATATGGTACTATTTTTGTGAAGGAGATACTTAATTGTTGGAAGCTTTGTGTTTTGATCCAATAGCCCATATTAGTCTCACTAATAGCAACTACAGAGAAGTTAGTAATTTTGGATTCTGATCCCAAGTTGGAAAACCATGAGAGTACTTTAATTTTATTTATGCAATAAAAAAGAAAGCCAAAATGTTGAGAATAGTATAACCTTGAGAAGCCTTCAAAACAAAACAAAAACTTTTCTTATAACCTAAAGAGATTTGAGACTCTTTGGGCCTTTAATTTACTATTGTTGTGTGCGTGTCTTTCTACTCCAATTATACACAAATAGAGAATCTATTTTTTTTTTTTTTACATCAAGAAAAACAAAGAAAACAAAACAAAATATAAAGTTGCAATTGAAGAAGTCATAGTCTCTTCGATACTTATTTGCTAGGTCATGTGCCTGTTAAACTTATCCCGGGGGACCTTCGTGAAGGTACAACTGTTGAAGTTCTTTCCCAATTCCCGGATATGGTTCATAGTATTCAAGACGTGCACTTAAGTTGTTACTTCATGTCTAAGTATTTGAACTAGAACTAGGGAATCTGAGAGGATAGTGACCTCATGTAGATTGCTGTCGATGGCCAATTCCAGCGTGCAAGTACAGGCCATAGCTTCTGCATGAAAAGCAGAACTTACACAGTTACACAGATCGGTTTGGTGAGGGTGAATAATGTTCTCATCATGCATCCTAGTGATGTTTAGTTGGAAAGCTAGGTTTCCTTACACATATAAGACCATATCTTTCCTTTGCAATCCAAACCTTGAGCCAATTTATGCATCCTCCTCGTTTACCTCATCTAAAGGCTTAACACCGTACCTTAAAATATGTGAAGAATACTGCAGGACAAGGCATTTAGCTTAAGGTAACTAATCAACTCACACTTCAAGCATAGAGTGATTCTGATTGTGCTGCTTGTCCTTGTAGCTGGAAGTCTGTATAAGGCTATGTAAGGTCATGTAATGTTACTAGGTAATTATCCCATAAGCTGGAAATCCAAGAAACAAAATCATTTTACAACTTGGAATTTGGGAAATTACTTGGTTAGAATATGCTTTCAAAAGTTTTTGTGGGGTGCCGAAAAAAGAAGAAAGTGCAAATTCTTTCTCTTTTTGTGTAAATTTTTCTTTCTATATTTGTGATTTTTTGGGTTAGTTCTATTTTCTCGTTTGCATCAGCTCAATGTCTT
This sequence comes from Dysphania ambrosioides, assembly GCA_026401315.1. Lineage (NCBI taxonomy): Eukaryota > Viridiplantae > Streptophyta > Magnoliopsida > Caryophyllales > Amaranthaceae > Dysphania > Dysphania ambrosioides. Next base: position 26,028,568 of record CM048666.1, read on the forward strand.
CTCAGAGGACATAGATTCTGCTGCTGACTGCTGAGGTTCTGAAGGATGTAATTATGGAGTTCCGGTATTATTGCTTACATTGAGGCTTGCTATATGATTACTTCACACCAACCTTCCATGTTTGACAAAATTTTGAATGGATATGTTGTGTGGTTCACATAAACAACTACTCAAAAATGTTAAACTTCAACGCTACTTACTAAGGAAACAAAAACTGTGAAAGTACTTCCAAGTAAAATCAATTAATAATTTTCATAAACTGATGCAGACATATTCCCCATATTTGTTCCTTTGAGGCACTACCACTATTTCTTGGTTGTAAAACTAAATCTTATTTACAACAAACTCTACATAGACAAGCATATTGACTAGCGCCATTTATAAAGAGCTTCTCAATCTTACATGGATCCACAGAGTATGCTAGGCACTGTTCTTTCTTCGAACTAAGAAAGAGCAAAGCGGAAGAATAACTTCCTATTAAAGTTCTATTGATGTTCATGATTTATCATCACTAAAACATCATCTAAAAGGGATTTCCTAACAGCATGTTATCCTCATCCAAGGAGCATGCTTGTGCTATATACTCTAGTTTTCTGTTTTATTAACATATAAGGGCCCATACATGTGCCTAATCATATTGGCTTTTAGTATTATTCTAACTTTTACTAGTTATCCTGGCTTTTTTTTCAGTCTTCTCAAATCTGCACAAAGGAAATGAAACTCTGAAATCGATGCCAAATGATCGTCAAGACAATCGGGTAAATCCTCTGCGTTCACTGAGGAATAAAGCAAAATCAAACTTTAAGTCACCGGTGTACATCAGATTATCAGAACCTAGTCTTAAGCATTACATGAGATGGTTTCATATAGGGATAAAATGAATGTAACAAAGGATTTTGTAAAACAGCAGTTAAAGATAGTCACATTGTCTTTTCGTTCCTATTTGAGCTGTAATTTGTAGCATCCCCATCCACAGGCGCACTGTTTCTCGGAATGATTACTAGGATAAACTAAATCCCTCAGATTGATAACCTAGGTCCTGGACGTGATCATCTATCTCAGTCTCTCAGGCTCACTATCTGCCTTGTGAGTCAATATTATTTGTACCAAAGACATTGCAAGGGAAGGCAAGTATCCACCCGCAATTCTACAAAGAATAGCACAGCCTTACAGAAGCACAAACAAGATCATAATCGAGAAAACACAATTTGCTCTGTATGACAATAACCAGAACCTATCACTAGAGAACAGGCAGAGAGAAAAAATCACCTTTGTTTCTGCACATTGCACATTTGAAACTGAAGATACCCTAGCGGCGTTGTGATTATGGATAAATAGGCCTAAAGGTTCCATGAAACCCTATATCATTCCTCTCCTTTCATCCTTTGTAATCAATACAGCAGAAGCAGCCTTTCTAACTCTATCTAGCGTCTTCCGGCTAAAAGTATGGTTTTTAAGTCTTACAAAAAGCTATGCCAACAAAAAACTCAGGACATTTCACCAAACAGTACCTATCATACATTCGTAGAAAATATGATTTCAATCTCAAGATCCCAGTGACTATATTTACAATGAGTGACCATATCCAATGTTCTCTGTCTAAAAATTATCTATGATGGCAAGTACCAGTAAACTTCTATGATAACAGTTGCACCACTCACAAACCTCAAAGGGAAGGTACAACAGCGACGAAAGCATATCTGGGTCTTGTAGCATGATCCCAATCACCTTTATAATCCTAAACCCTGCTTGAGCCTTCATTGAACAAAGCATAAGCCTTTTAACATTGTATTCCCCTGACATACCAAGCCTGCTATACAGCTTTAACTCACTCTTGCATCTTGACTTCCAAACTTTTCCTCAATTTCATCTTTGATACTAAGTAAGCTTCTCTTTACTCGAGATGTAGAACTGAAGGAAGGAGGAGTCTAAACAGTTTTTAGATCCTTTTCTATTAGAATAGTACTTTGGTTTTTGGGAAATGAGCCTATTTAGTTTTATTCTCCATCCTGCTTTATTTCCTTATGACTTTATAATTACACAGAGGTTCCAACTTTAAGTTCTAAACATAGTAGTTCCTCATCTGAAAACCAATTTCTGGACATTAACAAATTACCTGGCATTAACAAACAAGTACCCTGATCCATTGATCAATTTCTGGACATCAACAAAACACTAGCGACTAACAGATTAGCTCATCAGGTTAAGTCAATAATAAAGAGCTTTTGAGAGGACTTCGCTCTTAGTAGAGAGCTTCCACTTCATACCCGTCATCCCCAAAACTAAGAACCATATTGTCACTTCTTCTCAAGTGGTTAACACATTGTTAAACATAATCCAAGACCATCACTTTGCTGCCAAAACCATGAAAAGCTGCATTCTCTTGGGGAAATTTGGTAACAAAAGAAACCTATTGGCAGCGGGGCTACATAATACCAAGCTAAAATTTACTTCAATTGACAGCAATACACCCCTTCCAGTAGTCAGAGGCAAAAAAGCACACCATTAAAACATAATTGCTGCGAATTACTGCATAAATTTCCTAGACCTCGCAGCAATTTTCACATAGATAAACAGACTCTATAACCAAAAAAAAAATCTATAAATGAGAGTATCTAATGTAGAATACTTTCATAAATGTTTTAATCCATCAACAAGAAGGCAAAATCGCAGGAGAGAAGTTCATACTTCATCTCAAGTAGTTCTCATAGCTTTTATTCACATAAATGATAAATGTGCTAAAAAAGTGTATAAACCCACAAAGAACTACCTATCTTGCAAAACTTCAGGAGCTCAAAACTTCCAAGACACGATTGATCATCAAACATTGAACCCCTCAGCACGAAGACACTGCTTATGCGCCTCAATCCACTTTGTACAAGCATCCTCACCATGCTGCACAACACATTCATCCCTTAACTTCTTAGTTTCAGGGCAAGCACAACATATCCTCTTTTTCGGCTTTTGATCCTGCTCAGCAGCTTTCGTGCCCGCCTCCGGGTTCTTTTGTTCTACCACCGGCTCACTCGTACTCGAGAATGACCCTCCTCCCATAATCACAACCCTATGCACCAAAAAATTGCACAATAAATAAATCATTTGCTGACAAAGACAAAGCTAAAACCAACTCTAATATCCATATTCCCCACCTTATTCCTCTTGTTATGATTTTAAAGACTTGATTTTTATTATATATTTTTTGTTGCTGTCAGTTGTTACAATTGCAAAGTCTTGTAATGGAGATTGAAATGAACATGAAACATTAGATTATATGAAGTGCAGTAAGATGGGAAGAAAACAAAATAGAAGAAGATGGAGGAAGAAGATACCTGATTAGAGTGTTGAGGATGAAGTGGAATTGCAGAGTAGTCAAAGGGCGGCGGGCTTAAAGTTGACGGGGTAGTTTTGGTGAAGACGTGTTTTAATTTCAAGCGTGAAGCCAAATTTGTTCAGTTTACTTACGTTTGAACCTTTTATGGTTTTATTTGTTAGATTTGACGAAACAACATATAAAAAGGTTATTAACAAAAGTTAATTTTTAATAAAATAAAAGTTATTTTTTAATAAAATAAAAGTTATTTTTTAATTTAACATAAGTGATTTTACGAGAGCATTTTTAATATGATTTATGTGTTTTCGCTTTATTAAAGTTTTTGTGTAGATTTAATTCGAGCAATTGATTATTATTAGGTGAATTGTTATGTTAACTTTATTATTTAGGCCCTATCGAGTTTATCTTGGTTCTAATTTAATTTTAATTTCGGACTATGTTGTTAAGTTCGAATTAAGTATTGGTTCAATTTATTAAAAGACGGAGATTTGGACTATTAAGTTACAATTCAAAGCTGTTCACCTTTTGTTCTACTTTGTATTTGTTATAAGTCTGATTTCATTGCAAATGTGGCAATAATCATGACTATACAAGTATACATTTAATTGTATAATTGCATCCACACCATTCATTTGGTTTGCTCTAACTCAAATGATAATAGCATGTTAAAATTAGGAGTTTTTGCTATACTTTTTTTTTTCCTGACATACCAGATTTGGCTAAACTTTGGGACTTGTTTTATTTGGTAATTTTATTTGATCCAATTGTATTCATTCAAATCAGAAGGTCATTGCAAGTTTTTTTTTTTTTTTTTAATGTTCTAATTTAAGGAGTATTTATTTAGCACTGTTGTTGGAGTCACCACCTTTAACCCTGAAAAAAAAGTCTATGCAAACTTTTTGCATGTACAAATTGCGTCATGTAAAAAAGCACTCATCCAATTTCCTCAAATTTACGAGTAATAATCATTTCAAAAGTTAGAAATCCTTTCAGCTCGAAATGTTAGAACTTTCATGTGAAGTCTGAGCTATTTCAAGATTATTTTTTTTTTAAAAAAGAAAAAAAAAAAAAAAAGCGAAATGAAAGAACCTTGAGAATGCAGCATGTCCAAGTAGTCTTTTATTCTTTTAACTAGAAGAAGGAAGAACCACGAAAGGCATGTGTGGGACAGTGGGAACATAGCTGGTTAAACAGCTCAGACTATCTACCCTAAGTACTAAATAAATCCAAATTAGCAAGTGCAGCAAAGTAGCAAGTGGCAACACAGACTAGTGTTTCACTTCACGTCTTAACCCCTTTACGACGTATCAAACTTTAGAAGATCTTCCCAAGTCCTAACATTTTTCTGCATCAAAACATCTACATGGGCTATTTTACCATAAATCCACAAGACCAATCCAAGGCCAGAGAATCAGAGATCAGCTCGTGAGAGATAAATCATACTAAGTGTCTTTATTGATCCAAATTTTTATGACCAGGCCCAAGAAGCCATAAGATATCAACTACAGTAGTACCTATAAGCCCACTGAACAATCAGCCTCGGGAATATAGATACCAACTTATGGGTTAAGGACAAAGATATTAACTCTTCTCATACAAAATACATACAACATTCTTTGAAGCAAAAACAAGGTATGTATGAACACGAATTTTAGGACTACCTTAGGATCCTAATTCAAACATCTAACTTAGGTAATGAAATGAGTGTCCTCTAAACACTACCCTCGAGGCTAGTTATTTGTTCTTGTGCAGGTAATTCACTATTCCAATGGCCAGTGATCAACTCACTAGTCCAGCTCATTCACAACTAGCATATTATCAGCCATAATTATTACTCAACTCCTAAGTTATCGTTTCCGTCTCTGAACAGAAGTAAGATCTTTCTTACAACAATTTACCGGTAGATGAAAACATCTACTTATCATCCTTTGCCACCATTTTTTGAGGGATAGGATTCGGGATCGCATGCGACCTAACATAACGCTTCGGCTCATCCTGCTTGTTAGATGCTACAAGAGCAGGACTTCAGCTACTAGTTAAGATATAGTTATAGGTCTCAGTTGTCTCACCATATCAAAACACCCCCCAAATGCATCCAAAAATCCTTCTTTGTAATTTAATCCGTGAGATACCAAATATGTGAAGTGCAAAATCACTAGAAGAGTGCAGAATCTAATCAGACTGTCTGTTACACCCATGAAATTGTCCAAGAGTCAGAACTAGTAAATTTTCTACGTTGGTACTTTTAGATACAACAACTTCTACTTGCAAGCCGGAATGAAGAGTGCAAACCTTAAATTCATCGAAATGAAACAATACAACAATCTGAAACAGACAGATACCTGGCCAAGGCACCGAACAAATTCAAATAGAAGTACTATCATAGCAAACAGGGAAACCACCGGAGAAGGGGTTCTCCTGTTGTACGTCTCCTGCTGTTGCTCTCCCCCTTCTTTTCATCATCAATGAGATACCAAACACTAAACCACCAGAGAAAAGAAGAATCCCATGCTTACAAGATTGAATATCAACCAAAACAATGCTATAAACAATGATTCTGTCGCAGTAATCAAGGAAATTTACACTGTAAGGTATGCAGATTGAAGATTGATAACGAAGATAACAAGATAGATCATGACTACAGACACAATCTATCGTTTTCGTTATAGCACGCAGGCCAGTTTTACTCTGGAAGTGGCACCAAAGTAGCACATGAAACTGGCTTCTGAGCTCTGCATTTTCAATGATTTGACCCTAATTCATGACTAAAATAGCACACAAAGCATTAAAACTTCCTTGTAAGATTTCCATTGTTCAAGTTGATCTTCATATCAAATTCTGCGAATTACTAGAAAGCGTCGAAAGCATATTCCAAGGTAAAAGCTCAATATACTTAGCAGATTGCACGAAGCCATCACCATTACACTCAATCATACTTCTCCCGCCAAGAGTAGACAAGAAAGAAAACCCACGAAAGAGCTAACGCAACATCACCAACAACCTGCCTAGGTAAATCACGGGCAAGATCCTCGACTTTCCTCTCGAAATACACCCTCCAAACAGCCATCAAAAGATGTAGGAGCACACATCCCTTGGCGAAAAAGCTCTGAAACTTGTTATCCTCAATAAATGCAACCATAAACAACAGAAACCCAATCACAAACAAAAGCAACCCAGAAAATGAATCAGATGTTTGGATCAACAACTCATCGTGTGGAGTGGATCCTTGTAGCTTGCTAGTTATCTCTTTACCATGCCCGAATACTGCGATTTCTTTTGTATAAAACATCATCATAGCTCCACAAGCAATAGCAATTACTGAGTGTAGAAGACAAATTACAAGAAATCCTGAAGAACCCATTTGCTCAAATCCCTTCAATCTCACAATTATCAAATCGTTCTAATCAAATCCAACAATACCAAATACTAATTTCGCACCTCAAACACAAATTATTTGATCCAAGTTTCACAACCCCTTACTATAATGCGCAGAATTCATCAAAAATACAAAATTAAATCCACAAGTACCCATTTAATCACAATTTGCAATCCCAAATAACACTATTTGCAAAACCCTAAACCCTAAATACAAAATCTACAAATCATATGCACACATCAAGAACCCAAATTTTTCAGCACCCACAAAATTTAAGCACCTAAAATTTCTAATTACATCACCAAAATCTGCAATTTACAAGCTTAATCAACAATCAAATTCACAAAAAGGTGATTTTTTGTACTATATGAGATGAAGAAGAGACTGAAACCTGAAATTTTGGATTTAAGGAGAGAGATTGAGTGAGATGGAGACGTTTGGGGTGAGATCGGTGGGGGGGAAGAGATCATGTGAAATGGGGGGGAATTTATGAGCTTGGATTTGGAATCAAAAGATAATGGTATTGTTCTAAACTTCTAATTAAAGAGATTTGATATTAATTTAAGAGTTAATTATGTATTAATTGGGGGGTTAAGTATTGGTCAAAGAAAAAGATCTTTATTACAGAACATGATGGAAGTATGGGGATGAGGATGGGATATTGTTTGAGTGGGGCCATCTTTGTTATTGTAAGAATAATACCATAGAAATTGATTTTGTTTTTAGTATTAAATTTGATTAGTTGGCATTGGTTTCTTCTTGTTTGAAAATGCTTGCCTTTTGGATTTTGTGATGAAGACAATTTTGATAAGGAAACACAAATAAAAGCCATGCATCTTTAAAATATACTTTTTAGGTTTTGTTTTTAAATAGATATTTAGTTTTTTTTTTGTTGACTATTTTACAATGTGGAGTTTTTTGTATTGGGAAATAGAAGAGCATAAATTTAGCAGTTTATTTTTTTGGATATGAAATTTATCCGTTAATCTTGTACTCCTTTTGTTTCTATTTGTTTTTCTCGTTTGAAATCATATTGAGTTTTAAAATATTCGTCTCAATATATTTTTTAAAAAATTAATTATTTATAATATTTACAAATACACAATTAAAGATATTTAAAATTTAAATTTGCTTTGAAATCTGTGCAAAAACAAATGAGAAAAACAAAAAGAAATGAATAGAGTAATAAAATTAATCAGTTAATGTAGTCTTAACATATTCTCATCAACAAACCCAACAATGGATTGCCATATTTTCCTAAATTCCCAATTCTCAATCCCTATTAACTTCTGGAATCATTCTTAAGGTCAAAGATAAGAAAATGAAAAGTACTAAAATAGTTATTGGTTCTTTGTACTCGGTTTTTCAAGTTAGTAAGCATAGTACAGTAGTTCTCCAACAAGATTGATAAGTCCACGATACTACTCATAATCTGACCATACACTTAAAAATTGGCAATGCTGTGTGTGTGTGTTTTTTTTAATCTGCTCTTAAATCCTCGAACATTACTTCCCAGTAAAGTAAACTTTGGTTGATCCAGCCTTAACCAAAAAACAGTAAATCGATAGTTGTCAAAGATTATCATTCATCTAGTTCAAAGAATTTTCACAAGTCGATCACAAGACATGCAATCGCATTTGATAATATAATGAAAGTTTAAGGCTTGCCCTTTACAAAGTATCAGTATTAAAGCGATACTTTGTTCTCTGCCCAGGCATATAACAAAGCAATCAGTAACACAGCTATCAGGTAAGAAACAAAATGGAAACTTGATATAATTTCATCAGATGGTATTTACAAGAGATGGAATAAAAATGGATTCATATATTGACAAATACTTGCAACAAAAAGGTTCTCTTTTGAAAATTTTCTTGTTTCCTAAACTGTCCTACAACAATGTGTTTTGCCTTCTATACTGTTGAATGTTGATGTTACTTGCTGTAATGGCTACAAAGTGCAAAGAATTTATGAAGTAGGCCAAAAAAAGGGGGAGAGCAACAGTAGGAGACGTTCAACAGGAGAAACCCTTAGGAAAAATTGATGCCCCTGCTACTTGCAACGACTTTCCGGTGACGCCTTGATCCAGACCTTATATCTCTTCCACGTTTGGAAGGAACTTTCCTCCTCACTTCTCTACGTATTGTTGGTGACGTTCGTATGGATGCTTGTCGACGATCTATGATTCTAGGAGGTCGCGGAGGGGGCATATTCTCCAACACTCCTCTATGGTATGCCTGTAGATCGGTCATTTCATTAGATTTAGGAGGAAAACCTGATCTCTGATATTCTTCAAAACAAATTCAAACTATAGCATATTAACAATTTTCTAGACAAGCACAACATGAGTCTGGCCCCATTCACATCATCATCAAAATACTTCTCATAATTGATTGAACTTCTTTTTTTTTTAATGGTACGCAAATATTACAAACCACTTCAGCAGCCCAACTAAGACCAAAGCTTCCCATAGTGGTGACTAAAAGCAGAATACAAACAAGATTTTATACTAGGATGTCATTACCTGTATAACAAAGTTCCGTCTTTCACAATCGAGAAACATATTAATACTCCAGCTAACTTTCGACATTATTTTGTCACGGACAGTGGAAAAGCTTAACTGATCTCTAGATGTAAAACGATCAACTTCATTGAACCATAGGCAGGTAAATAAGTTAGTAATTGGAATGTGTTCTCTAATAATCACACAACCCTCAGGAACATCTGCAGATAATCATATTAATAAGATCATTCAGAGTTTTCTCAAAATTATAATAGAGAAAGAGGGAAAAAAAATCATCAAACAACAAGATATACTCCATAAGAAAGGTAAAAAAAAATCAAAGGATTCTCCGGAGTCCAGATTGGAAAAAAAAAGAAGACGAAAACAAGGTTGACAAACACACCACTAGTAATTGGAAGCTTTGCCTCAGAATATGGGGTCAGACCCTCATTGCGATAAAAGTTTATCTGGTCATCGATAGAGGTATTGTCATACTTCCCACCAGCTTTATTTGCCTCAGCTTCTACAAACACGTCAAATCTTGAATAGTGCCTTGAAATGGCAAAGGTTGCATTCTCACGCCACAAAAACCTGAAATACCATGAAATCATGAGATAGTAAGACATGCAAAAGAGTACACTGCAAATATTCTATACTGATGATGGAAGATCAAGCAGCCAGTCAGTTTGCATCATTTATTGATATAATACAAGTGCATATAGAAATATCTTTCTATCAGGGGTCAGTAGATTTCTAATGCAGCAGATCAGAAAATTCCTGCTTGGATCCACAGATGCAATCATGAAAAGGGAAGACAAAACAAAGCCTCTCAATATTCTCAAACATTAAACAACTAAATATATTTGTCCAACATTGTCGCAAGAAGATTAGGATGGTTGAGTATTTAATCATATGGAGTTCATCCAGGAAAAAAAAAAAACAATAAGGTCTTCAAAGTTAAATAAAGGAACTCAAATTTATGTTTGATATTATTCTTGAAGTGCCTCATTAACCATGTCCCTTCCATGAACCCACCAGCTATAGCATATGATCAAAAAAAAAAAAAAAAGTAAAACAACTTTCTGAGGGTATAAATGTTCTGCTTCCAATTCATAAAAATAAACCGAAAATGCAATACAATAAAAATAAAAGGAAACTGGTTAAGTCAAGAAGATGATATGGAGTAGTTTGCCAAACCAGGTCACTTGAGTACATTAATTTACCAATGAGGATGAAAATGCAAAAATGATAGAAATCAAGGAGAAAATCTACCTCAGAATAAAATAATTCTATTGTAGAACGTAAGACTAAACCAGAAAAGTAGAAAACTACACCAGCACATATGTGTTATCTTTTTTGTAATAGGCAAGTCCTCAGGAAGTTAGCTTTCTGAAACATATACGGACAAAGAGAGGGTTACAATACACAAGGTATGTATTTCATGCTCCAAATAGTCCTATTAGGTATCCCACATTCTAATTTCTTCCTCTCTATATCCTAGTTCAACAAAAAAAAAAAAATCAAGCAGGAAGTAACTAGCTTTTTCAACATTCCCAGCCCATAATCATTTAAATTTAATGTTGACCGTTAATTTTAAAATTAATCATCTACTTCAATGTTTATCACTCTCTATGATATAAGTCTGATTATTAGCTACTTTGCTAGACCAGTAGTGTGGACCTCCTTAGAAAAGATAAGTCATCAAAGATAAATCATAGTCAAGTTTGGGCCATGGTATAAAAGCCAAGTAGAATCAAACCATAAGTAGAGTAGATCTTGTATCAGAGGAGATTGTTGACGATCACAGGAAACAAAATATTAGATTCAAGCAACCGACCATCCTAAAAGGATTAAGACTTTGAAAAAGTGATATACTGTCCACATAGAAAAGTAGAACCTAAAAGGATTAAAGGTGTGCAGTAACAGCAGCACTGCAACAATCTACTTTTTTTTTACCAAGCTTTTGCATCAGCTGTTAGTGCCAGCATTTGCACAATATTTATTAATATTATTTGTATGCATGTCATCATCCCAATAATGAAGTGAAAACAAGTCTAGAATACAAATACAATTACCTTTCAAGAACTTGATACGGATCCCGTACAAGCTTAAGTTTTCCATCAATCCAAACGGAATATCTGACATTGGGAAAGAGTCTATGCAATAGAAGTTTAGGGACCTGCGAGCAAAATACTCGTCATCACCAAGATTCTTAATTCTATAGTTCATAACCACACCCTCCCCCCCCCCCCCCCCCCCCCCCCCCCCCCCAACCACACACGCACATTAAAAAAAAAAATTCAGACACAAAAAACAACAAAAAAAATGTCAAGGAAAAACAGAAAAAGAAAAGGAAGGAGGGCATGAACTAGTTTGACACAAAGAAAACATTAAATAAACAGCAGCAAACTAGATCTTAGCAAGGATTAATAAAATACAGATATCAAATATAACATGTCTTATCAACTAAAACCCATTTTTTTGGAGAAAAATAATTTAAGTGACTGGAGAACAAAGCAAACTTTGAGCCTATGCAAGCAAACTCCAAATTATACTCAAAAAAGGAGAAAATTACCCAGAACCACATTTCTGCAATCTTCGCAAGAAATCAAATGTTTAAGGGAAGTCAACTGAATTATACTAACATGGCATTAGTTTCAGTACCAAAAACATGTTTTCATTGACAATGGATCGTAATAACTAGAAAGAAAATCTCACAAGGCTGGCACTGCAGCCAGTCAAATAAACACTGATCCACTGAATACCTTACTCCAAGAATACAGCAATAACCGCAGGTGAGCCAAAAACAGCTTTCAATCACCCATAAGTATGAAAAGTCTACTATAAACACATGGTCAACAGAAATCATTAACAGCTTCACAGTCCATTTGTAAAGCCCAAAGATGTAATAGAACGTTGAGGACCTCAGTAACTCTGAGAGAGAGAGAAAGGTATAACTAGGTATAGTTGTGGGATGTGGGTATAGGGCCCATGTCAATCCTTCTTTTGCAATTATTAAATAACAGTATTTCAGGTTGAGTACTTCATATGCGGACTATGGTTAGGTTCAAAAAATTCACACTACATTTATAATAAAAAAAAAATAGCTAAAACCATAATATAAAATAAAAAAAAAATTGGCAACTCAAACTACTAAACAACTTTCCAAATTGTGCAAGTGACCAGTAAATTAAACAAGGATACAAAAAATACAGGCCAATACACCAGGCTAGTCCTTCCTAACAGAAACCTCAAGACAGGCATCTCATGTTCCTATATTATGATGGCAAAAAATAAACTAAAGAGATATAAAAAAAACACTGAATTGATAGTCCAACTAGCAATATTCTACTTTCTGCCACATTTAGTGAGGCAATTTTTGGAATTTGAGAGGTAGAGGCAATGTAGATGTTGCACTTGTAATTTGCAACTAGGTAACTCATGTTTTCTCTCTCTTTCTTTTTTTTATTTTCAATAAATCTAAAGGTCGAGGGAAATCTGATAAAGAACACTCATATGAGGGGCACAAAGAATAAGCTTTACCAGATAGGAAAATGGAACTTTTAGTCAGCTTAGAGAGAGACTTTCTTATGAGAGTCTTAGACAAGATTTCAAGTTCCATACAATATGACAACTAGAATTCACTTGTTCGCTTCAGTTCATATATGGGACTGGTCAATTGAATTAACAGAAATGCGCTCATTAAGGAACAACTCAAAGAGGCGATGCACAAAGAGGACATCATAATAGTTAAAATAAATCCTGGACATAGCTCCAGAAAATTCAGTCTTTATAGGTTAGAACCCTATAATTGGGTAAGCAGTAACCATGGTTTAGCAAGAGTTCTGAGCAAAAGACTTCAAATGTTGACATCAATCAATAGTATAGCACTGTTTCAAAGTTAAATATCCTATGTAAGGATCTAGTGGTATTGACATGTACAATTTGAGATTAACATGTCTACCTTTCCATTGCGCCTTGAATCAGTGTATGGAAGATTTCGGACAACAATAATTCTCCATAAGCCCACCATTTTGCTGCTGTTTAAGGCACCCTTATTTTTCATGTAATCTTCTGTTCCTTCATCAATAAACATATAAAATGGAACATGCTTCTTTGCAATATTGCTAATATTTACTGGTTCTTGAATAACATCATAATTTCCTGTAAAAAAATCAAAAATATCAAAAGAAAATCAGAAGAATTACAGGTTTGACAACCCAGAAAAAAAAATGATATGCACTGAGAGTACCAAATATTGCAGATGCAACTATGACATCATGATACTTGTCCAACTCAGGAAGATCGTCTTCAGCAATATCGAATCCTCCTCCATGACCAGGCCTACTACTGTTTACAAACCTGTAAAAGAGCGTATCAACATACAAAAACTAGTTAAATCAGTTATTTGTGTTTGTTTCCATTGACAGGAATGACTATTTTCTTGTAGAAGACTTCGTGTTCTCTATAGAATATGTAATGACTAGCACTTACCCGCAGTGTATAGTCATTGACTCTTTTATATCAAAAGAATCATTCCTATGATACAAAGAAGGATATCCACCAAAATTAGAGCCTCCATGAGTTTCCGTAGAGTTCTTTTCATGCACAAAAGTCAAAGTTTGTAGTACTGGAGATGCTGATGGTAAACTTGGCATACTTGCTTCTGCTTGTTCATTTGACAGATAACATACTGGACAAGCTAATACAGAAACGAAACAAGAGAAATAATAACAGCCGCTCTGTGAGGTAGCGCATAACAAAGGACCAGCATCTAATAGAGATATGATTGATAAGAAGATTGTTTCAGTTAAAAGTGATTGATTTCCATTAATGAAATTCTATAATTTACAATTGTTATAATAAAATTTCATTCTTCAGCATAGACAATTAGATAAGTTGTGCTTATGCCAATATGAATTTTTCAGTGACTTTTCCAGGAAAGCACTAGGAGTACATCACAAAGACACAATTACTGAGTAAATAAAAAAGAGAATATCTCATATACTGTTGAAGGGAGTCAATCATATATTGGGATCAAAAAGATCATCACTATATGAAGCAGAGAGGTTCAATCAATATAAGGCTTATCAATATTGAGAAACCTTCCCAATTCAACATTTTTGCAAAATTGAGATAGTTAAGATATGATAGATTCATGAGACTTACGTCTTGGTCCAATACGTTTAGTGCTCCATGGAGGAGGAGGAGGAAGAATGAAGTTTTGGCAAGGATGATCTCCAGGAGCTATGACATATGCAAGAGACATTCCACTGCTCCTATTCCCATTAATCTGTAATGCCGAATTATCTCCATCTTTCATCGAATGCTTTGAAGTAGGAGCTGAAGATAACGAATTAAAAACATTTCTTCCACGAATTTTTGACACTTGAAGAGCTTCAAGGATATTTCTATTGTTACTACCTGTCGTTTCTACACAGAGAATGCGGGAATGCACATAGGTTATTGACATCTAAAGGTCAAAACAATAAAAAAAAAAAAAGACAAAAAAAATGTTGTAGTCATTTTGGTTTTATTAGATAAAATATTTTGGCCAAAAATCTAGAACTTCAAATAGTCAATCACAGAAAAACAAATGAAATCTGCATTGAAGCTGGAGAGTTATTTTATCAGACAGTTTAATTACTGTTTTACAGTTTCATTCATCTGTGCCAAATCTTAGCATACATCTTGCATACTTCACGAATTTTGCCAGAGAAATCAACAGTATGGTAAAATGCTCAAAATTAGTAGAGAGCAAGATCTAAAGGACATACAGGAGAAATTGCAGCAACAAGGGAGAGTTCAACAAACCTTTGCTGACAGTAAAGAAGCCTGAAGCAAAAATCAGCAGAGCAAAGACAACTAGTATCACCATTCCAACCTTTCCCCTACACAAGTATCTGCAAATGGATGGGATGCACCTTTCCCTTTCCTTCTCTCTGTAACTTGAAAGTTGCACTTTTGACGACTTCCGTGGGAAGACATAAGAAGCATGAGTCTGTAAAACGCCATTTGATTGTTGAAGTTGCAGAGATCCATAACTTCCGGTACGTAATCCCAATGACTTCAGGGTCATTGTATCTCCAAACACACAAATTCACCTCTCATTGCCCTTAATCCCAAGTAACCCCTTCCTCACATCAAGGTAAAACACAACCCCCTGATGCAAATTTCGATACTCCAACAAGCCACCAACTTATACACTCCTAAAATTAATCCCAAAAACAACAATGCAATTCTGTAACCTGAACCAATAAGAGAATCATCAACATACATCACAAATTTTCATTGCTTGATTCCAGTTCTCAAAGCAAAAATACAATTCAGTACTCTGAATCACAACGAAACCAATCATTTCAAGTAATTCCACAATAAAATCATAATATTGCATCATACATTCCAATCGAAACACCATAAACTCAAACACTCTTATGTAATTTCCTATAGGCCATTCGACAATTCACCAACTTAAAAATTACCAAAATCAATACCAAACAACAACGCAATTCAGCAATCCAACCCCCAAAAAATAAATTCATCAAAATGCATGACAAAATCCCAAATTTCACAAAACCCAATGAATTCAATATATCTCAACACACATTGTCAACAATTCAATGATTCAACAATGCAACACCAATCACAAACACAATCCAGGAACCCAAATCACAACAAATCAATCAAATTACCCAAATTCAACAACAAATTCAAACCTATCCATCATACATTCCAATCAAAACTACACCTCGAGTACCAATTCCAACAAAATAAACCAAAAAATCAAAAAAGAAACGCCGGAATTACCTCAGATCAGCAACACCACTCTGGTAACCGTCGATTGGATTCGAAACCAGATTACAAGTGTAAAAAATGGGTGGGAATCGAAAAGAATCGAATTGTAGGGTTCTTGGGGGAAGAAGATCGGGAAATGTAGGGTTTATTCGCAGTAAAAAATGGGGAAAAGAAAGGGGAGGAAGATGGAGGAGGGATTAGCGGGATGATTTGGATAGAGGATTATATAAAAATATAAAGAAATCTTTAATGGCGTGATAATTGTAAACATGCAGGTATGTCAGGGAATAATTCCATTGAAATATGTAATTAACCAATTGTATTAATACTATTAAATATTTCTTGGTCCAATCAAATCAATGAATATTTGTTATGATTTGTCATTATTATTGTGCTCTAATATAATTGTGCATATTTGACAAGTGTGGCATTACTTACTTGTAATCTTCATTTTGCAAATTCATATATATCTCCAAGTTTGTAATGCTTACATGGTGGATTCAATTGGTAACGTCCGTCTATTCAAAGATAACCAACTTTATTATTTTAATTGTGTAGATTATGAGAATATGAGATGAGGTCATGAGGTTGCTATTTCTTATCCAACATGTGCAAAAAGATAGATATACCAACTATTTTTACTAGTTTTACGAGGATCCGGACTTTCTATTAAGATATGACTTTAATTATTTTTATCTTTATATTTATTAGATAAAAAATTATAAAAACTTAATATATGGACGGTAATAGTAAGTCTTAATGTGTTATCAAACATGTGCATAACCATAGAGCCCATTAGAATATGAGAGACAAGTTGAGCCGACGTTGTGAGTTGAGAAATTTATTTTCAGTTATTCACGACGAGTTTCGAAATTATGGGCTGGGTACTTTAGAATTTTATGGATAAATTCAAGGTTAAAGAACTTATTATTATGTCATGAAATAAGGAAGGATTTTAGGCCTATTGTGTATATGTTGTTGACTTGTTGTACGTAGTCTAGGTTTTTTTTTGTAGCGTTAACTTGTATATGTAGCATGATTTATTAACTTTAAATTATTCAACTTATTATTATTTTTTCTTTTGAGATAATAAAATTTTGAATTTTTATGTGATACGATATATACTATTTGCAAATTATCAACATTGTCCAATTGTTTTCAATGGAAAACTCCAATATGTATTTTTATAAATTGACCAAAGATCCTCTTTACATCAAATCTTGCGCATAATAAATCCATATATCCTCTAAAATTTAAAATGTATTATGTTTTCTATCAAATATTATTGATGATTAAGAGTTAGAGACAAATTACGTTTAAAATCAAGGATTTTGTGGCAACTTCAATTCCATTTTTTTTTTTTTAGAAAAGCATTCAAGAATTTCAAAATTTTACTTATACCACTAAGGTTATTTCCTTGTTAATAAAAACAAAATATGAATTAGCTTCATCTTTATAAAAAAAAAAAATACGTCCATCATACATACTGTTATGTCATGAATTATGAGCAATATGTATAACCCAAGATTAGACATGATTACGAGAAAGTAGCATCACACAAACATCTACTCTTCTACTAGGTGGATAAGTTGCTCGTGATTGTACACGATCATCAGATGCGGAAGAATTTCCACTTGCGTTACCTATCTAGTAGCTAGGTGGGTAATAGCCACATCAACTAATAATAATCGAAGATTTGTTGTTATCAAACTTATTAATATGTTGGTTATTTGGTTAAGACCACTATCGGCAGTGGACAAAATTTTCTCATCCAATTCTCTCTCTATCTACTTCCTCACTCCTCCCACCCAATTTTACTCATGAGGTTTTTGGTGAGTAAAATGTCATCACACAAGTGAATAAAAATAATTCTTAACCAATACTTTTTCCAATATCCTACTATATTTTCTCTCTAAACTATATTCACCAAATTTACTTAAGTTTCTAATCAATGTATGATTATGATTAATAAATTTGTATTGTTTCTAATTAATTTATGATATTATTGCATAATTATCGTTTCAACCAATTCGTAATATACTTAATACGCCACTTTCTAATAGTACATGACTTGTTTGCGGGACCCAAACACAACGACGAGGCATGCATGAGAAGATGACATTGATATTTTATCAATATTGGTAATTTGATATTGATAGTTCATACTATAGTACAAACGAGAAAGGGCTAGAGTTCATGTGTCAAAAAAAAGGGCTAGAGTACTAGTGCGTGATACAATATTTAGTTGGCATATAAATTAGCATGTGATATTGATACAACCAAAAATTGTGAACTTGTGACAACTAAAGGTTTGGGACGTTCGATAACTAGTTTAGCTACACGTAGAAGATAACACAACCAAGACAACAAAGTTCGGTGACGCGGAAAATCCAAACTCGAGAAAAACCGCGAGACTTGTTAGGCTATCGTTTCGCTACGCAAAGAATGTATCTTTAAATATTGCTTACAAGTAGAAATGAAAATGCGAAAAGAATGTCTAGGTGAATGTGATAAACAATAGACACAAGCGTTGGAATTGTAGTTTATGTTAAGCTACTGAATTGTATGTAAGATGATGTGTACCTCTCCCTTGGCTTGGTTTCCTTTTTATAGCTGTTTCTTTGAACTGCAACGGATTCTTTTGTTAAGAGTTCAACTCCCTTGCTGCCCTGAGACATGCATGGGTATGGTGGTTGTGGCACGAACCTGTCATCATGCCCAGCAATCCAAGAGGAGAAGAATTTGATATAATGATTTATGGAGAAAAGATGGAATGGAGGAAGAAGCGAGAAATCAAGTAATAATAATGTCAAAAGCTAAAAAAGCCTCACACTTTTAACCCTTAATGAAACAAAAAGGCTAGTAGAGTATATATACTATGTTACATCAAATATAAGAGAGTCATTTATTCAAGAAATATGGCACAATTTGCCAATTTGGAGTAGGCACGGACGTGCCCACATTGGCATAGATATGCCAAAGTCACCAGGAAAGTTCAGTAGCTACTGAAACTCATATGACACAGATGGACATGCTGCCAGTGTTGACTAAGACCCTATATAAATTGAGCTACTACATAGGGCCCAACTTGGTCTATTCATAAAAAGGGCCACCAAATTTAGTTTATATACATTTTGTAACAACTATTCTACACATAAATTTAGTGGTGTAGTGGTTAAATTACAAAGGTGATGCAGCAAAGCTCTTGAGTGAAACCACTATAACATAGACCATGCCAAGGACCCCTCTAAATTGACGCAAATAGATATTTTTCCACTAGTGATATATGTTTCTCCTTCTCTTTACTCCACACATAACATTAAAAACATCTCCTTCTATATGCTCGATACTCTCAACCAAAGCTTGCTTAATCGAAATCGAAGCTTCCAAGTTCCAAGTGAGGATTGAAGGTTCAACATTTTTGTTTCATATCCTTGCTTTTGCCAAATAGTGGAAATGATGCCTCTTCACATTGTTGTTTTGCCTGATTATCAGGAGTTTTTCGACATTGTTTAATTTATTATATATCAATTTACAATCTCGTGTATTTTCTTTGACTATATTTATTAAAAACTTAACTTTTCCAAATAAATAGCAAAACATTACCTGAACAAACATGTGTCCTTCAAATATACAAGGAACCAAAATCTTTATAAAGTTTATCGTACATCTCAAAATTTCTAAGCAATTGTCCTAGCTACTTTTCCTCGTAAAAGGACCTATACTTAATAAAATAGCAGGAAAAACCTCATTTTTCCTCTGCTTGTAGTGCTAATGTTGATGGTCTCTATGTCTCAATCCCATGGTAAGTGCAAATGCATGACTCTTACGTACATACGGTCGTTAGGGAGTAAATTCTTTGCTTCTCTTATTAGCTGGTTAACCTGATATAATATTTTCCTTGAATAAGCTATGTACTGTAAGAAATAAAATCATCTTGTTTAGTATTCATGAGAAAATCACACATCAAAAGATATCTTTTATATTGTAATTTCCTTGATCTCATGCATCAACTAGTATATTTCCATTTTTTTTATTAATGTAGTTGTAAATATTTTTGGTTTGTTTAGCAGGTAGAGTTATTACCATGCCATCAGCTCATTCAGATGGGGGTTGCTACAGCTAAATTAATAACTTGTATTTGTATAATTGTGTTTTATTGAGTTTTTGATGATGATTTGATACAAGCTTGAGCACATATTTATAGCTTAACTGACCCTAGTGTTTGAATTACAGTCTAATACTAGTTCCTGGCTATTAGGAACGAATTTGATTTATCTTCTGATCTTAAGTAAATATATCCTATCTTATCTTTATGCAAACTCTATATATTCAACACTCCCCCTCAAGTTGATTGTGGGATCTTCCACACCCATCTTGCATATTATTTTTTTCAAACACACTAGTACTCATAACCTTAGTTAGAATATCAGGCATCTGGTCTTCATATCGTACAAAAGGTAGACTTAAAATTTTAGCATTCAAGTTGTCTTTAATGAAATATCGGTCTACCTGTTGAACAGGGTTACCAGATATGCTAATAGCAGCCTTGTTATCACAGAAAATCTCGGAGCTTTCTTTATGTGGAAACCCTAGCTTAGAGAGTAACTTCCTCAACCACAAAATCTTGGCTACTCATTTAGCAAATCCCCTAAACTCTGCCTCTGCACTTGACAACACCACAACTTTCTACTTTTTACTTTTCCATGTCACTTGAATTCCTCCAATTAAAATAAAGAAACCTGAAGTAGATTTTCTGTCATATTTGTCACTTGCCTAATCCGCGTCTGTATAAGCTTGCAGTTTTAGATGATCATTCTTCCTAAAAATAACTCCCCCTTCCTGGTGTCCCCATGAGATATCTCAAGATTTGATACACTGCCACCATGTGTTGTTCCTGTGGCATATGCATAAATCGACTAGCCACTCCTACTGCATATGCAATATCAGGTCGAGTGTGAGACAAGTAAATCAACTTCCCCATAAGTTTTTGAAATTGAGTCTGATATGTGGAATTTCCATGCTCATCAATTTGTAGCCCATGATTGACCACTATGGGGTATCTGCTAGTTTATATCCCAATACACTAACTTCTGTTAAGAGATCAAGGATGTATTTTCGAGGAGAGATGAAAATACCGCACTTCAACTCCTAAGAAGTATTTAAGATTTCCAAGATCCTTCATCTCGAATTCCTAGAACAATTTTTCCCTCAGCTGACTAATTTCTTTTTTATCATTTCCAGTGATAATCATATCGTCTATATATACGATCAAACATGTTATCAAGTTCTCTTTCCTTTTTAGGAACATAGTGTGATCTGAATTACACCCAAACCAGGCTTTAGGAGATTGCTTCAATCCGTACAGTGCCTTTTTTAACCTACACCCCTCACTTGGAGAAAACTCTTGAGAGAACCCCAAAGGAGCCTCCATATACACTTCTTTTGTAATTTTCCCATGGAGGAAGGCATTTTTCATATCAAATTGATGTAGTGGTCATTCCTTTTTGCAGTAATTGAGAAAAGTACCCTAATTGTATCAATTTTTGCAACTGATGAAAATGTCTCAGAATAATCAACTCCGTAGACCTGTGTTATCCTTTAGCCACTAGTCTTGCCTTATACCTTGTAATCCTCTCATATGCATTGTATTTGATAGTAAATACCCACCTACATCCTACAACCTTCTTCCCTCTAGGAATGACACATTTCTCCCAAGTATCATTTTTATCCAAAGCATCGATCTCCTCTTTCATTGTCTTTGTCCACATGCTGCTTTTCAAGGCTTCTTCCACTGTTCTCAGGATTTGTTCTGAATATATTGCCATATTTAAGCACATAGTTGCATCTGACATGCATTGCACTGGGTATCTCATACTTCGGGGCTCATACGACGGGTCATACCTCTTCGGAGGCACTCCTCTTGTGCTTCTGGGTGGTAGCTGATATGTACCTGTAGCACCTCAGCCATATCCTACACTGTCTCAATATTATCTATAATAATCGGAGTTTTAGAGTCTACATGTACCTATAGCTGAAATGGTGGTACTGATTTTGGTTCGAGCTGAATTGTATGATAAGAGGACTTCTTGTCGTCTCCCAAAATACGATGTAACAACCAACTTAGATCGTCATTATTACTCTCCCCATGACATCTAAGTTGGGGGAAAAAATAATACTATTCAACAAAGTCACAATTCATCGTAGTGTACAAGTGATTTATTGAGGGATCAAAGCACTTATACCCTTTTTGAGTTACTCCATACCCAACAAAGACATATTTAATTGCTCAAGGTTCTAGTTTGTGATGATCTTTCTTTGGTAAGTGAGCGTACACCACACAATCCAATGACTCGAGGTGGTAAGGAGTGAAAAGAGGGTATAGGAACGTGAGTGCTAAGGGTATCTAGTGGTGTTTAATAGTTAAGGCTTTTTGTGGGAAGGCAGTTTGTAAGGTAATTGGCAGTACCAAGCTAAATTAAACACTTGTATTTGTATAATTGTGTTTTATTGAATTCTGATGATGATTTGATACAAGCTTGAGCACATATTTATAGCTTAACTAACCCTAGTGTTTGAATTACAGTCTAATACTAGTTCCTGGCTATTAGGAACAAATTTGATTTATCTTCTGATCTTAAGTAAGTCTATCATATCTTATCTTTATGCAAATTCTTTCTATTAAACAGCCACCCCACCACCCTACAGTGCGGTGTCAATCCTACTATTTACCCACAAGTTTGCACTGAACTAGGAAAGCCAACTACTATAGTTAATTGTAATAACTTCGGTCTGTAAACATTTGCCCTTGTAAATAAACTAATAAGGATTGAATAATATTTTTCACCCATACTTTCTATGTGTTTACATTGAGATGCATTTAACAAGATTTTACTTGAATATATTCTTTCTTATAATATAATGAGAATTTATAATCAAATTTATTTTTAACTTTGACTCTATAAATAAAAATGAATCAAATATAAAAAAGGGAGGGAATACCTTATAATAGAACATTCATATTGATTGAAGGAAAACTTTTGTAGCATTGAATCCGGTGGGTCTTGGCATTAACTAGGTGGTTTTTTTTTGCATAAAGTAAGTTAAAAAAATGAAAATAATTCAAACAAAATGAGTAGTTGAACTGGAAAAGTTACTCCATACATTCCAAACACATTCACTTGATAGCGAATGAAGAACAAACAATGACCAACACTAGCTTTTTTCTCCTTGCTTTGTAGAGCAAAGAAGAATTTATTCAAAGGATAGCCTTATAATATAACACTCATAATAAATACATTAGCTAGTTAAGAATATGCTTTTTAATCCAGAGCAGCTCCGTTCTTAGCATCTCTGCATGAAATTAAGCAACAAAACCATGATTAAATCTCAAATATGTACATTTTCTTTAAAAATAGGAAAATTAAAATGAAAAATACAACATTTTACCCATCTTGTCTATAAAGGCCAACCTTCATTTTATTTCTGAAAAATCCCACATTTCCACATTTTGTTATTTAAAGGATTAAATGAAAATATGACCGGCTGACTTGAAGGTAAATGCAATGACATGGCGGTTGATTCCCCTACCCCAACTTTCATACCTATCCCCTACCTAGCCTTCATACCCATCCCCTACACCAACATCCTCACCTCTGTTTTCTCATTTCCCCCCTTTATTGAATTTACTCATTTTCATGTCTTTTGTAGTTTGGTTGACCTCAAAGCCCCCTTGTTCTTAAGTCCTACTCCCAACAAGTCAATGTCAGGATATGCCTCACAATCTCTCTACTCCCCAATTTTTGTATCTGATTTCTATTTCTTTTTTTTTTGTAATTTCATTCAATTTTTGAAGGAAATCAATGGGTTTTGTTGGGTTTAACTTCATATTGAGCTATCAAACTTTAGATCTTACAAAAATACCGCCCATTTTGTGTAATTTTTATTTCATTGCTTAATCAACTCTAATTTTGTAGTCATTATTTGGTTATAATTAGCTAATTGAGGTTGAATTTGTGGGTTGTGATGCAAGTATGAGTTGGGTTTAAAGTGAGTTTGACGGGTGATGTGTTAATAATATTGGATATTCTAGCTCCTCACATGTAGCTTTTTGTAGATTCACTCATTCAACGTCTCAATAGAGTATACTATTCACCATACAAAAGTCTTTTGCATCAAAATAAAGTGGGTTTAATATAATCAATGACTACTCTCTATCAAATCAAGATATACATGTTTGAAGAGGAGTTTTATGTAATCAATGGCTACTCTTTATCAGATCAAGATTTTAATGTTTGAAGGGAAGTTTAATGTAATCAATGTCATTAGAGTTTGATATAATCAGAGTTTGGTGAGTAGTTTAATAGAGAGTAGTCAATGGAGGTCACGAACTCACGAATGTTATAAGTCCATTTCTATTGGAACATGACAAAAAAAAGGGGAGTTACCAGTTAAACAGGTAACCGGTAAAGAAATCCTTTAAAATACAAAACGTGGAAATGGTAGGATTTTTCTAAAATAAAATGAAGGTTGACCTTTATAGACAAGACGAGTCAAAAGTTTTTTTTTTTTATTTCAATTTTTCCTTAAAAATAAGAAAATCAAGGCAAATTAATAGACCATACTTACATCTAAATGCTTAGCTCCTCCTGCTTCCTTGTGATCATGGAACTTCTTAACATGGCTTATCACCACCCGCTCCTTGATCTTCCTCTCAATTACAACGGTTTCAGTTTCGGTTTCGTCGAAGTCCGAGCCAAGGCGAGCACCATGGCCGAAGCACTGCCTTAACTTGTCGCTCCGAGGGTGACTCACCGATTCGTATTGCTGCTTGTTATTGGCAGCTTGTCCATGATGCACATTATGCTTAGGGTGCCCGACTTCGTGTTGATGCTTGTTGGCAGCTTGCCCATGCCCGGCCTCGTGTTGAGGCTTGTTGTAGGCAGTGCGCCCAGTCACGTTTTTGTGATCTTTATTGATCTTAGGGTGTCCGGGCTCGTGTTGCTGCTTGTGAATTTGTTGCTGACAATTTGCGTTTTCATTCCCTTGTTTATGCCAAAAGTGAAAAAGATGGTGCTTTTTCTCATTGTTTTGCACAATTTTTGGGTTTTTGGTTTGATCACATGCAACTTGTGCAGGTTTACACATTTGCATTGCAGCCATGTTATTTGTTTAGCAACGTATGAGAATTTTTTTGATGAATTGCTATAAGAGTGGAAGTTGTAACATGGTTTTTATAGTAATTCTTTGCTTGGTGGGTATTTTTCTTTTCCATCCACTTTTTTATTTTTTAATCTCTTATTGCAAGATGGGCTTAGTGATACAAATTATTTTTTTAGGCCTATACTTGTCTTTTAATTTAAAAATTACATTCTATGCTATCATGAATTGTTGAGAGAATCATGTATTCGATCATATCAATGTTGATTCTAGTCTCTTCAGATTAATGAATTTTAATTTAGTGCCCTTGAGTGTTATTTATTTATATTTCTTTTTTCGCATTTGTTTGTTGGTGTCATATTGCCCTGATTTCTCAAGTACTAATGCTCCCTCTATTCATTAATACTCTTTGTATTTTTTTTATTTAAATGATGTTCAACCTACATCTTTAACCATAAACTTATTACCTTGATGAGACCAATTATTATCTACTCAAATCAGCTAATGTCAACCAAATCAACTAGGCCTATACCTTGTTAGAGTTGTTAATTCAAGTGTCTTGCATTCCGTTACACTTTCGAAGTTGTTGATGTTGCGAGTCAAATGCCATGATGTTTAAAATGAGAAGGACTTATCAGTTAAGAGTATATATATATATATATATATATATATATATATATATATATATATATATATATATATATATATATAGCCATGTTCTACATGGACGAAAAGTATTCCTAAAAAAAGCATTATTTTTAAAGTCAAATTATAAATATTTTGATTATAAATTCTAATTATATTATAATAAGTAATATATTTAAGTGGGGTCATTGTATTTTAAGGAGCTAAATATTTCTTGTTGTATTTAAGTAATATATAAACTCATTATTTATTTCCTCTTTTTCCATTTTCTTTCTTTATTTTCAATTTTATAATGCAGTAAAAATTTTGATTTTCTAATTAAAAATGATTATTGAGTCAAATCTTATGTGGCACTAATATCATCCATGATTTTTTCATTAGTATGAGAACAAGCTCTTTCTACAAGACTACAAGCGATCATTTTTAGAAGAAAACATTCTATGCCCTCATGAATTGTTTGTACAATGGGATTGGTTATACAAATTTGTTTTTTAGGCTTATGGCTGTCTTTCAATTTAAGAGTAACATTATATGCTCTCTTCAATTGTTGAAAGAATCATACATTTGATCATCATATATCCATTATGATTCTAGTCTCTTCATAATGAATAATAAATTTTAATTGAGTGAGCATGAATGTGTTTTTGTTTTTTTACTCATTTTTTTTTGTTGATGATCAAAGGCGATTATAAATTGTCAAGTTATACGGCTTGCGCTGTCTTTGATGCAATTCACACTCGTTGAATTTGTATGCAAACAACTTATATATGTGGCTAGCAAGTCAAATCGGCTAATGCCATCAGAATCAGCTAGCAGCTAATTGCCAAATGTTGATGCTGCAAGTGAAATGTGATGATTTATAAGATGGGAAGGACTTATCATATATACATGTAAGTATGCAACTACCCCTCTATCCCTTCATTACTTCAGTGACATCAACTTGGAAATTTCGAAGAGTTGAAGTTTGACAAAAGTTTGCTTAATTATATCCTGTTTGTAGCAAATCTGGTAGACTATAATTAGGATTCCCTTGATTGGTTTAAGTTGCATGAAATGTCTAAATCAATACAATCAAGTAGGCTACATTTTTAGTATGTGTTGTATATGTACACAGTTCACCTATGATCGATCACTATGATATATATACTTCATAAATCATAGTTCTGTTACTATGAAAATGTTTGGAGTTTGAAGTGCTAGTACCGGATGCAAGGTAAACAACAATAAACTTCCTGAGCACATGTAATCAGCTAATGTCTGACCTGATGAACGAGCAATTATGTAGTTTAGGCTGCTATTGCATCGACATAATAACTTTATATATTTCGAAATTTGATGTTAAACTCGTCCTACCAAGCAGGCTAGTAAATTGACATAATAACTATGTGATTCTTGCAATTCAGCACCTGTATTATGCTTTTTCATGGAACCAAAAACGAGAATTTAGCCTGAAATTTGTATTCTATTCGACTCGGCTCAACTAATCTCTAACTTGCGCATAGCATGAAAGACCCTCCAATCATTCAAGTAGCTAATACAATTTTCAAAATCAAAATGGATAGGAGAGTCCTTCTAATCTATTTTATTTTCAATGTAAATTGGGATAGGGTAAAACAGGATTTTTTTTACTAAGCTTTTTTTAAAAAAAATTGCAAAAATAAGCCACTTGCGAAACTATTTTAAAAAATAAGCCAATTTTAGTCCAAACTAAAACCGTTGTCCCAGGCAATGATTTGCATGAACCTGGAATTATGGGCTGGCAGAAAGTGGGGCAAAGGAAATCACTACCCTGGGCAACGATTTTAGTTAGGTGAAACGATTTCAGTCAGACTGAAATCATTGCCCATGGCAGCTATTTTGACTTGACTGAAATCGTTGCCAAGCCCCAGGCAACAATTTTTTTGAGCTAAAATCGTTGCCCTATGCAACGATTTCTCTTTGCCCAACTTTCTCCCATTATCCAGCTGACTACAAATAGTTGCTCGGGGCAACGATTTTGATCTGGACCAAAATCGGTTAATTTTTTAAAATAGTTTCGTAAGTGGCTTATTTTTGCAAATGTTTTTTTTTTAAAAAAAACTTAGAAATTTTTTTTCGTAAAAAAGGCTCATAAAAGAACTGCTTTATCCTAAAACCAGCATTTCTTTTGTTAAAACTACTATTTTGTACCTTCGTTCATTCTTGATATATAAAAAAAAAAACGAGAATTTATACTGATATGTCCATTTTGACAGTTCAGGGCATCAGAATCATACCCGTCCTGGTTCCGTAATTAAGATTAAAATGAGGTTGATGAACTACGACATCTAACAAGCATAACTTTAAAAAAAAAAAAAAAAAAAAAAACAGAATTTTCAATGTGTTGGGTAGACCATGCATGCAGAGAAAGCTACTTAGCATTGTTCTTTCTAATCGTTCCGATTCTGTTTGTCTCCTATCATGCTCGTTCTTTCTGTAGTGGAGGATCCATTTTCTTTGCTTTAGGGACTTTCTTTTCGCTTTATACTGTCCTGATCAAACACTAGGCCACGATTCGAGTTGTAACTCATATCATTGAAGTGGGTGTTAGGAATGATAGTAGTCACTTTCATGCAGTCATGCTTCAGGATGGAATTGAAGAAAACATAGAGAATCCTACTCCTGTCTCAAAACGTGTCACATTTCTTAGTTTACTAACTTCAAAATGCCTTGCCACGTTCAAACTTAAGTATGTGAAACTAAACTTTCTCACCTCTTAATATACCACTATAATAAGAGTTCAAGATAATAAGATTAAATTTAAGGGCTAATTTTTTTAAGCTTTTTTTTTTAAACTTATTTCGAAAATAAGTTCCGCACCAAAATATT
Source organism: Dysphania ambrosioides (assembly GCA_026401315.1). Taxonomy (NCBI): domain Eukaryota; kingdom Viridiplantae; phylum Streptophyta; class Magnoliopsida; order Caryophyllales; family Amaranthaceae; genus Dysphania; species Dysphania ambrosioides. The sequence goes on from CM048666.1 coordinate 26,057,221, forward strand.
TTCAAAAATAAGTTTCTGCAAATTGGGATGAAAATTGATTTCACTCAACTAAAATCTGTGTGTTTTTTGAAATTCAAATCGAAATTATAAAATACCCCAGACAGCGATTTCAAAAAATATATTATAAAATTTTTAATCAAAATCGCTTAACCAAAATCATTGCCTAATTTTGTTTAGAACCTCAAAAAGCTTATTTTGGTCCGAAACTTATTTTGAAATAAGTTTTAAAATAGCTTTTAAAAAATTAGTCAAATTTAAGTGGTGAAGGAAAATTATGGCATTTTAGAACCCTAATCCAAACTTGACCTATTACGTACGGAAAGTTAGAATCCTAAGCTAGCTATTGTTTTTGAGTGTTGGGTGAATAGAAATCTTCAAAGGAAAGATAATTAATTCCGAGTCTTACTTCAATTCGTATAACAATTAACAAGGGTAACATGTAGATTGTTCAATGGAGTCTTTGATACTCCATCGTGATTATAGCCGAGGTTCGTTTAGCTCGAACGAGCCTGGGCAACCAGGGCCCATGGATGGGGAGACCCAGATTCAATACTCTCTGTCCTGTTGAAATTTTTTTAACATATATTCTACAAAATGCTCAAAAATATATCCGTGAAGTATAGTGGTTTGATATGTCATTTGGCAGAGCTACTACATTTCATGTAGGCCGTGCATTCGATACTCTAGGACGGTGCAAAAGGTTTTTAGTTTTGCCCTTTATTCTCTTTCAGTACCTAAAGTTGGCCTTCTTGGTATTGATGTGATTTTAAGATAATTGTGAATTAGTTCAGTTAAAAAAAAAAAAATTATACTGCAGGACCCTGCATTCCTGCAACTTCAAGCCATCTTAAGATGAGTTGTAGGATGGATGTACATGTATACAAATGTCCTTGTGAAGGAAGAGGCTACAGCGTTTGAGATCTTGGATTGTTGATGATATTAGCCTTTATAGCTACTGAAAATTAAATGTGGCACTTCTTTTCAGATATATGTAAATATTTTGAAGAACTACTAGTACAGATTTAAACCTGAAACTATTGAAATAATAGACAATTATGCCAAGTTCTGTAACAAATTCAAGACTGCCAACGATACAGTACGTGTAATAAAAACTATATTATCCATCTAACTTATAGCGGTAACAAATTGACGAAGAACCTAATACAGTAATTCCGTGTTTCATGCTTTCCTTAAAGTATACCCTATTTACATAAATAGCATGCATTGTACTGTGCTGACTTAATCGAGATTCAAAATGTAGCACTTATGACATGGAGTATTTCACATACTGTAGGTTTAGTACTAGCTGAATAATATTTATTCTTAGTGACATTACTGCATAAGCTGCAGTACATTACATTACATACGAAGTACTAATATAAATTTGGTAGATCAGGCAAACCAGTACATAAATTACATTACATTTTAATGATTCGTATTACGTATCACATATCACACACCATATCATGCAAACCACTAGCTAGTACATTTGACTCCCGATTTCCCAAGACTTTTTCAGAGCTGATTATCTATGACTTTGGGGTTTTAGTCACATATCTGCACGAATAAAATATGCAAACAAATTTATCAATCCGATAATATTGCAATGTCTTAAGAAAATAGTACAGACCTTCCTAGGTTCACATCCCTCATGATCACTGTCACTGCTGCTGCTACTGCCATCATTGCAACGCCCCTCTCGGCTCTTCTTCTTCTTGTGGAACATACCTGTGATCTTACCGAGTATCCCATGCTCATGATGATGCTGGTCATGCTTTGGCGCGCGGGCAGTCACAACTTCCTCATGCTTATAGACCGAGCTGATGAACTCCGAAACACCATTCTGGCTAGCTCTGGCCTGCTCACCAGCATAGTAGCAGTTTTTGTCATACACTACTGGTCTGCAGGAGGCCATTATTTCAAACTAAAACCGAACCACTTTTTTTTTTTTTTTTTTTTTGGGGGGGGGGGGGGGGGGGGGGGGGGGGGGGGTTAGGGCTCTTTCCTCGTTGCATGTTAGGAATGTTAAAAGTTATACACCTTATATAGTAATGCAGGGTTTGGCAGGTTTGCATGAACATCATCTAGAAATTTACTTAGGAAAGTGGACAATGATCTAGCTGCATATATTCTGCCTTTTTTCTCCAATATGCCTCTTGTGGATGGAATTTGGTTATAGATCACATCTGGTAGGTCTTCAAAGTAGTTCAAATTTAGCCATTTAATGAGAAAAAGGTGAGACCTTAAATTACATAAATCTTTAGAATTTAACATATTATTAGCAATAATCAGAGGATCGGAGTGATTATAAACTTGACGAGCCAAGATCATGACCAATTCCTATACTGTAGAAATTTATGTACAATCAACCTAAAGATTTGTTTTGGTATCTAGGAATTACAATGCCCGTCAATTAGTAGAGTCAACTGAACAATAGAGTATGTGATTATTTGTTAAAAATTGTCTTTTTTAATATATATGTACATAGTAGTTGTGTCTTGTATAGTTGAATGTGTAGTACAATAAAGAAATTGCATTAACTTAAAATGAATTCATGTGATATCTGACATTGAGAGTTTAAGACCATGTTACACTGCCCCCGGCCTCCTCTTCTAGAGTAACAGTATTCGGAGACCAAAGACAACAGCTGAAATTTTACCTTAATTGATGTCACTGTCCCCAACTAATGCTTAAAATATGCAGCAGCAAACATCACATGTAAAATTAAAGAGAGTCCTTCCAATACCGGTGTCTTGAATTATCTGGTTAGTCAACAGGCGGCCCTTCTTTCTTTCGCTTAAAGCTGCCTGCTGATTGCTGAAGAAGTAGAATCCACTGTATTGTAGGCCTCTTATTATCTTCATTGTACATGGTATTATTGACTTTGAGTTCCCTTGTTTGTTCACGTTCTTTTAACATCTCAGTTCTGAGGTGATGCACCTCATGCAATACTTTGCCTTATGTTTTTACCATGCTCCTATTTTTGGGGTGCAATGTTCATGCTTGATGCTCCTGTAATTCCTATTCATGGTGTGCCTTATGTGCTAGTTGGTGTTGAGATAATGTCACTACTATTAAGTGATGGGGGAGAAAATTTGATATATCCAAGTATTGTAACCGATTATGATTGGAAATTTCCGAAGATGTCATTAATTCAATCAAGTCATTCCTTAAATTTTAAATTGTTGGGATAATGTGACAACTAATTTTAGACGGATGAAGTATTAAATAGGTGTCTGGGCTTCCTAATATATTGAAACAAGTTTGTTTTACACCTAACTAGTAAGTAATAATGCACATAGTGTAAGATCTGGCTGAAATAACACCTACTCCATACAAGCCATCATGTTATATGCACACAACAATCATGCGTACCCAAACGTTGGCGTCCATACCAAGTTAAAAGTCTTAAGAGCATGGTCATGTTTTCATGGTCTTAGATCTTTCAATGATTTGATTTGCCAAATTTAGTATTTTTTTTTTCATGATTTGGGCGAAAGCTGTGTAGCCCATATCCCTCAGGCCCCTCTCACCCTTGACTTCAGTGCTAATACTGAGAAGTGAGTGTGGCATACCTTCAATCATGTAATATCAAAAAACATAAAGCTATGTGTAACATAATCACTAAGCAAATGGGCTAAACTAATTATGTATTGTGGGTCTAGGATACATATTTATTAGGATATGTGAAACCGAGATTTGGTTTTACAAAAAATCTTGTTGAATTCAATGTTTGCAAAACGGAACCTCTAGAGTTTGGCAAATCATTCCACATGTCTTTACAGTCTACACTCGTAAAAAGCACAAGTGAGTTTATATGTAGAAATTAAGCTTGAACGCCTATGTTGGCTACATGGTTCATAAACCCCCCCCCCCCCCCCCCCCCCCCCCCCCGCAAAAAAAAAGACCTTTTATTTTCTAGGTTATTTGGTACTTGATACTTAATTCAATTAGCCACATTTCCTTTTAGTGTGCATGAGGTGCATCAATCTATTAATAATTGTATGGGTTGGTTAAAGTGTCGTTGGCCCTAAGCCATTCTGGCGTATTGGCTTCCCATGGTCGGAAGGTTCATTAATTTGATCCAAAAACGTGGATTAGACCGTCAGTATAATAAGGAACCATTGGATCAGGCCTAATTGGTTTATATATTGGACATACTGCAAGTGGCGTCTTAAGGTCACAACTGACATCAAAGCTTCTGTAGCATTACAAATACACAATTTTGGACTAAACACCAAGGTAATCATTATTTCACTCACAAAAATAAATATTATCTATAACACATTTATTGAGATATATCCAAACTAAACAATGACTTTGAGGCAAGCCCTAATCCTAAGATTATTCGCTGACTTGTGCATCGTTGTGAGTTTTCTCAGATCACCGCCCTTGAGGCTATTTTCACTTGTCACTATCTCGTCAATTATTTCTTCATTACTTGACTATCAAGTAACTCCTTTGAGTCTTTGAAAAAAACACTAATAAACATGCAAGATGGCAAAATGTGTCTTAAGATTTTATCCACTCGAACAAATTAACTTAGATATCCCGTAAATGTTAAACCATGCATTGTTAGATTACATTAGTGAAATTTTCATCTATTAGTAAAAATATAAGGGGTCAAATGGTCCCTAAGAGTTTATCTGTGTTTACAATTGCTAGCTCCTTAACTTTTAAGTGAAGCAAATAATTTATTTACCAAGATGACTACAGCGTATACCAATTGTACAATCAACCTTACTAATCTTGTTGGACATAATGTTGCACCACAAAAGATGACATGGCACTGAAAATAAATAAATAAATAAATAAGATATAATTTTTGTTGTTGAAGCATTCAAAACCTAGAGTTAGATTTAGCTAAAGATCGATGACCAAGATCTGAATTCGTAAATTGGGTTGAATCAAGTGTGATGATGTCTATGGACAATATAGACGACAAATGTATTAGATCATATAAATATAGTTTATTTTTTAGGGAAATCATTTATGTTCAACTTATGATATGTTATATGAGGGAATAAGGGAGAAATAAGAAACAATGAATATTGCATAATTCAATCTAGGTAAGTACATACTACAATGATTCCTTATTGTATAAGATTATAAAACACACTAATAAAACTACTCACACTACTAGAAAAGAATGTGGAAATCATTTATGTTCAACTTATGTTATGTTATATGAGGAAGGGAGATCGGAGAGAAATATCAAATAATGAACATTGCTTAATTTAATCTAGGTAAGTACATACTACAATTATTCATTGTGTAAGCTCCTTAAACACACTAATATAACCACCACACTACTAGAATGTAGAATAACACATTATCCTATCACTAACAATACAACAAAATTTCAAGGCCTACTAACTTATGTATAAACTTATCATGTCCTTAAAATTAAAGACTACCCTAGCTACTAGACACACTAATTTTGAGCACTTATTCCAACATACCCCTTGCTTCAAAATTGATAAAAATATGAAGCACTTCTCTTGATGATTATATCACTTTTTTCATGGAGAATTTTTTCGAACTACTATTCATATTTGTGATGCACTTCCCATCACCTGGCCTGCATATTGTTAATGCAAATTCTCACCGATTTCATGTTAAGAAGCTCTTGTCTCTAAGGTGCACTTCTCACCCATGTCTCGAACTTTTGACCATTCTTGTCATGTTGGTTTGCTTCAATTTTTGGGAATGTATTACATCATCCATTGCCAATGGGATGAGTCAAACTAGAGCCTTCACTTATTTTTCACTCAATTTACTCTCACTTTTTTTAAAACTATTTTGAATCTAATTTGGCTCTACTAAACTATGTACCATGTTGAACTTATATTATGATGCGTGAGAGAAAGAGAAAAAGGAAAGATATAGCAAACAATAAATAATGTTTAATTCAATCTAAGTACATATTACATTAATGCCTTGTATAGGTTCATACAACATGCTAGCATAACTGGTTTAACAACTATAATGTGGAATAACCCAATATTCCAATAACAATCCTAAGGTCTATGAACTTATACATAAATTAGTCGTATCCCTAAATTTAAAAATCTCTATTAGACACACAAGTTTTGAGCATTAATATTCTTGAAAAGAAAAAAAAATTGACCAATTGTGGGATGAAAATCTAGTATGGTCCTAAGGGAATTGTCATAGAATTTAGGAGAACAAGGAAGTTATTGAATCATTTTTAACAGTAATACGATAGCTGACCCTATTACAAAAAATTGCAGCAACATACCTAACTACCTAACCATATTTAATAAGTTGGAGCTTAGGGAAGTTGGAGAAGTTGCATGTTTACTGTATATTGTTAGACAATGAAATGTAAAGCTCAACTACCTTTTGTTTTTAACTTTTTACAGTTGAGCACAAGTGCATGGCAGCCTGCCAACCTGCCAACCTTTTACCTTTTACCTTTTACCTTTTACCTTTTACCTTTTAGTTTTGTTTATTAGTTTCAACAGTATATTTTCCAACAATTGCGTACTCACTTTCAGAAAGAAGCAAAAGCGCGTATGGTTACTTCATCTTCACTTTCTTAGAAAAGAACACTATTTCATACAATGACCAAGAAAGCTTGGTGTAATTTTTATATATGTACGATGCGTACGGACACAGAGTGGATGCATACATGAAAATTCTTATTCTATTATTTTATTAGATGATGAAGTAATTACCTTTTATAAATAGCCCTAATTATCAATTGATTAACTTATTTTATAACACCTTAGGAGTTGCTTATATAGAGATATTTGGTTTAATAAAGTTGATTTAAAAGCAAAGTAGTAAAACCATCTCTATTATATAAGACAATGTCCCATTGAGGTTCAAATAGAGACTTAAATGGAAAGAGAGTGTCGTTAAAATTACTCTCCTTTAGCAGATGAGTTATTAAATATGATAACTCTTATAAAAAGTTACCATATTAATTTGTAACTTTGCTCAAAATCTTTAATTTTTTGCTTGAAAAAGAATGGTTTCACTCTAAAAAAAATTAGAAATATGTATGAATCACTCCCAAATTAAAACCAATCATTTAGAATGTATATACGTTAATAATAAATGACAAGTGACTTACCATTAGAAAGTTAGGTCTCAAATTGTACCTTTTTAAAATTCAAGTAAAGGATCAGCATTGGTGAAGCTTAAATCAACTCTTGAATTTACGTAATAAAAAGTTATTTTCATTTTTTTCTCCCTTATAATTGGAGAAAAGAAAAATCATTCACCAAATGAATAGGAAAATAATATCACTCAAATTAGTTATCATCTCTACTTCACGAGAAAGGGAAGCTGACTTAGCTTCATTCTTTGATTTGCTTTACAAGGCAAACAATTTTACAATGACATACTATTTTCACACTACTACTCCACTTTATGGAAATCATGCCGATCCTAAATTTAAGTGCGTTGTTCATAGTCATAAAAAAAAAAGTCTTGATGTCTAAATTTTAAACGTTGATTTCTTAATATATATATATATATATATATATATATATATATATATATATATATATATATATATATATATATGTATGTGTGTGTGTGTGTGTTAAACACTAAAACACATGCAAGAGTGTGATTATTAATAAATTGGGACGAGATAGTGTATACGAAGTCTTTGTTTTATTAATTTATTGTAGTGTTAAGTAGTGACCTTTGAGAAAATATGAGGTATTTTTTTTAATGTAACTTATTTCGTTAGACTTTATTGAACTAAACTTTAAACTTATTTTTACTAACAAAATCCCAAGGCTAATTTGGATAAGCCAAAAGTTGACTTAAAGGCCTTGATTAATGATTCAATAACTCTGGCACTTCAATCACCATAACAACACATGTCTCAACAACATATTCGAAATATACTAATGCAAATCAATCATCATCAAAGACTAAAAACCATCAATAATAATCCAATTATCTGCATTTAATCAGAGTCCAAACACACACAATTTTGTTAAACCACCCCTCAACAACCCCAAAACGACAACACAGTACCACTACACAACATTACAACACATTTCATAATCAACCAAGATTAGAACCTTCCTAATTTTGAAAACAACACATATATTACAATTAGTAGTGAACCACGCGCCAAAACCAGCGAGTGATTTGCCATACCAATGAGATGACCAATGTAAAGAATGTCTCATTCTCATAACTAAACTACAAAAGTATATAAATTCCTCGACAGTAAAAACACAGACTCACTCTCTCTCCTTTACAGTCAGTCTTCAGACATTTCACAATTCACAAAATTTAATGCATCTTTTTGTCCCACTATCTCTCCTCTCATAATGCAGAACCTATAGATCCATTCTTTAATTTACTCTTCCCATCTATTTTAGGGTTTGATGCCCATTCATTTAATTTGTCAACTTATTCACTCCAACATTCACTTTTTGGGTTTTGTTTTTTAATCAAATTGTGGAGTGATCACTCAGATCTTGGACTTGTTTTTCCTGGGTTTCCCCTCTTTTTTGATCTCTGATAATGGGTTGCAACTATTTTTAGTTTAGTTATAGGGATTTGAACTGGGTATTTCCTGGGAATCCCCCCTCTTTTTGGTGATTTTTCACTGAATTAGTAGGAATTTGAACTGGTAATTGTGTGGAAATATATGGGAATTTAGTGGGGTTTTGTCAAATTGCTGGGATTTTTCCTTCTTAATGGTATTTGATTTTGATGATAAGATGCAAATTTTTTGAAGAAATAGTGGGAATTTGGATTGGGAATTGAGTAGAATTGCTGGGATTTCGCCTTTTTTTTGTTTGGTTTTGATGAAGGGATGCGATTTTTCGAAGAAATAATGGGAGTTGTGTAGAATTGATGGGATTTACCCCAAATTTGGAAGGTGGGATGTGATTTTGAAGTGGAGTGAGTTCACAATTTGGGGCAAGGATGGGATGCATTTGTTGCAAACCTTCTGCAATTGAGGATGATAGTAAGGAGCCCAGGGAGAGGCTTTCGACTAAGGCAGCAATGTCGTCGGAGGGGAGGGTTTCGTCTAGAGTGGCTTCACTTAGAAGGGATGATCGGAATAATCATAATCATAGTAATAGGAGCAATGGGGGTGGTGGTGGTGATGAGAAGGTGATGTTGATTGATAAGCAGGTGAGTAATGGGAGTGTTCGTGAACATGGGGAGAATTTCGAGCGTAAAAGGGATGAGCCTGAGTTTGTTCTTCTGAAGTCGGTGTCGATTGAGGGTGAGCAAGTCGCTGCTGGGTGGCCTACTTGGCTTGCTGCTGTTGCTGGGGAAGCTATTAAAGGATGGGTGCCGCGACGGGCGGATTCGTTTGAGAAGCTTGATAAGGTATGATTCAATGTTATGTGGTTTGTTGAATTCAATTGGGGTTAATTTTGCGCTGTAAATTATGGTTTCCTGAAATTATTAGGAATTTAGAAGACGTGAGTAAGACAAATTTAGTTAGTTTCTGATATTGACGCTTAATGTTAATGTGCATTGTTTGGACTAGAGTTGAATTCAGGTTGATTTTTAGGTGAACTAAATGACCAATTGGTTATATTTTATCTAGATAAGAATTTATAGTTGATTTGGTAAGGTATGCTTGGTCAATTACAATCATTATTATGCTGATGAATTTTGAGGAATGAGTTTATCGGAAATAATTGGATATCCAATAATATAAGCAAGGGGTCTATGCTGTAGGTTGCTTTCAAGTTTCTTCTTGATCTTTTGCTTGTTTATTTCTGAATCTGCTAATGTAATGTGGAGACCGGGTCAGAGTGATAGACGAGAATAAAAAATTGTGTTGAAAAACATCTGATGACTATGCACTATGGATCAAAGAAAGTACAAATTGTTCATGTTCGACTTAGTAAGGACTTCTTTAGCTACCCTCCAGTCATTCTTTAGGAGTTACTTCTCGGTCTTGAGGAACGCTTTTGAAGATCATTTGATCATTATTATTCTCTATTTGAAGGATAAATTGTGTCAATAAACATCTGAATACTATGTACTATGCATAACTAGAAAGTAGAAGTGTTTGCGTTGAATTTCAACTTAGTTGGGATTTCTTAAGCTATCCTCAAGTGATTCTTTTGGAGTAACTTGCCGGTATTGAGAATGATTTTGAAGATCATTCAATCCTTATTACTCTCTCTCGAAATGATAAAGTCAGATACCTGACTTTTGTATTGAATGAAAGCTACAAAATTTTATTTGATGAAAGCTGCTCTTGCTGTGAGAGGTTCTAATGGTTTTGTTTGGCAATCATGGCATAGATGGAAGGTCCTTATGTCTTTTTTTCCTATTAATCACTTTGGATGCATTGTTCCGGGATTGCTTCATATCGATGGTTGTTTGGTATACTGAGGACCATATATGATCTCAGTTGTCTATGCTTAAGTTTAGGAGTTGGAAATAGTTATTACTTTTATCAAAATGTGGGTGGATTTCAATGTAAATAACTATGGTCTCTGCATTTAATACTCTATGGGATTTAATTATTTCCTATTGAATGTACTAGATTTCTGCTTGCCGTTTCAAGCATGATTAATCTTAGCATGACCTGCTTACTCGATTTACTAGTTTGGTTTGATATTTTTAAGCACATATTTTACTGTTTGTCAATTATGGTAGTATGTGTCTTGTCTTCTCAGATTGGGCAGGGCACTTACAGCAACGTGTACAGAGCTCGGGATCTAGAACAAAGGAAAATTGTTGCTTTGAAGAAAGTAAGATTTGACAACTTGGAGCCTGAAAGTGTGCGTTTCATGTCTAGAGAGATTCATATTCTTCGTAGACTAGACCATCCTAACATAATAAAATTGGAAGGTCTTGTTACCTCAAGGATGTCGTGCAGCTTATATCTTGTGTTTGAGTATATGGAGCATGACCTTGCAGGGCTTGCTTCACATCCTGCTGTGAAATTTACTGAACCACAGGTATATTGTCTATAGATTCTTTTCTTTTGCATTCCAGTTCCTTGTAATGTGTATAACATGTATGAAGGAGTAGAATTCATATTTTGCCTTTAGATATTGATCAATCAAAATTTTATATTTCTTAAGCAGTTGGGATTTTGGATTACTTCCTCCTTTATGGTACTTCGTCCTTCTAAGCTGCATGTATATGTGCACAGGTTAAGTGCTATATGCAGCAGCTGTTATGTGGACTTAATCACTGTCATAGCAGGGGTGTTCTACACCGGGATATAAAGGGATCTAATCTTCTAATTGATAACAATGGGATACTGAAGATTGCAGACTTTGGTCTGGCAAGCTTCTATGATCCTCATCAAAGTCAGCCTCTGACGAGCAGAGTTGTAACTCTTTGGTATCGGCCTCCAGAGCTATTGCTTGGTGCAACATATTATGGTACTGCTGTGGACTTGTGGAGTACTGGTTGCATACTTGCTGAACTATATGCTGGAAAGCCAATAATGCCTGGAAGAACAGAGGTACTTGGTTTGATTCTATCCCAAGAGTAAAAAATTTGTTTCAATATGCTCCTTTGATTCAGTTGATAATACTATGTTAGCTGTACTTTCTTGCTTCTGTCCATAATAATTATTTTTGTTAAATTATTGTGGAGGTTCGATTTTGAATGCATATATAATTGGATGAGGGGTTAACATGTTCTTTCAGATGGTATTTATTTGAAGATGAGCTTAATTTAGAATTTGAAGATGAGCTTAATTTGGAATTTGAAGATGGACTAAATTTGTAGGGGGGGGGTGGGAAGATGTTTGTTGTAGCTAGTTATTGAGTTTTCATGCTCACTAGTTTATCTACTATCTGATCAAGATCATGTTCCGTTTTGTTGTATAAAAGATTAAAAGCATGTGAAATAGATACACTTAAAGAAAAAGGGCGTGTCAATTCAATGATTCTATTAGTAGAAGTTCTTGCAACATGATCATCTGTTGTAGGGAAGTGATTTTTTGGAACTTAGTAGAACTTTTTTGCAAGGATTTTGTGGACTCTTGATTAAAGTAGTAAAATGCATATTGTTGACTGCTTCAATGTTCTTTGTGGTTTAGCTATATCACCTATATGATAAAGAAACGTACAGCATCCTCATTGTGTTGATGTTTTGGCAATGTTTGTATAGGTGGAACAATTACACAAAATATTCAAGCTTTGTGGATCACCTTCCGAAGAATATTGGAGAAAATCAAAGTTACCGCATGCAACAATTTTCAAACCCCAACAACCATACATTCGTCAAGTGGCCGAAACATTTAAAGACTTTCCTCCTCCTGCTCTAGGTCTTTTAGAAATTCTACTTTCAATTGATCCTGCTGACCGTGGCTCTGCCTCTTCTGCCTTGAAGAGTGAGGTAGAATATTTCTAACTTGCTGTAATTTGTTGAAACTTATGTGGAGTGTTCAGTGATACACATATTTGATGGGATTTTTACAGTGTTCTTGATGATAGTTTGAGCCTTTGATTTGCAAACTCATGTTGACTGTGAAATCTCTAACACCTATACTTCCACTACAGTTGGAAATTTTGTTTCCTAACCTTATCTTGATATCCAAGCAATTTTATAGTTGTTCAAGCATCAGCTATTTATAATTAAATGTTCTATCTGATTTATGATAATGTACATTTTATCCATTGCAGGATTAAATGTTCTTAGTTCATTGTGCTTATAATGTTTAAATGTAGCATTATTTTCAACGTTAAGCTGTTGCTTGTAATAAGGGTGTTAAACCTTTACAAGACCTAAAGGCTAACCTTGTAGGATGTCAATTTGGTTTCCTTTAGATTGCTGCTTAACTTTGCTTCTTTTTTTTCTTTCTTTTTTTTTGGCATTATTGGATGTTCTGATTATTAAACGTGCTCTAGTGTTGGGACTCCAGAATTCAATAGACTTTCCATCTTCTGACTTATGTGTTACTTATTTTGTTAAATTTTGTGTACTAACTGATGACTTTGGAGTGTATGATATTTTCATGTTCATCCCTATCCTTGATCTCTTAAGAACTTGAACTTTTGAGTGCTTAATATTGTTTTTTGTTAATTCTTCAGTTCTTTGCTACAAAACCACTTCCTTGTGATCCATCAAGCTTGCCAAAATATCCTCCAAGCAAAGAGTTTGATACAAAAATGAGAGATGAGGAGGCTAGAAGGTGATTTTCTTTACTATGTTTGCGTCACAGTTCATTTGCTGCTGAAGGTTCCCATACTGAAACTTAGTAATTTTCTTTACTATGCTTGCGTCACTAGTTCATTTGCTACTGAAGGTTCCCATACTGAAACTAGGTAATTTGATTAGATTATGAGAATAGGTGGTAGTAAATTTTTCATAATAAATACCACTATGAATTTAAGACAGACATAAAGGCTCTTTGTGATATTTGTGGATGAATCCAGATCTTGTCTCAAATCTTTCGATCCTTATGTATGCCTACCCCTTATTGGTAAGCTATGCATGTATTAATTGCTTATTAAGTTTTTATAAGCATTATTAGCCTTTAATTCAAACATGTAAGTCAGTCCTGCATTCTAGTAAATGACTAATTTAAAAACCTCCTTAGAGAGAATTATCATGAGATCTAGACCTTTTTGGTGGTGAGGTATTGTCATTATTAGCCTCTTAATCCAGCTTGTTATTCAGGTTTTTAAATTTAACCTAGTCATCCACTGTAATGAGACCTAGACATTTTGGGTGGTCTGCCATTGTCATTAGACCTCTGCTCCACCATCTATCGTCATTCAATTATCCTGAATTCTTGAAAATGTCCCCCTGTGTACAACTTTCTCTTGATGGAGACATATTAACTGTTACAGATTTTTTTTCCCCAGAACAAAAAAAGGTTATTCCTTTAGGGAAATCTCATATATAGAATTTCCAAATTTACATCTGAAGCCTCCAGTGAACTAACTCCTGACAATGCATAAACAAAGTCTAGATATAAATATGAAAAGGTACAAGAGAAACCAAATAGTAACCTTGTCTGTTAAGCTGCTATGCCGAATGACAGGATCACAGTAACTCTTTTAAAATAGATAAAAAGCTACTAGTTGTAAAGCCAACAAAATACTCAAAAAATAACCACAAATGACGTGATCAGAAAGATGACATCAATTTGCAAACTAATATGTATTGGCTTCTGAACATTTTTGAAGCATAAGAATAAATGAACATAATTCAGCTAAAGAGGAAAGAACATAATTTTCTTAACGGCAGCATGGCTGTGATCCTGTGATCCATTGGATGGAGGGGATCTTTTGAACCTGGGATATTGCATGAGTTACCTCTGAGGTTTTGAAAAATGCACAAGGTAACCATGTGTTTTGAAAAATGCACCACTTTGCTCCTAAGGTTTGCAATAAATCTTTCATATACCCTTATTACCAACGTACATCATAACTGTTGTTGAAAAACCACCCACAAAAATTGCAGAGATTGGTGAAAGTGACAACAGAATCGAAAAGAGTAGCATGTTTGGGTGTTTCTACTAACATTTACGGAGGTTCATTAACTATATCTTTGACCTTCATCAATCATTAAGGGTATGCTTATGATTTTTGCAAATCTCAAAGGGTACATGTTGCATTTTCAAAAATATGAGGTTAGCTTGTGCTTTCTTAAAGACTTTATGGGAACCTTGTGTGATTTCCCTTTTAACTTCCTATGTTTGTTTCCCATTTCCAAAGCACGCACACTCGAAATTCAGCTTGTATTCTGCTGTAGCTTCTTAAAATAAGTTTTGCTTTACTTCAAAATTCTATTTGCACAACCTTCTAGGACAACACTAGAGTGAAGTTTAAAGCTGATTCAAAGCATGCAGAAAAGGGATGTATTAGAAGTCCTTATATACCAGCTCCCTCCTCCCTTCTTCCCACCCTTCCCCTTCCCCCAGGTAGCCGATCTTTCAAGTAATGAGGAACTAAGCAAGTTGTGCATACATGCAGACACGGACCTGCTGGTAGCAGGGCCCACAGGGGTGATCCTGAAAAGAGGGGAACAAGAGAGTCCCGGGCTATCCCTGCACCAGATGCCAATGCTGAATTAGTTGCGTCCATGCAGGTACATTTCTGTCCTTGATTCTCCCTGTTTTTGTTGTTGTTGTGTTACTTTAGGCTGTTACTCTGTTAGAAGCTGCTGAAGTTGCACAAATTATTACTTGAAAATTCGTTAATTCTTTAATAGTTACCCTGTGCCATGCCTAAAAATGGCCTAAATTTATGAGTTTCCCTGCTTACATCTATTGGTTGATTTCCAAGGCCTTGAACTCCACATTTATTGTGTTTGGGCTGGCCCCTTCATGTCTTTGGGTGCCAGATATCTTGGTGCAGAAATCCCAGATTTTGGCCAGCCTGGCCATGGGATGGGCAGCTAGGCCTTAATTTTTTTTTTCTATATTGAATTTAAGTCCTAAAAACTCTATTTGAAAAACAAACCTTTAACACTTGTATTTGCTTAGTTAACTCAAGTACACACCACGGAAGTGCTTCAACCTTTGCGTAAATTACTTGATAATTTACAATCTTTCCTTTTGTCAAATTGCTACATACCAACTCTTAGTTACTAATTAGTTCATTCAATGCATTTATACACGCCCCAAATCTTTCAAAAAATTGGCCAATAAAGTTACACTTAGTGTGAGATAATATAGCCTTTACTGTGTTTGTTGACTCAACAAATTCTCATTTGCTATTTCACATGTATAGGCCACTATTTCCATATACATTTGAATAAATCGTTTTCCTCTATATTTTTCCTTTCCTGATGGAAATTCTCTGTGCCAAAATCATATATGCAACTTTACTATATTTTTTTTTCTGTTTTATCTGCCTTCTGTATTTTTAACTTTGTTACTTTACTCATGTACATGCTGTTCACAGAAGATGCAAGCTCAATGTAATTCAAAGAGCCGAAGTGAGAAGTTTAACCCTCACCAGGAAGAGGTTGCTTCTGGCTTTCCTATTGAACCCCCTAGAGCATCTCAAGCAGTAGAAGACTCTGGTATAAGCAGGCATGGATACCATTATAATCGAGCATCACATTCAGGACCACTTGTTAATCCAGCAGCGTGGGCGAAGGCTGGAAAGAACTTGGATGATGCTCCCAAAGTATCAAATGGGGATGGTATATCAACACTATCTGGTCCAATGGCAGGGAGGAGGAGTTTCTTATCTGAGGATAAGAGAGAAAAGTCTAGTTCTTTGCAGTTTGGTGCTCCGAAACTAGTAGCAAGGTTCCCTGGTTCATTCAAAGAAACTTCCAAGTCCATGAAAAGGCGAGATCAAGCAGATCAAGTGCCAGGTCCTGCGAGTTCTCACCAAAATGAAGATGGAAGAAGCAGCAATAAAGATCCTGTGCTGGTAAGCTCTCTCCTACATTTCTTTTCTCAGTGTGCTAATATTAGTTTGGAGTAAGCCTGATCAATTGCATTTTGTGATGGCCTAAAACCTTTTACCCTTTGTTGAAGCAACCCTGAGTTGGTTTCCAGAATTTGAAAAGTTGGTTGGGTTGTCCTTGCATTTTTGTCTTTGTTTTGTTTAGGCGAAAAAATGCTCCCAATCTTCTTTATCGTGGAACTATTGATTATTCCCCAACCAATACTTTCAAATTAGTAACTCCATTTTATGTTCTTGTTAGTTCCCATTGCTGTGCCCCTAAACTTTTACATTGTTTATAACTTTACACTATATATTCCAGCTTGGTTATGGGTCAAAGGGGAGCAAAATTCATTACTCAGGACCTCTAATAGTTCCCTCAAGCAACATGGATCAGATGTTGAAAGATCATGATCGCCACATCCAAGAAGCTGTAAGGAGAGCACGCATAGACAAGGCTAAACTCAGAAAGATGCAAGCTGAAGGAAATCAAGCATCTTCCACATCTTTTTTTGTTAGTGGCCGTTGAAGCAGAGTAGGTAAAATCAATGTAAAGATTTAGTGCACAAATTTGGCTAGAAAAATGTTGCCGCAGATAGCTGAAATCAGTGATTTTTGCTCCTGGAGTACGGGTCACAATTCGTTTGGTAGAAATCAAATTTTTTTTGTACAGGTTGGTCTTACCCATTTGTGACGGCTAATAGCCGTTCTGCTACCAAGCTTGTGGCTCCAATTAAATTACAGCTCACATGCAATCAGCTTTAATCTGCATTTGTTGTATCAAAATATGATATTCTTGTAGAGATTATTTTAATTCAGATATATTAGTGGGCATACCCAGTAATAATTGATGTAATTGAGACTTACTGCTGGGCTAAGCTCTGTCTCTCTAAACTGACAGCTGCTGATTGGTGATTTCTGGTTGTAATACCGCCTTGGCAGAATGGCAGCTAATTAGGGTCTTATACATATCTTTTTCATCCTTTGGTAGACTCTAAGTTGGGCATGTAGGTGACTAGGTTAGAGTTTAGCCTTCTATTGCATTACATGTTAACTTTAGTTGCAAATGAAAATTAATTTTTTTATTTGATACGAGATGGTTGGAATGATTAGTTGTTAAATGTAGTTCTATTTGGGAATAGAGTGAGTTTAGGTCAACTTCTTGCACCACCACTCTTGGGAATTTATATGAACCAGCTGATTCAAAGCATGAGTTAAATCTTAAATTATTAAATTTTTCAATTTTTCACGATTAATTGTGTAGAAATAATGTGATAAATTGTGCATTATTACTTTAATAATTATTTACATGGATGTACTCATTTCATGGTTTACCAAAAAAATGAAATGTCGAGTTACTTAATTAGATTAGAATTTAGAAATGGAAACTTCCCAAATTTAATAATGTTAAGTTTTGGAAAAATCTGTGTGCTTGGAAATTATTTATTTTGAAATCCAAGTAATTTAGGAAATTCCTTAATTAAGTTGGAATATTATTTATAAAATATTTGATTTAATACAAATATTTGAAAATTGGAGGTTATTTTTTGATATTTAGGAAATTCTACTTAAACCGGTTGAATTTTAGTAAGTAAAATTTAATTATTTAATAAGAAAACTTGAGGTACTTATGAAAAATTATTTTCGGATTAAATTGGTTAAGTTATTGGAATAAATTGGATAACTTTTAGGCTTTACTATTACTATTTTGATTATTTGCCTAGTGGAATCTTATACTATTATTTCAGAGACACAATGAATATGAGGCTTTCAAAAGCCAAACAGAGGTTTTTCGTTGCTTCGGGTGAAAAATATAAAAAATAAAAAATATAGCTTCGGATAACTACTTCATTCTAGGTTCGAATGAAACAAAAACTATCACCTCCTTGCTTTTTTTTTTTAAAAAAAAAAAAGAAGATAAAGTTCTATTGTTTTGGGTTTTGGAATATTGTGGTAAAAATCAATATTTATAATTATAAACTAAGTTAAACAAGGTAAATGAAGATGTAGAGTATGAAGAAGATCATAATAGTTCATTATACCTATGTTATTGTTTTAATTGGGTAGATCTAGAGAACAAAAACATTATCTTAGGTTGTAACTATAATATAATTTTTCTTTCCTTTCCTTATTTTTCCTAACTTTTGATTATTTATTTTTAGGGATGATGTGTTGTCTTTGTTCATTGCGTAAAAAGTATGGAAATATTTTCTTAGGCTGTAACTACAATCAACTTTTCCTTTTCTTATTTTTCCTAACTTTTGATTATTTATTTTTTGGGATCCTTAGTCTTCCTTTGGTCAAGTGCATGTCAGAATTAAAAGTTCAAACTTAAATGTGATAATTATTCTGAAAATATATTTGTTAAATTTTGTTTTTAATTATCCATAGATTTTAATTTTTCTTTGGAGGGATAAAATAATTCTAAAGGCAGTATACATTAGTTTGGGTTTTGGAATATTGTGGTGAAAATAAATATTTATATTTATAAATTAAATTAAACAAGAATATAAGAATAGGTAAATGAATATGTAGACTACGAAAGAGATCATACTAATACATTATAGCTATTTTATCATTTTAATTGGCTAGGTGTAGAATATAGGAATGACAATGGATCGGAGTCGGAGCAGATCTAACAAAATCCGAATCCGATAAGTTTGCAGACTTTAATTTTGGATTCGAATCCGACTCTGAATACGCAAACTCCGACTCCGAATCCGATCCATCGGACCTTCGAATTCGATCCAATAATTAATATTTTCTTACCTATTTTTTTTGTTAATTTCATTACTAATACTATAATTCCTTTATAACATATATAGTAAATTAAAAAAATTTATACAATACAAGCAAATACCATGGTTTATTTATTTATTTATTTTATTTTGGGTTATTATATTTGGTCTTTTTTTTAATAATATCCTTAATATTACTCATTCGGATTGGACAATCGGACTTGGATCACAATCGGGTCGGATGTAATACAATATCCGAATCCGATCCATCTTCTATTCGGAGTCGGAATTTTTTTAAACGGGTTTGGATCGGACTTTTTCCTTCGGATCGGATTCGGTTCGAATTCGGATTGAATTTCCATCCCTAGTAGAATACATAAACAATCTACTTTTCCTTTTCTTATTTTTCCTAACTTTTGATTATTTATTTTTTGGGATGCTGAGTCTTCCTTTGAGCAAGTGCATGTTAGAATATAAAGGTCAAACTCAAATGTGATAATTATTCTGAAAATATATTTGATAAATTTTGTTTTTAATTATCCATAGTAATATAGATTTTAATTTTTCTTTGAAAGGATAAAATAGTTCTGAAGGCAATACACAATGGTTTGGGTTTTGAAATATTATGGTAAAAATCAATATGTATATTTATAAACTAAATTAAACAAGTATAAAAGTAGGTAAATGAAGATGTGAGTGCGAAGGAGATCATACTAATACATTATAGCTATTTTATCATTTTAATTGGCTAGATGTAGAACACAAAAACATTATCTTTGGTTGTAACTACAATCTACTTTTTCTTTCCTTTTCTTATTTTTCCTAGCTTTATTTATTTTTAGAGATGTTGTGCTATTTTTGGTCCTTGCGTAAAGTAATTAAAAAAAATGATTACAATTTAACACAATATTATTCTATGCTAATAATCCAACTTCTTCATATTCGTTTATCAAACTTAATATAAATGAAGAAGTAGAGTACGAAGGAGAACATACAAATACATTATAGCTATTTTATCATTTTAATTGGATAGATGTAGAGTATAGAAATATTATCTTATGTTGTAACTACAATATACATTTCAATTTCTTTTCTTATTTTTTCTAGCTTTTGATTATTTATTTTTAGGTATGTTATGCTATATTTGATCCTTGCATAAAGTAACTAAAAAAATGATTACGTTTAAACATAGCATTATGTTATTTTATGTTAATAATCCAAATTCTTCTATTTTGTTTACCTAATTTAATATTGTGCTATTCCACGGCCACATGCTAGTAAATTACTTTACTACGGAGTATTTTAAATTAAGTATGCTATATTATTTTAGCATGCATTGAAAAAATGAATTTTTCAAATTTTGAAAAAAATTCAAATTATTTGTAGCAAATTATTCGAGTTCTTTTACTAATTAAATTTAAAAATTACTTAATCAATTAAGTGATGGATTGAAGTTAAATGTGAATTGTGACTTTTTAAGTTGACTTGTATGAGTATTTGATTGCAATGTTATTTTTAAGTGCATCATTCAATAGTATTGGAAAAAAGTTCAGTATATGTTGAAAGTTTATGGACTATTCAAGCTTTTCATGGCATTTGGACCTTTATGATATGATATGGGAATTGTATGGATTTGGCTTTTCATAGAAACAATTAGGAACTAAAATTACCACTAATCTTGATTGATAAAATAATTCTAAACTTTTACTCTGTACATCCTTATCTATACGGCGCCCTTAAAAATAAATAAATAAATAAAAAAGTCAAGGGTGTCTGTTTTTAATTTATAGAGCAATGTAACTCTAATGGCAAGTAAGAAATATGTAACCTTATTTAAACATTCACCTTTTCAAGCAAGAACACCCTACCTAAACTACTTCATTCCTCCAATAGTAAGCAGCAATATCAAGTACTCCGTAGCTTTTAACTCTTTTTTTTATTATTATTATTAATCAATATTTTAATATTATTCTTCATATAAATTTAATTTTAATAATAATTTATTTTGTCAAGCTACCTTGCTTAGATGAGTAGGTCTTATTTTTTGCCATCTAATAGTTAGCCGCATGCTAATTGTTTTTACTTATTTTTTATGTAAAGAGAGTTGTAAGTGACTAGACAATAACTGATGTAGACGAAATTTAATCTCATGTATTGAATACCACCCTTCAAAACTTTAATCA
The DNA here is from genome assembly GCA_026401315.1 of Dysphania ambrosioides. NCBI lineage: Eukaryota > Viridiplantae > Streptophyta > Magnoliopsida > Caryophyllales > Amaranthaceae > Dysphania > Dysphania ambrosioides. The sequence continues at coordinate 26,078,488 of CM048666.1, forward strand.
ATTAAACTAGTTGACATCCACAGGTCAATAAGTACTTAAATGTAATCATGTTATAAAAGCAAATGTCAATGCAATATTAAGAACCAGTTTGCCCATTAATACGGAAGGGAAAATCTCTACATACCATGATAATTAAGTCTCCATTTCTATGGAAATTGGATGTTTGTTCGCTTGGAATATTAGTCACCGTAGAGTTCAACTCACCGTGGATTCGGAATAGATAAATGGGGAGTTTTTTTGTGGATCCAATCCTCAATGAATGGATAGTGCACTCGGATGCACCATGAAAAGGTACTTTACGTACATAAAAAATGTACATTATATATACATGAAAAATATACATAGTATACATGTTATTTATGTAGAATGTAAAATGTAAATTCCACATAACTCACATATGTACTATGTACATTTTTCATGTATGTAATGTACATTTTTTTGGAGCGGCATGGTGCACCCGAGTGCACCTTCGAATTTGCATCCAATCCCCAGCCTCATTGTTTACCTTGTTATCATAGTCATTCATAATTGTAAATATCTGATCTGATATGAACTTTCGTATGGTGTGACTTATAACTTTCAATTTTTATATTCTTATTAAGCTATTAACTTATTGGAATATACAAGCCATACACATTGGACTTTTGAATATAAAAGGGAAGAATGCAACTGTCTAGCTGAGATCTAATTGCACGTTACTAATCATAGAATGCCTGGTTGACCCCGAATTCCTTCAAGTACAACAGCTAACCTCAGAAACTTGCAACTAATCATAAGACCACTAATGTCAAGTGTGATTTGCTAGATTTTGGGCACGTTTTTGCTATGCTGAGTAAACACAATCACAACTACAATTCTAATAAAACTACTATCACCGATTATCAAATAATTCACTACAAAAACATCGAATTCACTGACAATTTAAAGTCGTTATACATAGCATCCTAAAAATGCTAGCATAATCTTTTTATTACTGTTGTGATGACTACTCTTACTTTAAATTAGAGTTCTAAAGTCCATTAAAAGCCAAAAGTCATTGCAAACCTAATCATATCGGCTTGATCGAGGAAAACTATACAAAGATAGCATGTGTGGCATACACAGAAGTGTTTGTATCCGCATGAGAAATTAGCAGCAAATTATTTTACAAACTAGATCAAACATGGAAGTGTGGGATTTTCATATATGACTAGAAAAGCGGACACAAACATGTGTAAATCTACACGGATGTGTAAGCAAAATATAAAGCAAATCTTAATACGACTAGGACCAGTAAAGCACAACAAATCATATACCTAGTATGATTAGTACATCGAATCATCCCAATATGTTGATTACGACTATTTGTTTAAAATGATTCAAACCCATAAATTATATAGATTAATCATTTTGATCTTCCTTCTCTTATCCTTTTAAATAAAAATTATATAGTTCCAAAGATCATGTCTTGAAAATTTTCTCTAATTAATGGTAACAGTAAATTTTCCAAAGTTCTACCACAATAAATAGATAAATAAAAATAAAAGAGGAAGTCAACATATTTTAGTAACACCTAAAGGAGTAAGAATTAGTGAAGTTGTCAAATATAGGTATTAAAATAGCTATCATTCCCTCGATAATACTCTATACATTCATTTAAAATATGCATACCCTTTATCAGGCAAAGTATCCCATAATCCTAAAACATAAATAATCCCAAAATCCTGTAATCATAGTGCTGTTCTTTCTAAGACAATCTCATGTTACAGCATGATTTATTTGTTATTAATAATACATCATGTCAAATGCCTAGTAACACGGTGTAGCATTATTCCACGAACCAACATGGAAATACAGTGCATCACATTTTGGATCATGCATGCATGAATAAATAAAATTTGTTCTCCTGTTCTCTGACCTCTTCCCAACTGTGTGTGTCTATATATATATATAAGCACTGCTTCTTGCGCAATGAAACAACTAACAAAAGTTAATCGAAGTCAAAGCCTTAGAATTGGCTTTAGTAAGTAAGTACTTCCTAAAAGAAACAAATATTAGTAGAAATTGCTTTAATTACTTCCCTTTAATTGTTTCGGTTAATGTATAGTCCCGAAGAAACTCAGATCAGATAATAGAGTTCAACAAAAGTAACGAGTCATCCAGCTATGGCTACATCACTCAAGGCAATAAGCTTATGGGTCCTTTTGGTATTGAGCCATGTTGGTGAGTTCCATGCTTCTGGATTGCTAAAAAAACGTTTCATCAGTTTAGGTCATTCAGATAAGTTTCATGCTCAAGTTTATACACTAGAGGAGGGCCTTAAAAGTTCACGTATTTTATTCACCCAATTTACCCCTTTTACTCCATTTACCCCCTTTACTCCTTTTACTGATCCATTTAGTCCTATGGATCCTATGTTTCCTTCCAATCCCTGGAGCCATGCCCCTAGTCCTCCTAAGAAACCTCCCTCTCCACCAGTAAGTTCTATTCCTCCTCCAACGCCTCCGAAACGAACTCCTACACCACCAACAAGCTCAATGCCTCCACCTAGTAATCCTCCAACACAAACTTCCACACCATCTACAAATACTAGGGCTTCTGGCTTGCAAGTAGGCTTCTACAAAGGTCTATGCCCTTATAGAAATGTGGATGTTGAGTCCACCATTACGGCTAAAGTTCAAGAGCATTTCCGCAAGGATGCAACTCTTTTACCTGCCCTCCTTCGCATGCAATTTCATGACTGTTTTGTCCATGTAAGTAACTTTTCACTACTGATTTCATTTCTGTCACTGTGAAGAATATACTCACTAATGTAGATTCTTTAAACGTATATATATGGTCGATCAATAATGTGAGAATTCTTATGCATGTGTCCATTGTTTTTTTTATTCAAAAGGGATGTGATGCGTCCATATTAATCAACGGGCCATCAAGTGAGAAGACTGCGGGTCCTAATTTCAGTGTTAGAGGATATGAGTTCATTGACGCTTTGAAGAACGAAGCAGAGGCAACATGTCCTGGTGTCGTCTCTTGTGCTGACATTATTGCTATTGCTACTAAAGAACTTATTAAGCTGGTACATAAATGAAACTCATACGTATTCATACTTCTTAATCCGTCAAATTCATGAATATATTATATTAGGTTTCATATTATTATATTACACAAATAATTTAACATATTCTATGGATCTTAATAAATAGGGAGGAGGACCAACATATTCGGTACAAACAGGGCGAAGGGATGGACTCGTATCTAAAGCCCAAGACGTTAGACTTCCGAGCCCCTTCGAATCTGTCACCCAAAGCATCTTAGCCTTTGGTGCCAAAAAGTTTACTCCTGAAGAAATGGTGGTTCTTTTTGGTAAACATATATAGTTATATACATACTCTTTATGTATTAATGAGGCTTTTCTAATTCATACCTGATATAAATTATATCAAGATATTAAAATATCATATATAAGTATTGTTATATCAGAAATATCTATTGTTATATCATATATAGAAGTCAGAAGATATAAAAATACAAAAAAAACTCATGTCAGGTATAGACATTATGATATGCGATACAAAAATAAAATTACGAAAATACTCATAATATATTTATATCAGGTATGTATTAATAGTTTATGCTAATTCAAATAACGTGTAAAAATTGTAACATTATGCAAGAATATAGACTGATTTTTTTTACTATTTGCATGAAACAGGAGGTCACTCAGTTGGAAAAGCACATTGTGTTTTCTTCCAAGATCGACTTCACGCAAATACTAGCCAATTTGACGCAAAAATGGACCCAAGCCTTCGTCGGTTACTAAGTCCTACTTGCCCTAAAGGCACAACAGCAAACAAGTTTGTTTTTCTTGATCAAAATTCACAGAGTTCAAGCAAATTTGACAACTCTTTCTTTGATCAACTCCTCAAGGGACGGGGAATTCTCCCCATCGACCAAGCATTAGCACGCGATCCTCAAACGAGCGGTTTTGTTCTACAGTTTGCCCAAAATGCAGCCTTGTTCAACGTTAAATTTGCTAGTGCTATGGTTAAACTACAAGCCCTTGAAGTTCTCACTGGCAATCAGGGACAAATTAGGAAAGTTTGTAGCAAGCTCAACTAAGAATCGCAAGCCATAGACGACAGAAAATATTTTTTGTTTACAAAATTGAGACATGCATGCCCTTTCACTGTGGCCAAAGATTGCCTGTGATCTCTAGCTAAATAGAATTTGAGCTTGATGAGGTTTGATTTAATGAATACACGAATAAAAGTTATGTTTCTTATTGTGGTTGGGGTCATACATTTTGAATTTGAACACCTAGATGTATACTGATTCCAGATACTACAATTAAAGAGCTTATCAATTGAAGTTTAATAGAAAGACTTGAATTTTACATTAATATATAGTACCATTATGACTTTTTACACCATCATATATATTATGACTTTAATTTAACAACGAAATACATCTCTTTACTAATTTATAAATAATTAAATAGTATTAAACCATTGCAATGTACAAAATAAAGACTAAGAACAGGCTCATTTGCGTCGGCTTTTACTACACACCCTTTGAAAATGTGAAAGTAAGAGAGTAAGGTCATCTGCGTCGTATCTTTCTAAACAAGCGATGCAAATGAGATTACTAAGAAGTCTTCGATCAATCCTCGAAACTGCGTTCTTGCAGTCAAAAGCTAGAAACTCCCGTTTGGCAAGACATTGTCTCAGGTTGCACTCCCGTATGTGTAGTCTAGTACAAAATTCTCCTTATAATAAGAGAACACAGTTAATTCATGCATCGACCTAAAAGGAAGGAAAATGTAATAGCAAGTACTACAAATGTGATCACAAGGGAAGTACGACATGTAAATAATCTTATATCGTCTTTTCATTTTATTTCCCTATATATATAATATAATGTTTTTCTAATTCATACCTAATATAAATTATATTAGCATATTGAGATTTCAGATATAACTAACTAGTGTTATGTTATATATGAGATATAAAAATACAGAAAAATTCATATCAGTTAGAGACATTATGATCTCAGATATAATAATAAAATTACGAAAATACCTAGTGATATATTTACATCAGTTATAATTAAATTAGGAATTTCTCGTGTATATATATGAACTACCTTTCACTTTTTCTATCTCTTCATGCACATGTACACTTTCTCTAATCCAATGTTAGCTTAAACGTACATAATTTCATTCTTCTTCAGTGCAGCTAGCCTCTGTAAATGATAATGTGAATGCGAAACTCTCACAGTTTTGGCATGTCCTCCTACTTTAAATAGCAAATCCCTCCTACGATCTCTCTTCTTCTTTTTTCACTCAGTTGATTTATGAAGCAAAACCTTACCAAAATGCGTCCTTGTTCAGTTGAGAATATTAGAAAACGAACCTTCCTATTGGTAACAATCTTCAATCTCATAATGCTTTGAGTCCATAAAAAAGGATCGAATAGGCCGGTGGTTTCGTAGAGTCGGTCTTGGTAAAATTTACAGTGTACATTCCCAACAGCGTGATAACCTGAAAAAAATTGTATATTGACTCACTCACGAATGCTTGCAACGTTTGTTACATATCATATGTACGACATTAGCTGATTTCGAGTTACCAGCACTCAGCTCAATACCAATGGGTGGACAATACACCTAGGTGTACCATGAGCATGGTACACTTGGTCCAAAATGCAGCATGTATAGAACAAAACGCAGGAAGAAATGTACATTACTTGTCTGAGTAATGTACATAAGTTACAACATGCAACCCAACACGCAACCTATCAGTTTTTTGATTTTGGAAACAAAAACATCATTTTATTGCGCAACTGCAGTACTATGATTACAACAAAGATTAGATAATTGTGGCCATAACACTGCATACTTCAGATTTTCATTGTTTCCAAATTTTTTTTTGAAAAAAAAAATTTCTGTTTAAACCCCAAAAAAATTAGATAAAAAAATTTAAAAGTTACAGTTATACAATGTGTATATTTAAAGTTGCTGACTTTTTTCGTTTTTCATGATTTACGAGGTGAAAATTTTTTACATGTACACTGAATTCGATTGTTATGAACATTAGAAATCTAAATAAAGTACATTAAAGTTGAGTATTATGTACATTAAATATTTTATATAATTTATATATTAAAGTTAAGTATTATATACATTAAATATTTTATATAAATTATGAACAAAAAAAGTTATGTTTATTGAGATTACATACGATATACATCGAACTTATATAAGATGTACTTTGAAATTGTATCAGAATTGATGTTAGTAAACAGTAACTCCCTCAATTATTGATCTTATATAAGCTGTACATTGAATTTATATAAGATGTACATTGAAATTGTATCAAAATTGACATTAGTAAACAATAACTCCCTCAATTATTGAACTTATATAAGTTGTACATTGAACTTATATAAGATGTACATTATTTTTATATAGGATGTATATTGTTTTTATATAAGATGTATATACATTATTTTTATATAAGATGTACATTGTTTTTATGTAAGATGTATATTAAATTTTTCATTTTTGGGAAGCAAATCGTCATTGCATAAGATGTACATTAAACTTATAAAAGATGTACATTGAATTTATATAAGATATACATTGAATTTGATTGTTATGAACATTAGAAATCTGAATAAATTACTTTAAAGTTGAGTATTATGTACATTAAATATTTTATATATTAGGTACATAAAAGTTGAGTATCATATACATTAAACATTTTATATAAGTTATGGATAAAGAAAGTTATGTGTATTGAAATTACACACGATGTACATCGAACTTATATAAGATGTATATTTGAAATTGTATCAGCATTGACATTAGTAAACAGTAACTCCCCCAGTCATTGAAATTATATAAAATGTACATTGAACTTATATATGATGTACATTGAATTTATATAAAATGTACATTTTCGTCATTGTTCTTCTCTCTTGAGCTGTTCAAATAAGTGTAAATTTGTTTCAAATTCGAAAATGTACTGTAATCATTACACTCTACTGTTGACATATCCCTGACCTGTCATTTCCTTGTTTGCTCTGGTCATTTCACCCCTTTTCATTTTCCCAATATTATTTCTTCCTGTCATATGCACCCGACCATTACTAGTTAGGATAGGTGCACCATGCTTCCCTTGCACCCAAATACACTATCTAATTTACGGCTCAATACATGTAGCTTTTGACTAACATTATTCTTCTTTACTTTACTTTAGCGATAAGAGAATGAGTTCATAACACAATCAATTTAGTCTCCCTTAATATTTCAACAAAATCGTTTTAAAATTATATGTTTGAATTTTTTTTTTTTTGTGAATTCGGAAATGAGGTGCATCATATCACGTAAAAAAAACTTATCCTTATTTACAAAGAACAAGAAGAGTGTAAGTGACTTGAGTGAGTGGTGCCTAAACACTAGGGAATCAAACTTTGAAAATTCCCATCAAGTATTACCCGTATTACACTAATTTCGGTTTCGAATTGGCTTTTCATAAAAAATTATCTTTCACTTGCGGATTGGTTCTAAATTTTGAGATATTTAAGAATGGTCGATTGAGTATTAAGTCTTGGCATTTAACAGGAGTTGTAAAGCTAATTAATTTGGTTATCAAAGCTTTGGATTTGAGTTTTTATAATAAAGTTTTGTTACATATGCCAACAAACTTGATTAAAATTTTATACGGTGATATTTAATACCTGATAATAAAGTATATTTACGTTATTTGACACTTATGACTCTCTTTATACCATAAAAATAAATAAAATAATATAAATTTAATAACAATAATACCATCAAGGGCCTACAAATGGGTTGGCCCAATGGACCATAACGCTGGGTAAGGTACTCTAGACTCTAGCCCAAGGTTTTAACATACATTTATCCCAAAAATAGATTTTTAATGATTAATTTAATATTGAAATATGTTGCTCAAAATAATAATCAAGTTTGATACCCCATACTCAATTTTTTTTGGAATTGCATCTTTTCACATTTACATTATCAATTTTCTGATTTTGATAATATATTCAAACAAAGTACAATCCATAATGTACTTATATTATCAAGTAAAATGTTTTTTCATTCAAAATTACAAAAATGTAAAATATAGTTGGAATAAACTCATTGTATATACTCATAATAACAACTTGAAATAATACATAGTACATAATAAAAAATATTACTAGTTAAAAAGTATAAAAGTCAAATTAACATGACTAATTTATAACTAAGGAAATATTTTTACGTAAAAAATCAAAAAAAGAATACAAAGTTTGAGTGAAACTGATACGTGATATTAATTTTTGTTTGGCTGCGATACGTGATATTAATTTTTGTTTGGCTGCACATATGAAGTATGGAGTACTACTTCCATAGTTCCGTAATGTACATGCATGTACCGTGTGTTACCACTAAAGTAACAATCATATCACACGTATTGAACGAAATGATTTTGTATCATCGCTGGAGGAGGGCACATTTTTTATGTATTTATGTACTAGCTCAATTTCCAGACACTATTATTGGTTGTTTCCTAGGAAAGTTGTCACATACTTTAAAAGGTAATTTTTTCGTAAAATGTAATAATGAACTCCGTCTAAGATTGCTCCATTGATTTTACGACTTTAAACATTTTTATCTCTAAACTCATTAGGTAAAAAATTATGAAAACTTGATATGATAAAAATTTACATTGAGATGTATCTAACAAGATCTCACTTGAATATATTATTTCTTATAACATGATGAGAATTTATGGTTAAAAGTTTTAAACTTTGACTGTATAAATAAAAATGGGGCAATCTTTAGGGGACGGATGGAGTAATTCAACATATTTCCAATTTGCAATAGTTCTATTACGTACCCATGTTCAATCTTTTCTCAATGGGTGGCTCACGGAGATCGCCTTATGTCTGTCTAATCGAAACAGATACCAAAATCTTGCATATTAAATTTTAATAATATCATTGGTATAGGTGTATAACCCATGCTATTGGCTATAATGCTATATACTTGGATATTAAGATGATCAACGAATTAGCAACGAGTTCAATTTCACCTTGCAATGCAAAATGGGATTGAAGTGGTGGACCACGTTGAATTTGAGGATATAATTAAGCCACATATGCCATAATTATATAGAAAAAGTACACTTATATAGTTATAGATAATGAAGAATGAAGATGAGGTGGGGAACCCTTCAAGGGTCCTTTGACATTTTTAATAACCTACCTATCATTTTCTATTATTAAATTTCACTTGCACCAAAAAAATATCTTATATTAGAGCAAGAACAGAGATGCTTCACCCTCATAAACAGTTACTAGTGGGAGCTGGGAGTCTAAGTGTTTATCAAATACGGAGTATCCTAGATTGAGTAACAAGGAAATTCATTTGAAACTCCTACCAAATAGTTTTTTTTTTTTAAAAAAAAAACCTAGTATCAATTGACCTAAATAACAAGGTAAAACATCGATCGACCTTGGGGGAGTACTACTCGATCATCGTGCAAATCTAAACTACTAAATTATACTAAACATCTACAATAAATTTGCGTCGGAAATTAGTTGAAAAATATATAGAATAGTATATGCATTTTCTAATCAAATATACTTTAATTATGTTGGATAATTCTAACATTAGTATTAGAATCATAAGGTTCTACAAAGTTTAGCTTTTAGAATAAGGGGATCAAAGATTGTATTTTAAAAGTAGACTTTCATTAGGAATAAGTTAGTGTAGAAGTCAACTTTTATTAGGAGTAGGCTAGTTAATAGATAAATTTGTATCCCTTGAATCAAGGGAAATTGGTTAGATAGTTATCTATGTAAATCAAGCTAAGGTGTGACATGTCTAAAAAAAATCATTGCTTAGTTTTTGAATAGTTTTCTAAGCTTAATAAAGAGAAATATTCTTTATTAAACCTTCTTCTAAATCTCACCAAAACAAATTTATTTTCTTTAAAATTGTAGTTATATTTTCTCTTTTTCTTTCTATAGATTTATCTCAATATATAATTTTTATAAATTAAGTAGTTCGCATCTCCTTTCAATTTTATATTTAGTGAATAGTGACACACCAGGATTTATCTCTAGAAATGAGGGTCTTCCAAGTTCTAACACAGATATTTTAATCCTTTACGTGAAAAAAAGAAAAGAAACGGAGTACGCTGTAAAAATCAATGACTTCGTATTTACTGTCGGTCATTTAGAGAGAAGTAAACAGTAAAAAATTTTAGTCGAATATATAAATATTTGTATTCGTGTGTTGTGGAAAATATATGGTCCACGTTTTATTTGGAGGGATTCAGTTTTAATGAGGAGGGTTGGAATTTATGAGGTGGTGGTGCTTTGCTGTTTCTTCAACTCAGCTCAGCTTCACTAGAAAAAGTTGGTGTATTTTGTGTTGTGAATGTGCTTTTCCTGCTTTGGTTTCTCAGGTTGATCACTCATTCCATTCACACCAGCCCATGTTTTCTGCATCACCTGAGCACAGGTCAGTCTCTCTTTCTCCAAAAAGTAAGAAACTTTTTGATATATTTTGATGAAATGAAATCTATAATGACTATATGTGAATATGATATGAATAATTTGTGTAAGTTAACTTCTTAATGGTGGGGGATTTTTGTATGATTCTTGCATGTTTGTAGATTTATGCTTTAAATGGTTTTTTTTGGGAAGAACAAAGGTTTCTAGAACTGGCTTATGTTTTCTTGGTGAATTGTCAGTTTCTCTGCTACTGTTGTACTAAGATTTGTAATTGTTAGTTGTCCTCTCAATAATGCTCACCAACTATGTTACTGGGACTCTTCCTTGTTCTCTCAAGTACATGTGTGGATCCTTTTTATTTTACCTCAAGTACTTCACACCGATATGGGTAAGACGTTCAATTTTTTAACAAAAGAATGCTAAGTATGAGTGTGTAACACTCAAGTTCTCTAGTGTGGGTCACATAGAGTATCTATGTGAATTTTGATAAAAAAAAAAAAGCTCTTAACTGAATATGGGAATGATAGAGAATATGTAAAGATACTCTAGATATGCTTTTTGTAAACATTATCTCCCTATTATCAGTATTATGTTCACGGTTTTGGAGTATATAGGGAAAGTGGGGAGGGATAGAGGTTGATGGGTAGTGAGAGATGATTTTAAAATTGTATCTTACTCCTCTAGGTTAACCTTATTGTCTTGATCCTAGTTTGGATTGTCAATGAATATGTAAAATGGCTTGATTTCAGTGGCGAGCTTCTGTTGCCAGGCTCCTGTTACCTCTACTTCTTCGCTTTAGCATGCCTTAGAGTTAAATCTCATGGAGTACCTGCTGTTTATGAGCGATTGAGTAAGGACCAACGATATTTTGTAAAGTTTAAATGATTTCATATGATTTTATGTTAGAAGGTAGTACATCATTTTGTGGTTAGGGGTTGGGTCATTTGTTCTATATGGTTTGGTAATATGTGATGTTTCTATTTGTTTGTGAAGGAAATTGTGTAGAAGATATCATGAAAGATATGTTCTGAGTAATTTATATTCTTTAGGATCAATTATACATGAATTGAAGCCTTGAAGGGGTTAAAGATATACTGTTTATCTCAAGCAACTTGCCAGAAGACTGACAGGCTTAAGATGGTGTACATAGACTCGAATTGGTTGCTATCATAACTATTCATGATGTCCAACATACGGAGATGCTGGTGGTTCAAAGGATGATTGTACATCTATATATGATAATAAAATGATGTCTTTTTATTTCTGGCCTTGCATTCCAGAGAGAGTGAAGATGAGCAATATACATAGGGAAAATGTTCTTTTACTTAAATTTTATGTGCTGGTCATGGTGTGGTGAGTGCTGAATGATAATGGAAGGTTCGTCTGATACTGATTGGGGGAAGTATGCTAGTTCAAGAGGGTTGGATACTTCTGCATCCTCAGAAAGAAATCTGAGGTTGTTCCATGCAAGTAGACGTAGTTTATCAACTGATGCATCGCATAATTCAGTATTTGGCAATGGGCTGAGAGTAAGGGATGCTTTTGGGCAGGCTCCAAGTGACTTTCTCAGGAACCCGCTTGGTGCATCTGGTATTTCAGAGGATGAGGTAGCAACAATGGATCCCATTATTCACAGCGTAGAAGGGGTTGATGTCAGCTTGAGGAGATGGCTGGACAATCCACAACGTAGTGTTGATGTGATTGAGTCTTTGCATATATTTAAGCAGATTGTTGAGATTGTTAGCACTGCACATTCTCAAGGGATTGTGATTAATAATGTACGGCCATCCTGCTTCATAATGTCTTCCTTCAACCGTGTATCCTTCATCGAGTCAGCTTCTTGTTCAGATTCGGGTTCAGATTCCTTGGAGGATGGATTGGATGGCCAGGATACAGAGACTAAACAACCATGTTCATCCTTGTGTAATGAACTGATTGAGCAAGGAAGCAGGTCAGGCCATGAAGAAACCCAAGTGAAACCAGAAAATAGTGGCTCAAAGTCTTACACAATTCAGGCAACAAATGTATCTTCTGTAGAAGATAGAGGTTGGTGCGAAATTAAGGACATTGAAAGCTGCAGAAAGGTTGGAGAAAAACGGTCTTTCCCGATGAAAGAAATTTTGCTTATGGAGACAAGTTGGTATACTAGCCCTGAAGAGATTGCAGGTGGCCCATGTTCCTGTGCTTCAGATATTTATTGTTTAGGGGTTCTTCTTTTCGAGGTTCGTACACATGATATTCATTCTTAAGAATCTCGGTTGCCTTAGATGTTTGCTGCTATATTATTTTTCCATCTTGGAATATTTGGTATTTCTCTGATTCCGCTTCCTTTACCTGCAGCCTGGTAAAATACAACTAAAACTCCATCCAGAAATAGTTGTCACATTGCTCCAATCACTCATAATTTAGGATATGTCACAATCTTCCTTAAAGACCAGTTGTAATAGTTTACTTGTTTCCATACTCTCTACTTCTCTCAGTTTAAGTGATTGGGAAGTCTGTTCAAGTCATAAACCATTACTACTTTGGTAAGGAGAAAACTTTTATTCAGACCAACCATTAATATATAAGTGATGGTGACAACATTTTACTGAAATCCTGATATAGTGTATGTAACCATTACTTCTGGATGAAGTATATTGAAAACAATGACAGGAAAGATGGCTAATGTTGAAAGTATCTGATGAAACAGTTGTTTTGCACGTTTAGCTCAATTGAAGAAAAGAGGAGAACAATGTCTAGTTTACGACATCGAGTTCTTCCCCCACAAATTTTGCTGAAGTGGCCTAAAGAAGCTTCATTTTGCTTATGGTTGTTGCATCCTGACCCGTGTAGTCGACCAAAAATGGGGTAAATGTAACTGCTCAATTATTTTTTTTCTATTTAGTTTATGCTTCATTCGTCTTGCTGAATGTGCCGCTTGATTCCCAAGGATGGAAATTTGTCACTGTCAAAGATTTGATGACAGTCCAAGTTTCCAACTCATTTTTGGTGCTTCCTCCTTTTCACGGTGGACCTTTGTTGAATTTTTGCACCGTTAATTACGCTAGTCTCACTAATAAAAAATTGTAGAATCTTCTGCTTCTGTAACAAAATTAAATTACATTACTATATTTTGATTTCCAATAAATAGACCTTCATTCCCTTCTAGTAATAGTCTATGGCCTAGATTACATTTTCCCTCTGTCCTCTCAACCACATCAATACTTGATCATTCATGGTTAATTTCCGCCATAATCACCCAACTGTGCTTTGCTGATCAACCTTTTGTAATGATTTGCCTTCTTGTATCATCCTGCTCACACTTGTTTTCCCTATCCTCCATTTTCAAATTATATTTTTTTTATGAAATCGGTCCAATGTTATTCATGAAGTTTATTTTTGGACGAGTGGGTAAATTTTATATTAAAGTCACATGTAGCAAATAGTTGGAATGGAGGTAGCTCTTGCTTCAGATATGAAGTTAGAAGTTTCTCATTTCAATTATATGCATACACTTGATCTAATATTTGCCCAATCTTTAAAGGAGAATTTGAAAAAATAAAATGGTAACAAGTTTTATAAGCACCCCATATTTATAGGGGTTATCAAGTATATTATTCTACTTTTCATGTGATTACCATGCTTCCTGTTTGTACTTTTCTTTTTTCGAGGGAAGAAGGTGGTAAAAAAATACTTAAACAGTAAATGAACAATCAACAGAAGTTTCCTTAGTACCCTGTCATATGTTGATTGGGAAGATTGGCCAAGAATAATGATGAACAAACTATAAAAGTACAACAATAGTTTCTCATTCTGAATTTTGGAATTATTAAATTTGTAATGATCAATCTTTTTTCTCTCTGCCAATGTCAGAGAGCTGTTGCAAAGCGAGTTCCTTAATGAACAAAGGGATGATTTTGATGAACGTGAAGCTGCTATAGAACTCAGGGAGAAGATAGAGGAACATGAATTGTTGCTTGAGTTCCTTGTGCTTATGAGACATGCCAAGCAGGAAGCTGCTAATAAGTTGCAAAGTACAATTTCCTTTTTATCTTCTGATATTGAAGAAATTGTAAATAAAAAAAAAGCTGTAAAGGAGAAAGGAGGCTCTTACTCAGGCTCAGAGAGGATTCGGCAGTCAGCTCTAGATCTCTCACCAACTAATACTTCAAATCATAACAGGCAAGGACCTCAGTTACATGATGTGGGAAAGTTTAGTTTTGATGAAGATGAAAGCCATGATCAGGAAAATTTGCTATTGAAGAACTCACGGTTAGTAAAAAATTTTAAGAAACTTGAGTCAGCCTATCTTTCAACAAGGCACAGGCCAGCCAGACTCTCAGGGAAGCCAGCAGGTGGCCGTTCTCAGCTTAGCAGCAATAGTAGAGGGTCTGTAGTTTTAACAGAAAAAAGCTCTAGTGTTGCTTTATCAAAGGAGCATAGAAGCAATGATGGAGAAAGTGGATGGATTAGTCCCTTCCTTGATGGTTTATGCAAGTATCTGTCGTTTAATAAATTGAATGTGAAAGCAGACTTGAAGCAAGGGGATCTCTTAAATTCTTCCAACCTGGTATGCTCTGTCAGCTTTGACCGTGATGGAGAATTTTTTGCTACTGCTGGGGTAAACAAGAAGATCAAAGTATTTGAGTGTGATGCCATCCTAAGCGGTGATCGTGATATCCATTATCCTGTTGTTGAAATGGCTTGTCGTTCAAAGCTTAGCAGCATTTGTTGGAATAGCTATATCAAAAGCCAGATTGCATCGAGTAATTTTGAAGGCGTAGTGCAGGTGGGTAGACTTTCTGAGCATTATTGTTGATTCTGATGGTTGAATGCTCACTTATTTGTGTTGAAATTTGCAGGTATGGGATGCTTCAAGAAGCCAAGTGTTTATGGAACTTAAAGAGCATGAAAGGAGGGTCTGGTCTGTTGATTTTTCTGCAGCAGATCCAACATTATTGGCAAGTGGAAGCGATGATGGTTCAGTCAAGCTCTGGAGTATTAATCAGGCAATTATATTTCTGCATTTGGTGGATGTCAGCTTTGACACTAAATGTACTGTTGTTATCTAATTACTGCTGCTACACAGGTCAATGTTCTGGAGTTGTGATATTTTGTTTCTCTCACATGAATTGTTGCTGCAGGGAGCCAGCATCGGTACCATCAAAACCAAAGCCAATGTCTGCTGTGTTCAGTTTCCCATGGATTCAGGTCGTGCTCTTGCATTTGGTTCAGCAGATCACAAAATATACTACTATGATCTGCGGAATCCTAGAATACCATTATGTACATTGATTGGGCACAACAAAACAGTAAGCTACATCAAGTTTCTGGATTCAGTAAATCTGGTATCTGCATCAACAGACAGTACACTGAAGCTTTGGGATTTATCCTCATGTGCATCTCGGGTTGTTGATGGCCCTCTTCAGTCATTTACTGGACATATGAATATGAAGGTATGTATTGTCTTCATGTGATCTTCAGAGTTTGTTATTGTTGCACTTGCACCTATTTTCTTTCTTAAGGTTCAAATTGATTATTGATAACCAATGTGCCATCACCTATTTTCTTTTGTTTTGTTTGATGCTTGCATAGCATTTCTTGTCAAGTAAAGTAGATAATACTCAACAATATACATTTAAGGCTCCCGTTCTACCCTAAGTTTCAATTATGCTGCTATTCTGCCCTGAGTTTTTTACAAAATCTGCATTGGAGGATTAAGGATGTAGCTTTTGTACTTAGTAGGAAAAAGGGGGGGGGGGGGGGGGGGGGGTGATTGATGATTTTAGTCACTAATTATAACCGCAAGTGAACGGCTGGTGTAGTATAATCACGAGTCGTCCTCAAGGAAGCTATAAAGGGTCAGCTTAGCTCAATTCAACTTGATTACGTTAGAAAAGTGTTATTTAATGAACCTAACAGCTTCAATTGCAAAAATAACAATGTAATACCAATAATAAAAAGACCTAGGACATTAATACATCCCGACTAGCATGCACTAATCATCATCAAATACATCAACACCAATGATCAAATCAAATATCCTAATCTCAGTTTTCGCTTCTTGATTAATTCAATTGTATTAGGTGTAGTACTCTTAATCTCAGCTTTCGCTTTTTGATTAATTAGCAAATATCATTAAGACAAAGGAATTAATTAATCTCAACCGTCGCTTCTTGACTATCTAAACCAATGAATTTAACCTAATGATCAATATTAACAACCTAATAGACCACCATTAATTTGACATTGGGTGATGTTAGAATCCAATTAATACAAACTAGGGTTCATATATTAACATCCTAGAAGGAAAACTAGTCACTACTCATGATTAAAGCCATAGAAATAATACTAAAATTAAGCATAAACATAGAAATCATAAAACTATAGAGAAATTAAGTTAAATAACAATAAAGCATGAATAAATAAATAAAAATATAATCAACTAAAGAAAATAGAGAAACTTACTTGAAATTTAGATTGATGATTAAACTAGGGACAAATTTAGAGTCTCGAAGAGTAAATAATATTTTTGAGAGAGAATGATCTAAAAAAAAATAACATAAGAAAAAGCCCTAGAGAAAAAAGAGAAGAGAGGAAGAAGTGTAGAATAATTAAAAAAAAAAAAAAAACTGCTTTAGCCTAAACCTCACATAAAATTAACCTAATTCTAAATGCCCACTAATTGTAAATTTCAGAAAAATAGAATAAAAAATAAAAACTTAAAAGAAAATAAACCAAAAACCTCCTTTTTGTGAGTTGCTGCCGATTTTTGATGTCGTAGGCCCGTAACCCCTTGCTTCCAAATTCCTCTGTGTACACTTCCAATTGCTTTTTGATATATTTTTTTTTTCTTTTTTGTCATTCAATTTTATCAACTTTGGGCTAATTTCTTGTTCTTTTTTTCTTGGCTCTAATTTCATCCTATAAACCAGTACTAACCCCACCATATTTTTTCCATCAATATGCATATATACTAAAAGCCTTAAAAATTAGCAATAATCGAAATGATTACGGCTAAACCAGGTTTGTGGGCTTTTAGCATAAATGAGGCCAGATAAACCCGAAATCATCCAAAACTCCCCATAAAGGAGTTTGAATTAACACCAAAAAAAGTACAAATAAATGCACTTATCAAACTCCCCCATGCTTAACCCTTGCTCGTCCTCGAGCAAGCTCAAGGTGACTAGATGAAAATAAAGGGCTAAACATGGTCTCCATAAGTAATAATGGTACTCCTTATGTCTCCCTTACTAATCTTCACTAATCCCAGTGTAAGTTAAGTAGTCAAATGAACCAAACCACTTACTCCCCCTATGCTTAGCTTACACAATAACACACAAAAAACACAACAAAAATCCAACCAAATCAACAAGATCAACAAGATATTACCTTGCTAACAACATATATAATATAAGAATTATGTTGTGAGACTCCCTTATCTTAAAAATTTCCATATAACTCCAAGAAACGAGAATTGCATAGCAAATTTGCTATCTATTTATCCCTCAAAATGATGGAAAATCCCCGAATTCCTTCCTTATCGCTCCATCTCTTTATGACGCCAACTCCGAAACAATTAAGATTCAAAAATAGATTTCTCTTTTCTTTTGTCTCTCATTTTGCCTAGGAGCCCTTTTGGGTTTTCATTCTAGCCTCTTATTTCTTCCTTTCATGCCTCACCACTACCCACTCATAATAAGCCACTTATTTTTGCCTAAGTTGCCCTTTCGGGTTTTCAACCTAGCCGGACCCCCAAATTTTTTCCTATGTCGCCCTTTCGGGTTTTTAACATAGTTGGGTTTGTTGTTTTCATTATTTATTTTCATTTTTTTTTGTTTTTCAATTGAAATAACCAAAGGAGACTTGAAAGCAATAAGCAAATATGTACAAACAACATGATATACTCCCCCATGCTTAGATGAAGTACTGTCCTTAGTACTTAAAGAAGGAGTAAAGATAGCAAGGTGAGGAGGAAGAAGGCTTTCCTGGAGAATGAGTACTCATGCCCTAAACTCTAGCACAATTCATTAGGTGCAACCAAGAATGAGTGACAACAAGTATGTTTTCAATTTTGAAGCCAATCAATTCTCAATTCCAATCACCAAGACAGTAAAGTATCGAATCACCAAAACACCAAATTATCACCAATCACCAAAACAATGAAGTACCTCAACACCAATCCAGATCGAGATTCGTTTTTCAATGATGGATCCAGATCCACCGGGTATGAAAAATAAGTATCCAGATCCAGGTCCAACGGATCCGGGTCCAAAACGGATCTTGCATATTTAGGTGTATTTTTAGGGTCTTTCATACACCACCATAAGGGATAGTTTGGGCGGGAAGACATTTTTTATGCTATTATATTATTGTCTATAATACTCCGTAGCTAGAAAAATAAATTTGTAATTGAATTAATGGACTTTATTATACACATTAGAACATTTGCTTAGACATTAATGAGAAAAGAACTTTATTTTTCAGATTGAATTATAAAGCAAATTACTGTATTTCAAATTAGACAAATTAAAAAATATTATCAAAATCAATTTTTCATTCTTTTTTAATAGATACCCAAATCAACCTAATTCGAATACTTCTTACTAATGGTCGAACTTTACCTCACTATCATTCTCTCTTTTCTTTGTTGGTTACTGGTTTGTAAATATATTAGTATCACGAAAAATATTTCAAGACGGGTCCAAAACGAGTATTATAGTTGGACTCGTACTCGGATCCGTTTTTCAGTCATAGGATCCGGATCCGTCGGGTCTAAATTTTGAAGACTCATCCGCAAAAATGGATTTGGATCCACGGATCCGGGTCGGGTTCAATATCCGTTGCCATCCCTAGCGTGGGTTAGGGGTTTTGTGTTATGGCTGGATGATGACAAGTTTTGAGAAGTTAGGAGTATTAGTTTTCAAAGAAATAAATCAGCTTGTTTCTAGAGCTCTAGAATTTAACTATGATTCTAGAGTTGCTCTAGAATAGTCTGTTCTATATCCTTCATGTACAATCAAAAAAATCAGTTTATTTCTTAATGTGCTCCAGAAATAACCATATGATTCTAGAGCCGATCTAGAAACATGTTCCATGATTTCCCCAAACTCAACCAAACAACCTACTTCTTGATATACTCCAAAAATCTTGGCACAATTCTAGACCTGCTCTAGAAGTATGTTGCCCTATAACTCCTATGCTCACAAATTAGCCTATTTCTAAACTTGCTCTAAAGATACTCCTTGAAACTTGACCATCTACGCTGATTTGATGCATAATATGTACTCCAAACTACTCCTAAACACTCAAGTCGCATCGATAAGATGATGATGATATTGGACTTAGTCTCCAAGTTCATCTTACTCGAACAACCTATAAGAAAAAGAAAGACTAAAACCAAGCATAAAATCTGCTAGAAAAATAAATAAACTAAATCAAAAGACATAAAACGATGGGTTGCCTCCCACAAAGCGCTCGTTTAATGTCAATGAACTCGACCTCTTACCAAAAATCAATTGGGAGAGTCAACAGCAAGGCAAAGGGCCTCCTTGCTCGCAATGGATACTCCCGAATCATACTTTTTCAATCTACTTCCATTCACTTTGAATGATCTCTCATTTGAACTAACCTCAAAAGAGTTATATGGTAAAACCTTCGTAATGGTGAATGGTCCTGACCATCGTGAACGGAGCTTACCAAGAAAGAACTTCAAGCGAGTATTATACACAAGCACATTGTCTCCCACTTCAAGATGACGCTTCTCGATGCGCTTATCATGCCAAATCTCTTCTTTTCCTTGTAAATCTTCGAGCTCTCATAAGCATTCAATCGAATCTCTTTTAGTTCATTGAGATCCAATAAACGCTTCTCACCATCGGTTTTCAAATCAAAATTCAATGTCTTTACCGTCCAATGAGCTCTATGCTCCAACTCCACTGGAAGATGACACGCTTTTCCATAGACAAACATGTATGGTGTGGTACCAATAGGAGTCTTGAAAGTCGTTCGATAGGCCCAAAGAGCATCATTCGATTATTGAGACCACTCTTTTCGAGAGCGATCAACAGTTTTCTCAAGAATAGCCTTAATCTCTCGATTTGAGACGTCAACTTGCCCGTCTGTAGGTAGTAAGGCAGAGAAAATCGATGGTGAACACCATATTTCTTCAAGAGGGCTTCAAACTTACGTTCAATAAAATGAGTGTCATTATTACTAATCAACACCCTAGGCACCCCAAATCAAGGAAATACGACATTCTTGAAGAATTTACTCGCCACTCTAGCATCATTAGTTGGAGTAGCAATCGCTTCCACCCATTTTGGAACATAATCACAAGCCACTAAGATGTATCTGTTTTCATATGAAAATGGGTAAGGTCCTTGAAAATCAATTCCCATAACATCTAAAATCTCAACTTCAAGAATGAATTGAAAGGCATCTCATTGCATTTAGAGATATTTCCCGTTCGTTGATGGCGATCACCACTCTTATAGAAGGCATGAGCATCATTGTATAAAGTAGGCCAATAGAATCCACTCTCTAAAACCCTAGCAGTTGTTTTAGAGGTTGTTGCATGACCACCACATTGCAAAGTATGAGTAAAATTGACTCCACTTCTTCTGGTACACATCTCCTATCAAAACACTCCTTAAAAAGGAATAGATCATCCCAAAAGTAAAACTTAACCTCATAAGAGAATTTCTTCTTTGCATAAGGTTCAAGATTGTCTAGTTTCACCCCACTTGCCAAGTAATTAGCCATATCAGCGAACCAAGGCACCTTACCTGAAGTGGAAATTGCATAAAAAATGGTCATTAGGAAAAGAATCGTCAACTGGAAGCCCATCAAGAGTAGCTTCCAGAGTCAACTGAGATAGGTAGTCTGCAACATGATTTTCGGCTCCCTTTTTGTCTCTAATCTCCTAGTCAAACTCTTGGATTAATCGGGGTTTTGCATCCGTTTTGTTCAACAAAAATTTCAAGACCAATTGATCTATATGAATTAGAACCTTCGAACCAACCAAATAGGATCGAAATTTCTCATTGGCATACACTATTGCTAGCAACTCCTTTTCTGTAGTGGCATAATTCATCTGAGCTGGGTCAAGAGTCCTACTTGCATAGTAGATTGCATGTAGTTTCCCATCTTTCTTTTGTCCTAGCACTGCCCCCACAGCATAGTCATTAGCATCGCACATGAGCTCAAAAGGTAGGCTCCAGTAAGGGGGTTTGATGATTGGCGCTGAGATGAGTGTCTATTTAAACTTTCAAAAGCATGCAAACACCCATTAGTAAAAACAAATAGGGCATCTTTAGCTAATAGTTCAGTTAAAGGTTGGGGCAATTTAAGAAAAATTCATGATAAATCTCCTACAAAAGCTAGCATGCCCAAGAAAACTCTGCACGCCTTTCACGTTGGTGGGAGGTGGAAGCTTCTCTATGACTTTAACCTTAGCTCTATCAACCTCAATGCCTCGGTGTGATACCTCATAGCCAAGCACAACATCTTCTTGCACCATGAAATGACATTTCTCCCAATTATGAACCAAATGACCTCCAAGCAACGTTTTAACACCTTTTTAAGATTACTTAGACAAAGCAAAAAGGTGCTTCTGTATACTGAAAAGTCATCCATAAACACTTCCATCGATGTCTCAATCAAATTTGAAAAAATAGTCATCATACATCGTTGAAAAGTAGCTGAAGCATTGCACAAGCCAAATGACATTCTTCGATAGACGAATGGGCCATAGGGACATGTGAAAGTGGTCTTTTCTCTGTCATCAGGATAGACAGAGATTTGAAAGAAACCTGAGTATCCATCTAAATAACAGAAATAAGCTTGATTGCCAAACGCTCCAACATTTGATCAATAAAGGGAAGGAGGAAATGTTCTTTTCGGGTTGCTTTATTTAATTTACAATAATCAATACATATCCGCCATCCAGTAACAATTCTAGTAGAAATTGACTCACCTTTATCATTACGCACAACAATCATACTTCCCTTCTTGGGTACAACTTGAACTGGACTAACCCACTTGCTATCAGGGATGAGGTAGATGATTCCGGCATCCAATTGCTTAAGTAATTCCTTCTTCACAACCTCCTTCATATTAGGATTGAGACGCCTTTGAGCTTCAATTGTCGACTTAGCCTCTTCTTCTAAGTATATCCTAGGAGTACAAATAGAAGGGCTTATCCCCTTTATATCATCAATTGTGTATCCAATGGCTTTTTGGTACTTACGTACGAGGTTCAAGAGTTGAGTCAACTCATTGCCCTTGAGTGCACTATTGACGATAATAGGATAGGTAGAATTCTCACCTAAATAAACATATTTTAAAGAAGGTAAATGTTTAAATTCTACCTCAGGTGGTGTAGATCTCTCCTGCACAACATCATCGATGCTCATCACCTCAAAATGAGAAGAAGAATCATTTGAGGGAGCTTCATTGAGTAGGCATTCAACTTTAAGAGCCTCAACACTACTCTCTGCTCTCCCCTTTTAGCACAGCTGCAATGCATCAACCTCGGCTTCCCGTGAAGATTTGGAAGCTATCTTCTCTACCATATCAATTCTAAAACAATGATCTAAGGATGATGGGTTAGTCATTGTTTTCTAGAGTTCAAACTCCACCTTGGCATCTCTTACCACCATAGACAACTTGCCTCTTTTCACATTAATTAGTGCACCTGCAGTAGCAAGACAAGGTATACCCAAAATAATAGGAGTTTGGGTATCTTCAGGGATGTCCATGACTACAAAATCACAGGGAATAATCAACTTCCCAACAAACATAAGAACATTCATGAGAATACCCATAGGGTGTCTAATACTCTTGTTAACAAGCTGTAGTGTCATCCCAGTTTGAGACAAAGAACCCACATTATGTAGTTTCTTATAAACAGGTAAATGCATGAGACTAACACTAGCTCTCACATCACACAATGCACGATCAATAGATAGATGACCAACTGTAGTAGGAATAGAAAAACTACCTAGATCACCCATTTTGAGTGGAAGTTGGTTCAGAATGACAACACTGCTTTGTTGTACAAATTGACAATACCCTCGGTTTTCTTCCTCTTCGTAACCAAATCCTTTAAAAACCGAGCAAAAGATGGAATTTCAGACACAACATCATTGAGTGGGATGTGCAGCCGAACATCCTTCACCATCTACAGGAACTTTCCATATCTCTTTTCAAGCCTTGCCTATGCCAACCTTTGAGGAAAAAGAGCAGGTTAAATATAAGGTTGAGGAGGTGATGGTTGCTTACTAGCATCTTCCTCGGGGTTCTCAACTGTTACACTCTTGTCTTTTTCAACAATTTCCTCTCACTTTAACTACAGGAGTAGGATCCTCTAAAGTCTTACCACTTAGTGGTAATTGCATTAACTTAATTAGGACCTTTGTCATTAGGCTTAGGTTGAGATAACAACTGATTTGGACCCCTTTGTTGGGATGACATCTGTTGTCCCAATTAAACTTGTTGATTCTCCAAAATCTTAAATTGAGTCTGCATTTGAGTCATGGGTGACTCAAGCTTGGAGATACTAGTCCTTATATCAGCAT
Source organism: Dysphania ambrosioides (assembly GCA_026401315.1). Lineage (NCBI taxonomy): Eukaryota > Viridiplantae > Streptophyta > Magnoliopsida > Caryophyllales > Amaranthaceae > Dysphania > Dysphania ambrosioides. The sequence goes on from CM048666.1 coordinate 26,102,558, forward strand.
TTGCTTGAGATTGTGTAGTCACAAATTGCTCAATCATCAACTCTAAAGATAACTTTTGGGGAGGAGCTTATTGTTACAGCATTAAAGGTTTGAACATAGGTTGCTGGTATTGAGGTGGCTGAGGATTGAAGCCAGTAGGATTAAGTTGTGGATTTAACCCATTTTGGCTCCTATAGGAGATGTTTGGATGCTTATGACCAAGATTATAAGCATTACCATACAAAGCATTAACCTCCTCTGGTTGTTGGGTTATCATGGAACATGTCTTAGATACGTGCCCCTTACCTCCACAAATCTCACAAATTTTTACCATACGAGAAGGAGAAGCAAAAGTAGGTGAAACAGCAAAGAGCTTCTCAACCTTCGAAGTGAGCACAATAATATGTTGTGTGAAAGCTCTTATGATATCTTTGTCAGCTCCTACACGTGACTTAGTTAGTGCTTCCCTTTCACTGCACCAAATTGCTACATTTTGTGCGACTGTATTAAAAAGTTGAAGAAGTTACACATCTGTTTTAGAATTCATATCCCCTCCACATGCTGCATTGATTGAAGATTTATGCTCATTAGAAATGCCTGAGTAAAAGGATTGTACCAATAGCCAATTGGGTATCCCATGATGGGGACATTGTCGTTGAAGGTCCTTAAACCTTTCCCACGCCTCATAGTAGGATTCAAATGGTTGCTACTTGAAAGTTTGAGTCTCTGTTCTAAGATGTGAAGTCTTGCGTGGTGGGTAAAATTTTGTCAGAAAATTAGTAGCTAGATCATCCTAGGTGGCATACTTATTTGGTGGTTCTGACTTCAACCAAACTTTAGCTTTGTCCCTTAAACTAAATGAGAACAATCTCATTCTGATTGCATCTTCTAACACAGTACCAGTGGAAATTGATAGATGATCATGAGGACTTTCAGTAGTATTTCCTCCAAGCGGATTTCTCTCAATGAACTGAATCAAGGGTGTTTTTAACTCAAAATTGTTAGCTTCTATCACATGTTCTACAACGCAGGATGTGAAAGAGTGCATTGGAGAAGGTCTCCCCATTTCACCAAAAGGTCTAGCCATTGGAGGTGGTTCAGGTTGCTCGCTCTCTTGCACGATCTTCCTATGCTTTTCTCCTTCTTTCCGCGTTTAGACTACGCGCGGTTGCTTCTATTTCAGGATCAAACTGAACAATATCAAGATGTCCAAGTGTTATGGATCTCCTGTGCATAAAAACCAAAGACAACCCAAGCACAAACTACGAAATAGAGAGAAGTAAAGAATAAAAGGGACTAAAATTAAAGAACAGTAATCAACTCAACTAAACTAAACTAACACCGTAGCTTCCCCGGCAATGGCGCCAAAAACTTGATGAATGATTTTAGTCACTAATTATAACGTAAGTGCACGGCCGTTGTTGTACAATCACGAGTTGTCCTCAAGGAGGCTAATAAAGGGTCAGCTTAGCTCAATTCAACTTGATTATGCTAGAAAAGAGTTGTTTAATTTCTGCATAGCATTTCTTGTCAAGTAAAGTAGATAATACTCAACAATAGACATCTAAGGCTCCCGTTCTACCCTAAGTTTCAATTATGCTGATATTCTTCCCTAAGCTTTTTTACAAAATCTGCTTTGGAGGATTAAGGATGTAGCTTTTGTACTTAGTAGGAAAAAAAAAAGGGGGGGGGGGGGGATACAGTGTGGTATATTACCAATTTTCCAATGCTTTTTTTGCAAGGAGCCCAAGGTTGCAAATTAAGTCTTTATAGGGAGGGGCATTCCACATAGAAAGAGAATAAAGAAGGGAGTAGCCTGACAAACCTTCTATGGGAAATGCACATAATGGCATGCTACTTCATGTTTTTAAATAAGGATATTAAAGAAATTTTATTGAGATGAAAAATTTTCCATTTAATGCTGAAACAAAAATTCATTCTGTCAGAAAAGGAAAACTGAAGTGGAAGCAGAAATATATTCTTCCATAAGTAGTAATACCCCTTAGTCATCTGGAAAGCTGCTAGAGCTGAATTTAGTCTATTTTCCATAGTATTTACAATTAAGATGGAGATGAATTACTTGCACATTATGTGTTTTGGTACAAAAAATTAAAAGTAGGTCATTATATCAAAGGGCATAAGAGGATATCTATGATAATCATTCATGAACTAGAGAAATGTGTCCTCTTTAATAAATTCATGAATACTTGTATCTCTTGATTTACTGGGTCAATATCCACCATTTATGGCTTCAAAATTGTTGTCATAGATATAAATTTGCATACTTCGTCATGTCCTAGAACTCTTGTTGGCTTATGGCTTAAATTTTTACCATTACTGCTAATCCTTTTCTTCTTTTCAGAACTTCGTAGGTCTTTCAGTATCAGATGGTTACATTGCCACTGGTTCCGAAACAAATGAGGTTAGCTTATTTAGATAGTTTGTCTTGCTATTATGTTCAGTTGCTATTATTCAGTGTACTGTGAAAATTAATTTTCTTTCAATATTGTACTACTTAACTAATCTGCCATGAAGCTAGTAGTTCTCTAAATGCAAAATGCCAAGTATCTTATGTTTTGACGTGAAAAAGTGATCGAAGTTACTAATATTAGATATTGAAATCTGTTAAGAGTAGTTTCTCACTGAAATAAGAAATTTAGTTATTAGATTGAGTTGTCCTTAATGGCCTGATTCGTCCTATATCATGTATAGGCAAGCAATGATAATAATCAGGTTCATCCACAGGAATTTTCAGTTTTCAGTTGTTTTATTCGCTAAAGCTAGTTGTGTGGTGCCTACAGGTTTTCATCTACCACAAAGCATTTCCAATGCCAGCTCTATCTTACAAATTTAGCAGTGTAGATCCACTTTCAGGCAATGAAACAGATGACAGTGCACAGTTCATCTCATCTGTGTGTTGGCGCGGTCAGTCATCAATGCTTGTTGCTGCAAACTCCACCGGAGATGTCAAGTTACTGGAAGTGGTTTGATTTTTGGAAATGCCCACAACTAGCAAAGAATAGGTGTAACGCGTAGAAGAATTGGAGTTACGTGAAGGTATTTTTTTTCGTCTGGTCGTTTGCTTGAGCCACGGGCTTGATGAATTGAAAGAGGAGGGGAGAGGGAGAATTAACCATAGCAATTTTGGTATAAGAGAAGATGTCATGTGAAGACTCAGGATATTATTTGCTGTAAATATTTATTTTAGACACAAAGAAGGGTAAGATAATCGAGCCCTGCATAACCTCTTATACAGGTCGAATTTATATGATATTTTGTTTCTAGAAAAGCCATATTGGAACTCGTTGCATCTAACGTTATTAGTCGCATTACGCCATTTAGCCAGACTACGACCAAAAAATTTGTAATTGTTAACAGTTTATAGACTAGATGGCTTCCACAGTTGCGCTCATGGTTCTCAACTTGGACAAGTGATAGTACGAACTTAGATATTTGTCTTTCGGTCTCTATGAAAGGGAAAATGCAAGAGGTATTGGTGTTGCTCATGGGACAAGCGTTTACATTTTTCATTGCCCCCTCCCTCTTAAATTCAAAAAGTATAATTTTTGTTATATTAAGAGGGTCATTTCTACTGAAAATCCAATAACTTTATTGTGTTTTGTGCATATATAATACTTTGTGCATTAAATTTAGTTACAAGTTTGCTTTCGTGTTACCAATTTTGCAGAAGAAGTTACAAGGAAATCTTATATGAAGTTTTGTCCAAGTATTTTAGATGGTATGGTCCAAATGCATAGGAGTTCGTCCCTCAAACAAACAAAAAGATTGTACCTAGGTCTGCTCATCCCTATTTCGACACTTCAAATGGCATACTTATGCTTTGTTTTTTATTCTCCTTCAGTATGGGTATAAAAAGAAAATTGCACTGCGATATTTCAGCAGTTTGATGATTAGTGGAAGCAGAACCTAGAGATGTTTCATGTACGGCACTTGCCCGATTATGGTGGGGAAACAAAGCTTAAAAAGAGCCAACTACCCATCTCCACATGGCAAAAATCATTGATATTGACAAAACCAAGTACAAATATTGTAATAAGTACAGGGGTTTGTTATTTACCATCACGAAATTACTCAAGCCATCCCCGTATTTACTATAGTATCCCCTCAATCCCTCTTCCCTCCTCTTCACCCTCGTTCTCTTTCGCCGGCAAATTTTTTTGATTTTAATTAACTATTAAGTATAGTTTAATTATTATTTGGTTATTGTTTATTATTATTGTTAATTTTTATTAGTTAATATATATTATTTGATAAATTAATATTATTATTTTTTATTCATGTTTAATAGTTTTTTAAAATGAAAATTTAAACTTAATTTAGGATATTTGAAAATTAAGTTTGGAAAATTATGAGTTAGAAATTATATTAATCTAGTTAGGAATATGTTAAGTTAGGAAAATTATAAGTTACGAATATGAACTTAGAAATATATTAAGTTAAGTGTTAATTATTTAAATGTTCGATTTTATTAAAATATGTCAAAGGGTAAAATCGTCAATTAGGGGATAGTTCGATCAATTTTGAGGCGGCGTTTAGCGTTCCACTAAGTATAAGTGGATGAACTTTGCATATAAATATCTGACATTATATTTCCTTTATCCCCAAAAATTGCCCTAAGTACGAATTTTAACTTTTTAAAGATACAATGGGAAATCTTTAAGGGACAACCCAGAATAAAAAATGTTAAAATAAAAGGGTCAATCTTTAAGAGACGGACTAAAATAAAAAATGGGGCAATATTTAAGGGACAAAGCGAGTATATTATAAAATGATTTCTCCCTCTTCTAAATAAATAGGTCCTATTTGCAAAGATACAATCTTTCCTTCGATTTGTTATTTTATAAATTCATGGTAAATAATAGTGTGTGACATGCTGGTCCATTAATACCAAAGAAATATGTTTAAAATGACAAGATGTTGCTATGTAGTAGGCCACTTTTTCACTACGAAAGTCATCTCCAACCTTTGCTCTATAGTTTCGTCTAATTGCAATCTTCTAACGCCTCTCAAAATTGTTATTTATGTAACTTTGAGTCCTTCAAATTATGGACCTCACCTAATTAGAACCGTCAGTTTTAAACTATAATTGATACTGATCCGTATTGAGCGCGCATAACCTATTTTACAAATGAAAGGTTAAACTCATAACCCTATACAATACAACCTATAGACAACCCAAAAACTATTAAACCCGAAATTTGTGAATTCGAACCCAACCTGTTTTCAACTCGACAACGACCTGATCCAAAATTGACCCGACTTGTAAACAATCAAATCTGAAATAATATTGACCCATGAACTAACCAAAACCAATTCAACTCAACAACAAACCAACAAAGCCCAATTAATTACGCCCCCTTACCCCATTTCAACTGACATAATTAAGACCAACTTGTTGCCAACCCGAAAGTTGATTTCATCTACAATATTTATGATTACTACAATATTAAATTCTTAAATATTAAGAGAGTTCTTAAAAATCTATCATATTTAAAGTTTTGAAACACAAAATATCGTATGGGTCATAAAAAGGTAGTAATAAAAATTATACCAATCATATACCATTCTCGCGATCGGCGCGACATGATAAGGATTGCAATGTGAATAACATTTGATACAATGAAGTAAATGATTAAGCCCTCATACAATAACTAATAAATAATGTATATAATATACTTGTTCAATATAATACTAATCATCAGTCATCAACTTATCAATTTTTTATTTTACAATTACTTATCACCGTGACGATGTTCATACAATAATATATCTTCATTGTCATCGTAAAATAAAAACTAGAAAATATCACATCATGACTTATTATGCTATGAGATCAACACAATAAAATGAATGTTGAAATTAAATCTTGACTTAATAGTAACTTGATTTTAAGTAATACACAATTGACAACATAAGTTAAATTCGACACCCAACTGTATGTCAAGCGAAACTAAGGTGACTTGTCCCAATAAATGACTTAAAATCTATTTAAGCAAAAATGAACTATCTTAACCCGTTCAAATCCGAACCCAAAATGACCCAACTCGACTCAGCACAAAGTAAATAAGATATGATCTAAACCCGAAATGACCATGACGAGAAACGAATGTGATATGATCCGAACCTAATTAAATAAGTGATTGAACCCAACTTGACTAGTGATCCGAATAAAAGACATCTTATTTCAACCAGACTCGATTAGTTTGACCTGAGTCCATGCCATCAACTTAATTTGACACCCAACATCTAAGTGTTTGATTATGTCAAACCTTCTAGAGTTATACATACGAGTACATCGCAATATTAACTAGGTTGACAAATCGAAAGAAAATTTCTAGGCCTCTAAAATATAGTGTATAGAGTACTTAGGATTTGCTTAGGAATTAAATCATCTACTTTTATCCTAAAATTATAACACAGAATTCGTGAATGCTAAAAGATGAAAGTTGAGGTTCCATTCCAAAACACCAGGAGTACCTTTTATAAATATTGGACAATTTTTAAAAGCGTATACAATTGGATCATTTAGTTTATAAATGACAAGTCTTCTTCCAAAAATGCATAATATAAATTATAAAATCAGATTAATTGCTTGACGAAGAAATTGTATTGATATAAAATAAATCGTGGAATTATATGGTAGTTTTTTTTTTTTTAATAAAATAGAATAATATGGTAGATAGTAGACCTTGACTTGGGCTGCATTGAAAATTGTAGTGGTACTTAAATAATCTTAAATTTTGGAAATAATTCAAGTAAAGTGAAGAATATATGACAGATTGACAACTAGTAAATCCCACAAAATAAACAAATAAATGTACAAATAGTACAGTTGTACATTTCATCAAACATAAAATAATGATGTGTAATCTTCAAATATTTCTCACGACAGATCGTACTTAATATTAAATTGCAACCCAAACTCGTAATTTATTCGTCTGAGATGTGGCTTGGGGAGATGAAATACAGTGCTGCATCTAAGCTAATAAAACTCAACCTAATCCCTTGTACAAGAAGATTTATTTTACAAAAATAATATGTGTACACTGTACAAGGTTATATATGGGTTGGTATTATCAAAACATTGAATTAAACTGTAAGAAAACCGTTAAAAAAATCTCGTTTGTGAATTTGTGTTCCACGATCTCACAAATAACCCACCACTAATAAATAATTAAAAAGTATTTTACACTAATGAGTGGAATTCCACCATCATTCCATCTCTCTCTTCGATTAAAGATAGACAATTTTTCCCAGAATTTGATTGTCATAGTAGTATACAAATGAAACCCGGTTCACATGTAAGCAAGGAATTGATCAATTAATTATTTTAATCTTCTTTTATAGAACAGTGCTTGATAAATGATAATAAGTTGACTTTGATAAAAATGGAAACATCATACTGCCTATGTATCATTGCAGAGTATCTGTTGAATGGCTTGTTTGTTGTCTTCAGAAACAGTAGTAGTAGCACATTACATCAGTGAACAACTAAAGGTTACTACATACTCTTGCAGAACAGACTCATCTGGTAACCCTACTGCCAAGGGCTTTCTGGGGCCCTCGGCACTTCCGCTTATAGTGAAACAAACACAATCAGAATATATTGCACATGGAATCATTGGCCAGGTGAGTAACTTGGTAACGTTTCAAACATCAAAACAAATATAATTTTTTGCACAAGAATAGCACTTTTGAGCCTTCAGAACATCTCTGAAAGAACTCCCATGGATAAGCTGTAAACAATTATTTCAAATGTGAGAACACATACATCTCTCATGGAGCCGCGATCGTAAAGGGAGCAAATGTATGTATCGTTTTGTCAATCTACAAAAAACTTTTTAAAAAAAATTCCCAACTCTGACAACAGTGGAACTTAACCAGGTATGGCCTATTCACTGGTCTGTCAGCATCCAATCACCCATCCCCCCAAGAAAAGAAACACAGGTGCCCAACGACGTAAGTTTGAGCACAGGTAACGAACCCCCTATCGCTCTCTCTGAATGATCTTCAGATGCCTACAAACCACTTCTCTAAACTTGGTGTCACAAATGAGTTATATATCAACAAGCAAGGAAGTTCTCCAAGATATCTATTTACACGGCCTTGTTTGAAATGCTTCTGCTGATAGTATGGTTGACATAAGTTGATCAAGTCTATCAGCTCCAGGACCTGGTTTTATCTTGTCAGGATTTTTAACTTTAGTACAACGTGGCTTACCACCACACCAGCGACCAGGAGTAACACTCACATTTACACGACCAAGTAATTCTCGATCAATTTTATCTAATGCAGGATCATCCTGTTTGAATTTCCGGGCAAATGCAGCATTGCTGGCAATCATCTTTTCGGAGTCAGCTAAGGTGAGAACATGTGGATGCTGTCTGGGAGGGGTATCCCAGGCGATAAAGTGGAGATCATGGTTAACCGCAGTTTTAGCAAACTCCGGTGCATTGCAGATGACCGTGTGGAAGTATCCTTCAGGTGAGGAGACAAAATTCGTGTAGTACATCAGCATTGTTCTGGGTAGGTTATCCCATCCCCAAATTAGGTATTCCACAAAATCATGTGTAAGAACCATCCATGCCGAACCTGCAAAGTAAAGGATATCACATACTGATATAATATAAATCATCAACAGAGAATAAGGACTGTATTCACAGGTTCGTAGCCAATGCTGATAGGCATGAATCATGTTCATGACGAAAACTGAGACAATATCATTAAGCGCTCTATTTGTTCGCAACTCTTGAAGGGGATGATTTTGGAGAGTGACATTGTGCTGACGGCGCTCAATCGGTCATATTCAGAATTCTTGTAAAAGGGTAACAACTACACATGCCTATTTTAATCTAACCAAAGGCAACATAAAGCAATTCAAACAAGGTTATTCTTAAAAATCTTCAATTTTGTCTACTTTAAGCAATAACCTGTTGAGCGACTGAAAGACATCCATCCTAACTGTAATCGCTCTTATTCTATCAGCAATACGAGCATTAAGTTTGATTCTTATGGCCAAGACAATAAACAGTCGCAGAAACAGATCAGTTTTCAGAGCACAAATTGATTTTCCATAATTGTATGAAGTGTTCCTAAAACCTGATAGGCTAATACCCTTAGAAAAAAAGACAGACCTGTAAATAACTTAAATGATGTAGGCAAACCCCTCCTTGGTTGAACCCGGAAGATATCTGATTTAGTTGTTGAGTAAAGCCCCGGATCTATGAATAGAGGCATAGCCCTTCCAGCCCTGCAACACAAATGCATTCATCAACAATTCCTTAACACTAACTTTACATTGAATTCTTAGACAGAAGGATAGAGCTTACGCTTTCCAACCTAGCTTGCCAGTATGGTCAATAAAGTTCAGCTTCCGATCCAATTTGGAGAATGTGTATATGAGATCTGTGCAGAACTACATGATCAATTTAGAAACACATAACTATTATATATTACTTAAATAATTTTTGCAAATTACTTTGGTAGGTAGCAATTAGTCATGAAACAGAACTAACCATCCTGGGTGACTAGAGGATAATCAGAAGCGCTGAGATTAATAAACCAATCCCAATCTTTGTGTTCCTTGAGAAGAATGGCACAAGCATGTAATGTAGTTGAAACCATAGTAGGGCCTCTATAAGTAACCATATTTGCTTTTCTGATCATCTGCACATTCCCAACCTTGGCAAACAGAGGATCACTATCAATTCGAGCAGCAAGCTCCCCTCTTTCCTCCAGAGGAGCCTCTAAATCCAAGTGAACAATATACCTATTTCTCGGATGATACAACGCCTGCAGCGTCCGCCAAAGCTTCTGCGAGTCCCCCTTAGACCCGGAAACCAAATAAGCAAAACGCGGGAGTGGCGGTGCAGGAGGTGGTGGAGGAGGCTGGGATACTATTGCTTCCACAAACTGTTTTGTTTGGTTAACAGATGACCTTGAATAATGAGATATTATAAGGGAATTTATGGAGTGGACTGATGAAATTAAGCCCATATTTAAGCATGTGGCTATGAGAAATACACAAATCACTGAGCTTATCACAAGAGGAAATGTCCATCTCCTCTCCAAATTCAATGTCACTCCTTCAAAACCTTTCATAGCTCAATCTTCTCATCCAACCTAAAAAACCCTCTATTCACTTAATCAGATTCAAGGATGAACAGATTGAGCACTAAAATTATAGCATTATAGCATTATCTGCACCAAAAGATTGAAACAATGACTTTTTAGCATACTCAAGAAAGATCTCATTCAATAAACCCAATTAATACTTCATTAATTATTAAGCTGACCCATAACTTACAAAATTTGTAAACATCATATGTTACACAAAAACAAAAACATAAATAATTACTACTTAATTCAATGAAACGCATACTTTTCCTGACCAAAAATCCAACTTTAAAGTCATAAATTTCAGAGCATTTTTTGGATACAGTTACATCAAACATATTGACCAAAAAAATCATGAACAAGAAAACACAAAAAGCAATAAAAAATTAACGTAAAAAAGAAAACCCAGAAAAATCACACCAGAATACATTATACCCATATCCCAATAAAAAAAAAAAAAGTTGTCAAGAAAAAAGAAAAACTCACGAATTCAGAGCTAAAGGTCCAAGAGGAAGCATACAGGAGATCTCGGAGTGTTAGAATAAAAAGTGAGACCAAGTTGAAAGGGGGTGTTATGTATTTATATAAATAGAATCATAACATATAGTTTTTCATGAAATTATTTCCGAATTCTATCAAAGATGGGAGAAAGAATTGGGAGAATGCAGTAATGGAGGTGTTATTATGAGAAGAGAGGACTCAGGAGTCGAACTCCATTATGAAAAATTTATTTATGATTTATAGGGTAACGTGTTATATTTTGATATGAGATGGTGTTAGATGCAGGCCAATTTTTTTGAGTTATAAAGGTGGTTGCGTATAATTGTATGTGTTGGACCTGAGGGAATACATGAATGAGAATTATGCGATACTGTGATCATGTGACGTGAGAATGTTTCGTTTTTTAAAAAACTAAGACGATAATTGATATAGACGGAGTTCAATATCAAATTTTTGATATTATTTTTAAAAATTTAACCATCGATATTTGAACGTGGTGGATAGTTTATAAAGTTTTAAAAATGTAAGAACATGATTTTGGGAAATTGTAGTACCGTTTTAGTGTTGTTAATCATTAACTTTGTATTATTGTGGCTTTGTTTGTTATGATAAAAAATATGTGTAGTGCTTAATTGGTGGGTTGGGGGTTCAACGTCATATTGGTCGTTAATGGAAGGAAAGTGGTTATTTGAATTTAGTTTCATACTTTTAGTTCAAGTTGAACTTCAGTGACAAGTTTTGTTATTTTTTTAAGTTAGGAAATAAGATTTAAATCTATAATTAGTTGGTATATGATGGATTAGGCTATGTTTTTTTTTTTTTTACCTTATTTGATCTAGTTTTGAATTTCTTAAGATATATTAATCTAGTTTGGATTGGCCATTATTAAAATCGTTTTAATGTATGATATTCAAATACATAATATAATGTTTATTATTGTTAATAATATAATATTAAAGATACTTTCTATTATTTTGCACCTATAAGGTAGATAAGGCATCAAGTTACCAACAAGTACTTGAGAATGCAAAAATGTTTATTGTGAGAGCAGATTTCTTCTAATTGGGCCCTAATTCTACTTAAATTTGGATTAATTAAAGTCTAGAATCTTCTAAACTACCTAATAAGACACTCATATACATTATAATCAAATGATGAGTTAGGAGAAAATAGTTATACCGATCTTTATATGATGAACTAGTCATGTAACTCATGTTAGTTGTTGATCGGGCATTGTGTTGAGTTTAATTGATCTATTCTAAATATATTTTGTCTTGGCTAGGTCAATTGGTGATTGGGTTGGTTCGATAATATTCGTTTACATTTTTTTTTGGAAGAGGTATTAATACATGGCACTGCACTAACTCGGCAATTCTTTCTATAACTGTTACTATTTTCATTGCATGCATCTCTTGTTCCTGAAAGAGATACAACGTAACAATTCTCCTTTCACGTGTGTACATTGTACGTATAACTTTAATGGTGCATATTATTATGAAGAAATATTTCATTGCAAGATTTTTAATAATTTTACATGAAGTATTTTGGTAATACAATTAAGATTAATTCAACGATATTGTATGTTCTACACTTGTTTACACCTAAATCTCGTATTCTGGTCCATATAATGAATTATATGTTAAGTTTGTGGAGCTTGATTAATATTAAATCCCTAATTTGCGATTCAAAATATCTTTGGGCCTGTTTTATTCTTTTTTTTGTATTTTGTAAATATCTAGTATATATATGAAGAAAAAAAAACTAGCTGCAGTGTGGACGTTTTTCACTCTGTTATTTTTCTCTCTACTTTTTTGTACTTGTGAGTTTTCTTTCCCAACATTATATAGATTGTATTCTTGATACGAATAAGAAAATAGATTGAAAAGATTGATTAAACTCGTTAGATTTATTTAATCCAAAACTCCTCCATCATTTCATAATTGTCAATTTTAACGACTACCTATCCTTTCCCATGTTAGATTATATCGTCCATTTTCAATTTGAAATAAAAGAGTTATGAAAAATTAATTAAAAATAAATTTGATTTAAAAATATTTTTTACCGTATAGTTTCTAACTTTAAATTCTTATTTAAATGGCCCAATTATAAAGTCAATGATTAACTCATTTTCTAACATTGTTTACATGGTTTTTTTTTCCTTTTCTTAATTTCATCTTTAAAATGGGCCTTTAACTGTGAGTTTGGTATGTTTTTATTCCCAAATTAAGAAATTCTATTAGTTGTTTTAATTATAATTTTTACTCCAAAACTTAGAAATTCCATGTTCTATAAAGTGGCTTATGAAGTGAAATGTGCCAACATCTCGAAGTGAACATTTCTTAATAGAAGTTATATCGATGTGTGGATCCATTATTTAAGGATGGATAGTCGGGTATGAAAAGTAAGGATCCATATCCAGATTCAACGGATTTGGGTTCAAATGGGTCCAAAGCTGATCCTATATATTTTGCTTATATTTTTTTTTTTGCGACAATAATAAGTTTCAAATTTATAAATCGACATTTTACATCTACGACAACAGTCCAACGAATGATGTAAGTTCAATACTTGAATACAGTTCATATAACTATTCAAATATTACAAAATAACAAAGTACAAATAAACAAAATCAAATTTTTACATGTCTTTTGAGTAACAATACAAACAATTACAAATGAGTAAATAAAAAATAGGTAACGGATCTGGGTCCGAGTATTATGGTTAGTCCCTTACCCGGATCCGTATTTCAGTCACATTACTCAGATCCGTCAGTTCTAAATTTTAAAGACCCGTATCCGCAAAAATGGATATGGATCCACATATCCGAGTCTGGTCTAATATCCGTTGTCATCCCTAGTTACAACCCATACATATATTCTTGCTATTTTTTTTGAAACTAAAGAAATTTTGATTAAATCAAATCAGTCTCTACAAGGGTACAAATACCTGAAGTTTGAAAAACGCACATAATCATCTCACCATGGCGATAATAGACGAACTACAACATGAGCTACCACATAGGCACACAAAGGAATCAAAACTTTTCACTACCTCTCTAATTTCATCCAAGAAAAGGAATAAAGGGCTACATCCTTCTACATTGCTGCTTATCCTGCTTATCACTTCCAACACATCACTTTGCTGCTTATCCTTCTTATCACTTCCAACACATCACTTTCCAACATGATGTGCTTTAGACTCATTTGCCGAGCTAAGCTTACCCCATTAGTGTTGCAGCTACTTCAGCCATGGCTTCAGGCCACTTCTTCGAAATTCTCTTACCTACCAACGCTATTATAGTCCCCAGCTCGTCCCTGATCACTGCACCAAGCCCCACTCCATCCAACTCAAAGACAGCAGCATCAGTATTCACCTTGGCTATACCAACAGGAGGCTTAGACCATGACATGCTAGGAGTTCTCCTCTCTAACCTATTGGTAGACGAATATACCTTGGAGGCATACTTTCTATGATCGGACACGAGCTGGTAGAATCCTCTTAATATCTCCAAGCCATCAGTTGACTATTCTCATATACCCACTTGTTTCTTTGAGTCCACGCCACCCATGCTATGATAGTCGATTCTCTGATATATTCATTATCTTTACTGCTAGCTCACTCCCCCGAAAACTTGTATGAAAGACAATGAAGGATCTACGTTGAGGATATTGTCAAACATATATTCTTTCTATTAGGATAATGTACCATCCATTTTGCATTATCTTATCTGCAATAGCAATTTGTTGATTGATCATGAATACCAAAAAAAATTTCGAATTTATATTTGTGTTAGCACTTTTGTAATCATTATATAATTCCTAGTTCTTACACATGAAGTACTTTGCCATGTCCATATAGAACTAGCAATGAGGTGGGTTGTGGTAGGTCACGCTCAGGTTGAACCTGATTCATTTCGGATTGAGATTTGTCAACCAAATGAGTTGAAATTTTTAATCCCGCTCAACCTAACATGGGTTGGGTTAACCAAAATCCAACCTGATTTAAACATTAAAATAGCCTTAAAAGTCCTAATTTTGCAAGCATTGCATTATTTTCCAAGTACTAAAGCAGTTAAGCAGATAGTGAGAATGAAGAAGCAATCAAGCTGAATAAAGAGAGTGAGAACGAAGAGGCAGTTAGGTAGAATGAAGAAAGTAAGAACTGAGAATGAATGATATGATAACGACCGGCTAGGATCTGAAATGAGAACGAACAACTAAGATGAGAAATGAGAAGTAAAAGTCAAGTTTAATCAATTTAGTCAGATGAGTACTAAACTGAACTAAATAAATAAAAAAAATAAATTCATGTCAATCAAGTTGAAAGTTTCCGGCCTAACTCAACATATATATTTTTTTTATCGAAATGAATTGAGTTGACTTATTTTAAAAATGATATCCAACCCTCTATTAATGAATTGGGTTGGCAAATTGAGTCTCTTATTGCCAACCCTGCTATAAATAATGGCACGTTTTTTGGGTTGATGTACGTTTGACATATAGCGGTATCGAGTATGACAAAATTCGAGTGGAACCAAAGTTTGATAAAACCAACTTCATATCATTTAAAAAAAAGGTACAGAGTATTTGTAAGAAACACAGTTATAGAGTTATGGGTGTCGGGTGATCACTGACCAGACTGATCAATGATGAAGTGATGAGCCTAACAACTAGAATAAGTATATGCCGCCAACTAAGCTTATCTTAAATGATTTGTTTCCAAAACAGTGTCACCACATTTTTGATGTGTTTGTGAGTGTTACCACAATGACATTATCAAGTTGTGTTATCGTACCAAACCAAAAAAAAAACATAAATAATTAGTGTATGACTTATTATTAATCATATTTTACTTTTTTGTAAAAACTAAATAAAAATAGGAAAAAAAAACTAAAAATAAAAGTTTTAATATAAACTATATTCATTAATAGATTTCTGTTTTTAAGTACTCCATTCATTTCAAGACACTATACAAAATTTCTAGACATTTTAAAATTTTAATATTATAAAAATTTTAATTTTTTTATAATAAAAAAACTTATCGTTCATGTAACCTCACACTAAGCCACCACCGTTCAAATCCAACGCCACAACCACCACTTCACGTACGACTCCTCATTTGATTTCCTTTTACTACCCAATCTCTCCTCCTCCACCAATTCTAGAGCTCACATCGATGGAATTTTGGCCTCCCTCATGTAACTTCGTCCAAGTTCAGTTTTCCTACATATTCAATGGCGCCTCTCATGGTTCTCATCACTTACTCTCTCTCCATTTCCTTTTATCTGTCCATTGTTCTTCCCTTCTTGTTCTTCTTCTGCTACAGGTGGTGGGGTTGATTGTTGTGAAGTATTGATTGGTGTTGATGGCTTTGTGGTGGTCGGGTGGAACGACTGAGTGGGGTGGGTTGGTGACTATGGCTTTATGATGGGCTATTGTCGGGGTGGGTTGGGCAAGTGTGAGTGGTTGTAAAATTGGGCATGGCCGGGCAGGCATGCGAGCCGAGTTTGATATGGCACGACACGGTCACGACATCATGACCAGGCCTAGCACGCTATATGGTGAGTGGGCTATAGGTCTGACCGCAAACAATAATAAAAATTTGATGCACGAGCACAAGAGAGGCATAATAATTTGGCACAAGGCATGACCCATAAGCATGGCCTGGCCAAATCACACTACTATTTAGTATTATTCAATATTATTATTATTACTACAATTAACATTACTATTATTTTAACATTATTATTTTCTTATAGTATAATTTTAATAATCTAAAATTATTTCTTCGATTCTATTACGTTATTAATTTTTATTGTTTGTTAAAAAATTAGGTAGTATAAGGCACGACACATCTCGACATATCAGGCATATGGGTCGCGTCAGGCCATAGCCGAGTGTTAGGGAAAGGTAGCACGACACGACATGATACGACCACAGGATGACACAACATGATAACAGGGTAGGCATGAGGTGGCACGATCCATGACGGGCACGACAAACATGCACGACACGACTCATGTCCACCTCTAGGTAGTTGTGGTAGTTTCATGATGGGCTCTTATGAGTGGGTGAGTTCACGATTGTGGGGAGGGTTGGGTGGTAGCCGGGTTGGCAATGTCATCCTTGGGTATAGGCACTTAGTGTCACCGTCTAGGGCCTATGGCTTGGAAGGGCCCAAAACTAATTTTAAACAATTGTTTAAATAAATTTTAACTAAGTTTTTGATGATAATTAATTTAAAGTATTTATGACTTTGAATATTTTAGTTTTTAATGAAAATTTGCACCTTTATCTCTACTTTAAGTTACTCTAATTTTTCTAATTCATAAAATTATGCTCTATAAAATAATTAAGTTTATGAAGTTTTACAATGAATAAATTAACTCTCTTGTCAACCTAATTGTGTCATATAATGATACAAATATCTCAAATTTAATGTTTTTAATTTTAGTTTTTTGATAAAATGCAATCAAAATTTTATCTTAGTCGATATTCGGTATAATGATAATGGTAAGTTTGTATGTAGTAGCATTTTGGGTATTAAATTATATAATGTATACTACATGTATGCTTTTGTATTAAATTTGAGTTTTCGAGTTTTGTAATTTTATGATTTGCTAAATAAACCTTTAGTATTCAATGAGATACCCAACTATTGGAGGTTATAAGTATGTATTAACACTTATTTAAATATATCATCATTATTCTACTCTATTTGATTAGTTTGCTTCTAAAAAAAATATTTTATTAGCAAACCTTATATTTTTTAATAGTTTTTTCAATTATTTTTATAATGGTTGAATTATTTTACGGGTAAAATTAGTAATATAAAATTATCTTATTCTATTTAACCATGTGTTTACTACCTCAAAATGGATAAAAAAAATTTACGCATAGAATATAAAGGGTCCATGAATATTATTACGCCGAAAGCCACTAAAATGCGTGATGGGTGGTGGCCCTGGTGGTTTTTTGGGGTGAAGAAAGAGATATCAGATACGCAAATAAGACTATGCACCCGGGTGTACATGGTGCAAAACACAAGGAAACTATACTCAAAACGCAAATTTTATTAAATAAGGCAAAAGTACAATGGACATGAAGAACAAATATAATGAACGCGTGCAATTCATTATTTCCCAGCAGAAACCATCATTAATGCTTTATAATTTGCGTCATTAATGCTTTGTGATCTATTATTTTTTCATTGGAAATAAAATAATAACATAACTATTGAAATTCTTTTTCTTTTATTTAATATAGCTGTACATTTTTAAATTTGACTAATTTTTTATTTTAATGTTTTTTTATACACGCACACAAGTGCATAAAATATCATGTACATTTCTTGATAAGGAAACATACATCACTTACAAGGAACTTGTTCATTACAAAATCATATAATGTACAACCGTGTAATTATGATTACAATATGCAAACTCAAAATCTAAATGTACATATCACAAAGAGTTATTGTTGTACATCGTATGTATTTTAAATGAACATTTTGAATCATCTCAATGAACAATATAATGTACTTTCAATGATCAGTACAAAATGCATACATCATTAATTAGTGGAGATGACGCAATAAACATGGAGAACAAATATAAATGCATATAAATCAGATCATGGGCCTTTTAGAGAAAATGCATATCAATGATTCACCAGCTTGAGACTCTAATTTGGAATGTCGTAGGTTCTTAGAAAGTAGAAACCTTTTAAAGGAAAAAAAATGTATCATCAATTGATGCATTATGACACTCCATAATATGCAATTACTATAAGAGGCTAATCTGCAAGTAGTTTGATTAAATGGAGTATGTCACAATTGACTAGATAAATTTATTTGCCTACTTTGTAGAAATCACGAGAGAGATCACCTATTAGTCTATTACCACAAAATTCTCAAAAAACTACTCCTTAGTAATTTAGGTATAGTCTCATTTTAGAACCGTTTTCATAAAAATTGACTATTATTAAGCATATTTGACTTGTTTATAATTTGGAAGGTAAGAACTATAAATTGACTTGACCCCACTTATAGTCAATTAGTAATCAAATCAACTATACTCAAAGGTCAGCATTCGATCCAAAAAATTCTAATTTATGAAAACTCGACTCAAACACAACTTGACCCATTATAAATATGTTAGTATTTGAACACTAATTCATTGAATCAACTTGTTTTCAATCTAAACAAAGTTATAAATAACCATTACAAGATATAAACGTTACAATATCTCGAAAAAAATCATACAATCGGAGATTCGGAGGTGAGGGAAATTTATATATACGGGATAAAATTACCATATAATTGGGAGTGGTATTTACAAATTACACACCTATAAATATTAAAACCATACTAAGGTCTCCCCTACCTTATTTTCTCTGTCCTCCATAGTCGAGATCTGTTCCCCATCTCCTGCCTTTCTCCCCAACTCCCCACTCTTCATACAGCTTGAAGAGTACGTCTCGCGCCCTGATTCTCACTTTCAATCTTTCCTCTTTTCGGTAAATTTTACCGTTATTTTTTTAACTACTTTTGTTTCTTTTTGTATACTTTTTCATACAATCACCCCTCGATCTGTCTACGATCGAGGGGTTCTCTCCCGGTTTTCAATTCATGAAAGAGAATACAAGAATCTCGAGAGAATTTATATTGTATTTATCGAATTGGTTAGATTGTTCGGGTTATGTTTTTTCTCTTTTTTGGGTTGCATGCATGTTGATCATATCGTTTTTTTTGTTTGTGGCTGGGATGAGGATAATTGGGTTTATGTAATTTGATTTTGCAACCGGATTTATTTTATATATTTTTAACAATTTTAATGAGATTAATTTTTGTTATGTGAAGAATTTTTTTTTTAAAATATAGTGTATATAAATAATTTGTGATTTAATGGAGGACGATTGGGTATATGTATTTTGAATGAATTCGGATAAATTTTATATTTTTTTATAAATCTAATTGTAAATTGGAGTAAGTTTTAATTAGATTATTTTGGGTTTATGCAGATTTTTAAAAAAAACTTATTCAGTTAATTTGTGATTGCAAGGAGGATATTTTGATTATTTATTTATCTAGATATATATAGATTAATGTAAATTATGTGATGGGGTTAATGTAAATCAGATAAATTTGCGATATTTTGTTTGGAGATGAGGTTTGTTAGGCGTAAATGTGATGGAGTTTGATGCGTTTGTGGTTTAGGGAGAGAGAATGGGTGTAGAAGTTGCAGGATCGGAGTTGAGCAATGTAAATGGTGAGATGAAGAGCAAATCAATTGACCAGAATGGGAAAATCATTTTGTCCGAAGCTATAACATTTGGCTCGCACGGTGTCGATGATGAGCCACAGTCTACTGGAGAGACGAGCAACCAGGTCTCGAATGCTAGACTTGTTAAGGATGCTGTTAATGAGTGGCCTGAGCTAGAAACCCATCATTTTTGGTTTGTGAGGCATCGACCTTTCGAAGACCCAAGCTTGAAGACTCAAATTGAGCTTCTAGAGAAAGATATTCAGAAGAAGAATGAACGAATCAATAAGTTGCATGAAGATTTAAAGATCAAGAACGTTGGTATTCCGTAGTATTTTGAGTAGTTGGTCATGCTTGTGAATTGTTGCTGCATTTTTTTAAATGAATGCAATTTGTTTTATGTTAATTGAAACTATTGATATGATTTTACTGACCATGGAGTAAATCAAACAATTAATATGCATTGTTAGTGTTAATTACTCTGAGCAGTTTTGATAACATTTCCATGCTTTTAGATGTATATGCACTAAGGATTATGAACCGTAAATATCAATTTTCCTCACCTCAGATTGTGAGGAACCATATTGGCTATAGTTATTGTTGCTGTATTACTGCAGTTGGTCAGGTGAGTTACATGGTAATTAGTATCAGGGTTCTTGTTATTCAGATTTGTAAAACTGTCGGATGCAAACGTCTTGTAATTGCTTGATATGGGCTGCTTCTCTGCATTAAGAGTTATCTTGATTTATTTGTATCATGAATTTGAGGTTTTGCATTTCCATATGTATTGTAGTCAGAGAAATCTGAGCTGTATGATGAGATAAATGCCTTCCGGGATGAGAAATCAAAATATTGGGATTATATGAATGAAAAAAGAGAGGAAATGAAGCCCTTGCAGACCGCTTTGGGCTCTTTGCGTGGTGGTGGTGGTGGAGAGCAGGGATATGGCATATGTTCGACTGAGGAGGAGCTTAATCATCTTGTAAGTCTAAATTTCCTGGAAAGGATATGTGCTATAATATTGTTGATATGTAATTGATCTTGCTTTGAATATATGAAGATTCGCAGTTTTGAGTATCGGATGCAACATGAAACTATGTCATTAAAAGAGGAGAAGCAACTTGTCAGGGAAATCAAAGAATTGGAGGCAACAAGGCCGAAGGTCATTGCCAAAGTTGCTGAGAGGGCAAAGCTTCAGGAATCCATGGGGAAAAAGGAAACCCTCGAGGATCAGGTCAAGGTATATGATTCAAGCAGATATCATCATACCTTTGATATGTCTTATGATTTTCTAAGTTAAATCTTTTATCACGGTTTTGCTATAGCTTTTTGTTACTGATCTGGATGGAGTACGGAAACAAAAGGAAGAAGTAAAATTGAAAATAGATCGTTTGAGTCCACAACTGACGACAGTAAAGAATCAGTGTGATGTCATAAAAGCTGAGTTGGACACAGTTAAGAATCAAAAGAGGGCAGCTGTTGAATCTGTGAAGAATCTGAGGAGTCAACGAGATGCTGGGGTATGCAATTGTCTTCTTCAGTTTGTGATTTTTTACGTGTCAATTTTACATGAGTGTCTTCATACTTTGCCTAAGTTATGTAGTCATTGGATGTCATTGCTCCTTATGTGCCAAGCAAGAACCTAGTTGTGCGATCCTGATACTTTTGTTATTGCAAAAAACTGGCATTTGTTTTGTGGCCCTAAAAGGTCAAACATTATCAAGTCGGGTATATGAGTATACCATGTGGTTAGGGCCTTATGTAGACCATGTCTTTAAATATTGTATGTCATTCTTTTATTTTTTTGCCCTTCTCCAGAATCAATATTTCAATGAAAGTCGAAAGATTATAAGCCAAGCAAAAGAATTTGCCGTGAAGAAGGATGTGAAGGCCCTTGAGGAGCTCAATATAGCTGAGGTTTGTACTTTACTCGTGATTGCTCTTTATATGAAGTATCTTTCAGCTTATTTTAATCTCATATTATTCAGGTTGATAAATTCATTTCCCAATGGAATAGCAACAAGGCTTTTAGGGATGATTATGAGAATAAACTCTTGACATCATTGGACCATCGACAGTTAAGTAGAGATGGACGAATAAGGAATTTTGATGAGAAGCCCTTGGTGAGGGAAGAGTCACCTAAACCTAATGAGATAGATGTGGTGTCTAAAGCCATATCTAAGCAGCCCAAAGAAGTTGCCAAAACCCCTTTAAAATCAGAAAATAAACATGCAGAAAAGGCTCATAAAGAATCAAAAATGGGAAGTAAAGAGTCAAAAATTGTTTCAGAACAAGTGGAAGAAGAAATCTTTGTAGTAGACAAACCAAAGAAGGATATCTCAAATGCTGAAATTGATGGAGAAAAATTGAAGGAAATAAAGAAGCAAGAAGAAAAGGAAAAGCAAAGGCAGGCCTTGGAGAGAAAGAAGAAGTTGCAAGACAAAGCTGCTGCCAAAGCTGCTCTTAGGGCTCAAAGAGAAGCTGAAAAGAAGCTGAAGGTAAGTTATTTGTTGTCTCTCCAAATTTCTTGCTTTGAGACTTTTGTGAATTGAACAAATGGAAGTGGAGGAATTCTATTTCATATTTT
Source organism: Dysphania ambrosioides (assembly GCA_026401315.1). Taxonomy (NCBI): domain Eukaryota; kingdom Viridiplantae; phylum Streptophyta; class Magnoliopsida; order Caryophyllales; family Amaranthaceae; genus Dysphania; species Dysphania ambrosioides. Next base: position 26,125,024 of record CM048666.1, read on the forward strand.
GATGATTGAAATGTTTAGCTTTTTGCTCCATTATTTTTGTTCCACAAGTGTTTAGTCTATGACTCTATGTGAACGATGATGATGTCCTTATCAAAGTGAAGTATGATTTTATGAAAAGAAAAAAAAATACCCTTCTTAGGGTCAAATATGATTTTATGAAAAAAATATTTTCTTTTTCATGTTATGCGGTGATGTAATGGTAGTGAAATGTTGAAGAAAATAACTTAAGGTGGTTAAATGTAATATTTTTAGGGAGTTGTTTTGGCATAATGGATTTAGGTTGAGATTTTATAATAAATGTCTACCCCCATTTCAGGATCGAGAAAGGAAACTGAGGAAGAAAGAAACATCAACTGTAAATCCAACCAATGAAGAAGAGCCAACTGGAAAATCTGAGACTGATGAACCTGAAAAATCTGATGACGTGGAAGAGGTCCTTGAAACTCCAGCCTCGTCTAAAGCCAAGGTTAAGCAGGAGAATGTTGTCAGGCACAGGAAACCTGTAAAAAAAACTAGAGGAACTCTCCCAAAAGCTATACTTAAAAAGAAAAAGTCAGATAAGTATTGGGTTTGGGGTTCTGCTGCTGCTGCCGCGGCCGTGGCGGTTCTATTACTTGTTGTTCTTGGCTACAAGTATCTATTTTGAATCAAAGTTTGGGGGGTTCTCTTGAAAGGTTTGAAGACAGCTACTTGGTCGCCCCCCAATGTATGTTGTTTAAACTGGGGTAGTGTAGTAGTAGGAAATGTGATAATTAAGTTTTTTACATGTCAATGTGGAGATGGACTATCAATCCATAAGGAGTTATTTTGTAGCTCAGGCAGGCAGTTTTTAGTGGTTCACTAAGTGAGACTAGATACGCTGTTAGTTTTCTGTTCTTGGTCTGTTTGCTCAAGTTTTGATCAAGTTTTGTTTCTTTTGAACTTGAGACTTTGAAACTAAAGAGTTGGGATGATCTTTTAATTACAGTCAGATAATTCCTTTTCTCCTCGTCGCATTGTGGGGTTAGTTGTTCTGTTTGTTCCATAATGCATTTGGTGAATCAATCATAGATACCCTTGTTATTTTGATAGGCAACTTCCAAATTTGCCATGAAATCCTGGATTTTGTTTAGAAAATAGTCATTAGTCACCTATGCAAACACAAGGTCTGTGGATCTCTGGTGTTGGATAGATGCACGAGCCATGAGGGACAAGGTGGAAATCTCATTGTTTCAGAGGCAAAACTAATGTTAGCCTTTCAAACCTTTAATCCTCGCCTCTCAATGCTCAATATATATATATTTTTTTGGCTTTCAAAATGTTATGAAAACATAGTGAGAATTTTACAAGCTCACATCAATTAGCTCGATTGACAATTAACAACAATTGAAAAGTGTAATCAACTAAAAAACGCGAGATGGAAGGGAAATTATCAATCAAATTCAACCCATGATGATCGATGAAGAAGGAAAGACGAATAGACCAATAAAACCGATGGAGGAAATTATAAACATTTCGAGATTTCACAATACAAGTGGAGGTAAATAGAATCAATCACAAACATTTAGATGATAATGAAGAAAACTTGCCAAAATTTGGGGGAAAATCTAAATATTATTCTTAGTATACCCAAAAATTTCATCAAAGCCTCTACGTAAAAAATGAAGAGGTCCAATCGATCATCTCAATGAGAGGAGACTAGACCCCTAGCTACTACTACTCAACTCTCAACTATCAATATTTTATACAACTAATGCATTTGATTATTTTTATAAAAATAATAACTTATATGGAAAAGATATAATTGTGACAAACAATGTTTCTAAACTTATATAGACATGTATCAGCACAAAACTAACATACTCAGAAACTAGAATAACAAAATAATAATCAAACTAATCTTATTAATGACTCAATGGGAAGGAAACTAGATGCACAAATATGAAACCAAAAAAATATTATCTACTTACAACAATTGCATAAAACATGTGTAATCATCGATTTGCCAAACTAGAGTAATTACACTTGTGAATGTGTTTGGCTCATGGGGCTTGTATAGTTGACTCATCGAAAGGGGTCAATGATATCGTCAAAGTAGAAGTAATCAATGAATCTTTAAAGAAAGACTCATCAACTTTAGCTAAAAATTTAATGGCAAAGCAAATCCATAGACATTCCTAAGGGACATATTCATAGCAAATGATTTACTATTATATATGAGTCCCTAAGTTATGTGACTCAAATATATGGTCTTGAACCAAAGTAGATTTAGGAATGAGATATGAATTAAGCATTGAACCATAATCCACCCATAGACGACTCTACTCCAATTCAGTTATATCTAACAAATCCCAAGACTTACATACATGCAACAATATAAAAACCCTAAGATTACATGTAACCATAAACTATTAAAAAATAGGTGCATTAAAGCACATGGAAATTAATAACTGTGGTTACTTATTTGAACAATCAAATTCAAGGGTACCTAAACATTTCGTCAATAATTATCTTGTTAGTCGTTAGATTTTCAACTGCATATCTTAACTGGTGCAATAGATACAGGTAAAACATGTTTTTTTTTTATGTAAAGAGTGCCGCAAGCGGCAAGACAACAATTGATGTAGACAAAATTCGATCATAAGTCTTGGATAGCACCCTCTAAAACTTTAACCAAATAAACTAGTTGTCATCGAAAGTCAAATCATATATGTATGATATACCATATATATACACACATATAGCCTATATTTACATGGCTATAACATAAATAAATAGTTAGTAAATAAAGACCAGTCTCTTATCTCGAGTCCAATCTTTGGCTGCCACCATTCTCGTCAATCCAAAGAGAAGTTTTTTTTATCAAATGCAGGTCGTCAAATTGATTGCATTTCTTGATGATTCAGCCATCTAGGTTCTTCTTATTTGATGTGATTTTGTGAAATAAGCCAGAGTCTGTTGATTTCACACCATTATCTAGGGTTGTTTTTGTGGTGTTTTGAATTGAAGTTAAGCCTGTTCGACGAAATGCCATGTGATTTCTCGAATTTTTAACTGTGATGTTTGCTTATATTTTGTAGGATTATGTAACCGTTGATTGAATTCCTCATTTGTTTTCAATTTGATGGAATTCAGTAAAAGGTCTATGTGTTTAGTGAATGATATTGTTTTCGTGTTAGTGCTTAACATTTGGAGTCAGGGGATAGGACTTAGGAGTTTATCTTCCGCTCTTAATTGATGGAGTTTTGTGATCCTGAGTACAATTACTTGATGGAGTTGTTATGTTTGGTTCTTGTAGCCAACCTCATCAATTAACAGATTCTCGGTTTATGCAGCTGATCCCATCTTTTTAGGAATGAAGCTTTGGTCTTGTTGTTGTTGTTGAATATTATGGTTAGCTGTTGAAAGCTCGGAGCGGTATGGTTGCTGTAGTGTGATATTGCCTTAAAGTGATTCTTTCCTCTTTCAATGTGAGAGGGACTATTTCTCCATTCATTCAGAAATAAATAGTGATGTTTTAACTATTAGCTCTGGTGAATTTTAAGAGGTATCATTGGGTAGAGGATATTTTGATATGATTTAATTGTGTTAGGAAACTGAGTAATAAATTTGATCTGCTTCAATTTTAATCAATAGATGCTTCTATGTCAGAGGGTGCGGAAGATTTAAGATTCTAGTAATTCCACTTAATTAAGGACTGTTAGGCATGGTAGGGCTGCAACTGGCTAGGTTGTTATTGGATCGTATTACATTCAAGTTAGGACCTCAGAATCAATAGGGACCAGGATGGATGAAGCCAGAGAGAAGTGAGCAATGAAATAGGAAGAAGGTAAAGTACAGAGGTTAGGAAGCTATTACTACTGCTCTTTTTACTGTGTGTCCCGTTGACATTTCCAATAACTAACAAATGATGTTTGAGCATCAGAATTTTCACCTTTGCCTAAGAATGAGCAACTAATTGACTACAAGACATTAGTTAGTTTTTGTGTTTCTGTTAGTTGGTCTCCACTCTTGACTTGTGAGTTAATCACTGGGGTTGAGAAAAGTTACGAACTTGTGTCTATATACATCTCAGTTTGGGAAATCATGTCGGGACATTGTATTACTAGCTACTAAGAGTGAAGTGGATGTGTTGCTCAAAGGAGTTAGCGGTAGAAGTCTTGTTGAATAAATCAAACATATTCTTGACATGGTAACTGTACTACCTTTTCTTATAAGAAAAACCAAGAATTGTTGTTGTAGCTATATATATTGAAATGATCAAATTGGATGTTCTTTGGTTTTATTTAAGGCAAATTAGGCATTGTTGAGAAGAGAAGTCCTGCATACAAAATTTCTTTCCCTACCTCTGTTGAATGAGACTGTGGTGGCCTTGAAAAAATTAGTCAATGTGAATGTCATTCCTAATGATGGGTTACTGGTGGTCAAAACCTTTTTGAAGCCAGTGCAAGTCTTAGTGTTGTAGTTTGAATGTCTTACTCTGAATTAGGCTGATTATGTGGATCTTGTAGGCAGAGCAGTGTCGTCTTCCAGTTGGACACCCATAGTTCTTAGAATTGTTCCTGATAAGCATTGAGGTAGGTCATTCCACTTTTTGCTCCTTATCTTCTAACCTGTTGGCTATAAGCATAGCTGTTGAAATCTTTTGTTACTTAAGAAATACTGTCTCTAGCATTACAGGGAACTTTGAGTATCAACTGGCTTCAATTCCCGTGGTGACTTCCTTGGCTCATTTTTAGTCACAGGGCTATCCAGCGAAAAGCTTGGAGATATTCTCCTTCAGGCATGTTATGTAGTCCATTCATCAAAAATAAAAAAGATAATCTTCCCTAGACATTAGGTTTCTGGTCTAGAGATATTCATGATCATTGTTGTTTTGCTTAGAAGGAATTGCAAGTTGATTTCTTGGAAAGGTATCCTTAGGTCTATAGGGGGTTGGTGGGTTGTGAATTTCTCTACTAAACAAAGAAAAGAAGAAAATGATAGAAATTACTATTTTAAAATCTAGCCAAGATATATGGTTATGACTCTTAATTCATACCTTGATGATATATATTTTGACTTCACAGGGAGAAAAGGGGGCTCAAGTTCTTATTGTTCCTGAGCTTGTTGACTATATGATTTCATCACTGGACAAGGTAGAAAACTTTCTATATGGCTGATTACATCATTGGATAAGATTAATCAGTTTGTATTGGATCCCTTTTGTGCTCTTGAGCTCAGAGGAGGGATTTCAGCTGGTATAATTGTAGTAAAATAATTGAAGTTTTAAAAAAGCCGAAGAACATGTCTAAGTATCACTAAGTAAAATATTTCTACAACCTTTGTGTCAGGTTGGTAAGGTCCCTGTATGTACATTGATACCATTGGAAGCACCTAAGTATGAACCACCAAGGTAGGGGTTGGTTTTGGTCTTTTCTTCTTTCACTCTTGTTCAAGTCGACACCAGGGAATCATTATTTGTTCAATTAGGGACAAATATACTAGACTGTAGAATCCTCATTGAGTATAGATACTATAGCTAGTGCTATGGTCTAAGTTTTCTTATTTTTAAGGTAGTTTCAGGCTTCCATTTTATCTCTTCTCCTGGACATAATTTTCCACCATGGCTGGTGGGTTTCCATTTTGGATATAAAGATCACTTTATATTTAACTTCTCATCTTTGATCTTTGAGAAGTTTTGACTACAGTTACCTTGTCTCTAGTTTTGTAATGAATCCAATGCAAAAATTAGTTTTACGGTTTCACTAGTCAATCTTGAGTTTTAGGCTATATGTCATAGCTGGTGCACGATTTATTTTCTTGGAACGTACTTTTCATTGTTATGGATGTAGATATTGCTCACTTTCTTCTACTTTTGGTCATAGAATGTTGGTGGCATGTTCCACTGATTGTACTTATCGCTTGGTATTATTTATTTGCTGCAATTTGGTGTTATTTAGCTTTGGCTGTTTCAGGTAATTATGATTCCTGTTTCAGTTGGGTTACAAACTGCATTAGTGAATTTGCATTCAACTTTTGATTGTACTTATGAATAGTTGTATTCAGGAAGTAGCCTTCCTGTCTACATTGTTGGTTTGTTACTAAGGTGCCATCACCTAAAGCATATCCTTTAGCAAATCTTTTGCCCCTTTTAATGTAACAACCTTTTTATGTTCCTAATAATAGTAAGTATGCTACTGACGATTGAGGGTCTTCTTAGGAGAATGAGTTGAAACTCCCTTATAATGATTCAAATAGAAAAATCCTACATCTACACCATACCCCTTTGGTTTCTTTATGAATGCCTTTAATAATGGTAATGGCTAGGGACAACCTGTAATTACAGCGCTATATTGATCATTAATTTGTGAAGTTTTAACAGTGTTAGCAAAGGAGATATCCGCATTAACCGTAGAGATGGGCACTGGGCCGGTTCAGCCCGACCTAGCCCCAACCCGGCCCGTCTTTGGCCCGGACCAGACCGGCCCGCCAACGAACCGGGCCAAGCTCGGTTCGGCCTGCTAAAAAGTGGGCCGAATCCGAATCCAGTTTTCCCAACCCTAACCATATTCGATTCGGTTCGAGAAAAAATTCAATTCGGTCCACGATTTGGTTCGGCTCGGCCCATTAATTCGGTTCGGCCCGGCCCGACCCTATTCGGCCCGCCTAAATCTTTTAGTTTTGTAAAATTTAGTTTATATAAATGTTAGTTTAGTTGAACATAATTTAATTTATACGAATATTAGTTGATTTGCATATAGTTTAATTTATATGAATATTAGTTTATTTGAATATACTTTAGTTTAATTCCTATAAATCAATGAATGTTAGTTTAGTCGAATATAGTTAAGTTTATAAGAATGTTAGTTTAGTTTATATAAATCAATAAATGTTAGTATAGTTTGATTTATTTTAGTTTATATGACTCATTAAATATTAGTTTAGTTATATGAATGTTAGTTTAATTGAGTATATAGTTTGTTTTATATAAATGTTAGTTTAGTTGAATATAGTTTAGTTTATATGAATCAATGAATGTCATTTTAGTTGAATTATATATAATTTAGTTTATATTAATTAATTAATGTTAGTTTAGTTGAATATAGTTTAGTTTATATGAATTAATAAATGTTAATTTAGTTAAATATAGTTTTGTTTACATGAATGTTAATTTAGTTTATATGAATCAATAAATGTTAGTTTAGTTAAATTGTATATAGTTTAGTTTATATGAATCAATGAATGTTAGTTTCATTGTATATAGTTTAGTTTATATGAATTGGTGAATTTTATTTAGTTTAATATAGTTAGTTGAACATAATTTAGTTTATATGAATGTTAGTTTAGTTGAATATAGTGTAATTTAAATAAATCACTGAATTTTAGTTTAGTTGAATCTTAGTTTAGTTTATATGAGTGTTAGTTTAGTTGAACATAATTTGGTTTGTAAAAACCAATGAATATTAGTTTAGTTGAATATAATTTAGTTTATTCATTATATAAATCAATAAATGTTAATTTATTTAGATTATATGAAAAATGTAAGTTTAGTTGAATATAATTTAGTTTATATGAATCAATGAATGTTAGTTTCGCTGAATATAATTTAGTTTTTATGAATCAAATATAATTATGTCTTTTTGTGATTCTATGTAATTTATGTAAATATGTAATGAAAAATGAAAAATATTGATAAAAGAAATGAATGTGATTAGTCGAATATAAAAATTTACAACGAATGTCATTATGTGAGTCGTGAATAAAAACATTTAATTACTTTTGAAACAATTCATTTCTTCTGATTTCTAATGGCATTATGTGAAATTTGGTTTGATTTAGTTCGATTCGGTCATGATTCGATTCGTGATTCGGTTTGATTCGGTCATGATTCGAATCGATTCGGTCATGATTCGGTTCAATTTGGTCATGATTCGGTTCGATTCGGTCATGATTCAGTTCGATTCGGTCATGATTTGGTTCGTGATTCGTTTTCGATTCGATTCGATTCGGTACCGAATCAAAATATCCCAACCCCAGCCCGGTTCGGACCGGCCCGCCCCTAAGACCGGTCCGGTCCCGGTCCCCTTCCCCCAGCCCGGCCCGGTGCCAGGCCCGGCCCAGCCCGCACGGACCGGCCCTATGGCCACCTCTAATTAACCGTGTCGAAATATGGAGCCACACTTGAGAGTTAAGACTGGTGATGCCCTCTCAGTCAGTCGCAGTGGGAGACTAAAGGTTTGTTTAATTTGCATACTAGATTTTCTGTTGATACCATTTATTTTTGTGAGATAAATATTGCATTGCAGATTGGTGAGATAAATACAATATTTTGCTTATTTCATTCAGCTGGGTACTTTCCCTAATTCACTATCTCTATTCATTCTCTGTAAACTCTTGTGCTCGTCATCTTCTAGTGAATATACTATACTCCTCTCCCTTAATTTTTACCCCATTTCTATAGAGTCAAAGTTTGACCAGAAATTCTCATCATGTTATAAAAATTAATATATTCAAGTGGAATCTTGTTGCATCTTAATGTAAATTTTTAGAATATTAAGTTTTCATAATTTTTTGCCTTACGGATTTGGAGATAAAAACGTTTAAAGTTGTGTTTTGGAGACCGCAAAAAGTCAAATGGGGCGAACAATTAGGGACAGGGGGAGTACTAACTAATTCTCATACATCTATTAATCTATGTATGCTAGTAATTCTACGATTTTACGATAGAATGTTTATCGACATGTGTCTTCCCACACCCACCTATTTGCCGTGGTTTGTTTAGTGATTGTTGCCTCTCCCCTTACCTTACCCCATAGATGATTTTATTAGTATTGAATAGGTGGAACACTTAAAGGAGGGGTGGTCGAATTGGAAGTGTACTATATTTGAAACTTTTACGGAATTTAAATTGAAACTTATAAAGTGTAAGGAATTTGACGGAAGGAACACAAGAGATTTTAGCGTGAAAACCCTTTGTGCTCAACTCAAAGGTAAAACCATGACCCACTTGGGATTTTCAACTTTTTCACTAATAGGGCAATCCTTTATTACGACCTACTAGGAAATCGTATAACTCTAAGTTCCCTTTACTCGTATTCTCTTAAGCTTCCAACTTGACATTGACGATCCTTGTAAGTATTCATCTGATTTCAAGGAGAGTGGACTGTACTTGCTAAGTCAATGTTAAAGCTCTAATGTTAGCAGCGAGCCATTTCCACGACCCATTTAGGAATACAACGGTCTTAATGTTGGATCACCAATGAGGGAAGATTCATACATTCTTTCCTAAACAAAATAACAATGCCAAGTCCAAGAGATTAGCTTCATTTCTCTTTTGTGTTTAAGGGACTATTCCTATCCAAACCATACTAAACAAAATCTTTACCAGAGGAGAAAACTGTGCCATCATTGTGGTAGTTGACACTTTGGCATTGCCCCCTACCTACGCTCAGAGTGGATTTATGTCTGATATAGGTGTCATAACCATTATTTAGATCCTCAAATAATTTTGACAAGCGCTATTAAAGGACATTAAAACCCCATTCACACGACTACTACATACGCCATCGTCACAAGCAAAATTCTTAACAAATTCATTAACTGTGTCAATAGTCCAAAGTTTAACCCATTCTAGAAACTAAAAAATTTCAAGCAATTTAGAATACTTACAATCGATGCACCATTGAAAGTTTATGACGAAACTTAGAGCTAATTGTTTTTTTTTCCTGAATTCCGATTTTGAATCTCCCCTGAGACATTGCTTCTATCTCTAAGTGTTGTCTCTTGTTCGGAATTGATGGGGATGGTTGTTGTGTGGTTATTTAGGATTTTGTTGGTGGATTGGCTTTGTGAAGGTAATTAAGTAGCAATTGGTGACGGTATAATGGATGGCAAAGTGTCCATCGGAGTTGCTTATGAGCTGCACTTCCGACGAGGAGGGATGATTGTGTTAAGTGATGTGTTACCATGGTTAATTTTGGGAGAGAGGTTTATTTTGATCTTGAGTGAGAAAGAGAAGGTAAAATCGAATTGGGTATGGGAAGATGGTGAATGGTGGGTTTGGGGGGATGAATTTATGCGAGGTGGGTGTGGGTAATTTAAGTTTAGTGGGTGAGAGGAGGTGAAAGGCAGTTAAACCTCTTGTAAGTGTTCCACCTATTCAACAGTTAGGCACTAAGAGGGTAGAAGTAAAGAGAGAAGCTGCAAACTGTTAAGGGACTATTAGTTGGATGTGGAAGGCAGCTAAACCAGCAGCTGGAAATTTGGACATGTTTTTCTAGAAATGAGTCAAACCTGTAGGGGGAACAATACTTTGTTGGCCTTGATAACCTTAAAAATGAACTTATTGCTGGTGGTAATGAAGTCTACGTATAATTTGCCCTCAAGAAGATAGATTATCTCAGTGGCACAAGGGCAAATGTGAGGTGGGGTTTAGACTGTAGGGAGCAAAATCGGCAAGAGCCATGGAGACTCTCAAGGTGTTGAGACCAGGAATGTCTTGGACATTTGCTAAAGTGACTTTTGAACCAAGGATGTTTTTTGTGATTGAGTCGAAATTCCCTCATTAAGCTTCACATCAAAAAGTATTACACTTCCACGGTTCCACCTTAAGCTTGTAGACCCTTTGAATTTCTTAGATGATGGTATTGGCTTGGGACAACCTGTAATTTACAATGCTATCCCGATCATTAATCTACATATTTTTTTAGTATAGCTAAGGAGATGTCCACAACAACTGAAGTACTGTAATGGAGCCCCATTTGGGACTGGTGATGTCGTCTCAGTCAGTGGCTGTGGAAGACTGAAGGTTTGTTGAACTATACTATATTTTCTGCTGATTCAATTTATCGTTGCACCATTTACTAATAGAGGTGTACGCAATTGCATTGTAGATTGGTGAGATAAAAACATCAAAGAAGGGAAATATGCAGTTGAACTTAGATGATATCTGTACTCAGCTTTAACTGATGTACGATCGTATTCGAAGGTATGTTACAAGTACATGTTCAGATCCAGCATCTCTATTCAGTCTTTGGTAAACTCTCTCGTACTAGTCCGCCTTCTTATTTTTTCTGATCTAATTTTCATTTTTGAACTGCCACTCTTCAATAATTAGTTTGCTGACCTCTCTTTTCCACCATCAACTTTCCTCCCTCCCACCTCCTTCTATGTTTGGTGAAAGGGTGTGTCTTCCCTTATTTTACCCCATATATGATTTATATTTTTCCCTAATGCACACAACAAAGGCAATTTTTGCCATGTTAGCAACCCAATTTTAAGTCAATTGGTTTTCAAATCATTGTCTAATCAAAACACAAATAAAAATTATTATTATTGATTTAAGATCAATGATGATGTCTCCCTTACAGTACTAGGCAAACAAATGATTGTGTAATGATAACACGATATTATTCTTGGTTTTAATGCCTAAGATGATCTTATTTTATCAATTTTTCTCCATAATTTCCTCCTTTATAAGATCAATGATGCTCTTTTCGTATATGTTTTGCTTTGTTTTGTAGGTTTTTGATGTAATAAGAGCCCTTGTGATCTCGAATGCACATTGCTTTACTCATGTTTGAAATATACGCGTCGATTATTATCCTTGTTTCGGGGACTTTTGAAGACCTATTGCTACGTGGTTTCGGCTAGCCATTGATCGTTCCATGCTAGGTGCGGCATTTAAAATCTAGCATTCAAATGATGATTTTTACAGCACACACCACAGCATGATTGTGGCCTACTTGAGCACACCGCAACACCTTGGCAGCCACTAGAGAAGAATTATTTTTTAAGTCCAAAAACCTAATCATAAAGCTCTGATTAGTTTTAGTGTTTTAGAGGTTTTGGACTTCTTTTGGCCATCAATTCCCATGCCACTTTTCTAGACTTTAGGGGGAGTTTTATTTTCTTATTTTCTAGTATCCATAGTTTTTAGTTTTTCATGTTTTTTTTCACTTTTACTCATAGCTTTTGGTTTTTAGGTTTTGTTCCTTCTCCCTTGCAATTCATGGAGAAAAACTTTGGTGTTCAACAATCAATTGGTATTTTCTATCAATCTAATTCAAGTATTGTTTTCTTCTTTATCTATTTTCTTATTATTTTTGTTATTATGTCTTCTTTTATTCACTGTTTTGTTTATTTAATTATCATGTTTAAGTAATTTCATAATCTAGGGTTAGGTTGAACCCTAATATGATTTGATATATGAATTTATCCTAATCCCTAATTTGATTATACTATATGTTCTTGTTTATTGAATTGTGTATTTTATCAATACTAGGTTAGACATAATTTGGTAGTGATTTGAACCTAATATCTATTTGTCAACGATAGTTGGATTTAGATGGTTGTGATTAATTCAATATGGACATGAAATTCTCCATGAAAATAGGTTGAACGGATTGTTAGGAAGTTAGGGTGCCGTGTTTAATGTCTTTAATATGCATGATTCCATGAAAACAAGCATGATTGTATGTTAGGGAAGCCAATAAGTTGATCAAAAGAAACTATTGATATTATAAAGAGCACATCTTTCCTTTTGACCATTATAGTATGATTGTTTGAGGTAGAGATTCATCTTATGTTAATTCATATTAGCGGGAATACCTACTCCATGATGTCTTTAGTTCTTATTTTTATTAGTTAGTAATAGCATAATTGCTCTTTTCTCTTACTCATCTAGTTTCAACAATTTTAAAGTTGATTAATTAGACAGTCGTTTCTCTGTGGGATCAACTCTGACTTACCTTACTATATAGTTAGAATGATTAGTTAAATTATTTTTGTTAGGTACGCGACATACATATAACGTAAAAACAACAAAAACCATTGAGAAATTAATTTAATCGAAAATATGAGACATGGACCACAAAAAACTAAGACGATAAACTCCTTCCGTCTCCCATCGATGTTTCTGTTAACTGTAGCAACAAAAACAAAGGAATGGAATTAGTGGAAGGTGAGTAGAATGACCTCCATCATTCAACATTGGATATCCATTGTGTCTTTAACAAGTCTCCCTCATAAAATTCTCTATAGGAGCTTGATCACCCTTCACTGGTCTTGGTAATTCTCTTTGAATTTTTTGAAGTATTCTTCATATGAAACACCATTATAGAGTGGAGGATTGTCAGCAGTAATTAAAACTTTTGCAGGTTACACAAGACATTCATTAGTTGGACTATAGATGAAGGCTGCAGAAATCCGATCTTCTCTTGCATTAGTTACTACTCGATGCTCCACGCTCTTTAGTTTTCCATTACTAACAATCTGCAACAAATTGGAAATTTAACAGCAGCAACTTGGAGTTTTTATCTTCAAAAGACGAAAATTGGATAGCATTGATCATTTTACTCGTAGATAATATAAAGGAGACACAAGAAATCAACGAATAACAAACCTCTAATGAAAATGGTTGAGACTCTTAAGAGTGGTTTGGGACAAAAGAGAGGACTGACATTTGACTTGTCCAAACATCTAGGTAATGTTTGGTTTATAGAGGATTGGCGTTTTAATGCAAAAAGCCTAATTCTAAAAAAGCTGGTATATGAGCTTTTTACATTAGAAAGGTTTGCCATTGGCCCATTGTGTGCGAAATTGACTATTCTTTCCTAATCAAAATTAGTTCCAATTTATAACTCACTTAAATTAAAGTATATTATGCCCTCACTAGTCATTTTACTCAATATATAGGCTTAATAGCAACCATCTAGTCACACCATCTAATACATCAAGTTAAAACTATTAGCTATTTTTCAGGGAATATCTTAGTGCCAAAAAATATCAACGAAATTTAGACATTTCGGCTAAATCTGTGCATTGGGTTGGGTCAGAGCCGGGATGAGTCACATATTAAACGGGTCGGGATGTGACAAAGAAGATGCAAAATGGGCTGAGTCGGGCCAGGTCAAATAAAATGCAAAACGGGTGGAGTCGGGCCGATCCAAAGAGAATATAGTTATATTTAAGGAGAGTGCCAGTCTCCCTATTTCACCTTCGATTTTTGGCGGTGAATCATTAAATGTAAAACATTCATTACCCAATAGTGTTTAAAAGCTTTTAAAACTGTTGATCAATTATTGACCCGACTTGACCTTTTAAAAGTCCATTAAAACATGACCCTTTATAAGGTTGATCCAATTAAGTCCATAATTTATTAGACATATTTATAAACGAGTCGATAAAAGGGCCTTTAATAGGGCCCCTACCATTTAAACTACTATACTTTCAGGCCCCTGCCATTTAAACTACTATACTTTCGACTATTAGATGTATAGGTCTTGTTAACCATTAGCATTAATTATAAGTTGGTTGTGATTTCAATAATTTGTCATATGTCTTATGTGCATGAGCCATGGGTATAATTAATCAAGTTCTTTGTAGAATGGAGAGTAGGTTATGATATCATGAAATATGCCAAAAGCCCTGGTTCATCACAATAAGGTGGAAACCAACTTTTTTATTATAGGTAAATATAATTTGTGTTAGCAATGGTCCAAGATTATTTTACAACAATTCAACTAAGAATAGGATCAAAGTCAAGATATACCTATAACTGGTTACAAATGTTAATGACTAATGCATCAGAATTAGGTTCAATACATATCCACTGGCCATCCTTAGAGCACTACCGGCAGTGAGTAAAATTTTCCCCACGAGTAAAAATGGTGAGTAAAATGAGTGAAAAATGCATCTCGGCAGTGGTCGCCTATGAGAAAACTCATGAGTTTCCTCATCCCATGAGAAAACTCATGAGGAAAACTTCAGGTGGGCCTCATATGTTTTTTTATTTTGTTTTACACTTCAACGGCTATTTTTGGCATTTAAACAATTTTTAAAAAAATATTAAAAATCACCAACGGTCATAAAAAAATTTTCTCTATAAAATGACACCCATTTTGCTATATTTTTCCACAACTTACAAAAATACATTTTCCTAATTGAATTCGTTTTTCACCATTATCTACTTCCCAATTGTTATCATATACATTTTTTTGCAAATTTTCGTTAAGGTAAATTATTCTGCTGTTATTTTCATAAAAATGATAATAAAGACGTTAGTTAAGATGTTAATTTAAAGCGATTATCAAAAGTGATAATTATTTAAAAACGCTACTGTTAACCGCTAATTAAAAACACTAATTAAAAACTATAATTATTATAAAAACGCTAATTAAATGCGATAATAAAATAGACGATAGTTTAAAAAGGAAATTAAAAAACGATTATGAAAAATGATATAAAAATGCGATAATTAAAAACGATAATTAAATACTGTAGTTAAAAACGATAACTATAATCGCTAACTAAAAAATATTAAGTACATTACAAATTGATTGAAACGCTAACTACGCAATAATAACATAAATTAATTAATAACGATACAAAATTATTAATCATAATCATACATTAATTAGAAAGTTAAGTAAAATTGGTGAATATGGAAGAGAGAGAAAGTGTGGTGGGTTATTGGAAAAAGTAAGAGAGAGATTGGTGAGGAGTTTTTTACTCACTGTTGGTATGCCATTTTACCCACAAAAAAACTCATGAGGATAATTGAGTGGGATGAGTGAGAAAGTGGTTAGAGAGATAAATGAATGACAAAATTTTGTCCACTGCTGATAGTGGTCTTAAGGACTTGCAGTCCAGGAATCATATCCTGAAGAAGTAGAGTTAAGAGGTTAGGATCAATGTGTTTCCCAACACCCAAGTTAGGCTTGGCTCAGGGCACGGCGGATATACGAAAGTGATCAATATTTGATCTTCACTCAAGCCCTTAGTTTCAAAGTTGTCGGGTTCGAGTCTTAATCCTCCAAATCAGGTCAAGAAGATTTGATCCTAATTCTCTCACTTTGATAGTATATTCTCAAACAACATCCCTGAAAATAAAATACCATTATAATATAATATTTATTTCCCTAATCCATAAAAATATTCATTTTTATCATATATATATATATATATATATATATATATATATAGGTAAAAGTTAAAATAAGAAGAGTACTTAAAATGAGAAGAATGAGAAGACATCTTAACTCTTTATCTCTTAAATCCTACGAATGATATTTTATGTACTCATAGTGACTCTTTTTTAACTCATAGTGACCAAATAAATATTTTCACTTATAATAACTCTTTTTATTATTATAATGACTATTTTTTATTGCTATCGTAACCATTTTTTTTACATGAAATCTCTAGCGTTAGATTTTATCATTTAAATGGCTAAAATCTCTTCTTATTTTAAACACCCTTCTCATTGGATCTCTCCCCTATATATATACTATATATATATATATATATATATATATATATATATATATATATATATATATATATATATATATATATATATATATATATATATATATATATATATATATATATATATATATAATTTTGACAACCTTGATTTTATTTTATAATTTTATCAGATAAATGTAGATATAAAAAGTGAATAAAACACACTCGGCTATGTAGTGTATTATGAGTACCTGTAAGTACGAGCTGATCTGAGGATGTTGAGGCCAGGACTGCATGCAGTCTTCCAAAGGAGAGCAAGAGTGTTTTCAGCCATCCCTCCAAAAATGGAGTTTTTCTGTTCCATACACAAAATTACTTGTGTAGAGTGCACATTTGCTTCCTTCGCTTTCAACGTTTTGAGAGTAAAATTTTAGTTTTTCCTCGGCAGGTAGATTAAAGAATTCCTTGAATGCGCATCTCGCCTCATCCATTACTTTTCTTGGCACTCCGTGATTGACCACCTACTTCAAGGAATAAAAAAAATAATTTATAGAAAGTTATACTTTTAGGAAGAGAAAAAAATCCGTGAGACTTCATCTTTATGTCACATTCCCACGTAGGATTGTCAATTCGGATTGTCGGTACGAATTTGATACTAATAGATTCGGTACTTTCGGGGGTTAAAACGATTTGTTAATTATTTTTTGATCGGTTCGGCTTGGTTTCGGGTTAATCGGATCAAGTTCAATCGGTTATTTACTTAATCGGTTTGGTTCATATTCGATTCGGGTTTGAATGGTTCGGGTTTAACCGGTTCGGGTTAAAACGGGTTAAACTGGTTCATTTCGGGTTTGACTTGACTTTGAGCTAAGTCTAATTTGGACGGGTTAAGATAGTTTATTCCGGGCCATTTCAAGATAATTCGGTTTGATTCATGATTATTTTACAATTATGTTGTAAATCGCATTTTATAAGTATGTTATAAATCGCCTTTTACAAGTTAGCTTAAATTCATGATTATTTAGAGTCTATTATGCACTTGTCAATTATTTGACAATAATTAGTATTGTTAAGATCAAGATTTTATTTTGATACGATGGACTTGACAAGATTTGATCGAATCGTATAATCGTGTGATCCTACAGACATATTTAAACTTATAACTCTCACACTTATCAACAATATGCCTTTTTTTTATTGTTGTAGAAAAAAGGATAATTTATAAAACTATAAATCGTTAAAAAAATCATAATCATCAACTTATTGGAAAATGAATTATCATATCCAAAAAATCATAATCTTATTCAAAATTGTTAAAACCAACTAATGATGCTCCATTAACATGTCAATCAAGTATGAAGCCTTAAAAATCAACTAGCATACCAAATGTTTCGGATTAAGTGATAAGAATTAACTAATTAACTATAAGTGATATACAATTGACTAAGATTTTGCATCTTGGTAAAGTATCATAGTAAGATACTAATGAAATTATGAGAATATGAGTTCTATGATTCTATCTAACAAGAATTTAAATAATTTAATCAACAACATTATTAGACTTGAGCCTTCTTAGTTACTTTTGTGTCCGAAAAGATAAAATGTATACCAATTAATGATTAATAAAAGTCTAATTTATTAGATAGTTTTTAGAATTCTTTTATGCAATTAACAATTTTTTTCAATTTTCACAAATTAGTTTAAATAAAATAATTCTAAATACATAATTAAAATTTGTATGTACTTATCATTAATTTTATAGAAATATTTGTTTTTTATGAGAATGTAACATATGTATTTCACATTAACATTTAACAATTTGATATTCAACCTTTCATAATGATGTAGATGTCCATAATATGTCTACTTTCATATATATTTTCGTCGACAATTCTTGTAACCTTTTTTTTTATGTATATAATAACTGAATTTTATGGTCAACCTCATCATAAACTACATACCTATAGTAAAGATAATATTCTTAATCTTTTGAAATTCATAGTTAATAGCTGTATCAGTCTCCAACTTCAGGCATTTAAGGTTAGAAATTCATAAAAACAAGTGCATGGTCGACTATAAATATGTAATTGATGCTTCTAAGTTGGAATTTTGCAAAATAATAGGTCGTTTGTTATGAATCCAAATAATTTGCAAGAAATATGAATTGAGTATGATAAATCTACTATTGAGTTTCTAACAGGTTAATATTAAATGTCTTAAATTGGGTTAATGGCCACTATCAATTAAGCTTTATCGGTTTGTTGTCAGATTGAATCGGGTTCAGATTGTTACTAATCGGTTTACTATCGGGTTTGTTGTTAACGGGTCGAGTCATTTCGGATCGGGTTATATTTGGGTTGGAGTAAGTCAGGTTCGGGTTGGGTTTATTTCGGGTTAAATCAATTTCCAGGTTGGATTTGGGTCGGATTGGTTTGGGATATGAATTTACACCTTTCAGGTTGTAAAGCAATTCGGGTTAAATGATCTGGGTTGAATATTGACACCACCTCTATCCCCACTTACCATATCAAACTAAGTTTCAATATAAATCAAATAAACTAAGGTCTGGATCAACACACTTGCAAAAAAGTAATGTATAGCCATACAGTTTAAATCACAAAATCAGTTTTGATATGTAGAGAGTCTAGAGTAGGGATGGCAACGGGTATTGGACCCGACCCGGATCCGTGGATCCATATCCGTTTTTACGCATATGGGTCTTCAAAATTTAGACCCGACGGATCCGGGTTGGATCCGGGTCCTATGAATGAAAAATGGATCCGGGTACGGGTCCAACCATGATACCCGTTTTGGACCCGTCTTGAAATATTTTTCGTGATACTAATATATTTACAAACCAGTAACCAACAAAGAAAGGAGAGAATAATAGTGAGGTAAAGTTCGACCACTAGTAAGAAATATTCAAATTAGGTCGATTTGGGTATCTATTAAAAAAGAATGAAAAATTAATTTTTATAATATTTTTTTAATTTGTCTAATTTGAAATACTGTAATTTTCTTTATAATTCAATCTGAAAAATAAAGTTCTTTTCTCATTAATGTCTAGGCAAATGTTCTAATGTGTATAATAAAGTCCATAATTTCAATTACTAATTCATTTTTCTAGTTACGGAGTATTATTGACAATAATATAATAGCACAAAAAAATATCTTTCCGGCCAAACTATCCCTTATGGTGGTAAATACACCTAAATATGCAAGATCCGTTTTGGACCCGGATCCGTATCTGGATCCTTACTTTTCATACCCAGTGGATCTGGATCCATCCTTGAAAAACGGATGTGGATCTGGATCTATAAGGACCCGGTCCAGATTCGGTCCGTTGCCATCCCTAGTCTAGAGACAATGTATTATAGAATAAATAATCAGTATGAAAAATAGAATTTTTCATTAAAAAAAACAGGTGAGCGAAAAACTTAGGCTTTTTCCTCAAAAACTAGAAAGCAAAATCTCATCATGGTATAAAGGAGAAAATATATACATATCTCATATTCCAATGACCCATGAAGTTTTAAGAGACTAATTCTTTTGTCCCTAACTAGTAAACCAAGTAGTCTGACCATATACTACTAATTTTCCGTAATTATATTGATTAATTTAATTGGTTAAAGTTTTCAAGTAGAATTTCATATATGAGATTAGATTTCGTTCATATCTTTTATCTGACTCTCTTTACACATAAATTAAATAAAATATTCTCACACTCCAAGTTTAAGAGAAAGCAAAAGCAGGAACATAAGAATAACCTGAAAGAAGCCAAACTCTTTGGCAGCCTCCAAAATCTGCTCCACTATATGTTTGCGATTTGCTCCCATTTCTTTCATCCCAACATCAATGACTGGTACAGCCTTGAATGTAGGAACAGCAACAGTCTGTCCTGGTCTTTTTTCTGGTGGAAATACATAATTTTCTGGCAATGTTTTCCCATCAGATCAGGAAAAAACTAGTTTCTCTTTAACTGTTTGCACACTAAGCAAATTTCTAGTTTCTAGTTATTGGTTATGGGTATGGATGCTTATATATCCGATATTACAGGTCATACAACAACTTGCGAATAGTACAATACTGTTGTGCTAACTTAAACAACCTGCTCATAAATCCTTAAACATCACCCTCAAAATAAAAAATAATGTCTTTCAACTACTCTCTGACTTAACAGGTTAATATACTCTTATTTCATAATGTGCTGAAATGTTTTTTTTTTTAAAAATTTCCAGATCGATAATGCGCTGAAATGTTAATTAAAAAGAATTACTTTGGTGTTTTGTGTAAAGAATGCAATTCCGTATTACTCCCTCCATTCTTTATTTTTGCTCTATTTTCATTTATTCAGTTAAAGTTTAAAAAATTTAATCATAAATTTTTATTATATATTATAAGAAATAATATAGTCTAAAGGAATATTGTTGTAAGCATGTCAATGTAAATTTTTAGAATATTAACTTTTTATAATTTTTTATACTACAGATTCAGAAATAGAAACGTTTTAAGTTGCGTTTTAAGTTGTTAGATTGGTGGTACTGTGGATAGGGTTTATGACCGCGTTCTGGATACTTTTTGTCGTGACAACAATGGGGCCAATCCACTAGAAAAAGAGCCTAGAGCTCATAAATATCCAAACTCATGTACAAGTTACAATTTAATATGAAGTACTCCGTAAATACGATGTAACTGTATTACAATAATACGAGTTACTAGAAATACAAAAGTTTTAACAATGGAGAGCGAGTATAAAATGGCTGCCATTTTTGGCTGGAAATGTTCTCTCTTAGTCTTGAACATTCTCTCTTATTCTTGAGAGTTTAGTAGAATTTTCATTTTTGGAATATAATTAGTCTGATTAAGCGGGTTGATCTGGCTATCTACTTGCTTGAATTATATAATCAATTTTACCAACTCAACTTTTAATAATTGTGAAAATGATACGGATTGATAGTTAATAAAAACTTGAGTAAAGTGAAAACATATAAAACATTTTTTTTTCTCGAACATGTCTCACTCTTTATCAATTAAAATCGTGATATCTTTTGATTGATTGATAACTTTTAGTGCCCACGTAATAATCTTATTATTATCCGTGTGCACACGAAATCTTCCCTGGATAGTGTTGCTATCAATTGACTTCCCTTTGCATTTACTTCATATAAATATGAATCAGCCATAAAAGAAAACAATTATCTGTTTATCAATTCAAATTTCACAGATTTACAATGGGGGGACGTTTTTGAGCTGTAAAAAAAAAAAAAAAAAAAAAAGTGAACGTCAAAATCAATTTTGTAGTCTAAAAATCTCTTCTTCAAACTCTTTCACCATCGTTCTTTTGTGAGTCTAATATTTTCAATCATTATGTCTTTCAGCTTTTTAACTCCAATGAAGATGTCATTAGTACAACAGACAGCATAAGACCACTCTTTTAGACATAATACAGAAAGACAAACCGCATCCTTAGACCTTAAGCCGCAAGACTTTCGTTACAAAAGGTTACCTGACATGCTTTGCTTAAGCAGATGTTCAGACACAGCTTTTCTTAATTATGTTCTTCTCATAAAAGAAGTGCTAATTAAACTATAATGCTGTCGAGCAATCAGCATCACTATGCTTTTTCTTTGTTCTCACCGAAAATCTATTTGTTGCCTTTAAAGAACGTTGCTTTGACATGCTATTGTAACTATACATGATTCCTGCTTCAACATTTCCTCTATCTATTCGGAAATAAAACTCACCGGTTATACAAAATCTCGTATATATGTAGGATACAGTAAAGTTATTGCGTCTCAGTAAAAGTGACCTTTTAAAATAACGAAAGTCACCCTTAAAGTTGATAAAGATTGACGTATATTATATTGAGTCTGCTGCACCAATTAAACATGCCCGAAGTAGTAATGACCTATGAAATTGTTCTTCGTAATTGGTATGAGACTAGCTATTTTAAGTATATAATTTGAATTTGAAACATAGAGAGCGTTTGATTACTACCAAGTACGGAGTATGTATTCATTGTATTATAATCATTGCATAGAGTAGTATAAGACTATAGGTTTATCATGTTAATAGAATCCAGCAACCAAAATTATAATAAATCCTTTTGAATGTAATAATTTCTCATGTTTGACATGGTACATGAGCAAAAAGGGAACAATCAAACCAAACAACATAGTTAGCCCACTACTTTTGTGCAAATAATTCTTAGCATGCTCTAGCAAAAGTTTGACCAAGCTAAGTGTGGTTTCAGTTTCGTAGCACACTCACTTATTACAACTGTATACTAAATGCAAGTATGTAACTGAGATCTAACATATAATATAGTTTGCATCAGAATTCTTTTGCAGCTTTTTATAGGACAAAAATCAAATAGAAAATGTGACTAAAGAAGTGTTCCATTCATGAAATTAAATACTGAGAATTATAAATAACACATCCAAATCTCCTTTGATTGTTGGTGTAAAATTAGCATTTTCTTCATCTAATATAAGGCAAACAGGAACTCATTTTCTTCCAAATCAACTCAAATAGGAAAATAAAGAAGAAGAAATGATACTAGGGAAATGATTAAAGGATGTATTAACAACACATTAGTTACATCTTATGAGTTGAAAGCATGATTATCATCATCAAATTTGCCTGAATTCTCCTGATGCTTGAAAAACCATTTCCAAACCTTGTAACTCTTTCTGCATTTCCTCAACTCTCTTTCACTAAAACTACTATTTCTGTAAGATCCTCCACCATTATTTCTGAACATATCGTGCCCTAAACCATCACCACCACCTCCTCCACCACGAAACCCGAATTCTTTGGTTGATAAACCAAACCCACTCCTCCTCATGGCAGCAAGATCAGGCGGCACTCTCGAGCTTTCTGATGACATATCATGCAGCTTCAAATCAATGAAAGCATGATCATCACTGTTAACAAACTCAGTCTCCCGCAATGAGAAAATGTTACTCTTGTTTGGACCAATAAAGTTAGATGCATCACAATAATCAAAGTTGCTCATTCTTGCTTCAGACTCACTGAAACAGCTTATCTTAGCTGAATCCATGACAAAATTCCCAGTGCTTACACTTGAAGCTCTAGCAGCTGATGAAGATACAGCAAACCCTCCATTATTCTCTTGATCAGTATCATAAAATCTATTAAAACTGCAAAGTGATCTTGATCTTGAAACCCCATTACACTCATAACTTTCCTCATTCTGGTTGTTGTTGATGTTATTGTTGTTGTTGTTGTTGTTGTTGTTGTTGTTGTAATTGTTGTTGAAATTGTGGTTGTTCTTGTCTCTCTTTTTCCTAAACAACCTCTTCCAAAACTTGCCTGTTTCTGCTCTTGACACATTGTTATTATGGACAGCAGCAGTAGAAATACTACTGCTTCTTCTAAGTTGATGAGTATTATAATCATCGTAGTTATTATTTAAGGCTCTTCTTTCGATTTTCGACCTCGAACGCAAGATCTCATCACTAGTACCACCGCCGCCAACTACACCAACCTTATCATTTTCAAGCAAGAATGAGATTCTTCCAACATCAGCAGTATTAGTGGAGAAGGAGGATGAGTCAGGGTTAGTATAGAACATATTACTAGTATTATTGTTAGAGCAGGAACAATAGTTGGATAGCTTTTGCTCACCACATTGTGAACAAACTAGTTGAGCTAGCCTATCAGTAAGACAGTAAGCACAAATCCCACCTGAAGCAGAAGATGATGATGAACCAGGATGCTTTTTGCAGGGAAATTCTGGAAAATAATTCTCACCAACATAGTTGTATTCATCTCCATTGTTGTAGTTGTTGCTGTTATTGTTGTTGTATGCTTCAAGTTCTTTTTTTCCCCTGTCTCTCATGACTTTAGGCAGTTGAAATTCTCCTGTTTAAACTTCAGGGTATGTCAGATTGTCGCAAAAATGGGGTATTTGAGCAAGAGATTGGACCGGGTTGTTGAGATTTTTGAACTGCTTTTGAAAAATGGTGGAGAATTTGGTGGTGTTTTTGAGGTGGAAATAAAGAAGGGAATATGAAAGTGAGAGTACTAGAATGGAAGATTTGAGCTTTAACTCTCTTTAAGAGGGAAAGAGAATGGCGTTAGCTTTACGTTAAGTGAGAGTGATGAGGTCTGCAGGTATTATTGTTGTCATGAAAATTGAGTGAAGGATTGAAAGTATAATCAATTTCATTACTGCATGCTCTGCTATTATTTTCCCAACTTGGATTTGTGAAGTGTGCTATGAAAAGAAATTTAAGGATTTAAAATACTGTCACATATCTTTCTTTAATATTATATTAGTAAAATTTAATCCTAGACACAGTTACTTCTTTGAGTCTTTCTAAAATCGTCCCTCTTTTCCTTAATTTTTTGCCCCATTTTATTTTTTACAATCTTTAATACACAGTTTTAAGCTTTTTATCTTTAAATTTATAAGAAAAAAAATTATAAAAATCTAATATTTTAAAAACTTCATATAAAAATATGTTTAATAAGATTTCATGATAAAACTTTTTAAATTTAGACTCTATAAATAAAAATAAGCAACAACCTAACAAAGGAAAGGAATATGAAGGATGATTAATGTTCATGACTATGAAAAGAGTAAATAATTAAAAAAGAAAGAAAGAAAATAATAACCTTTTTCTTTTTAAGACCATGGGCCAATGTCTCATATACATGTAGTACCTTTTTGCAATTCTTTTTCCACGCACTGCTTTTAAGAACATTACCTGTGCTGTCTACTTTCTATAAACAAATATATTGCACAAAATTCTTAAAAATTTGGCCCATCTCTATTCTCTACTGATATGGGTTTCCTTTTTTGTGTCTTTCTCATTCTTCTCCTTGTTTCCTTTTTTTGTTTTAATGGCTAGGATCCCTTAATGCATTCCTTTCTGAAAAGTAAGCCACGGTTACAGCAAAGAACATTCGCAAGACATAAACCATTTTTTTTAAGTCATGAATTGAAGAAGCTTGTTAGAGTAATTAAGTGCTTAGATCAACTACTAATGTTTTAATTAAGGAAGTTGTTTCAATTTAACTTGAGTCCTTGAGTTTCATTAATAGGGAGAAGCATTGAAAAGATTTGATTTGCATGGAGGTGCTTTTGTTGGGATGTGCATTAGATTTGTCATGGTTCCTGGAAAATGGATAAAGTGGTTGAAAGATAACCGAATGGATCCAAGATCCGAAAAGTACTATACATAGATGCCTTCAATAATCTGTTGATCACAGATTGGTAATCTCCTCCAAATATGACCTTCTCATAAGCATATCTCTTGGTAAGCTTGATGGCAAAGAGCACATTCTTGCATTATGCAATCTCGGGTGGCCAAAGACCACGAACTCTACGAGTCCTAGCAACAAGAACTTCACCCCTCGGGCCACGGATGACGTACGGCACCCAGACCCATCCAGTCGTGATCACTCAAGGAGGCCAGGCATCCTCTATGACTTGTAATGCCTCCGTTGCATGCCATAAATTTTCACTCTCCACACCTGACCCTCCTTCACAAGTGCCTTAGAATCCAAAATACTACGCCTAGAATAACTAGTAGAGAGCTACAATGAGGACCTCGAGGAGATCACCATTGGGGTAGTACTATTCGTTAAGGATATGGTGGAACCAACTGATCGATTATTGTGGCTTTAATTTCCTCTTGTTGCTTTGTCTCTTGCTTAATCACATTATTAAGAATGTTTAGTCATTTTTGCTTGATGCAAGATTAATTAGTTATAATCTCATACTACGTGATAAAAATCCTTGTTTTTAGTCAGCAAAGTTATATATATTTTTCAATGGACTGTTATGTAATGTTTGTAGTATCAAATTTCATGCTTTGAACTTCATCAAAAACTGATGAATTTCTTATTTTTCTTGTTAGTTTTATCCGATATGGTAAACATGAGGAAGATTTTTCATAGTAAATGTGTTAATAATAAGCATGTTTGGACATAATTATATGAATTATGTAAGCTTAAACTTCACAGTTGAACACTGTTTAATTTGTCAAACTACAAGCTCAACTCCAATCATGGTCGTTAGAGTTTTGAGTGTAAAGTTAGTATCAGAATTAGGAGATCAAATTTAGGATTTAGTAAGATTAACTACTAATAAAGGGGAAAGGGAAAAGGGAAAAGGGAAAAGGGAAAAGGCGAAAGGACGCTTACTAGATATCAATAGGGAATGTTCGGTTAATAAGTGTGTGTACAGTTCTTCCTACTGTAAAAGTTTGTATATTTTATGCCGCTAACAAACATGATGATCTAATTGAAATTCTAACCCATTCAATTTGGTGTCTGGACTTGATAGATCTGGAAAATACGTATGCATTCTGCTGACAAAAAAATCAGCTACATCTGCCTGCTAGAGTACTAGCTAGACCTTCCTCCTATCAGACCAGCAGCATCAACTTTAGGATTGGGTGTATAAGGCAATATAATTATTATTTGTGTACAATAACATATTCCTATATATTTTTGTAGATAAACGACTATCCTTAATTTTTTTTTTTTTTTTTTGAAAACCCTTCTTTTCCTTTTCACAGCCCACTTTTACCTTGAGTTGTTCAAAATATAAAGTCTCACCAAAATCTAGCATAGTTTTACATTCACATGTCATTAGGTGTATCTAATATTATAGTTGGTGTTATTCTATGCACCCACTAAATGTGGTGTTGTTTAATACTCAAGTCATAGTAGGTGTTGTCGAAGCCAATAAACCTTAAAGTTTGAAAGGGGAAAGGATGATAACATAGAGATCGATCTGAGTTTGAAATAATTCAGAGACTATTTGATAGCGCACGACTACGTATGTGAGTATGGTATAGAAAGCTGTACTCTCCATCGATCATATGGACGCGCTGAGGCAAGTCTAATGTTTAGTGTGTCAATATCACTAATTATTTGGTGTGACAAACAAGTTATTCTTAAAATGACTCAATGTGTTGTGGCTTTGTCTCATTGTTTTGGTGTTATCTGCACAGTGATTTCATATGACCTTTGAATTGAAGATTTATGGAACGTACATTGCATAATTTCATCAGAAAAACCTGCTAGTTTAACTATTCAAGTATATTACCATTACTAACCCATTCGCATTAACAATGAATCATGTGATTTTGACATCATTAGGCACAGTGTATTCTAATGCTAATGCTTTTGATAGCATACTCCACCCCACTAATCACAGTCGACCTATGACATTGAGCCCCGACCTTAAGCTATAGCTTTATGAATGCGTTGCATGGCTTGGACTAGCATGAAACCTTTAAGTTGCTGGAAATGGATTAACCCCTTTGGCGTGTCGAGGTGAAAGTTATAAAGTGATTCCCTATCTTATCTTGTCTTAGGGAAACATATACCTCAATCTCAATGTATAGCTCATCATTATTTACTCGCCCAAATATATGCTTGGCATGCATTTCTTTACATATCTATGTTTGAACTATGATTTTCAGCGATCACTCTTTGCAACATACGGAGTATAAGAATACAAGGTTTAATGAGGGCGACGAGTATTACTATATAACTCCCTCTTAAACTACGATCGATATCAACTTTTGTCTCTATTCTCTTTTTAGCCTCATTCTATTAGCTTTATAGGCCAACTTTAACTGTTTGAACCCACCAAAATAGAGCCATTTGAAAATAAATCAATGTTGCCTATGAAACTACTACAACGGGGGTTAAAAATTATACCGGTCGATAATAATAAATAGCTTTAACAATTAATTTCTTATGTAATATTACAAACTAAAATTATTAGTTAATAACTTTAGGAGTCTGGCTATCCACATATTTTCAAAAGAAAATATTAAAAATTCATATATAATTTTATATGAACCACAAAATAAGTAATACGGAGTATCTAGTACTCCGTATTAAACTATAAATTATATACGTTCGGTCTCTAGTTTACCCACCCCACTTTATCTCAAGTATTTTAGTATTTTAAAATACATGTTTTAGCAAGGTCTAACTTCCAATTTTGAAGAAGCTAGAGAACTATCCACAACTTTAAACTAAGCTTTGGTTATCCTAATTTAATTTTAACTTGTTACTCCTAAACGGTCAGCATCCTAAGCCTACATTTTACCATTATCTCTATCAGAAGGAACAGCTAGCTGGTATGCTAAGCTAGTAGCTATTAATTCAGTATAATATTTGTATGTGTTGGTGATCAAACGACTAAAGATTGATCGATTAGAACAAAATGCTCAACTCAATCAATTAAAAAGCTAAGATAATGGGAACTCATTGCACCAAAAAGCTTTTGTAATCATGGGATCAGGACTCAGGAGGGGTCCATGAGTAAGATAGAGCTGCAATGAAGACGAGTAAAGGTTAAAGAATGGGAGAATATATAGCAGTAGCTAGCTAGCTAGCTAGCATCTGATAAGCACGTTTGTGTCCCTCTAGTATGATGGGCGGATCCGCACGCCCCAAAACCACGCATGATCCTATGCAGTATGCACTCTGCCATCATTGAAACGTTGCATTCCCAATAGTTTCAACTTAAGTTGACAAAGCCACATTCATATTCCTACTTGGGAGGATGGTACGTGTATGCTTGTGGACATCTTTGGGAAGTCAATGGCAATGACCAAAACATGGAATGTGACATACCTTAGGACACCAAAGAAAAAACTATGTTTATTATATGAAAAGTGTAGGCCCACTACTCATAATATGATAGCATATCATTTGGAATTACAAAGAGCGGGAAATATGGGGGGAGACCTAATTTAGCGAGTTATATAGCTTCATAAAGGAAAATGGAAGAAGGGCTATTTATACGAGAAATTTCTAATTTATATCTGATATAAATATATTAAGGGATATTTTATAATTTTATGTCTGATATCATAATATCTATATGTGATATTCTTTTTTCTGTATTTTTATATCTTTTGTATTCCTATATTTGATATAACAATATATATATATATATATATATTTATGATATAACAACACATATACCTGATATATCAATATCCTAATATAATTTATATCAATTATGAATTAGAAAAGCCTCCTAGTTTTAGCAAGTATTTCAACGTTAAAAAAACACCCCTCTTAGCTTATTATGTTTCATATAAATTGGTACCAATGGTACTTTGATCATAATTATGTTCCCAAGATGAGCTTAATAATTTCAAAATGATACCATAGCCTAAAGGGGTGGGGGAGTTGATGGTTGTATACTAGTACGCGTCAAGCATTCGTAACCATGTTTATACTCTAGCTTTGTATAGATATTTTAGGAAGGTTAGTTTATCACATAACTAAATAAATAAATGTCTTACGATCTTTAATATTGTTAAGCAGCCCTAAACACAAATTTCGCAACTCTAGTTTCTAAAATTATTTAAGCGATAACTTTCCAATACATAGGAAGACTTATAAAAGGAAATTTATCTCTAAAAGCTTATTAGAAGGTAGGAAGTAGTTCTTATTCATGTCCTGAGATAGGAAACCAATTGCTTGTTAATGAAGGAGGATGTAAGACGGACGAAAGATGCGCTAGTTATTAGGCCTAGAGAAAGGAATTCTTGATTGGTGACTACCACCACAAAGAGGACAAATAGTCTCAAGGGTGGTGTTCGAGGAAAGCTCTGATGTTTTAACTCAATTAATGCTACTTAAGATCATGAGAATCCTTCAAACAAAGTGTTTGTGTTTATTCAATTAATGAAAACATATCTTGTCTCATAGACGAAGTTGATGGGTGGACCAAAAGGTGATGGGCTTACGTGTGCCATCATGTTTGTTGGACGTTCCATGACTTAAGATTACCAAGTCTGGCCTCATTACTCCTTTTCATATATTTTAGATAAGTTTCTTAGCATTGGTCGTTGACCAAGGGCTCTTGAATTGGCCCATCTGACCTTCAACCTAAGGTCAGACCCCTCCTTATAGATAGTTTGTGCCTGTTTTAGATCCATCTTGTTGGGTTTGATTAAACATGGCAATCAAACAAACTATTTCAATCTTTAACTTATTTGGAAGTTAGAAATTTTTGAAAGTGCCCAATTTTTTCAAAAAAAAAATTTGAATTGCAATTGTTCTCTTAGTGGAGGAGAATAGTTTATTACCCCACTTAAGCTTGTGAGATTGAAACCATGATTTTCACTAAGATACCAACCGTCGATTCAAATCGTATAAGTTTAATCTTTCAGTGAAAGTTAAATGTTCACAAAGAATTTTCCTTGACCCTAATTACTTTTGACGAACTTTCTTTCTCCTTCCCAACAATTTCTCTTTCACGGTGATTCAAATTCTTTTCACCAACATGTCAATCCCCATTGAGCATTTCAAATTTGATTTGTAGATCTATATTCCTTCACGAAGGTAACTTCTTTTTCCTTTCCAAATTCAATTTCAACATACCTAGGAATACCCATCATCGGTTATTATGTCATGACGGTGCTCTAGTTAAACCCAACTTCTTAGACCTAATAATTGAGGTCAGTCCCTTAGTTTCTCCCCCTTTAAAGAATTATAAAGTTATTTCTTCTTCATCCTCTTCAGAGCATGAACTAAAGGCCTTTTGAGAGTAATAGTGATTTCTGACACTGCTCTACAAATTAAAGGGGGGTTATCCCCGTACATTTGGGCGTATAAAGCCCAGAATACCTGAAATTTTCATCCCATGATGATTGAGTCTCTTTTGAATTAAAGGATGTCGTGGAGGCCCATAAAGATACTAAATCGTTAATACATCTTTCATTACAAATCGAAATAGGGCCTATATTATATCGTTGAAAAGCTTGTAAGAAAGACTATCCTACCAAATAAAATTCATGGACAAATTCATGGGTTTATGAATGTTATTTGCTTTGTTTTGATTCTTTAGAGTATGTTTTTTGGAATTAAAGAGTCACAAGTCCATTATATTAAAATTCATGAAATGTTAAAGAGGTTTTGGATAAAGTTAATCCATTATAGTGTCATATCAACTTTAACTCTTTAAAGTCTAAAAAAATCATAAAATATGGTCGTTATCGGGCATTAAGAAGATACCATGCATAAGACTACACAATTTACATGTCAACACACACTCATTGTACTAAAAGAAATAGAAAGTACACCTTATACTTTTTAATTTGAAGGCAATCTCATGGTAGTATAGTGAGCGGTATGCTGGTATGAATGTCCACCAGGAAAGTTAGATTGTAAGGGTGCTTATGAGCCGAGTCGAGCTCGAGTTTGGCTAAGCTCGACTCGAGCTCGATAACTAAAACTCGAGCTCGAAAGCTCGTGAGCTAAAAAATCGAAGCTCGACTCGAAAACTCAATTCTCGAGCTCGACTCGAGCTCGTTTTAAGCTCGTTTAAGCTCGTTTCAAGCTCGACTTAAGCTCGATCAAAGCTCATTTCAAGCTCGATTAAAGCTCGTTTCAAACTTGACTCGAGCTCGATTAAAGCTCGAGCTCGATTAAAGCTCGAGCTCGATTAAAGCTCATTTTAATCTAATGTGAAACTTTTGGTTTATATATCATATCATCATTTATATCTTAAGTATATTTTTCTATAAATATATATTATAAATAAAAAATTCGAGTTTCTCACGAGCTTTCGAGTCGAGCTTTGATTTGCTCGACTTGGCTCGTTAACTTATCGAGTTGAGTTCAATCTCGAGTTGAGTTCGATCGAGTCGAGCGTTGACTGAGTTTTGACCGAGTCGAGTTCGAGTTAATCGTGAGTAGCTCAACTCAATAAGCACCCTTATTAGATTGGACCCCAACAAAATATAATTAAGCTAAGTTCAATTCTAACTTTGTAACTATTCACCAATGACTCCGTTTATGTCCACTCCTCTTTGAACCTATGATCCAACGGTTAATATTTACTCTGTATAATTAGCACTAGCTGTCACATTAAATCCCAATTAAGTTACGTGTAAGGTCTAATTGAATATTCCCTTTATTCCTTAATATTTTCCTCATTTAACCATTTTTTATAAGAGTTTTTTTGACCAAAATTGGACAAACATTAACAGATAGAGGAAGTAATGGTTTATGGGAAGTTAGTATGTATAAAAATCAAATACTTTTGGGTCACATCAGTTATTAGAAGTCAATTGATGGGGTCAATTCTTGTCAACTTTACGCACTCTCGTAAAAAATAAGTGAGCCCATTAGATTGGCCCATATCGATCAACAAAATATGATAATTTAAAGCCCACTACCCTTTGCCCAAAAAAAGCCCACTACTACACCCAACGGATCAATCGTTCATCCCCGGAATTTCAAATTCAAATTTCCCCCCATCCCCCACTCTCTCTCCTCCACGTTCCCCCAACTATGGCGACTACATCCGCATTCCTCAAAAACCCTACGAAAACCCCATCCAAAACCTCCACCTCTTCCTCAAAACGGCAGCACCACCAAATTTCCCAAACACCTAACCCCAACACTTCTTCAATGCTATCATCCTCAAATGAATTCAAATCAAGATTCGAAGCGTACAATCGCCTTCAAGCCGCAGCCGTTGCCTTTGGGGAGAAGCTACCTATACCGGAAATCGTCGCGATTGGTGGGCAGTCTGATGGCAAGAGCTCTCTCCTCGAAGCCCTTCTTGGTTTTCGGTTCAATGTCAGGGAAGTTGAGATGGGTACCCGAAGACCCTTGATTCTTCAAATGGTTCATGATTCTTCCGCTCTCGAGCCCCGGTGCCGCTTCCAAGTTCGTATTCTTCCTATTTTCCTCAATCGCCCTTTTCTCCATTTCTCTCTAGGGTTTGTTCGACTGAATTGAATTGAATTTAAGAATGTTTTCTAGGTTTTTGTTGTGAATTTTCTATTTCTGACCGTTGTCAAGACGCGGTTTTTCGAGGAGTTTCGGTGTTTTGACCGATTAAGATGTGAATTTTGATGGAAGTGATTTATATGTTTGAGGTCCTGATGTTTATGACAAATTGGTTATGTTTTTTGATGAATCCGATATATCAAAGAAATGATTTTGGACTATGTTACTCGGATTCTACTAGTATTATTGGTGTGTCCAAGTGTAAAACACAGCCATTTTACTAAAAATTCACATGATTTTGGTCCAAATTGTAGTGTCTATGTGTCGTACCCACGTCTGAGTGTCGAGCATCCATACTTGAGGAAGTATGAAGGTCGGAATAAGCAAGATGAATTATTCAGCTTCGAACTGTAAGTCTGTAACAAAAGAAATTGGGTTATTTCGGTTTGAAATATATATTTTTCTTTCAATGTTGGCAGTGTGACAGATGAGTTGTGGTTTTTTTATTGAAAAGATTCAATTTTGAATAATGGGTTCAATGAGACTTTCTTCTTAGGTAGTGATGCAATATGCTGAGCAAATTTGACCATTGTAGTGGACTAACAATTTCGATGTAATCGAGTTGTTTTCTAGCCAAACAAGACATATGTAGTTCTTTGATTGTTTCAGTGACTATGTCTACGGATGGCAGTGAGTCGATATGGGTCGGGTATTAGATCCAGACCCATACCCATCTTTTTCAAATTAACCGATACACTGGGTCCTAAAATTTCAGATCAATGGGTTTCAGGTCTTTAACATATTTTTTTTTGTATATTCTTATTATTCTCATATTTCATAATTGGATGTATTTTCGTAATTTTTTTAAGTCAAATGAATGTAATGATATTAACCCTTGAGAAAACTATTAATTGAATAAAAAGAATTTGAAATTGCAATTCAACAAATAATCTGTCATATCCTAGTCTTAACTTCAAAATATTAGAAGTTTACAATTCACAAGGTTTTAAGTACACAAGAAAATGACAAAATATAATAGTAAAAGAGGACAATAGTTATTTGTGCAAAGTGAAAAATAGATATTACGTTTAGGTTCAAGTTTATATTTTAATTTTTTTAATGAGTGAGTTTATGGATAGGATATGGGTCTAAATTTTTTAGATCCATACCCATATCCGACCTGGATTCAATGGGTCTTAAAAAAATTGAACCCAGAGCCTAAAAAATGGGTCGGGATTGATCTGATCTGGATTGGTTCTTGGACCCATTGCCATCCCTAACTATTTCCATTGTCCTGCAGCATTTTTTTTTTACTGAATGTAGTATGTTACTGTTATGACAGGATGAGGATTCAGAAGAGTACGGTAGCCCCGTTTCTCTGGCATCTACTATTGCGGACACAATAAAATCACGTACTGAGGTGCTTTTGAAGAAGACTAGTGCAGCAGTTTCCTCCAAGCCCATTGTCATGAGAGCAGAATATGCTTGCTGTCCAAATTTGACTATAATTGATACTCCAGGCTTCATCCTGAAGGTAAATTTTTAGTTTGCAATGATGTGGTATCAATGCTACGATGTTTTGTCTATGTAGTTGATGCTATGAGATGGAGATGATAAGTTGAAATTTATTTTTTAGGCTAAAAAGGGAGAGCCAGAAAATACCCCTGATGCAATTTTATCAATGGTGAAGTCACTAGCAAGTCCTCCCCATCGAATTCTCTTGTTTCTTCAGCAAAGTAGTGTTGAATGGTGCTCTTCATTGTGGTTGGATTCTA
The DNA here is from genome assembly GCA_026401315.1 of Dysphania ambrosioides. Lineage (NCBI taxonomy): Eukaryota > Viridiplantae > Streptophyta > Magnoliopsida > Caryophyllales > Amaranthaceae > Dysphania > Dysphania ambrosioides. Next base: position 26,159,763 of record CM048666.1, read on the forward strand.
TTCGGGAGATTGATCCAACTTTCAGACGGACTATAATCGTGGTCTCAAAATTTGATAATCGGCTTAAGGTACAATCCCGTAAATATTATATTGCTTCCTAAAGGACTGAAAAACATGTCAGTAAATCAGTTGCGTGACTGCTAGCATTGTCTTAAATGAATGAAATAGGGAGCTAAGCACTGTTGGTGCTATGCAAGAGAAGAAGTTCTATATAGTAAAGGAACACAATCAACATTTCATATTTATTTAAGATAATTTCTCATGTCTTCAGGAATTTGGTGACCGTTTGGAGGTTGATCGGTATTTAAGTGCAAGTGGTTACCTAGGAGAAAATATTCGGCCTTTTTATGTGGCCCTTCCTAAGGAAAGGAATACAATATCTAATGATGAGTTTCGGCGTCAAATATCTCAAATTGACTCAGAAGTTCTGTGCCACCTACGTGAAGGTATCAAAGGGGGTTTTGATGAAGAAAAGTTTCTCCCCTTCATTGGTTTTAGCTCTGTTAAGGAGTTCCTGGAGTCTGAGCTTCAGAAACGTTACAAGGAAGCTGCCCCTGCAACACTAGCATTGCTTGAGCAGCGTTGTGGTGAAGTTACCCATGAACTGGCTAAGATGGAATCAAAGATACAAGCAACTTCTGATGTTGCTCATCTCCGAAGATCAGCTATGTTACACACAGCTTCTATAAGCAGTCATGTGGTGTGCACCTATGCCATGCTTCTAATTTTTTAGCTGTTACTATAATTGCCTGCTTTTATTCATCAATCCTGTTCTTAATCGATCATATTAACAGAACTCTAATTTAGGGTAAAAACTGTATTGTTTTGGTGTGTCAAGCTCTCCTTTCATCCATATAATACCTGAATTTCTTGGTAACTTAACTTGAATGAAACTTTTTCCCCATTGATTCTTGAAGGTGTCATTGATTGATGGAGCAGCTGATCCTTCTCCGGAGCAATGGGGGAAGACAACTGAGGAGGAGCTTTTGCAAAGTGGTACTGGGGGCTGGCCTGGTATTACAGCAGAAATTAAACCTCCCAATTCTACCCTGCGGCTTTATGGAGGGGCTGCTTTTGAAAGAGTCATGCATGAGTTTCGCTGTGCTGCATATTCCATTGATTGTCCCCAAGTATCCAGAGAAAAGGTTTATATGTTATTACAGTAATTTAGCTTGACTGGTCGGGAAACTTCTGACATCTGGATGTCACGTGTATCCTCCAATAGGTTGCCAATATTTTGCTTGCCCATGCTGGTCGTGGTGGAAGTAGAGGAATAACTGAGGCTGCTGCTGAGATTGCTCGTACTGCTGCCAGATCATGGCTTGCACCTCTGCTTGACACTGCTTGTGACCGGCTCGCATTTGTTCTGGCGAATCTTTTTGACCTTGCCAATGAGCGAAATCAGTGCCAAAACTCAGACTGTAAGAAACAAAACTTTAAATCCTCCGATTTCTTTCTGTTTTGGTTTCTAGAATTTTAAGATGAATCTTTTGAACATCTTGACGTATGGGTGTTTTTGAATCTGTCTTAGAACTTAAATCCTCAACGCAACACCAATGCAGTTTTTCTTTTAATCTGTCTTTTGAACATCAACATCTTGACGTATGGGTGGTGTTGTTCCGATTGTAACTTTCAAATTTTCAATGAAGTATGGATGGCTACATTGGTTTTGTTATTTACCAATGAGCCAGGTAACTGAGTTAGGATTTTGATGTTTACAGATGAGAAGAAGAAGACTGGAGACATGGATGGCTACGTTGGTTTCCATGCTGCTTTGAGACACTCATTCAATAGGTTCATTAAAAATCTTGCTAAACAGTGTAAACAGCTAGTTCGGCACCACCTTGATTTAGTGACAAGTCCATATTCTCTTGCCTGCTATGAAAACGATGTCCAAGGAAGCTTTATAACTTCTGCTTACAGACAAGTTTCTCCTGCATTGCTTGGCCTAGATCTGTCAGATGGTGCTCGAGCTTTGCAAGATGAAGTAGTGGCCAACCAAGAGAATATACCTCCTGAAACAAATGCGCGGGAAACAACACCAGGAAAAGGTCCAGAAGGCAGAGAGGCCTCTCGAGATAATCCGATGACAGTACCTGAGACCCCATCACCTGATCAGCCATGTGAGTTAGTTTATGGCTTGGTGAAGAAAGAGGCAGGAAATTATAAAGAAGTTGGAGCGAGGAAAAGGCAGCCTAGAATACTGGGAAATAGTAGAAATAATGCGAGTCTTTATTTTGCAAATGGAGATTACAGCTCAAGATCAGGTTCTGCATATGCTGACATATGCTCATCAGCTGCTCAGCATTTTGCCAGGATTCGTGAAGTTCTGGTTGAGAAAAGTGTGACAACAGCACTAAATTCTGGATTTTTAACACCTTGGTAAGTACCTTTAAAATAATTAGCATACTGATCCTTACAGATGTTTGATGTAACACATAATCTTTTTTGGTTTCTAACTTATGCAGTCGAGAAAGGCTCACAGTATCACTTGGGATTGATTTGTTTGCTGTAAATGATGAAAAATTCATGGAGATGTTTATTGCACCGGGGGCAATTGATATCCTTCAAAACGATAGACAATCGCTTCAGAAGCGGCAAAAGGTTCTTCAGTCTTGCTTGAATGAGTTTAAGAATATTGCTACGACACTCTGATTGAGCTACGTTTTGCTTCTGTAAAAAGCTCTGGAATTGTCTTTCTAAAGCAGGTGTTTTTATCTTCATCACTAGTGTGGTTTGGTGCTGCTATTGCTTGCAATTGTTTACATAAGTTGCAAGTAAAATTTCAATGCCACTGCTTTGTGGGTGTCTCTCAATCTTACATAGGTGATCTACAGCCGGTACGATTTCAGTGGTTTGCTCTTGTATAGAATGAGTTCTCACAATGTTATACTGTATACAAGTGTCTTTCCTTCTCCTCTTCTCAACAAACGCACATCATTGTATGATTGTATATCCCTTTCCTTCGCTCTTACTACCATTCGTACAACGTTTGCCTTATCATTGTCACCACTAAAACCAATACCCCGACAACTTAAACCTCAACATTGCTCAGGCTCTTTAACACTTGAAATTCGCCGGCAACCCGTCCTGAGTAGGGTGCCTCACGGGTTACTAGGTATGAATGGGCTTCTTTGGTAGAAAAATGACTTGTTGAACTAAACATAATCATGGCTTGATGAACCATACATTGGTCTAGTCATAATTTATTCGTTTTATTCTTTATATTGTAATTTATTTTTTCCCAAATGAGATCTAGAATCAACACAACTCCAGCTATATATAATAATCACAAGTGTAAATTTGGCTTGAAAAAGAAATTGTCTTTATAGATATCTAGTTCAACCATAACATGATTCCTTTCGTTCTCTTTTGTTTTTCCTATTTAAAATATTCTATTTGAATAGTGAAAAATTTAAATATGATTTTTCATTGCTATATATATATATACATAAGTTAAATATATTCATGTAGGATCTTATTAGATTTGTATCAAAATACATTTTTTCATATGCAAATTTTATATGCTTTTTATAATATGTATTTATAAATATTATAGATATAATATATACTTTAAAAGTTGTGTAAAAAACAAAGGTAACAAACAAAAGGGATAGGGAGTATTATTTTTTAGTTAAAATAGTGGACTTAATTATATAAATAACTCTAGTATGCAAGCTTGAGTTTGAGCACGGCACCTTCACAAAGTCAGCGGAATCCAAGTCCATAACACTCCCAATTTTATTATTCCTACGGAATTACGTACATGATATTAAGAAAATTAATATCTAATTATGTCACCCTAAGTGCACATTAGGGAGCATCCCAAAAATGTGCGCATAAGCCTTAAGTCAAGCCGGCCATAAAGTTATAATCAAATGATAATGTTCTTTGAATGTACTCTTTCTCATGTATATATTTATTTTTACAAAGCTCCAAAAAAATGAGTAACCAACTATAGGAATACCTTGTTTGAAAAACCCTTCTAAATTCTTAAACAAAGTGTTAATCATAAGCTTTGCATGTAATTCTACAATTTTGATTTCTTTATGTTAAGAGGAAGGGAAACAATATAGCCTACCTGGCTAGCTCGTGTCAAGATCGGATACGACGGTAATGGAGAGTATGTTTGTTTGGATAGCTTTGTGCAAGATATGTTTCAGGATGTAAGCTGGGAGCAAACTTACACTCACACTTTCTCTTCTGTACAGGCTATACATGATCAATGTGCTTTGTTGCAACAAAAAATATTTTACACATAAATTATGTCATCTAAGTTGATAAAGATTTACATATATTATGTTGAGGGATAACTTTTTTTATATTGAGGGGTCAGTTTTATTAAAGGCACAATAACTTTATTATGTCTGTGTGTATATAATACTTTGCTCGCTCAAGAGTATGTGGGGTTGGGTTGAATGTAACTATTTAAGAAGACATAAACTTGAATCATTAAAATTGCAAATGTGTAGCAGGAATGAAGACATAAATTAAACTTGAATGATTAGAATTGCAAATGCGTAGCAGGAATGAAAAGTATGCATACATATCATGGATGGGGAAGAGTAATCATGCAACATTCAGCAATCAATGAGTTAACCAACCAACTTAGGCTACATAGCTTATGTTGTATGTAAAGCTAGGATATGTTGCTTATTCACAAGAGTATTTTAAGGTGTGAATTCCATGAGCATAATGGAAGTTAAATTTGTTAAAATCATTTTCATGATAAGTTATTTTTGAACCTAACTTACCCATTACAAAGTATAAACTTATGAACTCAAAAGAAGCTAGTATCAATTATTATTGTTGTTGTTCCTATTCAGAAACGATAGTCAATTGAATGCTGAGTGAAGACACTATTTCGGACTTTGTGAAATGGTTCGTTGAATCAAATTTAGTATTTTTGTATTATTCGAATGAAGTGCCTTTATATGGGTCATAAATGATAAATTTATACCCAAGAGCTCAAATGTAAAGTGAGCTTATTCTTGAATTTATATCCATTATGTTGGATTAATATAATTTAAGATATTAGGCTTGGTCTAATATCACTTTCTCTTCATGTAAAGGATACGCCTTTTAGTGGGGTTGTTGGTTACGAGCCATTAGACAGATCTAACATGACTTCTAACCCATAATCCAATAACAAATACACATAATGACTAAATACAAGCTTTGTGTTATGATATTCAATTATGCAACTAAATCTACTATTGTTATGATATTTAGTTCTCATATATTAAGTTAGGCGTTTTATCAAGATGATCATGATAAAAATGGACATAAATCTTCTAATCTTCTTGATTAGGTGTCCATTTGAAATCAAGAGATTGATAAAAGGTTCAACATGCATCGAAGTCTAATGTAACTATGTAAGCAGGGGTTGTGTTGGGTTAGGTTTTAATCCAAAAAATATGTTTATTTTGGGTCAATTTATTGGGTCGCATTGTGTTTAGGATTGGGTCAAAATTAAACTTGTATATTCAAACGCATATTTCGAGCTAAAAAAGACAAGTTTTCAGGCTGGACCTATTTTGGTGTAAAAAAACTACTTTTGAGTTCACAAAACCTAAATTTTTTTCAAAGACGCCTAAATTTTCTGCCCTAATCCTGTACTTTTTTGAGTTAGGCCACCTAGAATCACCTCTAATTAGATTACATGCATTTAGCTAGACTACTAAATATTATAATATTAAATTATTGAATTTCGGTTGATCAAATGCTAACGACAATATTTTTTTCATGAGTGGACTTCTTTAAGAAAGACATCATCACCAAAAGAAAAAAACTTTTCTTACACTAAGATGTGGCGCACCATTGTTTCAACTTGCCTTTAGTTTTCCTTTCAAAACATATTTTTGAAAAAAAAGGCATAGCTCTTGCGTTTAATTTGGATATTTTTGGTCCCTTCGCTTTCTCTTTTTAACATTATGGAAAAAGAATTTGGTTCTTTGGCTTTTCCATTTGTAGACATGATTAGGAATGAACGAGCCAATTTGAAGTTGGAATAAGGTAGTGGAAACTTCATAAGGTTATGGTTAGAGTAGTGTCATTGTTATTCGGGATTCTTGAAACAAAGATTCTTCATAGAATATATCTTCGTTGGTTTATTAAAGTGTAGGATAATGACATAAGACAATCTCTTGCATTTTTCAACCTATCATTTCTTTCATGTCTCTTTTAGGGAGGCCTTTATGTTTTATCTTCTACTTTATTATATCATATAGTATTGTATATATATCCCCATTAAAAGTGACCTCTTGAAATAACAAATGTTTTTCTTTTAAAGTTGATAAAGATAGACATTTTTTATGTTGTGTTAAGGAGTAACTTTTGTTATTTTGAGGGGTCACGTTTACTGGAAACACAATAACTTTGTCGTGTCCCGCGTGTATACAATACTTTTTATTATTATATTTGTCATCAACCGTTAATACTAAGATATAATTTGCAAATCATTTGATAAGTGATCCAGGGTTGTGGAATTGGATCCTAGTTAAAGAAATTCACCTCTTGCTTGTTCTTAAGTTCAGAAGATAATAAATACAAACTAAATAAAAGTTCCAAATTAAGATGATAGAGATTATGGCATTTAGTTGATGACATATGTGATTTGGCGAGTAGGTTTATGTATACGATATAACCAATGTTTGGCGGTTGATACTTTGAATAAATTAGATTATAATATATACATGTGTTAAATAAGTGAGTTTGATATTTTCAAGAATATAATGATCTTAAATACATCTATACATAGTTTACTATGTTGTGTACCTCAATATCTTGGTTATTAACAACTACTAACACTTTGATGATAAATATGTTAGTTTCCTACATATGACAAACAAAGACAAGTTAGAGAAATGAGGCATAACTAAGAGATGCAATATTTGAGTAGCGAAGATGGATGTTGAGACATTGCATGCAATATTACATTATACTCTTTTCGAATGATGACATACTCTTGATAGAAATTAAACTCTTTTTAATGTATTAATACAAATTAGTTTTTGAGATCCGTGCATTTATAAAAACTAGAATTAACCATCGAGGCAGTGGATGAGCAGTGACAGTGACAATATTCGAACCCAAGTTTCAATGATTTCAACGAGTCAAACCTTACTTAATACGGAGTAATGTGTGTGTATCCAACTCAATAATAGTGGTCTACTGCCTACTGTGGATACTTACTCTATTAAAGATGTGAATACTTTGGTAAAGGAAAGGAGTCAAAGGAGAGTGAAATAAAGGGCAGCAATACCAACCTTAACACTAAATTAGGGAGTCCTCTCCAATCCCCCCCATCAAATTTAAACCCCCCCATCCCCTTCACTTCTATTCTCAATCAACCTCATCCCCATTTACTATGGAATTCACCTCTAATCTCATGCACCCTTCTGAAACCACCTGCTCTCCAGCTAGCTCCTCCTCTAATCCTACTACTCCACTGCCCATTACCAGATCCGACCCTAACAGCCCTTACCCGACCACTTTTGTTACTGCTGACACCTCCTCCTTCAAACAAGTTGTCCAGATGCTTACCGGATCCTCCGACCCTTCTTCCAAGACCCTTGATAATCCCTCCTCCAAAAACTATGTCATCCCCCCAGTTAGGACGGCCCCTAAAAAGCAAGGGTTCAAGCTCTACGAGCGAAGGAACAGCATCAAGAACTTGATCAGCCCCTTAAACGCAGCGTCTCACTGCTTCCCACTTCATAACGCTGCGTCCTTCTCGCCCCGCTACAAGCAGGAGATCCTCTCCCCGTCCTTGCTCGACTTCCCTTCCCTCACACTCAGCCCAGTCACTCCATTGGTGGAAGACCCCTTCAACAAAACATCGCCGTCTAAGTTTGGTGTTGGTGGCGGTGCAAGTCACGGCGCCGGCTGTGGCAGCTCGACGGCAGAAGAAGAAGAGAAGGCGATAGCAGAGAAAGGGTATTATTTACACCCCTCTCCAATTTCTAGACCGAAAGATTCACAACTTCAGTTACTCCCTCTTTTCCCTCTCACCTCACCTCGGGTATCTGACCCTTGAATAAAAAATAATGTTAATGAGGGAAAAAAAGAAAAAGAAAAAAGTTGAGTTGAGTTGGATTTTACAGTGTATGACTTGACTACAAGCTAGCAGTGATTTGATCAACTTTGATCATGATTCAAAAATGTTGGGTGATCCTTGAGGTGAAATGCGGGTCTTGAATATATAGTTTGTCATTATATGAATATATAATATATACTTCTATTTTCTTCAGGGTGGATTTATCTACCTTTTTACTAACAATATTGTGAATTATGATTTCAAATTGTACAACGAAATAGCTTTACTCTGTGTCTTTCTTTATTATTTCTTTTGTGTTAATTGTACAACTTACAAACCTATCGCCGGCGGACAGGAAAGAAATAGGTAAGCTTACGTATAAAATATGTATGTAGTTAGCTAGTAGGCCTAATACTACTACTAGTAGTTGGATAGAATCCTTGGGTTAGGAGTACATCATATCAACTATCAGAAATGTGTCAACTTGGTTAAGCCAGGGAATTTTATGGGAGAATTAAGTTTGATATTCTACGTTGCTTTTGCTTCCAATCAAATTATGAAGACAAGTTACTGAAATCACTTGGAATCTTAACATGTCAAATTGTCAATGTTTTTGAAGGTCTAATCCTACGCTCACTTCGTTTTATATTTTTACCCCATTTTTATTTATAAAGTTAATATTCTAAAATTTTAACCATAAATTTTCATTATATTTTATAAGAAATAACATACTCAAATAGAATTTATTAGATATATATTAATGTAAGTTTTTAATTTTTTATTATGAATTCAAAGATAAAAATATTTTGAATTATATATTGAAAATCATAAAAAGTCAAATAAAAAATAATACTATTTTTGTAGTCGGATGGGACACAAAAATTATTGCCAGGGTCTGGATCGGACTTTTGCTACCTATAAGTCTATTACACTGTAACAATAATTAATTACCGCTCTAAAGAAACCCTTGGTAATTATCTATTACTGGGGGGTTTTGTTTTAATATGAATCAGTGAATGTCCATCATAAAGGTTTACGCAAGAAAGAAATGCTTATTTAGAACGTGATATATTGCTTATGTGATAAAGTTCCAAATATTCATAAAAGGTTGTATTATAGTTGAGTACAGTTATTTAAAATTTAATGCTAGTATCGCACATATGAAGATGTTTACTACGGATTAGTAGCTTATTATGATACACTACTTTATCAATAAAATTTGACCTCTAAGGTACCTATATGGCTATATTCTTCGCTTGTTGCTTGTACCAATACTCGACAGTATTGAGTATTAACGCATTTAAGAGATATTTTTCAATAGTGGTACGACATGCAATAATTACTCAACAGACCGATATCATCATTCTTACATTGTTTTACTAAACTAACTAGGTTCCATTTTTTTAAATTTACTCTCTTTATTCCCAATTTTTTGTGTCCATGAACCATTATTTCTTATTTGGGTGTGTTGGTCCTATTGCTAATCTAACTTTATTATGATAATAACTTTATTTGATTCCACAATTTCTCCTTTATATTTCTCTTTGCTTAAGAAAAAGTGAAGTTAATTGGGGGTACTGGGAGTACATTTTTATGATAATTGTTAAAATGAAGTAAGGTGCACAAAATGTTATTGATAATCATAATTCTAACATATTTTAGGCGTGTATTAGGATGTATTTTAGATTAGTTTAATAGGGCAATTAAGTCTACGTTTTAGGGGAGAGAGGGAGGCATCTAAGGGAAACTAACAACTGGAATAGTGTTATTCCAGTAAAGGTGTCTTATTCTTAGTCATGTGAGCAATGGTGATTGTGACTTTAGTCCAAATATTGAACTTCGGAAATTAATGTCTTCTGAATTCTGACGTGCCATGCAACAATTAAGTTTGGTTCATTCACCCAATCACAAACATTTTTTTTTTCATAATTATGGAGTTCTGCTTATTTACTTAATCTAGTTCTCTATACACTGTTACGCTTGGGTGTCCTAGCTAGATTCGAATTTCTTATGTTTAAAATCATAAATTCGTAAAATAAGCAAATATGTTATTTTTTACTTGAAAGGTGTGTAGTTTGAGGAAACGATTATACATGGTAAATGGACGAATCAATCAAAATAAATTATACTATAACAATTTAACCCCTTTCTCTAATTGATCAATGTTTAAGTTTATTATAGCTAATTTTTCTGTTTATGTTCTCCATCTATTTTCTTCCTCGAAATATATACCAAGAGAGCCAGTTACAAGTAAAAAGTTAAAATTAAAAGAAGTATAACTCTAAATAGACCTAACTTTAAATGCATTTAAGTGTATGTTACATGTTACTTTGAATACTACACATTTGATAAAAAAAACACGTGAATGTATGAAGAAAAATTTATACAACCAGTGGTGATCTGGATTCTTATAAACAAACAGGTGGGGCCGAAAGAAGTTAATAAGTGTTTTGTAGTTGAAATAAGTGTGAATTGGTCCATTTGATTGGTAGACTAGCAATGAGACTGTGTAGATTGAGTGAGTGAGTGAGCGAGCGAGCGAGCAAAGCAATCCAAGGATTTAGCAAAGTAAACCAAACTTTCTACAATCTACTGTTTTATTATTGCATTGTCTTGGACCTTTTTTGGGTAGGAATTTCTCACTTGATCCATTCTTCAAGACTGATAGGAGGCTGCATGGATCTCACTAGCTCTGACTAAATCTCATTCACTGTTTTTGCTGTCAGATTTTTTTTTTGGAAGAATGGGGAGTAAGGAAGACGAGGGCAGTCGCGGTGCCTGGATTTTTACGCTAGGAGTTCGAAATTTACCAAATCAAATAATACATAAAATAATCGAAGGTGGTTCGTTTTCTTTGATTGGAGGTCCATTTTCTTGGAGGTTTATTTTCATGGATTGAAGTTTTATTTTCTTGGATTGGAGATTCATTTTGAAGTAATACAAGGGGTATTAATTTTGGGGAAGAGCAAGCGGATGCTTTTTGGGACTTTGAGATCGACATATTAGCTTAATCAAGTAATCAACATTCTTCAACAATAAACTAATTGACTAATATAGCAATAAACTAATTAACTAATTAACAATAAACTAATTAACTAACATTCTAATCCCTACTACAACAACAATATGCTAGAATCCAAGAGACTGAGGAGCCTGAAGAGTGAAGAGAGTGTGCGGGATAGCTAGGGGACAACTAGAGTGGCAAGGTGGATGGTGCTACCGTGTAGGGCAGTCACGTTGTTTGGGTTGGGGTTGGCAATTGAAGTTTTGAAAAGAAAAAATATAAAAGGATATGAAGGTTAAGAATTGAACCTGGGTCTCTTAAAAGAAAGTAGATATGTCTTACCACTAAAATGAGATATATATATATATATATATATATATATATATATATATATATATATATATACCTTTTTGGTTTTAGTATGAGTTCAGCTGAACCAACTAAACTCATACTAAAACCGCTTATGGATGAGAGAATAAAAGTGAGATTAGGGTTAGAGAAGGTGGGTTAGTATTCCATAGTATGTGTAAGGAGGGAAAGGTTAAGGAGTAGGCCAACCGATTTTAACCCAACTTACACAACTCAATTGATCAACTTAACAAGTTAATTGTGCTGTTAAAGTGATCCAATTTCACTACTTTTTAAACTGAGGCAAAAATCTAGACACAATCTAAATAGAATATGTGGGTAAAAGTATATAAATAACACAATTCAAACTGAGGTTATAATTTTATTAGTTATGTAATATACTTCAAGTGGTACTTTGTAATTTTTGTATCATTGATAGCCGAAATGTTGGACAAAGTGCATGAAGTAGTTACAATGCGTCATAATCTATGAAATCATGAGGTAGCAGAGTAATTTATGCGAGTATTTTGAAAGGTAAGAGGCGGCCGCATGTTGCCGTCAGGTCAAACTGTTCCAGTCAGTTTCTCCCCTTAAGATCTACAGCCTTCCAAAGACTCGACTCTTAATATTTAATCCTCAATCCAAAACTCCAAAGTCAAACTTTATAATATATGAATCAGAAAGTCTTAGGGGTGAACGTGAACACATTCAAATTATATAAATATGGGTGTTTGGTACATTTAAGTATACTTACTACTTCGTGCAATTATAAGGTTCATTTGAGTTTTTTTTTTCTAAGGGATACTTGAATTTTCAACTACTTCATAGTATTCCATCCCCGAATTACATACGAGATATTTAAAAAGTAGATGAAGTTACATATATTGGTATTTTATTAAGAAGAAGCTAAGATATAGTAGCTCTTGACTATTATTTGTGTCATTTGACTAATTATTTTCACGAGAGTTTATTGGTTAAAATGAAGCAATTATTCCAAAATACAGTGAAATATATTATAAACACAATTATAATGGTATCATTAGTATTATTCAATCGAATACGATGTAAGTAAAAAACGAAAAATGTATGATCGTAATTTAAACATTATAATTGCTACATAAATCGTTGTAGCTTTTAAAAAACCATCCTCTAATAATGTATAGTTTTGCTAGTCGATTATAATTTATTAATTTGTTTACATTTACTCGTTTTTGTGTAATTGGTAAAATTTGTAGCATATGAAGTGGTTAAAACCTTTCCTAAAGATGATATCTTTATAGTACTAATTTCTTGTTTTATCATAAAAAGGTGGTTGGTTGATTGGTCGTAGATTCCTTAATACAATTGATTTAAACTCCTTAATTAACTCTTAAGTCTTCTTACGTAAGCAGTCCTTTTTTGGGGATGTAAAAAAAATAAATGCAGTCCTTTTCATTTTTTTGACTACTAGAGACTCAATACTTGACGAGTTTATCGGGTTGTGGGCACAATGGTGTGGGTGGATGAGACGACTGACCAGGAGTGAAAATGACTAACTTTGATGATTATGAATTGAGAATGAAGTTAAAATGAAAGCAATGGAAAAATACAAATACATTCATCCAAAAATAATAAGTCACATATTTTTTATTACCGCTAAATTATGCAGAACTATCAACATATATAGAATTCATTTGAAAATATAATTGCATACATTAAAGGATAAAGATAAGAATATGGTGTAATAACATATATAGTCGGGTGCAATTATACCGGTACTCAGGGACGAACCTACCCCTTGTGCAAGGTGAGTCAAATGACTCACCAAGGTCAAAATATTTTTTAAGTATTTTGTTTTTAAAAATTTAAGTATTTTTTTTTTAAAAATTTAAGTATTTGGTTGTATTTTATACTATTTGAACATATTTGATTATCGATTGTGACTCATCAGGTAAAAAATTCTAGGTTCGCCTCTGTCGTTACTAATACACTCCATAAGCATATACGGTTATCAAGAAATTCAACTTGGAGGAGCAAAAACCTCGTGCTTTTATGTTGAAGCCTTGAAGAGGGTGTCGAGGATTGGATCACTTGATGATGAACCAAGCTAGCTAGGGCATGGGGCCATGCATGTAGTTATGTAGATAATATATATAGTACGTACGTGGTCGGAGTATGCACGATGATATTGTAACAGACTCTCGACATGATGTTATAAATATAGTCTAAAATGACAGGTTGGTATATAATTAAAGTTACGTTGGGGACATATTGGTATATAAAGTTAGCCTTGGAAGAAATATTGGTATACAAAATTAGGTTCGAGTACGTACAAAGAAGCCTAAATTTGTTTGCAATATTTTGAAACCTTGAGCGTGGCCTTCACTCCCCTTGTTCTGTATTTGTTAGTGCTCATGTATATATATGTATTTTTTTTTTAAAATCATGTTTATTTCTTTAATTCCCTTTCTGTGGTGTTCTTTTTCTTTTTCTAAATTTCTTTGGACTTTTTATGTTATTATGAACCTTTTTGTCTTTTTTCTTCATTTAAACTTTTTCTTACTCCCATATAGATTTAGTTTCAATATTTTTTGGGATATATAAGTGTTCGTTGTATAAATTAATAAAACTTATTTCCTCTACTTTTTACACTTTATTCGCTAATATTTCTATTATAAATAAGTAAAAATAATAAAAATTGATATACTAAACTATACATTGATATAATATAAATCTAATGAGATATATTTCTCGTGATTATATTTTTTTCAAGGATAATTTCCTAAAAGGTCAAAGCAAAATTGTAAATAGTGGAAAAGCTTTCAAAGACCTTTCTAATCATTTCAAATGTACATCAATTGGTAATTTCTCATTCATCTCATCTTGATCCACCATGTCAACTAATATGGAACCACAGTGATGAGATTTGCAGTATTCATTATTGTAAAAGCCACAAGAACAGTACAGAAGCTAATGCACAAGTTTGAGTCTTATATTTCTGAAAATGAATTCACTGTCTTGAAACCATGATTCTCTGGAAGACTTCCATTTCCAGGCCGCACTGAAATTATAACTTCAAGACCTGAGATGATAAATATTGAACCAAAAATTAGATCACAAATGCTGTCTACTACGAAGACAGAACTTAAACAGCAAACTACGAGCAGTTACCAGCTGCCTTTGCTGCCGTTGCTTCCTGATAGACATCTGTTACAAATAGAATCTCTGATGGGTCATCTACCCCCATTGACTGGAAGATCTCAACATAACTTTGTGACTCTCTCTTGTTGCTGTAGAAAATGAAAGAACACAGTTCAATGATGTATATGATGCATAAGTGCACAATGAATCCCTTGGCCAATCCCCTACAAACCCATGTATCCAACCGTGACCCCTCAATCCATTAGTCTCTTAAAAAAAGTGAACCTGTTTACACCATTCTTTGTTTTTTGGTAAAAGGTTCAACATTTTGAAGTGATATACTCAGGATGTAATTCTTTGTTTTTGGTAAAAGGTTCAACATTTTGAAGTGATATACTCAAGATGTAAGTGTAAATGTTAAGGACTTAAAATTTTGCTGATACATCACAACACTAAATAAAGTGAATTAGTTATGAATTTGGTCTACAATAGAAAGCTTTGGTGTTGGATGGTCTTTCTTAGGCTGTACGGAGTATTATTCTAACAATTCCATTCAGTGCCTAGAGGCTTGGCTGGCAATTTGATTTATTCTCAAATAATTATATAGTAAACATAGCAGTCACAGTCAGCCTGATCCATCAAAGGAGTACAGCACTTATGCTGCCAAATTTGTGGCCAAATTTTGAAAATACATTAGCTTAAAGAATTACACATCAATTGTAAGCTTGGCATTAAACCTTTAAGCGTCACATGAAAAAAAGTACTTACCCAACCGCTGTATCAAAAAATCCACATAAATATTTCCTAAGATCCCCATATTTGGTGTTTCCAAAAATAAGCTTTTGCGCAAGCCTGCTGCCACTGGAATAGATATATACCTAGAGCACAAGGAGAATACAAAAATTTAGTACCTTCCACCAGCAAGTTGCTTATATACTTGTGGTAAACAACCATCATAGAGTTTTTTTTTTCCTAACATTCAGCAAAGTCTATTATAAAGTCAGAAAAATATGGACATAACAAGTTTTTCCATTAATTAATGTAACAAATCATAACTATAATACTGTGAGATTTTACAAGCAACTCTTTCTCTTCTCCGACACTAATACACAGCAAACGTCACCCAGCAAGAATCCTATGTGGACAACTGTGGTGTATACATCATTACAACAACTTCTTCTGTAATTTCATTACCTATATTTAGGGGACAATTGGCCACCCAAAAAAATGTTCCACTCCTGCTATCATGGACAATCAACACAACAAACAATCTACCTTCAATAGTTCAGTGTATCATCCATTCATTAACTTCTATCATCACCAACAATTGTAATGGCTACTAAATTTGAGAAGATGAGGATCGCTCATCATAATTACTAGATTTCAATGTACATACAAGATAACACCAATTTATCAAACCCTATAATTGTATGACAAATATCTCCGGGAAAGCATAAGCCCCTACCTGGTATTTGGCACTTTGCCCAATACAGAATTAAAAATTAAAAAAATAAAAATTTTGAAAGGCAAAAATACACAATGCCTAGCTTTTTAATCTTGTTTTTAAATGTGGTCCTAGTGCTTTTTAAGTTCCCAAGTCAGAGGTGGTCCCTCTTTTTTAACTTTTTCTTGTCTAGGAATTTTTATTGTGTCATTACATCAATATATAGTGTCATTGTATTCAACAGTTGTGTCATTGCATTGAAAAGCTGTATCTGTGTTGGTATTGGGCATTTTTCTGGTAGCAGGTAGCAAGTCAATCATACCTCCCTATCTCCCCCCATCAGTTCCTGTAAACCCTTGTATAAAAATTTGCTAATTGCTAAAGGAAAAAAAAAGGTGAAAGATGACCTAGCAAATATGACTTAGCATAGTCATTAGGGAACTCTATGTAGCTCATGTGTAAAACAAACCATATAAGCAACCCATTTTGCAACAGATTATACTATGGTTGGACATAAAAAGGACGGTTCGAGAAATTGAAAAGAACAATATAGTAAAAACTAACTTTTATGCCTGAACTGTGCCATCTCTCAAGAGCTTCTGGTACATCTTCAAAGACTACACCCTCAAGCTCATTATTCTGGAATCCAGTTCTCCATATATGACCCTGGGTGAGAACTAGTTATCAGGATTCAGACAATAGCACAACAAAGCTAGGTTATTTGTGCATCTTCTACTCACCTGCAACTGCTTTAATGCAGTAATTTTTCTGTCAGCTTTGATCATAGCATCAACATTGGTAACCAAAGCAGCAATAACCTCTACTTTACCCTCATCATCTGAAGGAATTGGAACAGCGCCATCGACACCTGCTTTAAGATCCTCTTGAACCTACAAAAATATTTCACATTTCAGAAACAACGTACCAAACAGCTTTCTGACCTATCAAATAAAGCAGAGTACATACGCTCACAAGATATATTACATCACCAAGTAACAAGACAATTAAAATATCTGTGCCTTAATTAAGCACAGAAAATTGAATCTAGTGAGCCATTATGGTTGTGGACATTCTCGGACACAAACACTCCTTGGGCATGGGTCCGACAACAGGGCTACATGCCCAACTAGGTCAACACACCGTCAGCAGTTTCCTTCAGAAAAAGAACAATAACAGAAGCTAAGAGAAGTTGAGAGAAGCGAACAAAAATTCCACAACAGATAACTTTTCACATGGGTAGCTTAGGCTCTCTACTTTTGATTTAGTAATTAGGCTATTATTTTTATGCTAATGGATTAATTATGAATATAAAAAATGAAGAATTCATGAAGTAATAGCATTCCTTTTTTTTCAAATCACTTAGTTCCTAGAACATCTAAATCCAGTTTTGCTAAAAATTTGCCAGTGTTTGTTCAAACATCACAGCGCCCCTCAGAAATACACATCAAGAGAGAATTTAATAATGAAAAGACATCAAAAAACGCTGCAATCCGCTGTCAGATAATTAAATAGTCAAATAACATACTTCCGCCATTCTCATAAAAGTGCAACACTTGGGTTTTACACGTTTCTTTAAACAAATAGGAAAGATAAAGAAAGTTGGGAGTCCACCCATGTGATAACATAAGAAGTACTCACCTTAATTCAATGTCCACTTGCAAACAGATAAAATCCCCACTTGCACTCAAAAGGCCAAAAGTAACAAAATAGGGAAGTATTGCAGTTATTTGAAAACATCCCAAATAGGCAAGTGTTACAATTTTAAAGAAACAGCGGAAGTAATAAACATCTCGTGCTCTCAGATAAATCAAATAATAAACATCTCATTCTGTCAGATAGTCCAACCCAATAACAAACTATCACATAATACAATCAACTGGCAAGTGGCGTGACAGCTGATTGCCAAATACAGCCAAATAGGTATTAGAATGCATCTGATGTGCACCAATTGAGTAATTGTTTCATCAAACAATGTAATTCCACCCCAGACCTTAAAACAGATGCAGCTGAAACAGCAAAAACGTAGAAGTGGAAATAACAGGACCCCTAAAAATGAAACAGCAATAGAAGCATGAAGAGTTTCCTAAAAACACTACAGACACTGAAAGAAGAAAGATTACTGCAATTTGTAAACAACTCCATTGGCTAAGCATTCTACTTATTTTAAATGATTTAATTTCAATTGCAAAAAGAGGAAACCACACGATTATGATTTGATTAAAGTTTCTTGTCTACAAATTACTTAGTTATGAATGCACATGTGACAATTACCACATGAGTTCTTCACTTCTTTCAACACAAACATGTACCCAATTTCAATAACTAGTTTGATACCTTTTTTTTTTTTTTTAAAAAAAAAAAAAAACCAGGAAATACAGCAGGAGGGTAAAATGTCCCTTCAAGATACTGTATACAAAAATATTAAAGTTTTCCATTTCCTTTGAATCTCCCTACTTAGTGATAAAAGAAAGAACCAGACACCTTAGCACATATAGCTGCTTTATCCAATGGTAGGACTGGTGATCACTTAGGTTAGAAATCAAATCGTAGGCTAGCAAAATTAAAGCTTGATCAGCATTTTGAAATGTTAATCTCCCCAGATCATGAAATCTTACTACCAAGAACTGGGAGGTCAAAGAAGCTGTCATTGCAACTAGAGACAGTATCACCATAGATATGAAAAAGAAAGTACAATCTCACTTGAGTACGCAGTAACTTAATATCATCATGAGTTTCTGGAGAGTCGTATGTAGAGCTCAAATGTCTTCCAACATTATCACGAGCGTATGGAAAAAGAACATCAGTAACAAAAGATATTGGAGTTGTCGTCCCTTCAATGTCAAGAACAATGCAACGCTGCACAGTGAAATAAAAAAGGGAATCAAGAAAGTAGTTTGATTAACAAACCTACGTATTTAAGAACTCCCTCATTTCTGCACCTCAATAATAAATTTAGTTGAAAAACTTTCAATACACAGACTAATTGTGATATGTTGGAACAAACACTTAATAAAGATGCTTATCTATGACATTGATACATTGTTGCAGGGGAGAAGGGAGAAATACCCCTCATTGAGAAGAAGCACGAAATGAGAAAGGTGAGAATGATTCATGCGGAACTTTTTGAACTAGAGGTGCAACTTTTTGATTCAGAAAAAAACACACGTCTTTCAAAATATTCAAATTGTTCAAGAAAAGTTGCACAATAAATTCATAAAAGTTGTACATAATGTTACTGAGCTTTTAGTTCAATGTAGCTACCCTAACAGTTCAATAGGATAAACCTTTTTGTAGTTACCCCATTTGTTACACCAACTTCTTCCCTCTTTCCTTTTAAGTTTGATCCATAAAGTTCTTCTCTCTTATGCATCATCCCTATTCTGGCAAAGGGAATTCCCTATTATACACTTCAATTGCTCACCCTATTAGGCAATTAGGCCCACCTCCTCTCACTTATTTCTCTAATACTCTCTCTTCTAAGGGGGATCACAGTGGAAAAAGGGAATATATCAATAAAGACAAAAAGAAATCCTTTTGCAATCATATGGGTAAAGTTGTGCACATCTGACACACCCTCCCAAACTTTTTCCTCAACCCTGGCTTAAGATGAAGCCTCACTAGAGACACTAAGGTGACAGTCGAGATGTAGAATATAAGATATACTAGAATTCCGTACATACTGAAATATAATCAATTCTAACCAAGCCGTGGACAGTTGGACACAGCACTGCTTTTGAACAAACAAGTTACCAAAGAAGATACAAAGTAGTATAAAACACAATCTAAACTTTGGTTGCAAGTGGTAAAGGTCATTGGGTAGCCAAGTTACTTGCACATTTCGTCCAACATTAAAATGTTAATGTGGATAATTCCTGCACAATATGTACCCATCATACACAACATATGTTCCACATGGCAAAATGGGAGAGGAAAGCAGACGAAAAACAAGGTGGGATGTCACAGTTCAACTGTTGAGATAACCGAAAAATGCAGTGTAGGGCTTGGACACGCTTTGTGGGCAAGAAAGACAAAGATGGGCAGTGAGCAAGAATTTTGCGTAAGAGACAAGAAGTGCGTTTAGATTTACACAAGAGACTGAGTGCCCAACACAAAGGCAAATCTTCATAGACAACCGCTACATAAAGCTATAAATGGGGCGTGAGACGGATTGATTAAATATTACTTCCTTCATAAATCGATCACCAACCGGTCAACAAATTATAAATAAGAGTGTGCAAAATAACCGTAACCGTAATCGTGTATTACCGGTTCATATTAACGGTTACAGTAATAAATTTTTGTAACTAAAATAAACTAAACCAAAAAGGCTAAAACATGAAGAATGTCTCAAGTTTTTTTTATGTATGATCAAACCTTGTGTAAACATGAAGAAGGCCAATTCTTGCTATGCTCGATTTTACTAGGGAGTTTGTAGTAGAAGTTGATGCCAGTGGCAGTGGGGTAGGAGTAGTTCTCTCTCAAAATGGACATCCAATAGCATTTTTTAGCAAGAGCTTGGGGGTAAGGGCGCGATCTAAGTCCATTTATGGGAGGGAGCAATGGTGTTGGCAGTGCAAAGGTGGCGGCATTATTTAGTTGGGAGAAAAATTGTCATCAAAACTCTCATCAAAGCCTAAAGTATCAAATACATCAAAGGGAGGTTGGTCCAGAGTACCAAAAATGGTTGTGTGAACTCCTGGGGTTCCACTTTGAAATTGCTTTTCGGGCTGGCTCTTCCCTGACACATTGTCTAGGCAGAATGAGGAGAAAGTTGAACTAAGTGCTTTGATTAAGCGCTAAAGGCATTGGTTGGAAGGAACTTCAGGGGATCATAGATAATGATCCTTTTATCTCTTCGATGAAGAGGGACCTCACAGTAGGGAAGGAAGCTCCAAATGAGTATACACTGGACAATGGGGTATTGAAATTCAGAAAACGGATTGTGTTGCCCAACACCAATGCTGTGTAATACAGTCAATCCTATATGAATATCATGATACTCCTACTGGTGGCCACGCAAGAGATTTAAAAACTTATCAGAGAGTGGCAGCTGAATGGTTCTGGCCCGGCGTGAGAAGATTAATGACTCAATATGTTAGAGCTTGCCCGATATGCCAACGAAGCATTCAACACAGACTCCAGCAGGTCTTCCCCAACCATTACCAATCCCTACCAATCCAAAATATTGTGCTGGTAGTAATGGACCGATTATCTAAATATGCCCACTACATTGGATTGAAGCATCCCTTCTCGGATTCGAAGGTGGCTGAGGCCTTCGTGAAAGATGTTGTGAAGCTCCACGGGTTTCCTAAATCAATTGTATCCGACAGAGATAAAGTGTTCATGAGTTCCTTTTGAGGAGAGTTGTTTAAACTTCAAGGCACTACTCTAAATCAAAGTACGGCCTACCATCCTAGTGATGGACAAACGGAGGTTGTTAACAAAGGGATGGAGACATTTCTGAGATGCTTCATCAATGGTAAGCCTCGGCCTGGTATAAATGGTTAGCATGAGCCGAATATTATTACAATACAACCTTCCATTCGGCAATCAGGTGCACTCCTTTTAAGGTTGTCTACGGAAGAGACCCGCCTTCCTTGCTCAGGTTTGAACTTGGAAGAACAACTGATTGAGAGGGATCCCGTTTTGGATGACTTAAAGGCTAATTTGCTTCGGGCTCAGCACATGTCAGCTCAAGAAAATGCACACAGGAGGGAGGTTGAATACCAGGTAGGGGAGTTAGTGTATTTGAAGATACAACCTTATAAACAGAAATCGATAGCCTCCAAACCATTCGAGAAACTGGCTCCTTGTTTCTATGGGCGTTTTGAAATTTGTCAAAGGGTCGGTAGGGTAGCATACAAGCTGATTTTGCCTCCTTAGGCCAAGATTCATCCCGTGTTCCACGTTTCTCGGCTAAAAAGGGCCATAGGAGCAGCTTTTACAAATCCTACCATTTCTCCATTACTGTCATCAAACCTGTACCTTGAGACAGAATCGAAGGAAGTTTTAGGCATAAGGACAAACCACCAGGGAGATATCTTGCACCTACTGAAGTTCTTATTAAGGGGAAAGGCCAATCTGAGGAAGAAGCTACATGGGAGGACTATCGTGCTCTCAATGCCAGTTTTCCTATTCCACCTTGAGGACAAGGTGGCTTTTTGGGCCCGGGGTAATGCTGTGAATCAGAAGAAATCTCCTATAACTCAAGTGTACACTCAGAAAAAGAAGAAAGCATGACATAATGCAAGAGTATGGGGCACCAGAAACTATTAATGAAATATAGGAGCATTTTATATATAGAATATAGTCTTATACAAGGCAGTAAATAAATCATAGTTTGTTGAGGTTGTTACATAGGCGGTTAGGGAAAGAATATTACAATAAGAGTATTATATAACTACAGTCACTCATTATACATGTTATCACTAAATTATTTTACACAAATCTTGGGAGAGAATCTGCCTCTCGAAAGTAGGTGCACTGTGTTGGTTTGTTGCTTGAGTCTTGTGTGTTGTTGTTTGAGTCTCGTTTCAGGCCAGATCTCCAGCAATTTTGGACAAACATTTTATTTATGTTAGACCTCCAAAGGCCCCAAATATGTATTTTGGATTGTACGTAAATTATAAATTGTTGTAATAGATGTTTCAAGTAAATTTAGAAGGTTCTAATGACTCCTATGACCTAATTTGATCCTTTTAAAGATACGAGTAAAAATTGAAACGAGTTCTACGACCAAGTTTAAAAGCATCCCAAATGACAAAATTTTGAAGGTACATACACTGATTTCAGATAATTCCGTTAGATTTCAAAAATTAAAATAATCTTAGTAGGAGTCCTCTCCATTCATATAAAAAGGTTTAGAATAAACAATTTTTTTATCTTATAAATCAAATGAATTCAAAAATGTATTTAGAATCTAATTATAGGTATATTAGAAACGATTGTAATTGATATTTCAAGTTAAATTAGATGGTTTTAATGACTCTAGTAGGCTAATATGACCTTGTTATAATTTTGGTACAAATTTAAAGGAATTTTACGACCGATATAAAAAACATTTGAAGTGACGTAATTGTAAAGATTATATACACCGATTTCTGGTATTTCTTGAAAATTTTCAAAAATAAAATAATTAAACTAGGATTCCCCTAGGGTCATATAAAGAGATCTCAGACAAACATTTTATTTATCTTGGACCTTCAAAGGTCCCAAACACCTAATTGAGATCCAATTGTACGTAAATTATAAACTGTTGTAATAGATATTTCAAGTAATATTAGATAGTTCTAATGACTCCCGTGACCTAATTTGATCATGTTGAAGTTAGGGCAACTTTTTAAAGCAGTTCTACAACCGAGTTTAAAACTGTATGAAATGACCAATTTCGGGTAATTTCGGTAGATTTTCAAAAAATGAAATAATTTTAATGGGTGTCCCCTATGGTTGTTTAAAAGGTTTAGAACAAACCATTTTTTAATCCTATACCTCTATAGGCTTCAAAAACGTCTTTAGAATCCAATTTTAGGTATATTAGAAACGGTTGTAATTGATGTTTCAAATCCAATTATATGGTTTTAATGACTCATGCGAGCTAATATGACCCTGTTAAAATTTGGGTAAATATTTTAAGGAATATAGGGACTGACTTCAAATATTCAAAACCATAAAAAATAACGTAATTTTGAATATAATAATACACTGATTTCTGGTAATTCTGGAAAATTTTCAAAAATAAAAATTATTTCAGTGAGAGCTCCCTAGGGTCTTATAAAGAGGTTAGGGACAACCAATTTATTTATGTTGTAACTCCAAAGGTCCCAAACATGTATTTTTGATTCAATTATACGTAAATTATAAACTGGTGTAATAGATGTTTTAAGTCAAATTAGATGATTCTAATGACTTATGTAGCCTAATTTGATCCTGTTAAATCTATGGTATAAATTTAAAGGAGTTTAAAGACCGAGTTTAAAATACTTCCATAACGACGAAATTTCGAAGGTATAATACACCAATTTCAGGTAATTTCGGTAGATTTTCAAAATTTTAAATAATTTCAGTAGATGTCTCATGTGGTCATTTAAAGAGGTTTAGAACAAAGAATTAATTATTCCTAGACTTGCAATGGCTTCAAAAATGGTTGTAATTGATGTTTAAAGTCAAATTAGATGGTTTTAATGGCTCCTGCGGGCTAATATGACCTAGAAATAAATCAGGTAAAAATTTAAAGGAATTCCATGACCGACTTGAAAACAGTTAAAATGACGTAATTTTTAATATTATAATACACCAATTTCTAGTATTCTCGATAATTTTCAAAAATAAAAATAATTTAAGTGGGAGTCCTCTAGATTCATTTAAAGAGGTTTCAAACAAACATTTTATTTATGTTGAACCTCAAAAGGCGCCAAACGCGTTTTTTGGATCCAATTGTACGTAAATTATAAACGGTTGTAGTAGATCTTTCAAGTCAAATTAGATGATTCTACTGACTCATGTGGTTTAATTTGATCCCGTTAAAGCTAGGATAAAAATCAAAGGAGTTCTACGACCGAGTTTTAAAACGTTCAAAATGACAAAATTTTTAAGGTTATAATACACCGATTTCAGTGGTTGTCCCATGTAGTTATTTAAAGAGGTTTAGAACTAACAATTTATTTATTTTAGACCTCCAAATGATTCAAAAAGGTATATAGAATCAAGTTGTAGGTACATTACAAACGGTTGTTATTGTTTCAAGTCAAATTAGATGGTTTTAATGAATCCTGCGGGCTAATATATTACCCTATTATAACTTGGGTAAAAATTTAAAAGAATTCCACGACCGACTTCAAAAAACATCTAAAATGAAGTTTTTTTTGAAGATTATAATAAACTAATTTATTGTAATTTTTAAAAAATTTCCAAAATAAAAATAATTTTCGTGGGTAGGTAAGGGTGTGCAAAATAACCGTAACCATTAATTATGTATAGCCGGTTCATATTAACGGTTATATTTACCGAACCGGTAATAATTAATAGTTACTAATACCGAATTGTTAACTTTAACAGTAACCGTTACGGTTATAGTTATAAAATTTTTGTAAAAGTTAACCATCGTTTAACTGATATGATTATTTTTTTTAAAAAAAACTAAACCTAAAAGTCTAAAACATGAATGAATGTCATAAGTTTTTTATGCATGATCAAACCTTATGTATATGTGTTATTATTGTTGTAGAAAAACAAAATGAGCTAAGGAATCATACAAGTAGTTTCACATTATTAGGTTTACAAGTACATAAAAATGAAATGAAACGGTTAGCGATTAACCGTTAAATACTAGTTAACCGATTATCGGTTACCGTTACTTAATGGTAACAGTACCGTTAAGGCTTAACGGTACTGATAACCGTTTATGAACACCCCTAATTATAAACATGGATATCCTTCAGAAAATTTCGAAGAAAAATATACGGAAAAGCAAAGAAAAAAACAACAAAGTTTTTTATTGAAAAATAAAGTTAAGTTCAATGACCTAAGATATGACGTAATGGCGCTAAAGTATCATCCCAATTTCAGAAGTACACTAAGGTATGCAGGTCTCAATGAAGATAAAGAGAAAGAGTACCCTTGTTTCTCATAATTAGGGGCTGTTAGTCTTTATGCAATCCCCTTTCCCCCGTTTTGAATTTTGGTTTCTGCAAAAGGCATCAATCCTATTTCCCAACACCACCCTCCAACCCAAAGGGTTTCAACTTTCAATTCCCTCAAACAAACCCCACCCTCATCCATTGCCATGGAAGCATTTCCAACCTTCACTTCCCCTATCCACCACACCATCACCATCACTATCAATGTCATCAACAGCCCACACTCATCACTCTTTTGCCATCATGCTCACTCCATTGTTGTCAGTGCCAACAAAAGAATACATGCCAACCCCTTTGCTACCCCAAAACTTGGAAATGCTACACCAACCAAAATTTAGCACACAGCCATCAGGAAAGCCTTGTCTCTCTCCCAAACCTTGTTTTACATACTTAATGATTCAAAAATTCTCAACAACTGAAACCACGAGAGCTTCCAAAAGGTATTGGGTTCCTGTACTGAAGGAGGAGATGGGTTTCATCCAAACCTTTGCTATCAAACAAAAGGAAGAAATCTAAGGCACTTCAGACTTCAGATAACAATGTAACTGTCATCACCGCTGAAGTGAAGCACCTGGCTGAAAATGCACATACTCACCAGTCTGTAAGTGCTCAGAACCATTGCCAAAGATGCCAGAGCCACCTCAAAGTCTCAAACACCTCCTCCTATTGAACCCACAACAAAATAGGAGATATACCTGATGCTCCATCACCTTCAAACCACCTAGGTACCACTATCATGTCACTCTCTCTTTCTCTCCAGGGCTCCTACTACTGCCACATCAATCTTGCCTCATTGACCCAAAACAGAAGAGGACAATAAAATAAAATAAAAATTGTTAATTTAACCACTAGACAACCAATATAGCACTATAGCCACATTGGAGTACTGGATCATCACCAGAGTCTAACAACTACAATTATATGAAGAGGATTTCCATATAGATGAACAGTTTCACAGGCCAAACAACACTAGAATGGTTCCCATTTTCCTCATCACTTGATGTCTTGATAGAAGTCTCAAAAATTAAATTTATTCATAATTAAACCTTCATCACCCAGATTTCAGCACATGCCTTGACTTAGTTATCTGATTAGCAGCATCTCTAAATATAGTATGAATGTGCGAAAATGTAGCTTATGGAATCACATTCAATGTGGTATTACATATCACAAATACGCCTGACCAAAGTAATCTATAAAATTGAATGGCATAAACTATTATACTTTATTGGGGAAGCTAAAATTAGTTAAAAATACTTGTTGTGGGCAAACAATATAGTGGGAGAGTGGGAAGCTCTGAGTTTTCACCCTCTCTTCCAAATGTAGGAATTTTTAACATGAAAATAATGGAACATATTCAAGGTAGAAATTTTCCCCTTAATTCTGATTAGTTGTGTCAAAGTCTGCAGTGAGGGGTTTGCTACTTGGAGAGTACATCATTGCAATCCAAGGATTTTCAGTGTTAAAATTCGTGAGTCATTGCAGGGATTATAACATGTGGTATGCAAAGGTATAGGAAGTGAATTGTAGTCTTTACAAAGCAATCATATAGACATCATAAGCACCAAATCAAGATGGAGCTTGACGTATTCTAATCAGAAAGAAACATTGCAATGGAATATGGAAACAAGTTTTTTCAAGAATGAAAAAGATCAAGGAACTTACTCGCATTGGCTCCACAGGGTTCAGCCCAGAAATTCCAGCCTTTGCAGATACAGCTCTTTCACCACTTCTGGAAACTCCTTGAATGCCCTTAATTGGACCATGGGTAGGAGTAGACCAGTCCAAACCCATTTGATTAAGTTTGATGGCAGCCTCAAATAGATAGTGGTAACATTCAGCCTACAAAATTAACAATTTAAACATAAGTGAGAAACATAAAAAAGATTCAATAATATCCATCAGCTTTAGGAGGGCTAATAATCATCCTACAAAATCGACAACGCAATTTTCTCTCTAGGCAATCAACAAGAGATTTTAGTAACAACTAACATAACAAATGAATACAAAAATAGCCACATTAGCAAATAGAATACTTTT
Source organism: Dysphania ambrosioides (assembly GCA_026401315.1). Taxonomy (NCBI): domain Eukaryota; kingdom Viridiplantae; phylum Streptophyta; class Magnoliopsida; order Caryophyllales; family Amaranthaceae; genus Dysphania; species Dysphania ambrosioides. The sequence goes on from CM048666.1 coordinate 26,187,392, forward strand.
TTAGGGGTGATTTCTTGTAGTATCCAATTGTTGCAAATTACAGAAATTAAACTTTTAGACCCATAATAAAGATAACTTTTGGCAGCAACAACAAGCATGCAAGCACTGGAAGTGGAATCTATTAGTGCTCATGGTAAATTCAGTCCTAGGTACTATTCTCTTTCTCAATCTTATCAATCACAGGATACACAATGATCATGGTTTTAGATATCAATGACACGTGATGTTTCAGCATACATATATGTTTTTATGCTAGCAGAAGTGATCTTCCCCAAGTAGTAAAGGACCTTTACTTTATAGGCTGGTTAAAAACCAATATGGCAATATAAATCAAAGACATATTGATAAAAGTCCAATATGACCCCATATGACAGATATATATATTATGCCACTCCTTTGTAACCACAATATCAGACCAAGAGAGCAGGACACTACTACAAGTCTTGTACAAACCTGTTTCTACAAATTCAGATCAATATCAAAAGAAAAATAATGTTCATCATACTAACTGCTACCCTATGGTCTTACACAAGGTTCCATCACTATTTACTCCACACTTAGCTTCAAAGTTTTGAAAGAGTAATAGACTTAGCTTCCCCGCTCCCAATATAATGTACATGGTGGAAGATTCCAAGCCTAACAAGGGTTACAACAACTCAAATCAATAGAATCACAATCTAATCCTTGTCTCGCAACTCCAAAAGTATTCTATTCCTCACACGTCTCACTACCGAAAACTTCTGGTTCTTCTGTAGCCATGAGGCATGAATGTTACTAATTACATGGCATCACACCTCATTCGCCTTCATACGTAGGGAACTACATTTCAGCATAAAGCTTACGAAAGTCTAGCTGTCACTGATGAACAAAATCAGAGGGAACTACAAACTACATTTCAAACACAGTTAATATGAGATCCACTTGAATATGAACACGATTTACACGAAGATGAACCATGACCCCCACATCCTCATCCTTCATCACCCAAACAAAAGCTACCTAAACAATCATGATGAATCTCTACGTGGAAACATTCAAGATCCCAAACTTCTCTTCTTCGGATGAATAAGGACCCCAGAACCTCTAAACACCCAATCAACCATGGAAGTTGACACAATCATCCTTCATAATATCTTTCTTACCTTTTCTGGAAGAAAAAACAATCTTCAAACTAACTTTTTGAGGGTCATAATCAAGGTTTTACCGTAGCCACAAACGGCAAGAAGAGAAAGGAGAAAGGAGAGAGGGGAGATAATATAGGAGAAATAAGAAGGAAAAGCATATCTTGAAATTGGTGTCTTGAATAAACAAATAAACATGATCGCTAGCTTGTGTTCATACACAAAATAAAGGATCAGCTATGGTGTGATCCTTAAGATCAAAATAACTATATCAACGTGTTTCCTCAACATGGGACTTATTCTAAGCATGCAAGAGCAAAAGCACATCCTAGTGCCTAAAGTTCAAATATGGATGTGTTGGTTGAGTTGGAGATTTTTAGAATACCTAGTCAATGCAATTGCATCTAAAATAGTAAATCCTTTGTGCACATAAGCAAGTAGGGATGACAATTCAATTCGAATCCGATCCGAAGGAAAAAGTCCGATCCAAACCAAAAACTTCGACTCCGATAAAAAAAAAACTCCGACTCCGAATAGGAGATGGGTCGGATTCGGATATTGTATTATATCCGACCCGATTGTGATCCGATTCCAATGTCCGATCCGAATGAGTAGTATCAAGGCTAGGATTAAAAAAAACCCAAATATAATAACCCAAAATATAAAAAAAATTAATAAACCATTGTATTTGCTTGTTGTACAATTTTTTTAATTTACTTTATATATTATAAATGAATAATAATATTGGTAATGAAATTAACAAAACAATAGGTAAGAAAATATTAAATGTTAGATCGAATTCGAAGGTATGACGAATCGGAGTCGGAGTTTGCGGATTCAGAGTTGGATTCGGATCTAAAATTAAGGTTCGCGAACTTGTCAGATCGGATTCAGGTTAGCAAGACTTTTTAAAGTTTGCATCTAAATCTCCTAATTCAGTCTGAGTACTATTTATGCCTCGTTTGATTACAATCCTCTTTATTGACAAATAGAATGTGCACAAAGGCTGACATAGCAATATGAGAACAAACTATTGCCAGTCATCAAAACCTTGTTGTCTAGATGTAAATTTGAAGACAAAATTGGAAGAATTTATCAAAGCAAGAGCAAGATCCCAAATCATTTAGCTTCAAAAAACTGTGATGCTGAAGTAGTAACTCAACACCAACCACCATTGCCATTAAAGGTCACTCCAAATCATCAGCTCAAATACATCTGCTACATGTGGGAACTCCATAAGTTTAAACATGCTGTGAACTCGATATAGGTCATCTATAATAAATTTCATAGTAGAAATATTCAGCAACCCCCAGTACAACATTGACAGAACACATTGATTAACTTAACAAACAAGTCTTCTACAAAACTAACCTGGGTCTTGGCACTAATCCAGGAGTCTCCCCACACATAGATGCCATGGTTCCGAACAAGTACAGCAGTAGTTTTGGGATATGCTTCAATCTGGAAAAAACTAAATGGAGTCAGAAAAATTAAAAGCCATACTTTGAAAGCAGAGTGCACTGGCACAGTAATGACTTCGTGATAAATAATTATCTATACATCAATGGTGAGGCCTGTAACATTTCAATTTTTTCCTCTTTAAAGCATTTGTATCACAAAAAGTAAAGTCAAAACTTACAAGAAAAATCAATAGTCAGTTTTTGCCATAGGAAATACGATACTAGATTTACTCCATCACCATCTAAAGCTGAAAACAGGACACAACTCATGGAAGTATAACGATGACAGTTACTCCCTCTATCCAATTTGCCTGTTAGGTTTGAAATATGTGGGCAATTATGGATCACATTTACTTCCGCAGCTAACAGATAAAATATGATAATGGGAGAATACAATAAATTAGGACTTACAGCTGCAGCCAAAGCGTCAGTGAGATCGCGCTCATGAGCTGAATTTTCTATGATTGGAACTACAAGTTCATCATAATAGCCATGCCCTTGAATTCCTTTGATCATTTCCATGTGAGTGATCTATCCGAAACCAAGAAATAACCATCAAAGGAGTTTAAAACCGAAAAGAAAGAAATAGACAACAGACAGAAGCAAGTACAGTCTAACACTATAGACAATATAAAGAAAATTTCATGAACAAGGGTCTTTAAGCATGAAATCCCTCCAAACAGCTCGAGAGAGATACCATTAGTTCAATCAAAATGATTTATGGAAGATTTTCCTGGAAATATACTTCTTAAATTAAAACACCATTTGAATATTCAAGTAGTCTGGACCACGTTCCACAGATGATAGATTACAACTACATTCTTGCCCCTAATACTTTTAAACAGATATGAGCACCAATAGGAGTATAAAATCTAAACGTGTATTTCTATTTTCTTGAAGCATGTAGTTGTCACAATTGGTGACATTCATTATATTGTCAACAGTGTCAAGCGGTATTTTATTTAATAAGAAAAAACAAATTTATAAAAGCAGAAAGAAAGAAGTACAGCTAGAGGACAAGATGTCCTCCATTAAAACAGATAAAATTTGACAAGTTAACCTAATTCCTTTGTAACTCCTCAACCGCATAAGTTGTGAAAGCTCCATTCACTTTTCCCCACAAGAACACTAACATAGAAACCTTATCCCAAAACAAATCAGGGGAAGGAACATCTTCCGTAAAAATCCTTGCATCTCGTTTCAACCTAATAGTCCATAGCACATCATAGCATTTCTCCACAACACATTCTTCTCCTTTGCTCTTCCAAACCCCACAAATCTGAACTACAGCCACACCATAACATTAGAAGGGAAAACACAGTCCTCATTTTGCACTGCTAATAGTCTTTCCAAAAGATAACTTGCCAAATCACAGAGAAGGAAGACGTGTAAGAAAGACCCGCTACAAGCTTGGCAAAGCAGGAATATATCAGGTGAGATAGCCACCCTCAGCTTAAATTTTTGGAGCATATCATTTGTTTAAAATGTCATGCAATATTGCCAAAGTAAAATCATAACATTCCTTGAAAAAATTATCAGTGCTTACACAATTTGCTGCTTTTACAAGTCTCAATCTCCAATCCCTTTTGACACTTCAAAGAACAGGAAATCAGAGCTTACAAGCATAGCATACGAAAAGACCACATGCTGCTCATCTCAGATGTGTATCAGGAATTGCATCACTCCATTCTATATTTTTGTCCCCTTACAGACCCTAGAGGAATGTTGTAACAGTAAAAGAGAAAGGATATGGTTGCAATACACAGTCAGGGTTGGTCTAATGTCTATGTGCCGCCAGAATTTCAAGTAAATGCAATACCAAAGTGTTGTGGAATGGCCCAGGCATCAAAGACCAACAACACAAAGTAGCATGGACTTAATCTACACTAAAGAGTTATATTGCATCAGTAAGCAAAGCACGAGTAATAATGAAGACAAAGATGCCAAAGAACAAGATTCAACAAACATATGAAAATAGCAGTAATAGACCAACAAGTAAACAACTCACTCTGAACTCTTTTGATGTCGGATTCATCATTGTTACTAGACAACTTTCCATCCCATGGCTGTGAATGACAGCTCCAGCATTACGCATCTGATATGCCTGCAAAAGTTGAAGACTAACATAAACTTCGATTTTATAAACCTGGAACCCCATGAAACAGATTCTACACAGAATAATATGCTAAAAGCAAGATGCAGTCAAAGACAAAACTCAAGAAAAAAGGTATCATCAAAAACTTCTAAAATCAAAACTTCCATGCATCCATAAAATGTAAGCTAAACCAAGACCACATAAAAGGGAAAAAAAAATCAAAAATTACACACACAAACAGACAAAATGAGCCCAATAGATTCTCAAGACAAAGTGTAGCAACAAACACTGAGAAAGAAGAGAAATGTCTTCCACCCTCAGGAGATAAACCTAAAATTTCAAATCCCAAGAGAAAGTCACTGTTACTTATGTGTATAAGTGTGAGCAGAATACATCAGTAGCAAATACATTATGTGTGTATGCAAAATACATCAGCAGCTAACTGGACAAAACAAAGAGAGCAACTTGACTGGCATCCTGACACATCTAGACAAGGAAGGAAAGCCATTAGAAGATTAAGTTTTAAAACAACAGAGCAATTTGCAGCCGCTCTTTTATACCTTAGACTGCATACAAAATTCAATTGTCAACTCAATTGATCAGGGAAGAGATTACCTTCATGAAGAGAGGACCACAATCAGAACATTTAGGTGGTTTGTGGGGGTATGGTTTAGGAATTGGCTCAAAGACTATGGACCCATCAGAGGAAAGCACATACATATCTTCTGAAAGCATTCTTTCCTTCTGCACACCTACTCACATACAAAAGCTTGAATTGATCAAAAGCAACATAGAATCTCATCAAGACTTCATAATAATAGGAAATAGAAAGGCATCTCAAAAGTAACGTAAAATGGCAATACAAGCACAGATAACCACTAAGTGAAACATAAAATCAATACCCATAAAGCAAAATCAAAGCATGAAGCTTTCCCAATTAAGACTGTAATGAAACTACTTGCATAACAAAAACCATAAACACCAAAAAGATAGCAAAGAATAGCCCCATCATAAATCACACAAATTGAACCATCAAATACCTAGACAACAAAAACAGTAAAATCATAGAGTACCTACATTGATCAATCAAACACTTAGACCAAAAAAAAAAGACCCTAAATCAAAGAGCACCCACACTCAAAATCATACAAATTGATCAATCAAACACTTGCATAATGACAAAAATTTAATAGCACCCAAACCACAAATAGCACAAAATGATCAATCAAACACTTACATAACAAAATACTCTAAAGAGTACTCACATTTGAAAACCACACACACTAATCAATCAAATACTTATACAACAAAAAAATCAAAAATCATAGAGCACCCGCAATACAAAAAGCACTAAGCACTTGTACAGCAAAAAAAAAAAAAAACACTTATATTTATAGAATCCCACATCACAAGACCATACATATTGATCAATCAAACAATTACACTAAGAAATGCATTACAATCAAAGTGTAACCACATCACAAAACCTCACAAATGATCAATCAAACTCTTTAAAAACAAAAAAAAAAACACAAAAATTCTAATACAAAATCTCACAAACCGATCAATCAAACACTTAAACAGCTAAAAAACACAATATTAAAAGAATATCTACATCACAAAACGTCACACATTGATCAATCAAACACTCACATAGCAATACAACGCGAAATTAAAAGAATAACCACATCACAAAAGTTCTGATTTAAAAGAATAGCACATCACAATCTTCACAAATTGATCAACCAAACACTTCAACATCAAAAAACACTTAAATCAAACAAATTCCACTTCACAAAACCACGCAACGTAGCCAATCAAACAAACAAAACAATACAGAAAGAGAGAGAAAACAGACCAGAAGGGGACATAATGATGATTTGGTTAGGTTTAGGAATACAATCATCATGAACTTTGAGAGTGATGCTGCCACCAGTGCCACTAACCCAACCAAGATGATAGAACTGGCGGCATAGTTCAGCGAGTAAGACCTTGGCCTCTTGAACGGGCTTGCTCTCGAGATATGCTTGCGTTATTGTTGAAGTCGCCATTTTCACGCCGTTTCCTGCAACTAATGGTGCTATGGCGGCTGCTGCTGCTGCTGCTGTTGCAAATGCCATCAAATATTCTTCACTTTTTATGAACTAAAGGAATGGAAAATATGGAATATTTGACGTTTTCAAAGTTTTGGGCATTAGTTTATCCAAGAATTAGAGAGGAGAGAGATTTATTCTATGAAATATTGTTAAAAATAAAATTTGAAAAAATAAAAATACTCTTTTTCATCAAAATACTCTTTTTCATCAAAATACTCTTTTTCCTATCAATTTTAATGGTTAAAAGTTAATTTTTTTAAAATATATTATAATTAATAATATATGTAAGTAAAATATTATGTCTGCTCGGCCCGTAGTTCGGCCCATTCCTAGCTCTAGCAGGCCGTTTCCTAAACCCGAGTTTTATCAAATAACAGCCATCTCTCTCACTCCCTCGATGATAAGGCGGCATGTCAAGAGGAACAGACAAGCTAGTGAAGCAGGTGAAGCAATTCGCCGATACTCAATACAAGAACTTCAGCCGGCAGTATGGCCAGCAAGTCATTGACATCTTTGAATTCCCTATCAAGCTTGTTCTCTCTCCTTTCACCCTTGCTTATGGCATTGCTGGTTCTGCTCCTCGAGGGTTCGGCATCCCTGAATTCATCTCCAAAGCTTCCTACACTGCTATTTTTGTAAGTTTTGGCACTACCCCTTCGTTTTAATTCCATTTTTAGAGGTGGGTTTTCTATGATTTGAGGTTTTGGTTGATTATTTTGTCATTATTTTGACATTTGTGAATTGGGAGTTTCTACACTATTATTTTTGTGAGTTTTGGCACTACCCCTTTGTTTAATTTTCATTTTTATAAATGGGTTTTTGAATGTTTTGAGGTTTTGGTTGATTATTTTGTTACCATTCTGATGTTTACGAAGTGGGTGTTTGCTAGAATTGTTCGAGAATTGGGGGGTTGAAGTTGGGCTCTGAAAAAGTTTCTGTGTTGCATTGATTTTATGCAGTTTGTAAAAGAATTGGGTTCTTGATTTGCTTGTTGGATGTGATAAATTGTTGGTTTTGAAAGTTTTTAGTAATGTTGCAAGTGGTTAAATTTTTGAAGGAGTATTGGGCTACCCATGAACAAGGGAGAATTTGACTATTTTCAAGCTCTGCATGGTATTATTGCTAGATAAATTGGAGATGGGTGGAGTTACTCCTTATGCTTAGTATGTGGTGATGCTCTTTCATTTTTTAGAAACGTGGGATAATTCATTTGACACTTGAGCAAATTAGAAATGTAAACTACAAGAAACTCATTAGGTTGGTAAAGGCCAAATCTTACCCAGTTGCATTACTAAAGGTTTAAACTATCAAATGAGTCAACCTTGGCTCTTATACCTTGTTGACCTTTCAATATTCTGAAAATGAGCTTTGGGAACCAATTTTTCAAGGAGAGAGCTTTAACTATTACTAAGCTTTAATTAGACTTGTGCATTGGGTCGGGTTAGGGCCAAGATGGGTCACATGCAAAACGGATCGGCCAGGCCGAGTCAAAGGAGATGATAAACAGGCCGGGTCAAAGAAAATACATAACGGGCCGAGTCGGGTCGCACCGTCAAAAAAAGTATAGTTTTTATCTATAGAGGGTTATAGTTTACATGTATTACCTTCAATCTTTGGTAGTGGACCATCGGTAAGTATGTGGAAATAATTCATTACCTGATAGTGTTTAAAAGTTTTGAAAACTATTGGCCCATTATTGACCCGATTTGACCCATTAAAGACCCAATAAAACATGACCCTTTAAGAGACCGACCAATTAGACTCATAATTGATTAGGCTCTTTTTACAAACGGGCCCCCTCACATTTGAACACCTCTAACTTTAATGAGATGCCATCCTAAGACCAATAACCATAACTCTCTAGACTTTTGAGGAGTTTATTATTACTCATCTTTTCCAATGTGAGACCACTGACGTTTACAAACATATTTGAATTGCCAATAATTTTTAAAGCGTTTTCAAGGCCAAGTGAGGTTCCATCCCAAAAGAAATAGGCATAGGAGAAGTAACCCTTTGACTTCTAAGATGGTTATATCCTCTCCTCTTCTCCAAACTTCCAAAGTGGGTTAACAAACATGTGGACAACCTACTTTTATGGGGTTTCAACTTGAGATTTCAAAGTGACTAGTTCCTGTGCTGGATATTGCAAGGATAGCAGGTCGGTGTTGATGATTTGAATTCTTAATTGTCTCCTTGCATATTGTGGTTGGTTTCCAGGACTTATGTATGAGTACTTGTTGTCTTTCTTTTTATTTTGATAGCACCCCTAGAAGTTGTTTTCATTATGGTGCTCTTTGCTAACGTAGTAGTCTTTGTTTGTTTAAGGGGATAGGAACCACTTACACGAAGTTAAAAATTTAGCAGGACGAAATAAGTGAAACTTGACTAAATACTTTGGCAGAGCGTAAATTTATATTCTGAAGTCTGAAAGATGTGCTTGCTTATGCTAAACATTCTTTATGCAATGCTTTCAGGCAATAGCTACTCTTGGAACTTGGGATATTGCACTGGAGCTAGGGAAGAAGGTGATATGTCAGAGGTGCTTAATTCCTACCTTCTAGTTTCTAGTTGTGTGAATCATACTACTTGCTTTCAGCTCCTGTGATGTATTCTTGATGAAGAAATTTTTGGTGAGGGAGTTATAAATCTTCTGGATCAATTTATTTCGGTTATCAAGCTTTACATCGATCGGCTAGATATGTTTTCCGTATGGTCTTTCCATTTTAATTTTTACTAGTCTTGCATTCTTCTTTAAGGCTTTTAGTAAGGCTTTTCGTAGACATCCTGCCATTTTGTTCTCTTTTTTTATTGTAGAGATTGCGGAACTTGTAGTGGATGGCAGGCATTACGGTGTACTATGTGCAGAGGCACTGGGCAGGTACATTATCAAGTTAGAAGTTACACCTTGAAGAGGTAAGCTTGTCCTTGTTTTTGTTGCTTAACTTTGTTTTTCTCTTTCTAAATGATGTCCGGGGCATACTCATACAATTTAAACCCTTGAGAAATATTTTTGTTACTTGTTCGAATTGTTACCAAGAATTTTGACAATTGGCAGCGGAGAAAAACCAACTGCTGAGTCAGTTGCAGATGCAATTGTTAATAATCAAGCTGAGCTGTTTCACATTCCTTCAGCCATTGATCTGCATACACCATTGCCATCAAAAGAGTGTCCTACTTGTGATGGAACTGTAAGATTTTGTACTATAGAAGTGGTGCTATGGGTTTGGGTCTAAGTATTTCTTGTTTTTGTCATAACACATTTTGATTTTTTGTTCTTTCTGGAACGTTTTCATTTTGTATAAGTTTTGTATTGTCATTTATAATGATGTTAATGTCTATGTCTTATCTTCTTGTATTCTCGGCAATATTTGGAGTTCTTTCTTTTTGCATAACTTTTCTTGGTGTTGTTCTAGGGTGTGATGAAATGTCCTGATTGCAAGAACAAATTACAAATCCGGATATCTGCTGATGATGTGAGTTTTATATGTTTTCTGTATCCCTAGTTTCTTATAGAACTTTCTATTGATAAAGTGCTTACGTTCTTGACTTCAATTTTTGAGCCATGTATGTATTTAGTATTGCTTAGGTACTAAAAAGAAAGGGTACCATCATTTGTATTATTTGTGAAGATCCCTTTTTTAGCATCTGTCAAGTCCTTCATAAGTTTTCTTTCAAAAGGGCAAGTGCTTACTTCACACTATTAAAACACAATGAACATAAACACTTATTTTTTCATTTATTACTATGGTTAGTTTCAGGAAGAGTTATTGTTTTCTAAAGTGTACAGAAAAGCATTACTGTATCAATAACAAAAACTAGCAAGATATTTGAATATGGTCAAATTGAAACAGCTTCCTCAAAACTCTTCTCCTTGTGAAGACACCATTTTGTAAAGGATGGTATGATTACTGATAATCTTGAAACATATTAGGATACAATTCTGATGGCCTCTCATGCTGGAGCTGTTGGGCCTACACATTTACAGCTTCCATAATTCAATACTTAAATATCATATCTTCTGCATTGGTCGTGTTTCTAAACTACCTTCGTCTTTAGTTTAATGACGAAATCATTCAGTGGATCCTATGCATTCATAATCTAGTAACTTTTCCCCCGACTGTATTTAGAATTGTTGCACGAAATCTTGAACCGTTTTCCTAGCTTGGGTGATCTTGTCAATTTGTTATGACCAACCTTGAATAAATTTGGAGATTCTCACAATAATCTCATCCTTCTAAAATAATTCAATATTAACAAACTTATATAGTAATATGACTCTTGGTTCTTCCTTGAATTTCCATCAGTTACTTTCATATTATTACTGAACTAATCTTGTATTTTACTGAATTAATTTAAGGTCAATGCTTACCGTTTATACTATTATCATTCTAATTCCTATTCCCTGCTCTTGTCGATTCCTTTTCAGATTATGGAGCCTCCATGGAAAGCCTATAATGTCTTGAAGAAAATGGACTATCCTTATGAGGTAAGTTTCATGGCTCTTTATCTTCCATGCTTACTCTTTGCTCTCTATCATTGTTCTCTATCATCATTAAAGTAAAGCCAGGTTTTCTTTAACTTCTGAGAACCACGAGATTATAATGTTTCTCGAATGTGCAACACATATTTACTTGTCATCTTGAACTTGGAGAAGGGAGTGTTTGCTTGATAAGAAATAAGTCCAAGATTTGATGCTTCATGTCCTCATTTTAGGGTATGTATGTATGAATCCACAAGTTGCTTTCAAAATGTATATACTTCCTTCGTTTCAAAAAACTTATAACACTTTGACCTAATGCACTATTCATATACTAGCGTTGACCGTTTTCTTACTCATTTATATAAGCATTTGTTATCATGTCCAATGTTCATGGAATAGTTTAATTGTAGATTTTCAATATATTATTTTTTGTAATTTTTATTAATTGATAATTAGAGTTATTAATGGTCAATGTAATGTATTAACTGACACGAAAGTCAAACTTGTGCAGTTTATTTGAAACTAGGGAAGTAAGTTGTGTAGAATCGTTTGAAATCGGGAATGGTGAATCGGATCCAATTCAAAAGATTCTACAAAAATGCCTTAACTAGACCTTTTTAATGGATCTAAGAAACTTAGACCAGGTACTAGGTTTATTAAATGATTTAATAACACAGTAAGGATTTGTAACCTTCCTCTCAGCCAACAAATACATCAAATCTTGCTGTTTTACTATACTCTCTCTCTCTTCTCACTACTTTTTCGTTAAATATACTCTTAAATTCTTGAACTTCGTAGAATCTTACAATTCTGCGGTCCAATCCTCCTATGCCCCTTTGATTCAAAGTAGAATCCCGATCCTGACTACATTGCTCTTAGTATTATAACATTCATTTGAATCTTTCAATTTTCCCAATAGCAAACTATATTTAAAAGGCATAGGTTTGTTAGTTGTAGGCTTTTTTGTGGACGCTGGCATTGGATAGGAATAATACTATCCACTTGCTCAAAGAAATTAGGTTAATTTGTAATCTATTTTTCAGTTTTATAGGATATCTTGTCCTCTTTTCCTTGTATTCCTATTTGGCAAAATTGTGAAAAATACCTTATGATCGATTTTTATGAAATAGTACCTTGCTCCCTTTATCCAAGATAAGTTATTACAGTTTTCTTTTCATTCCCAAATCAAAACCCTTCGTCCTAAAAACTCAATTACTCAAGTTTCTAAATTCCCATCTTTTTCATTGGATTCTGCTTGCAAAGATTATTTAATTTGGAAGACTAAATATTGGGGTATGTGCTAATGTGATTCTTTTTGCTCAATTGTTTGATTATGTGGAAAATTTGCAATCTTTGGGAAGTTAGTTGATGATCTGTTCTAGTTTAAGAGGGGTATGCTCCATGCTTGAAATTTTGTTGACTCTTAGATTTTTGATTATGTTGTTAGATTCAGCTTTACTATTGAGGTTTGAGAAAGTTTTAGATTTGATTTGAGTGTATGAGATCAGATGAAAAAGATGGGTCCTTCATTACTTATACTCATAGGAATTTGTGGGTAAATTTGACTAATTTGGGTAGGAAAATTAAATTGGGAGTTAAAAGAGAGGGGTTTTGAATTGGGAGTGGAACACATGCGCTAAGGAAATTGAAAATCCTGGCAAGAAATCCAAGTCAATGACTGAATTCTTGATTTTTTGGCCTAAATTGATTCTAAGGTGTTGTTTATAAATGAATAAAAAAGGTAAGGTACTTTTCGAGAAAAAATTAATAAGTATTATTCCCAAAGTTGACTAAAAGTAAGGTACTTTTTCAAAATTTTGCCTTCCTATTTCTGGGATATTAATATAATCTTTTGTTCTTTTTCCTTGAAGTTACAATGACATGCTCCAAAAGTGTTGATTATGTTTTTTCACCTGATATTTCTATGCTTTTCTGAGCTGGTAGTGAGTCTTGCTCACTTATTTCATTTCGATGTGGAGTTGCAAGTAGTCTGTTAACTTTAGAAGAGGTTGGTTGCTTTGCAAGAGGAATCTTGATTTTCTCTGTAGTTCTGTTAATCGGGGTTTGGTAAGAAACAGAAGTTGTGGCGCAACACTTTTTTGGCAATCATGTAGTGTGTGGTCGGATTCTTGGAGTTGTAATCCTAATGGGTTTAGTTGATTGGGATTCTAAATATTTGTTTGATTGCTGATCTTCAAACAAATTGGCTAATCTGTAATTGTAGTTTTCTGATTGGTACACAGCTTATTCTCTCTTTCTGTACTCCTAATGTTAGCGGTGAATTTATTCTTTTATCTTATAAAATTTGTATTTGATGATATTTTTCGGGTTGTTTCTGAACTAGGAGATTATGAATTTCGATTTGTTGATAAAAGATGACTGCTTTGGGGTGCTAAAATTTAGAAAGAATGTCATCGTCTAGGAAGCGGCTTCAACTGTATTCTTAGAGAAGGATCTGAGTACAGGATATGGGTGTGTTTATGAGGGGTGGAACATGAATGTGACTATTTTTGTTGATTTCCATCCTATTTAGTGTATTTGAAATGTACAATCCTCCAAGATTTATCATATGTATGTGCTTGAGGATTAGGAACTTGTACTTTTGACTGTTACAGTTCTACCATAGAAGGATGTGTTTACTTAGTAATGATATGTTGAACCATGGATGATCTTTATGTTGTCTAAACTGTTACAGAAGTAGCTGCATGCACTCTTTATTTTTTCCTTGGCAATAAATTTCTGCCATTTTGTTTTTGTGCCAACATTTTGAACCTATATTGTGACAGAAGTATGGAGTACCTTGATTCATAATATGAAATACTTCGTATACATTGTTCGCATCAAAATAACTTTCCCTAGTTCTTTAGTTTTTACCTTCATAGCAAGAGAGAAATTTGTAGTGAAAGTTCGGCCTTATAAAATGGTTGAACATTAACTTTGGAATTGAGTTGGTGGAAGTAGTTATTTCTATCTTTTGTTATAGTTGCAAAGAGTGAACTGCTTGTTTTTACTTGGTTTTGTAGATTAGATCACACGTTTTGTTCTTTAGCTTGACTGCTTGAGCGCCATTATTATGCTCATTACCTTCTAAAGCTTAATGCTCCTTTTGGAATTGAGGTTTGTTGGTTTTGATCATCCTTAGGACCTATCACAGAGTTTTAATAGGTAATACTTAAATACCCTCATGTGTACTCTTCCTTATTAGTTCTACAGATTCTGAAAAAAAAAAGGGTAAATCATCTATACAACCTTTATTATTTGTCATCCTCTAAATTATCCTGCTTCACAACTGTAAGTTAATCGTAAATATCTCCCTGTGTTTTGAAGTTCTGGATTCTTTAGGATTGTAGGAGAATAGATAATTTCCCATAAAAACTATATGGGCTGCATGTCTCTAGACTTTTTTGGAATTAATATGGTTTATATGCTTCTTGACTGTAATCCATATTTACTAACTTTGTAGCTGATGTTCCTTTCTGCAGCACATTATCCATAGCATGAAGGATCCAAGCATTGCTGCATTCTGGCTTCTTACCTTGCCACAGATTGTTGGTGGGTTCAACTTTGACGATGAAGTCAAACAGAAAATTTGGTGGCAATACAAGGTTTGAGCTCTTTTCTTGTTCAGCTTTCAGTCCCATATTAATTATTCTTTATAATGTGAGTGCATGTAGCCTTGTTACAGAATTAGCACAACTCCATTTCTTTCGTACAGGGTTTGATGTTTGGTTTTGTCTGAGATCAGTATTGTCAGCCACATGTCCCATATTAATCTAGTCTCACTAGTGCATACAGTTAATATTCTAATTTGGGTTATTACTTTGACCCATTATGGCTCTCTGGTATAATTTTTTTGTCTCTTGTTGTAGGAGTCAATGCGTTATGATCAACTGCGTGATGTGGTGGCTCAAAGACAGCCTGGCTGGGAACTTCTGCAACAAGTAAGGTTTTTTCTTCACCTCTCTTATGTGAAGGTTTTGTGTGGGTGTGGGTGTGTTGGAGGGGGGAGGTGTATTGTATCAGAGTTTTAAATGATAACCTGTACATAGGGAGTATTGGTCTTTGTGTCAACAACAGCATGAACACAGAAGTTGGGGAGGTTCAGGGAGGTCAACACTAGCAGCCTTAACCTTTCGTATTTAACTGGTTGAGAGTTGAGACTAGCAGAAAGGATGTTTTCGAGTAACCCATGTCCAAATCATTTTCTAGCAGATATCTGGTTAAGTAGAATTACTGAATAGTACTATAAAACAAGGTAAAGAAAGGGGAAGATGCCAGAACCACACATGAAGTTCACATAAGGGATCCTATGTTTTCGAATTAATAAGTATTTAAAAATTAATAATTAGAAGGTTTTCCTAGTTTACTTTGTAAATCCTATGGCTCTGCAACAGTAAGCTGATGGGCCATAGTCTCAATGAAATCTTGAAGGGATGACTCTTATCTTTCTCAGGGTGCCATCTCTTTCCAACAATCTGAATTTCGCCCTAAAAATTCTTTGCAATAGTGGCTAATCCTTTTTAATGTGATTCACCTCAGTACATCTTTACCTGTCCTAGTATCACCAAATATCATCGTCATTTCAAACTGCTGATATCGCCTGGGCTTGCACTCTCTTAATTATGCTATTTGGTTATTTGGATCAGTGCTGGTTGAACGGCTAACTGTATGTTTCCTTGAAATAGTAAAATCTTCTCATCACACAATTCTCCTAGTTTAATAATTCAACCAACTCTTTTTCCATTGTTTCAAATGCTTGCTCAAAAAGTTTAAAGTTTTCTTTTGCGAATTTTCATGTAGTAGCTTTATCAATCCTTCAAATCCCTAGGGCATGCGCCACTTCTGGCTGTGCTTTTATGTGATGCTTAACGTCCTGGTGTCTTTCTTCATTATCCTGAGTTACTGACTCCGGCCAAGCTTGACGTAAGCTCATAAATTTCAACTAAATAGAGACTAAATATATAAGGCCTGATTCAAGCTCAACTTGACTCAAAACTTGGCTTGAACCTCTTGATTGCCATGTCTTATCTAGTCTCTGAAATTTTTAACGCTATTTATAAGAGAAGCATTGGCACAAAGACTTTACAAGTAAATTGTATTCATATGCTATAGAAGGTATGCTTGTAAAAAAAGAAGAAAACAGAAATTTTCAGTCTATTCCAAAAATTTGCTCTGGGATTTATGACTTGCAAGCACGTACCATGTAAATTTCAAAGCTAACTGACCATCTGAGACAAAAAGAATGAAAAACCATCTTTCCACAATGATCAAATATTATATGGCCTTTCACTTCTTCTATCACTTCCATCCATCATTTGTTTTACACCCTATTATTTTGATTTATGGTATGTTAAATGTTAGTCTACATTACTCCCTCCTCTTTTACTACCTGTTCACATGTTCCATAACTTTTCTTTATTAGTTTGATATTATCTGTGACTGTTACCTATGACATACAACTATTAAGATTCGAGTATTAATTTTCTTTAACTATTATTCCTTTTATATTTGTGCATAAGCTTAAATAGCAGTTTTTATGGAATGAAGGAAGGACTATAAGAAACTCAACAAATATTTAGGGTTTCCCCAAAAAAAGATATAAATGATAAGTAATAGTTTGATGAAGGGAGTTTACTTCTTTATTGTATTAAAATAAGGACACTGAAATATGATTAGACTGAAATTCTAGGGTCCTGTTGGTGCGAGACTGTGAGCATAACCGGGCTTGTTAAGGTTTTGGGTTAAGCTTGCTCAAGTCAGCCAATTCATGTTTATGTTGGTGTATGATTCAGTCAATCTTAAATAGCTAAGATATTATCTCATTACATTTCTTAACACCAAATATTTAACTTCTCTTCTTTAATATTATTTGCTTTCCTAATCTGATTTCTTAGTCAATTGTATGATTTGTTCACTGGGTTACTGGACTTGTCTCTTTAGCAATAAAGTTATCTACTTTGCTATCTAGAAAATTTAGTATAATATTTTCGAACTCTCATTTCTGACTTATTTTGGATACCTTGGTTAGTATCATCTATAAAGACAATTTTTCATCAAAATAATTTGCACCTGATATTTGAAACTTCTCATCTTTATTTGCCAAATAAAAAAGGTACTTATTTTTTGTATTACTTGGTTGCCAATTCTGACTTCTAAGGCAATAGTTCGTTTTCTAAATGGACTCGTCTCCTTATCCATCAAGTTATCGCCTTTTCAATCTGAAGTCCTGCAACTCAAATAGTATTTTTGAAGTTCTCACCTCAAATGTATATTCCTTCTTCTGTTGCATCTATGAAGATAATTTACATCTAATATGCTGGATTGAATATTTTCTTCAATCATACTAGTGAAAGTTTTGTACTGGTGCCTATATTCCTTGAGTGCAAGTTAGCATGGAATGTATTGCGATTTGGATTGTATTAGTTCACCATAAATCAAAAGATGGCCCTTAACTCTTGAGTTTCACTCTATAATTCTTCTGTATGAAACTCCAAATATGATTTTCTCTTTATTTGATGTGATGTCTATAAGATAATGTTATTATAAGGCACTGCCGATGGTCATTCATGAAAATAGAATGACAAGATCACATGTTTATTGTAGAAACTATTAGTTATGTACCTACATATTTTTCTCAATAGAATTCCATATGGATATTTTAGTACATTTGAATAATCTTCAGGCTTCACCTGGATATGCTTTTGTGTGTTTTGATCTACTGCTAATATATTGAATGATTTTTCATCATCAAAGACTTCGGGCTATGAATTACCCTGTTAAATAGTTAGTCAGACACAAGTTTCATCCTCTTATCTAGTTATCCTTGTAGCATGGAATAATCTGCTCTGTGCAGTTTTGAAGCATTTTACAATCATATTATTGTTTTAGCTAATATTTTGATCTTCATGTAAACTTTTGGTGCCAGGCCTTAGTCACACTTGATCCTGCTCGGGCTAGAGATGACCCAGTCGTAGTAAAAAATGTTCCTTACTTCAAGGCCAAAAAAGCACTGGAGATGGAAGTTATGAAGCTTGATCCTCCTCCACGACCCAAAAACTGGGGTGTAAGTAGGATTTCCTTGCTCTTTATGACATGCATCTGCTAATACTTGTCCACAATGTTGTTTTACCCTCTACCCAAATTATATAAAACTGGATCTGGAAGTGCAAAGGATATACTCAAGTACTGTAAGCTTGTACTCCTAATAATACCTGCAATGTACAAGTGAAGTGCTATGTAATATGATAAAAATAAATAAATAAATTGTTTGTGGCTTTATGCTTGTCCTTTATTGGCAAATAAAGAATTTCTCTTTACAGCTGGCACCTGGCTTAGAGAAAGCACCTGGTAGAGATTAATGATGCGACTGGTAGGACTTGTTTTCTGAAAAGTTATGCAAGCCTTCTGTAGAAAATTATGTTCTTGTTGACAAGAAGACAAAAGGATTCTTTGCTTTTCTTTTTTCTTTGGCCTCTTTAGGAACATAAATGCGAGGAAAAACTAACTGCCTAGGATGACTTTTATTTCTTTCGCATGGCCCATCTGCTATTTCTCACATTTTGACTGAAGCATGTTTGTCTTTGTAAATTGCTGTATTACTTGTTATGCAATTGCAGGAATTGAACCTTCCATTAGATTCGTCTTTGTGGAGCAAGGATGACCTTAAAGATCCAAAGAAGATGGATGAAATGACTCTTCTTCTCAATGCTCAAAGGGAAATTGCTGAGAAAATGTTGGATGCGCAGTGGGAGGCAAATTGGCGTCAAAATAAGGTTGGTCATACATGATGCTGTACAGGCTTAGAAGTCATATTATACTGTACTTGAGATTGCCGGATTTTCTTTATCCCCCTTCTATAATCAACTAATCATGATATTTCAATTGTTACCTCTGCTAATTGAATGGGAAATTTCCTTCTCTACTAGTTTTGTGTCTTTTAATTATGTTTAACTGTGCATAGAGTTATTTTATACTTATAAGCCAGTAAGGTGCTAACTAATATTCAACCAATTCCACATTCGCCTATGTGATAAATGTAGTACCAGTAGATGAAATGACCTACATGTTTTTGTTGATCAATTAGGATTTGTATAAATATTATCTGTCATTTTGGATTCTTTGTTGTAATATTATCGTTGGCTATGATTGAAAGAACTTGATTTAAATGGCTTGACCAAATGAGTAGGCTATGGATGAGCTGAGAAATGAAATGAAGTTAGAAAGAACTTCTGAACTGAAAATGCATTATTATGTAGGTGGTATGGTTGGTGTAAGAGGTAAAACGTAACTGCTCTCCACAAGTATGACTGCCATATGACTTTGAGCTCTAGATAACCTTGGCACTGGCATAGCCTTTGATTTTTAATTCATATCCACTCTACTAATTTGTACCTTTTTCCATTTTTTGTTTGTTTGGTAACTCTATGTTTAGTGTTTCATGTATTCTAGCTGATGGTAGTTAATTCCAACTCAATATTAGTATCAATATATATATATTTGGGTGTCCTGAGAGAAAAAAAATTGATAACTTTAATAGATGAGGCACCTTCGAATACCCAACCCCAACCACCCACATGCACAGTAAGGGTGGAAAACATGTTATCATTTTGAATATGGTGCTCGTCTTATCTGATGTGTAGTTGAATGAGATGCTGGAAGAGAAGGTACAACCATACATTCAGAATGTTGATACTCTCTCTCAACCAATCATCATGCATCCACCGGCTGAGGATAAAAAGGTTTGTGTTATATTCTCTTCTGTACTCCTATGGACCTATCACTAATCCCCTTTGAAAATTCAACAAGTTTGAATTCTGGAAGTACCCTCTCATTTAGTTGGATAAATCTGTAATTCCTGTATATTTTTTGAGTGATCCATAGGATGAACTGCAATTATTTAGCCCTATAATGTGTATTAACATATGGGACAAGGTAGTTAAATTGATTGTGTTTGGCTTTGTGATAGTTGCCATAAGAATCATTATGTCAAAAATAGTTGCATATAGTGACTGGTATCAGTTTGTCGGATTTGGTGTGTAATTCAGTTAATGTTTTTTGCTGATATGCACGCAAATCTCCCGCTGCATCAAGTCATTGAGGTTTACCTTATCTTACCTGCAGAGGAATTCAAGGCAGCGAAGATGGTGGTTCTTTTGAAGAAGAATATTTATGGGTGTTGTATTTTTGGAAGACTGGATTCTGGAGTCTGTTATAAATTGTACATGTCGGAGTTGTCTTTGCCTTAGAATTACTACCCTTTGTTTCTTCAAACTTTTTTGTAGCATAATGATAAATGGCAACTGTTTTAAATAGGCGATTGGGGCCCTGTTAGTTTACCTGGCGATTTCCCCTTAACTATACAAGGGAAGAAGTATATTAAAGTTGGAAAGAACATTGAGCTGGCTCTATTTTCATCATTTCATGTTTTTCTCCATAAAAATGAATTCCCAGGTTGACTAGTATAATTTGGAATACATATCAATTGGTGGATCATCATAAGCAGATATGATGAGTTCCTCATTTTCTGAGGATCAAACTCTTACAGAAGACTAAGGGTGCTTGTCATCTGTTGCACTGTAGGTATAAATCCGCTAAGTGACCAGTGAAGATGCATCAGACTACTACTGTATGCCTAGTAGGCTATTTTATATTGCTAGGCAAAATAGTCCTCATATTTATGCCTGAGCAGTGAGTTCAAATACTCTCCGCTTAGCACATGTAAGTGAGCATGGCCTAGTGGATAGCTTCATCATCGAGCGAAAAAAAGGAGTGTCCTTCAAATATGATGTTCTCACCATTGTAGCAAATGGCATGGCGTAGGTGGAATCCTATGCGAGACAAGAAAGTGGCATTTAAAAATATACTTTAGTCAACATACACACACAAGATCCATGCGAACATCATATTATGCAGTTGCTCAGGCTGCGCAGGGTAATGGCTCTTAGTTCAACCATGGTCAGTGACAGGGATGGTGGTAGGGTAGCTTCAGTTGGCAGTGGATGATCGATTCTACCTCTAAGTTATGGAGTTTGTAACCTCAAGTATTCGTAGTGAAGATTGAAATGGGGGACTAAGTCTAGAATGCAACAAACACTATAGGTCAAGACCTGCTATGATTGTGAAAACTGAAGGAAACAACGTAACACGTACACTCCAATGTACAATAGAACGGTAAAGCCGTATCCAAGACGAGAAGGGAAATGTCCATGTACACATAATTTTTTTTGCTTTATTCAAGATATATTTTGATCAAGAATATGGAAGGGTGGGGGCGCTGAGTACAAAAAAAACCATCATAAATTTGACAAGAAGTAAAAGTGTATAGTTAGAATCAAGACGTACAATAATGATAAACCAAGTTAAATCGTACAATAATTCCTCTCCTATTCCATAGGAGAAAAAGGGTCCTGTAAAGCGAAAGAGGCCGGTGCGATGGTCAACCAAGATTTCTGGCGCAATGGGTGATGAAGGTGCAGCCTCTATTGTAGGGGTTGGCCCTAGCATTACTCCTGCAATTGTAGTAGGACTGTCCCCGTCGATTGCATGGTATGTTGTTCTTCTTCAATGCATCGTAGCTTATGTACCTACATGCGTTTCAAAAGATTGCCTCAAAGTTCTCCTCCAAGTTTCAGCTACCATATTATATTAGCAACATTTTTTGTACAATTTTTGGTCTTGAAAACCTCGTTACATTACAAAATCCCCCACCGCTAACAATCAAGAATCAAACTCGCGACCTTAACAACTGTAAATTTTTATGACATAAGTCACACATTATATATAATTCCCTGCCTTAAAAATGT
The DNA here is from genome assembly GCA_026401315.1 of Dysphania ambrosioides. Taxonomy (NCBI): domain Eukaryota; kingdom Viridiplantae; phylum Streptophyta; class Magnoliopsida; order Caryophyllales; family Amaranthaceae; genus Dysphania; species Dysphania ambrosioides. The sequence goes on from CM048666.1 coordinate 26,209,446, forward strand.
TTACTATCCTACATTATGCACAATAACTGGCATGCATGGACCAATAATGAAATGATGATTTCAAAATCTCCTTGGTAGAAACTGCATGAGCCATGCAAGTATAATATAGGCCACATTACCTTCTCCTGCCGCGTAACTGGCGGCGATCCTCATCACTAGTGTCCATGACCTCCACTTCCTCGTCACCAATGCAGTTTCCTACACGACCATTACATGTGCGCATGATGGGCAGGTCCCCGTCACCATTGGAGGCCAATGACCGGGAGATTGATGCCCAAGCCGAACCATCCAACGATGAGGACGACTTGGTTACAAGCACCAAGGCCAAGAGAACAACAACTAGCCATAGTTTAAAAGCCATGCAACTTTTTTTAAGATAAACCCAAAAAAAAGTTGAAGAAGAGAGAAAAGAAGCAAATGTGTGTTGCAATTTATTAAGGGGTGTGGTCTTTTCTTCCCTTCTTGTCCAAATACGTAAGAGAATGGTAAGATTTTGAAGGAGAGAAAGAGGGGGGATGGGTGGTGGTGGTAGGGAGGAATTTTATTTGTTAGAAATTTAATTGTGATTTGTAATGTGTGTTACAACGTAAATTTCGTAGGGTTAGGGTGGCCAAGTGCTTTTCTTCCCACTTTTGTCTTGCTATGCATTAAGTGATCACATTTTCATGGTAAACTTTCTTTTATGTCTTTAAAATCTATCACGTTATAACAAAAAGAATATTATAAGGGATCTATGCATGGGTCAAATACTTGCAATCCAACCTTTTTTTAGATAATCTCAAGCCTATAATATATGTATATTACAGGCACATGTGACTACCTGCATAAATAAGATTTGTGGTGATGTCCAAGGAGACCCTTTCTAATACACAAGTTAGAGTAATTCTCAAGCTCTAGAGAATCCTTCAAGACTTAGAATAAAAAGGATAATAAATCATTTAAACCCTTCATCTCTTAGATCCAACACATTATATGTTACGTACACATAGCAATCCTTTATTAACTTATAGCGATCCGGCTATTTTTTTTCACTTATGATGGCATTTCCATCGTTATAATGACTTTATTTTCTTATGTGAAATTTCATGCTTTGATTCTTATCATTTGAAAGAATAATATCTCTTCTCATCCTTTTATTTTAATTAACTTTCTTATGGGATTCCTTTTGCAACAAACAACCAAGCCAAAAAACAAATCTTATTAGTGGCTCACTTTTGCAATCCAGTAAACTATTCTACTCCCTTCATTGGCTAATTTTTATTTTTGACTTTTTTGCAATCCAGTAAACTATCCAGTAAACACTTAATAAAAATAATTTTCTCTTCTTATATCCCCTTCTTGATCCTAAGTGTGCATACCCCCAAATTAGTTATCCCATTACGGATCTATCCTTGGAGTTTCTTTTTATTTGCCAACAAGTGGACTTTGAAGCATGAACCCTTCTTGATTATGAAATCAAGCGGTAATGTATAATAATAAAAAAAAAAATAATAATAAGTATGAACCCTTCTTGATTATGAAATCAAGCGGTAATGTATAATAATAATAATAATAATAATAATAATAATAATAATAATAATAATAATTCTCCTTTTATAATTCTTTAAATACAAATACCTTGCTTTAAATATTAAAGCTCATTGAAAATTATTAAATCTTAAATGTCATTCGGCCCTTTTGAAACATGATACATATTAAATAAAATAAGGTAAATGTATATCATTTTTTAATAATCGGAATTTCAAATAACTATATATAAACATATATTTAAAAAAAAGGCGCATGGCTAAAATTTCAATCATAATTTATTTAGCAAAATACATAATAAAAATATCTTAATACAATATAATTCAACAAAATATTTAATTGCACATAAAAATATTTAACACATATACGTACCTTAAATTCTAGTACTTCCTATTAAACTTCAAGATGATATTCCTATCAATTAAATGAACTAATCAACATAATGAAACACAATAATATGCATAAAATATTAAAATTTTAATTAAACTTAGAAATAGTTTTAAAAACTAAATAATTTGTAAAACAATTAAAATAGTTAGTGAAAAGAGGAGGCTCATGGTGGTTGGTGGTGGTGCAAGGTGGCCGAAGGGATGGAGAGAGAGACTATAGAGAGAGGGTGAAAGTTTGAAAGAAGTAAAAAGGGTTTAATGATTTTTGTGTGAAGAATTATGTGAGTTTAAAGGGTCTATTTATAGTAGAAATTAGGATAAAATTTAGGATTTAAAAACACTAAAAGATAAATATGAATTTAAAATGATAATTATCCTCTAAATTTTTAGAAAAATCTTTTGTTTTTAATTAATTTAATTATTAAATAATTTAATCAATTAAAATTATTTAATTCAAATCATACCAATTAAAACTAGTTAAAAAAGATAAAATTTTATAATAATAATAATAATAAATAATTTTTTTTAACTATCAATCATAGAAAAAGGATATGATAAGGTTAGAATTTATTTTAGTTTTTTTATAGAAAATATATTATTTTTTTAAAATTAAAAGTATCTTTTCAACTAAAATTATCCATTAAATTAGGATAAAATAATATAAAAATAATTTAAATTTTTTTTAAAAAAAATACTAATCATGGCAGCTGACCATGATTAGATATGGTCGATTTTTATTTTTTTAATTTTTAATTTTTTTGGTAAATATATCCGATTCTTAATATAATTGATTTTAAATTAAAAAAATTAATCTTTATAAATATCTTAACTAATTTTTTTTCTAAGAATTATATTTTAAAATCTTCTAAAATATTCTAGAATAAAAGTGGATACTTGGGATATATATTTTTTTTGGGGATATTTTAAAGGGCTTCTTTGGGAATTCAATGGAATAATTGAGGAATTAAATACTTATTTATAAAATTAAATAATTTTCTTAATAAAATTATAAAATATAATATATAAATATCGGTCCATAATTATAATTGGGCCAAAATACTTTTAAATTATTTAATTGTACTAAAACGTTCTTAAAATAATTTTATTTAAAATGCTAATATATAATGTACATTTAATTTTAAATAAAACTTAACATATAAAGTTTTTAATTTAATATAATTTCTAAAATACGGAGTATTACACACATGATCCAAAAAACAACATGTATAGAATAAAACACATGAAGAAATGTACATTATTTGTCTGAGTAATGTATAGAAGTTACAACACGCAATCCATCAATTTTTTGATTTTGGAAACTGAAACATCATTTCACTGTGCAACTGCAATGTTATAATCACGACAAAGAATAGATAATTAGGGCCATAGCATTGTATACTTCATATTTTCATTGTTTTCCAAAGTTTTTTTTCTTTAAAAAAAAATCCTCTTCTTCCTCCATTGAAACTCCGAATTATATAAGATGTACATTGAACTCATATAAAATGTACACTGAACTTATATAAGATGTACATTAAAATTTTTATTTTTGGGAAGCAAATCATCATTATATAAGATGTACATTGAACTTATATAAGATGTACATTGAATTTATATAAGATGTACATTTCCGTCATTGTTCTTCTCTCTTGAATTGTTCAAATGAGCGCAAATTTGTTTCAAATTCGAAGATGTACCGCAATCATTACACTTGATGCTAATCCCTATGTCTGTCATTTCCTTATTTCCTAAGTCTCGGGTTGTCTCCCCGCTATTTCCTCTCGGTCATTTCACCGCTTTTCATTTCCTTAAGACCACTTCTTTCTATTTGCACGTGAATCCATTGACGCATAGGATATCTAATTTACGCTCCAAAACTTGTGGGTCACTAACTCGCAAATCGCAATGGAGATACCTCACGTCTGTGCTATCTATTTTGTGGGGTTCTCATTCATTACATTGCTACGCTATTATTACAGTTTATACGCATAAATATAAATGATAAATCTAAATGGAGACTCGAGAGTCAACTTTTTACTCCTCTTAGCTCATTCCAACTTCATTCATGACATTATTCTGACAAGTACAAGTCTTTCCTCTACCGACACTTGTGAAGAGCACAGATAACCAGAAATTAAGAATTCAACAGATTTTGGAGTAATGATTTCCAGAAAATTCAATTATGTTCACATATACCTTAGCATATCTAGCTCTTTGACTTCTACTCCTTTTATTGTCCAAAAATTACTTCATTTCTATTTATAAAGTTAAAATTCAAAAAACTTAACCATAAATTCTCATCATGATATGAGAAATAATATTTTCAAGTATGATCATGTTAGATGCATTTCAATGTAAATTTTTAAAATATCAAGTTTTCATAATTTTTTACCTTACGGATTTAGAAATAAAAACATTTAAAAATATATCTTAGAGACCACGAAAATTAAAATAGGTTAATTTTTTTTAAGGATAGAGGGAGTACTTATTACTGTCAACAAAAAATATAAATTTATTAATATCAATCATCCGTTAATCAAAGTAGCCTAAACCTGACACACGATTCAATAAGTCATTGGAAAAACTGTTGATCAATTTAAAAAGATAAAAAAGAAATCACTACTAATCAAAGTTTAAGTGCTACTCCGTATTAGCATATATAGAGTAAATAATCGGAAGAGCTTATTTAACCTTTGACACCTCTACAGATTGGTTTTTGGGATCAGTTTTGCTGCATTACTGGGATAATATAAAATTATATTAATATGATTTGATTTAATTTCCAAAATAGAAGAGATAATTTACAAACAAAGCAAAGTACTCACAGGGGAAAATGTAAATTGTTGGACAATCAAAACGAGACATAATTTTCCTATTTTAGGGGATCATAAGAATAAAAAATTCAAGATTTTACAGATTTTAATGTCAAGGCCATCACTTATCTTGGTTAAAAAGTATCACATATCTTGGAAATGGACATCTAGTTAGCAGGGGTGGATCCAGTTTTGTCATGGTGAGTCAAATGACTCACTAGCCGGCCAAAAAAAAATTTAGATGTATTTTTTAGTATTATTATTTGATTATTTGATAAAAAAAATTATTACATGTTTGATCATCGATTCTGACTCGCCAGGTACAAAGTATTCAACAACTATTCATAGATATGAAAGCATACCTTTCTTAATAAGAAGCCTTTGCTTGGTTTGTAGTAAAGATTTGACAATTGAAATACCGTCTCATTGCAAGTATCCACCGACTTCTCTTAAGAGTGGATAGCAAATTAAGTCATACTATCATTTATTGTAAAATGCTTTTCTATGAAATAAAAAAAAAATTTGTACTAAGTTTAAAATGATACAAGATGTTATTTATTGTAATTTTGGTAGTGATCCATATATTTTACTAGCTACTCCATATTAAAAGATTATCATATGCTGTGTACAATAATTTTAAACATTCTTTGATTTTATGTAGTATGATTGTAGATAGGGGTGTCAAATCGGTTTTACGGGTCGGTTTTCGGGTCTCACTTTTCAGGTCATAATTAAGTCGGGTCCGGATTGATTTTGGGTAACTTATCATAACGGGTCTGATTTTTACACTTCTTGGTAGATTGTCATTTGGTAGTTATATTGCATGCTCTATTATCATTTGAAGGCATGAGCTCCGAAAAGATTACATTTGTGCAAGTATATGTTAGTGCCTGTGTGATTTACTTGAATATTTAATAAGACGTCCCTACATTGACTTGACCTCATCCATGCATAATTCTCGTTAAATGCACTTATGCCCATTTCAAGATCATTTAGTAAAAATCTTTGATTAGCAATGTAATCAAAATAAAAAGAAATATTTGATTGATAATAAATGCACTATGCAATATTCTTCTAAGTTTAGTTTTCACATCATTGAGGTTGTACGTACCAATTATAAAATATATACGAAATCTTTTAAACTTAGATGTATTATCATTTATCAAACATGAATGTCAAGTTTTATAACGAGCTAACGATGATATCAAGTAAAGTAAGCAACTAGTATTTCAATACTCGAATGATATATAAATACACAACAAATAAATATACGTCCAAAACCCAAAATCATAAATAGGGGGGGACTCTGAAGTACGTAGATATAGAGATAATCTCCACATTATTATTCTCTCTACAATCTAAAGGAAATTAAATAATAATAACAATAATAACAAGAATTTGACCCAAAATAAAGCTAAATTTAATTAAACCCACATAGCTAAAGCAACTACTATTGACCAAACACCCATGCCCACTGAAAACCCGCTCCTCACTCCTGCCCCATTGTTTCTAGTCTCCGCCGGTGCCGGAGCTGTCACGTCACCTGGTGTCCCTTCCGGTGCCAACGCTGGCCCTGGCCCTGTCCCGCCGGATTCTGGTGGCGATGGCGGCGATGCGGCCCCACCTGCTGGTGAAACTGCACCTGATGTTGGAGATGCTGCTGGACCTGACGTGGTTCCTGAGGAAGGTGACGTGGCGGATGATGGTGAGGAAGCTAGTGGACTGGAGGATGGTGACAAGGCAGGGGTACCAGATGAAGGTGACGTGGCTGGACCTGACGAGGCAGGGATACCAGATGAAGGTGACGTGCCTGGACCTGATGAGGCAGGGGTACCAGATGAAGGTGACGTGCCTGGACCTGACGAGGCAGGGGTACCAGACGAAGGTGACGTGGCTGGACCTGACGAGGCAGGGGTACCAGACGAAGGTGACATGGCTGGACCTGACGAGGCAGGGGTACCAGACGAAGGTGACGTGGCTGGACCTGATGTGGCAGGAGTGTCCGAAGAGGGAGACGTGGCGGATGAGGGGGAGGTAGCAGGACTTGAAGAGGAGGGTGAGGTGGCAGTAGGGGGTGATCCACTAGGAGCCGGGGTGGTTTTTGGAGAGGAAGCAGCAGTAGGAGATTGGGATTTGTGGCCACGAGCACCAGAGGCGGGGGCCGGCGTAGGTTGGGAGGAAGGTGAAGCAGGAGGTGTCAAGGGAGGAGCATGGGTAGGAGCCGGGGAATGGGCGGAAGGAGGTGGGTGGGGTGTGGGAAATGTAGAAGAGAGGACCTTAACAATAATCTTCTGAGCTTGTTGACAATGGGTGTAGTTACCACTAATGAAGTAAAATGGTCCAGAATGATCCAACTCAAACTCAGACTCACCATCTTGCTTCTTTTGTATTGGGTGATCAGTGTCACAACTATCATAATCTTCTTTGCTCACTTCCAACACTGAATCCGTCTCCTTATCGTACCTAAACACTGCCATGTAACATACAGATATACAACTATATCAACTACACAGTCCAATTATCCAGAGACATGCATGCATATTATATATATATATATATATATATATATATATATATATATATATATATATATATATATATATATATATATATATATATATATATATATATATATATATATACTTCATTCGTTCGTTATCATATATTATTTCACATAATAAGCTAAGTTTACATGAACATAATGAAAATCCATACAAAATTAATAAAACTTACAAAGAGTATCATGGACGAGGAATCGGTTGCTACCAGCCCACTGATTGTAGTCCTGAAAAGGATGAAGAACCCAGCCTTGTCTACCATTCACGTAATGCCGAAGAGGCCGGGGTTTCACAGCGTCCGAGAAGCCCAAACAAAAGGCGAAACAAATCAAGAGAACACACAATAGCTCAGGAGAAGTCATGGGTACGTGGTGTGATAATATAATATAAAAGATCGATGTGGTCGGAGAAGAGAAACTGAATGATGGAGGAGGAATAATAAATATAAAGGGAGAGTAGGGATGTTATATATACACGGAGACACGGAGAAGAAGGGGTGAGACTAGAAGCTTCAAAGGAAAGGGATGTTAGGGTGGAACTGTGAAACTATTTTTTGTAGGGCGATATGATTTTATTGTATCTTCAAGATTTTAATACGCGATCGTTTGTATAAGGAAGAATATATTTTAATATCAACCTAAAATAGTTTTTATTGAATAATAAGTGAAAATGGGAACATAATAAAGAGAGATTAGTAGAAAGGAATGAGAATAAAGTAATTATGAATTGTCATTTTCACCGTGTGCCAAAAAGTGTGTGAAAGACGTGGCGCCACTAGCTGTTGCCAATTGCCAACGATTCCTATATTAACATATCTAATTTTGTATAGATGGAGAAAACGTGTATTTCGGGGGTACAATTACATAACGATATCAAAAATTTCTAATTTATACTTAATATAAATATTTTAAAATATAATTTTTTTATATTTGATATTATAAATTTTATATTTGATATTTTTTTATTTTTTATATTTCTATTTCTAATATAACAATATCTATATCTTTATATAATTTATATCAGATATGAATTATGAAAGTCTCATAGTCTAATATCAAAATTAGATATTCACATGTCACTTATTTTCTTTGTCCTATGAAAGATTCTACATTTCTATTTTTTGTGATGATCTCTATAATATAATTCTATTTTATTAATTCATCTTTTACTTATTATATTTTTTTCTCTTTCTCATCTCATTAAAAAACGGTAAAATAAATTTACTATCTCATCTTTTTATTCACTTATACTTAACATAAAATCATTTTAAAACTCTCCTGAAAATAGTGGGAGTAATAGATAGAGTAATATAATTAGCAATTATGAATTTATGGGTGTTTGTTTCACTGCATTTCTCATATATAGAAGAAAAATATTTGGCATGGTAATTAAGCCAAGACTAACTGTATATCAGAAATTTAGAAGACTTCAAGACTATATGTAAACATTTTTACCTTTTTTTTAATCTTACTTCGCTATTATGGTGTATGGATAATATGAAAGATAAATAATCTTAACAAATTAAATAAGGCAATGATGATTAATTAAAAAAAAACAAGAGAAAATTCTCATAATGTAGAGTATGAGAATATCAAAAATTTCTCATAACGTGACAGAGTATGAGGAATAAGAGAAGGGTTTCCCAAATAAATCAAACAATCTTCTCTATCTTTAAACAGAGCCTCTGTAAATGGTAAATGTTAAATATACTCTGAAGATATTGTACTATGCATATCTCATTGGCAAAAAAAAAAAAAAAATAAAAGAGCAATGACAGAAAAAATGTGTTAACGGAACTTAGTTTTTTTTTTTTTTTTTTTTTTTTTTTTTTAAGAAATGGACATTTGTTAATGAAGTGAATTTGCTGTATTTAGGTTGAAAGGGATAACTACATGTGAAAATAGTAAACTTTATTTTTTAATAGATTAATTTATTTTCAAATAACACAACTTCAGTTTAAAATAATACATCTTAATGTTTTTGTTTGGTGAATAGTATATATTTCGAGGTTTAAAAGGAGTAAATGACAACTTCATGTTTTAATAGTATGTACAAATAACTCTACGTGTAAATTTCAAATAGCAAAACTTTAATTTTAAATATTACAACTTCAGCACCAAGATGATATTGTAACTGTGGCACAGTGGCAGTACTACATCGTATGTTCCCACCCAAAAAAAGTAAACACGTGAAATGACAAAAATGTTACAACTCAAAAGCATAAACTGATGACTATATATACCCTTTAAAATATAAAACTTTTTTTTATCCTTTTTTTTTTTAAAATTCAAATTATTTTAAAATATAATAATAAGAAAAGTCGTTGTCAAGGACGAGAACTTTTAAAAAAAATTAAATTTTTAATAAAAAATAAAAAAATAATTTCTTATGAAAAATTTTAAATAAATATTTATTTGAAAGTCACTACCCGACTTTCGGAAAAAAATTTATTTTTTTCTAATTTTTTAAATGAAATAACCTTTTTAAAAATAAAAATTAGAAGAAAAAAAACTCAAACTGCTGTTCAAAACATCAACTTTCATGAATTAATATACTGAACATGTCCTAAAATCATATTTCGAAATAGTTTGATATAGAGGTCATGTCTAATTTTAAATTTAAAAAAAAATTCTTTTGTAGCATATTTTGAATTCTTTTCACTAAACGTCGATACTCGTACTTCACTTCTTCACTACTGATGAACCCGAGAGCTGATGATGTATTTGCTATCTCTAATTTAAATTTGAGTTGGGTTATGAAATAGTACTTGATGACCAAATAAAAGAGATTACTTAAATCAATTATCCTTAAAAAATCAAAAATCAATTTTCACTTGGAACCTTCAAATTTTCCGCCATATTAGGATATTTTAAGAAATTGGTTTATAAAATATCTTTCCAAATTATTTCCATAAAACTGATTTATCTAATTTTTTGATTTTCATGAAATTTTAAAAAATAACATTGATTTTTTAATTAAAGTGAATAGTTCAATGACATAAAATACTTAAGAATTTAAATTTTATTTCCCTTCAAAATCATTTAAATTATCTTATTATACAAATAACCACATAAATGGCTGAAATACTTTAGAAAGTAAGTAATAAAAAATAAATACTTTAGAAGTAATTTTCTTAACACTGAGAATTTGAAGCATTACAACTATAGATTATTATTAGAGGGTTAAATTAATGCACATAAGGATTATGTATTTGTGATCACTTCATTAGAGAATCATGCTCATGGGTCTAGGGGTGGCCAAGACCTGGTCCGAGCGGATTGGGACGGGCTAGGAGAAGGTGGACCGGGACCATACCGGTCAAGGGGGTGGGCCGGTTCGGGTTCGAGTTGGGGTTGAGGAATTGGATTCGTACCAAATCGAACCGAATCACAAACCGAATCGAATTGAATTCACGAATCGAATCGAATTCACATATCAATTTGAATCGAAATCACAAATCAAATCGAACCGAATTTCACATAATGACATTTAGAAATTAGAAGAAATGAATTAAACGTTCATATTCACGAATCCCATAAAAACATTTGTTGTAAACTTTTATATTTGACTAATCACATTCATTATTCATTTCTTCAACCAATATTTTTCATTTTCCATTATATATTTACATAAATTACATATATTACATATAATCACAAAAAGACATAATCATATTCGATGCATATAAACTAAATTATATTCAACTAAACTAACATTCATTGATTCATACACTAGTAGAAATTATTTAATTTGCAGCGGTGGTTTTAGTATTACATGTAGCGTATTAGTCTAGCAGCAGATACGATGGCAGCAAATGACTATTTTATAATTTGCGGCGTAAAAAATAAGCCACAAACAATTAACTAATATGCGGTTGTCCTAGGAAAATATACCGCACATTAATACTAGAGTAGGCAATAAAATGCAGCGTGTCTCGGTAGAATATGCCGCAAATTATTCATTAGGAGCAATTAAAATGCAACGGTTTATTCATAGAATCGCCGCATATTATTAGGTTTTTTTACCTTTATTCTGGTCCCTACTACGCCATCATTACAATATTACCAAAACCCATTATTTGCAATTACCACCATTTACACATATTGCAATCAATATTACAATCAAAGGTATACAATATGATGTCTGGAATTCATCTATACCACTCGTTTTGGTACGCAAAATCGCGATCTACGAGATTTTACACTCAAAACAAACAATAAATTAATTCTTCATAAATTTCAGGTGCATTCCAAAATTTTGAAAAATTTGGAGAGGCATATCTCTTAGCCCTGTAGTTTGAAAGGCGTAATTTTATTTTTGAAACCCCCTATTTTTGAAGGTACACACAACCATGTTGCCCCTTAATGGCCTCAATAACGTCTTATTGAGATTGTAAAAAAAATTTGACAAGCCATAAAATTAACTACGGGACTCCGAATAGGGCTTATAATATGTCCAAATTGTGTTTTTTTTCGAGATCTATGCACCCTTAATGCTCCTACAGAGAATGTCCACTTATTTTCTCCAAAGAAAGTTTCTAACACTATATAATCTATGAAAATTCAATTTTTAATGTTTAATTCCTTCATGAATACGACATAAGCGAAGCTTAACTCATCCAATCAAGTTCTCAATCACTCCCATTGTTGCTAGGCTCAAGATCAATCCTATTTTTTATCTTCTTAAGTAAAAATTCACCAAAAAAGCCAATTACTACATAGATGCCACTACCAAAAATTCTCAATTACTTAAGTCTTCCCATACTTTGCTAGTTTACTTTACCAAAAGTAATTTTAGGTTAGTCAAATGTGAAGATAAACCCCATGTCTAGGTTTCAAACCCTAATTCAAAGTTTTCAACTAAAAAAAAACATTCACATTTACAATTAACAACACCCATTCAAATACCCATGTTTCAAATGGAATAAACAAAAAAAAACAAAAAAAACGGAACTTATACCTCGGTGGAGGATACGACGAGTCGTTGGTGGTGTTGGGTGGTGGCGTGGGTGGTGTCGTTGCCTTGGGTGGTGGCAAGGTACATAATGGGTGGTGGCAAGTATGATTTGGGTGCTGCCGTTAAGTTGCTGCGAGTATAAGGAGGAAAGTCGTTGTGTGTTTGAGTTACAAATCGAAGCTGTATTTTTTTTTATGTTAGGGCTTGATTAATATGCAGCGGGGGTGGGTTAGTGATGCCGCAATTTAATAGGGTATTGATTAATATGGAGCGGGTGTGTGTTAGTGACGCCGCATATAAGTTAGATATGTAATTAATTTGTGGCTTTTTTAATATTACGCCACAAATCTCTAGCCGCAATTCATTATTATTTTGCTAATGATATAAACTAAACTATATTCAACTAAACTTACGTTATTCATATAAACTAAACTATATTCAACTAAATTTATATTATTCATATAAACTAAACTATATTCAAGTAAACTAACATTTATTAATTTATATAATGAATAAACTAAATTATATTCAACTAAAGTAACATTCATTGATTTTTATAAACCAAACTATGTTCAACTAAACTAAGATTCATATAAACTAAACTAAGTTCAACTAAACTAAGATTTATTAATTCATCTAAATTAAACTATATTAAACTAACATTCATATAAACTAAATTATGTTCAACTAAACTAATATTCATATAAACTAAACTATATTAAACTAAACTAACATTCACTAATTCATATAAACTAAATTATATTAAATAAAACTAACATTCATTGGTTCATATAAACTAAACTATATAGAATTCAACTAAACTAACATTCATTGATTCATATAAACTAAATTATATTCAACTAAATTAAAATTCATGTAAAATAAACTATATTTAACTAAATTAACATTCATGAATTCATATAAACTAAACTAAATTCAACTAAACTAATATTTACGGATTCATATAAACTAAACTATATATAATTCAACTAAACTAACATTCATTGATTCATATAAACTAAACTATATTCAATTAAACTAACATTTATATAAACTAAACTATACTCAATTAAACAAACATGCATATAACTAAACTAATATTCATTGATTCATATAAACTAAACTAACATTCATATAAACTAACCTATATTCAAATAAACTAACATTTATTGATTCATAGAAATTAAACTAAATTATATTCAAATAAATTAACATTTATATAAATTAAACTATATACAAATCAACTAACATTCGTATAAATTAATTTATATTCAACTAAACTAACAATTATATAAACTAAACTACATTTAATAAACTAAATTTAAGAAGATTTAGGCGTGTAAATAGGGCTGGCCCGATTCAGCGGTTCGGGGCCTAATTGAATTTTTTTGATGGGACGAATCGATTAGAGTAAAGGTTTGAAAAATCGAATTCATATTCAGCCAACCTTGCTAGAGGGTGGAACCGAATTCGAAGCAGACCTTTAGTGGGCTAGGCTAGATGGGTAAGAACCCGGGCCAAATTAGTGCTGGCCAGTTCAGTCCGGCCCAGTGGCCATCTCTACATGGGCCCATCTATAATTATTTTATTAGGTGTAATTTTCAAATACAAATCTTGATAATGCAATAGATAAAAAAAAAAATGAAGTATGAATATATACAAAGATGAAAAATCATAAAATATTGATTAAGAAGAAATTAGTTAATAAAATCTCCTGCAAGAAATATGGCTAAATCATGCTAAAATAATAAAAACCATGTCAAAAAATTCTGTTTAAATAATAAAAGAAATAAAACCATTACTACAAAATCAATAAACGGTTCAATACAAATTAGAAAACGCAACATGAGACTACTTGGGATTGGGATTACAACTACGAGTGCTTTGGAGATCTTGAATGGTATTCTGAGGTAACTTGCTAATGATAGCTAATGATTGTTAATTGATGATAATAGTTGAATGTTGGAAGTTTCGAATTGTGATAATCTCTCTCTCTCTCTCCTCTTCAGGGCTTGAGGCTGAGATCTGGGTAGGGTTTCCGAAGATGAGCTTGGATTCCGTGGCCTCCAACTCACATCACAATCTCGATGAGCATTGAGCAGATCGGTGAGCTTATGCAGTGCAAGCCTCTTTCCGAGCACCAGGTTCATTTTTGTTTTTTCACTACTCTCTTTTTCTTTTCTTTTTTTTTTTTTTTTATGTTATCTTTGTGGAACTGTTAGTCTATATTTGTTGAATTAGATCCGCTTTTGATGTTCTACTATTGATTACGGGTTGTTGTTGTTTTCTTCCTCTGATTTCCCTATCTCAATATGGATTCATTGTAATTAGTTTTTCTGTTTTTGCCTTTCTTTGTTATAATCGATGATGATGATGGTGATGGATACATTACCCGTTCATTTTCAATTCACCTTTTAATTGTGTTTACGCCTATGAATCTGTTCCTTCGCATTTCCAACCATAATGCCGGATTGTTTGTCGCCTAGTTTTTTTTACAATGCTTCTTACTTCATTGTCATTTCTATGCAATGGTTATTTTCATTTGTGAGACAGCTATTATTAAAACCTAGCCACCGTTATTTAGAATTATCCTCCCTCTTTATACCCCGTGTTGTATAGGCACGGTGCCGGCGATACTATTCTATGCCTTTTCGTTTTCGGTATTTTTTATCATTCCCAATTTCCTTATCTCAATGAGCTGGTTAGGGGTTTATGTGAGAAGACCAAGGAGATTTTGATGGATGAAAGCAATGTTTAGGTGTCGTTTCTACCTCATTTATTTATTTCTGCTCAGTACCTCTTTATTGATCAAATACCTACCCTTGTTCTTAGAGGTGTGTCAGAGATCTTTGGTGTATTTTGACATACGTTTTCCCTTGTGCTTGAAGGATGGCTATTGATATTATCTTTCCTTTCTTCACTCTTTAAGTCTTTCAATTTCTTAACCATTTAGCAACGAGACTTTTACTTCTGTGGTCAACCTGAGAAATAATCCTTCCAAAAAGTTGCTAATCACTTTCCCACTTCCATTCAATTCCATAGGTCATGTTGAAAGCTCCTTGAAATTAATGGTGTATATGTTCATTCTTTTTTGTGGCAGCTGTTTTGAGTTTCTGAAAGACATCTTCATGTAACCTTGCTATTAGGATAACTCTCGAACCTTGTCAGTATATAATCAAGTTATATGAATAAGGCATGGGAGGGGTTAATTCAGTCAACAAGTCCTACTATTGTTGTGGAATTGGTGTTCAAGTGAATAAGTCCACACTTCGTAATTCGTATGTCTTGAAGAAAAGGGCTAAGAAGGATCAAAACTTCAGCTTCGTGGTGTCTATTGTGGTGTACTGTACTTGACAATTGGCTTTCAAAGTAGTTGGCAATACCTCACCATTCACAAGGTTTGCACTTGGAGTGGGTTTAGTTGCTAACTTCTTAAGGATACTATTGACAGTTGGTGAGGTAGTGCCGACTATTAATTAGCCTTATTGATTGAAGCATTGCTTGATATTGGAAGTTGATGGGTCTCGTTGTTTCATTATGTTTATGTTTGCATAAGAATCAAATTGCTTAGGGGAGCTTGTTCTTCTGTTCACTCCTTTGGGTCTTATATTTGTTGTCAGTGCAATGAGAATCTTGTATGTCCATTTGTTGTGATGTTCAGCTATATTGTACATGATTGATTGGAAGTAATAAGAATAATGCATGATAATTGGGCTTCCTGAATTTTGGTTGGTATAGGAAATTAGAAGAGTTCTGTCCTTTCTACAGTCTCCGATGGCCGATAGTGATGATAGAAGAAGTGTACTCCAATGGGCAGTATCATCAAGGATCCTTCTCCTAACTCTAATTATAATATGGAGATCTATTGTGAGTCCGTATGACAGTTCTGCATCTCTAAACCCAAAGTGCCTCTCTGAATCCACCCAAACCATAAATCCATCCGTTTTATTCCCTTCAATTGGTTCCTCTATAGAAGATAGCATCGTTTGGGATTCCGTCTACTTTGTTCGAATTGCTGAATGCGGTTACGAGTACGAGCAGTCTTACGCCTTCTTCCCTCTCTTGCCCATCCTCATATTCCTTTTCTCTCATTCAGGTTCTTTATATTTCAATTGGTTTGTATTCACCAATTAGCACATCGTTTAATCTTTAATAATAGTTTTCAGGCCGCTGATTCCGGTCATCGGGTATAGAGCTGTGCTTGGACTGTCTGGTTATGTCATCAACAACTTTGCCTTTGTCTTTGCAGCCCTCCATCTCTACAGGTTATCCCTCCATTACTCGATCTTTGCTCATAATCTTCTTTCTCATCTTTCCATCTGTCCCCTTTTGCTTGCTTTTCAGGCTTTCGCTCCTTATATTAAAGGATTCTAATGCAGCTTTTCGAGCATCTATCTTGTTCTGCTTCAATCCTGCTTCCATATTTTACTCATCAATGTACAACACACTTTCCCTTTTTCTATGTTTGTTACATATTTTCTTTATTTTCAATAGATATTTCTATGTTACCTGTGTTTTTGAAAGATGTTACCTATGTTATTTCCTGACTTTTATTCCCGATTATGCAGTTATTCAGAAAGTTTGTACGCTCTGCTTTCTATAGGGGGTACATACCTCTTGATGTCTGGTGTAAACAATGTCCCTGCTCTATTGTTTGCGCTCTCTGGTTCTGCTAGGTCAAATGGAGTGCTTAATGCTGGGTATTATGGTTTTAAGGCTCTGCACCAGTCTTATTACGCTTTTCATGTGAAGAAGCGCACTAATGTAAGTAATTTGCGCCATATTTACTCTCGTTGTTGCAAGAGTTTTGGAATGGGATACCTGAATAACTTTGCACAATCCATGGCTTTCAGTCAGTTCTGCAGGTTATTTTAGCTGGAACTTTGCAATGTATCTTTATTTTCATTCCCTTCCTATTATTCCAAGCATATGGCTACTACAACATCTGTCATGGACGCAATCCTGATGAAATGAGGCCATGGTGCAACACAAAGATTCCTTTGCTGTATGGTTTTATCCAAAATCATTACTGGTATACAATCTCCCCCTTTCCAGCAATTTTGCTGTTGGTTCGTCATTCTCTTTGCCTCTTCATTGTGTTGAACTTAATTATGGGGCCATCATCAACTTGTGATCCAATGAACAGCTTGCTTGATGCCATGCCATATTGAGCTATTTATTTTGTTTTTCTTTGCTGGTTGCACATGTTATGTTTTGCCTAAGTACTCACCTCAGGCTTCAAAATTTACAAATGCTCATATTCATGAAAATGTGGTCTGAGACTGATTCATGGTTTGAGAATTCCTACTTATAGTCTTTGTTCCTAGAAGTCTGTTTAGGTCAAATGTATGTAGTTTTTGTTTCCTGCTTTAATTGGTGAGAATCTTTCTTTGTTTCAGGGGTGTTGGATTTTTGAAATATTTCCAACTTAAGCAGCTACCCAATTTCCTACTCGCATCTCCTGTGCTATCTTTGGCATTTTGCTCTATTCTTTATTACTTGAAAGCTGACCCAGAGAAATTCTTTTCACTTGGTTTTGGAGCTACATCAAAGCAAAAATATTCAGATGCATTTCTCATCTCTGGAGAGGAAGAGGCAGTGAGACATGATCTTCACTCTGGTGTAACTCAAGGTACTAGAAGTCTAAATCTATCTTACATTGCATTTCATTCTCTAATTGTCTACTGGTTGGTATGTTCAAATTGTTCTTATGGCTCATGGAGTCTGTCTTCTTTAGTTAAAATGGCTAATTGTATTTTCTACTGAATCCCTTCAGAACCCATTGTTTTTGATGTGACAAATGCTAAAAGTGTAAGGCGACGGCAAAAGACCATGGCACAAGACAGATCTGTGAGTCCTACAGAAAGTCAGGTCTCAGTAAAATCTGGATACTATTCGGCGATTATGCTTCCTTTCCTTTATCACTTGGGCTTCATGACCGTCACAGCCTTCTTTGTTATGCATGTTCAGGTGACAGTTTTCTCATATGGGATTTTCAAGGATTGAGTTTAGATTCTATTTTGGATTCCAGTCATCCAAGCATGCATAATCTCTTATGGTCATCTTTTTGGTGTCTCCCTCTATATTTGGATGTGAATTACAGAGTACTGTATATTGAACTATACTTTGGTATCCTATTCTGTTTGTAATGCTTCAATACTTTGCAGGTTGCAACTCGGTTCTTGTCTGCTAGCCCACCTCTCTACTGGTTTGCCTCTTATCTGATGACTTCTGCTGGAAAGAATCGGCTTTGGGCAAAGTTGATCTGGGTGTATGCTGCCTCCTACATCCTCCTTGGCAGCCTGCTTTTTTCAAACTTTTATCCATTTACCTAGACAATGATTTAAGTCAGGTTATGAAATTTGGAACTTGCTATCCTTTTGCCTAGCTGGCAGAGATTTACCTCAGTGGAAAGGATGATTTAATCTAGTCAGATCGACATGAGAGTCCAACTACATTGCATTGCCGGATTCTGTGTTGTATCTGAAAGAGGTTGACCACCCTGCTTCTCTCATCATACAATCCTCTTCCCGACAAGTCTTTAGAGAGAACGTTTTTGCAATCAAATTTGGTTAGATTGTAGCTGGTAAGTGTGGCCAATGGTTGTTTTTAGTATGCTTATCAGTATTCTCCTAGAGTATACTAGTTTAGTCATTATTCTTCTCTGGTTAATTTGTACAGTGTATTTACTCACTAACACAAGCATAGCATCACTGATGTTTTCTTTTTTCCAAACGGCAAATCGTACGAAATATTTTGATTAGTTGCCTCCCGGGTGGTTTTGTGTTGTTCTTTTTTTCTTATATGATTCAAAAGTCTTGATATCAATTTAGACGGGTAATTCTCATAATGTAGAGTATGATAATATCAAATATTTCAAGAAAGCTGGGATTTCTGCCAAGGAGATATCTCAAAGGCAGTGCTCCAATTCTTCAATGGCTTGTCGCTCCCAAAAGCGTGGAATAAATCTCGCTTGGCACTCATTCCCAAGGTCCCGAAAGCATGCGAAGCCTCCCAATCTAGGATCATTGGCCTATGCAATACAACATACAAGATTATCTCCAAATGTCTTGTTAACACACTCAAGTCTAGGATCATTGGCCTATGCAATACAACATACAAGATTATCTCCAAATGTCTTGTTAACACACTCAAGCCAGTGCTTACAAGTACGGTGAGTGAGTTCTAGAATGCATTTGTTCCAGGTTGTTTGATGACTAATAATAGTATACTTGCTCACGAGATTCTTCACTGGGTTAAGTGATCTAGAAAAGGTGGTCACTTTAAGGCTATTCATAAAATTGATCTGAATAAAGCCTATGATAGGCTTAATTGGAACTTTTTCATGCTCAAAACAATGAAGTTTCCTCAAGTTTGGATTGACTAGATCATGGCATGTGTTTCCTCAGTTTCCTATTCAATTCTGGTTAATGAGGAGCCTTTTGAGTATTTCTAGCTCCGATTGAGATAGGGAGATCCTCTTTTCCTTTACATTTTAATTTTATGTATGAAATTTCTTTCAAGAAGATTACAACGTTTAGAGACTAACAATCTTTTACAAGGTCTAAAAATGGGATCAAGAAGTTCGAAAATTTCTCAACTCTTCTTCGCAGATGATGCCCTCTTATTCTTCAAAGCTACCAAGGCTTCATGCTCTCTTGTTAGAGAAACTATTGATATGTTTTGTGATATTTTAGGTGAGATTGTCAGCTCAAAGAAATCCTCAGTGATTTTTAGTCCAAATACCCCGAGAAAGTTTGTTAAATTCCTGAGGAAACCATTAGGGGTCCCCTCAATACCTCAAATGAGGACCTATTTAGGGACTCCAATGGATGTGGATGGTCGATCGACGTCAAAATTGGATTTTATTGTCGAAAGGAACTCACAAAAGATTTCATCATGGAAATTCTCCTTTCTTTCTCAGGCTGGAAAACTGGTGCTCATTAATGCAGTCCTTGTTTCGTTAGCTTCACATGTTATTTTTGTATATAGGCTGCCAAAGAAAATTCATAAAGCCATCTCTTTGCTTCTGTTAAAATTCTGGTGGTCAAGCTCATCTGGAAAAAAACCGATTTATTGGAAGAAGATGACTCTTTTGGAAGCTCCCAAAATTGAAGGAGGTCTTGGTATGCGGAACCTGGAGTTTCTAAAGAAATCTCTCTTATTTAAGCAAGCTTGGAGAATTGAGAAGAACCCGGCCTCGTTGATTTCTTGTGTGATTATGGGAAAATATAGATTTTCTCCTATTCAAAGAGCTTTAAAAAGTTCTCCAGAGAAGGGTTGTTCGTTTTCTTATAGGAGTATCCTCAAAGCGGCGAATGATCTCAAAGGAGGAATAGGTATAATAATTAGCAATGGGAAGGACATCAATATTCGTAATCATATCTGGCTCCCACTAGGGCCACAGATGAAGGATTCCTTGAGTCTGCTTAAAGATGACCCGATCTGGGTTTCAGACCTGTTAAAGGAGGATGGCAGTTGGAATAGCAGGAAAGTGTGGGGACTTTTCCAAGATGAATCACCAAGAGAAGTTCTGCGTATGCATGTTCCAAGAAGGGAATGTAAAGATGAAATTGTTTGGCATTGGTCATTGACAGGATTATTTACAACTAAAGAGGGTTATAACTTTTTGCAGTTGCAAGATAAAGGACAAGGTCGAAGCATATGGACTAGACCCACTAAATATGGAAGAACCTATGGAGAATGAAATGCCCAATAAAGATCAAAATGTTCATCTAGAAAGAAATTCAAGGGGCCATCCCCTCAATGTCAGCTTTAAGAGCCAGAAATATTATTCAAGAGGATACCTCCCTCTTGTGTCAAACAGAAAAGAGACCTCAGCCCATCTTCGTCGTGACTGTCAATTTGTAAAAAGAATTTGGGCTGCTTGTAATCTCGGAATTGTCATCACCCAACTTGAACCGGAAGTTGAGGTTTGGATTATGAATTTCCTTCATGTCCTTTCTAAAAAAGATGTATATGAGGACAATCCTGAAGAGATGTCGATTTTGCTCTCATTTTGTGGAGTACTTGATTACAACAGATTGATGTGGTTCTTAATAATGCAACTCCTGACCCAAGGAGGATTTTGGCTACCATTCACTACTGGCAAAGAAGATGTGAAGCTTTAATCGAAGGTCAGCATCAGGAATTGAAGGAGAAAGCTCAACCTTGAGATTTCCAGTTTCGGACTTCAGGCAAGTTACAAGGAACGAATTGTTGTTTTATGGAAACTGATGGAGCGTGGAAGAAGGTCGGAAGTTCTCTAGGAAGGGAGTTCGAGATGGCTGGGATTGGAGCGGTGCTTTACTTTCAAGGTCAAATTCAGTGGACGTTAGGAGAAAGAGTTATGGCATCATCGCCCCTTCATGCTAAACTCCTAGCAATATGGGGACTACAGGAAGCACTAAAATTGCGCCTGCAAGGATTGTCAGGACGGACTATATTAATGCATTTAATGCTTTGAAGAATCCGGTTAGTGCCCCGAAAAAAATCTAGGGGCTTGTCAAAGATATTATCTAGTTTACGAAATCCTTTTCATTTGTCTTTTGTATTAAAGTGGAAAAAGATAGTTGCTATTGCGCACCAATAGGCAGTGATGGCTAGAAAAAGCTAGTTATTACTGTACTCATCTCTCATTGCCAAAAAAAATTACCATTAGGAGTTCAAGCAGTGGTTATGTGGATGGAACAAGTGGGAGCTTCATTGATGCCTCATCTGCTCTTGGGCTTCCTGCTACTAACATTTTTTTTTACTATTTACTTTTGTATCTCTTTGGTTAAATTTTTAACACCTCACTAATTACTTTTTTTTTCTCTCTTTGTTTTGTTTTTACTCCTTACTATATACTTTCTTATTTTTTTGTGTTTTTTACTCTTTAATGATTTATCTCTAAATATCATGTTAACTCTTTTATAAAAAAAGTAACTAATAATTTCACCACTTTCTATCTCTCTTCTCCTAGAAGTGAAACCATTATCTTGTGTGGTCTCGCTTTCACTTTTCCTTGGTTTTTGTTGCTATAGCCACTTATTATAGCCCAAAATTAAATATTGGGTATACTTTTTGAACAAATCTTTTTGTTATACATATCACACTATTTTTGTAGATCATAAAGTTATGAAGTTTTTTTTTTCTTCTTTGGCTTCATTAAGTCTACTTGATTTTTTAGACTATGGTTCTTATAGCTTAAAAGTTATTGCATGTTAATAGTTCTAATTCTGAATTATCATTATATGATAGTTCCCATGAATTTCTAAGATATTTCACTGAAAGGGTGTGAAAGTTCTTATTGCTTCCATAGGATTTTTTTTAGTTTTTGATTAAGGTTACACTTCACATTGCTTTCATAAGTCTTGGGAGACACAAGGAGGACTTATAAAATTAACTTATTCTAATAACTTCTTTTTAATTATTAATTGTGTTGAAATAAAGTTAAAATCTCATCTTACTTAAAACTAAGAAAACTAGAAAATTTCAACATTGCAATCAATATAGATTTTCACAATCTATATTAAATATCCCCTCAATGCATCTAACTTTACGTACTATGAACATTAAAATTGGTAGTTAGTTTAGTTGGTTGTATTTTTGGGAAAGATATTCAAAATATGAGATTAAATTTCATTAACATTGCTAGACTTTATGCCTTTCTATACACCAAAAAACTTGATTTTATTGTGTACATACACATCTATATACTATAACACAACTTTTGTGTTTATGTAAATGTCAACTATTTTATTTGGTTAAAGTATTGAGAAGTGATATGTTTGATCAATTCTCATATATTACATCTTTGGTTGTTGTGGTTTTCTCTAACAAAAAACAATTATTTTCAAGTTAGTCTGTTCTAGTGAGAATGACTGGATTCTCGGGGGTTTTTTAGTTGAAGTTCTACCCGTCTATATTAGAATAGAACTATAATAAGCTATAAATTTAGCTATATGTATTCAAATAATAAGTTCGTTCTTTTAATAAAGATAAAGAAGAGAGGTCGATATAGATAAGGGCAGGGGTAGATCTAGTATGGGTTCAGTGAGTTCAGCTGAACCCATATTAGAAAAAAAAATCCTTATATATTTTTTGCAACATATATAATCTTATATGTAACTACAACTCACAGGTATGCCTCCCTTCTTTTTACCCCCACAACCCGTGTTCGACTCCCCACCCACTTTTTTTTTTCTCCTTCTAATTTCACATTTCACTTCGGCACTTCCTCGGTCCTCTCATTTCTCAATTCACCATTTGTAAAACCCTATCGCCTACCCTGCTACGGGCTATCCACTAACCCAAATACCCAACTAACCGCCACCGGCCTCCACGAGTCCTCACGACGGTCAACGACACGAAGTCAAGTCACGCACAGCATGACAGCAATGAGCAATCCACCAGCTTGGACAGCCTCGTGAGCCTCCTCCACGACTGACGATTCCACCCACTTTAGTGCTCGGCTCCACGAAGTGAGAAGTGACGCTACCACCAACGACCACCGTGGCACTGTGGCAGACCTCTGACCTCTTTCCCTACCACATCACTTCATCTTCTTCAGGTAATTTCTTCTCATTTTCAATGAATTTGTGCGTAGTTTTATCATAAATCACATAATCTGTGAATTTTCAGGCAATTTCTTCTCATTTACTGTGAATTTGTCATTATGAATGGTGATTGTTAATATGTGTTTATTTCGGTTATTGGCTATTTGCACTAGTTTTAGTCTATTGTATATATGAGCTTCATTTGGTAAGTTCTGAACCCATAATGAATGAATCATGGCACCGCCACTGGATAAGGGAATGTAAAATAAAGTAAAGTTATGCCTTTGGGTTAAAGAAAAGGCAACAATTAGCTAACACTAACAATTGGTAGAATTACCTAGTGACATTTAGATTAATATGTTGAGATTTTTGAAAATCACCTGTCGGATACAAATGTTGAACATCCAACCAAAAATTAATTTCTGATGAGGGCGAGGCGTTGTCTTTGTAACTATATAACAATTTTTCTCTATGTCAATTCCATTTGTCATAGACAAGCCTCAATCACCAAACGACAATGATGTCAAAGTATAGAAGTATCGATCAAACACCAAGTCACCAACTATAAATAATCAAAATCAAGATGTATATATACTAATATACATCCCAGCTTTGAAGTCATAATCTTTTTACTCCTAGTAATTAGAGATTAGTAGTAAGCGAATTTGAGTTACTCCCTATTTTTTAAAAACTTTGACTACTAATTAGAACAAATAATATATTCAAATGAGAATTTGTTGAATGCATATTAATATAAATTTTTAAAATATAAGTTTTCATAATTTTTTGTCTCACGAATTTGAAGAAAAAAATCGTTTTAAATAGTATTTTAAAACCCGAAAAAATTCAAATGTAACGAACAAATAAGCACGGATAATATTTGCTTTGGGATCAAATGTTACACTAAATTTTAAAGCTCGTAATGCTTCTATTGGGAGATGCAAATTTCAGAATGCGGAATGGCTTGAGATCGAGCCCAAGCCAAAGTAGCTCAGATGTCAAGATAAGCACCTCAATGGTTCCATGTTTATTCGACTGACATGCGTGAAAAAGTTTGTTGATTGGCCGACTACCTTCTACACCCACGCCCTAGGTTTTAGGTTCGACTATGGCCCCTCGTCCTTGAGATCGGATTCTAAGAATAGTGAACTCCCCACCCCAGAAAGGAAATGCAGAGCTACCTTATCTTAAACTAACCACATAACTTTGCAAGAGAGTATGTCTATCTAATGTAACGCAACACAATATGCATATGAGAATCAAATTCATAAGATCTGCACCATGCCTTAACATGTAAGATCTGACAACTGATAATCACAGCTCAAGCACTCACTGAAAAGTAATAACACATTCCAGGTGATTCAGCTATACAGGGGAGGGAGTCAGGGAGGACAAAATTTTGTTGAACAAATTCGAATAGCAATTTGTACCTGCATTTCACAAATCTCAGAGTACAAGGGAATATCATACACTTACACATTGTCTTAATCACAATTCTTCGGAGCAAAATGAACTACTGAAAGTGTTAACTATCTTTCTTCTCTGGTGGTGGTGGTGGTGCCGCTGCACTACCGCCTTTCTTT
This sequence comes from Dysphania ambrosioides, assembly GCA_026401315.1. NCBI lineage: Eukaryota > Viridiplantae > Streptophyta > Magnoliopsida > Caryophyllales > Amaranthaceae > Dysphania > Dysphania ambrosioides. The sequence continues at coordinate 26,234,812 of CM048666.1, forward strand.
TCCTTGGGCTTCCCTTTCTGGGGCTTCATGAAGCAGAAACATGAGCAACAAGGACACTGGAATAAGAACTTCATTATGCAGTATCTTCCGAACAAAATTCTGAATTCTCTCCTGAAAATCTGATAACTTTCTGCCAGGCAAAAGTTCCAACTCTTTGTTATGTTAAAAGTACTGTCTTCTATGCTACTGCAGCTTTTTTTCTTGATCAAATTGCCGAATTGTTTCATCCGTTGGATCCCATTTCCATCACTATCAATCCCCACCAAAAAAGGGTAATCAATCAATAATTCCAGCTCTTACGTGGGGTAGACCATAAAGGCCGGTAATATGGAGTATGGACCATGTCAGTCCAATGAAATCTAAAGAAAGGACCTTTTGATATGTTTTAGTCATAATTTCCTCTCCTGCGCTGGCAAGCAGTATCTTATGGACTTTTAGACATTATGCAGTTATAATAACACAGAGTTAAGTAGAGTATTAACATCAGTATTATCTCAACCCTTCTAAAAGGACTCTCACTCATGAGTTATGGCAGGGTAGAGGGTCTAGAAATTATGCAACCAAACCCGTAAAACCCTAAAGACCAGTGGTAAAGCTTTTCCCGATTTGCTCTACTATGGTGTGCCCAAAAAATTCCTAGGGACTGTTTGCTCCGGAGTACTTCACAATCAGTAATCAGCACATTGTTAAAAAGACATGTATGGCATACATATATCAACACATGGATTTCTGAACTAGAAAGCAGGGTAAGTTTCGGATAGGATTGGGTGGGAATTCATAGAGCATTGTCGTTTACTGTATTTCTTACAGAATGATCATTTTGCCTTGGGGTATAAGGCTAGCCTTACATAATTGGGTGGGGTATATTTAAGACTTTGTGTACGCAAGTTTGCATGTGTTGCACATTATAGCTATGCTGACAATACATAAACTGATGTAAAACTTTCTACTCAATGCAGCAAGAAAAGAACGGTTGTACTACTGCAAATCAAGCAATACAGTATTATACTGTCCCGTCTCCACTACTCCCTACTAGTTTGTTGGCGCCAAGAAATTTGTCAGACACCAGGGGAGTTGCCCTGCACCATTTGCGCAACCCTCTCACAGCCTCAAAAAAGTAAGGGTTCGAACAATTCCTAGCACTAATCTGATTGGTTAAGCCTGGGTTGACCATATTTTTGTACCACATTGTCCACATAAGAATTTACTAATTTACCAGACTTGTGAGGATTCACACAATGCCTTTCTTTGGAAATTGGCACAGCAGATTGCAATGGGCTATCAAGAAGTTATTGAATTTGTGCCTAGTTAAGCAAATATTATAACAAAAGCATGTAAATATATTGAATTTTCCGATTCATATTCTGGTGTAGCTGGGTACAAGAATAAATTTGATAGTTTAAAAGTTACTCGCATATCAATATATCATGCACAAGTGTGCTCTAAAAACAGAAGATTCCTCTCAGTGCTCATACATATTGGAAATTTGATCTATATCATTCTTTTAGCTGATATGGTTTGCACCTCATAAAAAAGTATAAGTTGCCAAGGAGGCTAGTTGGTAACTTGGTACAATCATAAGTCTAAGATCCTGGTGGGCCTCTTTACTTGAGCATGAGCCACTTGAGGATAAATAAAGAAGGTAGTGTTTCACACAAAGTTAAATAATGCATGAGAATTAGGATAATTGAATTTTTCAACTCAGCTTTGTTAATGAGACAACCCAGAGATTTCAGAAAGATCAGGGTTCCTTAATAAAGAGGGTATGGAAGGCAAAGTAGTCAGCCCTTAACCAGTGGAACATGCTTCATGGATTTTGAGGGTTTAGTCCAGGCAGCTTTGAAATTTAAAGGCGCTGGTCTGAGGAAAATTAGGAATGGTAGGTGATAATGCCAAGGATTATGAGTCTCAAAGCCTCAGATGTCGGGTGATAATCTTTTTAGGACAGAGGGGAAAGGAATGATCAGTTAATAAGGTCTTCATTCCATTGAAGTTCAGCTTCTAGGATTCTCTCAATTACTTTTCCATCAAGGAATGTGGATGATGATAGGAAGCACTGCAGACTTAGAGAGCACCCGATTGAGGAGAGGCAGACTGCTGGATGCCACGGTGGAAGGATCCAGTACCCTACTTTGCTCCTATGCAGGAGGGGGTGTAAGGAAAAGGAAGGATGGGCAATGGTGGTCCTTAAATACTCACGAGTAATGTTTTACGGGTTTAAAGCTTCAACAAGAGGTACTCTTGTAGGTGATTCTTTATTTGAAGGAGAATTCTAGCTATCCTATGGAAGCAACTGTGATAACTGAGTTCAAGTTCCTTGCAAAATCCTCAAATAACTTAGCTAACAGAAGAGTGCCTAGAGTCCTACACCTTGTGTTGGTAGTTTGGATTGTATCTATCGACTCAGATATGTAAACAGGGACAATAAGAATTCATAATGAGATATTATGCACCTACAGGACAACATTTTTTTTTTTTTCATACATCTCACCAATTACTTCAAATGAACCGATATCATTCGATGTGCTACTACAGAAAAACCTAGCTATATTATTTTATACGTAGATACAGTAACATGCTTACATATTTGCAAGTACTTTCTTTTATAGCACATATTTGCTTGATTTGCAGATTGAAAAATCCTCCAACCTTGTGGTACAGAGTAGGCGTTTCAAGCTTTCAATGCATCACTGTTGTCACCATACCATGAAAAATGAAGATAGATTTGAGAGCAAGAACAAACATATCATACCACAAGGTCTACAGATTAGTAAACCTAGCTTGTGCCCTTTACAGAGAACATTGTATACAGACCCATAATTCTTGCACATCATAGCCGGGACAACATTGCATATTATTTATGGGGTCCTATTTAACTTCTTAAAATTAGGCCCTCTATAAACTTGAGACCTCTCATATAGAACATAAGTATTCAAACCAATACTCCAACTAAACTTTTATGTTATTATAAAAAATAAATATAAATATATCTGAATTTTGAGGTCCCTCAAATTTGGGGTTCATGTTCCTGATATATGAAATTAGATGATGGTCAGATGGTGGTATATTCATGTGTATGATACATTTTCAAAGTCCGTAATATAAAATTAATATAAAGTAGTAGCTCTTATTGGTTTTCTGCTCTATTTATAAATGATATAAATTTATTATTATGCATTTTCGTAATTTCATTTCTATACCTGAGATTATTGCCTATACCTGATATATGTTTTTCTTTATTTTTATATCTTCTGTATTTCTATATATGATATTATAATATCTATATTTAATATAACAATACTTATCTCTAAAATTTTTATTTTTATATCATGTATAAATTAAAAAAGCAGTCCAGTAATAACTATTGACCTATAGATATGTTATCTAACACATAATTTTATTTGGTACATTCTAGAAATACTTAGTTCATGGCATAGTTATGGGCCGTCCTCCAAAATATCTGGTGTGCATTAGGGGCTGAGCGGCTGAGCCTAAGGAAAAATAATTTGGAAATCAAGTTTTGAGTAGTAGCCAGCTGTGGAGAAAGCCCACATAGCACCCCATCAATATCATATTGTAGAATCTTACCCAAGTTCAATTGGATCACGAATGGCGGTAGTGGTTGTCAATATGAACAAAACCATCTCCTCAAAGTTATAATCGATTATACTAATTACACAATTTTCCTGATACTGACCTAAACAAAGTTCTTGCCATTGGTCAGTAAATTTCCTGATACTGACCTAAATTTTTTTACTGATTGAGCTAAGGTCACTACTATATAATATGAATATGACTATACTTCGAATATGAAAGTGTAGATAAACGTGAATATTAAATCATTTGTTTGAGCCTAGTTTATGGTTTAACTAAAAAACACAATTCAAAAAATTACTTCAATAAAATACACATATATATGATAGGCATATATAAGATAATCATCAAGTCTATAAGATAACTAAAATTATAAAATTACCCCTTTGTGTTAATTATATCTCTTACGCTGTATACCATACACCAATTTAACTAATCAAGTAATCGGTTGCCTCAAAATAAAGGTTTTAATTATAATTAATAATTTTTTTTAATATGAAACAAAGAATAGGCTAACTTACTGATCTTACGGATAGTTATACCAACCCTATAATATTTAGGACAAAAGATTCCTACTAGGACATAAGCGAATATGATTTTCAAGAATTAATCTACTTGGAAAAAAGATTACTACTATAAACATCAAGCAAATTAAATATTTGAGTGAAGCATAGCAATGCTATCACTTAGTTTCTATTATGCAATCATGCATTCAAACATGTCATTTTCCAAGTTAAGGAAAAAAAAAATGGACACACATTGATGATAACTGGCCTAAAATAGGCGCTACAAGTCTACTACTCCAACATGTTGCATTCAGCATTCATACCTAAAATATTAGGAGTAAAAGCCAACAACTAATAGAGTCAATTCTATTTTTTTTATTTAATTTTTGTGTTGGGAATTGAAAGTCTAAAATAAATAAATACACACAAAAAAAGAAAAGAAAAGAAAAGCTAATGTGAGTTCACATGTAAGCACACCATTTAGATTTTAGAGGGGCAGGTTGAGTAGTTGACCCAACAACCTTTGCCTTTTCAGATGAGATGGAATTTAGGATAAATCCAATTCATGTTTTTACTTTATATTATAAACTTTTAAACTATATTGTTATTTTTTTTATTTAAAATCTTTTTATTTTTGTCTAATTTTGTGATTGGGGAAAAAAGTTTAGTTTGAATCACTACTCATATAATATATATGTAATCTATTGGTTAATTTTTTTTAAATGTTTGATGCTATGAGCTTTAGAAATTTCACTATTTATTTCATATTCAACCCACTTATATCATTTTTTAATAAAATGTGATCATATTTTAAGATTATTTTGATTTCTTTTTCGACTTCAATGAAAAGAAAAAAAAAACGGATGGAGAATTATTGGTCTATTTATTTATTTGATGAATTTGAGTGCTTATTAAGTTCAACCCCTAGGAAGTAGAGAGCTAGATTTTGTCCGTGACTTTTGCATGGAGCAGTTAGGCTAAAAAGGCGAGCCCATTCTCAGCGGCTAACGCCGGTCGATTTCTGCTATCACTAACCCCACATTTTCGCCGATTATCGATTCTTTACCTCTTCTTTTGACTACATTTGCGTTACGTTGTCTGTCTACTTTCGATTTCAACTCTTACTTGTGTTCTTTCCAAAAGCGCGTCTCTTTTACTTATTAGAGAATTTATTTTAGTTATGGAATTTTTATTAAATTTTTCTAAATGTATAGCTTTAAGGTATACATTGATGCATGGGTTTGTGTTTCTAAGTTCACTCTATTGTACGTCCGTATTCAATTTTTTGTGATGTGTATATATAAAAATGCTTTACTTCAACCATTGACTAAAAATTAAAAGGGTGTTATAAGACTATATTATGCGACAAAGGAAATATGAGTAATTCTATCTGCCTAAGATACGACATTAGTGACATACAAGTTATGAGACAAAGAGTCCTTAAAAGACATATTTTCTCCATTTCTTTTTGTTTTTACAAATTTTAAAGTAAACTTAAATTTTAAATATTTTCAATTGTGTATTTGCAAAAATCATAAAAATTATACATTGAAACAAATCTTTTAAAATCCCATATAATTATATAAATTTTTTCCTTATAGGTTGGGATGAATTTATGGTCAAAATTTGGCTATAAAATCTATAAATTACAAACAAAAAGAAGCGAAAGTAGTATATATTACACAGTGAAAGAAATTGACTAATCCTCTTTCATTTGCATGGTATTTGTCCCTATTATTCTATACATAGGGTCATGAGTCATGACTATACAAAAATAAGGAAAATAAACAGTATGATAATTGTCGTGAGTAACACGTAAGAAAACTGAAAAGACAGATAATAGTAGACCAAATTTTAGTTACATCTCAATCAATCCATTGTTTTTCAAAGATTCTTAATGAATTCGGCCGTTAATTATACAATCTGGACAATGTAAAAAGAATTTATGTGAGCTATGTATCGGTCAAGCTCAGGTTAGGCTAATGAATGTATTGTTCCCTTTAGGACTTTGAATTTGTTCAGTTACAATTCAAAGTCATTTAATTCATATACTAAACACTAACGCATACATATTTCTTCATGCAAATTCTCCAAAATTCCGCTGACTGTAGGGGTTGTTGGCCACAAATGTATGTCATAGAGTATGAAGTTGATGACCATCTCGAGGACTAATTTTGGAAACTGACCCTATTTTTATCTTTTGACCTTATTGCAATACAGAGATAATTAAATAGTAGTTTTTTCTATTCTAAGAATAAGAGTATGGGCTACTATTTTAAGGACAATCACGTATTTAATAAATACAATTTCATTTACTGTAAAAATCTCAATTTGGTATCAAGTACTACCTCTTAAAATCATATAGAGAAAAAGCTCATTTGGTTGCGATTTGTATGCTGTGCCTGTGGGTAACACAACCCTTACTCGGTATCCTTTTAGACATTATCAAACTAGTTTTATTTATTTCTATTGTAGTTTGCCTTTTTTATAATTTTTAGACATAGCCTAAGTTTGAAGTATAACTATTGTTCCGGTCTGGGAATTAGAATATATAGATCATTTGGTAGTCAAGTAACTGTTGAAGAAGATGTTGTATGGAGAATTGCTAAAAGTGTTCGTGATAGAGCTTCCACTTGTGTGTGGCGGGTAATCGATGAACAATCTGGAATCACAAGACATGTTAAATAGCCTTAGGAGTGCATTTCGAGAAAACTCATTCAGATTCATAAGTTAGTCCGTTGGTATAGGATCAAGTGCCTAAGTATACAAGCAATATAGTGTCTTACTTATGTGTAGGGTTTTTAGACATTGTGCTCGCGTCCCCTCCTTCCAACTATAAATGTGGTAATTATAATTGGGATGAATCGCCGATTGAAGTAAGTAGGCTTACATGAACCAAAATGGTAAACTTAGTCTGCCATATTAAATGAATTCGCCCAGACTACTAAGGTGGCACATTAATTAAGTGGTAAGCTCACGGCCCATTGGGTAGTTAATCCACAAGATGGACTGGCCCATACAATTTGCTGCCCCCATACCTATTCTTGGGTTTGATCTTCTACAAGTTCAGATCAAACCTGCAAACTAAGTGTTTCATTTCTATTTTTAATGTTGTGTTGTCTTGGACATACTCGGGCTTTTAAGTCCTATGGGTTCAGTAGTAACTCCCCTTTTTCTTATAAATAACTTTAGATGGAGTCTAACCCCTAGCTTTCAATGAAGGGTTTAGCCCCTTCTAGTTTTAAGTCTCCAATTAGGTTCAACATTTGGCTAAAGCATGTGTTTGGATTTGTTAGATAACTAACCTCTCCAGCTTTTCATTCTAGTTTAGGCTACTATCATCTGCTAAATTAACCCTTTAGGTGTGGCCCACGTTTGGGTTTTGTTAGACAATTAACAACTCAAGCTTTTTAGGCCTAGGTTAAGCTGTCACCATTTGCCAAACCAACCCTTAGTATGTGATCCTCGTTTGTATTTCGCTAAACAATTAACCTCTTAGTCTTTTTAGGCCTAGGTTAACTGCCACTATTCGCCAGACCCACCCTTTCTCCACGTTCGGATTTTCCCAAACAATTAACCTTGAATCTTTTTAGGCCCAAATTAGACTATCATAAGTCACCAGACCAAACCTTTGGGTGTGATCTACATCCAGATTTTGCTAGATTTTTAACCTCTCAAGCTTTTTATTCTTCGGTAATACAACCACCATTATTCAGGCCTAGGTCTAGTTGTTTTTTGCTTGCTGCTATGTCTTGACCGGGAGGTTGGCCACTCGATTGAAATATTTGTTAGCGATGTATTTAGCGAAAAGGGCTTCACCCAAGTGTGTCATGGTGTTCCATCACTGGTCATTTCTAAAGGCTCTTGGACTTATACCACTCTTTAAGGAAAAGAGGGATCTACCCTACTTTAGAGTGGGAACCAAGACAATCCCTTGGTTGAATCTCCCAAAAAATTAATCTCAAAGACTCTCGGTGGAGTCTTGCTTGATGCTTATCAGCTCAACAATTGACTTGGTTCTACAATTGCTGCTAATGAAATGGCTCTTGAATTGAGTGTCTAGTTGACTGAAGCTGAACATAACCCCTATTGGCAGGCGCTGGAACTAGTGTTGTGTTTCTCCTATCAAGGTAGTGGGGAAGTACTTGGCCCATGTTGCTTCTGTTTATTGGCCTAGGAAGAGCTGTTCTTTGAAGGTGGCAACATGGTCTTATGGGACTCCTTTGCTGTCATATTTCAAATAGTTGGAAGCTTTAATTTGGTTGGAGGCTCCCTTAAGATTTCCTCCGAAAAGGGGGACCTCATGGGGAGCCTGATGATTTTGGCTAGGCTTCTAGAAAGGGTGGGAATTAGATTGCATGGGGAACACAATATGCTAAACACTTTCCTATAAGGTCTGCTATCCATAAACTGTTCTCTTGCCATGTAGTCATATGGACCCAACTTGCTGCCTAGGTGCTCAAATACGTGCTTCTAGGCCACGGGTTGATGTGTTTGGCCTCTATAAAGGGGTCCCAGAGGACGTCCTTGATCTATTAGTCTGCTAGCTGGGGTAGTAGGATTATCCATGTTCATCTCTCGTGGAGGATCCAAGGAAGAACTCTGGTTGTCATCACTTTTGGGCACTAGTGTCCCACATGGACTCCTCCTAGTCTATTTAGAGATGGGTGGAGGTGTATTCACCTTGCTATTGCCTCCCCAAATGACCACTTATTTCTTGGGGTTTTCGAGCGGAGGCTGAGCTGCAGAACCTCTTTTGGGTTACTGGTGCCGCTCTCCCCGACCTTGAGAGGGCTTATCTACTTGGGACATCGTGGGTTTAGATAGCTTTGAGCCTGCTAGGTCTCTTGCTACAACTAACATTTCCCTGACTCTCACCTGGGTTGCGATAGTTGTATCTAATCCTTCCCAGGTAAGGTCTCCTGCTCCCAGACGATTGACCTCTCCCACTGGTTTCCTTGCGATGGTAAAAGTGGTGAGTTGTTTGTCCTTATTCATCAATGCATGGTGATTCCCCTACTTGATGAGGAGTAAGATTTTTCGCTCGTGGAGAGTTCGTTGGTGTGCCAACATGAGTTATTGTGGAAATCTACTAGTAGGTCGCGTATTGACTGAGTGCACAATACGCTATCGTATTTGTAAGCTCAAGTAGTTAGGATGACTTACTTTTTAGGTCTTTCTTCGAGCGCCAAATTATTCCGGTCTTGGAACCAAAACACGTAATTAGGTAGTCAAGTAACTTTTGAAGAAGATGTTGTATGGAGATTTGCTGGAAGTGTCCGTTGTAGAAGCTTCCACTTGAATTGGGTGATGAACAACCTGGAATCACAAGACAAGTTAGCTGGCCTTGGGGGTGCAATATGAGGAAACCCACTCGATGCATAAGTCAGTTTCTTAATCTAGGTTCACATGCCCATGTAAATACGAGCAAAGTAATGTCTTATTGCGTAGGGTTTTCAAACTTGGTATTCGCATCCCCTCCTTCCATCTATAAATGTGGTATTTTACAGTTGGGATGATTGGAATAAGTGGGATAATATGAAACAAAGTGTAGGATTTGGTCTGCCACGTTAAATGAGCTTGGCCTAGACTGCTAAGGTGGTCAGTCAGTGAAATGTTGTACTTGTAGCCTAATGGATAGTCAGCCCACAAGCTGGACTGACCCATTTAACTATAATATGTTAAACAATTTGACATAATATTATATATCTTACGAAGTTAAACTTAATCTAGTGTTCTTTTAAAAGATTACACCATCTAACCTCTAGGGTCGGGTTCCATTCCCATTAAGCACACTTTGGAATATGTCTCTATTGTGAAAGGGTCTAATCCACCAATTTAGGCGAGCTATGCGACAACTTTTCTCACCCAGTAGGAAAACATCATATCCACTCTAACAAATACCAATAAAGTGACCCTCACCCAACTTTGTTATTGGGCTAGGCGAGACTGCGAGAGCTCGATTCATTTGGTAGTTTACAATCAAGTTTATAACCCTCAATTCTACTCGTCTACCTCAGCTCATCCGAAAGGAAGATTTCAAGTTGTCCGCAATAGTCGGTACTAAAAAACGAATACTGAAAGGAAACCTAAAAAATAGGTGCAGAAAATGAGAGGGGATACCTGATAAGAGAATATGACAGCACAGGAGATCCACAACGTCCTCACTAGACCACCTAAAAGTCTAAACATAATGAATTTCCAACGACCCCACTCCCCACCTCACATTAGTCACATGTCACAACTTTCACCTCACTAATCTCACTTCCACAATACAACTTTGGAAAAGGACAAATCAAATTGCATTGACAATTAGATTATGTGCAAAATATAACCATTCCTTAACAAGTACAATCATCCCACAAACCAAAAAAGTCAGCCCATTTTTGTCACCACACCCTCATATGAGTCATATCCATCCATCCACTACTCTACACTTTTTGTGCATCTCATATGTCATATGTCATATGTCATATGTCAAATCACCCCTTATAAAATTCAATCAACCCATTGCTTCAAAACATCTTGTAACTTTCCAAATTTAGTCAATTTCTTACAACTCAATTGGATTATATTTATTCAAACAAAACCTCCCCAAAACTTGGTGCGAGTCTATTCTTTTGTCTACTAACTATCCCTATTATTTCCTCCGCCATACATGTTAGAATAATCGATAAAAGGTTCAATTTTTCAAATAGTTTTGTTCCACATTATTCGTATTGGGGCTGTTAAAAGGACAATAAACGTCGTAAAGTAATGTTGTTCTTTTTTATGGCTTCTTAATCACTCACAACTTTCTTCTATTGCAAGGAAATTTGAAGATCATTTTAGTAAAGTTGATATATTTTATTTTAATAAGTTTATACAGTAAGATCAACAGTTTTCCCCCTCTCTCCTCATTTATTAAACTTTTTTTCCCTACAAAATAAAATTGTTCAACTACTACAACAATTATTACCCCATTTTAAGATCTTGGGATTTGTTCTGAGTTGGGATTGGACTAGAAATTGTCACTTCAATTTGAAGTTGTTGTTAGTTGGTTTTGATTTTTTTTTTTTTTAAAATACTTCTTTTCTTGGTGATATTCTTGGAAATTAATTTTTTTTATATGGGATTTTGTGCAGCTAAAGATTCAATTTTTAATTAATTTGAGGGTCAATTTCTTCAGCTTACGGGTATTTTTTAGGGTATTTCCCCCATATTTCATGGTTTCTGAATGTGATTACGGATCTCAGAGGGGCTGCACTTCTTTCTAGTGTGTGTTTGATTGCTTCACTTTGAAGTTGCTCGCTTGGAGGAGTGGAGCTTGGGAACATGGGTATGTATGTAAACCTGTAGTTTTTATTAACTTGGGTTTTATTTATGTCTGATTTTATGAAATGGGTAGTTCTTAATTTTGTCTAAAAGTTCAAATTCAAGAATTTTAGGTCCTGGGTTTTTGTAAGATTTTTTTTTTCTTTTTTGTTGTTGGGGTCTGATGTTTAAGTTTTGTGCTTGAAGTTGGTGGAATAAAGCTCACATCTTTGGTGAATTTTGGTGATTTTCTGGGTGAATTTTGGCGATTTCGGGGTTTTATTTATTTATTTTTTTGATTTCTGATGGTTTGGAGTTGTCTAATTTGAGTGACAAGTTTGGCAATGGTGGCAATGCAAACTGTATCAATTAGTTTCCTGAGATGGGTATTGTTGGTTTGGTTTGTGATTTCTATTACTGGCTTAGAAACCCTAAGCCAGGCATGTGATCCTAGTGATCTTTTGGCACTGAAGCAATTTGCTGGTAATCTTACTAATGGAGCAGTTGGCTTAACTTGGGCCTACAACACCACCCTTTGCTGTAGCTGGAATGGTGTCTCCTGCAATAGTAATAATAATGTGGGTGCTGGACGTAAGGTGATCAGTCTGGTTCTGAAGAATAAGGGTCTTAGAGGAGTAATTTCACGCTCTCTTGGTCTGTTAGACCAGCTGGAGATACTTGATCTTTCAGGGAACCATTTTGAAGGTGGATTGCCTGTTGAGCTGTCGAATTTAAAGCTACTGGTTTCCGTTGATGTCGGTCTTAACAAGCTCTCTGGATCAGTTGTGGAAGCATTTTCTGGCCTGAATAATGTTAAATTCCTGAATCTTTCGAGCAATTCTTTCAATGGGACGCTTAGTGATTTCGGGGTGTTCCCTGAATTGGCCGTGTTTAACATAAGCAACAATTCGTTCACTGGACAAGTCAATTCACGGATTTGCAGTTCGAGAAAGATCAAGGTCATTGATATATCGAAGAATCATTTCACTGGTGTGCTTCAGAGCTTTGAGAATTGTACCTCATCTCTCGAGCAGTTGCACGCAGGTTACAATTCACTTTCTGGTGAACTTCCGAGCTTTATCTATGGCATGCCTTTGTTGAAGCAGCTCTCAATCTCTGGCAACAATTTCTCCGGTGGGATAAGTGATGAAATAAGTAAGCTTTCCAACCTTACAAACTTGATCATTGAGGGCAATCACTTTTCTGGCCCACTTCCTGATGTATTTGGCATGCTAACGAAATTAGAGCTATTTGTCGCACATACGAATTCGTTTTCTGGGACATTGCCTCTGAGCTTGTCTCAGTGCACCAAGCTTCAGGTGCTTGATCTTAGAAACAATTCTTTCTCTGGCCCTATTGAACTTGATTTTACTGGACTGTCCCATCTTACTGTACTTGATCTTGCCAGTAATTTTCTAAATGGCACCATTCCAACTTCACTTTCTAGTTGCAAGAGATTGAGAACGTTGAGCTTGGCTAAGAATGAGTTCAAGGGTGAGGTACCCGATAACTTTGGAAACCTTGAACATCTTTCCTTTTTCTCAGTGTCAAATAACAGTTTAGTGAACTTGTCAGGAGCATTAACAACCCTGCAACAATGCAAAAATCTCATAACCCTTATACTTACCAAAAACTTCCATGGTGAAGAAATCCCGAAAAATTTGTCAGGGTTTGATAAGCTGAGAGTTCTGGCACTTGGAAATTGTGCTCTACAAGGCGAGATTCCTGTTTGGTTACAGAGTTGTGATAAGTTGGAAGTTGTTGATTTGTCTTGGAATCATTTGCACGGGAGCATTCCTTCATGGATTGGGAAGATGGAGAATGTGTTTTACTTGGATTTTTCTAACAATTCACTTTCTGGTGAGATTCCAATGACTTTAATGCAGCTCCACAGCCTGATCAATTCCCGTAACAGTTCATCCGATCCTTCTTCAATTAACAGTATCCCTCTGTATGTGAAGAGGAACAGTTCGTATGGCTTGCAGTATAACCAAGTCTCCAGTTTCCCTCCTTCACTGTATTTGAGTAACAACAGATTTAATGGGACTATACCATCAGAGATAGGGAAGTTGAAGCAACTCCATGTGCTAGATCTCAGCAGAAATAATATCACGGGAATCATTCCAGATTCAATATCGAGCATGCTGAACCTTGAGGTCTTAGATTTGTCTTTCAATGACCTGGACGGATCAATACCATCATCACTTAATAATCTCACATTTCTTTCGAAATTTAGTGTTGCACATAATCATTTACAGGGACCAATACCATCAGGAGTGCAGTTTCAAGGCTTTCCAAACTCGAGCTTTGAGGGAAATCCAGGCCTTTGTGGGTCAACTCAAGCTCCTCCTTGTAACATTATCCAGAATATGAATATTCCTTCTGGCTCAAGCCGTAAATTAGGTAGTAGTAGCATCATTGGGATAACAATTAGTGTTGGTGGTGTTATTGCCTTGCTCCTGGCAGTCCTATTGATAACAATGTCTAGGAGAGATGCTCGAGCTTCTTCAATTGATTATCCAGATGAAGAGAATGGCCGGCCTCCAAGATCGTCTGAAGGGTTTGCTGCTGCAAAACTAGTGCTTTTCCAGAACTCAGATTGTAACGATCTAACAGTTGGGGACCTGCTAAAATCTACTGATAATTTCAGTCAGGCAAATATTATCGGTTGTGGTGGATTTGGTCTAGTATACAAGGCTAGCCTCCCGGATGGAAGCAAAGTTGCTATCAAGAGGCTTTCTGGAGATTGTGGTCAAATGGAACGTGAATTTCGCGCAGAAGTGGAAGCTTTATCTAAGGCTCAGCATAAAAACCTTGTTTCCTTGCAAGGCTATTGTCTGGTAGGTGATGACAAGTTGTTGATCTACTCCTTCATGGAAAACGGAAGCTTGGACTACTGGTTGCACGAGTGCATTGATGGGGGCTCAGCCCTTAATTGGACGGCAAGATTGAGGATAGCTCAAGGTGCAGGGCATGGTTTAGAATACCTCCATAAGGTTTGTCAGCCAAATGTTGTCCACCGAGACATAAAATCGAGTAATATTCTTCTTGACGAGAAATTTGAAGCCCACTTGGCTGATTTTGGACTATCGAGATTGCTTCGCCCTTATGATACCCATGTTACAACTGATCTGGTTGGAACTCTTGGCTACATTCCTCCCGAATATAGCCAGACATTAACTGCTACTTTCAAGGGTGATGTTTACAGTTTTGGTGTTGTCCTTTTGGAGCTTCTTACTGGCAGAAGACCTGTTGAAGTCTGCAAAGGAAAAAACTGCAGGGATCTGGTTTCGTGGGTGTTTCAGATGAAGTCTGAGAAGAAAGAAGAGCAGGTGATTGATCCATTCATTTGGGACAAAGAATGGGAGAAGCAGTTATTGGAGGTTATATGCATTGCCTGCAAGTGCTTGGATCAGGATCCTAGGAAAAGGCCTTCCATAGATCAAGTTGTTTCATGGCTTGATGCCATTGGTGCCAGTTAGAAGAGTTTTATATCTAGGATTTACTTAGTCTCAGACGATAATACCTTCATTCTGTAAAGAAGCTCTATAGTAATGTATCAAGATGGTAGTTTCAGTTCTCTTCGCAGCAATATACCTTATACAAACAATCATAATCTTTGTATACTCTGGCCATTTTGGTCTATCCTATTGGAAATAAGCTTGAAAAGTTTTCCAACTGTTCACAGTTCTTTCTGTAAAATGTGAAGCAAAGTGCTTGAATCAGTCTATTTTTGCAACTTGTAAAGTAAATGGACGTGTGTTAAATATACCCATTATTCTCCCCTTCCCCTGCCCTGCCTCCTCTTCCCCTGCTTATTTCTTTCTTTCTTTGAAGTACCAGTTCGTATTTCGTGTATATACATTCAGCAGTGTGCTATTATCAAAACATCAATCCGATTCTCATCATAACTTATGTATGGCTGTTTGAGTTGTAATATATCTTTGATCCTTACATTATACTTCTTTTGTTCTTTTTTTGTTGATACGACCAACACATATTTTTAAATATCAATATCTAAAGTTATGATCAAGTAAAGTTTGTAAAACATTGATATTTTGAACTACAAAATGAGAAGAATCTAAGAATATCTCATTGGACTACATTTTTTCTTATGGATAGATCACAAAAATGGTCAAAGTAGTTAATATGAATAGTGTCAAAAGTCAAAACGTGTCATCTAAAAAACAACGGAGGAATTATTATGCGGATTCATCTTAGTAAAATCTTGCTGCTAGTCACTAGTTTTACTATCTTGCAGTTACTCTCATCACAATGTACCGCAGACCTGAAATATAGTACTTCAGAGGTGGAAAATATGACACAATATTGACATATATCCTTGCTCTTAGGATTGCCTGCTATACTTCCTTGAGGTTGATAAACAGCAATGTCTTTCTTGGCTAGGGAAGCCTCTGATACTCTTACGCAAGTGAACTACTGTCATTCTGTTTAACACCCATTAATATCTTCTGTTTTTTCATTCTTGACTTCTGTCATGTAGAAGATTTAGGCTTGTATACCTTAAATTTTAGCGGACGGTACTGACATGGGATTGATCCCGTGTAAACATTGTAATGCGTGAGTCTTTACATAAAAAAAGAAACAAATTAAACCTAAAGTCACAACTATTATGAAACATATCTCCACCCCTCTGCTCACATTTCATCTGCTCGCATGATGAAGAGGTTCCCATCATCACAAAATTCGCAATAGTGACTAGTCAGGTGGTTATGGAGGAGCTCTGGCCTTAGGTTGCTGCAATCACTGTTTCTGCTTGATAATTTTGCTTTCTACGTTGCTAAGAATAATCTTTCAAGCTTTTTGTTAATTGATCGGTTTTTTAGTAGCTGTGAATGATGTGATTAATGTCTTCATCTTTAGCCAAAACATGTTTGTCATAGTATTGTTCTTGGGCCAAGTCCAAGCATAACCGCACTTGTGATGAAATATTGTGGAAATAGACCCAAGCAGCAGCCCCCTAAGTAGTTTTTGGATTATAAACTTTTTAAATTCATAACAATTCAATACACTATCTCACATTATAAGTGAAATTCGATCCCGACTATGTAGTAGTAGGTTTAGTTATGTTATTTTTTATAGGTTAGCGACAGTCTCATCAACGATCACAATAAATTGTTATACCGTTCTACTGAAAGGGTTGTATAGTCCAGTAGTATGTGCAAGATATGTCCCATAGTGCAAGATCATATCTTCTGAACAATGTTTTTGATGAATGATTCCTTTGTCAGGCCAAGTTGTTATATAGATTCAAAATTATGTGTAGATATCATATAACTTTTTACTAATAAAATAAGAATAAATAATGATAGAAAACCCCTGATCTCTGTTATGCAAGGAGCAGTACTAGCAGGGGGACAGTGAGAAATTTGCAATCAATGGGGACTGAGTGTGTGGACTGTAGAAGCTGAGGCAAAGACCGTAACACATGAGCTAAGCATCATATAGACCAGTGTGTAGAATTACAGAAGCTCCGATCAGTTTCTCTGCATAAGTTGCGTTCTTGGTGCAAATTTAAAGACAGAATTACCAATCTATCTTGCTAGGGTAGATAAGATTCTCAAGATAAGAATAGACGAGAGGTATTATCTGCGAAAAGATAACAGTTATTAGCCATATGATGTAGGTTTTGCATTGATGTTTCGAAAAGGCAAGTGTAACTTCACTCCCGAATCTAATGCTTCTATGATCGATGATATACTTTTTCTTTGTTTTTGCTTAAACTTTATCTATTTTTTGGTCATTTTTTCGTTACAAAATATAAGGTTATATATTAGGTGAAAAGGAATGGAAATTCCATAGAATTCCCGTATATGATTGGTATGTTCATCGAAAAAAATAATTACCAACGGTATATGATTAGTACAATTCTTTGTTTTTTTTTCCATATAGTTCAACAATACATACTTTCATTGCAGGTTTACATTCGTGGCAAACGTTTATATTCCTGCCTACAAATGATAATCACATGTACAATTTTGTAAAGACCCAAATCTAGGTTAATCACATGTATAGGGTCGTTTATTGGGTTATGGGTTGAAAGTCATAATAATTAAAAAATTTGCCCAACACATGAAGAGAATGAGTTATATTATTAGGCTCAACCCAATACATCTTCATGTTGATCAAACATAGTGACCAATATTTGATACGTCTATTCCACATTTGGTCTAACTCTAGGGCATAAATATTTTATTTATGACCCAACATTCTAAACAATCAAATTAAAATACTAGTTTTAGAGGATTGTCTTAGATCTTGAGTATTGTTCTAACCTCTGAAACTATTAACCTATTGTAAAGCAGGTATCACCACCATTAAAGGTTCTTCACAAGGCCCAAAGCCACCATACTTGTTCAATACTCAAATGACTCCTGTTACTAGACAAGAACAATAGTGTAATCGAGTGTGTGATTCGTCTAGCTAGCTATACGCATGGCTTAGGCCTCACAGTTACAGTGCTTGAAAAGCAGGAATAATAACCCAAGAAGCTAAGCATAACAATATATGATGTCAAATTCTAAGAGCTGAGAGCAAAATTAAAAAATTTCCTTGTACTGAAGCAAAGGAACAAATCTTTGTGAGAATCCAAGGTTCCAATTTATGGCCATAAAGAGACTGTAAGATTTAATCTTTTAGTGGTAAAAGTGATCCGGAATTATATGTGACATTATGCATATCTTTCTTCTCTTCTAAAAAATAAATCCTGTTGGACATAAGATGCCCCTTTTGCTTAGATATGACAAAGACATGATGTAAAGCCATATATATATATGATGCCACATTCTGGAATTTGTCACTTAATTTGTATGGCTTGGTTGTCAATTAACCTTTGATAAAACATTAGGTCTTTTATAATACAATTTAGGATAACTTCCTACTAAAATTGTTTATTTCGGTTTCTTTTTATTAACAAATTATGAGTTTATATTCTTCATCTCATGCTAAAACAGGTCTTGACCATGTTATTTTTTTCCTTTTTAATCAAGTTATTTGGATTCATATCATTAGAATTATTTGAAATAAAAATTTTCCACATTTATGAGACATTCTAAAGTCTGAAAATGTGAAAAACTTGGAGGATTGAAGTTTATTTGCAATTATTTAGACTAATTTTACTCCCAATGAGATGATCTTTCACCTTTTGGATTTTGTAATCCTTGTTTAGTTAGGAACACCAAAATGCTTATTAATCATGGAGAATATATAATATAGAGAAAATCCAAATATATGTTGATATATGTTTGTAAACATATTTCATAATTTATAATAGTGTAGTTTTCATAATTTTTTATTTATTATACCTTCATTTGCAACAGTGCAACTTCATATTTAAACAGTACAACTTAAAAATAAAAAGGTAAAACAACGAAAATGATAAAACAATGCACAACTTTATTTTCTAATAGTGCAATTTCATATTCTATAAGTATAACTTCATTTGTAAATACAACTATTTTTAATTTTCTAGTAGTGCAACTTTATATTATATTAGTACAACTCCGCTTGCAAATAGTACATTACAATTATCAAAAATACAACTTTAAAAAAATATAGAGGTAAAACAACGGGGTTATTTCCTAATAGTGCAACTTTGTATTATATAAGTATAACTTCAGTTGCAAATAGTGCGATTTTCAATTTTCTAATAGTGCAACTTTATATTTTATAAGTACAATTTTATTTGCAATAATACAACTTTAATTCTCAAAAGTATATCTTTAAAAGTATCAACAAAAGAAAATTACTAATCTACTAGTACATATCTCAGATATATATTCAAATAGCCTCCATAATATAATCATCAATTTTCCTTTGATTTCGAATTTTTATTGAACAACCATTGCCAAACGGAAAAATGAATGATCGAATGAATTAATGGTGGCTCTTGCATTCGGACTTTGCATCAAATGGTGGTGCAAAATAGTGACATTAGCTAAGACAATATTCCCCATTTTGATGTTTTACCCCTATTTTATTCCCATTTTTCATACAAAAAACAAACATCACTACTGAATGGCGATCCCATAGTCATTATAGGTACAACATAGTACGTTCGCATTACATCCCATAGTCAACTATTTTCTCTATTTTTCCCTTCTTCGCTCCCTCTTCTATTTCAAGATTTATATACAGTAGATTTGAGGGTAACACATCGCCCACTTTCAATGTCATATTTTCATCTTGTATTTTATTCATAATACTTTCAAGTTTTTCTAACTAAAAATTAAAGACGAGATTCAATGAAGATTTTGCTTATTCTTATCAAAGACGACTTTAATCGTCCTTTGGTTCTGTTTCTTTTCTCTCTGACATCTTGACCTTAATATAGCCCGATTTATACGTAGAGGTTATGTTACAATATTGTAATGACATTGTGAGTAATCAGTGGCGGTGTTAGGATATTGGCGTTATGGGTTTGGAATCTATCAAATGATATATATACCCAATGACAAACTTACTAGTTTAGACACACTTGTCTGGCGACTTTAAAATTCTAAAGCGGCTCAATTTAAGGTCATACATACAAGATAAGCCATTCTTATTCATAATCATTTCAGTAGATCATATCAATAATCCAATAAATTTTGCACTCTATTATTACAACATATCTTAATACACTCTACACTTGCACCACACAATCAAACACCCCCAAAACACATTACAAACAACACAAATACACAATATTGATAACATGGATAACACAAATAGATTAATTTGCTGCAATCTCTATTGCTGTTGGGCTTTTGACGCCGCATATATTATTAAAAAACCTGCTGCATATTTACTAATTTCTACTGGTGTTAACCATTAGAAAAGTTGTTTTCAATAATAGTTATTGTTGATTATGTAAGTCATTTATATGGTTAAATTTGACTATTAATGACTACAATTGTAAAAATGTATTGTTTTACAGGTCAAATACTCAAATACTCAAATAGTCTTGCACAAATATTTTATTCAACTAACCTGACATGGCAAACCTATTTAACTGGTCTAATTACCTGATTACCTTAAATGAAGTGGCAAACAAGAAGTGTGACGACGTGACATGACTGAGAAGATTGACAAATCCTAATGGGGTACGGTTCAAGCAAGTGAGAAATGCACACCAAATTGAACCAATTACTACTGTTGAACTATTGGTGGTTGGAGCTTCAAATTAAAAGGGAAAGGAAAATAGGCTAGCTTGTACCTACTGGACTTGCAAAGTTGCAAGTTAAGGGAGTAAAAAACTAAAGAAGACCTCTTTGACGAGTGGACAAGGCAATAAAATAACAGAACTAAAAGTAGGCTGTCAAATCTTCTTGATGTTAAAACGGGTGTCTTATGTCTTTCAGTTTGGTCCATTGATAGTTTTGAAACAAAGTTGGACTCGAAATGAGATACGGATTAGATCATGAGCCATAATCTCAAACTAACTATGACTTACAAACGATATTTACAAGGCCTAATTATACATATAACTAAAATATATTAAAAGTGAGCGAACTTAATGCCCACAAAAGACTAAGTATTTGGGATCACTTTATAAATAATTATGTTAAAAGATCTCCAAATAGGTTGTTCATAATTATGATATGATTTAAGCGTAATTTCATATATCAGTCTTGATTAAATACAATAAATAAAATTAGCATGCATGCTTGTATAATAATATAAATAAGCATGCTAAAAGGAATACAAATATAAATCAAAACATAAAATAAACATTAATCAGGCATAAATAATTGTCATAATCAAATGTCAAAAGCCATGCAAGAAATACCGTTAAATCATGCTAAAGTCATATTAATCATGCCCATAAATCATGTTTAGACAATAACATGCATGAACTATGTACAAAACATACATGAAGCTCTAATAACTACAATTCTATCGTAACAACTAGGTAAGTCCCGTGCCATGCACAGTTTGACAATAAATTACTTTTGTCAAATATTTTAATTATAAGAATATTTTTATTCATTGGTGAAAACTTATATGTTTTATGGAATTACCGTAGAAAATTTAATTGGGATAATACTTTTTATCATTAGATGACAAAATTATTGTAGAAAAAGATAGAGCTCAAACATGAAATAAAAGCAAGAAATAAATGTATTTTTATAATCACACTGTTTTCTACATATAATATTTTTCAATCTAATATTAATGTAAAGTAGAAAAAAATATATATGACATCATCTTTAAAAATGGCGGAAACTTTTTAGTAATAGCGTGACACGTGTTAAGCATGAAGTAAGCAGGAATTTTGCTTTAGTAATAGTTATAGATAATGAACTTAGATTATATTGATTTTTGGCCATAAGAGATTATACCTTAATTGCTATGGTTAAAGATGAATTTGAAAAAAAATCTTGAGATTGCAAAAGGCTTTGGGATTTTTATGATTGATAATGATGACTGATGAGAATGATAATAGGATAAAGTTGATAATGTTGATGATAAAATTGATGAATAAATTGAGAGGACACAGAGGGTACATACAAGAATGGAAAGAAAAAAATAGAATAAGTTGTCGTAATTAAATAGCTGGAAAAGGGTAAGATTGCGAAAGATGCAAGTAGTTCGCACAATATTTTTGAACACTGTGAAACAAGTTCGCACATGCTTATACGAACACAATTTTGCACCCAATATTATTGTAATTACAATGATTTAAATTATTTTATATTTTTTATATATTTAAACCATGAGTTTAATAATGAATTTAATAGCTAAATACATATTTAGCTTATTTATAGGGTTTAAGCATGCTTTTGGATTCATAGACCATGGGCTCAATTAATAAAAATGTTCTTGAAAAGTTTTTGTACCAAATGAGCTCGTTAGTAGGTTTAAATAAGCTTTCAATCAATTTCCTTAATTCGGATCCCATTGAAGAATCTTTATATTAAATAATTATGCCAAAAAGGGAATTTGATTCATGTGTCAACAATTAGTAGCTTATTTGGGTTCGATAAAATTGTATTCATTTTAGGGCTGATCTTTGGTTCATCCATCTTGGGTTAAAATGGTTAGGATGGTTTATTTTAGGTTTCGGATTTTGAGCAGGGTCAATTTAGTTCAAGTTTGGACGGATGAAAAAAATTTATTTCGACTTAAATAGATTTTGAGTCATTATTAGGATAAGTTTTCATAGTTTTGTAGAAATTCGTGTCGGGTGTCGAGTTAAAATTGTCGTAAATCTTGAATTATTAAAATCAAGTCTTTAGTAATTCTTTGACATTTATTTGGTTGATTAATCTCATATCACAATAAATCATGACTAATTATTCTCTAATTGCTATTATACTATTCTCAATTCTTCGACAATGACGATGTATGATTTTATTGTCGTTGTCACATTGATAATTAATTGCGAAACAAAAAATTGATAAGGTGATGACTGATGAATAGTATTATATTGAACAAGTATGTGATGTATACTATTTATATGTCATTATATCATAGTACCATCTATGCATTGTATGATGGTTTGATCATTGTCTTCTTTGTACCACATGCATGTTATTAACATTGTAATCCTTATCATATGTTCTGATCACAAGGGTCGTATAGTATATGATTGATAGTATTGTTACAACCTTTTTATGATCCATATAATATTTTATATTACAAAACTTAAAACATAATATTTTTTAAGATTACTCCTAACTTTAAGAATGCAATACCATAGTAATCACAAATAATATGGGTAAAATTAATTCTCGGATTACTAATAGGTTGGTCTTAAATATGTCAGTTGAAGTAGGATTAGGGGTCGTTATCAATTAACGTTATTGGTTAGTTCGATTTTGTTTATGGCTTGGGTGAATTTAGGGTTGGGTGGTTAACATGCCGAGAAAATTTCAGTTCAACTCTTCTTCGGGTTGATAGCAGGCTAAGTCGAGGTTCATAAATTTTGAGTTAAATCAATCTTTAGATTGACTTAGGTAGAGTTAGGTCGGGTTATGAATATCATCTTTTAGATTATAAATTAGGTCAAGTTCACACAATATAAATTAGCATCGACTAAAGTAGTAATTCAGGTTGTAAATTATCGAGTACTAAGCAAAAGTTACTAAATTAATGAATGGTACTTGTTTATATAGTTGGTGCATTAATTGCCATCCAAGGTGCGATGACATTGAATGTAAGTGTGGTGCACCAACAATTTTTTGTGTATTAAAAAATAAAAGGTGTACTTCACATATAAGACTTGTCCCTCTCAATGGAAGTCTTCCCTCAATTTCGTTAACAAGAGCTTTGCTATCCATATGGACCCTCTTCTTCTTCTTTTTTGCTGCACTTCAATTTTGTTTTAAGCAACTGATTATTGACCCGAGCCGAGGGCCCGGGTTTTTATCTCGTTCATGTAGTTTGAAATTATATTTTATTTAAATTAAATGTAATTTATTTTGCTTATATATTGGACATTGATATTGAACTTTGTTTTATAGATAGTTAGTTGAGCTTAATTAGTTATGTTTTTATTATTAAATTTTTTAAATTCTTAAACATAATTTAGTTTTGAAATTTTTTTGTCATTAAATAAGGGTTAGAGTATTGAAGTTTTGAAATTAATAAGCAAGCTTTACTATTTTTAATGTTTTGATGTCATTAGTCATGTTATAGATTGGTGGTAAACCTTTTACTCATTGAATACGAGGTTGTAGATTTGACTTTAATGCCTATATTTTTTCTTTGTGTGCAAAAATGATATTGATTAATGTGTGACCCATCATGGCATCGATGTATAGTAAATATGACACGTGGCAAAATAACATGATGTTGTGGCACCTTAGACAAGTTATACCTTTTTAATTGAGTTAAGTTGAAAAAGTTCATATAATATTCTTCCTTTTACAAATATATTTTATCTCTATCTCTCTTATTCTTCCTTTTACAAATATATTTTATCTCTATCTCTGTGATAAGACCCTACTTGAATTCCTCTCTATCTCCCTCCTCAATTTATGCACTCCCAATATGTTACAATATTAGGGGAATGAAGGAAGTATATAGAAACAATAACATGATTAATGTAAAATCTTAGATACTATTCCCTATGCGTATGTCCTTTACAAATTAAATAGCTATTTTGATCTCAAGTAACTCTAATTTCATATTAAAAAGATTAGCTAATTAAGCTAATATGAAATAATTGCTAGAAAATATGCAATCTATAACTATGACTAAAGCCAAATCCATACTGACATCATACTTAACACGTATCATACTATTATTAAAAAATTTCCCGCCTATTTAAAGATGATGTCATCTACTTTTTTTCTTACTTTATATTAATATTAGATTGAAAAATATTATACATAGAAAATTAAGTGACTATAAAACTCCATTTATTTCTTCTTTTTATTTCATGTTTCATATCTACATTTTTCAATAATAATTTTTTCATCTAATATGATAAAAGTATTATCCCAACTAAATTTTCTACGGTAATTTTATAAAATCTATAAGTTTTCACAAATAAATAAAATTTTTCTTGTAACAGAAATATTTGACAAAAGTAATTTATTATCAACACGGTACTTAACTAGTAGATTAACTAAATAAAAGCATTACTAAATTTAAGTGAATGCCTTCCCATTGATGGCAACCAATCAAGCAAGCACTATACCATTAGGTCATGTGCATTTCGCCTTGTATAACATAAGCTAGGTCAACCAAAATAAAACAATTGATACATATTGAAAGTCGATTTTCCTATTTCATACATCTTTTCATGCAAGAGATAGAGGTGTCATACACTACATTAGATGGTAAAAACAAAAATGTAGTAGCCATAAGTCGTGAATGCCTATAATAGAATGTTACATTTGAATAAATAACTCCTCTTTTAAAATTAAATTTTCCTTATACAAATTGGTGGGTTGAATTAGCCAAATAGGAAGTTTACACTAAAGGGAGATGGTTGACTGATTTCTAAGTGCCTTATATGGAGACATTGAGTTTATAGTTAGAATTGTTAAGTTTATCATTTGAATTGCTAAATTTATCTTTCACTGTAATTAAAATTTTAAAGTTCTCAGAGCCTTGTTATCATTATTTGACCAACAATATATCATCTATACTTTAATTTTCCATCTTTCAAGTAAAAGAATGATATGAGTTGAACCCTTTAATTATGCACCCTTTCTCTATTGTTAGTCAAAACTATTCAAATTGTTTAAGGATATATTTGGGAACAACAAGTGATTTTATTTATATCATTGTATTTTTCCTATTACTCATAGAACCATAAAAGAGACGTGAATTGCATACTAACCTTTACAAAATCCCTAATACATCATAAGCAAGGTAATATTATCACGATTTATGATTTCTATTAGCCTTAATTTAGAAGTTAGATTCATATATTCAATGTTAAGTGTTACATACATTAACACGTGAATCAATCGCAACATACTATTCATGAACTTGATCAAAACCTCGTAATTCTTCTGATCCGATGTTTGGATGTCAACTCAAGTGTTAAATCTCGTATAAACTTGACAAATCACAACATAATAGCAGTCATACCTACAACATCGTACTAGCTACTTAACGGTGTGAAGTCCAAAGCAAACACTGTATAAAATTTCACGTGTCTGCTGTAAAAACTGTAAAAGCAACGATCCTCCAATCATAGGGCAAGAAGCCTAGCAGAATGGGCCGTTAATAAAGAAACTGGATGATCAATGATTAATAACCACGCGTAATGATAATGGAGAGGTAAGAAAAAAGTCCTTGTGTTTCCTGTCAAACTGTTGACTTTGTTATCCATAGTACAAATCCAACTAACCACCGATGTCCTTCATCAATTCATTGGTTTAGCCTTTAGTTGTTTCAGTTATAGTTTAATAACGAGAAGTCGAAAATACTAATCTTATTTAGATATAAATGAGTACATGAACAAGATACTTAGTGAGTCGATTTTTAAATATAAATGTTTTATGTGCTCTACTAAGTTCAATGTTTGATGATATATGAGCTATAATCTCATAAGAATAGCAAGAATGCAAAACTTTTTTCTGTATGTATGAATATGTTATCGCTAATTGGCTATACTATATGTAGTAGAATTGAACTTGATAAAAATGCTAATCTATCGAAGAAAAACACGAGCATATCTAAGCATGAATGGTGTGAGACTGAGGCAAATTGAAACAAGGGAGATCAAATGTATGGTGATGACATTATCCGATCCAGGGTCGTTGTATCACGAATTTTATGTATGGTGTAAATGTAACCTTAACATGCTACTATGAACATAAAAGTCAGTTTCAAGAACCATGATATGATTACTTTGACTTGTTCCAACCAAAATAAGTTTAAGTTAAAGTCAAATCAGTTACTTCAAATACAAGTAAATTAAGCTTCAATATATTAGTTAAAACTAATACTCATACATTCAAACAAATACAAAAAGAAGTATGATGTTTACATAAATATAAATAGATTTGGTTATATTCAAAATATGAAATTCTACATAATTAAAGAGACTAGCATCAAAATCATTTTAAAGTAACATGTTTTTTTTTTTTACAATAAGTTATTCTTAAAAAAGATTATGTATACAACTCTAGGCCAATTCAAGTAAAATGTCATTATCTTACCTAACCTTTTCCTTAGGGGAAAAATAAATAAATGCCGCTGAAAAGGTAGATAGTTAGAAGAATATTAAGGAATGGCTAAAATAGTTAAATTATGACTCGCAATCTATTATGGTGATCTCTTAATTTACCTAATCTTTCCTTTGAATCATAATTTATTGCCTCTAAAAATAAAGTGCAATATTAGTCCTTAGAGGATTGAATGACATTTTTATCATAATAAAAAGTAATATATAACCTTCCAAATTGCATGATTTGATCACTAATTGCCACCCTCATAACCAAGCAAAAATGGAGTCTAGCTTGCTCCAACGTTGTGATCTCATCATATCCCCTCCTAATATCTCTATATATTGCTCCCTCTCTAAAATTCACTTCAGATTTTTTTTTTTGTGGGGGAGGGGAATCACATAAAAGCATTCACATTCCTCCTCCACCCTTATTCCCTCTCCAACACATTTCTCCTGCCCCTCCTCACACCCTCAATGGACTTCCACAAGCCGCAAGACACCACCTCCGCCGCCACGAAACTTATGATGATGATCATGATGCGCGATAAAGCCGCCAAGAAAAACGCCTCCACCACCACCTCCAACAACAACAAGACTTCCGTTAAGTTGGAAGATGACCAACTAGATCATGACTCTGATGAAGAAATGAAAACTACTACGACTACTATTGCTGAAGAGAAGAAACAAAAAAGACTGAGCCCCACCACTTCTGCGGCTGCCTCTACCGGGAAAAGAGTTGCAAGTGGCGGCAGCGGCAGTGGTGGAGTGTTAGGCTGTCAAGCTGAGAAGTGTACGGCTGATCTTACTGTCGCTAAGCGTTACCACCGTCGTCATAAGGTGTGTGATTTCCATGCTAAGGCCCCTTCCGTCCTTGTTGCCGGCCTCTGCCAACGCTTCTGCCAACAATGTAGCAGGTCATCTTCATTTCCATAAACCTATATATCATCTGTTTTTCTAACCTATGCCGACCTTCTCATATTTGTATGTCATTTTGGTATGTTAGAAAGCATTTTGGTAAGTTTTGTGAAAAACGAAATTTGGGGAATATTATTTTTTGCCATGTTATCTATTGCTTAGTTAGCAATCTTGCAAATTATATAGTGCTTTGAGCTACCTCTATACTTCTTGATGATTTTAATTGGTATAGTAGAAATTAAGAACTAATTAATCATTTTTGAGAAAGCATTAAGAACCCATCTTGATTAATTATATTACTTAAATTGAGGTGGTAGTTTGTGAAATTTGGAATTATTGGATGGAATTATCAGTAGTATCTTCTTCCTTGTGATTGATGATGATTGAATGATGTAGAAATTTTGGTGCGTACGATTTGGTGATGTAGAAACTTGTTATTCTTTGCAGTATGATTTTCTCTTTTTAATGATGAAGTTTTCAAGTTTTTGGAATAGATCAAAGCAACCCAAGTAAGTAGTCTTGGTTCACTCTATGCATGAAGTTTGATATTTGGGTAATGCTAATTAAAGGGGCCTTACGTTTAGCAAAATTATAAAACGTGTCCCCTTACTCTGTACATGCTTGAACTGGAATCATAGTAGCCATATGTACTAGTAACTAGCTAGTGTTCTATTCATGTGTATATGTGTTTCACATACATGAACAATAAATAATTAGGTACTACAATAATTAGGTTTCATGAGCTCTCTGAGTTCGATGAGGCAAAGAGGAGCTGCCGGAGGCGTCTAGCAGGTCACAATGAGAGACGTCGTAAGAGCTCGTCAGAGCTGCAGGGAGAAGGCGGGTCATCAAGCCACACCAGAGGATCCAGCCTACAGCCAAGGCCAGGGGATAACAATGGGACATCCTCTTTCAAACACTTCTAGATCAAATAAGCTAACATCTGCTCAAAGTTATGCCCTGCTGCTCCCTCTCTTCTGTCATCATAATCTCTCTATCATCTAGCAAGTAAAACGTACACTTCGTTCTGTTAGTTGATGAGTGGTGAATCAGCTGTTTATCTTTAGGCTAGCTTTGCTTACTCTAATCTAGCACTGGTATGTTAATTAATATAATTTCCAAAAATCTGTAAACTATAACTATGTGCAAGTAGCTAGCTCATCTCCTGCAGCTAGCTTGTCCGTGTTAGTTATGCGGATCAGTACAACAATGTGAAATGCGCTTATGTTTTCCAATTCCTCTTTGTTTTTCTCTTTTCCTTTTTCTGCTATTATGAGATAGATCAAATTGAATGATGGATATCCACACACGAATTGAACATACATGTTGTGTACAAGGGCTAATTCGTCCCACATTAATGGGCAAACCTACAGTTTTCCATGATGTAATTGTGCACCTCACAATTTGACACCATACAATATCCATTTATGATTTACATGGATAACTTACTCTTTCCTTTTAATTTATTTAAATATCAAGTTTTCATAATTTATTATCTTACGGATTTAGAAATAAAAGCGTCGTAAATCGTATTTTAGATACTGTGTAAAGTAAAGTAGGGCAAAAAATTAGGGACAAAAGAGAGATTCTCTAATCCAACTTTATCATGTGTGCACAAATAAACTAATCCACATGTATCCAACCTAGACGTTAGTTTAAAAGAGGGGCCAACCGGTCCATCTATATCAAAGGTTTTTGGTATCTCTTATAATATGATGAATAGTTGTGTTTTATTGAGTAATATGCTTGAATAGTAACGTTGGTTAGTGGACTAGTTAGTTCCTTGAGTTTCTGAATTAGTTGAGAGTTTCTAGTTTAAGAAAAATGTTAGTGGAGTCATGCACCTACTATTAAGTATTAAGTAGTTAGTCGGCTTGTTTTTAGCTTTGTTGTTTTGTGATATTGACATATACTCACTCCGTCCCTAAAAGATCGCTCCAATCCACTATTTGAAGTCAAAATTTGATTACGAATTCTTATCATTTTATAAGAAATAATATATTTAAGTGAGATCTTGTTGGATGCTTCTCAGTATAAATTTTTAGAATATCAAGTTTTCATAATTTTTGCCTTACGGATTTGGAGATAAAAAAGTTTAAAGACGTGTATTGGAGACAGTAAAAGTCAAATTGTGGCAATATTTTAGGGAATGAATAAGTATAAGGCACTGATGTTTATTCAATTAATATACTTTATCTTCTTGTACTATATTTTACTTTGGTCTGCTGTTCCATTATTCCAACATGTTTGAATAGGAAAATCATCATTGAGGAAGTCTAAATTGAAGGTAAGTCTCTAGCTTAAAGTGGAAACATGACCTCTTATTACCATACACATTATTATCATAGCATCCTGCAAGTGAATGCAGAAGCTGTACAGTGGTCCATGAATAGCTTGTTTGTTTGCTCACAATTGCGTTAACACTTTCTGAGGAAGCGGATTCTTGTGTTACCATCATTCTCTATGGAAATAATTTCTTCTACGTGCCATTGGTTGACGAATTACAATCAATTGAGCTAATTGATGTCTATTTACTCCCATTATCAGCCATTCAACCATACATTTGGCTTTATGTCCCCTCCCTAGAATTTCCCACTCTTGTAATTATGTGACCTCGGACATAAGATTTAGGGTGTGTTGAAAGCGTTCATCTCATAACTCAACTTAAGTTCCATCTGTTGAGATGATTTCTTTAGTCAGGTTGAGTGTGAAGGACGATAAAATTTCAATATTCAGAGAAGAAATTCCTAATTTATACCTGATATACATATATTAGTTAGGAAGGATTTTTGTAATTTTGTTTTTATACCTTATATCATAATGTTTACCTCTGATATACTTTTTTCCGTATTTTTATATCTTTTGTATTTCTATATCTAATATAATAATAATAATTATATCTTATATAACAATACTTATATCTGAAATCTCAATATTATGATATAATTTATTTTATATATGAATTCAAAAAAGCTCCAATATTTAATGCTTAGGACTATAGTTGATATAAGGCTAGTTAGACACCCTTGTAGACTTCTCTGAGAACAGCCAAGCATATGCTACTCCGTACTTCCGTAGTTTCTACGTATGAATCCTTGTATTATCAATTGATTTTTAAAACGCCGTCTTAGGTGACTGATGAAAATAAGGTTTGTACCATTACCTCTATTTGAAGGTAGTATTTTCAAGAAGTAAAGTGTAAGGATATGATATACTCGATTCCACAGCCCACTAGTAAGCCTATCATGGGTGAGTGCAAAACAGCAAGGATGTAACCATGCAACTGTACACAAACAGAAGCTCCAAAACATCACTAATGTTTACAGCTTTTAATCTATCCAACAAGAAATTACCATCCAATTGATCCACCAAACGTAAGCTTCACACTTACGATGTTTAATTAAAGTTTAGTTGAATCTCAAACTGCGACAGAGATGTCATCTGCGGTAGCTGTTCCTTTTCAACGCTTCCTCAATCAGGGTCATTGCAGCTTCACGAGCCTCTTTCACGTTCTTAATGCAGTCTACTGTTTCTTGATTGTTCGTCATCTACAAATCAGAATAAAGATCAGTATAATCATTTAGTGTGAATCCTCATCAAAAACTACTTTCCTTAATTAGGACCAACGCGGAAAATAAATAGAAAAATAGAGAGATGTCTAGTATTGTAAGGACTTCTACAGGTGATCATATAAATTGAAACTAGAGAACTAACATGCCATATTCCATCGCTAGCCCAGTATATTATCTCAACTAGAGGACTTCTACAGGTGATTGTCCTTTATGGTCTTGTCACCAAATGCTCTTGTTACTGCGAGTTGTCCATCCACACGTGCCACATCCGCTGTGCCAATCACACGATTTACGTATAATACAAAATGTTTCTGTCTGAATATCGAAATGGGTTACTTAGTAGTCAAGTAAAAAGGATAATCAGTTGATGAGCTAACATTTGAGTTGCAACGCGTGAATGAATAATCTGTAAAAAAGACAAGTAAAACTAACCTAGGGCGTTGTACTCCGATGCCTAAATTAGAGAATACTCTTAGGATCAAGAGCCTATTTAGGAGTTTGTATATAGTTTGGATGGTTATCAATAAATGCTTAAAGAGAATGTTGTGTGTTTGAGTAAAAAATTGGATACCTTTGTCAATAGCCCATAATTGAGTACTTATAGGGCTAAAGGGTGGTAAACTGTAGGCTTACATATGCTACTATGGACAATTAAGCCCAATTAGGTATATGCCTTGTGTTAAAGATGGGCTGCTGATTGACTTGACCTTTATGACATGGATGGGTCGTAAAACCCAAATGACTTAGGACTCATGATAGATTGGCTGACCCATATACAAAACAATATGATTTAATCATTTCACTTATTATGAACTTAAAGACATTGTTTAACATTCTGAATTTTGTACAAACTCTCCATGCTCTCTCTAACTTAAAAATTATTCTCATTCATTCATTTTTTGATAGATGCATAATGCAATAATACTCCTATATATACTAAGGCTACACAGAACCCTAACTAGATGGCTCAACCATTGAGTATTAGCCAATTAGCGCAAATGCACATGATACTAGCTAGCTAATACTATTAGAAAACACTTAATTGCTTCATCTTAAATGCTGCAGTTAAATACATTTCGAAGCACATAAATATGGAGAACATACATTTACATTAAATGTTGTTGTTATTTAAAATAACGCAACACTTATAACCAAGTGATGCGGTAAACACCAAAGCATTTGTAATAAATGTTGAGGTATTTTATTTAACCGCAACACTTATGGTTATAAGTGTTGCGTTATTTTTAAATAACCGTAGCACTTATTCAATAATATATTTCCGAGACTTCCCTTTTCTAGGCCATTTCAAAATACGAAAGACTTAACTACAACATCTCTATTGCAACTCCCATCCCCAAACCTTCAACACACAAAAAAAATTAAAACTCCTAGAATACTCCCTCTTCTTCTCTAGTCCTAACCCTCTTCTTCTCTAGCCCTAACCCCACAACACCCACCCTCTTCTTCTCTATCCCTAACCTCACAACACCCTCTCCCTAACATTCTCTCTCTTCGTACAAGACTCCATGGCGTAGTCGAGCTTGACCCTTTCTCTAGCTCTTCGTGAATTTCTTAGTCTTCTTTGCGTATTCGGCATTTGGAGGTATGATCCTAGCTAAGAAATTACCAACTTAGGACAAAATATAACCAAGTGTGTTGAGTGTGCACAAAATTTACTGAGTGAGCTTGACTTGATTCTTGCAACTACTACTCTCAATACCCCCTCAAGCTTTAAGGAGGGGTTTGAATAATGAACACCCTAAATATGTAGAGTAGTTAGCTGCTTAGTGAAGATGTATATTGATGAGTAGAAGGAACATCGGTTTGCTATTGTGTAATCGGTTACTTTGTGTCTGATGAAATAACAGTCTATGCCAACACGCTTTAATGCTTAACGATCATATTAAGCATGATTATGTGGGAGTTGGGTCGGGTCTTATGGGCAACATATTATCTTTTTTGACTGTTAAGGTTATTATTTTAATACCATTTTAATTTAAAAACTAAATCCTAACTTAATGTTTAACGGTTATGTTAAGCATGATTTACTAGCTCTAAAAAATGGTTACTTTTAGCTCATCAAAAGTTGTATTGTGCTTAGGGGTTTTAGTAATGAAAAAAATTCCTCGATTCTCTTTCTTAGACTCCTCGTTTCTCTTTCTTAAACTCCTCTCTTAGAATTGAACAAGAAATTTCTTGGCTTGGTTATTTGGTGCATTCAATGATTTTTTACAGAGTAGGTGGCATTAGTGAAGAGTTTGTTTTATCTTGGAAAATATTCGGTTCATATGATATATGTGCACAATTGATATACAATTAAAGAGGCCCCTTTAAAGATTGTTCACTAGAGTGAATTATGACAGTTTTTAGGTTTTATCTAGCAAAGGTATATGTGCTTTGACGAGGGATATGTTCTTGCTCCATGCATTTTAGAGGAAGCTTGAGGACAAGTTTATGACGCAAGAGCATCTCTAATTTAAGATTAAGCTTACACCTTTTACGATTCACTTAAGAGGATTGTTCGTGTTTTAAGCGTATTATATCTTGTTAAGATTCAAAGGAATAATGTGGAATGAAGTGAAGACAACATGCACACAACCTTGCTGAACATGCAGTCAGATACTCAAGCAATAAGTAGAAGAATCTCATATTATGTTAGAGAGAGATACTTTGTAGAGAGAGAGAGATAGAAAGAGAGAGAATTGTGTGTAAGTATTAACAAGAATGATTACAGTACCCTATTACAAGTGTATCTATCTATCTATCTATTTATATACATGCACTTCTGTACAAACCCTTTTTTTAGTTTGTTACAAAAAGTGGTTACAAAGGAATATTATGTGTAACAGAATTTTGTACCCATAAATTATACTTCAACTACATTTGACTTGAATACTCTGCTTTTGCTTGACTATATAGCTCAACAACACCCCCCCCCCCCCCCCCCCCCCCAAACTTAGTAGGGAAAGAGGACTTACCATACCAAGTTTGTGTAATAATTCTTGATGTCTTGGTGTTGGAAGAATTTTGTTGTGGACATTTGCCAATTGGTTATGAGTAGGTAAATAACTTAGTTAAAGTAACCCTTCTAGCACTTTATCTCTTGTAAAGTGGAAATCGATTTCAATGTGTTTTGTCCTCTCGTGGAACACTGTGTGTTTAGCGATATGCAAAGCTGATTGGTTATCACAATGTAGAGTTACAGGTTTCAAGTTCTAAATTCTCAATTCTTCCAACAATCTGACAAGTCAAGTGACTTCACTTGTCGCATGTTCCATTGCTCTGTATTTAACTTGTGATGAAGATTTGGAAACAATACTTTGCTTCTTCAATTTTTAACTTATAGGAGAGTTTCTCATCAAGAGAATGTAACTAGTAAATGACTTGCGAGAAGATGGGCAAGAGGCTCGATCCGAATCACTAAATGCTTGTAAGCTGAGAGCATTAGTAGCCTTCAAGAAAATTCCCTGTCTTGTAGTGTTTTTGACATATTAGAGAGTGTGAAGGAGTGCTTTGGCATGAGAGTTTGAAGAGGAGTGCATAAATTGACTGAGTGTCTGCACCGCAAAGGCTAAGTCTGGTCTAGTGTGAGTAATAAAGTTGAACTTGCCCACTAGATATCTGTACAATGCCGAATCATTATAAGTATCATTATTATCATCATAGAGTTTTAGATTAACTGGTAATGGAGTTGACTTGGACTTGTTCAGATCAAAGGGACAATCTTGAATGAGCTCTTTGGTAAACTTCAATTGTGACATGATAATGCCTTGATCAGAATGACTTATTTCAATGCCCAAAAAGAAACTGAGTTCACCTATGTCCTTAATACTGAATGTACTATGTAAATGAGACGTTAGAAACTAAATAGTCTGAAGACTTGATCCTGTAAGGATGATATCATCCACATAAACAATAGCAATTGTGAGATGAGAGTATTCCCTTTTTAGATATAATGAATAGTCATTTCTAGACTGAACAAATCCTTGCAATTGCAATTCACTTACAAGTCTAGCAAACCACTGTCGTGATGCTTGCTTGAGACCATACAGTGATTTCTTGAGTTTACAAACATGACCAGAGGATGAGGGATAACCAGCAGGAGGTCTCATATACACTTCATCTAGTGTACCATGTAGAAAAGCGTTGTTAACGTCTAATTGGTACAATGGCCAATGTTTGTATGCTGCCAGTGCTAGAATACAATAGACAGTAGAAATTTTAACAATAGGAGAAAAAGGTTTCCTTGAAGTCAATATTATATTTTTGATTAAATCCCTTAGCCACTAACCTAGCTTTATACCTCTCAATTGTACCATCCTTCCTCTTCTTGATCTTATAGACCCATTTGCTACCAATATCCTTCTTATTTTTAGGGAGAGGAACCATTTCCCAAATTTTAGTAGCTTCGAGTGCTTGAAGTTCTTTGTTCATTTCCTCAACCCATAAAGGGTTAGCATATGCTTCAGAATAGGCGATTGGTTCATCACATGCTTCATGAACTTGAACACATGCTTGATGTTCTTTGGGATAATGAGAAGAAAACACTAGATTACACCAATGCATTGGAATAAATTTTTCAGCACTCTGACATACATATTGTTGTAAATAAGATGGTGCTTTTGTGGCTCTACTAGATCTTCAAATGGGAATAGTTGAAGCTCTAGGGACAGAGTCAATAACATTAGATGGAGAAATTATGGAGCTGATAGAATTGGTAGGCTCTGAAGATACATTTTCTCCACTGAGAGACTCAATGTTATTGTCTTCTTAATAAGTGATATCTAATATATTAGTGACAAGAGGCAAAAAAAACTAAGAAGCATACTTGGATGATGGAGTTGCAGAGTAATGAAAAGGGAAGTGTTTTTCAAAGAACTTTACATCCCTAGAGATCACCAGCTTATTTGTTGTCAAATCCAACAACCTATATGCTTTGTGAGATGAGGGGTATCCTAGAAAAACACAAGGATTAGCTCTTGGATCAAATTTTGACCTTGCTTTATTAGGGGGTATCCTAGAAAAACACAAGGATTAACACAAACAACCGAAGACTCTTAAATGCTCCAGATTCGGTTTTTGCTTGAAGAGTCTTTCATAAGGAGTGTGATACTCACTAGATTTGAATGACATCCTATTAATGAGATAAGGAGCTGTGAGGATGCATTCTCCCCAAAATCTTGCTGGCACTTTAGACTGGAAATAGAGAGCTCAAGTCGTATCTAACAAATGCCTGTGTTTTCGCTCCACCACACCATTTTGTTGTGGTGTGTGATTGCAACTTCTTTGGTGAATGATGCCTCTATCAATAAAGAGTTGCTTCATCTTTCCCTCACATAAATTGAATGCATTATCATATCTCACATATTGAACTTAAATGTTGAAAATGAGTGTCAGCATAATTCAATAATTGCTCAAGAATTAGAACATAATCAGATTTGCTTCTCATAAGATGAGTCCAAGTAACTCTCGTGTAATCATCAATTATTGTAAGAAAATATGTACACTGAGTATAAATCTTGACCTTATAAGGCCTCCATACATCAATATGCAAGAGCTCAAAAGATCTAGTACTTTTGATGATACTACACGAGAAAGATAGTCTAGGTTGCTTAGCTAAAGAACATACTTGACAGAAACTATCATCAATATATTCCTTTATTGAGAGATGACCACAAGCCTTTTGTATCTATTTGAATGGCAAGTGACCGAGCCTGAGATGCCATAACTTAGCTTCTTCAATAGCTGAAAGACATGTGCTAAGTTTGAGCTTGTGAACATTAAAAGATAATGATATAGCATTACTTGAATCTGGCAGAAACATGCTATACAATCCATTATCAAGCCTACTAAGCATTGTTCGCTTGTTCTTGGAAAGGCCCTAGATGTAGCAAGCAAACTTAGTGAAGTTAAGAATAGCTCCATTATCTTTACAAACCTTTGATATGGAAATCTGATTAAACTGAAACCCAGGCACATGCAATACATTTTTTAGTTCCATGTTAGGTTTCAAACTCACTAAACCAATGTGTTGTACTTGAAATTTAGTTCCATTATGTATCGTTATGTAATTGAGAGCACCATCAACAGGTTTATATCAGTCAAATAGACTTAAGTTCAAACACATATGATCACTTGCTCTGCTATCTAGAATCCATTTCATCTTTGAAGCAACAATTGGACAAATGTTACCTGTGATTGGCAATTGAGTAGTGAGACCAAATGAACCATGATCTTTAGTGTCTTGATCATGAGTTGCTATAGAAGAGTGCTTTGACAGCACATCCATCAAGATGTTATACTGGTCAGATGTTAAAGAAGTAGGATTAAGCTCTGAGTTGCCAACATCATTATCTTTCTGAGAGAAAGAAGTTGCAGCTACTTTCAAGTTTCTGTTCTTAAAATCAGCTGGATAGCCATGCAGCTTCCAACACTTATCAATCGTATGATTTGTCATTCTGCAGTTCTTATAATGAAGTTGATTTCTCTTTTGTCCAGACTTTTGAGTATTGACAAAACTTCTGGATTGATTGTTCTGATTTTTTAAGTTTATGTTATTAGTACTACTTCTTGCTTCAAATTCTATATTATCACTTGAAATTTGTGTTCTGATGGTATTGATCTCTCTGTGCTTTTCTTCTTGCAATAGGAATCCATATGCCTTTGAGATCGTAGGTAAAGGATTCATTAAAAGAATACTGCTCTTAGTATGATCAAACTTCTCCTTCATCAAAAACTGAACAAGTCTTTGATTCTATTGTGAGTTGAACAATTATTGAGTAAGACAACAAGAACATCAAGTACATATAAAGGTCGTCAAAGGATTAATTCCATCAAGTTGATCCTATAACAACTTGATTTTTGTGAAAAACTTAGTGATACTTTTATCCTCATTCTGATGAATGTCACTAAGTTGCTGAGGTCCTGAGGTTTGATTGAATCTTTCCTCAAGATTCTTCCGAATCTCCCTTGTTGTCTGATAATAGAGAACATTTCTTGCAATTGAAGGCTTAAGCGATGCAAGGAACCAAGATATGACCAGGTCATTCCAGATTTTATACTTCTCAGAACTAGGTGCTGGCAGACTTCCATCAACAAAACATAGTTTGTTTCGTGTTGATAATGCAATAAGCATAGATCATTTCCAATCATTGTATCGAGTGCCATCAAAGACCACATATACCAATTTTTGTGTTGTTACATCAGAGTTACTGAGAAAGTACACAAAATTTGAATTTGTTGCAGGATCAATTTGATTTTCAGATGATTGATCCATGATTTCACAATTTTACTTCTGTATGAATAACAATTGATGATAAAGAACAACTAAAATTATTTCTTGCAAAGAAAAATAAGCAATCGAAGAGATTAACACGAAAAATCAACGATAAACCTCACGCGGTATAATTTTCAATAAGCATCAACCATTGATGCAAAAGAAGAGTTTTAACAAAGCGTAGAACAGATTGTAGCAAATACCTGCACTGATACCATGTTAAGATTCAAAGGAATAATGCGAAATGAAGTGAAGAGAACATGCACACAACCTTGTCGAACATGCAGTCAGATACTCGAGCAACAAGTAGAAGAATCTCAGATTATCTGAGAGAGAGATACTTTGTAGAGAGAGAGAGAGAATTGTGTGTATGTATTAATAAGAATGATTCCAGTACGTTATTACTGATATCTATCTATCTATCTATTTATATACATGCACTTCTGTACAAACCCTTTTTTTAGTTTGTTATAAAAAGTGGTTACAAAGAAATATTATGTTTAACGGAATTTTGTACCCATAAATTATACTTCAACTGCATTGGACTTGAATACTCTGATTTTGCTTGACTATGTATCTCCAAGTCTCCAACATATCTCTTATTTTTATTAGTTGTTTAGGGTGTATTGAAATTCATTTTAATGATTCTTTAGGTAGGTATGTAACCTAAGTGAAGGACGTAACATATTGAATAAAAAATCAGTTTTGGAGTTTATGAGTTTGATGAGCTTTTGCTACATATATAGGTTAAGGAAGTAAACCAAACATACAACTGCGACTTGTGTTTCCTTAATACCGCAACGTTTGAGATCTATACGGCTACGTATGTTATCTCCCGTTCTATCACACGTTATTTTACATCAGGAGGCACGAATTAAAATTCCAGTGTCATCTCTTAAAATACATGTACTACGTGTATAATTAATGACATTGTAGTTTAATACTACCAGGGATATATCTAGACGTAATTAGACCTTTTCCCATACTCAAAAGTACATTCTCATCGCAAATTGACAAGAGTACTTGTAAGATTTGGGACATGATCTCCCAATCTGCCGCCACTGAGAAGTTGTCTATGATAAATATGTTTATTTACAACTCTTCTCATAGTAAGCCTAGCTAATCAAGGCCTAGACCCGCCCCATTTAGCCATCCACATTAACCTACTTAGACCTTATACCTCAAGTTGGCCTGTCGTCTAATTTAGTTGGATAATGTTTAGGGATAGTATACAAGTGCTTTGATAGACTCCAAATTTCACCGCATATGACCCTCTTTACATAAAATTTTAAAAAGGCAAAG
The DNA here is from genome assembly GCA_026401315.1 of Dysphania ambrosioides. Taxonomy (NCBI): domain Eukaryota; kingdom Viridiplantae; phylum Streptophyta; class Magnoliopsida; order Caryophyllales; family Amaranthaceae; genus Dysphania; species Dysphania ambrosioides. Next base: position 26,274,904 of record CM048666.1, read on the forward strand.
GTAAACCAAGCTTAATACTTTATTGATTACGTAACTATAATAGTAAATCTACTAAAAATAAACTAGATAGGCCCAACACTCTACAACTAGCCTATTCTTTTTCTTTTTAGGTATGACAAAAACAATGATATTTTGAAACAACATAAACAATCGTCAAACGAGTAGACATGAGGCAACTCACTAAATTACAAGAAGTACATCCTAAAAAGCAAAGATATATGGTCGACAGAATAATATTCACACTTTGAATCATACTTCGCACAAGATAAAATTCTGAAACATGGGTTATACCATGAACCAAAATCATCAAATCATGACAAATGATGGAACGAAAATGGACACCTGAAAACTATCCATGATGAAAGTCCCCGCCTTTAATATTTTTCCAAACTTGTTTACTTTTATTATTATTATTATTATTATTATTATTATTATTATTATTATTATTTTGACATCCCTTGTTTCGTAAATTGTGTTACCAAAAAATGGCAGATGATCAGTACATATGTTTAACAATCCATGCTTTGACCTTTGATAGGTCAACCATCATATATTTAACCTAATACCTGAAACCCTAATCTCTATATGCTTTTAAATTGACAATAATCTTTAGTAACTGAAACAGTGCAATATAATATGGAACATCAAATTAGGCCTATATATATGAAGTTGTATCAGCTCACCGTCGTCGTTTTCACCCGTGTTCGATTCCTCATCCCCTCATTTGAGGTAGCTAGCAAGGACTGTTTAAGTTGGGCCAATTCTTAACCAATGTGTACGTAACTAATGTTGAAAACCACTTATATTCCTCAACCATGCAGTCAATTGAAGTCTTAGAGAGCGAAGCATTACGCATGACGATTGATGATTGATGATTCATGATTCATGATTTGATGAAGGCATAAGCTAAGGAAGTATCCCAAATTTGTTTGACCGGTGGTCCCTATAACATTATAACATGGAAGGGTCCTATTTGAAACCTCTTTGGGAGGCACTATAAATTTTTTTTTTTTTTTTTTTTCTGTAACTGCTTTGTCACTCTACTTTAGGGAGTGTAGCCTTGAGATAAAGAGTACCAATTAGTAGAGATTTTGTCTACTTTCCAAAGTTTCAACTTTTTTTTCCTTTTTTTTTTCTATAGACTTTGCTTCCACAATGCTTAACTGCTTAAACCATCATTTTGAGTCTTGTTTGAGGCTTCTAAATAGTTTGATTAACTATTGAAGCCTATAAAAATGTCTTTATATATAGGTATTGCTTATATAATAATTTTCACGGCGTGTTATTTTGTGATTTTCGAAAAGAATTGTTACTTGTCTAAATTAACCGGGAAAAACAATTATGTTAATAAGTTTGTAACTACTACTTAATTCTCAATTAATAAGGGTTGGAACAATATTCATATGAAATACTAATTTAACAGATGAAATATTATATTCAATATTCACTTGCTCCTTCGTTTAGGCAACTCCTATGGAGTGAGATAGGATTCAAGTACATACCTTTTGCTTACGTTAAGCAAATGTTTGAGATTGTGATAGATCTAGATTAAGTAAAGTGACGAACATGTGCTAACTAACCAACATAATCTCTAGTGCATTAGATCGATAAAATTAACTTAATAAAAATCCATGTCAAACCCCCTTTAATTATTTTAGAAAACTTATTACTTTGTATATCTGGCTGTTTGATTGGAATCGGGTCTAAAAACCCAACTTGATTGGAGTTGGATCCAAACCAACATCATATATAAACCATATATAAAAGGTTATTTAATAATTTTTTTATCTAAAAAGATAATAAAGTTGAATGAGTACGGCGCCCTTTAGAAAAAGAAAGGGAGATGAAAACCATAAAGCAAATACTTGTAATATCTTACAAATATAGTTCTTTAAATTTAATTGCCACATTGAGGGAAGCTAATTATGTATATGAGTATATCCACTAGAGCTCTGAATTAACAACTACTCAGTGATCTGAGTCTATAAAAAATGTCTTTTTAATATTTATGTAATACTTTTTATTACAAAAGTTTCAGTATATAAAAAAAATGCATTTCAAAAAATGGTTTGATATTAAAAAGGAGCAGTATCAAGTAATTATATTACTAAGTAGGGTTTATACTAATAAAAAAAAAAGGGCCGGGCCTATTAGGGAACACAACAACAGTTTCTTACATATTAATATTAGTTACTACACTAAGTTGTAATTGATGTTGTCACTTGTACTTCGAATAAGATTTAGGAAGCTGTCACATGCCAAATTAAAGTTGTCTCGTAAAAGAATGGCTAAGATCGCATAAGATGGCTTACTACCTGTATCAACAGTAGCTTCACATTAATTAATTTCTAGCTAGATCTCACTCATTTCACTACTTAAACAACATTTCCGCGTTTTCTAATGGATGAAATAAAGAAGCTATTTCTGTTATCGTACCTTATGTCAACATATATAATGAGTCCTTAAAATGAGAGAGATGAAAATGCATCTTAATACTTTATCAACACATGACACTTCGGTATATATATTGACCTTCATTTTAACTTATAGTGACTAAATTATTTTTTCTTTATATAGTAACCCTTTTTTTAACGTAAAATGTCTTATTTGGATCTTACTGCAGTATCTTTTTTATTGGATTCCGCCCATATATATATATATATATTGGATCCGTACTCAAAGGCATCAAAATGGCACTCCAATCCTACAGTTGATTGGGTTGCTAGTCATTTATTTATTTCTGTAAGATATTTGATGATTTTAGATGATTAAATGGTTCGGTTCTTTATGATTTCAATTTAATTGAAATGCAAATACACAAGTTTATCAACATCAAAATTAATATTTTCCGTAAAACTCCGGAAATAATTAACTACTTTTTTACGCACACTAATGTTAGCAATTCTACGAACTTATCCATCCATTCATTGCGCAATCAAAAACCTAATAAACCCATGTTGTTGTCTCATAATAGTTCTTTATTTCCAAATATAAATCTTAAAAAAAAAAAAAGATAGCAAGGTGGGTGTTTTTCTACTTGCCTTGAGTCGCTACGATCAAACAGTGAAAGAGTTGGCTTCCTTGATGTCATCCAAAGAGGGTACGGTAGAAAAACCAAAGTATCCATAGGAAACCTAATAGAACCAAACTGATTAGGGTCATTTAAAAATACATACCTTAGTCAGTCTGACTGCGCAAGATTTGCATCAAAGAAGGCGAAACATCGCCTGTTTTATTTGTTTTCTTGTAGTGATCACAAAATACACACCAAGTGTTCGATTAGTACATTTTTTTTTCTCTTTTTTTTTTTGCTTTTGATTTTTAGAATTGGTCACACGGCAAAAAAAAAAAAAAAAATGTGTTGAAATAATGATCATATACAATGCAACAACATGATTAATACCTATCGATTTTAAGTTACATAATAATGAAAACTTGAGATAGTTTACACAGTATAGTGTAGTTTAGTCTAAACTAATATATTGAAAAACATTCCCAATAAAGTATATACAATGCATGTAATCTATTTCACTAATAGTAGTATGCAGCATCATCGATATATCATGTCATCCACCATGTAACATGTAACGTTTATGGAAAAAAAAAAACATTCAAACAAATATTTAAACTTGGGACTTATTAGTTAAGGATAAAGAGTCTTACCATCATATCTATCTAATATATATGTTTTCTTATTCTATTTGAATATCTAAAAGTTGGATAAAATTAAAGTTTATTTATACTATATTTTTTTTATATATATTTCACTATGTGGTGAATGCAAAGCAATATAAATATTTACAAAAAAGTAATTATTTTTTATTTTCAAAAGTTCCACCTTTTATATTCATAAATGAGGTAATATCATATAAAACAAAATATTTTTTTCCACTCAATAATTCATAATTGTAAAAAGTATTTGGATAACATGAAATAGCTCACAAGACATTGAGTATTGTTCTCAAAACGCAAAGAACCAAAAAAAAAAAATATTGAAACAAAAAAAAATTAAAAAGATGAACCAAATAGATTAGCCCAATAATTTTTTTTTAATAAAAGAGACATTCAATCGAATTTACTTATCTAACTAAAAACTAAAAATAATATAATATTTAAAATAGAAACTCGATATATCATCTGAGCTAAGCACTAGTTATGATAGTAAAACAAATATTTTATATAATTATATAAGTAAGTTTGATCATAAAAGTATAAAAATTTGTAGAGTGATGAGTGGAAAAAAAGCGAAGCATTGGCGTTTTATTGAAGTTGAGTCAATGAGTTGGCAAGTATGACTGGTATGATTTTCTTGGACCACAATTTAACCTTTCTAAAACGGCCCAACATTGGACCCGTATTGCTTTTCTCCCTGTTCCCCGGTTCCACTCATCCATCATTTCCTTATTCAAATTATATATAAACCAATCCGGGTACTATATATATATATATATATATAGATATATATAGATATATATACCTAGTGTATATATATATATGTACACAGTCTAAGTCGCACAACAAACTCGTACAAACGCAAACACACTTGACAAAAAAAAATCATGGGGTCTCCTGTGCTTGATGAAATCCACCTAAACGACACCCCAACCTCCCCTTCACCAGAAATGTTCTCCTTCCCCGGGACGCCGACCGACGATCATTCCGAATTCGAGTTCGGCTCGTGTGTTACACCTGACTCTCCTACCATGACCTCTTGTGACGTGGCCAATAGCAGCAACTCACTTGACGACTTCTCTACTACCTCCCCAGCTGATCAATTCTTCCTCAACGGCCGCCTCCTACCGCACGACTTCCCTGTCGTGCATGCAGCAGCGAGCAGCAACCGGGCCTCGTTCTCTGGGCGTGAGAACATGGGCCCGGCTGCTGTTGTCACCCTGTCAAGGGGAACAAGCGCGGGGAGCAACAAGAGTGTGAGCAGCCAACACAGTAGCAAAGATTACTCGCTAGTGTCATCCCGAAGTAACAGTATCAACAGCAGCAGAGGGAGCACATGCAATACATGCGCCAGTAGTAGTGCAAGGTCGAGCTCGAGTGAGGTTAACACGGAGAGGAAAGCGTTCCAGAAGAGAATGCATAGTCTAAGGGAGAAAAATGTATCGGGTGGTTCGCCCTTGGGACAGTATTATAAGTTTGGAACGTCGGGGTCGTCACAGAGGTGGCAGTTCATAACGGCTGTTCCAGTGCTAGGGCCAAGCCAGTCGAGGGGAGGGACGAGGAGGGAGAACGGCGGCCTTGGTGGGACCGGCATGAGTCCGCGGACGATGATGAGCAATGTTGCAAGTAAAGGGAAGCGTGGTGGTGATAATAATAGTAACGCAAGTTTTTTGTACAAAATATTGAGGTCAGTTGTGGCTACATGTAAAGCTTGCCATGCTATGGAGGGTCAAGAAAAAGAGTTTGAGCTGGATGGAACAAATGATGTGCTTGGTCATTAATTAGATTTTTGGGTTGGTTTTTTTTTTTTTTTTTGGTTTGGGATTTGGAAGAGATCGATTAGATGGTTTGTTATGATTGATTATGAGAAATTTTATGCACTCCAATTAAGAAAAAAAAAAAAAGTTTGCTTTAAGATATGGTTAAATCTGGTGGCTTGGGGTTAGATTAATTACATTGCTAATGAGTAATGATTGTATTGATCACTCATATTAAGTAGTCATATATATAGGACTCTAATAATCTATACACTTTAATCACATTTGTTTTTTTAATAACTCACAAAGGGAAGCCATCCAGCAAACAACAAAGTATAATTGTGATATATATATCATGTAATTCTCTCATAAACTTAAAAAAATTCAGATGATTCTTGAAAATCGTAAGAAAATGAGAATATATAGTTCAAATTTGAGATCCATCATATTTACATTAATACCATGCATGTAGTAGATTTTTTAATATCTTCGCTTGTGAATAGTAAAAATTAAAGTTTTAGTCATTGTTAAGTGTTGGAGGAAAATATGTTTAATTTCTATACTCTCCATAATGGTGTTCTCTTGGCAACAACCGAGAGATTCAAATTAAATATACAATATAATTTTGGTCATGATCATATGAAATCACATCGATCAATATATTGAAGTGTATAATGATCATAAAAGATATTAAACCTTTCTTGGTCAACTCATGTGTAAGTAGTAAAGTAGACGATCGAAGATGTCTGATTTATAGAGGAGTAAACCCTGAGTTGACCCGTTGCCTAGACTTGTTTATACCATTTGATATAAGCTGGATTTATTTATGAATATTTCATCACGTCAATGCCTACATCTCGCAAATTCAAAATGCAGTGTATGGGAACCAATTCATCCTTGATAAACCAGTTCCAAAAAAAAATTAACTTAAAAGTCATAAGCCAAAAATTAGTAGGAGTAGTTTTTTTTTTTTTTTTTATGGCTTAAAAGTCGACTTTTCACTCCACAAATAGCAAATTACCAAATAAATTTATTGGTTGATTGACCTATGAAAAAGCCGAAAGTCAACCTAAAAATTATTTACCAAATATAAAATATAATAGTATCAAAATGATTATTAGTGGTACAAGCAATGGAATATAGAAGTACATTCATTTATTAGGAATACGTATAGACGACGTACAATATCATATATTCCAAAAACTTTTAATTGTGGAAATATTATTCGTTAATTTGCATTGGTGTTAGTGCTTCTACTAAATGTAGAGTAATGGGAATTAATTGGTAATAATTCTGTCAACTAAAGGAGAGATATTAATTAGTATATAGTATGCATTTAGAAAGGAAACCACATCATCACGTAGCTAAGAGCTTAGGACCCCTAACTAATTAACAAGCTAAGTGTCAATTATACTGTAAATTGAAACTTGACCAAGAAAATAATCATTATAAAATAGGGGAATCACAGTAAATTATCAATCCAATTAGTAAAACACAGTAAATTATCGATCTAATTAGTGAAACACGTACATAACAATGTGATAATATAGCTTGATTCCTTAAGGACCAGCTTGTTATTCTTTAAATTACCTAAAATATACGATACATACTTGTTTTGATTCCAGTGAGAACTTATACGGATAATTTACCCGGAGTTGAGTTGAAATCTCATAGCTATTTATCCTTCACTGTTTAGATTTTTTTTTAAAGTTCTCCCCTATCTATTCTATCAGTATTGTATGTCCCGAAGATGAAGAGAGAACACAAGCTAATAATCTTAATAAAGTCCCTACGTCATGAATAAAAATCACATATATTATTATGTAATGTACAAAGAACATATATTCCTTGGTGTGTCGTGACCCTTGTTTACACATGTAATCTTGGGTTCTTTATTTATGCAAGCAAGACTTCGACAGGAAGCCAGACTTATCTATATTGGAGTTGTATTGGTTATATAATGTATATTGATTGGTTTTATTATATATAATCTTGGTTTATAAATGATCTGGATTCCTATATTTATTACTCCTATATGATTTAGTATGGATATTTTCTTTACTTATTATATTACAGAGTAATAAATTTCTTAGTTGGCAATGTACTTTGGTATATTTTGCCTGTGTTAATAATAATGATAATTGCTCATTGACGATTTGTTACTTTACAGTTGATTTGGAGATGTACATGCTATGTCTAGACTTGACAGTGGGTCGAGATGGGTCACAAGAAAAATGGACCGGTCAGGCTGGGCCAAAAAAGATGCAAAACGGGTCGATTCGGGTTGGGTCTTCGTTGGAGCGTGAAAGTTATGAACACCCAACTTGCGAAGTAAGTACAAGAAATGAAGCTTGCCTAACACCTTAGTAAAAATGTCAGCTAACTTGTGGGAACATGACTTGTGACAATGATATCGTCCTGAATAGCATCACAAACATAAAGATAGTCAACTTATGTTTTGTGCGCTCGTGAAACAAGGGATTTTGAGCTAGGTGAAGAGCCGATTGGCTGTCACAAAACAAAATGGATGGATTTAGTATGAACCACTCCCAAACTAAGAAGAAGTGATTTTATCCACTTCAACTTTGAAGTAACAGCGGCCACAGATCTATACTCAGCTTTAGCAAATGAGCGAGAGAACGACGAGTCAAGGGGAAGCTAGCCCAATCTGAGTCACACCAACCAGAGAGTATGAGATCATAATCGGCCCTGTGTAAAATGCCTTGACCTAGATAGCCCTTCAAGTATCGAACAACATGCAATGCAGCGTCCCAATGATCACGTCTCGAAGAATGCATAAACTGGGCCAATAGATGAACCGCATATGCCAAATTTGGGCGAGTGAAGGACAGATAAATCAAGCGTCCCACAAGGCGACGATAAGACTTCGAATCATCTAGAAGAGGACTGCTCGACGAGGCAAGATGATGATTTTGCTCAATTGGAAAGGTCGTAGGCTTAGAGCCTAGAAGACTCGTCTCACCAATGATATCAAGGGTGTACTTACGCTGGCACAGATAAATACCTTCCTCACTACGGGCAACCTCAACGCCAAGAAAATATTTCAGAACACCCAAAATCTTTCATATGAAAACGGGCACTCAAATACTTCTTAAACGAGACAATATCAGATGAGTCATTACCTAACACAATAAGATCGTCAACATATGAAAATAGGACTGAACAAAATCGTAAGCCTTCAAAGACATAGCCAATTTAGCAAACCAACACCGAGAAGCCTATTTAAGACCATACAACGACTTTTTCAAGTGACACACTAAACCAGGAGTTGCCACATTGAAACCAGGAGAAAGTTTCATATAAACCACCTCTTTGAGATCACCACGGAGAAAGACATTTTGGACATTCATCTGATGCAATTCTCAATTCTTTGCAACCGCAACTGCCAGAAACACCCGAACTGTGACCTTTTTGGCTATCGGTGCAAACATTTCATTATAATCAATGCCTTTGACTTGATGATTACCAAGAATCACCAGACGAGCCTTAAGTCTCTCAATGCTCCCATTAGCATTATACTTGATCTTATATATCTATTTGCAACCCAAAGCCTTCTTCCCTGTAGGAAGTGACTCCATCACCCAAAGTAGGAATTAAGGAGTCAAATATATCTTATTTTTATGGTGGTATAACTATATGATCCTGACTAATTATAACTACATTAAGTTGGCAAGTTGCCTTAGGAGTTAGGAAGCTAGGATCACCTAAAGTGTTTAATATTGGTGGAATGACATCTTTGAGTGAAAAACACTCATTGTGAGGGGGAGAGCACACTTAATGACTAAGGTAAGACCTATTTGGAGGCCACACTCGTTAATATGAGTGGTGGAATAGAAGTCACACTTTCTAATGGGCTACATCTTGTCATTTTGATGGTGGATTGTAAAACTTAATAAAAATAACAATAATTATTTATAAATTTTATTTTATGACAATGAGCAATTACGTCAAAAGAGGTTTGTTATTGTATTCTATCTCTATTAGTATACTCGGAGACTAATTAATTTATTTATAGTGTATCTTTCGATAATTTTGCCCATGTTTTCTTCTTATGGTGGCCCTATAATGATCCACTTGGAATTTGTCCTACATTACGAGCAATCAAACTAATCAAGGTTGGTTGAGTACTTGAGTAGATGAAAGATCATTAATGCGAGTTCATGGAGCCTAAGAGTCACATCTAGTCTTTCATACCAACTTGTAAATTAGTTCATTTCGTCTATTTGAGTTGTAATAGTGGGATAGTTGAAAGCCTTAGCACTAGCCAATGTGGTCAAGAGGGGTGGTGATACCTCCGATTTAGGGGCTAGCTTCCACGAGTGTTGTAGGTTTTCTTTATTTTTAGTTACTAAATCGGGAGTGTTATATCGAATGGGTTGTCGATTAAACTTGGTCTTTTTTTTTTTTTTATCTTTTATCGGAGTAGATTGGGGGTGCACACGTGTCGCCTTTTCATGAGCTGTCAAGTTTAGGGGCATTTTATGCCCATCAAATGGAACATTCTAGTGAAATCCATCATAATAAATTCTTAATTACAAGGAAACAAGACAATGTAAGTAATAGCTTTGAACAGAATCAGTGATTTGAAATTGTTTATGTAGTAATTTCCTTTTGGTTGGGATCCCACTAGAGCCCTTTCAAACTAATAATTGGTTTATGTCATGACGCATTATTGTTTGAACTTGCTCAAGACACATGCAACTGTACTTAAAACAATTTCATTGATAAAACTGCAAAACATGCCAAGTTTACATCAATTGGCACTGATACTGCAAAAATGGGACAAAAACAATTACCTGTTCTTCATTTTTTAGTTCGAGCAGAAAAGGAGGATAAGGGAAACTTCAACTAGAATGTAAGTTTCCATAAGCTACAATAAATTGGTGAAGAAAGTTCAGTTAACATCAGATAAGGGAAAGAACAAAGGCCTAAAAAGAGAAAGAACACAAACATCAACATCTAAACTAACAACACTAGAGGAAAAAGGTGAGAAAACTAGCATAACCTAGTTACAAAGATATCCACTCCTTTTTCTTGATCACTCTAAGAATGACTCCATTACATCAGAGTACATTCCGGCTTCGGGATTTCGGTACTCCTGAGGGCGCTGAGAGTGCTGATCAAGTGAAGTTGAGGAACCTGAAGAAGTCATTCTAGCAGGTAATGTATAGCTCCTCTGGAACTTGTTCTCAATAGTCTTCCTCATTTGTTCTTGATGATTATCCAAGCTCAAGAACTCATTTGGGTTTGCCCCACCCGTGCCTTGCATATTCTGGCTTTGGCCCTCAGGGTTAGAGCTGGGATCAGGCTTGTGACCCAAGCTTTCTGGATTGAACAATAGCTTGGCTTCATCGGCCCTTCCAGTAAGAGCATTGAAGAATGAAAGGCCATTTGGCCACTTGATATCCGATTCGTGCTCTCCCATCATTTCTTCCATTCGATTTTCTGCTGAATGAGGCATTAAAAACATGTGGGTCTCGTCTTTTGCAGGTGCAAACCCGAGAGGTCTCTGAAAATTGGGAGGAGCAAGCATTGAAGCTGGAGACGATAAGGGATGTGGCCCCCAGTTGAAGAGCGGGGGAGGGCTCAATGCAGGACCAGGCTGCTTAGTGGGGATAGTAGCAGACAAAGAAGCGTTTCTGGTTGAGGAGAAAAGTTGTGAAAGATAGAAGCCCGATTGGTAGCCTAAAGATTCAAAGGTATGCCTCATTCGTAACACGAAGTGCAGGTCTTCAGGTATCTGAAATACAACAGTTGCACATTTTAGTAAGATCATGAGCAATGTTTTTCTTCTTCCAAAACCAAATACTCATCGAGTTTTAATCTGTAAATTCCACCAAGAATGTAAGCTCTTATATTTCAATTGTGCATCATAACAGAGTTACACATGAAGGCACCTTGCAGAACATTTCCACAGGGTTTTAGTGCATCAAAAGCAGCTTTAAATAAAAGATGCAAACCAATTTTATCAAGCAGTCTTATCAAACTAAAGGTGCCTTTTATTAACTGTGCTAATCAACTTGAGAGCCCAGCCACTAAAAGGTCGCTTTTACAATGTACCCGCATTTTATTGTCGAACGTAGTTTAGAAAGTTGAAATATTCATGGTGTATCTTAAACATCAGTGATTGAATAATCAGGTCATAAGGATGCAAACATGATGAAAATTTAATAGAGCTCAAAATATGAGGATGAGGCAACCCACAATCTTGCAAGAGCCTAATTGAAGAAGTCCATGACCAGCTTGAATTACAGCAATTGTCTGTAATAGCACAAGATACAGAATTAAATACATCTGAAATTAGAAGTTGTACGCAGATAACGTCAGCCAGTTATATTCTAACCTGAATACCGGATTCAAATTGGTCCGTCCACTCAGTAGGAAGCTGCAACCAGAAAAAAAGCAGTACAGAAAAGGCACGAATACATCAATCAATCATACAAACAGTCATTGGCCCTAAACATAATCATTAAGCATATCGGCGCAAAACCCTACTTTTATTATACCATGAAATGATGTTTAATCTAAACTTTCTTATTGAGGAGGGGTCGAGTAAGATATAGCAGCCAAGTGAGCCCCTAGTCTGTCTTAGTCTCCATTTCTTTCTAATATACTATCCTTATGTCTTCCAACTAGACCATCATAAAACAAAAGCAATGCACAACAAATCAATGATATCTTTGTTTCTTAAGAAAAAAAAGTCAGTATAAAACAAAAAACTGGAATCGCCTTTTCTAAAAGCAACATTGTAAATTTAAGAGAACAAGATGATTATTGTATATATCATGAGGCAAGACAAATATCGGATAAATCGAATTCCCACTTCCCCTATAGCAAATTTACATGGTATGCGTGTATTTGCATCTTGGAAAAATATATAGACCATAATATAACCAAAGTATTCTGGAAAATATATTCTATATCAGAAAGATTTAAGTAAAGAAAAGAGTATATAGTGGCTACATACAGCATCAAAGGAGCTCTGCCAGTAGTTTGATATATTTGGTTCACACTCAGAAGGCTCTTTGAAAACCCATTTATGACATTTATCAGAAGCAACCTTCCCCATTAACCTGCATCGAATCAAAGCTTCTCAAATGCACAAATCACAAAACAAAGACAAGCAAAACGAAAGCTCGACGAACCTTAACAACAAACATATTTAACAGCAATGTAAAGAGAAACAATACTTACGATCAATAAGCATATAGATTAATACTGATCATAGAAAAATCTTAGCTTTCCTTTATCCTGGGGAGCAGGGCAGGGGACAAGGGACAAGGAGAAGGATAAATAGTAGCACATACAGTAGTATAACAACACCTACCCAGTACCCACCCTTCTCCATAATTATATAACTGAATGGACATCTTGCTGAAGGCCTTTCTGACAGGATCTTCACTATCAATCTCCTCCAAGCAATCAGCAACTCTTCCTCGGCAAAACCCATCTTCCCACATCAACATCCTTAACCATTAAGTTTAATCAAGTCAGCTCATACAGCCTCAGGAATCCCCCAAAAAAAAACAAAAATGAAGTTAAATAATATAATACAACAATCTTGCCTATAATAATTTAGAGCTTTAAAACAGTAGGAGTAGCAGACAAGAATATGCTAGGAGTATCTGAATCTATACAAATTTCTGAGGGAAATTAAAACCATATTTTATAATTATTATAGTATTTTAACTATAAAGAAAACATAAAAGAGAAGAGAGTTTGAAGACTAAAAACGCCTGCTCTTTACAGAAAAATTGCCTGGTCAACTCTTACATGATAAATTCCTTATTTTAACAAGTTCATCAATCATAATCACTTCAAAATAACACTAATCATTGGTGCACTTACAACCAAAGTTCATATGAAGCATAAAAATTAACCAAGGCAGTATGCTAATCAAGTCAACACTTAAACCTATGCTCACATTGATCAGAAAATCATATTAACAACCAAGAAAATATAATGATCGAAAAGAAATCACTAAAAGAAGGGGCCCCCGTAACAGCTTTGGTTTTTTGAGTGAGGACGTAAGAGGAATGCTTACAAGCTTCCGTTATCATCACCAACTTTGCAACCATTTCCACCTCTAACTCTCCTGCAATAATGGAACCCAAAAAAAAAAATGACCCATTAAAAAAATATTTCAGAAAAACTACAGTATAAATCATAAAAATGGAAGAACAACTACTTCTTCAGTATTTAGTGGACTTACAAGTTTCAAGAGAGACAAAAATAAATTAAAAAGGGGGACAAAGGTGGGGTTATTAGTGATAGAAACGTACAAAAAGAGAAAATAAAAACTTAAAAGTTCGGATTTTTTGGTCAATAATTCATCCAAATCATAAAAAAAAACTCACACCATACACTATTTAATCGTCAAAAAATAAATTACTAATTCATACATTTTAGCACACCCATTTGAAGTTCATCACTAATTTATCCAAATCACTAAAACCAATTTCAATTAAATCACTAAACAATAAAATTAATCAACCAAAATCATTTATAATAATAAAAAAAAAAAAAACCAAAAGTGAGAGTTTTAGAGATCACATCAAATTTCGTCCGCATTAGTTGTCCAGTATGACAGCACACAAACTAAAAGAGAACTTACGGGCGAGGACGGATGGTCCAGAAGACAGAGTACGTCCACTCAGTGTTCAGACACACACTTCTGAGGGCCTCATGAAGAGCCATCATTCCAACTGCCTCTTTGCACTTATCACCTCCACCACCACCACCTCCTCCTGCTGCTGACCCCATCACTTTCTCTCTCTAGATTCTCTCTCTATTTCTGTGAAAGAGAGGGGGAAATGATGGACTTTGACAAAATAACTGGGCTTATAAACAGAGGAAAGTGAATTAAGATGGCTTTGGTTTGATTTAGTTTGGTTTGGTTTTTATATATGTGAGCTTTAGTAAAGCAGCTGAAAAATGTATAGGAATATAGCAACCACAAAGGTAACTCCTTCCGCCATCACTCGCACTACTTCTTTTGTATTTTCTTTCTTCTTATCTATCCTCCCCAAGCAAGCAAAGAGGTGTGAGGACTTAGAAGTGAGAGTACGGTTCAGTATGATTGTAGCCTTGTAGGGAGGCTCTTATATATTGATTGGAACAGTATTATTTACCCTCATGTCCGTATTTTTATTTTTTAACATAAATTTTAATTATGTTATGATAAATACTAACTAGAGTTTTAGTAGATTTATTAAGTTTTTATAATATCAATTTTTTTATATTTTTTATTTTACCTATATTAGAGATGAAAACGGATATTTGACCCAATTCGGATCCGTGGATCCATATCCATTTTTGCGGATATGAGTCTTGTGACTGAAAAACGGATTTGGCTACGGGTCTACCCATAATACCCAAATCCAAATCCATTATCCGTTTTTTTATTTACTCATTTGTACTTGTTTGTATTATTATTCAAAAGACATGTAGAAATTTGATTTTGTACTTTGTTGTTTTGTAATATTTGAGTAGTTATATGAATTATATTCAAATATTAAACTTACAACTTTCGTTGGACTGTTGATGTAAAATGCAGATTTATAAATTGGAAACTTATTTTTGTCACAAAAAAGGGCAAAATATATAGGATCCGTTTTGAACCCGTATGGACCCGGATCCATTGAATATGAATATAGATCCTTATTTTCTATATCCAACGGATCTGATTCTAGATAAGGATTCAGTCCAAATCCGGTTCATTGTCATCCCTAACCTATATAGAAAGAAAAAAAACATTAAAATTGTATCTTAAACACTGTAAAAAGTCAAATATAATCTTAAAATGAACATAGTAACTATACTAGGTAAGTCCCGTGCGATGTATAAATTAATAATAAATTGTTTTGTTAAATATTTTAATTATAAGAAAAATTTTATTTATTGGTGAAAATTTTATATGTTTTATAGAATTACCGTAGAAAATTTAATTAGGATAATATTTTTATCACATTAAATGAAAAAATTATTATAGAAAAATATAGAGAGGAAATATGAAATGAAAAGAAGAAATAGATATAGTTTTAAATGATTTAGGAATTTATATAGTTATAGAAATATATATATACTTCTTCCGTCTTTTTATATTTGCTTCATTTATATTTATGGAGTTAAAGTTTAAGAAATAATATATTTAAATGAGATTTTATTGGATGCATCTCAATGTTAATTTTTCGAATATCAAATTTTTATAATTTTATATCTTATAATTTTAGAGATAAAAACGTTTTAAATTGTGTATTGATGACCGTGATCATTTTTACGAAAGGTAGTATATGCTATTAGTAAGAATTATTATCAAGACAAAAAGAAAAAGTGGGTAAGGTTTTATCCTATTATATATTCTCCTAATGAAAAAGGTTCCGGTTCCTTGTTCAGTGAGTTTGAGATGAGATTTTGGGAAAGGAGGGGGTTGAACGAGAGGTACTTATATGGATGGAGGGAGGGTGGGTAGTCGAATGACTGTTATACCCTTTGATCTGTTAGAATCGTTTTAGGTTGGATGTGTAAGATCCAACAACGAAGATGGGAATAGTAGGGATGGGTTGGTATTGTTGAGCACATTTGTTTGGTGTTGTGTATTGCATAATGTAGTTGTCCAAGTAAATTGGTAACGTTTAACACGTTGTGTATCACTCTTTAGAGCAAGTTTATTGCCACTAAGTCAATGTTGGAGTCATTATTTTGATACTAAGGGCTCTGTTTCACCTAAAATTATACTTGGTATTAAGTGCTTTATGAATGGTGCTTTACTATATGTCCAATTTATTTATGTCACTTTTTTTCATTTGTTTCCTTTATATATGCTTGGTTGCTTATGAGGGGCAACTAACCTTTATTATAAATCCTACAAGAAAGAGGTTTATTTTAACATACTTATTATTTAATATTATTTAATAGATATTATAGTTATGATAATATTTGTCAAACAAGATAGTTTTCTAATAATTAATCTTGGTATAGTTATCCTTCCAAGAGTCCTAATTTTTCTAACATTATGATTGTAAACACTATATAAAGTGATCAATGATACACACTCCAATTGAGGAGTTTTTCCCAAAATCTCACATGGTATCACAGTCTTAGGTTTTCTGATTTTTTTTCTTTCCTTCTTCTTTCTACTTCTGCTAGCCTCTTTCGTCATCACTCTGTTGTCATGTCCAAAGACATAGACACCCCAGCACCCTTCTACCAATGAGTTTCACCCAGCCCTTACAGTCAATAACATTAGAAACGCAATGCCCCTGACTCTAGACTATGAGAACGTCCATTATTCAAATTGGGTTGAATTATTCGAAAATCATGTTTGTGCCTATAACGTCCTTGATCACATTAACCCAGATACCCCACACCCTCCTGGAGTCTCGGATGCTCTTTGGAAACGTCTGGATGCTATCGTAAAACAATGGATTTATGGCACAATATCGGTTGATCTCTTACAGACAGTCCTATCAAGAAAATCAACGACTCAAGAAACATGGGATCGCCTTAAGGAAATCTTTCAAGATAATAAGAGTATCAGGCAGTGCACCTGGAAAATCAATTCAATGCCCTTCATCTTGACAGCTTCCCTAATGTCACAGCCTACTGTCACGACTCAAGAATATCTCAGATCAACTTGCAAATGTTGATCACCCCATCACCGATCAAAAAATGGTTTTACGTCTCGTTGTCGGCCTCATCAAGACTGACTTTGACACTGTGGCAGCCATGATTGCACAATCAGACCCCTTACCGTCCTTCAACACCGCCCGGTCCCGCATCCTCCTTGAAGAAACTCGCCGGAACAACGACACCACACCACCATCCTCCTTCGTTTCCCAGAACCATGCTTCGGCTGCGGGAGATTCTTTCCAGCATCAACCTTAGTCTTCCGGCGCCGGCAAAGGGAGCGGCAACACTGGGCGTGGTCGTGGAAACAGTGGGAGAAGCCGGGGCAGAGGACGTGGTCGGGGGGGGTCACAATAGAGGAAGCACCTCTCGTTCTCCACCGACTTGGCATTCACAAAATTCATCAGCTTGGCATTCTCAATCACCTAATAGCCATCCTTGGGCCCAACACCAATTCTGGCCCAGTCAACAAACCAATTGGCATGTACCTCCGCCACCTTTCCCCACATCGGGTCAACATCAGAATCGGCCCAACACAGGTCTGGGTCGTGGCCCTCCGGCTCAGCAAGCCTTTACAGTGACTTCGACTCAGTATGATCCCCCGATGACTCCAACAGACCTCACAAGTGCATATTCCTCAATGGGCTTCCCAAATCCAGATAATGGTTGGTACATGGACTCAGGTGCCACCTCTCATATGACACATAATTATGGTAATCTTGCTTCCCCATTTAATTTAAGCACGAATAATCATATTTTAGTCGGCAATGGTCATCGCATTCCTATAATCGGTTACGGTCATATGTCTTTACCCAATACACCTCTAGCTCTTAAAAATGTACTTCTAGCCCCTCAAATAATTAAGAACCTTATTTCTGTTCTTAAATTCACATCTGACAATTCGGTTTCTGTTGAGTTTGACCCTAATGGTTTTTCTATTAAGGACCTGCGAACGGGGAAGGAATTAACGAGATGCAATAGCTCGGGAGACCTCTATCCTATCACCTCTCAGACCACATGTCTTACCTCAGTCGCTCCCTCCACTTGGCATGATCATTTGGGACATCCTGGAGCATCTTCTTTGAATTTTCTTAGGAGTAATAGCTTTATAAACTATAATAAGGAGCATGACTCAAAGTTTTGCATCTCTTGTCAATTAGGGAAACATGTTAGATTACCTTTTGGTCATTCTGTTTCTAATACATCTAGTGCTTTTGATATCATTCATACTGATTTATGGACCTCTCCTATTCGTAGTATTGATGGGCACAAATATTATTTGGTGTTACTTAATGATTTCACTCATTATCTATGGACATTTCCTTTAGCATCTAAATCTCAAGCATATCAAACCTTTTTGAGTTTCTATCAATATGTGCAAACCCAATTTGAACGTCCCATCAAATCCTTTCAAAGTGACCATGGTCCAGAATTTGACAATGACCTCTTCAAAAGATTTTGCTCTCTCAATGGGATGGTCCCTCGTTTCTCTTGTCCCCATACCTCACCTCAAAATGGGAAGGCAGAGCGTATGATCCGCACAATTAACAATGTCAAACGCACTCTATTATTTCATGCATCCTTGCCTCCTTCCTTCTGGTCACATGCTTTAGAGACTGCCACATACCTACTTAATATTCTACCTACTAAGTCACTTTCCAACACAACTCCGGCCCAAGATTTCTTTCGCAAAACTCCCTCCTATACTCACCTACGGGTTTTTGGCTGTCTATGTTTCCCCAATCTGTCGGCTGTAGCTCCCCATAAAATTGCTCCTCGCTCCACTCTGTGTGTATTTTTGGGGTACCCCTCTAATCACCGTGGCTACAAGTGTCTTGACATCTCTACTAACAAGATCATTATCTCTCTTTATGTAACCTTTAACGAACAAATCTTTCCATATACAAATATAGAACAGTATTCATTAAAGGATTACAAATTTTTGGGATTCAATGACCAATCTCCTCTCCTTACTCATCACTTCATGCGTTATAGCTCCCCAACCCATGCTGACCTCGACCCTCACCCCACACCTCCGGCTCACCAGCAGTCTTCCCAGCCCACCCCCAATTCCCCTCCTCCCACCGGCCCATCACCACAAACAAACCCACCTAGCCCCGTCTATGTTCCCCCTCATTTACGGGGTTCGTCTCCAATACACCATACACACCCTCCTCCACCTTCCTCTCCAATTACTCGCAGCCACCACGACATATACAAGCCTAAGCCAAAATTTGCACACCTCATGCAATCCCATAGCCCCTCTCCTTTTAAGTCCCCTTTGCCAAAATCACATAAACAGGCCCCCCTTGAGCATAACTGGAATAGGGCGATGCAGGATGAGTATGGTGCTTTGATTGAGACAGGGACATGGGATTTGGTGTTTAGGCCACCGAGGTGAATACTGTCAATTGCATGTGGCTCTTTAAGCATAAATATAAGTCTAATGGTGACCTTGAAAAAGGCACAAGGCACGTCTTGTTTGTGATGGCAGGTCACAAGAAGTCGGTGTGGATTATGATGAGACTTTTAGCCCAGTGGTTAAACCTGCCACCATTCGCACAATTCTTAGTCTGGCTTTGGCTAAAAAGTGGTATATTCATCAATTAGATGTCAAAAATGCCTTTCTACATGGCAATTTGCAAGAAACAATTTATATGCATCAACCTCCATGCTTTGTAGACCGCCAAAGACCCCATTTTATATGTCACCTTCGTAAGGCACTTTATGGTTTAAAACAAGCTCCACGGGCATTGTACCAGCGATTTGCACTATTCTTGCAAAAGATAGGCTTTGTTACCACAAAAAGTGATAATTCTCTCTTCATTTATCGGAAAGGTGATGATATGGCCTATCTTCTTCTATATGTTGATGATATTATATTACCCACTTCCAATGACAGATTGTGCAAGGACCTCATCTATCAGTTGCAAACTGAGTTCCCCATGACAAATTTAGGTCCTTCGAGCTATTTTTTGGGTATTGCAGTAACTCGAACACCATCTTTTTTACTTCTGTCTCAACAGAAGTATGCACAGGACTTCTTAGAGCGTGTAGGTATGGCTTCCTGTAAACCTGCGGCCACTCCTGTCGACACAAAGTCTAAACTGAGTGCTGATTTGGGTCCTTTATTCTAAGACCCCACTCTATATCGCAGCCTAGCAGATGCTCTCCAGTACCTCACATTCACAGGGCCGGATATTACTTATGTGGTACAATAAGTATGTCTTTTCATGCTTGATCCTAGGGATTCACACTATGAGGCGTTGAAGCACATTTTGCGTTATATCCAGGGTACCATTGATCATGGCCTATATTTATATCCATCTGCTCCCACTCACTTGATCACTTACTCGGATGTCGACTGGGGAGGTTGTCCAGACACTCGTCGTTCTACATCGGGTGATTGTTGTTTTTTAGGGGACAATCTAGTTTCTTGGTCATCAAAGCGTCAACCTACGTTATCTCGTTCGAGTGCGGAGGCAGAATATCGGGGCGTTGCAAATATTATCTCTGAGGCTTGTTGGCTACGCAATCTACTACTTGAGTTACATTGTCCTCTTCGTCAGGCAACCATTGTTTATTGTGATAATGTCAGTGCTATCTACCTATCAAGGAACCCGGTTCAACACCAATGGACCAAACATGTGGAAATGGACATTCATTTTGTTCGAGAAAAGGTTTCTTTGGGTCATGTTCGAGTTCTTCATGTTCCAACTAGATTTCAGTTTGCTGACATTTTCACGAAAGGCCTACCTCGAGACTTGTTCTTGGAATTTAGATCCAGTCTTAGCATACGTCCTCCTCCCGCTCTGACTGCAGGGGTGTGATAGATATTATAGTTATGATAATATTTGTCAAACAAGATAGTTTTCCGATAATTAATCTTTGTATAGTTATCCTTCCAAGAGTCCTAATTTGACTAAACACTATATAAAGTGATCAATGATACACACTCCAATTGAGGAGTTTTTTCCAAAATCTTACATTATTAATAGATATATAATAATGTTACAAGTTTAGGATATATTCTTTATGTAATTATTTTTTATATTACGCTATATTTTCTAATACGATTAAGACTAGCATATTATAACGCATATAAATATGATCCATATATAGCACTTTATATCACAAAGTTTCCTATTTTTATATGATATCGGAGCTATGGTTGATTTACCACATCATTTCAAATGAGATTGGCATAATATTGGAAGACATCAATAAAAATCCTTTCAAGTTATGGTAAAAGATTATTTTTTTTTTTTTGCAATAAAGTGCTGCTCACCGTCTAGGATTCTCAAATAAAATCGATGCCTTACTCAATCTGCTGTTCATGAGAAAACTTAACTTGTCATCATGGTCTAAAATAGATACGAGTGTATGAGTTTTCCACATGTTAAGATCTACACGAATGCTAGTAATCTACTCAATAAGTCAACAGTAAATTTACTACAAGATGAAGAGAGTGGACATATGGATCTACAGTTGAATAGGGCTCCAGTTTGACGGCCTACGATGTGGCCAAATCTTGCTGCCCTTCTGTAGACTCTTAAACATTTAAGTTCAGACCACTCCTAACAAATCTGCTAAAATTTACAACTCTTAAACATTCAATACACCTTATAATCAGTAGTCCAGTTAAAGCTTTGAAGATATTTTACTACTTTTTAATCAACAGATTTTAAACATAAAACACAAGAAAATAGTGTGTCTGCTGCTCACAGCCTCATTGAAGGTTGGCATGGAATCTTTTCTGGTCCAAGTTTAGGGAAAATTCTGTGAGTTAGATTTGGTATAAGATCTTAATCAGTATGATATTTGGACAAGCGATACGATAATCATACATTTAAGTCTACTCAATTATAACAAAGAAAAATACTTTAAACAAATACTTAATTACAGAAGTGCATGGAAATTTGGACTATACTTTATAATTGTAGACATAGTACTGTAGTAGTGGAATAGTTGATGTGCTCCCTTCATTATGATTAAGTATGCAGGCACCCTTAACTACCTGTTTGTACTGTGTGTATGTAGAACTCTTTTTATATATAAATCATTGTTGTGAGCCCTAGCTAGATTTGTTAGACTCCCCACTCTCATACGCCAGTACCTCATTCCAAACCTTCCATCATAAACTTTGCTACACATGAGATTATCATTCGTGCTATGGTAGAGGCTTGGGTACTTAGAAATGTTTTGCTTTTGGCATTGGAATATTAACATATTTGCCAAGTGATTGATCCTGTCTTAAAAAGTAGCCAATTTTCTTATTTTCTTCTTTTAGATAAGTTAGGTTGCCATCTTTAAAAAAAATGTGCTTAACTTTCAGGTTTATCCTTATGTATCAAAAATAGTCCTTGTTGAAGATGCCACACAAACAAACATGCATCGTTTCCCCTAATCAAGCAAAGTGTATAGGCATATAGACCCAAAAATGATATACATCAAGCTAGAATACATGGTGACCTTTGTTTTCAATATTTCTATTTGGGTGGCATGACATTAAGACTCTTGTTCACTTTGTAGACATATATATACAGATATACCATATGTTAACTACATGGACTCGTTTGCTAAGTTAATAGTTACCTCTCTAAAATTATCGAGGTTTTCCTTATTCATATCTGGTATAAATTACTATTATTTATGTCAAGGGTTATTTTCGTAATTTTACTTCTATACCTGATATTATTATTTTTGTACCTGATACTGAGATAATATTACTTATATATGATATAATAACACATATATCTGACATAGTAACACTAATATAATATATCTGACATAATAACACCTAACTATGAGATAATAACTATGAAATCTCAGTAAAGCATTTTTTTCTTTTGCATTTTTTTCAAAAACAATATCACATATATCTGAAATAATAATACATAAATCTAACATAATATCTCCTATATTTGAGATCAATTGAGCAAGGTCCAAACAACCCTTTCAAGGATGCTGAGAGGTTTGGCAAATTCTACTATTTTCCCAGCTTGAATCTCATTCAATCCATAAACATGTGTAGTCCCATCTCCAACTGAGACCACTCAATCGATTTGCTTCCAAAATTCCTTGATAGTAGATTCTTTGAAACTTTTACATTAATTTCAAAATTCCATGATAGTGGGTTGTGATCATAGAGAATTCCATGATTTGAATTGAAATTCCATGATCTGCTTTCAAAATTTGAATAGAGAATGTCACCCAAAGAATCCAGATACCCACAGACCTCCTCATCAACAAAGGAAGTAATATTTTCGATAGTGGGTTGTGCTGCCAAATGTTTTTGATGAATGATGATGAACAAGTGGAAGAAGAAGATATAAAAGTACTGGTTGGACGACTTGGTGAATTGAGCGATATATCTGGTATATAGTGGGTTTATCTAAAGCATTTTTTTCTTTTGTTTTTTTTTTTTACCGTAATATAAGTTATAATAATATATATGGGGTATAAATTATGAATTCCTCAAAATTATCGAGTACTCTATATTTGAAACTTTTAAGTGACACACTCTCTATGGATGAAACTTATGTATATGTACCCTGCCTTGGCTGCCTAAATTCTTAAACCAAATATGTTTTCCTCTCCCATTTTTTCTATATCCTAAAATCTCATTCATGTGTTAAATGTGTCTATATGTCTAGTGACGTTGTGTACATTGGGGGAGGGCCGAGGGGGCTGGAGGCTTAGATAAGTTTCATCTAAAATACGTACTTAACTATAGGCCGGGGCCACCAAATTGATTAATAGCTCAAACGTCAAGCTATGAAGGTCAGTAAACCTCAAGGCAACGAAGAATGGAAAGCATAAACACTATATTCAAACTATTACACATTGCATTGCATGTAAGTAGTTGAATTCACACTTCTAATCAAGGCAAGACTACATGCTCTTTGTTGCAAGAGAAAGTAAACTTGTTTTCCCTCATAAATTGAAATAGATGTTTGGGTCTGGTTGAGTTTCATTCGAGTCATGTCGTGTTGTTTTTATTTTCGGGTACTGTTGTAACACCCCGATAATTCCCATTCTTCCGAAACCCAAACCTTTAGAAACTATCGGTGAGCTACCGCCACGTGTTCAAACGTTAAGGCTATAAAACAGAGTTTTGCAGCGGAAAAACCAAAGGACTTATGAAATAACATTAAACGTAACTCAAGTCCTGATATAACAAACTGGAACCTCTACGGCCCTTATTGTAATGTACTAAATAACATTTAACTTTAATTTAAATCCAACAGTTTAAAACCAAATCAAACCTAACATAATTTATTCCGAAATCCAAATTTAAATAACATTTCTCTCCAACCCGCCCATGCATGAATGCTTGTTTAGATACCTGTTAATAATCTGCTCCCCAATAATACAAATGTACGTATTGGATCATTACAGTGTCATTTATAGGCGAAAGCCATGACCAAAACACACGAGGCACGTAATCAGCAAGCTGAGTACATACGAATTACAAAGCACAACAATTGAACTGATAATTAAGTATCTATAAGAAATGTAAGAACGTGTCATGTAACATTTTACTCAACTGACATGATGAATTGATTGATGGTTTGGATTCTGGCACGGTAAATTAATTAATGATTTGGATTAAGCAATAGACTAGGTTGTCTCCCCCATGTCCTAATTAGGACATCAAATAAATAAATAACCCATGCACTCCCGTCGGAGAGCATCAAAATACGGTATAAATATCCAGATGGTAAACGGGCGCGACTCCGTTACCATAGCTAGATGAGATCTCAACTAACCCCAATTTTAAGTTTAAAACCTTATAAAATAGAGACTCGTAGATCACACGGCCTCTCACAAAAGCCACGGATGATACCCCGTGAACTCCAACCCCTGATTGTCAATACTCTAGACGTGCACTAGCCTGGAGTTTTATTGCTTATCCTCTTTCTCTTTAAGTGATTTACGGTTTAAACTCAATAAACACAATCACAGTAGCACACGATAGTAAATATTACAGTTATTCAATCTATCTCTGTTATGCTATAATTTTTAACCTTTTAATTTCAAACTCAACTGGTAAAACCGTTGAACCAAGTCAACTACCTTGTCATTAAGACTTATAAAATGCACCTTTACTCCAATCATACTATAAGTAATGAAGGAGTAATATTAAATAACCTCATGGATTAATTTAACAATTAATACCAATTAATAAGTCACGGTTTCTCACAAATACACCAAAACATGCCCCTAATATAAAGAATATGAATTCTTTCCAATGGGTAACCAAACAATCTCATCCAAAGGGTTCCCTAAACATGATACTATGTTTATGACTCACCCTAAATCATGCTCCTAATTAAAATACCGTTCTTCGTAATTGTACGTACCTGGTGTAAAATGCACGGGTATCCACCTTCTCTATCTTTAAGAACCTTCTACAAATTATCCTCCTACGCCAAATAATATAATCTAATTCAATACCAACAATACCAAATTTACAACAACCACGCTAAATTTTAAGACTGCAAAATCATCCCAAAACACAAATTTTTTTTTTTCGTATAGAATATCTCCTAGTCTTACAGTAAATAGACTACAAATTAAGTATACTTTCCAAATCACCAAAACTAATTGTAATGTCCATCAAAATACCATGATTAACTTAAATATCAATTATCAATTAATCCCAAAAACAAAATCCAATCATCTGCATTTAACTACTCCCAAAAAAAAATCCTTCCTGGTTTGGTAATTCTTCCCTAACACCTCAACAAAATGAATCAACTAATGGCTATTGTTCACAATGACGTAATCTAACAAATGTAAGACATGGGTTTTGCAAATTTGATCTACCTAACATTTGCTATAGGACAAATTCTACCAAACTTATGAATTCTCAATATTAATCAACATCAATTCAATCTCAAAAGCATTTAGAAAAATTCGTAAAATGTAAAGATTTGAGTACCTTGAACCAAAAGTAAACAATACATATGTATAACAACAAAGAGCATGACAAGAACAAATCATAATCACATAATTTCATTACACCAAGCACATAAAAGCAAGGAAGAACAAAGAAGGAGGGGAAGAGGGATGGCCAGCCGGCCGACGGATGATTACCGGCGGTGTTGGGAGGCTGCAAGGTGGCGGCGGTAGATGGCTGGGGCGGCGACAGAGAAGAGGGGTAGCAGGGGAGGGGGTTCTGCTGGGATACTCACGGGGGAGGGAGTGGGGGTTTTCTTTTTTTTTTTTCCTTGCTTTGCTTTTGTGGGGTTCTACAGGAAGGGTAGGGTTTTGCTAATGTTTTTGTTTTTTTTGTTTGACTTTGCTTTCTTTGTGGGTGGGGTTTCACGGGTAGTTAGTATATAGGTAGGTTTTGTTTTGTTTTTTTTTTTTTTTTGAGTTTAGGTTTAGGTAAAATTCTTAGGTTTAGATAAAATGTGTTTAGGTTTAAATAAGATAGAACTTCGGGTATTATAAAATTTGAGTAGGATAGGATTTCGGTAGTTTAATATTTAACGAGTTACCTAGGAAAATAAATAATAACAAAAATAATTGTAGAATTTCGGGGGATTACAACTGTTATAAGAGTCGGTTTGGTTTGTCCACTTTGAGTCCAATTCTATTTCGGGTTTGGATTGTATTGAGTCAAGTTGGGGCTTGGGTTATCGTGGGTATTTCAGGTCTTGACATATTTGGGTTCGATCATTATTGAGTTTGATAATTATCAAGTCAAGTAGTTATCGAATCGGATAATTATAGGTTCAAATCAAATTTTGGTTGAATAACTTTCAGGTGGTCGGGGATGCTCGATCAGCTACTTTCAAGTTCAGGTTAGATTTGGGTTGGATGACTATTATGACAGGTAAATCAAACTTTCAAAATAAATAACATTTATCACAAAATATTCTATAATGAAAATTACAATTAATATGGAGTAATAAATTACAATTTCATATTTCAAATTATAATTTCAAAAATTTAATGATTGCCTTGTGACTATAAAGAATTGTATATGACAAAATTATCATACAATGACTTTTTTTGATTTAAAAATTACTATTTAGGTCAATAATAGGTTGAGTAATAAATTGAAATAAAATGGATTATGAGTCACCATGGGTCAATAACATATTTATTGGGTTATAAATAGATTTTAGGTTTCACTCCATTATCATATAATGTCAAACTAACTATTCGCTAATATCAAGTCGAATTTAAATCATATTACAAAGTCCACCGGTTTCACATATGAGACACTCTAAACTAAATTCAAATTATTACACGTTTAAGTGATAGCTCTACATACCATTTCGAAACTTATAGTTAGTTATAAACAAATATAGAAGTAAAGCGTTTCTATATACGAGACCGGAGGAAATATAACAACTCAAAGGTATATGAAAGCTAAGGTATCACGTGCGCACGCGATATGGCAGAGAAGTCGGTGTATAGGAAAAGCGGTACCCGCACTAATTGCGGGTATCGGCAATCGTCCTACACATTAAGCCCCCACGCACTAACTTGCCTTCCTAAGTCACTCGCTTTCTCATTAGCTCATTCTATAATCTATGTGCTATTTATTAAAAAAAACGTTTTTCTTGCTTAATTTTCACACTTCCTCGAGATTCAAGGGGAGGGTTGCAACGAAAATATGTAATAGTAATTTCAAGAGGCGGTTGCCACGTTCATATTATGGGTGTTCATTAACGGTTATTGAAAATGGTTAAATGTAATTGTATCATTAAGTAACAGTAACCGGTTTATCTGTTACCGTTATTTAACGGTACGGTTAGCTCTTAACCGCTAATCATTTAATACATTTTTCCATTAGTTGGCTTTGGCTTTGGCTCTTGCTAACTTATTAAATTAACTTATAATTGTATAGTTGTTTGTGATTTCCCCAGTGCTTCTTTTCGACACATTGTACTTCATGCCTTGATTAATGGATCTAAGATTTCGGAGCAAGCACCCTCTCCTGCTATTGATACTAGCAGTAATGGAACAAATGTGAAGAAATGGTTGTAAGAACAGCCCACGATGTTTGAGAACTTTGGTGGACCTTGAAAAAGGACGAGAATGTTACTGATATTGGTTGAGGCAGTGATTGGGATCAAGAATTGTATTGATTTTGGGTGGGCAAACCAAACCCCAAGTCTTCTTCCGTTCCTAAGCATAGTTGGTCCATCAGCTTGTAGCACATTGAAAACCAAAACAAGCGACTTCCCCTTTTGGATTGGATCACTTCTCTATTCTTGACTACAACCCGTCCTATGTCAGCATCAGCTTAGCTCATGCGCTTTCTTCTGTTCGAAGCTACAACAACTATTAAAGTTTTGTCTGTTCTCTGTACAAGCTAACCATCTAGCCTATTTTTTTTACTTCTTTCAAGACTTTTTGAATTTTGTGCCTTTGAGTTTCTTATGTTTAATCGTCGAAATTTCATAACCGTTAACTATAAATGTTAACGGTTCGGTAACCATAATCGTTAATTATTAACGGTTTGGTAAAATAACCGTTAACATGATCCGGTTATTCATGGTTAACAGTTCGATTTTTTTGTACACCCCTAATTCATACTAATCATTGAAGTTCGTCTATAAGATTTTATATTATTATATTTTACTGATATCATCTTTTATGGCTTATGCATTATTAGGTACAATTTGAGACTCCCTTGTACACTAAAAAGTCAATTTAATTTATTATGTCTAGCTTAGATTTGGCAGCTATTATTAATATATGGAAGTGAAAGTTTACAGATGAAATAGCACCAAAATAAGTTGTCACATTCAAAATTGTTATCAACACACCCTCTTGTAAGTAGATTATACAAAATTGTGCATTTACTAGGAGATATGCCAATGATGAAAAAAGATGTGTTTAAGATCTTAAAATCAGCTTTCAAGATATAAATATACAAGATTATGTATGACATCAATTGGTTTATTTGAGGAATGAATGCTCATATTAAGAAGAGCAAGCCTAGATTGATATCGCAAATACGTTACTAATTGGTGATAACAATTCTTTATATTCCTATATCTCCAAGTTCCTTACCTCGCGGATTTGAAATTTTGTGATGGTGGAGTTTTGGCATTAGGTGATTGCTACAAAGAAATTAAAGAGGGGATGGGAGATGGCAGATTGTGGGTTTTGGCAAAAACTTTTCGATCTACATTGGCCTTGTTCGAGGTGGCAAAAAATTGACCAAATTCCAGGGCAAAAGTACGGCTTGATTCATGATCACTTCTATACTTTAGGAATGGACCAAAGCAAGGGGAGAGGATTGGAGAGAAAAGATTATTCTATTCACGTTCCTTCCACTAATCTTAAGTAAAAATAAAATACGATTAGATAATAAAGGATTAAATAAGTTAAAAATTACCCTAGAATAATTTACCAAAATAAGTTTTAATAGAAAAATAACTAAAAATCTGGTGAATGTAATACAATTGAAGAATGATTAGAGTAATATGGAGATTAAGTAAATATTAACTAGTTTTCTAAAAAGTTTTGAGTAGTAAATATAAATTTTCATCAATTTTTAGCAAAAGTCGCTATTGGTTATAGGCAAGCATGTCCGGCCGTCTCTAAGATAGGGTAAACAGGGTGGCCACCAAGAACTCATGGAAGCAAAGCCTAAATTCGTTAGTTTTCAAATTAAAATGAAAAAGTTAAAAGTTTAATGTGAATAAATTTTATCACTATAATCTAAAGCAGTTTAATAGTTAGGAATCCAATTTGTAAACTCTTATATTTTATGAAAATTCTCATAAATTTATCATTTTTATATCTTCACTTTTTGCTATCAATCACACAACTCCCCTCTTTAAATTCCCATGATTTTGAAGTCCCACATATTTTTAAACCAAAGAAGTAACTATCCCCTAAAATGAAGAGCGTGGGTAAAGATGGGGTGAATTTAGAATATGCTCGTCAATCTGAACTGCAGTGCTCCCTCCGCATTGACCGGCCTTGGTCTCGCGACTGTATATTTGCGGGGCCCACGTCCTCTCTAATTGATCTTCTCCCTAATATGAACTCCTGACTGAAGCACAGTATATTAAATTCTTAATGGAGTTTCTTAATAACAAAAATAAAGTATTGCATATGTTCTCAAATCTTCTTTAATCGCATTATCTATTGGATCATTATTTGAAACTAAGCTATTGAATAAAGTATTGAAAAATGAAGCATTGAATAAACAACAATGACAACAAAAAGAGAGAAAAGTCAGGGCACTTGCAGCATCTATGGATCATCAACTGCAACTAGGCTATTCTATAATATGGCCATGGAATTTAGAGCAAGAATTAGTAGTATGTGACGAATCATAGAGTAAATTAGTAATAAATTTTTGGATATTTATTAGAACCTATTAATTTGGTGGGGGATGTACCAAATATTGATATGTAAGTGCCACTTTCATATGTCACCATCTTTTTACGAGGTTCATCCAACTTTGGATCTTGGATATGCATTTGTACCCTTTCCTTCCCTAATAGGTAATCTAGGAGATTGCGGTGTCAACTTGATATAATTTTTAGCTGGCTAGTTATAATACATTTTTTTTTGGTGGGTGGACGGAAAAATTATATAACATGCCCCTTTCTTGCCTTTATGGTAAGTTTGGTGGCTACATTAATATAGGTTTTATCTACTTTAACAAAGAAAATAAACCGAAAATTTTCAATAAGACAAAGGATATCTCGGGCCATATCTTGAACTTCCACAGGAGCATTATCTAGTTCAACAATGACTTTAATCTCAAGAACACAATCTGCCCTGACAACCCATGCACTACTCATGGGTAGCACATGTTGAAGATTAATGAAAATAGCTTGCATTTTAGCTTGAAGAGCATCTCCCGCCCAAATCTTTTGGGATCCATATCTTTGTATTCTTCCATTAAGATTACGGACCCATCCAATGCCTACTTCATCAAGTCATTTCCCATTTGTGGTAGTTCTCTTCTTCCATGCCCCATCTACAACCAAAATCTCGCAATCATTGTCAATCAAGTTTCCCTTCTTCATGAATGTGATTGTTGAAGGCCCAACACCTTGACACTTTGTATCATCTCCAAGGAACTCATGTTGCTGATCATTTCCCCTAACAGGCCTGGTACTTGTATTATATTCCTTAGAATTTTGTCCAAATTGAAGATAGCATTGTTGACAGCAATATCATTCCAATGCAACCAATGATATTGCCATAAAATGTTCCGGTAGTTCAGATTTTTGAGAATTTGCCCTCCAAAGAAGGTTCAAGTAGTCTGAAATTTAGATCAGAACAGGTGGCTCAAATCCAATAATTCATATTCCAAAATTCGTGGCTACACATATTCTTCTTGAAAAGTCACAATCTCTAAAAAGGTGGGAAATCAATTCCTTTTCCTTTTCAGAAAAACTACAAGCAGGATCCTGAATGATCTTCCTTATCCACATACCATATTTCATTGGCAATGCGTCATTAATGCATCATTAATCAATTTCCATATAAACATTAATTTTTTTTTTTGAAGATTTACATTTCCAAAATCTTTTCCAAAAGGTACCTCAAAAAACACATCCTTGATCATCTTGAATCCGCAATTCCTCTGCGCTAACATAAAGCAACCAGATTTAATTGTGAAATCACCATTCATTGTAAACCCCCAGCTTATAGAGTCTTCTTCTTTAAACTTAGGAAAATGCATAGAGAGGATAGTTAATGCTTGATCTCTGTTGAAGAAATTCTAGATTTTCCTTGCTACCCAATTTTTTTCTGTTGTCAACAAAGCATCAACCCAATAAGGCCTATCATTACCTCCTCTATATTCCTTTCACCTAGTTATCCTCTTCAATCCTGATTCTCTTCCCATTACCTATACACATAAGAAAACCATTCTTGAGCTTCTGATCAACTTGATCATGCTTCTAAATGCATAAGAGCATTTAGGGACATTAGCATTATGGAAAACCCTAGTAATGGGAGATTGTTTATATTTTCCTAACACAATGATTAAGTCTATAGGCTTGTTTAAAAACCAAACAAGTGTTCATATGCTCTACATTTTGAAGACCGAGCCCCCCTTGGGATTTCAGAAGATGGAGAACATATTTCTTTTTCCAGTAGATAGGCTTTATATAATGTGAGGTTCCCCACCAAAATCGGAGAAGGACTGAGGAAATCTTTTTCAGAATGCATTTCGAAAGTAAGTGAATTGATAGGATATGTGATGTCATCATTGCCGAAACAACAATGATCAACACTGGTTTCCCCGCTTGATTAAGACAAAGAAACTTCCACATCGAGATTTGGTTGTTGATTATGTCAACTATAAACTGAAGTTTTGAAGAGGATCTTCCATCAACCTCCATTGGAACCCCCAAATAATTTCCCCCAACTCAGCTGTAGTCTGGATTCCTAGAGGTTTTTCGAGAAATCTAATGAATCTTCTTGGCGTATTAGGAATGAAAAAAATAGGTGATTTTTGGACACTAACAATCTCTTCAGATAGGGTGAAGAATTTATCTATTGTTTCTTGTATTAAAGTTTAGGTGTCCGGAGTGGCTCTAAAGAAGAACAAAGCATCATCTGCAGAGAATAAATGAGAAATCTTTAGGGATCTTCTTCCAAGGGAAATTTCATTCAACTTGCCCTGGGATTCAAGACTAATCAATCTTCGCGATAACACTTCCATGCATAGAATGAAAATGTAAGGTGAAAGAGGGTCTCCTTGTCTACGCCCAGCTCTTGGACAAAAAACTTTAGTGGGTTCACCATTAACCACAATCGAGTATGACACAAAAGTAATACAAGTCATAATCTAGTTGACCTAACAGGAAGGGAAATGCATGGCTCTAAGCACCTCTTCAATAAAATCCTAACTCACCCTATCATAAGCCTTATTTAGATATATTTTTAAGGCTCCATAGAAAAATTTACCTTTCCTTCTATTCCTTAATGTATGCATGATCTCGTGTGCAATGAAGGAATTATCAGCCATAAGCCTACCATGTAGAAAGGCATTTTGAAATTCTCCAACAAGAGTCTTCATAACTGGTTTTAGTCTTAAAACCAAGAATTTGGAGATAATCTTGTATAGTGTATTACATAAACCAATTGGCCGGAATTGGTTGACAGAAGTTGGACCCAAAACTTTAGGAATCAACGAAAAAAGGTCTTATTCCAACATTTAGGAAGAGAAGAAGTCCCGAAGAAACCAAGAACCGCCGAAGTGACCTCCGTCCCACATTTCTTCCAACAATTTTGGAAAAAACATGGCGGGACTCCATCTGGTCCCGGGGTTTTAAATGGTTGCATACTAAAAACTGCTTTCTGAACTTCTTGGACAGAGAAAGGAACTAAAAGATGTTGTCTGTGCTCATTTTCCATCTTTGGAAGTAGCGTAAACCATTCCTCCCATGTTCCTTCATTAGTGAATCTATCTCTACTCAAATAACTATTCGACCTATTTGAAAAATTCATCCTTGATATTTTGCTGATCATTGATCCAACTTGTTATCCTCCTTTTGCAGCCAAGAAATCTCATTCCTTACTTTTCTTTCCTTAATCAATTTAAAGAAAAATGAAGAGGAATGATCTCCATACTTATTCCATTTGCACTTCGCTCTCTGTCTCCAAAAAAATCCACTTTATTTTTGCAGCCTGTATTTCAAATTCTGACTCCTTCATGGCTTGGATTGCATTCTCCGCCAAAGTTGGGTCAACTTGAAGAGTGGTCAAGTTTTGAGATAGTTGAGTCCAACAAATCCCTTTCTCCTTTGTATAATTGAGACACCATTCCTTTAATTTCTATCAACTCTAGAACACTTTGTGGATATTGCAATCATAAACGATTTTGAGTAGGATTTTCCCCATTCTTCTTCCATTAAATCTCTTACTTTAGGATTAACCAAGGACTAAGCTTCAATCTTGTAAGGTCGTTTGACTCTCCGCAACTCAGGATCAGTATCCAATATAATAGGGCTATGATAAAAAAAATCTATTGGGAAATTCGTAACTCAACCACTAGGGAACCTAATTTGCCATCCATCATCACAATATGCTCAATCCAAAACTTCAAAAATAGCTTCACTACCTCGTCTATTATTAGTCCATGTGAATTTGACCCCCGTTGAAGGAATAAGCATGAGTTTAGATTCAATCTTCTAATTTATGAATTGATTAGCCCTCTATTAGTTGGTGAACCCACCCATTTTTTTGTCAGATGATTTAATTTGATTAAAATCTCCCATAATGCAATGATCCCCCTTATATTGAGAATGCAAATTAGAGAGGCTATCCTATACCTTTCCTCTAGATTCAGGAGGAGCTTAACACAACCAAATTAGTAGGGGATCTCCAACAGACAAAAAGACCCCCCCTGCCAAATTCACTGGGTCTTCCCCCTCCGAATAGGGAAATCCTAGGTTTGCAAAAGTCTTGCCTAGTTCCTTACTAGAAATTTTTGTTTCACACAAAAAATATTACATCACATAAATATTTCTTACTAATACTACTAATAAAAGGAATTGTCAGGTTACTATCAGTCCTAATTCCCCTATAATTCCAGTTAAAAATCCTCATCTTGCCCTCTATGGCTGTTATGGGCCAGCCATGAAACCCTCAGCACCCTTACATCTTGATTATCTTTATCCTCTTCATTAGAAAACCATCAGTCTCCTAGTTCAGGCTTTATCTCATATAGAAAGGAATCAATATCACCGTTTGACAAACCAAACTTCTTGGAATGGAAGCCTCTATAAACTCTTGTCAACTTACACTTGTTCCTTTGTGATGATTTTGCAATGAAAGATCAGGGGAATCTGAAGTCCCAGTTTGGGTCAAGCTCTTGAATCTACTAAATTTCCCTCCCTATACTAGCTAATTCTTTGCTGAAATACTTGTCAAAAGCATTAATACCATAAACAGATTTTTTCCAGGATCCCCTAATCCTGGCAAACCTTAACCTCCTAGACTTAAAGTTTCTCCTTGGATGGGAGGATGGAACAATGCTGAGATTTTGGAGATACTTTGGGAAGTAAGGTCCGCAAGAGGAATTGATAGAGAAGAAGATGTAGAGTGAAAGGAATCAGGAGAATCAGGACAAGAAGTTTTTTGTGTAATAACCAGAGGACTATTTGTTTCTGCATGGGGAACATGGTGGACCAGCGAGGAAGAAAAACTACAACTGCAAATCTTGCTTGGGGAACAAGAAAGAGGGTTTAGATACTAGTGGGACTGGGAAAGGAACAAATGGTTTAGATGAAACAACAATTTGAGACCCTTCATCATTCTCAAAAAAAAAATGACTGATTTAGTTATAGGGCCTGAGAGCCGGGGGAAGAAGTCACCCCTAGGCCCCCAGCTGGACCAAAAGGGAATTTAGGATGTAAAGGTTCAAAAGCATACAAGTTTGGCACAGAAAGCCTATTATCATATTTGATCCAAGCCAAAGAATCAACCACCTCATCATCCAAGTTGTCATGGCCTAAGATTTTTGCAATTGACTGAAACTTATCCGTTGAGCTATACAAAGGAAGCATGTTATACTGGTAGAAAATATTCTCAAAAGAAGTCCAACAAGAGTGAAGAAAAAAATAAATTGGGGAAAGTGATAGGCAAGATGAAGAGTCCCCTTGCTTTATAAAGGAGAGTAAACAACTAGAGTTTAATAAATATCGTGAACCTTGAATGATTTATCTAGAATTCTAGGGTTTGACAAATAAGGTGATAGAGAAGTCAAACACAAGATTATCCCACCCACCCTAAAAGTCCATAAATAGAAATAGAGAGGGACAATTGTATTTGTCAGAAAATCCGGAATAAACGAGTGGGAAAAAAGGGAAGTCATCAATGAACACCTTCTAAAGCTTAAAATAAAATCTTGCAGATGAGACATGTACCTTCCTTCTTGTCATGCATGTTGTAAAAGCTTCATTCTTCCTCTTTCGAGGATTTAGGGAACTCCCTCCTCCGCTAATTTCCTCTGTCTACATGGCGTTGCTACCTCCCATAAGACACCGCTTCTTGTGAGGATGATGGCTAGCTGAGGATTCATCAAAAAGGCTTGCTTTGAACTAGAACTCTTGATTCCTAGATCTAGCTCTTTCTAAGCATCTTCACTGGCCCTTGAATTTTTTACCTTCATAGCCACCATCCCCATTGCTTTTCCCCTTATTATCCTCTCAAGGATTATAAGATAAATTTTGTTCCATTTTAGGGAATCGATCCTCTTTATCCTCCGAGTTCTCTTTCTCAGCTTCTTCTATATCCTCATCCTCATTCATCATGTGGGAAAAACCAGGCAGAGCATGTGGAGAATAACTTGGCTCCCAACCGGGTTCAGAATCACTTTCTCCTTACATTGGAACACCTTGATCACTCCTCGTATTCACTTTGGAAGTCTTGAATCTCTCCACTATTTTTAGACCAATCAATTTATTAGTAAACAAAGGGAAAGGACCCTTATGAATACGTAACTAACTATTTAATCCATAACAAGCTCTTGCTATAGAGATTCCAACCAGGTTAACAACTTCAGAATCAAGTGCCTTGCAATAATCCTCATTGTGACCAATTCTGCCACATTTCTTGCAAAATACAAAGACTCCCTCATAATGAAAATCAATCCACATAAATGTGTCCTCCTCCACTTCAAAGTAAAAACCAAGAAGCAACAGACGATACATCTGAATATTCACCAAAAACCTAATATATTCCTTAAAACCTTGACGGACAGAATCCTCATAAAACCTAAGAATGGCACCAATGCCTTCAAAAGCTCTCGAGACAATGGATGGAAGGTTAAATTGTACAGGCAAACCCTCAACTCTGATTCATACAAATTGGTAACTAAAATCCAATGTTCTAATAGCTTGATAAAACTGACAATACTTCAGAACTAAGCAGGCCCCCTTATAATTCAGAGTTCTATGACTCAGTAAATTACAAAAATCCATTTTATTACCGCATTGAAAAAGGAAAATGTTAGACACCTTGCTCACCCTCAAACTCCCATTGATGACCTAGCAACTTGTAATCCATATTTCCATATCATTAACTTAAAACATGTGGTTTCTCCAGTCCATAAACTTGCAAGCAATAAGCCAGTTTCTTCCTTGGACAACCTAGTCAATCTCCTCTTTTAAAGGTTTAATAATTAGCCCCATTTGAGGTAGATTACCTAAATGCTTGCTAATTGATTTAAACGCTAACTTATCCATTTGAAGGAGAAGAAAGGTGGGGGAATTATAAGGTTTTTGTAAGAGAGAGGGGGAAATGGGATTAAAGAACTTCATTAGAAGAAATCCAAAGAAGGGATTAATCCCTAACAAGACAAAAGAGATTGAAACGACTGAAGATGAAAGGAGAGGACTTTATAACTTTGGGTAGTGTAAAAAAACTTGTTGAAACCTGAAATAGGAGTTACAAAATCGCTCTTAAGAAGAGAGAGAAAATGTTCACAAGAAGAGAGAGAAAATGCAAAGTTAGTTATAATACTCGAGGTGGCTATAATATGAAGTTATAAAGAGTGATTTTTGTTTTGTGTTCTTGAAATAAAGGAAAATCTCATCTAGATTTCATAATAATATTTGTATCATGCTACTAAGACCTAAGTTTTATTAGGTTTTTAAACAGTCAAATATCAAATAACATAACGTAGTATTCTAGGGAATACTCCTATTTGTTTTATTTTTCTTTTTAAATATACATTAATGTTTTATTTATTTTCAATCCATGCTATTTGATGATGTTGTTGATTCTTACAACCGTTTTATTATTTATATATAGTTTACAAAGTTAAATATGGTTCCACTACTCGATTCACTCCTGTTCAATCATCCGAAAATCCAACTAAAAGGACGAAGCGTTTATTTGTACAAGTTGTTAATAGGATGTCTAAGTTTTCAAGTAATGAAGCATCTAGGAGGACTCAGATGTTTTGGAGTTACAAATGTACTTAAACTATGACTTCATAAAAGGCATGGACAATGAAGACAAGTATGACCTCGACGTCCTCAAATGGTGGAAAGGGCAAAGCACGAAGCATCCAAATCAGCAGCGATGGCACGTGATATTTTTACTATCTAAGTATCCTCTGTTGCCTTTGAAAGATCTTGGACGATAGAAGAACAAGTTTGAAGCCCAAAACCCTTGAAATGTTTGTTTGTTCCAAAGATTGGTTGGACACCAATAATCGCTCCCAAGATCATACATAAGATCAAACGACAACGACACGTCCTCTTCTATTCAGGGTTTACTAGTTCTCTATTGATTCAATTAGCCGATGATCTCGAACAAGAAGAAGAAAAAGAAAAATTATAACTTAGTAATTACTATTCATCATAAAACTCACATTTTTTTTGTATTTTTTGAATTAAATAATGAATAAAGTTCTTTTTTCTGATTTATATCGTTAATATTTCCTAATATTCGATTGTATTACCATTGTCTGAAAACTAAATACAATTTTCCGAATTATTATACCTGAGCATATTACAGTTATCCAAAATTATTTTTTTGAAATTATTTATAATTGTCCAAAGAGTAAATACGATTATCCGAAATTAGTTATTTTGAATTATTGAGTACTTCAAAAAATTAAAAATAAAATAAAATATGAGACGACACGACGAGTTAACAGTCAAGACATGCCTGATTTTTAGGGACTTAGGCACGACATGCCTAGAGAGCAAGCACACCAAGCATGGCCTATTGTGGCACGGGCACAACACATATCCAGGTCTAGTTTTCTTCACCATTTAGAGTTCACGTCCTGTTCCCTCCTAGATATGGCTATAATTGGTTAGTGTGGTCAGTTCGAGTTAGGTCTAACACTCTTTACTCTTAAGATTGCTCAAGTGTAGAGGAAAGATTTAGGGAAGGATGGTACAGTTTTGGAAGTGGTTTGTGGCCCTAACCCTTGGGGGGGGATGGATGTCGGGTTGGCATCCTCAGTCTTACACTCATAATCTTTGTCATGTTTCAAAGGCTCTAGTATAATGCATTGTAAATCTCTGTTATTCGATAAGAACATTTATAAACTCATCTTTGTTGGTCTCAATTCTGCATTAAGCAACCATACTTGATCTTGTTCATCAATTTGAGAAATATTATGCTCTAAAGGCGGATAGAGATCACATTTGACAAGCCCATTGTTGTGTTTCTTGTGTTGTTTATTGCTTAGTGTATTGTTTTCTATTTGCTTATTCTATATAAAAATAGAAAATATTGACAAAAATAAAAGTCATAAGGGACAAAGTTTTTTCACTAAAACAACACTACTAATATCTCCTTCCTTCAAACGTGGTAATAGAGTTGCAATACTTACGACTCATGAGTGACTCTTTTTTAATTTAGGATGAGAATAGTGAGGGCTAAATAGGAGATCCTCCTCACCCCACCCTGTCATGGGGTGGGCATGGGTATGAGTTTGGCGGGTATGGGGATAAAAGGAATATCCATCACGAGTTATGGGTTGGGTATTAGATTTTTATGTCTAATGTGTCTCGTCCCGCCCATACATGTGCTGGCAAAACCTATTGATATGCGTATATTCAAGATTTTTAGTCTAAACAAATTCTAAGGTTAACCCAACTGTATGGGCTTAATCCTAATTAAAGATGAAAATTGATGAACACGAGTAGGAATATGATACAAGAGAAATTTAGTATCTAAGTTATCTAAGTCGTGATTGAATTGATGTATAACTTTGAAAACTTTATATAATTAGATTTGTATTATTTATTTTATGTATTAATAAAAGTATTAATTTTTGTACCATTATATTGACATAAATACTCATTTATAAGAGTAATTTTAGCATATTTTTTTCTTTACTTTGATAGCGAGTACAAAAAGAGTATACAAGGATGCAAGTTAGTGGAGCTCGTCAAGCTCATATTTTTTCCCACGTATGCAGTGACAAGTATGGAATTTCTATCCACCATGGGTGATGGGACAGGTGATTGAATTGAAATGTCGCCCCCTACTACTCAAACCGCTTCACATTTTGACGTTTTGCCCTTTAACACATTTAAATAAAATCGAACATTTTACACTTCAATTCTTATTTCCCACTTTATTTTCCTGTAAAAAACGAACCTTACAATTCTCGACCTCGTGTCCTTCAACAAATATATAATTTTAACAAATTAATACTAACCTTACAATTCTAATTAACATGAATAACATTAACAATAATTAATAATACTATCGAATAATATTAACTACCAAAAATTAACAATAATACTAATAAAAAATAATTAGACAATAATTAACAAGGGTGAAAAAGTTGCCGGAAATCGGAGGGGCGTTTGATTTTTCCGGCAAGGTAGTGGTGGAGGCGGCGGTCTGGTGATTCTGGTGATGATGGGTGGTGGTTCCGACGACAGTGGGTGGTGGTTCCGACGACCGTGGGTGTGAATTGGGGTTTAAGAGTGAGAAGTGGAGGAAGAGAGAAGGATGAGAGGCAAAATAGTAATTTCAAGATACGATTTGATAAATTTAGAGGTGGCATCTAACAAGCCCCTTTTATAGTCAGATACGAGGGAGAGCAAAACCACCCCGCCCCATGCCATCCCTACTTATTTCCTTTTTTTTTTCTCTTGAGTTGGATAGGAGTACTTCCTGTACCAATATTTCAGATGTTCCCCATTCTATAATCAAATTCTTATCCGGTGAAATTCATACTCCGACCATACTAAACAAAAAACTCCGTATGTAACATTATAATTGATAATTAACCATGTATTTTTTATTTTATTATTTTCCTGTGAGGTGAAGCAACCATGTGATAGCTATTGGATATTATAAGAATCATAACAATATTAGAATCTCCGTGACAAAATCAATGAAGTGAACCCAAAAAAAAAAAAAGATATCAAAATATCACTATGTAGCTCCTTCTCATTCAAAACAATACTGAAATACATTAGATACCTATTATTTGAAGGAAAAAAGATGCTCCGTCTTCACATAAAATTGTACAATTAAACATTGTTGCAAACATTTACATCAACAGATATCTATATTAAATGCAACACACGGCTAGCTTAAAATGAAAAACATTTTCTGAGTGAAAAAAAAAATAATAATAATGACTATAAGGAACTCAACAGAAAAAAAAGAAAACCTTAACTCATTATGTACATCATTAGGAATAAAATGTATCAAGAAAAGCACAACAAAATGCCTATGTGCAAAATATAGCAAAATTTCCTCCTATGACGTATTCAGGTCGCGTGAAGCTTGGCCATGCCATCTGCATTAAGGAAGTGAAAGTTGGTCAGTACAATTATAAGGTATCCTATATAGCAGGGGCAATATCATTTATCAATAAAGAATACTACACAAGTAAATCTAAAGACGTTAGTACTACAAACAAAGCTAAGAGTCTCATAGAGCAATCCTTTTGATCTGAACCACATCACTAGATCATGCCCATCATGCTTGAGCTAAATAAAAATCTATGCTTACCTTGAAAGCAGAAATCTCGCAAGAGGGCTTATATTAGGATTGGAAAGAAATTCTTTGCTCTGTGTTTTTTTCTTGCTATCGGCATCAGATGTCATATTTGGACTATGATACAGTGCTTTGTTGCTTTTTGAAAAGATGTGGACTGCCAATTCCTGCAGATCCTTTAATGAAGGATCCCTCGAACTGCAAAATTGAAATTTATACGAATGATGCAGCAATGAAGCTAATCCATTCAGATACCAAGCAGTACAAAACTCGGTACTTGTACCTTCCAAGCCGATGAAGTAGCCTGCTGACAAGAACTTCAGAAGAACCAGGTTTTGTCCGCTCCATATCAATAAGAGCATTTCTCACAGCAAGAGCATACCCTTCTGAGTCATCAGCAACTACCTAACTCATATGATAAAACTCTTGTAAGGATTATAAATAATGATGAAATGTTAGAAAAAATTATGGGTCTCTAGCTCTCAACTGCTTGTAATGGATTTCAGCATGTTTCTACCACTCCCAAAGGTTACAAACTTATTCGGGCCCAAACTCAGAGTACAGATTAATATATGATATATAATATTCCCAAACCCATATTACATAGTACGTAAGTTTTTTCAGTCTCTTAAGACACCTTTGCTACTAATATCAATAAAAACATCTCCACTAAAACATGGAAAGTTGATATTTTGAAAAAATAAAAATAAATCAAATCTAACAAGATGTCACAACACTTTTCTAAGAAATTCGTGAAAAAGATTTTCAACTTTGACCATAATACGCCTTATGTGACAGTTAATAAGGAACAAAAGGAGTAGAAACTATATTCAGAGAAGGATAGGTTTCAGCTATCCCAGTAAGTAAAAATCCTGGAAAGCCACCTAAGTA
Source organism: Dysphania ambrosioides (assembly GCA_026401315.1). Lineage (NCBI taxonomy): Eukaryota > Viridiplantae > Streptophyta > Magnoliopsida > Caryophyllales > Amaranthaceae > Dysphania > Dysphania ambrosioides. Next base: position 26,317,311 of record CM048666.1, read on the forward strand.
AACACATTCCAACTTTGCTGTAAGCTACAGTTGGATAGGTGTACAAGTAAACTGACACTTCAGAAACCACCAATGCCACTGACAGCGACTTTTGAAAATTGTAATCTAAACTAACCTCCTTCACTGAAGGGATGAGCAGGGTAGATAATGAAGCAGATGATGTCACAATTGAAATTTTTGCATTTTCTTCGTCATCACTTGTTGGACGTGACCTCAAGAAAGTTTTCTGAGCATCTAGGTATTCATGATTACTACAACAGAAGTAATAGTTGTAAGCATTCTGACAATGCAGCCACAATCATAAGCAGAAATTGCTAGATGTACCTAGGAGATTCTGAACTATTCTGCATATATTTACTGGCTTTGTTCACAACAGGCCTTTCCCGAGCAAAACCTTTCTTCAAACCTTTTTGCATAGCTGCCCTTGCCTAAGCAATAAGAAAAATTCAGGCAGCAGTATAATATATTCATCAGACAGTTATTCCTGAAAAATAACTACAAGTTAATAAAAACACTTAGGTCCAAAGTTACATGTTTCTATCAACAAAACATGTATAACACAAGGATTAAATGATTAAAAAAAAAACTAACCTCAGACAAGTTCGTAGCACTGTCTTCAAGAGAGGAGGTTGAACTTCGTTCTGGCATCCCAAGTTTTGACTTAGGAGTTCGAGGAGATTCTGGTTCATCACGTTGGCCACGAACAACAATAGTTCCACTAGTGGAGGCATCCTCTAGAGAGGCATATGTTGTGCTAACAGACTGCATGAAGCAGAAAAACATGATTTTGCTTCTCAATAATTAAAAGAACAAAATGTACTTTGAATTTTGCATTTGTACGGAACAACTAGTCTTACAGGAAAGCTTTGATCACTGCGAAAAGAAGATGACTGGTGTCCTCTAGGAGATCGTAAAACAACAGTTCCTGATCCAGTAGAAGACCCATCTTCCTGTAAATTAGTGCATCAACATTGTATACATTTGTTTGTCCAGAAACACAACAAACAAAAGAAGAAATAGGGGGGGGGGGGGGGGGGAATCAAATATAGAATCCATATTGCATATCATGTAGAACTCTGTACCCAACTCTTGAAATGATTACGGATACACCAAAAAGCTGTATGCAGCTTTTAGTTCTGCTTTATTACCCCTTTACATCTTCTCTATATCAATGAGGCACAACTACATGGGCTGTATGATTTCTTATCAATCAAAATCGGATAACTTTATCTTTGTTAGATAAAAAAAAAATATCAATCCGTTAAGCAACAACATTAAATTATTGGCAAAGAGTGAAAAGTTCATTTGGAGACCTAACGATAATTTGTGGCCAGTACTAATATCAATTTGAGACAAACAGGATAAACTGTGAAAAGGATCAATCCATGGGGGAAAAAATTCGACGTGCTTTTTGGTGGATCCAGTCGACTTACCATACAGACCATATTGCATATCATGTAGAACTCTGTACCCAACTCTTGAAATGATTACGGATACACCAAAAAGCTGTATGCAGCTTTTAGTTCTGCTTTATTACCCCTTTACATCTTCTCTATATCAATGAGGCACAACTACATGGGCTGTATGATTTCTTATCAATCAAAATCGGATAACTTTATCTTTGTTAGATAAAAAAAAAATATCAATCCGTTAAGCAACAACATTAAATTATTGGCAAAGAGTGAAAAGTTCATTTGGAGACCTAACGATAATTTGTGGCCAGTACTAATATCAATTTGAGACAAACAGGATAAACTGTGAAAAGGATCAATCCATGGGGGAAAAAATTCGACGTGCTTTTTGGTGGATCCAGTCGACTTACCATACAGACCATAAAACACTTAAATCCAGTTGCAACAGGTATTTCATTGACCACTAGCAGTATCTTCAAGCAACCAGATAAAACACAATGCAGAACTGAAGAAAGAGGGTGGTGGAAGAGAGTGAAACCATACATATTCATGAATGTTATTCTGTTTTTCCTCGTCTCTGGAGTATCTCCCAAGTGAAACTTCTGAAGATTCATATAGTCCATTTCCTGATGCAGATATCCATTGGTTGTCAACATCAGAAGTTTTTCTTGGACTAGCCTCATTAGTAAAAATTTCTTCACGTTTTGCCCTCACTGGAGGTAGTCTCACTGCACTTCGAACCGTTCCAGTACTCTGTGATCCTCCAATACTGAAGTCCCATCCTGCGTTCCTTAATGTTTTACCCTGACTACTGAGGAAATCAATTTCAGTCAACAAGTATACTATACTGAAAAGGTCAAAGATCACGATTTAAACATTCAGCCCACCTGGCTCGAACAGTTTCTTCTTTTCTCGGCTCTCTTGTCACTTTAACAGTGCCAGATCCTTCAGCAAATGCTCTGAGACCATTTCTAACATTTTCAACATCTTCCTTTGCTTGATATTTAGGACGTTCTCTACACCAAGAAAAGAAGTAATAAATGTACCACCCAAGCAAAGAACACAGGATACCAGTTCACCAGACCAATCCCTCAAAATCCATGTCCAGATTTCATGGGGAAGAACATTGACACTGATGAGAACCTTGCAAAATAACCTCAAACAACATACATCGTTAAACACACCTTATTCTTTCAAGAAGCCTGGGACTTCTCCTGGCGTTTTTAATAAACCTGTGTTTTAATAGTTCTTTGGCACTAGGCCTCTGAAATCAAAAGGAACGAGCAGTCAGCAGTGGTTACCTGACCCACCAATAAAAATTTTCAAGTAAATAGCAATTTATCACACGCTATCACCCGGAATCCAATCAAAAGCATATAAGGGTATCTACTGCTCAAGGATACTTGCCTCAGCAGGAACTTTACGCAAACACAAAGAAACAAATTCTTTCATGGGACGAGAGAAATGTTCATCCAGCTGCATATCAGAAACAAATATATCAAACTTTGTGAAGCTCAAAAAAATCCATACTCGTCAAAGAGGAAAATATATTACAAAGACCTTCATTCACCAAAAGATTAAAGCTCCCTACATCCCAATATATCAGTCCCTTGTGGAAAACTCAATGTTAACAGAGAAGAGAATTACAATAGTCAAAATAAAATAACAGATGGCAAAATGCAAGTTCAAATGGTCATTTCTGGCCTGCAACGAAAAAAAAGCATTTCTGGAAGAAAAACAAATTTAACATCATTCTTAAGCTTCTAAAAAATCATGAAAAGGGAGGACTAGAAAATTGGGAAAGAGGGAGCAATTATTAATTTTAACAAATTTATCCATTGAGTGAACAGGCTCTGGTAACCTGAGGAGGATTTTCCCGAGGTATTATGAAAAGAACTCTCATCGGGTGGAGATCAGTAAGGGGAGGCTCTCCTTTTGCCATTTCAATTGCAGTAATGCCCATGGACCATATATCCGCCTGCATAGAAGTTCACAAGTTTTACGTGACATGAAAGGTAGATGGCAAGTCAAAGAAAGAAACAACCGCAGAAAAAGAGGTGTCCAGATATACCATAATAAGAAAACTAAAATATAAAGTAAAGTAAACCCAAGAGGTTAACCTTCTCATTGTAGCCTTCTGAATTCTGAATTACCTCTGGAGCCATCCAAAATGGAGTTCCAACAAATGTCTACCATTAACAAAAACATTGAACCATGTTATTGATCCAAAATACTATCAGCTAAAGAGAAACAACCAATATGTGGAAGTAATCCCTAAAATTTAAACGCTCCAAAAATCAAGCTAGTTAAGCAATAACATTGAAACTGAAGAATGGCTTTGAAGTGATGAAGGATATCTTCAAATGAACTTGACATTCTATAAAATTCTTAAACTTCAATCTTGAAGTCAATTATCAGTATACCATCCTTTTAGTAATTCTTGAAAAATTCATCATCCTATTATATTCATATCCTTCAAAAGCTTCAAAAATTGGAGCCACATAGCAAATGAACACACACAAAAAAAAAAAAAAAAATCCAGTCTCTGAGAAAAATTATGGTAAAAATTCATCATGGTTTCATGAGATGATATGAAATATTCCAGGAAAATAAATATAAGAAGTGTTGCAAGCACCGCTCATTTTTAGACCCCAAAACCTTGCCAATTTCCAAGGTGGTATCTCATTGGATGTATAGTACTTCCTCCATTCTTTATTTATTGCAACATTTGGAGTTCTATTCTTGCTCATGCACAAATTTGACCCTTAATACATTAAATATCTTTACGTATAAAATATAGAAATTAAGATTTTGAAACTATATAGTTATGAATCAAAAAAAGACCCCATATGAGTATATTTTTCTTCACGTATAGATCACATTAGATGGTCAAAGGGTAGTGTACGAATAGCGTAAAAACCCAAATGTTGCAACAGAAAATGAACCGTAGTAAACATGAGGTGTGGCTGTCACTAACCCTCTAGTAAGCATAGCTTTCAACAAAAACCAAATTCTCTTTATTGTTGATGAAAAGAGCACGACGCAAAAAATAAAATGGGAATCCAAACTAGGTTTACCAAGAAAAAACTAAATTGTTCAAGCCTATTCCTTAAAAATTTGAGCGAGAAGAAGAGTAGCTTTCCTTAGATTCCCTTCTTTTACTTGGAAAGTAACTAAGCACTCACTTGCATCGTCCCAGGATAGCAAAGTCTCCAATAGAAATCTTATACCATATCGCTAGAAAAGAGCGCCTCTCGACCTTTATCCCAGGACTACAGCCCATCTAATAAAAATAAGAAGAGTAAGGATTTCCATTTTCAGTCAAGCGCATCAACACCCTGAGTACACCTGCCTCTCTGTCCCCACCAGTGCAAGGACAATTCATGCCCCAGCTTAAAACACTGATCAGTACGTGCAATTATTGCACCAAAATAAATAATCCGAGAGCCGTATATCACCAAGTTTATCAATTCCAGAATTAGCTTAACTAGTTTTAACCCTCTGAAATCATGATGCTAACTAGCTCCACACTTCATTAGAAGCACAATATAGATTTCTTTGAATGAAAAGGACAGAGCACCTCAATCACCATTCCCATTGAAAGTACTTGTAACCCTTCCATATCATATAATATCATTACTTACATCTATATTGTCTCAAACAGTACAGTGCCTTAGATATTAGGGATATTTTAGACATCCATCTATATACTAGAAAGTTTTAAGAAGAATCAACTACTATATATCTTTCTTTTTCCAATGAAACAACCTTATTTATTACTTTAAGTCTTTAGCCATGTTACACACACCTTTTAACTATTTCAATTCAAAATGCCCAAAATCCTAGTGTGATTCTATGCAAATCATGAATAGGGTATTACTTTAATCACTCAAGCTACATATCTAATCATTACAAGCCTTTATTTCCCAAAAAATTCTAGTTGTTTGGTTAAGCCACAACACAGGCATTTTAAATTAACAGCAGCACTAAACATTTAGAGTATTTTTACTCAAATAAAGCCATAAATCCTCTGGAAAAATTAAGTAGGAATGTTGGACTGAACATGTACAAAGATGCTTTGCACATACAAATGTGGGTGGGGTGAGAGTGTGTTTGTGTGTGAGAGATGGGGGGGGGGGGGGGGGGGAAGGGAGGCGAGAGAGCCCCATAAGCTTTTGATATCTTTACAGAATACCAGGCGAGATATCCTAGAGCAGTAATACACAGACCTGACTCGAGTCTTATGGTAGATGTTCAAACTAGAACCTCAAACCACAGAAAGCTGTCCTAAGATTCAGCATTTTCAGCTGCAGAACAATACTCATAGAAAGGGAAAAAAAGCCACAGCCACTATCAACAAGCAGCGATCAGTCAGATGAAAGAGAAAACAGTGGTTAGGGACTAGTGAACCATGATCCACAGCACATGATACCTTTCTACGTGATATTGTCTTTGTCAATTGAGCAGAAACACCAAAATCTGCAACCTAAAGAAGAACAAACACATGAGATATAAGAAACTAAGGGTGTCATGTACTCCATAGTCCAGAACAAAGTCAAGTAAAAATTACAGGTGTGAGAAAATTGATACCTTAACATCACCATTCTCGGTCAGCAAAATATTTGCAGCTGCAAAATCAAAATCCAGATTTTGTTACAACAAATAGCACTGAATATACATAAAGAGTACCTGGTCCTAGTCCTAGCTAGTAATAGTAATTTCTATGAATGAAATGTAAATATATTTGTACAAATGTAAGAAAAAATATATGCTGAAAATGCAAAAAACATTATTTGTTATTGATCAAAAGCCATTAAATAGAGCACTAACCTTTAATATCTCTGTGGATCTTTCCTTCAGCATGAAGGTAATCAATTGCATGCAGCAAGTCACGTAAGATGCAAGCTATTGATATTTCATCAAGGGGGGGACCTGGCTGCAGCTGCAGAGGCATAATTAAATCAGCAGCCCATCAAAGTACACTTTCAGAAGATTAAATCAAAAAGGAAACAATAAACACATTGAGAGGTATCCGCTCAAAACGTATGGTTCATTCCAAAGTTTAAACAATCACTTTCCAAAATGAAGAGTTAGATATTAAATACTCCAAATATCCTTAAACTTCCAAAATTCTTTTTTTTTTTATTGATATATGTTCCCCTCCCTCCCAGTCACTGTTGGCCTCCCTAGCCCCATCCCTTTCTCTTCCACTTCAATGGAAGACTCTCCAGCAGTCCTGCCTTCCCCACATAGCTGTTGATGCAACCTTTTTGAGTAGGAAAAGTAGAAGGAAATTGCAGGTCAAGGATACAATGAGACTAGAAAAGCAAATAAATTCCAACTAATTTATAGATAACCAAAATTATCAGTAAAACCAAATGTTGTTCAGCATTTTCCATATTTACCAGAATAACTTGTGAGATCTGGAGGAGAGAGAGTATGGATAGGCCAAATTTAAAAGTGGATTGGAGAGTTTTTAAATCAGCAGTAGGTAGAGCATTAGCAGCAAAAGTAGAGGATAATATAGTAGTTTGAATTGTTTCAAGCAAAGAGAAGTGGTAACGGAATTGAATTAACAGGTAAAGTCATAGAGGAGAACGTTGCTGCAACAAGGGCCCTGCCAGTCACACTTTAGATATCCAAAAGACATCTAGGCAGGAGAGGGGGGGAGGGAGTTCGTTTGGAAATGGATGGGGAAAGGTTCAGCACAGAAATGAAGGAGGGCATCAATCGAGGGAAAATATTGAGGGACTTAGGAAACAGAAGAGAGAAAAAGAAGGGAGCTTTAATTCTTTACTTTAAGATTTATAAAAGAGAACTTCTTCTACTACAAAATTTAATATAGAAAAATGATGTGATTGCCATCAATACTCTGTCAGTAATAAAGCCAAAATATAAGAAGTTTTTATTAAGGGATTTTGGAGAATACCTAAGAGTGAGGGTTATTTTGGAAAATGGCCTTTAGTACAGATTCACAGATGATTGCACAAGAATCAATATGATCAAAATAAACAAAGAAAGATGGGAACATACACTCAAGTTCGGGAAAGTTTACATCATAAGATGGGCAGATCTACAGAGCAAAGTTGTCTATATCATGAACACATAGTCACAAAAGGAAACGAATAGAGGGTCACACACCACCAACAAACTGGGGCCAACAACTTATATTGGTTTCAATGATCCAGGTCAATTCCAAGCAAAATAGTGGTACAAACAGATTAAAAAAAATAAGTAAAATTTTTTAGGTGAAGACTGTATAGTAAAATGTAAGCTTAACACTAGCCTGGAATGCCAAAGCACAGAACAGAGGGTGATCACTTCTACTAGAGAGCCAAGACACTAAGGTGCAAGATACACCTTGGGAACCCAGATTAAGCCAAGTCTTCCCAAGATAAACAGGGTTTTCCTTTTTCTCAGGGGTTGACAGTGAGTCCTGCTCCTTGAATCCAGGACATCAAGAGACCATTGCTGCATTTTCTTACATATCATTTTCATAATGGTCCCTCAATTTCATAAAAATATGAAATGTACACTATTTTCAGTTATCACAGAGAACCAAAAAGTTCTCATTCCTGAAACTTGTTTGAATATAGCACCATTAATGTATGCTATAGAACGAAATTAACTTCTATTGCTATTCTTGCCTAAAATTCCAATTAACCAATCAATAAGAGAGCTAGCACAGCAAAGGATTCAAATAAAAGAGAAAAAATTACACTATAGCACAGAAACATCAGACTGCAAATTACATCTGTATTCTGTAACAATCTTGAGGCTTATGCATTAGCTAGCCTAGCTAAGCAGACACTGCATCCCCATGAAACAAGGAAACCAAAATTAACACGAGAATAAAAACATATACTGTAAACATCCGAAGGACCCTTCAACTACATACAGATGATGTTTCATCATTGCAACAACTTCTATATAGTTTACTCAATATGATGTTTGCACAACAACACAACATGACAATATTTTGCTGAAAAACAGAGGAAGGGATAATGAAGCAAGAGTCATGCAAACTTACTAGATCAGCAACAGAGCCACCAGCCATATATTCCATTATTATCCATAATTTTGTTTGATGGAGATAAGAACCATAGTATTCAGTAATATACTGCGAGCGGCATTGTGATAGAACTGATATTTCCTGCACAATAGAAGATTAAAATAAGATAAGATAGAAATGATTTGTTACAAATGCAAGGCCCTGCTCAGTTTACCTTAAAAAAAAAAAGCAATTAATCAGTACAACTTAGTTTTAATTGGTAAAAATAAGTGTCAAACAGTAAAAGTCAGTTTAATCAACAAAAATCAGTAGTCTCATGCATAAAATTCATAGTGAATCAGTAAAAATAAGTTTTGAATAGTAAAAATAAGTTCTAATCAGTAAACATCAGTTTTAATGGTAAAAATCAGTTTTAATCAATAAAAATAATTTCAATTCAATAAAAATTAGGTAAACTAAATAGGACCGTAGTTGCCTTAGTTTGAGCATCAGACAAGCCTTACCTTCTGAATGTCTTCAATGTCATCCTCACTGAAAAACCCCAAAAAATTAAGGAAAAAATAAAATCAATCATATGAAGAATAATTAAAATTATAAATCAAAATGGGAATGGTGTCTAGAGCATTGTACGTATAAGCAAGAAACAAAATCAACTGGAAACATGGTATTATGATCGAGCCGCAACAAAGCAGGACAAATATCCCATTTTTATTTTCATCAGCTACATTTTCTGTAAGCATCACAAGCAATCAAGCAACATAGTAATTTAGTAATAAAGCACTCTAACATTAGGGCTTCTCCTCAAAAGATGCAATAGCTGCTTCTATCCAGAGACATGGCAAACAAGTCAAAGAAGAGACTTTGATTATTTTGATCAAGAAAAATTAGCAATTGGGTTCCCGAAAACAATCATTGTCAACACACTTCTTGTCGTCAACGCTATGCAAACTGATAGCGTCCAATGAAGAATTTTTTAACACAAATGCCTTTAAACCTTGCACTGAGATAACCAAAGACCACAATAAACACTGACAAGAGAAGGGCACACAGAGCAAAAAATTAGAGAGAAAAGGCCAAGGAACCCCATTTGAAATATTAATTCCACCTTTTACCCCCAAAAACTACAGTCCCCACCTTTTGATGTTTGGAAAATTTGTATGTGTAAAACTATACAGAAGTAGTAGGTTGCAAGTATTGGGACATTTCCATTTATGGGAAACGTACCAAGTACAAAAAACTGGTTCCATATTGCCTTTGCACATATGATAATGCGAGGTTTTGACTTAAAATAACTATAATTATAATTAACTAAAAATTTTAAAAAGTTGATATGACGAAACTACAAATTTAGATTAGACGAATCTACCAAGATCCTACATGACTGATTTTTTCCTTATGGATAATTAACCAATGATGGCCAATGTGAACAGAGCTAATGTCAATATAGAACAACTAAAAAAAGCAGAAGATTTATGAAATGAGGAAGTATGCAACGCAAATATAAAATTTACCGGCATCTCTCATAAAAAAAACCCGACAACTCATCAAGAACATGGCAAAGTCTCTAGGCCCACAGGCTACATCATCTTCCTTCTAGAAATAAGCACCAAAATCATCTTTGGGTCCCCTTAAGGATCTGTTTGGTCTGATGTAAATTATTTTCCCTAAAAACAGTTTTCAGAACTTTCCGTTGTTTGGTATAACATAGAGGGGGAAAATGCAAAATCATAGTTGAAAACTCTTTACAAGGCAATGAAAACATTTCCCCTTGTTTTAAAAGGAAAACTAATTTTCATTCACTTGGAAGAATTTCTTCCTGGTGCCCTGGATACTTCAATATGCTAGAGCCATATCAATTATGGCTGATAATTTTACATACACACCAAACAATGGAATATTACTCCAAAATTGTATTTTCCCCATGAAAATTATTTTCCATAGAAAACATTTTATCTCAAACCCAATGGAGCCTAAGTTAAGAGAGCAAGAAGTAAATTAACTAATCTACAATATGTTTAGTTATGCGTCTGCATTTCATAATTTGTTCCCATCTTGCCCCTAATAACACAACATCTAACTAGCTTAACCTTAATTATTTTTTCTTAATTAAAAATTATGCTAAAAGTAGCTGTTCAAGGATTTGGACAGTGGATAAGCTGCTAAAAAGGAAACATTAGATAAAACACCGAACAACACTTGATTCCCAATTTTATATCATGAAGGGGTGTGTCTTTACTGTGGAACCCTTTCAAAACCACCTAAATCATGTTTTACTGTGGATAAGCCATAATAGATTATTAAGCTTCAACTTGTTATAGAGTATATGAACTTAGGAACTACTCTTGGTTTTAAAAAGCGCGCCTAGGCGCGCCTAAGGTGAGGAGGCGAGGCGAAGCGGTGGTGGAGCGCTTCTGTGAGGTCAGGCGAGGAGAAACCTAAAGGCGGGCACCTTGAAGCGCCTTAGGCGAGGCTGGTGGAGGCAAGAGGCGCTCGCTTCTACAGCTGGCTTCAACTAACACCTAATAAAGCACGGGAGAACAATAAGGGGAAGGGAATGTGAGAAATAAACCTAAAGTCCTAAACCTAAGCAACTAAGCAATGTCGATTGACTGCAAGCCCCGACTGCCGGAAGCACCAGCCACCCAGCCCGACCGTCGGCCACCAGCAGCCGGCTCACCGGCCACCCAGCACCCGACATCCGACGCCAGGTATGTATTTAATTTTTTTCAGTTTTTTTTATCTTCTTCTTCCTTCATCAAATTTCTTTCTTCCTTCTTCTTCCTCATTCTAGTCTTCCTTTTCTTCTCTTTTCTGGGTTTTTTTTTATTTGGGGCTGGGAACAGTGGGAAGTCGGTCGGGAACAGTGGGAAGGGGCTGGCGCTGGGAACAGTGGAAAGTCCGTTGGGATTGGGGCTCATAATTTTCTGAATTATATAACCCTATTTGCGCTTGTTTGCTAATGCTTCTGAATTATATAACCACTTACCCAGTACTTGAACTTCCAATGTTTTAGCGATTTGCATGTAGTATAAAACATATAAAACAAAAGGCAAAAAACAAAAAACTCACCAAATGTTAGTATGATGCGTATTACAGATTACACATTTATATTTTACACTATCTTCTATGATGTTAAAAGGGTTATTCCTAGTTTCCTAACTGAAATGGACAACGCGGTTATATATATATATATATATATATATATATATATATATATATATATATATATATATATATATATATATATATATATATATAGTTTTGTAATCTGCAAATGAGCAATATAAACTTATTATAAAATAATTTTGATGACCAATTGTAGAGTAATAGTTTTGATGTTTAATTATCATTCTATATTTCTATTAAAATCCAACTCTATCTTTCTTGATTTGTTTTCAGGATGTCTTTAAATGAGCGATCATCATCGGAATCAGTATATAACTTGGATCCTGGAAGAAAGTATGGGAAGTCGGATCCTAACAACAAAAATAATTGGAGTTGTTAAATTTACAAGTGTTAAATTTGATTTTTGGCATAATTAGAGCGCCTCATACCCAAAGGCTAGCGCCTAAGGCTCCGGGGACCCCTAGCGCCTCACGCCTTTTAAAACTAAGGAACTATTGTACATGTTATAATTGATCAGATCAAATCACAAAAGACTCATTGTGATCCCATAGGAACTCATATAAACCTTGACCCAAGTTAAGCTAGATGATTGAGTCAAGGTGGGTAAAGCAAAACTCAAGATCAACTTTACTCATTATCTACCCTAATTACACCTACACTATACAATGTGGATTACTTCGTCACCATTCCAATTGAATTTCGCAACTATTTTTAACAAGAAATACACATAAATAACTTCAGCCTCCAAGATCTCAAATGTCACATTTAGGGGTTGTTTGGTTGGGGGAAAATGAGAAAGGGAAAAGGGATTTAGGCCCTTGATTCCCTTAGTGTGCGTTTGTTTTGCATTCATTCAGTTTGAGCTTTTAAATTTTTATAGTTCCCAAATTTAATTAGTCATTCCAACATTCCACCTTAGGAATTGAATTTCCTATACACCCTCCTCCTCAACATTGATGACAACCCCCCAATTATATCCCTCATTACCAACACCTTTCAATCACATTCACTTCTGATAAACCCATCATCCCAACAATACCCTCTAACCCACTGACAACTTCACCTCCATGAAAAGTACCAAGCACCTCCATAACACCAACAAGAAAACAAAATGTAGGTGAACATCTGCGAGGGAGAGAGACCATCAAAATTCCAATTTCGGCAGTGGTTGGTGGAATTTGGCAATAAAGTTCCAGACAGTGGTTGGTGGAATTTTTCTGTTATGAGTGCACACATAACTATTTTCTGTTATAAGGGAATGCATGAATTGAGTGTGCTGATCTGGCAGCTAGAATATTATGTGTAGGGAGAAATGCATTGATGGTAGGAAAGTTATTGTCCATGGTGACAACAGTGAGGTCAATTGTGCCCTTCCATTCTCCCAAACGAAGGGGCACACCCTTAGCTACACTATGGATAGAATTGTCGATGTGTTGACGGTTTTCAGCATGCCTGGCTCTTTGGTGTAAGCAAGTCCCTGTCTTGTAGTATCCTCTTCGGCTAAAAAGGTATGCATGGCACCCGTGACGAGTGTCTTAGAAATCCTTCCATTTATGTTGGCTTCAACAAACATATGGGAATATCACTTAGAGCGTGGGAGAGGATTTACCTTGGCTACGTTGCTTTCTTCTTCCCTAGGCTGATGGATCGTAGCATTTACGCTCCCAAGTAGTCGTAAAGTCCCCATTTACGCTTACTCTCCTTAGAGATCCCGCAAAAGCATTGAGTTTCTTTCTTTTGCGGGTAGTCTCAACCCTCAAGGTGAGCTTCCCACTACCTTGGCCTCATTGCTCGGACAACTAGGTGTTGTTTGAGCATGATCGATCCCTTTGTCACCCCCAAAGTTCTTCTTGCTTTTGTTTTCCTTTAACTTGATTATAGAAAACATGATAAAAAATGTGGCCATCGAAATGGCCTTCGAAAGGGTTTGGATGTTGCGTCGTTTGAGCTCCCCAATGGCCCATATTTAGAGACAATCGATGAAGTAGAGGAGGGATGCTCCCTGTGAATCACACGCAACTTATGATGGGCAATTTCCTTCGCATTATTCAGGTAGAAGTGCTTCTTGAATTCTTCCTTAAACTCGTCCAACAAGCAAAGGTTCTTCTTTGCATCGGCCTCCCTTCTCCTCCAACAAAGTATTGCATCATTGGCAAGATACATAATGACGATATTTATCTTGGAAGCCCAATCTTCCAAGCGAAGTGCATTGAAGTACTTTCTATGCTCCAAAGCAAGTTGCTGAATTTCCCAAGCATCTCTCTTCCCTTGGTATTTTGGTGGTTCAAAGACCTTCACGCTTGGCCCCTCACCAATAGCACTCCTGTCTATCCCTGCCTTACATAGCACCAACTCGGCCTTTAACGTCAATCTCATTCCAGAGTTGTGCCTTGTTATCTCCTCCAAGAGGAATGCCTTAAGAGACGCCTTTGAACTCGTCGAGAATTGCGACATCCCTTGGGTGAATTCTTGAACCATGGATAGTGCCTCTCTAACAACATTATCCGTGTCTCGCTTATTATCCCCGAGTTCCCCACAACAAGGCTAAGTCCTTAGCGACATCTTTCGAAACTTCCATGATGAGTGATCCTCTAGTAGGACCGAAGGACTCACCACAACCCTTCTTAGATTTTGATTTAGTTTGTTGCCCCCACCATCACTTCCTCTTCATTCATGTGACTGAAAATGGACTTCCTTGTCCTTGACCATGACGTTTGCCTACAATACTCCTTACTTAACATTCGTTGTTAGTTAGCTAGCACAACCACGTGCGAGTGTCCTGCTCTTCTACCACTTGTCATGTGGTGACTATGTCCCTAAGTCGTATGCACACGGCTTCTAGCGTCATAGTAAGACTAATCCCCAATGTAGCTAGGCAAAGTGAGCTATGAAAAGCTAAGTAAGAAAAGATAAATTTAGAGAGAAGAGAACTTGATAGTATGCTTGTATTGCTTAGAGAGTTAAGACTCTTGAGGTTGTGTTGCAAAATGAGGGGAGTGCCCTATTTATAGGCCTCCTTTCCCTAAGTCTAGATCATCCAAATTTTAGATTAATCCACACAACCCTAGATACTTACAATTTGTACAAGGTTCTCTAGAAGTTTCTATGCACTTCCCTATGTACAAGCTATATACAAAGAGGCTTCTCCATAGGCCTAAAATCTTCCAGAGGGCACTAGGTTGCCCTACGACCCTTTCTTTTATCCATTTTAAGAGTCTCAAAATTATAACCCGATCCAATATTGTTTGGATCTCCTCATCCTCTATTATTATGTTATTATCATTTGTCCTTTAAGGGTTCATTTAAGGCAATTAAGTTTTGCTAAATAAGCCTTTATAGGAGAAAGGTATTGCTCGCACCCATAGGGCCCATGTTTAGCGGCACGTCTAGGCACATATGGAGGGGAAGGGCAATTTTTGTGACAATGAGATCTATATCAAATCGCCCTCCAGTAACAAAATTATTTCTTATAAATAATAGAGATAGCTACCAATTACATACGTCGTATTATACTATTTGCATAAATAAAACGATCAAGGAGACAAAGTGTACTATGTCACCACTCATCCCATTCAATCTTGGCAAGATAAACAGCCAATTGTCATATCATTGACACCAAAAATATTATGGCATAACAATACAACTATACAACCAAAGCAATACAATGTAGGAGATTACCACGGGCTTAATGAAAACATATACTGAAATATTAAAAGATGCTAAAAAAAACTTCACAAAAATAAAAAATAAAAATAAAGTTAAACGAAGACTCACGATTCCTCTAGATCGATAACCTTAATTGCTACTACTTTGTTCAGCTCCTTGTCAAAGCTGCAAAATAAGAAAGCATGGAGTTCTAATTAATCATTGAACTGATCAATGCTAAGCTTATCAACTAGATAGCAATATACAAACACACCTGCCTTTCATGATTCAATTTTTCCTAGTTCTAAACAATAATAGCTTTAGCGACACAGATAGAAGCATAACATCTATAGGCTTGGACATAACCTCATACTTGCTTTCCCTTCTCACTATTTCCAAACACACCGCACCCCTCATAGTCTACATCAAATATCTTAATCTAGTGTACCAGATTGCTTATTACTAATAACAGAAACAATTACAAAAATCTAACATTTAAAAAAATGCCATTGCAAAAATTCAAAACAAAATTGCATTAAGTCCTCCACTTAACAAGTACTAAAGTATAATCCTATATATAACAATGACTTTGATGTATACATAACCTAAGTTCTGAAACCAATAAGTTTCATACCCTTTATAGACGTCCCCAAACGAACCTCTTCCAATGAGCTCCAAGTCGGTAAATCTCGATCCAGCGGCTTCAATAAATGCCGCCACATCCGCCATTTTTCTTAAAATACAGCACAGACTCAACTCTCCTTCAATTACACATCTTCACAATCATCACATTCATCAACACAACCATCCATTTCCCAATCCCCAATCGCCTAACACCCTACATCTACAAATATAAAACCACACAATGCTCTCGTCCACGATACCGATATCCAAACGGAAACCTACAAATCACACAGCCCGAAATCCAACAAAATCAAGCTTAAATGCACAAAAAATCAAAACCTAAGATCAATGTGTAAAGACTAGAGATCGATATTGTGACTTACCAACAAATCAGAAGATCCGAATGCAGTTAAAAGCACAACAATTTGAAAAAAAAAGGATTGAAAAAGAAGTTTCAACAGAAATCGGCGGAAATCGATGAATTTTCTAGGGTTTCGAAAAAAAAATTGGAAAAAATTGGGAATTGAAATGGAGTCGGGATAACCTGAGTGAAGGATGAAAAGGGGGAGATTGCGGAAGCAAGGAGATGAATCGGCGATCGAAGAAGGGGAGAAGTGAAGTGTTAGGGAAGTGAAGAGAAGGCGGATGAAGAAGACGAAGCCATTGATAAATCTCTGGATTGTTGGTTTTTCTCTCCCTTCCCTGGAGAACGACGCTGGCAATTAGACAGACTGAAATTGTACGTAGCCTCTTTCTTTTTTCTACTTTCGAACTGTGTTTTTTGTTTTTTTTTACCTGATGGTTAAATTTTGTGGAGTTTGTAGACTGATTTTTTTTAACCCCAATCTCTTTTAATAATAGAAATGACCGGTATGGTTTTGTTGAACAGTAAAAAATATCAGCGGATAAATGTTTTGTGCATTATGCTTAAAATTCTCTTTTTAAAAGCATACTAGTAATTGTAATTTATATTGAAAATAATTAACTTATAACATACAATTTTAAAGTGTTATGTAATCCTTTATGATATTCCAAATTTTCTATATTTTTTATATTTTTTAAAAGTATACTCAATTAATATCCTCACGTATATCTTTTGTTTTCTCGGTTCATCTTTATCGTAAATTTATCTTCCCCTACCCTTCCCTTATTACAATTTGCATGTTCCTTGTGAGATCCATTATACTAAGAAAAATCCTTATTTTTGTAAGATTCCTCTGTTTTTGTCTTCAATTGTTTGGATTTTTTTGCTATTTTTTGACGTTTATCAAATTTATTGATTCTTCTCCTTTTTTTTATCACCATTTATTTTGCTTCCATGAATCATGTTCTTTAACTCTTGAATTTGAATCTTAATTTTGATATTGGTTGTAGTTGTAAAGTTTTATTTCTATCTTTTATATGACTAATTATATCTAGTCTACATTCTACAATGTTGATTGATTATGGCTTAGTGGAATCACATTATTAAAATTGGTTGGCTCTTCAAAAATATGATCCATTGACTCCACAATAGGTTAGTTTTAAATTTTGGATATTTCATTTTTAGGTTCATCTTATACATTATCGAAATTTGTGGGTTAGTTTATTAAGGTTTGTGGATAGTGAATTTGGTTTATATGATTTCTATTTGCTAATGTTGTAACATTGAATTAAATCCACCTTAACTTTAATTAGTCGTTTATGATTTTGATTACAAATTCTTATATAGCATTGACTACCATTTTTTTCTTCGTAAAAGCAAAATATGTTATTGTCAACTTAAGTTATTCCCAAATTATAGTTTTTTAATGGTACATTATCCTCGCATGACACTAGCAAGGGTTTTGTTTAAGACATTGAAAATTGAAAAGGTTATATCTTACTTTGATGGATCATAAATGTTAGACTTAAGGCTTCTTATCATACATAAATTATTTAAAGTAGAGGTGATCAAGTTGCAGGCCAGGTCAAAGGGTTTTTTTACAACCAATTCTTCGGGTCTGGCTTGGGCCAAGAATATATTTGTGCCTAAAATTGCTGTATGTATCCCATATAAATCGGATTTTGCAGGCCTATTTTACTATTCAAGGGGCATATCATTTCTGTTGAGATTGTGGGAGTTATCTACCCATATCCCTAGATGATGTCAATGTTTCATATGGGTTATATCATAGAATAGGTTGGGGTGCTAAAAAACGATATTTTGTTATGTTAATTATAATCCAGTAAATGTATCAGAATAAGAACATTTTCAAAGCAAAGTTGTTGATGCATATAGGAGTAGTTTACATAAACTCTTTGTCTTTCTGTTATTCTATGAAATAAATTCTCACATCAACAACACTAAATTACTAAACTCCTCTCACATCAGCAACACTAAGTTATTGAACTCCCAACTTTTAGGTATTACTTTTCTTCATATTAAAAGATCAATTCCCTAAACAAGTTAACTGTAAATGTTGTGCCTAAAAATGGTAGCTTTGTCCGACTTTGTATTCCCTAAGTCAACTGTCTAGTAAGCATTTTTGTTTATAATTCTAAAATTAGTTTAAAGGAGTTGTTAATTAAAATTAGGGCCTGGTTTCGGGTTGTGCATCGCTATCCAAACATATCCCAATAATTTTTGGACCAAAGTCAACTTGCTCAAACCCTAATTTCGAGATAATTTTTAATGCCCAAACCCGAATATTTTTTGAGTCGAACGGGGCCGGGCCATTGTTGGTGAGGTCTAATTTAAAGTAACCATTATGTTGGCAAGCATGTTATTCATAGACCAGAGTATTTGGAAAATTAATTGATGTTCCAACTCCCCTTATCTCTAATGCACACATTATTCCATTTCCACCTCCACTTGGTCAACCCACCTACCTAAACCCAAAAAAATGGCATTCGCAAGCAACCCATTATCTCTTAGCGTCACCGAGCAAGCCTTCGAGTCATGGCTCCGCGACTCCGGCTACCTCGAAATCCTCGACCACCGCACCACCCAACTCCACAACCTCTCCTCCTCCACACCCACCACCACAACCCCCACCCCCACCATCAACACCACCTCATCCACCACTCAACGCACCACATCAACCACCCTAAGAAGAACCCCAGCAACCACAATCACAGCCATATCATACCGGCTGACCATGTCTCTACTCTATTCTCTTACCACCGTTCTCTCTCTCCTCACCCTCAACCCCTTCGCCAAGCTCACGTCCTCTGACTTTTCAGCCCAGAATTCTCCGCCTTGGACGAGTTCTGGGTTTCTGGGTTGCTCTAACTCTTACTCTTTTCCGTCTTCGAGTACTCAGGCGAGGATGCGTGTTCATGAGAATGTTAAGCGGTTTGCTAGGAATTATGCCACTCTTGTCATCCTCTTCTTCGGCTGTTCTTTGTATGTTGGCCTGCTTCTCTATTTCCTTTTATCAATTGGGGTTTATACAGAGTAGTAAGGTAGACGGGATTCAATCAGATGTCTCGGGTATCAACCCCCAGACTTTACCAACTTAGCTACTTCGCATTTACTAATGTTTAATTTGGTTGATTTAGGGTGTAATCTGTGTTTGTTGTTGATTTCTGCAATATGTTTATCCTATAATTCGGCTTAATTTAGTATTATATTGGGTTACTTGTTATTTTCTGCCCATTTTGATTACTTTTCTGATGGTAAATTGCAGAAATTTCGAACAGTTGAGAACCTCTATTATTGTTGTAATGGTTGTTGGGGGAAAGTAAAATGTAAATTGGGAAATGGGTTCAAAATGTTGTGGTTTTCCCTTGTTAATACTAAAATCTGTAACTTTGTGAATTCCCTAAGTTGTCTTCTTGTTGAACTTGTGTGGTGTAAAATGTAATCCTTCTACTGGAGATGAGGTGGTTGAGTGTTCAACAGGATGTATGATCAAACAGTTGATAGTGTATGAATCCACCACGTTGATCTCTGAATGGAGTTTTATGGTTTAGTGGTGGACTGTTGGTCGATGTAATCATTGTTAGGCTTATGAAGTTTGCTGTCATTTTATAAAGATACCAGATGGGCACAGTTCTTGCTTTCATTGGTTATGCGTTACATGTTGCTATAGTCTTGTGGCCACATTTTCTAATGAAAAATTTTCTTATGATTGTTGTTTTCTTCTGTTCTCTGCTGCTGGATGTAAGGTATCAAATGCCACTTGCTTTGGTTGGTTTGGTATTGTGTTTAGCGATGTGGGAAATCTTCAGATTTTGTGATAGCAGATGGGCACTCTATAGGTTTTCAGCTGTTCGACTAGTTCTGATACGCATCGCTCAATGTGGTGAGTTTTCTGTAAGAAATATTTTCATATGATAGTAACATAACAGTCTTCAGCTTCATTAGCACCCAACTCTATGTCATATTTGGTAAGTTTGTTACCTGCTTTTTGCGTACAATAAAGTACTGACTTCTCTCACGTTGTTAAATTCTTGTGGGGGCTTTTCCTTTTCAAACCCATGTACAAATGACTGATATAAAGAAACTTGTTATGCAGTTATGCACTTATGCCATGGCAAACACTTTCTGATGGTTTCTTCCTGGAGTTTGTTGATTATTTAGCAGCCATAGTCAAAGTTGTCTGATGCTTTTATTATAGAAATTTGCAGTTTAAGATTGGTGGTTTTCCTTGATATGGTGTTTATATGGAGCAATGGACCCCTATCATAGATGGGAAGATTGAATCCTATAGTCTACTTTTCCTAAATATGCCAAGGACTCTGTAACCTGGGCTTCCTACAATAAATGCCAATTTTCCTACTTGTATGATTTCCATGATTTTGTTCTTTCTACTTTAACCCATTGGCCATTCCTTTACTTGAAAGTAGACATCACATTTGCTGGAAGGGTGAAATATTATCTAGGATGGATATAACATTAGTTTCTGTTTCATGTGTGCATTGATTCTTTTGAAGTCGTGCATCAGTCTTTGGTATGTCTAACTCGTTTCCTTTCCTTATTTCCTTTTTCTCTCATTGTCTTCCTTCAGACTATTTCTCATCATAACATACTGGTTTATTGAAGTGTTAAATAACACTTCAATGCTGGATTAAGGCTGTGCTATTACAGAGTTGAAGATGCTATAGATTAGCTGATTACGTTTGCATAGATTATCAAATGATTTAGAACCACCTTTTTTAGAATCATAGACCACTTTCATGGTGTAATACTGCTTATCCTAGGGAGTGTTGTTTTATATTGCTTAAGCAGTGTCTGCATCCAGATACTCCCCATTTTGTGTTATACAGAAGCTTTTGCCGTGCCCTTTGACCCCAGCTAAGGGATGGAAGCGGTTCAGTGTATGTAGATAATGTTACTACTCTATCGATTTCTCTCGATGAAGCTGTTCTCTGATTCTGTTGAGGTGTGTCAGAAAATGAGAGTTATGCACTGTTACAAACTTTCAACTTACCAGACATATCACGTATGGAAGTTGGGAGGTTCGGCAGATTTATGCATGACCTATTTGCTTGCATTGTACTGCAAATTTGCAATTTCTTTGAAATTTTTTTTGACGTCATTCTTTGAAATATCATTACGCTATATCTAATCTGCAAGTGGTGCTTGTAAGTTGTAATGAGATGCTTACTAATTTTGCACGCATTTTTATGTTTTGCAGCTGTTGCAGTCATTTTATTCTGGTCCAATGTTCAGATGGCTATCTTCTGCACTCTTGGAGTTGGTTACATCGGTACTTATTGGATCTCCAGTTCTGGTGCTTTCTTTCGCAACCTATTTTCCTTTCTGTTAAGCTGATTTATTATCTACTTCTGTGTTCAGTTATGATGTTACATGCTTCTTTTCGCAAGCTCACGCCTGCCAAGCATCTTTCAAAAGGAAGAAGGCGATGAAGATTTTACCAATGGACGCAGCTGGATACATTCATTAACTCATATAGCAATCTCGTATATAAACGCATCGAAATTCGAAGCTCCTAATTTTGACATCTTGGAAGATATGTAGAGCCAGATAATATTGCAGAATCCAGTTTAAGTTAAGCTTTCATTAGCAAGATCATAAGTAACCTTTTCTGAATTACCGGGCTAGTAACTTTATTTCTTGAAATTGTTACTCCTGTTGAAGGGTTCATAAGTATTGACTATTGAGGTTTGCGAGCACCTCTTGTTATGATGTTAGGGTTAATAATTCTAATCAAAGAAGTTTAGTGATGTGTTCCAATTTTATATCAAAAATAGCAAAGCATCAGTACTATAATGATTTTGTCTCTGAAATTTTTTAATGTCAGCTACTAACTTTTACTACTACGTACTGTGTTGTTTTTAATCTTTTTGGCAACCAGGAGGCTTCATCATTCGCGAAGAAGCTACTCAATAATTTAGGGGAATCTAAGGTGTCTTAATCAATATTTTCATTTTTCAGCTGCAACGCTAACTTTTCTACTAATACAAACACACTTTCTATCTGTTAAATTGTATGATGCTGTTAATTTATAATTATTATTGAAGTCTTAGTGGTGGTACGATTAACAACTAGGTTATGTTATTGATTATCATAATTGACCAAATACGCAACATAATCAAAGTTCTTGAGTCTGTTTGACAAACAGTAACTTTCCAAAATTTTTTTTTTTTTAGAGTGCTTTACAGTATTTATACTAGTCATGTTAATTTTGAAAAGGCAACATTGTTGGAAAATATATCTTCTATATTTATATTTTCCAAAAATCGTGAAAGCTAATAGCCAAAAACACTTCTTAAATTTCAAATTTGTGTTATCATTGAAGATAAATAAGCCTTGATTATTTCTTCTAATATAATTTTCTTAGTCAAAACAACCTTTTGAGATGAAGCATAGTTTAAGAGGGTTGAGCAGTGAAGAAAGTTGCAAAATGTGGGGAATCAAGTGTAGGTGCAGGTATTGATACAGTTGCATATTGCAAATTAGTGGGGAATCTACTTTCAGTGTAACAGTGTTACGTGTATGGTTGTTGTAGACTTTTGGATGTTGAAGAAATCTGATGACTTTATGAGAGGTGGTTTAAGAAACCAATGGAGAAAAGAGGAGAAAATAGAGGGAAAGGAGAGGTGGAATTAAGAGTTACGTGACGTCGAAATTTTGGATCAACGTTTGAAAAACTGTTGGAAACTTTTATATGGTCATTTTTCATAAGATTTTTTTTTTATATTCTAGTTTTTCGGGCCTTTTTTAATATCGCTCATATATTTTAGTTTTTCGGACATTTTTAAATAACGAACCCTTAAAGTCGTTAAGTCGTTCGGTTTGCATAATCTACCTAATGAATTTCGAAATGACGTAACTTTAGCTATGGGATCCAAACAATGTGAATTTTTTTGAAATTATGTATTTTTTTCGTGAATCATGATGCCCCAAATTCCCACCAAGGATTTGGCCTACTAAATTTGCCAAAAAATAACTCTAAATGTAAAATTGTGAAACTTTTCCAATTTTACCTAATACTAATAAGTAATCATACTAATCAAGTACTTGCTTATACTTAATGATTAATACTAAATAATTAATATAAATTAATTTTTTTATTGTGTTAAAAATATTACTTTTTTTTATTTATTCATACTAATTATTTTATTTATGAATTTTGTTAAA
This sequence comes from Dysphania ambrosioides, assembly GCA_026401315.1. Classification (NCBI taxonomy): domain Eukaryota; kingdom Viridiplantae; phylum Streptophyta; class Magnoliopsida; order Caryophyllales; family Amaranthaceae; genus Dysphania; species Dysphania ambrosioides. The sequence goes on from CM048666.1 coordinate 26,340,700, forward strand.
TAAAATAAATTTTTTAATTTTTTAACAATTATAATTATTAATTCCTAAATAAATATGTATAATAATCATAATTGAACATAATAATCAATAATAATTAGTAACTATAAAATACTAACATTTTTAACTCATGTATATATTGTTCCTCCATGTATTATATATAATCCAATAATCCATGGATGAACAATGAAAAAGGAGCGATTTCTTCGTGGAGGTTTTCATGGAGTGTATAATTGTTTTTATCTAATAAACAACCCTGTTACTAAGATTTCGGAGGCCTATGGCGAAATAAAAATGGGGGCCCTAATTAACAAGTATAAAAAATCCAAATTAAGGGATTCTAACTAGTACAACATATGCACTTTTGTAGTGATTTGGATAAACATGTCTGCATGTCCATATATATCAGATTCAACAGCATTGCACATGACTAGAAAACTTAAAATAGTACGGAGATTGAGCTGAGCGTAGAATACTGTCATGTGCATACAACATACTACCACAAAGAATACACAACTAACTTGTCTGCCACAAGAAGGCTTATTCTTGAGAGCATTATAAAAGAGTTGGTATAAGTTGCCAGCAAGTCCTCGAGTATAGTCAGTATATATAAGTTGTCGGTGTTAAAGAATCGATTGTTGTCCTTTTTATTGTGCTAAGTTTGGATACTCGCTACCAATATATTGTGAGCCGATAAGGATTGAAAACCCTATGAATGAGCAGGCTATACCAGGAAGCTTTATTTTGAGGTCCAGATAATGGGGATTGGTTAATAGGCTCTAAAGATTCGATACTAGGCCAAAATGGGTGACATGACACCAATAATATGTCACGGAATAAAAGGAAATCAAAGACTATTATTGAGCTATTGAGATTGGACACAAAAGATGAGTTGGAGGAAACATGTACAAAACGGGAGACTCACAATCAGTGGAGAATGTTTATCATGATTAGACACAAAATATCAGTAGAATGTATAAAACATGTAGCAGATAATGTGATGAGTACTCGATCAAGCAAAAGGAAGAAGAAAGAGGACCTGGAATGTATAACCACTGATTCTTGCATAAAACAATCCCAAAGACATATCTTATAAATCATTATTTATTTTCTTTGATTTGCTGTTCTTTTCAAAAAAGGTAAATGATATATAAGATATAAATTATAGCTTTCTGTTTTGGAGCCCTGGACATCCGCCTTGCTTGTCCTGGCTCAGAAACGGGGTTGCTAATAGAGTTAATAAGGTCAAATAATATCCAGAATAATTTATATAAACAATAGATATAAATCTACGTGCCATATTTAGAGATTCATAATTTTTTTAAAAATACGTTTTCAAGCTATATTTTTTTACAAATTTTACCCTTATATAATTAATATTTCTCTCCCTTGAAAATTAAAATTTACAGCTTACGGTTTACACTTCTCTCCCTTGAAAATTTCCCCTTCTCCTTACCCTTCCCAAATCTGTAAAGTCTGTTCCTTAAATCCTAACCGGATAACCAGCCACCAAGTAACCAACGTCCGCCAGAGCTGCTGGGGTGTCATTGGTATGATTTCTGAAATTAGGGCTCCTAATCGCCGAAAATTATTCATAATTAGTCAACAATATGTTTTGCATTTGTTTGATAAATTGACTGATTATAATTTTCGAAAGAGGGATTATCATATAATTGCCACGTTTAATTGATCATTTGTATGAATTTAGGTTAATTGATAATGATCAAAGCACTTGCGTTGTTTTCGAATGTAGCGTCATCGAAAAGTAAGTGATTTGATCATTAGAAACTATGATGTTCAAAATATATGTTTCAATCTAAATGCAATGTTGCCTAATGCGTTGGTGGTTTAGTCATTAGAAACTATTATTTTCAAAACATTACATTTCAATCCAAATGTAATGTTGCCTATTGCGGTGGTGGTTTCATTTAGTAATTGATGAATTTTCATTTGATTATACTTCGTATAATGTAATGATTCTTGTATTGGTAATGTGGCCGGAAATCAGCGAAAATTGACTACAATTATGATCGTGTTGCATTTCATTTTTCGGAAATTTAGTTGATAAGTATTCGGTATATATATTTGTATGTATGTAGAATTAGGACTGTATTTTGGGATATTGATTAATATATGGATAATGAAGATGTAATTAGGGTATAAGTTTGAGGATTATGGTTTCTGGAACGAAATTAATGGAGCACAGATAGAGAAGTCCAAGAATGATTGAGAGAGATTGTTCATTGGATTATGGAGGTGTAGAAGGGAGTATTCATTCCAACCCTAAGGGAATGTGTTCGGTTTTAGATAGTTAAGTGGCCTGAGACCATTGGAAAATTAAGCGATTCCTTCATGAACATCTGATATTTAGCAGTGACTTACTTTGCAGAGTGCACTATGGGTCTGTCCCTCTTAACCTTTCGATACTTAAACATCTTGGTTTGTGTTGAAGCCTGTGAATACTGAATACAGCCCACTCTCTATGCTTCTTACTGACGGGCACTTTATACAGCCTACTGGTAGTTTGTTTCATTTTTCATTGCCATGCAATATACACTCTTAGTCTGTTTATTGAAGGCATGAGTAAGGCCTAATTAAGCTTAATGATGAATACTATACTGTTGAGAGGGCCAGCTGACTTTATTTGGTTTTAGTTTACAACAGATGAGAAAGTAAGATTGTCAGTACTAGAAGCTGTGATTTAGATCAAGACAGAAATCTGATGCTTGAAAAAATTTATACTGTCTTATTACTCCTTCCATCCAAAAAACTTCATGGTTGACTTTGAGATAGATATTGAAAGCATATATATATATATATATATATATATATATATATATATATATATCAAAGCAACCTTGTGCTCTCAGTTGGGGAATCAAAGGGCAATCCCATTAGAGCAGACGATTTAAACACGTCCAGATATTTATATATCATATATAAGATACTTGACTGTCGTCAATGAAATGATTGTGTGAGAAATAAAAGGAAAAGAGAACTATAAGGAGAGAACAACAATTATTTTCAATTGTTAAGGAGAGAGTTAATTATAGGAAACTAAATTTATGGTTATTATAAAAACTATTTGAACCATTGTTTGATTAGCTTTTAAAGGATTATATAAATGCAAAAGCTTAGTGTTCTAACATCGTATAAGTTTAGTATAAGAAAAGTTTATTTTTTTTACATTATATTTATTATTCCTTCATAGTGGTTGTTTGTTTATCTCCAACATATTGTTTATTTGTGAGGTATTAGTTAGTACAAGTTACATCTCTGTTGTGAGAGCTCTAACTATTGGTATCAGAGCCAACGTCAAAATCATGAAAGGTAAAGTTTTTTTAAAGATAATTATAATGGCATCTACTAGTGGAATGGTAAAAGTTGGGAAATTTGAAATTGAAAAGTGCAATGGGAAAAATGGTTTTTCCTATTAGATGATGCAAATGAAAAATTTTCTTATATCACAAAAATTGCACAAGGCATTGACATCAAGGATGAAGATTGGGAAGAGTTAGATCTTCAAGCACGAGCGGCTATAATCTTATGCCTTGAGGGATGTTGCATTGAAGCAACGACGGCTTACAAGCAACGACTGCTAGCATATGGTCAAAGTTAGAGTCAAATTTTATGACAAAAATTCAAACAAACAGAATCTATCTAAAATCCAAATTGCATACACGCAAGATGGAAGAAGGCACCTTAATCCGGGAGTATATTAATAAGTTTGCTATAGTTATATCAGATTTAAAGGATATAGATGTGAAGGTAGATGAGGAAGATCAAGCACTCATTATTACTTTCATTACCAAAGTCCTATGAAAATATGGTTCAAACATTAATACTTGTGGGTGATACTCTAACCATAGATGAGACTTAAACGTAACTTTTAGCGGATGACTTTGAAAAGGTTGCTACAAGTGGAATGATGTCTAGTAATGAAATAAAATACTATGAACAAGCGAGGAATGACTAATGAAAGAGGACGAGACAAGGGACGAAAGTTTAGATCAAAATTTAGACCTCTTGTGGAAAGACCATGTTTCAAATGTGGTGAGCTTTGTCATTTTAAATCTAATAACCTAAATAAGAGGGTAATATTCAAGACAACTCCAGAGGAAAACAACAACATGAAAAACAAGAAGTTAGTTATGTCTCAAATGACGAGGATGATTATTGTTACTTGGTTTCAGAACATTGCAATGAGATATGTGGTAAATGGATGCTTGATTCGGGAGCAACACTCCATATGTGCCTAAATAGGAAGTGGTTTACAACTTACCAGAGTTTGTATGGTAGCACAGTTTTGATGGAAAAGGATCATGCTTGCAAAATGATTGGGTTAGGTATTGTTCGAGTAAAGATAGATGATAGAATAATAATAATCTTAAAGGATACGAGACATATCCCATATTTGTGGAAGAACCTTATTTCTCTTAGATTATTAGAGAAAAATAATTGCAAAATAGTCTTGAAGAATGGAGTTTTAAAAGGTGTTTGTGGTTCCTTGGTAGTGATGAAGGGAATTCGTCATGGTAATATTTATCCTCTTTTATTTAGCAGTTGGAATCGGTGGAAGTAAAGATCAAACACAATGCACGAGGATATGTTGCATGCGCCTTGGGCATATGTCAAGGTCTATCATTGCTTAGTGGACAAAGTTTGTTGAAGAACATGAAGAAGCCACAAATGGAATTTTGTTACCATTGTGCATGGGAATAGCACAAAGGGTGAAGTTCTCTACAAGCAAGCACTAAAGTAGAGAAATATTAGACTACGAGTGTACAGGGTCCGGCTAAAGTTGCTTCCAAGGGTAGTTCTGGGTACATTTGTTAATGATTATTCTAGATATGCTTGGATTTATTTTCTTGAGCAAAAGAATGTGGTATTCAACATTTTCAAGTGGTGGAAAGCAAGCCTAAAGCTAAAAATTGTATGATCTGATAATAGGGAGCTTTCAAGTAGTTATGTGTTCAGGAAGGCATTTTGATACACTGAATAGTTAGAGACACCACAACAGAATGGAGTTGCAGAAGGACTGAGTCGTACACTACTTGAGAAGGCAAGGTGTGTTCGCTCTAATTCTGGACCACGCAAAGAATGGTGGGCGGAGTCGGCTGCTATAGCTTTTTATATAGTAAATTGATCCCTATAGTTTTATTTAAATGGTGACATGCCTTATAAGGTGTGGTCAAGGGAACATGCAAATTACAAGAGGCTTAGAGTTTTTGGTTGCACGGCTTATTATCATGTTAAGGATGACAAGTTTGATGAAAGAGCTTTTGGGGTATTTAAAAGGAGTATAGAAGGTTCTAAATTTGTAATTAGCAAGGATGTGACCTTTGATGAAAAATCTATGGTAGTTTTACCTAAATTTGTGGTGCCTAATGATCGTGATGTTGGAATGACTATAGAAACTCAAGTGGTGGAGATAGAATCTAGCGATCAATTAGATTTTAGTCATGTTTAGGTGGATGAGCTTGATCATGAGTAAATTTAACTGGAAAATGCACATTTATTAAAACAACACAATTCTTTTGTATCCACTAGGCCAAAGAAGAATTATAAATAAGTTTAGATGTTTGGGTCAAGCAAGTAAACTTAGTTGAATATGCACTCTCGGTGAAGGATGATGCGCCGATCACCTAAGATGCAGTGATGCACGGGTACGCCGAAACACATCATACCCATGTACCCGATATGGGTACGTATTGGGTACGACACGGGTACGTCTCTAAGACCTCGGGTACGGCAATTGATTTGGGTTTCTTGCACAACTCATCAACCCAAAAAAAAAACAAACCAATATAAGCCCAACCCATCAAATTTCATATCTAGATTCATATCTATTTTTTTGAAGGGAGTATTACAATAGTACTTAAATCTGAAAGCAATATCTATAACGTTTCTGTCGTTTCATATAATCCCTCCTAATTTTTCCTCTAAACGTCAGCTCTTAGCCATTCTCAATTGACCTTAATTCGACTACGCTTATTTTTTTGATGGTAGTATTACAATGTTAGTATGGGTTGTGCAAGTTATAGATATAAGCCCTTTAAACTCTCAAATAAGCCCAACCCCTCCAAACATTTGCTTCTTATTTTATAATTTATGTTTTATTTTTTTGCCGTACCCATGTCGTACGCGTATGTAGAAATTTTGATTTTGCCGTTTCTCGTACCTTTCCATATTTGGATTCGTATCGGTGCAACAGAGCGGATCACCTTTAAACAAGATATCAAAGATAAGGATAACTAGAGTTGGTTGGTTGCTATGGAGGAAGAGATGTAATCTCTTTATAAAAACAAGACATGGGAGGTTATTCCATTGCCTATGGGAAAGACTGCTATTGGTTGTAAGTGGGTGTATAAAATAAAAGAGGTTCCTTGTTAAAATAAGGTACAAGACTAGATTAGTTAAAAAGGCGTTGATTACAATGAAATATTCTCTCCGGTGGTAAAGCATACTTCTAATCGGGTGCTGTCGAGTATTGTTGCTTATGGAGATTTTAAGCTGGAACAATTCGATGTGAAGACAACCTTCTTACACGGTGACTTGGATGAGGAAATCTATATGTATCAACCCCGGGGATGTATGGTCAAGTACTTGAGGAAATCACTTTATGGATTGATTTCTTTTATGTTAAAAAAGGATTTTCTAGAAGTAATTATGATTTTATGTGGAAGACATGCTTATTGCTTTGAAAAGCAAGGATGAGATAGATAGGTTAAAAAGTCAACTCAATGAAGAGTTCGAGGCTAGAGACCTAGGTGCTACAAAGAAAATACTAGGTATGGAGATTAGAAGAGAGAAATCAAACTGAAAATTGTTCTTGAGCCATAAAGGCTACTTTGAGTGGGTTATTAGAAGGTTTGGGATGAAAGGTGCTAGACCATTGGCTCCACATTTTAGGCTCTCTGTTAAACAATCTCCCACTACAACAAAAGATAAGGCATACATGGATAATGTACCTTATGCTAGTGCATGCCATGCTGTGTACACGTCTAGACATTTCACAAGTAGCTAGTGTTAGTAGATTCATGGATACCATGGGTAAAGCAAATTGGAAGCAGATAAATGAATTTTACGGTACTTGAAAGGTTCCATTGGCACAAGTTTATGCTTTGGTGGAAATACATGTCAAATAAGCAGCTTTGTTGATTCAGTTGTGTTTAAAATACATAGGGTGTTAGTTGGCGTTCAATGCTACAGTGGCTCTATCTTTGACTGAAGCCGAGTATATGGCTATGGAAGAAGGAGATAAAGAAGCATTATGGGGTTGAAGCAGAATAGTGTGAATCTGAATTTTGACAGCCAAAGTGCTTTTCACTTGGTCAAGAACGAGGTTCATTGTTCTCATAACAGACATATAGATGTAAGGTATCATTTTGTGTGAGATGTCATAGTGGAAGGTAGTATTTCTCTTATGATGATGCATACAAATTAGAACCCTCCAGACATGTTGCAAGGGATGCTCCTAGACCACCGATTGTAGTGACATACGCAACACAAAAGAAAGTCCAAGGGAGTAACTAACAGTTGTTCGGTTATTTGAATTGCTGTCTTGACACTTGTATTTTGTTTTGATGTAATATTTATGTTATCAAGGGGGAGGGGTTTACTAGTCTTTTTGTAATTAAGGGAATCTATTTTGGTTAGTAAGAAAAATGTAGAGGATTATGGTAAGTTAAACTATATTTAAGAGAGAGGAGGGGGGGGGGGGGGGGGGGTGTAAATGAAGGAGAGGGTATCCAAAAATTACTTAGTCTATGTTGGAGAGTACCTTTCTCTCGGCAACAGTATATTGTAATTACCTTGATCAATATTACAATAGCTTGATTGCCCTATGTTCTTGTGTGTGCTTTGCTATCTGTCGACTCGATCTCTAGTAGTTGGTATCATAGCCGCGACTCCGGCAAGGGAACAATGGCCTTGATGACGAATGCTCAACGTATGGAAGCGTTGGAGGCCGAACTTTCCACCTTTGACCCCAAATTTCTCAAGCGATCACCGCTGTGATGGAATCGATGAAGCCTCGACTCATGAGCAACATTAATGAGATAGTGGAGAGGTTCATCCAACAATTCTGGGAAGAAGTAGCTACGCTTACCCAGAAGTTCGATGATCAGGACCTAATACGGTGGCTTAAACTCATGGTATGTTCGCTGGAGTGGGCCCGAACCTGATGGAACCTCCAATTCATGCAACCGAGGAAAGACTCTCAGGTGAGTATAGGACGAGTTGGAGAATGAAGAAGCCGATCTCCCAAATTTTGACGGAAAAACCTGGACGAGTGCATCTTTCGTGCTGAAAGGAACTTCCATTTTTACCAGTGGGAGGAGGTCGTCTAAAGGCGGTGGTGGTAGCGCTTGATGGAGACGCATTGTTGTGGTTCCAGTGATAGAAGATCACTAGGGGGAGGAGCTTAATGAGCTTATACTCCGTAAGTTTTGGCCCTAGAGCATCGGTTGGCACATTAACAACTCATGATGATGGTGAATGAATCTAGGAGGAGATTTGTGGAGCTGATGGCTCCTCTAGATGTAGTAACAGTACCTTAATGGAACGAAAGAAGAGATTCAAGCTAAGGTCCTAATGTTAATCTAGGTAGGAAAACCTTAAATCACACAAGGGATAGAAACTAGAAAGCAATCCTATAAAGCCACGCAACAAGAGTTCAAATTCTAGGGCGAAAATTTGAGAATTGATTAAAGCCTAAGCACCCTCGATTCCTACACTTCCTCACGTGAATCTAAAGCTTAAATTGTTGTTGACACACAAAGAGAACATAAAACTTCTGAAGTTTTATTGAAAACATGTAAGAATTGTATCACAAAATCTGATTTTTCAAGCTTGGGGTGTACATCTATTTATACCCATAGCTCAAGTGTCTTAATTCTACTTTAATTAGGACTCCTACTACTAATATAATTCCTAATAACCAATAGGACCATGCCACCTAACCATTACATTATCCTACCATAACTCTAATATTATCCTACTTAAAAAAAGATAAGATTACAATGTCCTAATCTTAGTTAAATACGTCCTTGGACTGAGTAAACTAATGTGGACTTAGTAATCCAATGTGGACAGAGTAATCCAATGTGAACAGAGTAATCCAATGTGGATAGAGTAATCCAATGTGGACAGCCACACCTCATGCCACGTCCTTCCATGTGGTACGTCCTCCATTCCTCGTCACTTTAGGTTTTAATAAGGTATGCCTTGTCACTTGAAGCACCGTATAATGTAATAAACACCGTCCAATGTAATAATGCACCTCCTCTTGTGTTAAAGTTTTTCTCATTAGGTCAAAATTTTCAACCTCCAAGATTCTCTTTAAGATTGAATCTTTTAATCAAGAAACCTTCCCTAACCCTCCTTTCCATGGCTTCCACATACAATACTTTACTAAGGACTTAAAAAGAAAACTTTAAAAACATCTATGCCTAAAATGAGAAAAACCCTATCGAGTGAAGTTGGAGAGAACTCATAGGCAAAACCAACTTATTCCCCATATCCACCAAAACCTCCTTATTCACGTGTGCTAAAATGTTGGATGTCACCATGCACACGCAAATACTTCCCGTGGATGCACCTAGAAGATTTGTATCTTCATGATGATTCCCCTATAGTTGCATCCTTTTTTATAACTTCAATTAAATCTTCAAACTCATAACCTTTAATCATATTAGATCCACTTACTTAGATCCATGAACCTGGATGAGGCCATGGACTCGTCTTTAAAGGCATAGGAGAAAACTGGGTTGCATCGAAGATGGAGTGAACCCAAAGTCTTTTCCAAAAAACCCTTATCCATTTCTAACCCCACACACAAACAAAGCCTCACCCACATTACTTCCACTCAGCCTACCTCCTTCCACACATCGCCAATCCCTAAATCAGCCATCACCACCAAATCACCCCATATCCAACCTACAAGCGCAATAAGGAGACTCGGTGAGCAAATACTCCCTCAGACAAATGAACAAGGACTGTTTTTGTTGCGACGAGAAATGGAATAGTAATCATCACTGTTAATGACGGAAACTCGGCGTATTGCTGACCTTTGACAAGGAAGAAGAGGTAAGGGACATTGGGTAGCTCTCGACGGTAGAAACTCGGGAGGGAATAGTTGCTGACTTACTAGAACCTTCACTGGTGATATCTCTTAACTCATTCATGGGTCTCACAAATCCAAAAACGTTAAGCTGAAAGGGTCGATTAATGGTAAAGAGGTGGTGGTCATGGTGGACCCAGGTGTCACCCATAACTTTGTATCTTCAAAGGCAGCAAAGGAGTTACAATTATCGGTTTCAGGTACCACAGGGTTTAGAGTAACTCTAGGAAATGGAGAAGCAGTACGTGGGGAAGGGGAGTGTGAAGGGGTAGTGCTCGACTTACGAGGCGTAATGGTGATAAAAGATTTTCTGACATTAGCATTGGGGAACTCGGAAGTGATTCTAGGCATTCAATGGCAGGAGAAGTTAAGGACAATCACGACCAATTGGAAGACACAAATAATGAAGTTCAAACATAGGGGGGAAAATGTTTCAGCCATCCTCTAGCCCTTATTCAAGCACGGTCTCGTTAGTGAAGAAGGACGGGTCATGGCTTTTTTGTGTCGATTACTGAGCACTAAACCAAAGCACTATTCTAGATAAGTATTCAATACCCGCAATTGATGAACTATTGGATAAATTACAGGGGGCAACGGTCTTCTCCAAGTTAGACTTGACATCAGACTATCATCAAATAAAGTCCGTGAGGAGGATATACCCAAAACAGCTTTTCATACCCACATTGGTCACTATGAATTTTTGGTTATGTTGTTTGTCTTAACTAATGCTTCAGCCGCATTTCAATTCTTAATGAACATGATATTTAAGCCTTACCTATAGAAATTTGTGTTGTTTTCTTTTTTTGATGATGTGCTAATATATAATAGGGATTTTGAGGAGCATTTGAATCACTTGGTGATAGTACAGGAAGTGGTAAGGGAGCACAAGTTGTATGTAAACATGAAGAAGTGCGAGTTCGGCTAGACCAAAGTGTCTTATTTGGGACACATTGTCTCGAGAGAAGGTGTGGCAATGGACAATCGCAAGATACATGTCATGATTGACTGGCCGCAACCTCGGAGTTTGAAGGAGTTAAGAGGATTTTTAGGCTTGACTAGTTACTACAAAAATTTCATGAGAGGATTTGTGCAGATTGCTCAACCCCTTACACAACAGTTGAGAAGAGACTGTTTTGGGTGAAACGATTCAGCCACAAAAAATCTAAAGGATTCCATGACAAAGGCACCTGTGTTAGTAATGTCGGACTTCGTGGAATCCTTTGTGATTGAAATTGACATATGTGGTCATGGGGCACGACTGTTCTATTAAAGAAAGAACACCCTATAGCTTTCTTCAGCAATGTTTTGAGGAGCACGACTATCACCAAACCCATTTATGAGAAAAAATTAATGGCAATCGTTATGGCCATAGAAAAATGGCAGCATTACTTGTTGAGGCGGATCTTTATTGTTCGAACACAGAAAAGTTTGAGGTATTTATTAGAACAACGTGAAGTCGGCAGCCTATCAAAGATGGGTTAGCAAACTCATGGGTTACTGTAGCTGATGCCTTATCTAGGGAATTCCCCCCCAGATATTTCGTGTTCCTCTATCTTACAATGTGTGGAATCTCTTGGTCAAAGTTACAAAATTATTTTCAGAAGGATGATTTGATCTCTAAGATAGTAGAGAAGATCAATCTTGGGGAAAAGGTTCCTAAAGGGTTTACTTTGGAAAATGGTATTCTGTTATACAAAGGTCGTGTGGTTATCCCATGAGTATCATGATTCTCAAATCGGGGTCATGCCGGGGACTTCAAAACTTACCAATGACTGGCTGCCAAATGGAATAAGGAAAGATGTCTCAGATTATGTTTGCGCTTGCTCTATTTGTCAGCAGAAAAAGGTAGCCTCGATCAGTTCCCTTGGGCCTTTTACAGCCATTTCCTTTGCCACACAAGGTATGGGAGGATATCTCCATGGACTTCGAGGAAGGGCTTACAAAATCGGCTTGTTAGGACACTATTTTGGTGGTGGCAGAAAGACTCTCAAAGTTTGCGCATTTCATTTTACTCAAACACCCTTTTACTACCCCTATTGTGGCTCAGGCCTTCTTGAAGGAAGTAATGAGATTGCATGGCTTTCCTTCAACCATTGTCCCGGATAGAGACTGCATTTTTCTCAGTGTATTTTGAAGGGAGCTATTCAAGTTTCAGTAGGCCAGAAACAAGGCCTATCATCCGCAAACGGATGGTCATACCGAGGTGATTAACAAAGGAGTAGAGTCATATTTGCGTTGCTTTGTGAATGGGAAACCCAAATCGTGGTCTAAGTGGATTCCTTAGGCAGAATACTGGTACAATACCTCCTTCCATACTCCTTCCATATTGTCACTCAGCTTACTCCAATTAAAATATTGTATGGGAGGGACCCTCCTCATCTTGTCCATTTTGTTCAGGGAACCACATCGGTTTCAGCAGTGGAGGAACAATTATTGGAGCAAGATGCAGTGCTGGATGACCTCAAGTTCCTCAAAGCCCAGGAATATATGAGATCTTACGAGAACAAGAAGAGAAGGGATGGACACTTTGAGGTTGGGGATTTGGTATTCCTGAAATTTCAGCCTTACAGGTAACATACAGTAGCCCAAAGAGGGTTCAATCCCCAAGGTTTTATGGACCACATCTCGTGGTTCAAAAGGTGGGTGAAGTGGCATTTAAACTGCAACCGCTAGTGGGAGCAAAGATACATCCTATATTTCATACTTCGCAGCTGAAAAGAGCTTATGGACAGAACTTGGTTCCTTCCCCTTTACCTTACCAACTTACTGCTGATATAGTGCTGTTAGTGGATCCTGAGGTAGTGCTAGGAGTCTGTAATCGCCTACAGGACAGAATTCAATAGTGGAAGTGCTCATTAAGTGGAAAGATATGCTGACTTTGAGGCCACTTGGGAACCCTTCTCAGATTTGGATCTCTGCTTTCCGGACTTCCACCTTAAGGACCAGGTGAAACTCATTGTGTGTGTGTAGGGGGGAGGGGGGTAAAGGAGAGGGGTAACTAACAACTATTCCGGTTATTTGAATTGCTTTCTTTAGACTTGCATTCTGTTTTGATGTAATAATTATGTTATGTAGGGGGAGGGTTTTGCTAGTCTTTTTGTAATTAAGGGAATCTATTTCGGTTGGTAGAGGATTATGGTAAGTTGAACTATATTTAGGGGGGGGGGGGGGGGGGGGGGGTGGTGGTGGTAAATGAAGGAGAAGGTATCAAAAAATTGCATAGTCTATGTTAGAGAGTACCTTCCTCTCGAAAGAAGGCAACTTACTCTGATCAATATTACCATAGCCTGATTGCCCTACGTTCTTGTTTGTGCTTTGCTATCTGTCGACTCGATCTCTAGCACATGTTAACCAAAGTTGTCTCAGGAAGCAAGTTCCAACGTTGTTTGGATTACATGGAGAAATAAATGTAACTACTGGTTTGATCCTGGTTGAGGATACGTAGGCAATCACTGTAAAAATTGTGCAACCGGATATAAATTATGAAATTTGTTCGTCCAAATTTTTTGAATGTTTTCACATTATGAACGAGGTGGAGAATTGTGAGAAATAAAAGGATAAGAGAAATATAAGGAGAGAACAAAAGTTATTTTCTATGGTTAAAGAGAGAGTTAATTATAGGAAACTAAATAGATGGTTATTATAGAAACAATGTGAACCATTTTTAATTAGCTTTTTAAGGATTATATAAATACAAAAGCTTAGTGTTGTAATTAAGTTCATTGACAATTCACATCATATAAGTTTTGTATAATAAAAGTTTATTTTTCTTACGTTATATATTTTATTTCTCATAGTGGTTGTTTGTTATCTCAACATATTTTATTTGTGAGGTATCAATTTCATATTATCTAGTAGAAGTTACATTTTCGCTACGAGAGCAAGGCAATAAAGAAATACACCTGTGCATTGGGTCGAGATGAGTCACATACAAAATAGGTTGGGCCGGGCCGGGATAAAGAAGATTAAAATAGGCCGAGCCAAAGAAAATGCAAAACGGGCCGAATTGTGCAGACTGGTCCAAAGAAGGTACATTTATATTTATGGAGGATGATAGTCGGCATGTATCACCTTCAATTTTTGGCAGTGGACCATTGGCAAACAAGTGAGAATCATTCATTATCTGATAGTGTATAAAAGTTTTGGAAATTAATGACCAATTATTGACCCAATTTGACCCTTTAAAGACCTAATAAAACATGAGCATTTAAAAGACCGATCCAATTAAGCCCATTATTGATTAGACCCTTTTATAAACGGGCTGGTCAAGGGTCCTTAATGGGGCCCCTCCCATTTGAACAACTCTAGAAACAAGTGTGAGAAGGTCAGAAAAGGTTGACGTAATGGAGAAAGATAGAGACTGTTTTAGCCGTTGTGTTTTACTTGGAAGAGAAAGAAAATTCTTCTTGTTGGGACATCTAGTGATCTAAATAGTAAATATGGAATTTTTATTTTTTGGGGAAAGAGTAGTTGCTACTCGTTTGACAAAACAGAGACATAATTTGTATTACCCAGGAGAGAGGAGAAGATGAGGAGCTAGATATATGAAATACTGATTTAGTACTTTGGTAAGCAGGTCATAAGCTTGAACCCTTAAGTTGTATATATTTGACTCACCATGACGCTTGTTTGTCCATTGGTCAGATGCAAATGAGACATTTAGAAGAACAATATCCTAGAACAGTCCAATTAATCTTGTGTATTGCAACTTTGCAAGGGCTTATTGTTCCTTTTGCTAATACACTAAAAACATCTTAACTACCAAAAATTTTCTATAATTTTCTGGCCACTTGTCACTTAATTTTGATGGGTTGAATATTAAGGAAACAGATAGCCAAGATACAACTAAGAATGTTATGAATCCAGTTGTAATTTGGAAGTTTATGCTAAATAGGCTGTGGTATCTAATACTGCTGGCTTATACAAGTGATATACAATTAGCAACATCTTAATCCCTAGCCTTTTTGTGAAACGAAAACTTTGCATTGTATAATGTTCATCTAATTTGTTAGTTTATTTTATTTTATTTTATTTTGAACAACAAATCCACACCACTGGCTCGATACATGGCTCTAATTTGCAAAGTTGTACACCATTATAGTGTTCATATGTCCCAAGGGAAAGAGTGCAGAAACTGCTGCTAGTTGTGACTAAATTGTAATCATTTTACCCAGTTTGGTTTTTGGTGCTCTCAGTAGGTGATCATTGACAAAGCCATTAGAAGTCCTAGTTGGAAACAGGGAGCTTTTCACCTTAACCTAACAATCGAACTAGTTTAACATGCTAGTTGCATGATATGTTTTGGCTTTGGAATGGTTGAGTTGCTGTGCTGTGCAAGTCGTGCTCTATTTGCGTATTTTTTTGGCAAATGCATTTCTTACGAAATAGTTTGAATGGAAAAAAAAAGAAACCTGCAGATCTTCATTTCATTCAGAGAGACTATATCAGCTTTTTTTTACTATATTTTATGATGTAGTGGTCCATTGCTATATTCCAGGTGATTTTTGGTCATCAGCGGTTTACAATCTTTAGTTCTTTACACTGGCCAGATCTCCCACTTTTACAAGGCATTCCTTTTGTTGGTCTTGCATAAATCATTTATGATTTTCTTAGTTCCGTTATACTCATTGTTTAAGTTTGATCATGCAACATGGCTTCTTTGCGCTGTTCTAAGTTGGTAACAAAACTTTAGGCAATGCTAGACAATTGTCACCTATGCTATTGATGTATAGTTAGTGGATTGGTCGCTAAAGTTTAGTTCATATCTGTACAGATGTTTGTGTTTGCATTTGTAATGGATTTGATATATGTATAGCTTACATGACATGTAATGTGAGATTGCAGATGGACAGTGAAGTGACTGGGCGTAGTCAAGCAAAAGAACGTTTGAGGACAAGGTGGACAGCTCCCCTCGATAAGATTTTTGCAGACTTGGTTGTGAAGCAGATTCATTTGGGAAATAGACCTAATAACATCTTTGATAAAAAGGCATGGAACTACATACGTGATGAATTTAATAAGCAAACGGCTCTAAACTTCAATAACAACCAATTGAGAAAGCATCTTGAAGTTCTTCGTGCTCGCTATAACCAGGTTAAGTCTGCTTTAGTGCAAAATGATTTTCTCATGGAAGATACATGCTGCAGTGGTTTTGACTTGTGGGAAGGAATAGAGGTATCTTCGTCATAGTTTTTTTTTTTTGCTTCAAGTTTTTAATTATATCATTGTCATTGAGTTTGCAATAAGTTCCTTATGCTTCTGCACTTTCAGGCAAATCCTAGACCAGAATTAGTCAAAATCAAGGATTGTCCTATCTATGAGCAATTGTGTGTTATATTTCCTGATAACGGGGCTGACGGGAGATATGCTCAGTCAAGCCATTATGAGCGCGTGGAGCATAAATCTAGTGTAATTAATGCTAATCCTTTAGGGTTATCATCTGGCAGAGAAACGGAGGCATTAACTCCTGAAGCTCTGTCATCAATGAAATCCATGGAATTCAATCTTTCTTCTGTCATAAAGGGAGGGAAGGCTAATTGGGAGAGAAAAAGGAAGCACACATCCGAAGCAGATCAAAATGAACAAGTACGAAGGGACCAAGAAATTTTAGATTCTATGGCACAAGCAATGCAAGGTATGGTTGCTGCTTATAAGCTAACGACAATTACAAACCCAGAAAGTAATGAGTTTTCTATTACTAATTGCATTAACGCATTGGATGAAATTGAAAGCATGGAAGAGTCGTTGTACTTTGCGTCTTTGGATCTCTTTGATGATCCTAATTTAAGAGAAACCTTCATATCTCTTAAAGGTGTTGACAGAAGATTGCGTTGGTTACAGGGGAAGTGCAGTACACTGAGTTGCTTTGAACAAAAGAGACTAACTATAGATAAATTTTTGGACACTTTAGGTGCGGTTGAATTGTTAATGGAGCAGTCTTTCTGCAAGTACTAGGACAAACTAGGGATCATTCTATGAAATTACAAAATAGATTAAATAATTACAAACTTTTCTACTAATTTACTGCTTCAGCCTCATCACAGGAGGGGATGCACATCATTGTTGTAGCATGCTATTGTTACCGACATGCTTCAGTTGACGAATTGAATGATGGGTTATTTTTGACGTATGTTGTCTAGCTGTTTTCTCTAGCAGCTGATAATTGTGTCCTCTAGCTATTGGTTATTAGTATGAGCTACGAGAAAGCCTATAGCAAAGATCATTCTCTTTTTATAAGAAACTTTTTATTATGGCAGCACTATGAATGAAACTCCATCAATCCAAAGGTCCACGAAATTTTTCACTTGTGTTTTGTCCCAAGATATGAGTCTCCAATACTTCAATTCACTTTATTTCATCAAATCAATTCCATTGGATGGTTAACCTCTAGAAGGCGGATTACTGAACATTCTTTGATCCCTTACGGGTGTTTAAAAATCATTTCGATATGTCCCTTGTGGGTGTCCCTTATGGCCATTTAAAGAGGTTTACAACAAACAATTTATTATTCCTAGACTTCCAAAGACTTTAAAAAGGTATTTAGAATCCAATTATAGGTATATTAAAAGCGGTTCTAATTGTTGTTTCAAGTCAAATTAGATAATTCTAATGACTCTTGCGGGCTAATATGACCTTGTGATAACTTGAGTAAAAATTTAAAGGAATTTTGCGACCAACTTTAAAAACATTTAAAATGAAGTAATTTTAAAGATTATAATACATCGATTTCGGGTAATTACTGAAAATTTTCAATTTTTTTTAGTGAGAGTCGCCTAGGGTCATATAAACATTTTATTTATCTTAAACCTACAAAGGTCCTAAACACGTAGTTTGGATCCAATTATAAGTAAATTATAAACTATTGTAATAAATGTTTCAAGTCAAATTAATTTAGATGGTTCTAGTGACTCATGTGATTTGATTTTATTATGTTAAATCTAGGGTAAAAATTTAAATGAGTTCTACACTACCGAGTTTAAAAACATCCAAAATAACAAAATTTTAAAGGACACCTCTAAAGAATTCAAAAAGGTATTTAGAATTCAATTGTAGATTTATTAGAAACGATTGTAATTGATATTTCAAGTCAAATTATATAGTTCTAATGATTCATGTGGGTTAAGATGTGTTAAAACTTGGGTAAAAATTTAAAAAAAAATTGTGATCGACTTCAAAAATATAAAAAAGGACGTAATTTTGAAGATTATAATACATCCGTTTCTGGTAATTCTTTAAAATTTCAAAAAAAAAAAAAATGTAGTGGGTGTTCCCAAGGGTCATATAAAGTGGTTTTGGATAAACATTTTATTTATTTTGGACCTCAAAAGGCTCCAAACACGTAGTTTGGATCCAATCGTATGTCAATTACAAACTGTTGTAATAGATGTTTCAAGTCAAAGTAGATGGTTCTAGTGACTCATGTGACTTAATTTGATCCTGATGAAGCTAGGGTAAAAACTTAATTGAGTTCTACAACCGAGTTTAAAAACGTCCAAAATAATGAATGTTATAATACACCAATTTCGGGTAAGTTCGATGGATTTTCAAAAATTGAAATAATATCAGTGAGTGCCCGCTATGATCATTTAAATAGGTTTAGAATAAACAATTTATTATTACTAGACCTCCTAAGGCTTCAAAACATATTTAGAATCCAATAATAGGTATATTAGAAATGATTGTAATTGATGTTTAATGTCAAACTAAATGGTTCTAAAGACTCTTGTGGACTAATATGACCCTATTATAATTTGGGTAAAATATTTAAAAAGATTCGCGACTGACTTTAAAAACACCCATTTCTGGTAATTTTTGAAAATTTTCAAAAATAAAAATAATTTGAGGTGGATTTCCTTATGGTCATATAAAAAGGTTTTGGGCAAACATTTAATTTATCTTGGACCTCCAAAGGCCTCAAACACATATTTTGGATCCAATTATACTTAAACTATTAACCACTGTAATAGACGTTTCAAGTCAAGTTAGATGATTTTAATGACTTGTGGCCTAATTTGATTCTATTGAAATTAGGGTACAAATTTAAAGTAATTCTATGACTGAGTTTAAAAACATCCAAAATGACGAAATTTTAAAGATTAAAAATACACCAATTTCGGATAATTTCGATAGATTTTCAAAACTTGAAATAATTTCAATAGATGTCTCCTTAGACCGCATATAGACATGATGGTCAAAGTCTTTTTCCTGTAGCATGAGACGATTTGAGATTCATGATGATGGAGGTACAGTGCTTCAACTTCAAGAAGCCATTTTATCCACAAGTACAAGAGTGTATATTATGTCAAGGAAACAACTAGTACTACTCTTGTATATTATGTCACAAGCATGATCAGATATTCATTCCATTAATAAGGATCAGAGTCACCATAATGCAACTGTTTTGTAATACTGAGGCCTTCCTTGGACGACATGTATTGGTATATAAGAGGCATTGCTAAGAACACGTATTGACATGGTAGTCTAAACTCTATACACTGTCAAGGAACGCAATGCTCAAGCTATGGCTTTGGACCACAAGTTAACTTCTAAAAGACAATGGTGACAGAAATGTAGAATGAATATGAATCAACAACATACATGTGAATAGAGCAAAGGGTCTGAAAACATAATCTTGATAAGAAATATGCATAAAGCCAATTATGATAATAATAAATCCAGTGTTTAGTATTATAATTGCGAGAAGAACAACCCTAAGGGTAAAGGGTGTTCAAGTGCGATAATGATGAGCAAGAAAGAATGGAAAGTGAAAATCAAACCAAACAAACAGAGAGTATGCAGATCAAGGTCACGGTTTCTTTTCATCTTTTCATAGAAGCTGTCAGGTCTACATGCATCGGTGAAGAAAGGAACTGACATTGTCTCTCCATATAGGTATAGCTGTAATCCACATACTCAAATCTCATTCATCACTGATGCATTATAATGTGTATCACCTCAACATCAACCCCTATCTCCTTTGCTCTAACAACAAGATCTGTGTGTGTGGTTTCTCTGTGTTCCACATTGGATTTAGGTAACAGCAATCACAAATTTCATATGAGAATTCTTCGTAGAGAAAATAAACATGTATATAATATGTTACAATGGAGCATGTAACTCACAAAAGTATTTTTAGGCCAAGACCATCAACTGAATCAGAAGCGTATCCTACTGCAAATTGAATATTTCGAAAGGGGAATGTAGTCCCTTTGATGTTATGATGAATTGATTATAACCGACATTGGACGGATATAGAACTATCTATAACTATTATTAAAACAAAATCCCTGGTGACTTCATACTTTATACGTGTCACACTATCATTAAAAAATTTCTCACCTCTTAGAGATGATGTCATCTCTACAAATTGAAATACTTGACAAAAGTAATTTATTATCAAATTGTGCATCACACGTGACTTACCTAGTTTAGCATCACAATCATATAGGTTGGCTTCATTGCTGTAAAAATTAGAGGTTACTGTCAAGAAATAAATTTAATAGTATATGCTTTGGATATGACATGCCCATTCTCTATGCCATTCTAGAATTTTTTTTTATTCCTGAACACTCATTTTTATATAGGGGAATGCCATTGAAGGTAGTGATGTAAGCCAACTACTTCTCTTACTACCCATTGAAGGTTGTTATGTTAGCCTGTTAAGATGTGGAGCCTAATTAATATTAAATCCCTAATTTACGCCAATTTTAAAGATTATGATATATCAATTTCTAGTAATTCTTGAAAATTTTAAAAAATACAAATAATTTCAATGGGAGTTCTCAAAGACATATAAAGTGGTTTTGGACAAACATTTTATTTATATCTTGGACTTCCAAAGACCCCAAACACCTATTTTGAATATAATTGTATGTAAATTATAATCTGTTGTAATAAATGTTTAATTTCAATTTAAATTAGATGGTTCTAATATGACTTCGGTGGCTTAATATGATCTTGTTAAAACAAGAGTAAAAATTTAAAGAAGTTCTACGATCAAGTTTAAAAACATCCGAAATAACGAAATTTTGAAGGTTATAATACACTGATTTCGAGTAATTTCGGTAGATTTTCAAAAAAATCAAAATAATTTCATTGGGTGTCTCTTATGGTCATTTAAAGAGGTTTAATTTTGAATAAACAATTTATTTATCCAAGAACTCAAAAAGCTTCAAAAACGTCTTTAGAATCCAATTATAGGTATATTAAAAACGGTTAGAAACAGTTGTAATTGATGTTTCAAATCCAATTATATGGTTCTAATGACATATGTAGGCTAATATGACCATGTTAAAACTTGGGTAAAAATTTAAAGAAATTCCTCTATCGACTTCAAAATTTCAAAAACATAAAAATAACATAATTTTAAAGATTATAATACATTGATTTCTATTAATTCTTGAAATTTTTGAAAAATAAAAATAATTTCAGTGGTAGTCCCCTAGGCTCATATAAAAAGAAATTTCAAACATACATTTTATTTATCTTTGACCTCCAAAGGCCTAAACACCTATTTTAGATCCAATTGTATGTAAATGATAAAGTGTTGTAATAGATGTTTAATTTCAAGTCAAATTAGATGATTCTAATTAAACATATGGCCTAATTTGATCCTATCAAAGAAAGGATAAAAATTTAAAGGAGTTCGACGATCAAGTTTAAAAACATCCAAAATGACAAAATTTTGAAGGTTATAATACACCAATTTCGATTAATTCCATAAAATTTTCAAAAATTGAAATAATTTCAGTGGGTGTCCCCTGTGGTCATTTAAAGAGGTTTAGAATAAACCATTAATTTATCCTAGACCTTCAAAGGCTTCAAAAATGTCATTAGAATCCAATTGTAGGTATATTAGAAATAGTTGTGATTGATGTTTCAAATCCAATTATATGGATCTAATTATTCATGCAGACAAATATGACCCTGTTAAAACTTGGGTAAAAATTAAAAGAAATTCCGCTGCCGACTTCAAAAATTCAAAAACATAAAAAATAACGTAATTTGAAAGATTATAATACACCAATTTCTAGTAATTCTTGAAAATTTTAAAGCAAGGGTAATAATTTCAGTGAGAGTCCCTTAGGGCCATATAAAGAGGTTCGAACAAGCATTTCATTTATATTGGACCTCCAAAGGCCCCAAACACCTATATTGGATCAAACTGTATGTAAACGATATAATAGATTGATGTTTAATTTCAAGTCAAATTAGATGCTTTTAATGACTCATGTGGCCTAATTTGATCATGTTAAAGCAAAGGTAAAAATTTAAAGGTATTCTACGACCGAGTTTAAAAACATCCAAAATGGCGAAATTTTTAAAGGTATTCTACGACCAATTTCGGGTGATTCCGGTAGATTTTCAAAAATTGAAATAATTTCAATGGGTCTCCCTTGTGGTCATTTAGAGAGGTATCGAACAAACTGTTTATTTATCCTTGACCTCAAAAGCCTTAAAAAAAACGTCTTTAGAATCCAATTGTAGATATATTACAAACGGTGTAATTGATGTTTCAAGTAAAATTAGATGGTTTTAATGACTCATGCGAGCTAATATGACCCTATTAAAACTTGGGTAAAAATTTTAAGGATTTCCACTATTGACTTCAAAAAATCAAAAACATAAAAAATAACGTATTTTTTAATATTATAATACATCGAGGTTTGGTAATTCTTGAGAATTTTCAAAAAAAAAAATTCAATGGGAGTTCCCTAGGATCATATGAAAAGGTTTTAGACTATTTTTTTTATCTTTGATCTCCAAAGGTACCAAACACGTAGTTAGGATCCAATTGTACGTAAATTATAAACTATTATAATGGATGTTTTAAGCCAAATCAGATTGTTCTAATGACTTTTATCACTTAATTTGATCGTGTTAAAGCAAGGATAAAAATTTAGAAGTGTTCTATGATCGAGTTAAAAAAATGTCCGAAATAATGAAATTTTGAAGGTTATATTACACCGATTTGGTAATTACGATAGATTCTCAAAAATTGAAATAATTTTAGTGGGTGTTATATGTGGTCATTTAAAGACTTTCAAACAATTTATTATTCTTAGACTTTCAAAGGCTTCAAAAAGCTATTTAGAATCCAATTGTAGGTATATTAGAAATGATTGTGATTGATGTTTCAAGTCAAATTAGATGATTCTAATGATTCTTTTGGACTAATATGATCATGTGATAACTTGGGTAAATTTTTTTAAAGGAATTTAATTAACGACTTTAGAAACAAACTAATTTCTAGTAATTCTTGAAAATAAAAAAAAAACTAATTTCTAGGGTCACATAAAGTGGTTTTAGACAAACACTTTATTTATCTTGGATCTTCAAAGACCCAAAAAATATAGGTTGGATCCAATTGTACGTAAATTATGTTGTAATAGATGTTTCAAGTCAAATTAGATGATTCTATTAACTCTTGTGTCTTAATTTAATCATGCTAAACCTAGGGTAGAAATTTAAATGAGTTCTACTACCGAATGAGTTCTAATACATAAATTTCGTGTAATTTCAGTAGATTTTCAAAATTTTAAATAATTTTAGTAAGTGTCCCGACCTATTTGGTCTTGTAAAGAGGTTTCAGACAAACAATTTATTTACCCTACACCTTTAAAGTATTCAAAAGGTATTTAGAATTCAATTGTATGTATATTAAAAACGGTTGTAATTATTGTTTCAAGTCAAATTAGATGGTTCCAATGACTCATATAGGCTAATATGACCATGTTCTAACTTGGGAAATAATAAAAAAAAATCGCGACCGACTTCAAAAATATAAAAAACGACGTAATTTTAAAGATTATAATGCACTGTTTCTTGTAATTCTAGAAAATTTTCAAAAATAGAATATTTTAGTTGGTGTTTCCAAGGGTCATATAAAGAGTTTTCGAACAAACATTTTATTTATCTTGGACCTCTAAAGGCTCCAAACACGTAGTTTGGATCCAATTGTACGTAATAAATTATAAATTATTGTAATAAATGTTTCAAGTCAAAGTAGACTATTCAAGTGACTCATGTTGCTTAATTTGATCATGTATAAATACATTTATGGTAAAATTTCAAATGAGTTTTTTGACCGAGTTTAAAATGTCGAAATAACGAAATTCAAAAGTTATGATACACCGGTTTTAGGTAATTTTGATAGATTTTCAAAAATTGAAATAATTTTGGTGGTTGTCCCTTGTGGTTATTTCATGAGGTTTAGAACAAACGATTCATTATTTTTAGACTTTCAAAGGTTTCAAAAAGGTATTTAGAATCTAATTGTAGGTATATTAGAAACGATTATAATTGATGTTTAAAGTCAAATTAGATTGTTAAATGACTCATATGGGCTAATATGACCCTATTATAACTTGGGTGAAAAATTAAAACAGTTTTGTGACTGACTTTAAAAACTTAAGAATTGACGTAATTTAGAAGATTATAATACACCTATTTCGAGTAATTCTAGAAAATTTTCAAAAATAAAATAATTTTAGGTGGAGTTCCCTATGGTCATATAATGAGGTTTTGGACAAATATTTTATTTATCTTGGACCTCCAAAAGCCTCAAATATATATTTTGGATCCAATTATACGTAAATTATAAACGAATAAAATAAATGTTTCAAGTTAAATCAGATAATTCTAATGACTAATTAAATGTAGGTCAAATTAGGTCATTTAATGTAGTTCAAATTAGGTCATTTATGTCATTTAATGTAGGCCAAATTAGGTCATTTAATATGGTCATTTAACGAGGTTTGTTACAAACAATTTATTATTCCTTAACCTGTAAAGGCTTCAAAAAAGAATTTAGAATTCCATTGTAGGTATATTAGAAACAGTTGTAATTGATGTTTTAAGTCAAATTAGATGGTTATAAATTTATATTGAGTCTTTTAGGATAATATTACCATGTAATAAATTGTGTAAAAATTTGAAGAAATTTCGAAACCGACTTCGAAAACATCTTAAATGATGTAATTTTGAAGTTTATACACTGATTTCTTGCAATTCTTGAAAAATTTCAAAAATAAAAATATTTATAAAGATGTTTCGGACAAACATATTCTTTATGTTGGACCTCCAAAGGCCCAAAACACGTATTTATGATCCAATTGTACGTAAATTATAAATTATTCTAATAGATGTTTCAAATCAAATTTGATGGTTTAAATGACTCCTGTGTCATAATTTAATCCTATTAAAGCTATGGTAAAATTATAAAGTAGTTCTACGATTGAGTTTAAAACCGTCAGAAATGACAAAATTTTGAAGGTTATAATACATCGACTTCGAGTAATTTCGATAGATTTTCCAAAAATATAATAATAATTTCAGTAGGTGTCTTATGTGATAATTTAAAAAGGTTTAGGACAAACAATTTATTTACCCTATACCTCCAAAGGATTCAAAAAGGTAGTTAGAATCCAATTATAGGTATATTAGAAATAATTGCAATTGATATTTTACGTCAAATTAGGTGGTTCTAATGACCCATGCGGACTAATGGGACCATGTTAAAACTTGGGTAAAAATTTAAGACCGGCTTCAAAAACATTAAAAATGATGTAATTTTAAAAATTATATAATACACCGATTTCTAGTAATTCTTGAAGTATTTTCAAAAAAAAAAATATCAGTTGCAGTTTCCTAGGGTAATATAAAGAGGTTTCGGACAAACATTTTACTTATCTTGAACCTCCAAAGGCCCCAAACATGTAGCTTGGATCCACTTGTACCTAAATTATAAATTGTTATAATAAATGTTTCAAGTCAAATTAGATGGCTCTAGTGACTCATATCGCTTAATTTGACCCTATTAAACTGTATAAAAATTTAAATGAGTTCTACATCCGAGTTTAAAAATGCCCAAAATAACAAAATTTTGTAGGTTTTCAAAAATTGAAATGATTTGAGTGGGTGCCCCCCTTGGTCATTTAAAGAGGTTTAGAAAAGAAATTTTTTATTTATTCCTAGACCTCCAAAGGCTTTAAAAAGATATTAAGAATCTAATTATAGGTATATTAGAAACAGATGTAATTTATGTTTAAAGTTAAATAGATGGTTCTTATGATTTCTGCGGGCTAATATGACCCTGTAATAACTAGTGTAAAAGTTTAAAGGAATTCCGCGATCGACTTCTAAAACATATGAATTGACGTAATTTTGAATATTATAATACACTAATTTATGGTAATTTCTTTAAAATTTTCAAAGATAAAAATAATTTTAGTTGGAGTTTCCTAAGGTCATATAAAGAGGTATATTAGAAATGATTGTAATTGATGTTTTAAGTCAAATTAGATGATTCTAATGACTCTTATGGGCTAATATATCCCAGTGATAACTTGGATGAAAATATTAAGGAATTCCATTACCAACTTAAAAAATATCTGAAATGAAGTAATTTTGAAGATATTACACCAATTTCAGGTAATTCTAAAAAAAATTCAACAAAAAAATAATTAGTTTTAGAGGAAGTTTCCTACGGTCATATAAAGAGGTTTTGGACAAACATTTTATTTATCTTAAACATCCAAAGGCCCCAAACACGTAGTTTGGATCCAATTTTATGTAAATTATAAACTGTTGCAATAGAGGTTTTAAGTCAAATTAATTTGATCTTGTTAAAGCTAGGGTAAAAATTTTAATGAGTTCTACTTTCGAGTTTAAAAACGTCTGAAATGACAAAATTTTGAAGATTATAATATACCGACTTTGTGTAATTTCGGTGATTTTCGAAAATTGTAATAAATTCAGTGGGTGTCCCCAGTGGTCATATAAAGAGGTTTAGAGCAAACAATGTATTATTCTTAGACCTTGAAAGGCCTCAAAAAGGTATTAAGAGTACAATTGTAGGTATATTAGTAACAATTGTAATTGATATTTTAAGTTTAATTAGATGGTTCTAATGACTCAGGTGGGCCAATATGACTTGTTATAACTTGGATAAAAATTTAAAAGAGGTTCTCGAAAGACTTAAAAACATCTGAATTGACGTAATATAGAAGATTATCATACACCTATTTATGGTAATTCTTGAAAATTTTCAAAAATAAAAATAATTTCAGGTGGGTTCCCTATGGTCATATAAAGATGTTTTGGACAAACATTTTATTTATCTTGGACCACCAAAGGCCCAAACACATATTTTGGATTTAATTGTACGTAAATTATAAACTACTGTAATAGATGTTTCAAGTTAAATTTGATGGTTGTAATGACTCATGTGGCCTAATTTGATCCTATTAAAGCAAGGGTAAAAATTTAATGAAATTCTACAACCGAGTTTAAAAACTTTCAAAACGATGAAATTTCGAAGGTTATAATACATCGTTTTCAAGTAATTTCTGTAGATTTTCAAAAATTTATATAATTTCGGTGGGTGTCCCTTGTGGTTATTTAAAGAGGTTTAGAACGAATAATTTATTATTCCTTGACCCGCAAAGGCTTTAAAAAGGTATTTAGAATCAAATTGTTGGTATATTAGAAACAGTTATAATTGATATTTTAAGTCAAATTCGATGGTTAGAAATTTATAATGACTTCTGCGGGCTAATATAACTCCGTAATAAATTGTGTAAAATTTAAAGAAATTTCGGGACCGACTTCAAAAACATATGTAACGACGTAATTTTTATGATTAACACTGAGGTCTAGAAATTCTAGAAAATTTTAAATAATAAAAATAATTTAAATGGAAGTCCCCTAGGATCTTATAAAGAGGTTTCTGATAAACATTTTATTTATATTGGATCTCCAAAAGCCCAAACACATATTTTGGTTCTAATTGTACGTAAATTATAAACTGTTGTTAGAGATGTTTAAACTCTGCCTGACTCATGTGGCCTAATTTGATCATGTTAAAGATAAGATAAAAATTTAAAGGAGTTCTACAACCGAGTTTAAAAACTTTCGAAATGACGAAATTTTGAAGATTATATAACACACTAATTTCTGGTAATTTCTATAGATTTTCAAAAAATTAAATAATTTCAGTTGGTGTCCCCTATAGTCATTTAAAGAGGTGAGAACAAAAATTTATTATTCATAGTCCTACAAAGGCTTTAAAAAGGTAATTAGAATCCAATTGTAGTATATTAGAAATAGTTATAATTGATGTTTCAAGTCAAATTAGATGGTTATAAATTTATAATGACTCTTGCAGGCTAATATGACCCTATTATAAATTAGGTAAAAAATTAAAGGAATTCAAAATTCAAAAAATCTAATACACCGATTTCTAGTAATTCTTGAAAATTTTAAAAAAATAAAAATAATTTCAGCGAGAGCCCCTATGATCATATAAAGAGGTTTTGGAAAAATATTTTATTTATGTTGGATTTCTAAAGGCCCCAAACACCTATTTTGAATCCAATTATATGTAAATTATAAACTATTCAAATAGATGTTTAATTACAACTAAAATTAGATGATTCTAATGACTGATGTAACCTAATTTGAAACCGTAAAAGCAAAGGTAAAAATTTTTATACAGGGGAATGCCATTGAAGGTAGTGATGTTAGCCAATTACTGCTCTTTTTACCCATTGAAGATTGTGATGTTATTCAACAAATGTATTACTGTATTATAATTCTGCTTCCCAATCCCAAAGCCAGAATAGATGTGCTATGGATGTCTGTCTCTGATATTGGATATAAATATGATCAGATATAATACCTTGTCGTAACTTCCATATGCAGGTCAGCTTTCGTTCAATATTTGCTGGGTGTGGAGATGTGACTGCATGCATATCATGCGCTGTTGATTCTATTGGCATAGAAATGCCAATTTTTGAACTCCTATAGTATGATCCTTATGATTGGATAAAAAGGAACTCAGGTTGATTTGCCTCTTCTTCGTTGTTTGGCGTTTTGGGTTGTGGTTATTGATTTTAGAGTCATGTTGCTAATTCTGTACAAAAGCATTCGATGACACTATGTTTCTGAAAAGTAAAGACAATTGAATGCATTTTGGATAGTGAGTTGTCAATGACTAGGCCATACTGCACCACATCCTTTACCCAATGCCTCAAGGTCTATGATTCAAAGTATTGTACTTCTCAAATCTCAATAAATATATCATTTGGTAAGTGAAGAACTGTTTTGGTAAAAAGGAAGCCTGTAGAGATGGCGTCGATCGGCAAGGGCACAAGACTTGGCTTAGTGTCCTTGACAATCTCTATTATTCAAGCCAATTCTTAAGGTGACTTCTTTTTCACCCTCCTTTGTAATAAAGCGATCTACTATTATCTACAAGACAAATATTTGATTGACAATATGGTTTATATGAAAAACACAGTTATTTCATCAACCAAATATAGCAAAAATAAAATTTTCATGCATGCTTCCATTTCCAAATTTCCGCAGGCATCATGTGCATAAAAATCCAGCTAGTTATTAAGTCAACAGGCCTTGTTGAAGTATGTCTACTTGTCGTGGAAAGCATGCAAGGCTTATGCTTGCTTTTTACAGTAGTTAAAAAGTAAATAGCTTTGAGCCTGAAAATCTTGGGAGGATCCAATGTAAAGTTTAGTAATGTTATTTCATTGTGGACTGCATACAAGGTTTAAACTTGCTTTTTGATTTTATTCGTCACAGAAATATGCCGGAAAATCTTGAAATCTCTAATGGAAGGTTTAGTATGGTAATGTAATAATTTTTTGTTTGTGTACGTAGTGTTTTTGTACTCACAAGTCACCTATAAGATGAGCTTATCTCTAAATTAATGAGGATGTGTTTACCGTCAAATCAATACGAGAATGATGACCCTAGGTCATCCTTGGATGATAAATTAATGGCTTCTGTGGGCTTCAGGAATACCCTACAAATGGAATCTATGTTGCATGGATTTGCCGCATGACTCGCCGTCTTCCGTACACATAACCGTATTCGGATTAATATTGATGTAACATTTCACTAGCAATCAAATATTTTTGCTGTTTTTCGTATTCGTATCCGTATTGGTATCCACAACTTGATTCAGTGCAACATAGAATGGAAGATTGGCTTGCATGAAGGGAAAAAGAAGTCTGGTACTTGAATGATAATGGAACGCCTTTTTTAAAGCAGAGGGATGTGAAGGCTTTCAAGTGAAGAAGGAACCACTACAACTCTACAAGGGTGGTGAATCTGTATTTTACCCTGAGAAACTGAAGCTGCTTGTTAAATGGCAGGGGTTACACTTCAGAGTTTTGACATTTGCTGGAGGAGAAATATGCGAGTTGGGAGCTAATTGTTGTTATCCTGTAGGCTGCATGCTGCAGTCAAGCTATATTAGTTGTCTAAGCTAGTATATGTGTTTGTCTAACTGTAGTTGAAGAATCAATAGGAGATAGAATATGATCAATATACTCGGGGGGGGGGGGGGGGGGGGGGGGGGGGGGGGGGGTGAGTAGAGTATGGTCGATTTTCGCAATTAGGCTTTCAAAGTTTTGAAACGACTATCAGATGCGGAAATATTTAATAAATAAATAAAACTGGTTTCAAGGGCTTTGAAACTTCAAATTCTAAACAAGTCATCCTTATCTTTGCTTAACCATTTAATTTCACGAAACAAGGAACCGATACATGAAGACTTCAACCATGCGTCTTATCCCATGAATATAGTAACTGAGCTTGTTTGAATTTAGTGTTTGAATTACCGCAAACACCCATCTTTATCTTGCTCGATCATGAGAATATGGTTCCTGAAAAATAGCAATACATACAACAACAAACAAAACAAAAACAGTAGCAATAGCAATACACAACATTATGCATTTGTAATATGCTTAAAAACGTACGACTTCCATCACCTACAAAATAGAACAAGTTAGTATATATCAAGGTGGAGTCTTCACTAGTTTTAACATCTTTGATTGTATTTCAACCATGAATTTACCTTTGTTATGTATGGAGATAACTTTATCTGCATTTGAAGTCTTGGCTTATCTTAAGCCATGTCAAATGATTCAAATATAAATTTCAATCTTCTGAATGAAGATAATCCTGAACTGATGGTCAAGGCTATTGCTGAAGCAGAAGGTGAGTTGAGTTGCAACATTTACGAGCTCTTGTAAGGTTCTACGTCAAAATCAGATGGTAATGTAGAAGCAGCTACCTACACTTGTAAGACAGTTATTTTCTCCCCTCATCTCTGATGTAGTAAACCTCTCGTGCGCAAAACACTTCTGCTGCCTAACATGTGATTGTCACTTAAACTTGAGCATACAATTATAATCTGAAACTGATGCAGTACGGATTGAGATGTAGTATATTCATCCTTAACTTGAAGGCTTATAAAGCTCGATACGCAACTTCCTAATCAAAACATTCCTCAATTTAATACATTGCAACAACTTCGTATGAAATATAATTATGGTCTGAAGAATTTCTGATGTCACAACTGTGAAACAAATAAGCAAGGTTAATGTAAAAAACAAGCCAGTAGTAAAAACACCAAGGGGCTGATTATCCGGAAGATGCTGCTTAGACAAAACTTATTGCTTGTTCGAGACGAAATAAATATCCGGGTCACGACTAATGTTGTGGGCAATGGAGCAAGGAGGGGCTTGAGTTGACCCACATAGACCTGTATTCTCCTCAAAACTCGAGTTCGGAAAGGTCTGAAACAGCACGCTAGCAGGTATCTGACCATGCAAATAATTATGTGCCACACTGAAGATCGAAAGAAACGTGAGACGATTAAGCGATGAAGGTATTGAATCTCAGAAATCATTGAAGGACAAATTTAACAATTCAAGGTTTGACAAACTTGATAGTGTATCAGGGATATTTCCCGAGGTATTATTCCTGCTTAAATCCAACACATGGAGTAGCTTCAATCTTCCAATCTCTGACGGTATAGTCCCATTAAATCTGTTATAGCTCATATAGATGGATGGTGGAAAATTGGAGATTTTATTGTACTGCAAGCCATAAGGACCATAGTTCCTTTTCACATATAGCGGAAAACTGGTGTCTGTTGAGGATTGGATGAGATGTAACTTGAAGAGGTCAAGCTTTTTGGTGCATCAAGGTTTTTGGGATTTCACCTGAGAGGGCATTGTTTGATAAATCCAAGTAAAACAAATGCTACATCTTTCCAATCCATGATGGCACACTACCGCTTAAGCGATTGGATGACAAATCAAGCAGTTCTAACTTGCCACAATTCAGCAACCAAGTACGAAGTTCACCATGCAGAGCAGAATTACCAAGTGCCAGAACCTTCAAGTTCTGAAATCCAGACAAATTTCTTGGGATTTCTTCACCACAAAAGGTCCTCGAAAAGATAAGAATTGAAAGATTTTTACTATGTTGCAAGGTTGTTAAAGCCCCTGACAAGTTCACATGGCTATTATTTGACAGAGTAAATGTTGAAAGAGAAGGAAGGTTCCTGAAACTTAGAGGTATTTCACCAGTTAAGTCATTCCTACCAAGGCTTAATACTTTCAAATTGTTACAGCTAGAAAGGGAAGTTGGTATGGTACCATTGAGATCATTTGAAGCTAGATCAAGCTCAATGAGATTTGGTAGTCCAGCAAAATCAAGTGTCAAATTGCCTCCAAAAGAATTGTTTCTTGGATTAAGCACCCGAAGCATGGAGCATTGCGACAAACTTGCAGGTAATAACCCTGAGAATGAATCCGAATGTGCAACTGGTCGCTCCAGTTTTGTAAGGTTGCCTAAAACATCAGGAAAAGGGCCGGAAAAACTGTTACTGGAAATCATTAAGCTTCTAAGGTGAGAGAGCTGACTAATTTCCTCATTTTGCCAGAGAAATTATTAGCAGAGATGGAAAGCTGCTCCAATGAAGTTACGGCATAGAAAAATCTCGGAAGATCACCAGAGTAAATTGTAATCAGCATGCAACTGCTCAAGTGATGTGCAGTTCTCTAAGCTGTCAAGCACACCAGTGAAATAATTCAGTGATGTGTCAATAACCCTGATTTTACTTGAGCTACAAATGTGAGAATTTACTTGTTCAGTAAACAAATTATTGCTCAAATCAAACACAACCATGTTTTCGAAGAGAATCCCAAAATCAAGAACTGGCCCGTTGAAAAGATTACCAGAAATATAAGTGATATTATATTTCTCAAACCTGAAAATGCCACCAGAGCTGATCCAGAGAGCTCGTATGGCTTATATCGAGAAAAGTCAAATGTTTCACATAAGAAAACTTAATGGGCAATTCGCCTTCTAAATGGTTACAAGAAAGATCAAGAACCTCCAACTCGTCCAATTGACCAATGAACTGCGATATTTCTCCTCCAAGTGTTCCGCAGAATCAACTTGCTCACTCTATTTGCAGCTGGACTTTCATCATTAACTTTACAGATGACACCATCCCATTTACAGCAATCAGGGGAATCAGCTCCGCTTGTTAAAATTCCCTCATTTGTGACATTACTAAATAACTGTTTAAGTGCCAAAAATTCATTATGATCACATCCCTCGAAAACAGGAACAGAACTAACAGACCAAACCAAGAACACCATTCTCAGGAAATTAAATGTCTGATCCCTCATTACCACTATAAATAGGGGAATCTGCAATTAAATATTAGAGAGATCAAAACTAAGCACACTTGTTAAGAAACCAAATCAAGCATTTACCTTCCACGGCTTATTGCCAGTAAGAGCCTAACAAAAATGAAGTAATTCTATGAGCATTCACTAATTTCAGCCGAAACCATCAAATATTTGCTTCAATAAATCAGTTCACCAAAAAAATAAAAAAATAAAAGCAGCTCGAAGGTCAAAGCTCACAATGCAATGCTAAAGGAGGATGAAGTTCAAGAAGAGATGACCTAAAGTACCAAATTTTATTTCATACAAAATGTAGGATACACTTACTTGAATAGACAATCACACCACCATACAGCAAGCAACTTTTAGAGTAATAAGCACACTTTGAACATCAAATATGAGGAAATCAAGAGATGACTAAATGCTGAACATTGAATAAAAAGCTCTATGTAATTTAAACAATAGAACAATCCTCAAGGTTAGGTATTAAGTGATGACCAGTAAGATTCCATTACTCATAGAAAACCTTAAACTATCAACACACTTGCTATTTTAATTTTATAGGTATTTTAGTTAACTAATTCCTCTTTGACTTAGATAACCAAACAGCTTGGGATGGATGCTATGTTAACCAGCATTACAATGCCAAGCGGTTGCTACCATGTCTTTTTGGTGCATGGTTGCGTTGAATTTTCCCATTTTCCATCAATCTGGTTATTAAAGCCCTCAATACACGTTGATGATCCACAGTAACAAAATGTAAAAGACCAATCATTTGATTTTCAAAAGTACGGAAAATTCCCATTTGCCTGAGGATTGAGAACGTGCTAATTCTGCAAAAGCAGCAGTACAATGGAGGAGTCAGGAGTGTAACTGTATGATAACAGTACCAAGTTTTAACACAAATACAAATTAATTCAAATGTAAATAAATGGAAAAAAAAGGCAGCCAATCTATCCATAATGAAAGAGAAGGTAAAAATTCAACTAAAGGAGGAGAATTTGTACTGAAAGTCTGAAACACAGGGACCAATAAAAAATGTTGTCCTTAAAGGAGAACAGCAGAGGGGATGTGCTCCCCACTAAGATTTTGGCATCTTCTCCTGAGGTGTATTGAGCAGAAATGAACCTCAGGTCTACTAGAGGAGGTGAGTCTGAGCATCCCATTTGGCAGTGATTCCAGACCTTTGCAACAGGAAATTTGCAGGGCCTGGAGGGCGGTCAAGTACGGCAATCCCTTCGGCAAATTTAGTAGCTTTGGAAGATCCCTCACATGCAAGAAATGAAGGCTGCAATTAAGGGACTGCCATGGCATGCTAATGCCAATAACATCCTTTCTATCTTCTGAAATCCTCAGATTATATGTACAGCTTCTCCAAGGTAGTGAGCTGCTCCAACCCTCAAAAAACACTGCTCGGATTTGGGTACTGCTCAGTACTCAAGGACAGCAGGGAAGACGAGCAGCTGCGGGACAACTCCCCTACTTCTTCTAAACTCTCAATTTCCTTGTCAGAGTTAAATGTCCATATAGGTTGGAATGTACAAGCCTCTCTTGGAGGAAAACTCAGCCATGACACATTGTCTATTCTGACCATCCTTAATTTGGGAATGCAATTTTATTTCCAAAACAAAACTGCAAAGAATCTTGTACCATGAGATTATAATGTGGCTCCAACTCTTCCATCAGTACTTCCTCATAACCCACTGTTACGTCAACCTCCACTTTTTTATATAAACCTATTAAGATGTTTTTTGCTCCCCAAGCCCTCCTTTGCTTGTACTATATTCCATACCTTTTAGCCCATTTTTGAGGAGCCAAACCTTAATTATAAGAAAACCTTTTAGTTTCCCAAGAGCTTTTAGGTTTTCTAGCTGATCAACCCACTGCTTCTGACTTAAGCTTGCTTCACCAAATATAAAACTGATTCAATGTGTGAAGATTGGTCAACTTACCCATACCCCTAGGCAAAGAAGATCAGAGCAACCCTCTATATCAAGGACCCTGAGTTTAATCAGCTTGCTCAATTCATTGGCAACTCTTTCAGTCTAAAGTAACAATTTAATTTTAAGGTCTCCTAATTATTTAATTTCAAAATTGACTTAGTTAGCACATTCAAGTCAACATTCTGTGAAAGATCTAAACAACTTAAATGTCGCAATTCGTCAATTGAGTCTGGCAGTCAATTGATATCTGAATTACTAAGGTCTAATGCCCTGAAGCACAAGCAATCTGTCAGTAAGGCCTCCAAAGTAAACTGATCCATATATACCCCAGGCCAACTTGAATACATGAACGAAAAGGAGTCATAGTAAGCTACCGTTTTGCAGATTCACTTCTTATAAGGGTTAGATGGCTAACTATCTGCATTGTTGGTGATGGATATTGTTCAGAAAATCTCCTTATCTGCTACTTTTTGAGCAAAATCATGCATCAAATCATGGATCTTACATGAGATGATCTCACCATGGCATCTTGTTCTGAATCGTGGAAAAACATCTACTCAACAATATTGAAAAATATTCCTTGGTAGCATCTTCTATGCTTCGACCTTTCATCAAACGAAACAATGTATCCCTGTGCCATCCAAAGGCTAATCAACATCTTCTTCAATATCTCAAAATCCTTGGGAAAAATGCACAATAATTGAAGCAACTCTTAAATGGAGATTCAAGATTATGGTAACTAAACTTTAATATAGGCATGACGTCATCATAGCTCTCTAGGACGTTAGCTAATCCAATATCCTGAAACGACAGCCAATTACTCTTCTCTTGACCATATAAGAGAATACCGACCTCTCTTATAGCAAGAGGGACCCTAGCACATCCTTCGACAATCTCTCGCCCAATTTCAGTGAAGTCATCTTCAGAGTATCTAATCCAAATGCCATCTTTTTGAACAAACACCATGAATGGTTTTCAGACAAACTTTGCCTCATACATCAGACCATCTACAATTCTTGCTATTTCTCGTGAACGTGTCACTACCACAATCCAACTCCCTTTATGACCTGCCATAAAAAAATTCTGCTAACTTAAGCCAATGGATACGATTCTCAGTCAACACTTCATCTAAAACAAGCAAGTATTCATTGATAGCTAGTTTTTCTCGAACTTGGCTTTGCACCAGATCCATGGTAGACCCTACATCCTTCTGAAAAGTAGCAGAAGCCAGAATTTCCCAAGAATTGCTGCTATATCCAACTGTTTCTGACCATGATCAGAGATACCTGTCCACATCCTCAGAGGAAATAAATATACAAATCTTTCATCATTAAAAACGAGTTGATCACGAGCTATTTTTCCCAGCCCCCGAATTTCCTCAAATTGTAAGAAAAGATGCATACACTGAACATTTCCATTTAACTTATGTATAATATTCTCAACGTCAGTCTCTCTCCCAATAATAGCATCAGCATACATGCAAAAACAAGTTTCCTCTCTTCTCCTTCTTATAGGATGATGTTCAACACTAAACCCAAACAGCCAGCGATTGCTGGCAACAACATCTGACTTCTTCCTAACCCCTCGAGACATATTGTAAGC
This sequence comes from Dysphania ambrosioides, assembly GCA_026401315.1. Lineage (NCBI taxonomy): Eukaryota > Viridiplantae > Streptophyta > Magnoliopsida > Caryophyllales > Amaranthaceae > Dysphania > Dysphania ambrosioides. The sequence goes on from CM048666.1 coordinate 26,377,878, forward strand.
AACAAGAGGATTGAATCAAGAAAAGAAGAGGCTAACCTTCTGGGATGCTTCCCCTCCCTTGAGATGCTGCTTCTGCTCGGAGTGAGTGACAAACTCATCAAGCAGATCATCAGCATCATACATCGCATCTTGAGCTCCTTGATTCAAAGTTGGGCTTCATCAAACAGCTCCTGCTTGGCCTCTGCATCAAGGAGCACAGCTCTGGTGGAGATGATGCCTTGGAGATCATTGAGTTCTGATTCATATCCCAAGAGGGAACAAATCTCTTTCAGCTCTGAATAGTGTAGTGCACAAAAAAGGGTTTGAACAACAGAGTATAGTTCTCAATTCCATTTTTATGGTTTTCAGATTGAAGATAAGAAAGCAGCAAAGCAGCAAGCAATGCGGATCTTCTAAGAAAATAATGTGACCAAATGACCTTTGAATATGTAGTCTACACGGCTTACACGCTGTTTAGTGGACACTGACTTTATCTATATATAAGAGTGATCTATCAAATAGAGAAAATTCCAATGCAACAAAAAAAGAAGTGGAAAAATACACTACAAACCCTTGAAAGTAAGCAATTATTACCTGATAACAAGTACCTTAAATTTTAAAAAGAGTGTGCAAATCAAACAAAAGCATATTATTTGCACACAAATAGAAATATATATGACAAAGGGAGTATATACAGTACTAGCCTTTACCTCGAGATAAAGTCCATCTATCTTACAACTTATCAACCTTATATATGAACTGGGAGTCTATTTCATGTTACCATCCACAACGATCCCTATCCTCCATTCACTCCTATCTAGTGACATCATCACGCAAAATCCATTTTCTCCATATCCTTTCTAACTCCATCCAATACAACATTGAGGCCAAAAATTTATGATGCTAGTCTCTTGTTTGGTGTGCTACAGATTCTGAAGACTAAAAGAAAGCTCTAGGGAAATATTTGTGTGTTTGAAAGTAGAGAGAGTATTGTTAGTGGTTCTCTAACTAAAACCACTAAACAGATAGCAGTACTTGCACTGTCCAAAATCAATCAGTCCCTAACTGAACTTCCTGAAGTATTGTGAGAATTATGTTTTCATTTATATTACAATGCAAAGCAAAATCATATTATTAACAAAATAAATGGAGAGTTTCTTTTCGCATAATTGAGGGAAAATATTCCTGGATTGATTAGTCTTGCCTTTCCCTTCTTTCAAAAAAAAAAAAAGTCTTGTCTTTCCCTCTTCTCTCCCTGGCACAAGCCCCCCCTGTACATTTTTATCTTTTCATTTATCCAAACTGGAAGACTTCACACAATTAGGAAAGATCAATTTAAATTCAAAAGGCTACTTGTAACTGGAATTGCAAAATTACAAAGACAAGACTAGTCCTCAGCTGGAGCCGGAGCTAGATCTGAAGCAGGAGCTGGGTTTGAAGCTGTGGCCGGATCTGAAGCTCGAGGTTGATCTTCACCAGATGAGTCGTTGTTGCGCTTGTTGGCCTTCCTTTCCTGCCACTTTCCCCATGCCCACTTCAAAACGATGAATCCACCAAGAGCATATATCTGACAAAGCATTTAAATGATCAACTCTACAACTTGTAACATGTCAAAGCATTAAAATGATCAACCCTATAACTTATAACAATAATAAACACATCTTGCTTTCCAAAAAGCTTATAATTAATAATTCAAAAACCAACCAAAGAGTGAAGTTCATTAATGGGAGGTCTAGGAAGGTTAGGACTCAATAAATATGTGGAGTATACAACATGAGCAAGTCTTGGGTAAGAAAGTCTGAAATAAATAAGTTTAAGATGTAAAATTTTTAACCAGCTATATATCACAAAAGGATTTTGCGAGGCTGTCAAAAGCATGATTCTGCCATACAAAATAGCCAAAGCTATCGTACATAATGCTTATTCTTTTTACCTAAACAAAATAAATTTCAGGAAAGATAAATTCAATAACAGTCTACCCAAGTAGGTCAAGTTCCATTCATAACAAGCATATAGGAACTGACATTAATTCATATAATTTCCAATAACTTCCATCAGGTCCATACAATGACACAAGCCTTTTATGGGAGAAAAGAGTGAAGCCAGAGGAGAGCAAAGAGATTCCAGAAAAATCAAGTGCAAATAGGTAGAGCACTAATAATTAAGTAGCATTACAAATCATCTTGTAAAATAGGTGAGCCTTATACCTCGTCACCTTCCTTTTCTAAAACTTGAGAAATTGTGCATATTCAACCTCCAATTGCCATAGTGCACAATCTATCGATTTTAGAGAAAGAAAACAAAACAACTCTACCTATAAATAAAAATAATAAAGCTTACGTGGCAATCCAAAATAAAAAAAAAAAACAGGTCTATGCCTAGATTGCGCCTTCTATGGTGGTTTTCGTACAATTGACAATTCCCCTGCTCTGTACACTGTACATTTTGGAGTCCAATAAAAATCTTCATCACAATACATATCATTCAACATATTTTCCTAGCAGACAGCAAACTAATTCAGATTCCAAAACCATTGCAGAAAGATTTCAAATTCCAAATCTAGGAACGAATCCGAACCACTGAAGATAGCTCTAACTTCTAAGCGAACAAACTACAGCATTCATAATCTCATATATATAACCAACCAAAAACAAGAAAAACCAACAATCATGCTCATTACGATTACACAACTCAAAAATTGGATCTATTTCACTACTCAAAGGATAAATCTTTTTCACTCAAAGGCTGAATCTTTTTCTCTCAAAACACAAAATCAACAATACCCTTCAACTCAAATTCAATCAGAATACATAGACAAACAAAACCCACATCCCAAAAAACAAAAAAACAAAAAAAAATGAAAATGGTTTTTTATTTTGTTATACCTGCCAAAGAATCAATGGGTTGGTATCATCCTTAGCATCTTCATTCTCAAGCTTCAAAGGAGGAACTTCTGGCTGAGTCTTAGGAAACGTAACAACATCAAGGGTTTTATTCTTGGTGATTCCAGAACCTTCTTTTTCATTCACAGCAAACTCCCCGCTTTCTTCACTCTTCCCAGTGATTTTCTCAAAGGGTTTAAGTATCATCTTGGGAATAAGAGACAAGAAGAAAAAGGGGTTGTTGTTGTTGTTTGGTGGTTGCTGCGGCGAAGCATCTGAGTTTTCGGTGTTGAACTGTCCTTCAGCCATCGTTGGTGGTGGCAAGTGGGGATATGTGATGTACGGCGCGGGAGGTTTAGAGTCGGAATTATCACAGAAATGGAGTTTGATACGATAGAAATTGGGTGGAGTTTAATTTGTTTGTTGGGCTGAAATGAGTCGAGTTGGCTCTATCAACTTCTACTCCTTTACGTAATCGAAGTCGGAGCGGACCAACGAAATTCGAATTCGATTCGAAGTTTACGGATTTTAATTTTGGATCCGAATTCAACTCTGAATCCGAATCAGTCCGAATTCAATCCAAAATATAATATTTTTTTACTATTTTTTGGTTAATGTCATTACTAATATTATAATATCTTTATAACATATAAAGTAAATTAAAAAAAAATTATACAACACAAGCAAATATCATGGTTTATTTAAATTTTTTATTTTGGGTTATTATATTTGGTCATTTTTTAATACTAACCTTAATACTACTCATTCGAATCGAACTATCTGATTCGGATTACAATTGGGTCGGATGTAATATAATATCCAAATCCAATCCATCTCCTATTCAGAGTTGGGGTTTTTTTTTTATCGGAGTCCGAAGTTTTTTAAAACAGGTTTGGATCGGACTTTTTTCTTCGGATCGGATTAGACTCGGTTCGGATTCGGATTGAATTGACATCCCTACTTTTATGGGGAAAGGCTCACAATTTACAAAGTTGCAATTAAAGTACTCTCTTCCTTTTTTTTCTTTCCATTTTTTCAAAATATCAAAAAAATTTCTCATTTAAAATCTTATTATTTTGATTTAAATTATTATTACCAAAATAACCTCAATTTAAATAAAAAACTGACAAAAATAACGAAATTGTATGAAATCCTAGATTATCTCACCCTTATTTAGTGAAACCCCACTTCCTCACATTCAATTGCTTATGTCTTTGATTAGTTGCGAGTTCTCTGTCTTTTCCTTGACCAACATAATCAGCCATCTAAAACCCTAGATCTCGTCTTCCTCGGCCACCATTTGCCTCTAAAAATCTCCTCATTTTCCTTTTCAAAACAATATCAATTTAAGTATTTATCTCTACCTTGTTATCTCCCTTTGTCATCTTCTTCGTTAAATCTTACCATGAGTTACCCTAACAAAACTCACCCAAGAATGGATGTGCTTTGTTCTTATGGCCATAAATGATCATGTTCGGATCATGTTAGATTTCACTCATACATTCTTGAACTCCTTCACCCTAGCTCGAATATCATTGAAGCCGAAAAACGTTTCAAAGAAGAGTTTGAGAGCGACGCCTTATCTAGACACCGATCTTACTACGATCCAGTTTCTTTTTGCTCACTCCATCATTCAATTTGTGCGAATGTTTATGAGTTAGATCCCCCTTATAATGGTCCCCTGTCTTCTCCACCGCGTTAGGCCATCGTACAATAGAAATCCCTTAAGAATAGTTTAAGGCTTGATTTGGTGGTCCACAAGGGAACATGGTAGGTCAAGACAATCCCACGCACATTATCGCCTCTAGAGACCGTGATAACCCTAAAGTCCGGAAGTGTAATAAATTTCTTGCTCTAAATGAATGCCCAAGCTTGAAAAATTCAGAGCTAAGTTATCTAATCTCTTTTATCAATGAAAAGTCCTCTATATTATTCATTTTTAATTCAATAAGTCCCTTGCATGTTGGTTTGTCTAATTACTTATATACTAGAATTGATTTTTCGAGAATTTAGTTATATTGGCTAAAAAGCCCCATTGGGAAATTGTTTTTTTTTTCCCTATAATTATGATTGTTGTAGGGCCTATATGTTTAATGTTTATTATTATAATGATTTGTTATTATCATGATTTATTGTAATACTTATTAGTAATATAATTTGTTCGGTTTACTGTGTTGGTAATTTATGATTAGTTGGGTTTTTACTAATTTGTATGGTTTGGTGATTTGGTAGTTTTCTTATTTGTTTTGTTTTATGATTTGTTCTATTTTTAGGTTTGGTTTTGATGAGTCAGTATACTTACCCAAATTAGATGATGTTGTGAATTTGGTCGTATTTGGTTGAACTTGGTCTATTTTATTTTATTTTGATTAGTCTAAGACTCTAGGTTTATAGTTTTGATTTTGGTCAATTTATGTTGATTTTGATCAGTTTCAATTCGTTATCGTTGATTTTGGTCATTTCTGGTTAATTCTGGTGAGGCTAACGTTCATTGCAACTAGTTTTTTTTTGTTAATTCGGGTTCATTTGGATCAGTTTGAGATTGATTTTGGTCATTATTAGTTGATTTTCGTGAGTTTTTGTTGTTTTCAGTGAGTTACAATTGATAAAGGGATGTTTTTATCTTATTTGTTCAGTTTTGGTTGAATATGGTCAGCTTTGGTTACTTTGGGTGATTTTTGGATGATTTCAATGAGTTTTAGTTCATTATGGTCAGTTTTTGTTAGTTTTGGGCAGTTCAAATTCATTATTGTTAAATGTGGTTGATTTTGGTGGGGCTCAGCTTGATTTTGACCAGTTTTCTCGGTTTTGCTCAGTTTGGTTAATTTTGATTTGTTTTTGTTAATTTTGGTCAATTTTTGTTGATTTTGGTCAGTTTTTTTTTTTTGTAGTTTTTAGTGAATTCCAAATGATTAAGGTTAATTTTTGTTGGTTTTGGTTAGATATGGCACATTATGGTAGCTTTGATTGCTTTTAGTGATTTTTGGATGATTTTAGTGAGTTTCAGTTGATTATTTACTAATGGGGCAGGGCAGGCACATGCTAGTTCTCCCTTCTTTTTGGCACTGTTTGTGGGTAACCACTAGGGGTGCTTATGAGCCGAGTCGAGCTCGAGTTTGACTAAGCTCGACTCGAACTCGATAACTCAAACACGAGCTCGACTCGAGCTCGAAAGCTCGTGAGCTATAAAACCAAAGATCGAGCTCGACTCAAAAACTCAATTCTCGAGCTCGATTAAAGCTCGACTCGATCTCGATTCAAGCTTGTTTCAAGCTCGACTCAAGCTCGATTTAAGCTCATTTCAAGCTCGATTCGAGCTCAATTTAAGCTCGTTTTTTAAGCTCGAGCTCGTTTCAAGCTCGAGCTCAACTCATTTTTATCTTGATTAAAAGCTTAATAGGCCTAAGTACTTATACCCCAATTGGGCCAAGAAGAAGGCTAAATTTTAGCTTTAATAAGCTTAATTTGGTTTTAGGTGGAAAACACTATTGTGTTTATATATACTAATTTCTTCAAACAATCTATCATTTTTTCAATGTGGGACTTTGATTTTATATATAAAACTCTCTCCAACCATATTTTATTTTAATCCAATATGGGACCTTTGGTTTATATCAAACCATCTTTTATTTATTTCAATTTTATATTTTAAGTATACTTTTTAATTCGAGTTTCTCATGAGTTTTTCGAGTCGAGCTTTGATGTGCTCGACTTGGCTCGTTAACTTATCGAGTCGAGCTTTGACCGAGTCGAGTACGAGTAGCTCACGAGTAGCTCAACTCAATAAGCACCCATAGTAACCACTAACCACTATCTTCATTTAATTCGATTATTTACTAAAGTCTTCATAAAATCCACAATTTTATAATATCGAGAAATCATGAGACTCCAAAAATGTAGGGAAGATTTTGTGAGCAAACTAAATACAATAAGGTTATTGTATGGAAAAAAAATTACCTCAATTTCGATATAACCAAAGTTATCCCTCAATACAACAAAAATCACCCTACAACAAAAAAGATATCCCGATTTCAATTGATAAAGACCGAAAAATCTTCGAAAATAAAATATTAGGTATATTGTACAAAAGTTACCCATTAATGAAACAAAAATCACCCTTTATATAACAAAAGTGACACTTCAATTTAACAAAAGCTATTTTGTAAGGATATGTCATTCACTATAATTTATGTGTTTCCATTTCACTAAAGTTTTTGTGAAAAATGTATATTAAAGATTACATTCAGGCTTAAAATATATTAACATAAAAAAGTGAATATTCAACAGATATAGAGCAACTTGGGCAGATTTAGCTAGGGTGAGTTAGACGTTAAGTCCAACATTCATATGGTGGGCAAGACTTTTGTACCCATATTTGCTCCACTACTTGTCAAATTTGAATTCATCTTCGTCCTATGTGGAACGGCCGGAGTAAGGCGAATTCCCCATAAAACTCACACTATTACTAAGAAATATAAAGTTATAAATTTTAGAGTCTATTAATATAACTAAATTTTATAAACTTATGGTGTGGAGTATATTTTATGCATTGCATGAAGTTTGATGAATGTTTCCAAAGTATAATAAATTGATTAGAAAAATATTAAACTTTTGGCAATTTTGACAACTTTTTTCAAGATATGTTAAATTATATATTAAGTTAATTTTTATGTTTATTAAATATATATTAGTTGTCATACTTAGTATAGTGGTTAAGACTTAAGAGTAGAGGGATGAATGTTGACTTTTAATACTCCCTTCATTTTTTTTCTCGTTTGGAATTTATAAATTTTATAGTCTAACTTTGACTATGATTTTTTTAATCTATAAGAAAAAACATAATTATATGGAGTCTTAAAATATTCGTCTTAATATATATTTTTCAAATAATAATTTTTTATAACTTTTACAAGCACACAGTTAAAAATATTTAAAATTTAAATCTGCATTAAAAAAAAAACAATGAGAAGAACAAAGAAGGAGAAAGTAGTTTTTAGTTTTGACATTTAAGTTTAGAATTGATTTTATTAAATTCCATTGTAATTGATTCTAATTTACTCCAATGTTATTATTGATTGATTCACCTTTCCTTTATTATAGATTGTGCACTTGTGGGTCGAATTTATTTAATGTCACTTTCCCTTATAGCTTGATATTTAATGTGTTACTATTCTTTATTTTTTTTATTATTAATATTGGTTGAATCAGTTGATTGAGTTCGTATAATTTCTCATTAAATTTCTTTTTTAAAAATTTGTTGACTAAAATAACAAGGCATAAGAACTGAAAATTAGAAATTTCATTCTTATTAACCCTATATCTAAAATAATAAAAAAGATACTACGATACTTATGTTCCCTTTTATTTGTCCTGTATAAAATCTTTCATTTGTGGAGTGAAAAACTTTAATAATCTCACCGTTCCTTTTTGTTTATTTTATTTAGAATATTTCATTTGAACAGTGAGAAATTTACATGTGAATTTTTATTAATATATATAAGTTAAAATATATCTATTTGAGATCTTGATAGATTTATTTTGAAGTATACTTTTTTGATATGTAAATTATATATATTTTTATAATATGTATTTATTGACATTGTAGCTATAATGTGTGCTTTAAAAAATGTGCAAAAAAAATTATGTTAAACAAAAAGGAAAGGAGGTAGTATAATTTTTCGTTAATATATATAAGTTAAAACATATTCATTTGAGATATTACTAAATTCATTTCAAAAATAAATTTTATTAATATATAAATTATATATTTTTTTTATAATACATATTTATATATTATAGATAATATATAAAAACAAAAGAAGTAGATAAGATAGAGAATAGTCTGTCTTAATCACAATTATAACCGCAAAACAATAAAATAAATAACAAAACTATGGCTACTAAGCTGAGCTGCTGATCCCAGCTGCTCTGTATCTTCCCCTCTCTATCTCTTGTAGTCTTGTCACTTCCCCTCCTACTCCTACTCCTACTCCTACTCCTACTCCTAATCCTATACCTATATCTATATAATTAGGATATTATCCTTCTAATTTCAGATTAGTTTACAATACTCCCACTTTCCATTTACATCATCACCCTAATATTTTTCTAAATTTAAAAAAAAATATATTTAAATGGGAAGACTATTTGTAATAGAGTTGGAAGGACCAACTTACAAATGCAAATTTTGTAAAACCCACCTTGGGCTTGCTGATGACCTTGTTTCTCGGGTACACTTCTCTTATCTCTTTTTATTTAATTAACTCAGTGTATCGTACGGCCTCTAAATCTTGTTTATTTCGGATTTTTAGTGTGCATCATATCGAACGAGCTTTAAATCTACTTGTGTATTTTAGTAACATATATTTTCATTTCCCAAGTTTCTATTTTTAGTAATCATCATTTCTGTGTGTTTTTTTTCCTTATAGTTTTGTTGATCAAATCATATGTTTTTTGTTCTGGGTGTTCCGGAGAAATTTTTTATAACCTATTATTTACTGGGTATGAAATAAGTATTAAGTTTATTTTGTAAAATGAAAAATGTTATAACTAAAGGAGGCACGAGCAACTTTGACGTGTTTGTGAGATTCTAGTTTATTCAAGTTTGGTGCTCAATATTATGGAAAACAGACAAGACGGAGGGAGTTTTTTCTTTTTGTTACTTGTCACTTTGAAATATCAGTAAGATTAGTTTAGGGATGGAGGAAGTAGCAACTTATGTTGCTAGTGTGGTTAAGTGCTTATTAGTTCTAACTTGCACTTTGTTTTGATGGTCATGGCCTTCACTAGGCTTTTCATTGTCGCAGAGGGAAAGCATATCTCTTCAAAAACGTGTGAGTTTCTGCCTTTTGACTCTTCCATGATCACTTTATGACCTCCCAATGTCACTTTTTTTTTTTTATCTTGGTTTGTACAAGTACATTCGTTTTCTTATATTTCAGATGTTCGAGTATACTTTACTTATTTTGTTGCTTATTTATCCTCAATTTTGTAATTTCATTTTTAAGAAATGAGTGTAAGTCGAAGCTTGGTTTTTGAGGGTGGTGTCTTTTGATTGCATTTCTTCAGTATAAGCTTCGACTTACGTATATATCGCTTAGTATCATCAATATCCTGGCCTTGAACATTATCACATCATGAATAAGCTGGATTTTTTTGACTTTTATTCCCCTAGGACGTTGTCCACTAGTTTGAGGTCGATGGCTTACTCTCTTACAGGTTACATGTCTATTCATGTTTCTTAGGCTACATAGTATTTGATTAGTCTAGCTAGTTTGAGCAAGTTTTGGTCTAAACTTGTGAAGTAGCAAGCAGTACAAGGCTTGGGCTTACAGTGCTTACATGAACTCTGAGATTTTAGCACTACGTTTAATTGTGGTGTTTGTGGGAATGGTGTTGAACTGTTGAATCATATGATATAACTTGCGGAGTAATACAGTATGTAGTTCTGGAAACCCCCGGCAGGTTGAGTTCTTAATGCTGTAAAATGACTGTGTAGGTTGACTAAATTGTTACCTGTTTTACTTTTAGGAAGCTTATGATTTGAACTTTGGATCACTAAGTTGTCTTTCAGATTGATGTTAAAAGTTGAAAGAGAGTGCAGTAAGTACTTTAAGTAGTGTTGGTACTGGGTAGTGGGTACACCCTGCATAGTCCCCTTGGATATACATGTTGAATATCTCAGGCATGTTGATTGCGGTTAAATCCCATCATAGATAACTTAAGCCTTTGAAATTCCAATGGAAACGAACTTAAGGTACACCCGAAGCTCAATGGTGGAAATTTCAATATTGGCATCTGCTATGTACATCCCTGTAATCATTATGGAGAGTTGGAGTGAAAATGACTTTCCGATATATTCATCAAATAAAAAGCAAACAATTGATTCTTTGTTTAGAAATGGGCCATGTAATTACTGTTTTATCTTTCTGATCTTATATTGGTGGATTACTGGAGTTCTGGCTCATTGATAAATTTTACAATCAAAATGATTTCATATTTGACTTTTATTTCAGTGTAAATATTATCCAAGGAGCCTCAGAGGAAAGAGTGATGCTATCTGGGATGCATAAAGTCGCAGATATATATTGCTGCAGCTGCGGACAGATTGTTGGATGGAAATACGTAATGTTCTATCCTTCCCTTCCCTTCCCTGCCCAGTCCCACCCGACTCAGCTCAAAAATCCTGACTCTGAAAGTTTGTGCATGACTAGGTCTATTAATTTTTACCTGCTACAATCACAATCATATCTCATTTCATCCTGTAGCTATTAAGCTAGCAGTGGCTATTGCAATAGCATTGGCCTTCCGACTTAACCTTTTAATCCTTCAATGATTCCATTGCAAAGGGTATAGATAATCTGTCAGGGAAACTGTTGTTTAAGTCAGACTAATCATTGCCAAATATACAAGCTTACCCAAGACCCACTGCCTAAATGAATCTGTCATTTGTCCAGCTGCCTTTATAATTTGCTTTCTAAAGCTAATTTATGTGGCTTAAACGGTATTATCTGGTAAAATATCGGTAGTCACCTAAGTCATACTATGTCTAGAGTAGATCATAATGTAACATACTTGTAAGCATCAAGCTCATTTTGTGCACTGTAGAGTTGTTTTTTCCAGTTTCGACCTTATTAATACAGCTGTTCTGAATATGCTCTGAATCCAGGAAGCAGCTCAAGAGAAAACCCAGAAATACAAAGAAGGAAAATTTGTCCTTGAAAGGTACTTTTCATCTCTTTATTCTTCAAATTAAAGGGTGGGATTTTGTTCGTTTCCTCTAAACTATGGCTACATGGCTACACGCACTGCACCTTTTTTTTTGTCTGCATTAGTGAGATCAAGTAAACTGTTAACATTCACCATGTCAATCATGCTTGTCAACAGAGGCAGGATCATCGATGGATTCGACGCTGAGTTCTACATTGATGCGCGTTCAATGAGTGATGCCGAGGTTGTTTAATTATATATGTTGACATGTGTTAAATCAATATCAATTCCTCAAGTTCTCATTAATCTCAAAACAATACATTTATAGTCTAACAATCCTAACCTAGATAGGATACTTAAAGATATCATCATATCTAAAGATAATAGCAAGATAAAAGATAACAAGATAATAATCTATTCATGATTATCCTAATAACATGTAATATGTACATGATTTGCCATCAGTGTTTGCATGAATAGGTTGTGACACCTTACATGTATATACAAGCATGTCAATTCCTGTTGTATGTAGTTGGCATGCGCTATGCTTGCTTTCTTCTTGTATTTCTTTCTTAATTTTAATGTACTAGTAAAGATGGATGTGATTAGTTGAAGGGGTCAGAGTAATTAAAGATGGTAAAGTTTTGAAGTCCAGATTTATGAAAAAGATTTTCTACCTTATAGAGTTTTCACAAGGAATAAGAAAACAAATGACTATATATTGAGAAGTCGATCAGGTTTGATGACTAAATTCAGATTCATCATTTCATGGCTAAAGCTACATAAAGGTATCCAAGCAAAGCAAAGAAAACACACAGCCATCCCATGCATCAAGCAAGTCTCTACTCTCTAGGGATGAATTTTGCCAAATCTATAATAAGTAATCAAAGAAGGGCAGAAGCATCTATCGGTCATCTGCCACCAAAACAAAACGGTGATGATCGAACTCACCACGAGCCACACGATAGTGGATCGTAATGAAGAAGAGGGACCCCTGCAAACAATTAACCTGAGCGAGGGGAGACTGTGTGAACGTCCCCTTTCAAACTGGACGCGGCGTTACCCGACCTCATACCCTACGCTTCACGTGAACATTCCACACATGTCTATTTCATGTACTCTCGTACACTCTTTCATTTTACTTAATTGGATCCACAATTCCACATAATACATAATACATAATACGGAGCAATCTACTGGGAATTATTAAACAGCAGACACGCAGCCTAATTTTGGTAGCCCCATTTATAATTACTACCGTAGTAGTAGTACTCTGTCCAATAGCGGCCGCCACATATTTGGCTTCCTCACTCTTTGCCCATTTTGCATTTAGTCTCTTTTCACACGTGCTACCTCCTCTTCTGTCTCCACCCATGCTTTCGTACCTTTTTAACTTACCAAATGATATTCCACCTTTATTTTTAAAGTCAATATTCATAAAATTTAATCATAAATTTTCATTATATTATAAAAATAATATATATTTTAAGGGATTTTCTTTGATACATTTCACTATTAATTCTTTGAATTAATTTTTTGTCCTACAATTTAAAAATAAAAGCATTTTAAATATTGTCTTGAAGATCGTACAAAGTTAAGTATGGGATAAAAAATTAGAGACATACAAAGTAGTAATTAAGTCTTGTTATTATACACGTTTATTCTACAACATAATTAAGATGTTGATATTAATACAGGATGCGTCTATATCTATTTCCTTTTCAGTCTACTTATAATGTAGATGGGTATCAGCGATCATCTTTCATAGTAAGTGTTATACTTGAGATCAAAGTTGGGAGGAAACATATGCGTAGGGGAAGGGGCGCATACATGCATGCTTACACATATGATTCGTCATAAGCTTCCTGAATTGCCTTAAGATAGGACAGCTAACGCGGCCTACCCATACTTTGTTCAATAAACGTATAATTGTTGAAAGAAAAAATCAAATTGAGTGATTATTTTATTTTATTTTTGTATTAAAGATGGAAATTTGAAGGGATATCATGTGATTTTAAAGAATGTATGATGTATTCATCTAGTTTGAAAATGCATTTGGGTAAACTTAAAAATTATCAAGTTTGTTAACTGAGGAGCAGAAAAAGTAAAGACAGCAAACAAAAAGATTAGAGAAGAATAAATCAAGGCAGAGCTACACGTCGAATGTCTTCTGTAAGTATTCTACTAAGTTCAAAGAGGCTTCATGAATGAAGCAAATTCTGGATGATTGCGAAACAGGTCAGCCAGTTTGCAGCTTTGTTTCCTTCTCCATAAACATGAACTAGCTCAACCTCCCCAACCAAAGAGATAGATATCTTTGCAGTCTTTCACTAAATGGTAATGTTCATCTTGCTTGATAGTTTCCTCAGTGACAGCTTATATGCAAGCTTTGTTATCCATTTGAATGACCGGTTTACTACTTTTGCAAGTTCCTTTGCAAGGGCAATCCCTCAAACCAATGCTATCAGTTCAACCTTAAAGACCTTACAGTTGCCCAAGTTTGCTGAAAGTGCTGAGATCAACTTGCCCAAACTATCTCTTATAATCACTCCTCCTTCACTTGGACCAGGAGATCCCTTAGCTGCTCCATCCGTATTGAGGGCATACTAGCCATCCTGAGGGGCTAACCATCTCACAAAAATTTCCTTCTTGCTATTATGGGGTATAAATTAAATCTGCTTGATTGTCAATATTGTTCAGAGCACGTCTACCCTCATCAAACCTTACCTATAAAAAGGCAAAATAATCCACAAGGATTTCGTGTCTTCTATCAAAGACATAACAGTTTCTACATTTCCAGATCCGAAAGATGGCGATGCCAAAATACATAGGCCAGACATTATCCATGCTTGTGCTGTGCCCTTATTGATAAATTACATTGAGCTCAAATTAATGTTAAATGACAAAATTATTCAAAAATATGTTTGAGAAGTCCTTAAATGGTTACAATGAACCATAGAAATGACATATTTTGTCCTTCGACGTTAATTTGGATAGAAATTGATGACTTCAATGATTTCTCGAGAGTATCAAGTGCATTTTTTAAACTAAAAGCTAGGGTACCTCATTAAAAAAAAAAAAAAAAACCACTTAAATTTCCTAGTAAAAAGGAGAAAAATGTAATAAAGTTGAAATTTAGAAGGTGCATCAAGGTTTACCTAGATGAACATAATTGGTCAAAAGAACATATACATAATTTAAAAAGAAAATATGAAATTATTTGAACACTATATTTTAAAAATAATAAAATGGATTGAAAAACCCCCATAGTTTTTAAGAGCGGAGAAAAAAAGTAAATGAAAGAACAAATAAATTATTAAATATGGTAAAATTTTAAATTTTTGACTCCAATAAAAACTATTCAAAGTATTATGTTAAAAATAATTAAAAAAATATTATATACACAAGAGACACAATAAAATTATTGTGTTATATTGTATCCCAGTAAAAGTGATCCCTTAATATAACAAAAGTTATTCTTCAATACAATATATATCAACTTTGAGGGGTGACTTTTGTTATTTTAAAGAGTCACTTTTACTGGGAACACAATAATTTTATTGTGTCCCATATGTATATAATACTTTGTAAAAAATAATTGGAGGGACACAACAAAAATGCATTTATGTGAAAGGATTAAATGAAATGAATAACACATTATTAAGAAACATATTTTGTATGCGAGACAACTTAACACTTATTAAAATCTTTGATATGCATAATGCGACGTACCAAAGGTCATTCAAAAGAAAGAGGCGGTAGTATGTAATCAATTACTCTTTTCATTTCTTTATATTTGCTCAATTTCTATTTATGGAGTTAAAGTTTTAAAAGTTAGACAATAAATTTTTATTATTTTATAAGAAATAATTATATTCAAGTGAAATTTTATTGGATGCATCTCAATTTGAATTTGTAAAATATCAAGTTTTCATACTTTTTTATCTTAAAAATTTAAAGATAAAAACGTTTTAAATAATGTCTTATAAACCGTAAAAAGTCAAATGTGGAAAAAATTTAAGAATATAACTAACATGTAATCAAACTACGAAGTCAAAGAGTTGCAAATATAAAGTTAAAATTAGAGAAATTCGTACAAAAACACCAAACAATTGTTTAAAGTAGTGAGGAGTCAAAAGTAAAATAAAACAATTCATGGGAATATAAAAAGGCGAGTTAATTCCTAACGCGGTGACAGTACAATCAGGTCATGGTGTGCCGCACGACCCAACCAGGCCTTGACCTGAGGAAACAGGATTGATTAATAAGTTTGAAAAAAGTGTAATAATTTGGACGGTGGAGGGAACATGTGACATTAGTGACAAACTTAAGGATAAATCATAAATCTAAGCACTGTTCTGTACTCTAGCCGTCTAACCTCGTAGTACTGTACTACTAGTCCCCTCTACTCTATCATTATTGTTCTAATTTATTTGATCTTTATAATTACTCCCCTTGATTTGAATTATTATGGAGTAATTATATTCATCTCATCTTATAAAGGTGATTTTAGTGATACTATTTCATCAACCTTCATTGATTCATTTTCATTAAACAACTTTATATTTGATTTTTTTCAATCGTATTAAATTCTTAATCTCCTTAATTAAGGAACATTATTTTGATTAATGAAGGGATACACTTTTCATTTCATTGACCAAAATAATAGTTTTCGAACAAAAAAAAGACCAAAATAATAATAGGATGGTAATTTCCCTATTTACAGAGGCATATTTAGGAAAACAAATTGAATACGAACAATTGTCTCCTAAAATTTATGCAAAGTATATAAATCTCCTTTTTTTAATATATTTAAATTTTATGATGTATAATTGTATGAGATAAACTCCCAATTCATACAAATGATTTCATATTTTAAAAATCTAAGTCTTAAATTTGTTGGTGTTATTGTATTAAATTGGAAAATTTCCAAGTAGTCATAACAATTATGAGCTTATAATAGGTAGACCACAAACTAGTGTTTGTCCTATTTCTTCTTTATGGAACTAATAACGATAAAAATTATGCACCACACAAGCTCAACCATGTCAAATCATTTTCCTTGGAATCCTTTCCGGGCATTCGTATATGGCAACATCCGTTTAATTTTATGTGGCTTGTTCAACAATTTTTGACATTGTAACTACTCTTGGTGTAAAAGGATAGCTGTTATTATAGGTCTAGTAGTTACTTTGTACTCCGTATTTAATATACACGATCGAATCAATGGATTGTGTTTATCCACTAGCTGTTAAAAATCGGCAAATTTTCTTAAAGCATTATGGAGAATATTTCTGTTTCAAGACTAAAAATGAGTTAGTTGGTAAGACTAGCAATAAAGTAAAAATAATGGATGCTGAAAGATGTTGGATTAGACTTTTGAAAGAATTTATCTTTGAATTTGAATTGATTAATACATGACAATATTGTTTATTAACATCGTATGTGGAATACTTAAGAATAAATGGATTTTCTTGAAACTCGGCTTATGTGTGTACTTTTCTCAATACTGGTTTAGAGAGAATAGACCTGATCAATCATGACCCGTCCCGCTGGCTCGATCCAGCTAGACCTGAAAAGTCTGGGTTTGGGCACTAAAATTCAACCCGAAATTAGGGTTTGGACAAGTTAACTTTGACCCAAAATTTTTTAAGATGGGTTTGGATAATAATGCATATCCCAAAGCCCAATCCGATTGGCCCGAATTTTAATTAAAGACTTAAAACTAGCTTGGCTTGTTTAAATTATTAGAAAATGACAAATGAACTTCCAATACATTTAAAGCCAATTAGGATCAGTGGCTTTTCTAATAAATTCACTTTGATCAATGAAATATTATAGCTTCTTTATTGTAAAACAACTGACGACCTTATCAAAGAACTCTCTTTGTTTTTAAAGACTAAGTAACACAGGCAAGAGCCTCTTTCATCTTCTAAATTTGGGTGTTGACTTTTTGTAACATGCTAATAATAATATGATTGAACTATTAAAGTATGAAATGTCTGATATAACCAGCGAGCTATACGAATTCATTATAAACTTTCATAGTTCCACCACATACAATCACAAAGAATAAAGAACATGATTTCAGAAACTATACATAGATATTGGTTATCTGACCAAATATGACATTCATTTGGGTTAAACAAACTTTCGAGTTTTGCAAATGATTCAAGCAAAAATTAAAAAGAAATGGACCATAGCAGGGAAAAATGAAATCACGGCCTTAGTGATGAATCCAAGAATCCAAGTAGGGGGAAAAAATAAAACCAAGCAAGGGAAAATAGATCCAAAAAGTCCGAAAAGCCCACGAAACCCAATTTATATGGACATGGGCATCAACTTAACCCGACCCGAAGAATGGGTAGGAAACCGACCTTTTGACCCGCAATTTGATAAGGTCTAAGAGAGAATGAAGCAATACCACAATCTTTACCCATAACAAGAGATTATTGGGTCTAGCCTAATTTCTCCTCCTGGTACTCTTTAATTAGGTAGGTTATAAACACATGGTTGAAAATGCCTATCCAAAAGAGTGATACGCTTGAGTGTGCGCCAAATGTCGATCCGTCCGATTGCCATTAATACCTTTTAGAATCTGTAAACAACATATCATAGCTTGGAGAACTCCTGATGCTCTTAATCCATGCAATAACAGATATTTGCTGCTAACTGTAGTGTTAACAAACATTTATACCCCAGTATATAACAGATATGAGCAAGCCTATACACGCAGACGCAGTATATACATTTATACCCCAATTTGAGTAATTAACAAACTTTTCTTTTAGTAAACAAATCTTAAAAAACAGTAAAGCAGCAAGAACAGCATTAGGGAATAATAAAATTATACTTACTTGATTAATAACAAGTTAATCAAATATAAATAAAAAAGGATGTTTGTTACTTGTACGTATTTACGATACTCTGACAAGCTAAGAGTTGCGCCTTTATATTCTCAATACAAAATTAAGGCCAGCCTAATACACTAATACCTTTTCTTTTAACTTTAAGATAAGCTAATCCAAAATTAATTCATTCATTCATTCTAAAGGGCAGAGATCTACTAAGGTGTGGCCGTGTGGCCCATCCGCCCATACAGTAGTCCTACCATGACGAGATCAGACAACTTCCTGAGGTGGGGCCGAGTTCAGATCAAAATCAATTACCAACCTCCGACCACCTGAATCAACGGCGGCCTCCTCTCCTTCACTCTGCACTCCACCATTACTGTCCAAGGCTTGCGCACACCTTAAAACATCGCCAATAACCTTCACTCTCTTTGCCAACGCGCCGACCTCCACGTGAATTAGGCCACCGTGCGCACTTCCGCTGAAAAGAGAAAGCTCCACCGGGGGCGACGCTGATGGTAGTGGCGGTGGGTCGACACACGCACTACCAGAATCAACGGTGGCGCTATCGCCGCTACTCAGACACTGCTGAACGTGTTGATTGTCAAAGTAGGAAAAATTGGTCCTCGCCTTGGGTCCACGAAACCCCCTCGCGGCCGCGTCGTAAGCACGCGCCGCTTCCTCGGCGGTGTTGAAAGTGCCAAGCCACACGCGCGTCTTTCGTATGGGGTCGCGGATCTCCGCCGCGTATCTTCCCCATGGGCGCTTCCGGACTCCTCTGTATCGAATCTCAAAGGGCGAAGAGGCAGCAGTGACGGCGGCAGAGTTGGGGACAGGAGTAGGATGAGCAGCATTATTATGAAGGATTTGTTTGGGAGCCATTTGTAGTGAGAGAAAGGTGGCTGCTAGGGTGTGGGAGATGAAGAGGCAAGGAAGGGGGCCTATATATAGATATGAGTGGGTGTGTGCGCGAGTAAGAATGCGGTTGTCTGGTGGTATGATGACTTGACGCTCCTGTGTGTGAGCGTGTGAGTGCGTGAGCGCATGTTTTTGGATTTATTGTGGATTCACTTGTCTAGTGTTTTCCATTTTTCTCTTGTACTTTAGAGGGGGAGGGAGCTATTTAATGTTGCACCGATGAGCCGAGGAATCTACCGGCATTGTCTTTAATGGTATTTTCTTCCTCTTTTTTTTTTTTTTGAATTATCATTAGCTATATGTTGTGTGATCCGCTAGTATTTATTGTTGGAGGGTGAAAATAAAAAGGTTTACAACATTTAGCATTATCAACGAACTTTGTATTATGCAACATTTATGAGAGGGTTAGCATATGACTAGAGTTTGCAACTTTCTTCAGTTTGCGAATACAAAGTCTTGATTGATAGGCATTGCCAACAAATGTTCCTACAAGTGGTAGATGAGATTTGGCATGATACTTCTAATCTTGACTGTTATATAAAGTGTACGATGCTGGATGAAATATGCTCAACTAATTTGGCTTGCATGTTCACTGGTAATTCTCCATGTTAGTTTCACCCGACCTATTTTGTAAATCCTATGTTATTATTTCATGGTTTGTTGTATATGAGAGGTGAAGGGTCTAGCCAATTTTTTACCATTGATGATAAAGTCTTTCTTTTGTTACTATTAATAAGAGGTTTGAAGTAAACTTTAGTAATTAGTTAAGCTTATCTATTAATATATTAGTTTATAGAATATTAGTGATATTTAATATTAACTAAATTTGTGTAATTTTATGCATCGTCTATTAATTTTATGATAAGAATCATGTGCATTAGTACGAACACATAGTTATTTATTAATGAGCAGTAGAAGATTATGATAATTATAATCAAACTATAGATGGAAATGGATAAGTAAACAGGGAAACCTGACATTGAAGTTTGATGATGATAGTGTATTGCATAAGAGTAGAGATATCTTGGGCAAATCGAATTAGCTTAGAAGATTATTACAAAAGAATATGGATTCAAATTAATAGGGGAATATGGCTTTGCAGTCTAATGATGATCGTCGATTGTATAAGAGTTGAGATATCTCTTCTAGGATATTGAATTAGCTTGGAAAACTGATACAAAATATTATGGATGCAAACGGATAATTAGATAGGGAAACCTGATGATGCAGTCTTATGGTGATCGTGGATTGTGGTAGGGTTATGGTGGAACATCTTATCAGTCCTTGAGCATTTCTGCGAGCATTGAAAGGAGCAATTAAAGATACGAAACATTTGTACATGTGTCATACTGGTTATAAGACGGGTCTAAAGTTATGTTGGTGACTCATAACATGTTTGACAAAATAGTTAAGGTTAGTTAATTTGTGTCAATAAATTAATTTAGCCCATTTTTTAATTGTTTTAACTTAGACAAATGATAAATACAACCCTTAATGTTATATATAAGAAGACAAAAAATAAATGTTACAAGGAATTATGAACATTAATTATACCGATTTTGTGTTAAAAACATCCAAACTTGTACTAATTTAGGAATATATTTAATAATGCTTAAATACAACCATAAAGGTTGTATATGGTATTACTCTTTAACTAAATCCATTTATTATCTATGAATTAGTTCTAAAAAAATACACTATGGAATCTTCCCTCCAAAATACATTAACTAATTAATGTATTAGAAACATAAACATGTCCTAATAAAAGTTACTTAATAAATACCTACTAACTAATACTAAATGAGAATTCTAGAGTCACAACCAACTTGCTTGACATGCTGTAGTATCTTGTCATCAACCAACCATGACAGTTAGATCAACCTTGAGCTAATTTATTCAAACAAACGTGGTTAGAAACTTCAAGTAAGACAGAAGAGCAAAGTGTTGTTTATTGAGCTACAGTAACCTCTAAGTGTCTGCATGCTACTAGCTACTTGTGTTAGTGACAACTACTCTTGGGGTGCATGACATATGAGTTGTGGAAGAATGTGCTCAAGCAAAGTGTTACCGCGATAGTAGGGATGATCCATGACAGGTTCGTCATACCATAACTTGCTTGAAGACATAGTATGGTAAACACGTAAAAATAGCAACGATTTATAGTAGCAGAGAAGTATCAAATGAACATCTACCATTGTTTATATAAGCATTGATACATGTTTATCTCTTGATGTGTGACTTTTATACCTATTTTCACCCTCGTATATTGTAAGTAATACTTTTGTACATATTTTATATACTTTGTCTTTGGTACTTCTTTTGTTTGGTTTATTGTGTAGATTACGTGCATTTGAGAAATGTTCGGATCAAGTGATGTAATATCCAACTCAAGAGGCCAAAAGGGAAGGAAGACAAGTTGCACATCATATGCTCAAAGTCCAATGTCCAATTTTCAAGTGCAAAAGGGTGAAAAGGCAGTCCACTCCATAGCCTAGCCGTTGAAAGCAAGTTCACTTTATGGGTAGTCAATAGGAGGACGTTATTTTTAGGAATTTTTGAGGCATAGTGTTGTATCATAATATCAGTAGGCATTTCATTAACCCGCTATTCCAGCCCCTATACTGCATTTTACTCTAGCATCCATCCCGTTTCACGTCATGATAAGGATTGCCTTTAACTACCATATATCTATTTGTTGTCTTTTATTTACCTATAGTATAGTCCATACTAACTTTTTGGTTGTATTTTATACTGAATAGTTGTTGTCCATTCATGAATTCTGTCACAAAAACCGATCTTAATGGTCACGTTTTGTAGGATAGAATCATACAAATGTGTTTGGAAGGTATGGAGAGTATTGAACAGTACCATGTTCCGATCATTTCAGATGTTACAACATATATGCTATGTGCTCACTTGTCTAGACTTCGTGAAGTTTCAAGACATCACATCAATATCCACCTAAGGTCAATGCTCATCTACATCTCCACATGCTATTGTTTTATGTAACGAACGTTGAGTCGATGTTTATCCAACAAAGCACACCATTACCTCGCTTAAACAAAATTCTTGAGGATGATAAGTCGTAGTTAATAGATTTTAGTTATATATTATGTAATTTATGTATGAATATTATTGACAGGTCTTTTATTTGTTACATATTTTGTATAAATCAAACACCATTTTTCATGTATAAATTACTCGTTTTGTAAATAGCTTTTCTATGTTAATTGTGTTGGTTTTGAGTTGTTTTGATTGAAAGGGAAGATGAATTAGAGTTGCATTAGATTGAAGGATTAAGGTGAATTGAAGTATGTGTTGCAATGAAGTTCAAACAAAATCGGATTAGAGTTGTGTTAGTTGTTATACATTGGATTGGAGTTGTATAAGTCGTTAAACATTAGATAAGATCTCATGCAGGTTTTGAGCAATTTTTTTGGGGTGTGAAAAAATGATTTTTTTTTTTTTCAAAAATTCAATTAAGAAACCATTCTCCACAACAGCGATTCAGAAATCAGTCGAATTCCTCCTATTTAAAAGTTGTCACGAACAATGTTTTCCAAATATGAAGAATTCAGCCATTGTAAGGTAGCCCAACACAAAGTCGTTGTTCGTTTCGGACAACTTACTTCTTAATATAGAAAAGAATCTTAAAAACAAAATCTTCGCATCACCAACCACTAACTTAAACTTCTCTATACAACATATGATAGCAGTTAGCAACTCATCAAGTCTATTTTTAGGAAAACAGACATGTTACCGTACTCAACTCAAAAGACGGTTTTTAGCGTTTCTGCTTGTATACATATGAGCTTGAATCTATAAATGCAATTACTTGAATCTTGTGGGAAGGAAATACAAAACTGCAAATAGATCGTCAGCCACAAACGACGCTAATAACATAAAAATTGGTATTGAGCTACAACATTACAAGTGATTTTTAGAGGTCATATTACTCTGAGTAGTAATTACAATTTAAAGGAAGACTAGGCAGTGGTTGTCGCTGGGGCAGGTGTGTACCATCCGTGGTGGATCTCCACAACCTTCTTGTTT
Source organism: Dysphania ambrosioides (assembly GCA_026401315.1). NCBI lineage: Eukaryota > Viridiplantae > Streptophyta > Magnoliopsida > Caryophyllales > Amaranthaceae > Dysphania > Dysphania ambrosioides. The sequence goes on from CM048666.1 coordinate 26,401,270, forward strand.
CTAGCCAGCCGAGATTTACGGCGTGCACCAGTGTTCCGATGTAGGGTTCCCTTCACTACTGCCTTATCAATGGCAGAATACGCTTCAGCAATCAGATTGTCTACTGGAACAAGTTCTTCAGGGGATGCACCAGTCTTCTTTCTCAGTGCATCTAAAGCTTCGAAAACCTGAAGATAACAGGCAGTACACATAAGCCCTTACATAATTATACAGAAAAATATGAAGAAGCATCGACAAAGAAACTCCGCAGCATTTCCAAAACAAATTCTATTATTATCTTGCACTGATGCATGCATAACATTGGCTGTCACTAAATTTTAGCCAAAACCTCTTCGTAGCCTTATGAGACGTCTTCTAGAGGTTGCTAATAGCAATCAGAGAAATAGAGGCTCATTGTAGACATTTAGTGGTTCATAATTAGGTTTGGTCACAAATAGAGTGGCTCGCAAACTGTTTTGGATCAGCTTGTAAAAAGTTCAGCTCAAGTTCCAACAAGCAAAGCGTTCGAGTTCTAATATGTTGGTTCGTAAGTTCTTTTAAAAAATAATATATGTAAATGATCTAATTTGTGGATCAAAAGATATTTGTTAAGGATTTATCAACATATTTGTTAGTTTGCCCCATATTTAATTAGAGCTTTATAAACATTAACTTTGATATACTTCATTTAAAACTTTTCATTAGCTCAAAAATTTGGCTTAAGTAGAAGTTTGGCTCGAATTATTTAATGAACTGATCCTGAATTCAAGCTCCAAATTTAGCATTACAGTTGATCTCTGTTAAAAATTGTTAAACAAGCCAAGCCATATCAGGTTTCGATTTGGCTGGGATAGTGGCCAGCCCTATTCATAAGGACTTAAGGTAGAACACTAGATTTTTTTTTTCCAATACCAGTGGAGTCAAAAGTTTCGGTTCATTCACTTTGGCTTCCAATCAGCCAAGTCAAAAAGCAAATTAAACTATTCGCTAATCCTGTCTTATGTGAAGAAGCATGTATTTTTTTAATATGAGAAAAAGATAAGCAAAGTTGATTCATCCATAAAAGCCCAAAGAACATAAATGAAGGGTTAAGCCTTCTCTACATATTCTCATCAAACAAAAACTTTTACCAAAATATACCAAACTGAATTTACAATGACTAAGAACAAGCAGCTTGTTTGCTGCACTATTGGATCAGTAGTCTAACGAAACCAACCTCTATAGTACTACAGGCCAAAGACTTACATCCATCTGACTAAAACCATTCCATCTAACCTTGCCCTAGGACAGACCCTCATTATTAGCTTGGAGCAATGAAGGTACTGATATTAGGCAGTAGCAGAGTGGATAATCACATACTTGTATCAATTTTTAACCTTCAAGCCCACTATTAGAGACTTTGAACCATGTCCCTATTAGTCCCATCTCCCCTCTAATCACACTCTTACTACTAGGGTCTACAAGCCAAGCAACAAACTACTTACTACTATTAGTCCCATCCCCCTCTAATCATATAATCAAGCCAAGCATATTAAGATATAATCTCCCCTCTAATCATATAATCAAGCCAAGCAACAAACTACTTACTACTAGGGTCTACAAGCCAAAATTTCACCATGGTCTCAATACCTTTCTCACCTTGAAGTCAGTTACAAGATACTGATAATAAGAATGAAGATAGCGATATTAGGTATGTTATAAGGCTTCCAACTTAATAAGCACATGGAGTGAAAGTACATTTTGAAAAGTGATCACATAATCACTACATATTAAACCGGAAACCACTAATGTCAAGATAATTATACTCAATGGTGAACAGGCAAAACACAACTACCCTTCTATCTTCAGGCACACACAAATAACTCGTAAAGAGCACATAATCTACATAACCAACTCCAAGAGACCATGTAAACCAGAGCTAATAAAGATAGAATCAGAGAAAATAAGCTAGATCTCAAGAACAACATCAAGCTCATGCCACTCATCTGTACAATAGGCAACAAAACATTTACCTTCCTCATACGAGTCTTAACCTCAGATTTGCGGGCTTTGTTCCTGAGGCGCCGAGTTTCTGCTTGGCGTGTTCTTTTGGCTGCAGAATCAGCCTTCTTTTGGGTGGCAGCCTCACAGACCACTGAGAAGACACGCCGCTCGATTGAGCCAAGAGAGGAGCCTCCTAGAATACGGAAGCCAAATGAAACCACATAAAATAACATCAGCATCATATAATCACCAAGTTACTCAAAAACTAAACTTTTCGGGACAAGGACAAGTAAAAATTACAGCAAGGCTTAATCATTGTTAAAAAGTTTGCATCTTTTTGGGTCAAGTATCCGTGTTCAAGTCACGAGACATGGATACTCTAAACGAAATGAGGAGTCAGAGTAACATCGCTGCTGGTGACGGAGAATGTAAACAGTCCAAAACTATATCAATAAGCCTATCATCCATTTTCACTAATTTAGTGTCACAATTTGAATCAGCAATAATTACTGAATGGTCAAAAAAACATCAGCAAAAACCCAAATCAGCTTATCCAATAAAGTCAGGCTGCCATTTAGAATTCATTCATTGTACGAAGCACAAACTCACTGCATTTGAGCACACCCTAATTAAGCAACCCTCCAATCCTCAACACTATGAAGTTGAACATCAATCAGAAGTTGCAAACTTTAGAATATTAATCTCAAAATTAACACAAGTGACTCAATCATACAAACAGAATTTGCAAAACATACTCATACATTAAATTCAATCCCCCAATAACATCACCAAATCTAAAACCCACATGAAAAACACAAAAGAATACCTTAAAAACAAAAACCCGACAATCAAAACTAAAATTTTTACAAATGCAGGAAATGAAAAAAGAAAAGAGATGAAAATGGGAGTGAAATGATACCTTGAGAGAAGACAGACTGAGAAAAGTGGGCGGAGAAGGAGAGAGGTTTGAGGGATGAATTGGGGAACTGGGTTAAAGAAATGGAGAGATTGTGGGGTTTGGATGAAAGGTATAAGCATTTTGAAGAAACGCAAGCCATGCTAATGGCAGCCATAGCTTCTTCTCTACACTATCTTTTGCGCTCTCTCACTCTTCTCTTTCTTTCGATTACACTCTTCTCTGTTTGGGAGTTTGGGTAGAGCACAGAGATTGTAAGTGGCTTTCTTATCCGGTACATATTGGTTTCCTCTTTTACCCTTGTATACTTGTATGAGTTGCACAGAGATTGTTGGTAGTTTTTCTTTCTGGGAGAGCCAAAATTATTATTCTCGGGTTTAGAAATTTTGTTAGAATTTTAGTATACTATACGTCTATACTTGATATTCAGTGTAATGTTAAAACATACATTGAAAGAAAATAAAATTATTTTGGCAAGCCTATATGATCATAATGCATCTATTTATTTATTTCAACAAAACATATGACTTTCTAGTGAAACTTCAAGTACAAGATTCATGTCACCACTTAATAGAATTCTTTAAAAAAAACTATAATAACTACATCATCATCTTCTTCTTGAATGACTGGTATTGATGATTATATGTCATATCAACATAAAACCAATAAGAATTTCCAAATCGTTAATGTGGCATGTTTATGATCGACAATTTTTTGTTTTGGTGAGAATTGCTGCAGATATCATTGTGATTCTCGCTTTATCTATTACTTTCAAGTCTGCTTTTAGTGTAAGTAGAAGAGTGTTAGATGAGAAGAGATCTCACTTGTCCCTGAAAAGTATTCAAATATGTGTTTACAAGAAGGATTATGATCAACTTAAAAGAACAACCCAAGGATTAGGGGAAGATGAGAATGATAAAGATGATCCTTGAATATTAATGGAAACAATTGAAGAATCTGTAGATGTGATGGTGACACAACGAATATAGGTGGCTAGGCACGACTTCAGGTATGTAAAAGATCTACATGGCTTTGATTTTTTCGAGATACATAGGTAACTTATTTATGAATATTAAAATTTAATTTTAATTTCCAAATATAAGTTCAAGCCTCTTTTTCCCTCAATATATATGAAAAATGAATATATGAATCGATAATATATAAGAATAATGAATATATAAATATCGATAATATATATAAAAAAATAAATATATGAACATCAATATATATATATATATATATATATATATATATATATATATATATGAGTAATGAATCTATGAAAATATATATATATATATATATATGAATATTGAATATTGATAATATATATGAATAATAAATATATAGATATTGATAATATATAGGAATAATGAATATATAAATGTCGATATTACATATGAAAAATAAATCTATAAATTTCAATAATATATATAAATGATGATTTTAAAAAAAAAATTGGACTTTAAAATGAACTTAATAACTTTTTGAATAATAAACTAATGGGAATATATTAATGTTATTATTATAAATAGTAGTTTTCCTAGATTATCAATATTAAAAGAATATAACGAAAGTGATTGTTGTTTAGAATTCAATTTAGGAGACTTAAGTGTGAAATATTCAGCAGTCAAAAAAGTTTTTGTAAATTTGGTTCAACAGTTAATAAAAATTATAATGTAAAACTAAGCTTGCAAAAAGGTATCTAGTTGTTAAAACATTTTCGTAAATAATTGAATTGTATATTATTTTGTAGGTAAAATATTGCGAGAGTGTATTATAACTTTTTAGTTGGTAAAATTTTAACTTTTTAGTTTATGATTGTGACTTCAATTGTATATAATTTAGTTCTAAATAACATGCCTATGAATATAAGAATAATGAATAATAGAATAAGTTGCATTCTCTAACCCAAACCCGCCCCGTCAGCCTAGTCCCACCCGAACCGTTGGCCACTTCCACCTTCTAGAGTGATATTCAAGATTTGTAATTGAATCTCCTGTACATCATTGACACATAACAAAAAGTATAATCATCAGGTGCTATTGACTTGGCATCACACACGCAAAAGTAATATGATCTTAAGCTTAAAACCTAAATACAAGGACAAGTAAGGTCCATCTAATCATCTATGCAAGGACCAAACAAATTTAGCTTTCCTAGAAGTCGATGTATAGCGTCAATATCATCAATCAAGCAAGCAGTTAGTGACGAGATAAGATGATTAATAATTATGATTAGAGTAGCCCAATGATGCTGTCTCTGTTAGCAAGCACAACAAACACCAAAACCTCCTAGAAATATGGCAAACATCATAGTAGTCATACCTAGTTCTACCCTGGGTTAGCGGTGAAGTTCGACACCTATGGAGACCTCTAATCCTAACTAGCCCATCTTCCATTCGTAACTGGATAGGGGGGATCTACACTTGGAGGGCATGACCATGTAATCAATCTCAATTCAGAAGCACACTATTCTAAAAACCATCCTCGTTTGCAAAAACAGAAAACAGGACAAAGATATAATAGGAGGAGCTGAAAGCCTAAAGCCCATTTTACAAGTAATTTTGATGCCAAACCAGATAAAATTAATTCTCCAAACAAAAATTTATAACAATAGTGAAAGAGACTGCTTGTGCCTTTTGTTCATTGCATAACTTAGAGCATCACTCTGAAGTCATTCAAGCAAAACCCTAATCTATCTTATATATTGCAGGAATAACCCGCGAACTTAGGCTCTTTCAAACAATCATTTGATTCGAAAATTATTCTACATCCTGTTTTTGGAGTGTGCCTTACATGGATCACACTAAATTCGATGGAGGAAATTCATGGTTTCACTCGACACTTGAATCCATGGAACATCAGTGATGGTGCCAGGAATTTTGGACTATGGGTTCGGAATCTACAAAATGAAGCGGTGGAGGAGGCTGCCAGGTTGGTTGGACTGGCCGCTGGCGAGTCCACGAGTGGGCGAGTGGCGATTGGCCGATTGCTATGTCGTTGAGTCAGCGGTTGGACTGCCAGACTAGTGCGCTGCCTCGTGGCGATTAGCCGACTGTTGTGTCGTTGTGAGTCAGTGGTTGGACTGCCAGGCTAGTGCGCTGCCCAGGGTCCGTGAGTCGTGACGGTGGTCGGAGCGGGCGAGCGGCTGCTTGCTGGGTAAGTGGGTTATGGTAGGGCGTAGGGTATAGCCGTATATGGTTTTCGATTTTGAGGTTTTCAATTTTCAAATAGTGGGTAGGGGTAGTCAGTAGAAGCAAGAAGCCATGAATCAGTGTGTGAAAATAAAAGGAAAAAAAAAGAGCGGGTGAGGGGAGTCGAACCTAGGTTGTGAGGGTAAAAAGAAAGGAGGCCGTGAGCTAGTTTTATATATAAAATTATATATGTTGCAAAACATATATAAGGGTTTTTTTTTTTCTAGTATGGGTTCACTAGGCTTGTAGAATAGTACTTACGGCTAGTGGATTCACTGACTAGTACTATTAAGCAGGTCACCAATTAAGACAAGGCTTGGTGCCTGGAACTTACGGACTCAAATGTAAATTAGTCATGCTAATGAAGCATTTTCAACCTGATAAAAAAAAATTAAAGGATTTAGTTATTACTCGGATTCAACCTCTGCAGAATCTTACAGTTTAACTTCCTTCTGCACAAAAAACAGAACTACGTACTTGCCAATCAATCTGACTCAGTAAAGGCAACAACATTTCACAAGTTTTAAAAAAGTAACGTGCGTTTTACTACAAAAATCTCTCTTAAAACACACGGTTTGCTGTGTTGCACAAATGAAGTCATGTCAAGCATCTCTGACAGGCAGTGGCGATGAAATCTAAAATCTTTGCTCAGTAGTAATAGTTGGCTGTGCCTGACGATTCTTTTCAGCAAGGAAGGGACCCCGTTTAACAGCTTCCTGCAACTGGATGAACATGACAACAGGCATGAGAAATTTGTCAAATTCACTAATCTTGTACAAGAACTGAATAAATTTCCAAGCTAGTGTATCTGTAAATGACAAGCCCCATAGAAATATGTCCTAAGAAAATGTCACACACACTGTCGGTAATAACTCGAGGGAAGTTTGTACCGGTTAGCAATCACTTCACAGATCTATTATTCCAAAGAAATAGAAACTATTTGATTATTTGAGATAAGAGTAAATGCACATAATTTAAAAAAAAAAAAAAATACTTGCAGATGGACAATTCGTAGTAGCTGGCACTTAGCATGATATCACTAGAGGGTAAGGGGGCATCTCAACAGGCGGAAAAGGTACTGGGGAGAGGAAAGCTGTTAGAATGTGCTTGTAGTGTTGGCAAAAAATACAATTAAAATAGAATTCCAACTACGTAAATACTATAGAAATTATTTATATGAATAAGGTTATAAAGCGTTTAAAACTAACATTTTTAATTGCTTGAGCTAACATAATTCAAAGTAGTTCCATAATTCTAAAATCACCATCTGATAAGATAAGGTTGAGATTAGATATAAACACTGGAAAGTTATACCGAAGATCATGTCTTAAATTCCATGCACTGTTTAGGAAAGTGTGTAGCAAATTACACTTCTAGTAAGAGTGAAGAAGTCATCTCCAAAGACAACAGGATTTTATGCCTTAGCTTTAGTATGTAGTTTCGCATTATGAGATATGCCCTCATTCTCCAAAGACAAACTTGTTTAGTGCTTCTTTGTTCACTAAAATAGTTACAAAGTTGTTTTGAATCCAATAACGTGATTGCTAAATGTCAGTTTATTGGTAGAAGTATTAAGTAAATAAAGGTGCAACACCTTTTTTTCATAAAAATCTGAATCTAGTACTAGTTGAATGTTGTAATACTTTACATGTTAGGCTAAGTCATGTTAATTGCAATACCATGAAAACAATGACGCATTTAGAATGGAGGGGTAATGTTTATGGTTTCAGTGAGAAGATATAGACACCTTAAAACACAAAAAGGAAGGTTAAAATGGAGATATAAGACAACCTATGCATACAGTTTTAAAACACAAAAAGGAAGGTTAAAATGGAGATATAAGACGACCTATGCATACAATTTTACTATTATTACTTCATAGATTGTACCTTTTCAGATATTCCAGCAAGGGCAGAATTACTTTTGAGATTTGTATTTCCCAGAGCCTTGTGAATTGAGAAGCAACAGTTATATCTACTCTCCATGCCTGCCAAAAAAGAAACCTAACGATGATAATAATAATAATGGACACAGCACCATGACAGTAATGATTATGATCAAGATAACAACCACCATGATATACCGATACCAGGTCAGTAACAAGGATACATAACTTCAGAAATTGACACAAATGAAGCAAAAAAAAAGCACTTGAAATACTAAGATGCTATCTGAAGGAATTTTCACAAAACCATACAGGCAACGGCACAATAAGCTGTTTATTCATATAACAAGCACTTCAATTCATGCAATAGGGGATTCAGTGAACTAACAGGGGAGTTCAGTCTATCCAAATCAGAAATAAGGTATTGGTTCAGACTAATCATAACACCTGCTGTTTAGCAACAAAATTTGGCACCCTAAAAGCATACCTCACCTCAATGTTGTAAAATCCTCCATTCCTTGACCAAAGGGGAAAGTAGGTTTAGTGAAAACACCACCATTAGAACCAAAATGTAAAAGACAAAACAAAACGACATACCACCACCCATAGAAGAGGAGGATCTTCTCTAGGGATCATAGGGGCTCAACTCATTGTGCTATTACTTCCATATAATGATAGCTTATGTTAGTTTTATCACTACAGACTTGTCCATTAGGGAGGAGAGATGAAATAAGATAGCCTTTTCAAGTTTATGCAATTTAAAATTGTGGTCTGCGATGAATTTTAGATTTATTTGTCCCTCCCCCTCAACAAAACTCATGAAGATCTGCCGCTTTTCTAGAATCAGATCCAATTTCCTCTTATCCTCCACCAACACTTTTTTCTTACCAAACAATGGGAATCAAGTATGTTTCCCCGCAAGGGTATGATACCCAGCCCCATATCAGAGACCAGGTTTTTGAACCAAACTGGGCCTAATAGGTTTCGTATCAAAATATTACAACATTCTTGAATAACTCCCATATTTTTTTACTTTGTATAATTTTTCTTCCCATCAAACTATTTCAGAGATTAGAGAGTACTAAAGCCACATCAAAAAATAAAATAAAAAGTAAAGATCAAAACTAGAACAAATACATCCAGGGACTTGGAGACTAACAGGCACGTCGAGCAGTCGATGTATCAACAAGGATAAAGAAAACTCAAGTCATGAATCTCATTGACCACTAGCCAAGAGCCAAATAAGCCAACAACCACCACTCTTATCCATCCGAAAAAAGAAAGAAAAATTAAAGAAATAGACACAATTGCAAGAGAAAGGCCACAATGACACATGGTACAGAATTGACCTGCTTATTTGACAGTATTGAGACTAACAAAGAACTACAAGGGAAATGCACAAGTACACACAACTGCTTAAACCTAGAAACTTAGTCACAAGCATCTTGCATCTTTGACCACGAATAGGAAACATAAACGTAGCAAAGTTTGGTCAATAATTAATCTACTGTAATACTAAAGAGAGGTAAAGAAAACTCAGATTTCACAAAAGAGCTGTCTACTACGAGCTAATATGTATAAATTGTACTAGACACTGAAAGTCTGGGGCATCACTAAATGTTTGTTATTTTAATACATCACATCAATGCAGATACATCCCAGAAAATTCCAGAGTAATATACAGTTCAACTGATGGAAGGGGAAAATCATGATAATGGATAGCCTACCCTGATGTTGGCATAATAAAAGTTAAAAAACAGAAAGAGGGATTTCTCATGAGAACTTTTTTGAAATAATTGGAGATTTGAGACTCAAGCACAATTTAATCAAAGATTGATCTAACTAGAGTTGATGCCTATCCTGTATCAGATCTTTAGGAACAAAAAAGATGCATGTAAGACGAACCGAACACACCTATTTTAGTGCTCTCCACATAAGGATCAGTAACAACACTTATTATCTCTTGTCTTGAACAGACTTCCATCAAGCACCATGGTCGAGCCACCAAACTGGATATCAACCTGTATCCCTGAAATCAAGGCAAAATGGTCAAATATTAGTCTAAGGGCATCAAAATATGATCGAACCACATTGATCAGAGTGGCAGAAGTATAGCAAGTACTAATAAGAAAACTGTAGAATGAAATTAACTTGGGACAATCAGATTATATGGACTGTACAGAATCCCACAGTCCTCGAACATAGTGAATTTGCTTCTGAACTTTAGTTGCACCTTTCCCACTCTAAGGTTCAGTCTTCCTTCACCACTACAAACTTAAGATCATCTTCTATAAATAAAAAAAATAAAAATAAAAAAAAACCTGTGAAACAGACTACATGAGGATATGATCTCCATTCATCCATTACATATACAATTAACAGTCTTAATACCCAAAGAACTGTTTCTTTCCTGGGAAAATAGGAACTTCAAACTATTGCATATTAAGAAGTTGCAGCTTAATATCAAGAAACACGAAGCCAATCAACAGATCAAGCAGTACTCATTCAATTAAATTCTTCTTCACTGACCCGGTTATAACCACTGGAACTAAAAAAATTCCCAGTTCTAAGACTGCAGGTTCAGTTCCATCTTCAAAGCTTAGACAAAGAAGATTAGCATAGTTGAACAGAATAATGGATACAGACTACGCAAATCTAGCTAAAGTATGGCATAAGTAGGTCTGGAAGCAATACAGCTATAAGGATAATAGGAAGATAAGGTTTGACACTCACTGCCAAGCGCATTTCAGAATCTTGCTCGAGAACCGACAAGAACAACCCCTGCCAGGAACAAGAAAATACCCTCGTCAGTCAACCATGACAACTGACTAGGATCATAAAGAATTGTACGCGGAATCAATAGCAATATCAACAATGCTTGCTGCTTCATTCATAATCTAGACGGAATATACAAAAATTTTCTTTTCATAGCAAAAGCCCAGGAGATTTACTGATGGTGTCAGTTTCGAAGTCTTGGATGCAATTTCATAGATCAAGCGTCGGAGGATTTCTTCAGCTTCCTTTTTTAGCAATATCTTATTTTCAGATCTGTTAGCCCCAGAAATACTCCCAAAAGCATGCAGTGCAGCCTGTATTGGAGAACTTAAACCATAACCATTTTTTCTTACCAAAAAAATATCCGACAAATCACTCAACAATAAGAACTCAAAGCCGATAAAGCATCCTGTTACGGCTATAAGAAACCCAGTTCAACAAGTAGCCCATGGGTTAGCAGTTTAGCAAATTATGGAATTGATTCAAAATATGCTCAGAGGTATGCTGAGGACTTCTTGACAAAGTCAAACAAGAACCATATAATTCCTAATTCAAATTGACAAGATTACAGCAGGGAAATAAGGATCATGTACAAGAATTATTCTATTATTGTTGGCCCAAAATAAGAACATCTGTTATGCTCCCCTACATTCGTGAATCCACATCCTAAATCCCTCAAATAATAGATAACTAGTAGACAAGATATAGAAAACAAAAAACTATGCCACTAAGGGCACATTGCTCTGCAACTCAAGAATGTGATAAAGTGAACATGACAAAGAACTAAGGACTTTAAAGAGGGGAAAACCATTTATATAAATTTACTATTAAGGTTAAGAAATGCTCACCAGCTGCTTACCACCATGTCTTTGCCTGTCAAAAGCAGCATCACATAGAATTCTTACAGTTTCAAGTGACCTTGAGAGCAAAAACTCAGCTCCAGATGTCGCTGAAAGAATTAACATAATCATTCATAAAACAACTTTCCATCACAAATACAATCTTTTCACAGGAGTATCTACTCATAGCAGACAAAATGACACTGGTGCACTAATGAAGCAGAGAGAAACTTCATGATATTTGATAGATCTTGAAACATAATGACCAAGGTTTACTTCACTATCATAAATAGATGTTAAAGAGGTCATAATAAAATTCAAAACAAAAATATGGAGACCTAATCCTTCAAACCCACAAAGTAACTGAACACCCTATGTTACAGAATATAAGATGCCCATACTTTTGAAGGTTGGCTTTGATTAATAATTTCTTGCAAAATGTATAGAGAAAGATTATCATAAACTAAAAAACTTCTTTACAACAATTGACACCTAAAAGAAAAAAAGAAATCTATTTCGGGAGATATTAATGGTCAAAGCCATTCTCAAAAAAGTGGGCTTTTCTTGTACAAATAAAGTAAGGAAAAAGTGAAAATCCAAGCCAATCTCTCCCCAAAACCAATTCACGACAGGAGAAAGGACATGAAAAAAAAGAAAAATCAAGGAGGGACAGTCACAAGTCGTAAGAACATGCTAATGGCTAAATCAACCTATCCAGTTGTGTCCATTGAACAGAATCTCCAGAGCAGAACATGATTTTCGTTAGGACTAACAACAATTAAACCCATTGCACATAAGAAAATACACATAAGAGAATACACTTAAACTACATCAATAGCATGTATTTAGAGCTAGCTTTTTGCTGTCCCTTTCTTAACAGTGGTGTTGGCCTGTTGGGCGGAAGGATACTTAGTAGTGAAGGATATACTATCTGAAGTCCTCCAAGCTAGGATTATCACCACAGAAAAAATGATCAATAGCAAAATATCATAGTAGACTAACTTAGGTACTAAATAGCAAGGCAAATTTGATAGGAAGTAAATGCATCAAAAGAGAATGAAAATTGTAGTAAAGATTTTTATTAGACTTCAAATTAATCCTACAAAAAGGATTTGGCTATTTTTGCTGAGACCATGAGTTTTACTACCCAATAGGGAGCCATGCAAAAGTGAAAGGATACTTACATGTACCAATCTGACCTACTGCTTCAATTGCTGATTCATATTCATTGTCATCAATGGGTTCTGGTGAACCAAGCTTCCCTCCAATTTCTGACAAAACTGAAAGAGCGCCTAAAAAGCAAAAACAAAATCAGCATGAAGACGCTTGAAAAAGATCAGACTGCATCTCTTTCCCTTCTGGTAAAAATAAATAGTAATGCTGAAATTGGGTTTACACTTTGGCCATGTCTAGCCGACATATGCCAAAAAAAGATCTAGACATGTACTTTCCTCATATTTAACAGCAAATAAAAATATACATAAGAGAAGTGCATAAATCTCACTGGTTTCATCGATGAACATAAAAATGTTTTCTCCAGAAAGCATTCTTCCACTTATCATCATTGCTCTTGATCTTAATATCGACTCCAAAGAAGTGTTGCTATTGTAGCGAAACATATAAACAAACAAAAAAGAACCATTTTAAGTTATACAGTACAAAAGAATGTGAAGCGACAAGCTTTCTCACAAATTGAAGAACTTTCTCTTCTTCCTATTTCATTTTTATTCTACTTTTTTATTCTATGTCAGGGTGGGCAAAAAGAAATCAAAGCTTCAGAAAGCTGGAGAATTTAAACATGATGCTGGCCAAGGTTGATAAAAGCTGGAATGAAATACCTAATAACACGGCAAAGGAGTTGAAGAAGACTGGTTTTTGGCAAAAATTCTGCTGCATATTCACTTTCTGCCATCTTCAAAGCATAAAAATTTCAAAAAGAGTAAACCTTAAGAATACAAACCCTAGTTAAGTAGAAGAATTTAAAAAGTAAAATTTGAAGTTTCACGCAGACATATGATGCAATTTACATGGAGCAAAGTTGCAGAATTAAGATTTAAAGATTATAATTTGACCTCAGTTGCCAGATGAAGCAACTTATTTACAACACATAAGGCGCATGATACACTATAATATATACAAAAATACAGAAGTGATTTTACATTCTTTACTGTTTGTGTGCTGCGAAACTAGGATGGGAATTTGAATTTGAGAAGCCTTGCTGCAATGAAAAGAGCTCACATTTGCATTGTTATAGTAATGGTAACAGGAACACAGTAAACACAATCAAGTTGTGAGTTTTTGAAAGGATTACAACATTGTTGTCATCTAGGACAGCCTTACAGCCCCCTAGACCCACCCCCTCTTTAATCTTAGTTTGAGTACAAAAGTGTAAAACCGCCTCTTTTACTTCACTTACTCCCAAAACTTTCTACTCAATAATGACTTAAATAACCGTAGAAGGTTTCATTTTCTGATAAAGGATGGTTCAGAGAATATGAAAGTCATTCTGATGGCGCTTCATAACATGAATAAATATCTTGAGCAGCACACTCTAGAACTGTGCAAACCCTGTATTCATGGGCCAATAATAAAAGGGAAGATAAATATATTACCAAGAACCAAATTACTAATCCTGTTGGCATGTAGATAGGACACAATAAATCATCAAAATCAGCATATATTTATGTGTCAGTGTGTACATAAACTAACACTCATAAGTTTGTAATTTTATTAACTGAAATTATGGATGCATAATTGCACAAAGGTCATGCATAATGTAAAAATAATAAAACAAATTTGATATGGCACATGCTTACTTCAAACAATAGTTCCAGTGCATTTAGCGTTGCAAGCGTGTCATCTGTTTTACTCACTTCTGCTTCCAGTAACTCCAATAAACTTGAGCTAGAGATCACTGCTGCAACAGCACAAGAGACTGAGAACAGCTTCACTATCAGTGATAGAATCCGTATACGTCCCTGTCACAAGGAAGAGTAAAATGGCAAATAAAATTCAACACCTTACAACTTATAGGCACAAGGGAAAATGGAAAGATATGAAATAGGGACACGGATTTTCCATTCCAATTTTTTAACATACCCAAGTTTAGTTTTGATGAAAGCTGAAGCAACGGGATTAATTTATATACTTACAATTAAGTTTTCTAGTGAGCCTGACCTTCTGAGCATTAGGCAATCAGCAAAGCTAACCAAGTTAACATAATTATGGGTGGTCACACACTAGCTCAAAAGTCATAACAAAGAACCCATAGCCTATACGGTACATGACACTAAGTTTTATGCCAAGCAAAAACTATTTTCAAGAAAATGTTTTGGAAATATTTGAATTGTTCCAAAGTATTATTAATTCTTGGAAATAAAGTCCTTAGGAGACGAGGCCTGGAATGGAACCACAACAAAGAAATTATAGGAGTTACAGATACAACTTTGAGTTCATACTCGTCATAGTATGAGAATGGAAATCAAACTCTATGAGATCAATTCAGCTATTATTTCTAAATCTCAAGTCAAGACCAATACAAGCTTAAACCTTACTTTATAGCTCCTGGAACCTCTCTGTATTATGAAGTGATTTGCAAACATTCTAACAGTCAAAATAAAGCAATTTAACAAAGCACATAAAAACGGCTTGATGCATGCAACAATGTCTAATCGCTCAATCAAAATCCATTGTCTTCATACTAAGTAGTTATTGGCTTCATGGCTTTAGGTGCCAGAACATTTCCTTTAGATCTATTATGTCGTTAGCAATATTTTTTGTGCTTTTGGAAGGAGGATACCTAGTCTACCTCCTTTATTGTTGTCATCTACAAAATTATATTAATGGTTTTTTTTCTCATGTAAGACACCCCTCAAACACAAATTTTGAAACATACTTGCTTATATCTTAGGATGATCAACAACAAGCTATAATGGGATATACGGGTACAAATGTGGTTAAGCCAATGAGATATTTGCAGGCAAGTCTCCTCTAGGAACACCAATGCCAAAGAAATAGAAGTCAGAAATTACCATTGAAGAGCATTTTGTGGCCATATGCCTGAAGTCAGTTGCTTCACTGCTCTCAGCAGGAAATATAGTTGCCTACATGGATATTTCTTGATTAACACAAGTCTAAAAGATATTCATAATATAACAACAAACAATATGAATTTATGACTTATGAAGCTAATGGTCAATTTCTCACAATTCCTTCTGGAGAGCAAGCAAAATTCTTGATTGCATCAATTGAAGCAGTTGCCACACGTTCATCACTACAGATTAGAAAAAAGAGAAAATACTTAAATTGGGACAGTGCATCTCAATATCTTATGATTAGAAGACTGTTCAACCCATTAAGGGTACATTTTGTTCAACTCATTTTGCCTTATTCCAGCTAAAATAAATAGTTTGAACAAAATAAAATAAGTTCAACAAAAGTAAGTTCAGACAAAATAAGCATTGAAAAACACCTTCAAAAAAATTAAAATAAAATAAAATAAGTCGAATATAGCGGAACCTAAGAAAGATATTTTCAATGAAGAACTTTAAAAAATAGCAGCTTGTGAAAAGTAGCCTTAATTACATAAAGATACCAGCACCCATAAGACAACCAATATGAAGTAAAAACATGGCAGCACCCTACTCAAATAAAATAAACAATATACTCCATAACAAATCAGAAAACTTGCACATGAAGCCGCATAGGAATGGAATAGTTTCAAGCAACATAATTCAAGCAAATAACTAGAAGAATAACAGCTACTTATTTTTAAAAAAATTAAGAAAAGTAGAATAATAGCAACCATAACATTAGTATTCTAACTCCAGTGTTACACCATACTTGTTCTCAAAGTGCTAACGACTAAACAAGATTCTAAGCTCCAAAAAAATGCCTAGATCCAAGATTCTTTCGGACAATGAGTGTAATCCCCTGTAAATTCACGAGATAATAATTATATTTTCATTCAAAGTACTCGGAAATATTTTCTATATATATAATTTTAGCATAAACTAAACAAGATTTAGTTTTTACGAAATATATGTTGAATTGATTTTTAGATTTATTGTTCGATAAAAGACTTTTTCATTAAACCATCATAAACCCAAAAGGCCAAAAAATATATCCAACCCATTAACCCCTAATATTTATATGTAAACCATCCTTTTCCAAACCTTAATCACAATTCACTCACAGCAAAACAAAAAAAGAGAGAGAAGGGGAGAGAGAGCCCAACAGCCACCAGCCCCCCTGCTGCTGCCTGCCTCCAGCACCACCGCCAGCCACCTGCCTGCGCCACCTTGCCCAGCCGCCCAGTCCTCCTTCTCCTTCCTTTATTTCCTTTCCTTTCTTCCTCAATATTATGCCCTAGAATTCATGATTTTAAAGAATTATTTATAATGTTTGTATTGATTGTTTCAATGGATAAATTTATGTTAAAATTGTGTAAAATCATAAGTTTTATGAATTTTGATATACTCTACAAATTTTCAGAATTTATACGCATGAAATTATGGTTTAAATGTGTTAGTTTCATGTTTTAGGGTTTAAAATCTTATACTACTAATTATCTTATGAAACTATGATTATTTTGTGATTCAATTATGTAAAATTTGATGATGTTATAATTAAAATGAATTTTAAGATTTGAGAAGTTATGAAAATTGGGTTTGATGATATGCATTTGAAGGATCTTATGTGTACTATATTATCCTAATGAATATGCAAGGAACTGGCTTACCACCTGGCAAATACACGGTAATACTATATAGAAATGGGGAAATCAGTAAGATTGTATTGATGCCTTCATTCGAGAGAAAGGGCTCTCCACTACTGTCTGTTTAATCCGTACAAAAGATCCTCCCCCCCCCCCCCCCCCCTGCCTATTCCTTTCCCTTTTATTTACACAGCCTCACATGTTCCCATACTAACCATAAAATATTCCTTACAATATTCCCTGACTTTCTTAACTAACTAACTTCATTGTGTCTGCTGAATTGGCTCATCCTTTCCCCCTTGTGCGTGCCTCTTCCTTGAGTATGTTTTGAGTACCGGCGGTCTTGCATGGCTCCTTGCAACACCCCCTGCCACCAAATTCACCTTGTCCTCAAGGTGGAAGCTTGGAAAATGTGAGGCCATTTCCGAGTAAGGCTCCCAAGTAGCTTCGAACTCAGGCACTTCCTTCCATTTAACCAAGACTTCCTTGCTAATCTGATCTTCCCCTTGCTTGTATCTGACTCCCAGTATGGTTTCAGGGCTATCCTCCAGGACCAGCTCATCAGTCAGGAGTTCGGGGGATTTTTGCATGTTCTGGAAGCTGAAGCTTATATGCCAATGCCCCCACTCTTTGTATTACTTTATAAGGACCATAATATCTAGGACTTAGCTTTCTGACTTTTCTTGATGCTACATACTTTTGCCTGACGGTTGAAGCTTTAGAAATACCCATTCACCTACTTCAAATTGTCCTTCCCTTCTGCCTTTGTTCGCATATGATTTCATATATTCCTGGGCCTTGAGTAGTTGCACTTTTAACTCGTCTAACACAGCATCTCGTTCTATTAGTTGTTCCTCAACTGAGGAGATTGGAGTATTGCCTGGAATAAATCGGATCAGTGTGGTATGAGGTGTTATACCAGTACTCTGCCCAGGGAATCCAAGTGGACCAAGTCTTTGGCTTACCATTTACGAAGCACCTCAAGTATGACTCTAACCCTTTGTTAACCCCCTCGGACTGGCCATCTATTTGAGGGTGGTAAGCGGTGCTGCGGTGGAGTTGCGTGCCCAGCAGCCTGAATAACTCTTTCCAGAAAGAGCTAAGGAAGATTCTGTCTCGATCTGACACAATTGTGGAAGGAATTCCGTGTAGCCTGACTATTTCTTTAATGAACATTTGCGCCACCAATGGAGCTATATACGGGTGTTTAAGTAATATAAAATGGGCGTATTTGGACAATCGATCTACTACCACTAATACGGTATCCCACCCAGATGATTTAGGCAGTCCTTCCATAAAGTCCACGGTATTGTCTTCCCACACTCGATCCGGCAACGGTAGAGGTTATAGGAGTCCCATAGGAGAGACCGTCGCCGCCTTGTTTTTTTCGCATCCCTTTCCAAAATCATTCGGCTGCGATTCTCTAATAGGTCTTAAGTTCCCCACTGTGCCCTCCTATTAACGAGTCATGATACTCATTTAGAATACAAGAAGTTAATTTCGAGTGCCTAGGAATCACAACACGTCCATTATACTTCAGGATCTCGTTCTCGACTGTCCCCATCTTGGATTCTAGCAGTGAGTTGCGTCAGAAAAGGGTCTTGCCTGATCAATTCTTGGATTTTTGCGCAAGGAACTCCGCAAGTAGAAATGAGAACAACACATTCCACCCCTTCTACAAACTCTTGTGTTACTCACGCCCGGTTTATAATTGAATCTCGAAAGAATAACCCAATAACTTGCTTACCCACTTTTGATAAGCATGCCCAACCTCCCTCTGTTCCATCAGGTACTTCAGGCTCCTCTGGTCGGTTCTTACCACGAAGGGTCTTCCCAAGAGATAATGTCTCCATTTTTCGATAGCTAGGACAATAGCCATGAGTTCTTTCTCATAGATCGATTTGCTAGCGGCCTTCACGCCCAAAACCTTGCTGAAGAAAGCAATCGGATATTTTCCTTGAAGTAGAACTGCCCTTAACCCGGTGCCACATGCATCAATCTCCAAAATGAAAGGTTCTGAAAAATTTGGGAGAGCCAGTACCCGTGCCGATGACATGGCCAACTTCAATTGCTGAAACACATCCGTGGCTGCCACATCCCAACTGAAATTGACCTTCTTCAGTAGATTAGTGAGGGGCCGTGCTATCTGGGCGTAATTTCTCACAAATTTTTTGTAATACCCTGCGAGCCCTAAGAATCCTCGGAGTTCCTTCAAGTTATGTGGTCTAGGCCACTCTAGTATGGCTTGGACCTTGCCGATATCTACCTCCACCCCATCTTTAGATACAACATGGCCCAGATATGCTATTCTTTCCTACCCAAATTCACACTTACTCCTATTCGCATACAACCTGTTTTGTCTCAATATTGCCAGAACAGTCGTCAAGTGTTCCTTATGCTCGTCTCATCCTTTACTGTATAGGACATCATCGAAGAATACGAGGACAAACCTTCACAAGTACGGCTTGAAAATTGAGTTCATCAAGGATTGAAAAGTGGCTGGGGCGTTTGTCAATCCAAACGGTATGACCGAGAACTCATAATGGTCTTCATGAGTTCTGAAAGCTATCTTCGATACGTCGTCTGATCTGACCCTTATCTGGTGATAACCGGACTTTAGGTCAAGCTTCGAAAAAATCGTTGCTCCCCTTAATTCATCCAAGAGTTCATCAATTATGGGGATAGGGAATTTGTCAGGGATAATACTTTTGTTCAATGCTCGGTAATCTACACAGAACCTCCATGACCCGTCTTTCTTCTTCACGAGAAGCACCGGACTTGAATATGGGCTAATCGATGGTTGTATTATGTCGGCTTTTAACAAATCGCCAACCAACCTTTCGATTTCATTTTTTTGACTGTGAGGATACCGGTAGGGCTGAACGTTAATTGGATCGGTCCCTTCTTTCAAAATTATCATGTGCTCGATGTTTCTGTCTGGTGGGAGTCCCATCGGCATATCGAATACATCCCCAAACTTCTTCAAAATTGTCTGTAGGAACTCCGAAACCTCCCCCTTGTCAAGCTTCCCCGTATTCCAAATTAATTCATTGAGCTCTACCAAATATCTTTGTTTCTCCTTGTATAAGGTTCTACACATCCCTTTTAAAGATATTCCAGTTCGCCCTAACGAAGGATCCCCTTTAAAGGCCATCTTCTCCTCCCCCACCATAAACCGCATGTCCTGGGTCTTCCAATTCGTGGTTACAGCCCCCAGTTTCTCCAACCATTGGACTCCCAGTTTTACATCCGAGTTGCCCAATGGTAACGTCAAGATGTCTTCCACAATCGTGACTCCCGGTAAGGCGAGCTCCACCTCTTGACAACTCCCCTCTCCTTGAATTGATTCTCCATTACCCAAAGTAACCCCGAACCCCCCAACATCTTTTATCGGCAACCGTAACTCCTAGGGTGCTCTAGTTGAAATGAAATTGTGGTTAGCCCCGGGGTCTACCATAACGACTACTTCCCGGCATCCGATCGATCCCTTCAATTTCAGTGTCTTCGGGTTGGTGAAACCCTTAACCGAATTTAAAGAGATTATGGGTGGAGCCTCCACCATTTCTCGCTCCTCTTTGTCCCGTGACACCTTATTGTGGTTCCCTCTTGTTTCATCCTCCTTTTCATCAACTACCAACAGGACGCTCAGTTCCCGCCGTTTGCACTGGTGATTAGGATTCCACTTTTCATCACATAGGAAACAAAGTCCCATTTCCTGTTTTTGCCGAAATTCGTGCTCTTGAGTCTTTGCACCTCACCTCGCCCCCGATTTCCCACTTTATTTTGGCTAGCGTGATAATTGTTAGGATTGGAATGATTCACGAGGGATTGGGTGGATGGGTATTGTATTGGTTGTACGGTGGGCTTAGGAGGGTAATGGTTAATGTGTTGTTTGGAAGTTGGGCTTATGTATGTGATTGGCTTAGGGTTCATAACGTATCTGGGCTCGGCCCATCTTTGCGACCCTATCCTGAGCTTCTCTTCCACCCTCAACGCCAACTCCATCACCTCATCCAAGTTAGCCGGCCTCAGCACACGTACCTCGAACCTCACCTCTTCCCTCAATCCATTCAAGAAGTGTCCTACGGCTATCTCCTCCGAAACTCCTTCTAGAGGGGCCATCAATTCGATAAATCTCCGACTATAATCAGCTACTGACCCCAAACCTTGCGCGTGAGCCAACCATTGCTCATGTAAACTCCCAGCCGAAACCGATCGAAATTTTCAGAGTAAGAGCCCCTTTAGTTCCCCCCACTGGACGATCCTCCTCCGTTTATGCTCCCACTGAAACCAAAGTAGTGCATCGCCTTCTAAAGCCACCACTGCTGCTTCTATCTTGTCTTCTTCGTTTAGCCTGTAAAATTGAAAATATCGTTCCGCTTAAAGGATCCATCCGTCTGGATTTAATCCATCAAAGCTGGGTGGGTTGAGCTTCTTGGATCGCCATCTCGCCCCTATATCCCCTGAATGCCCTTCAACCGTTGAAACATGGGGGAACTCTTCCATATTCTGGTTTTCTAGCCCCGAATAATTTCCCGGGTTAGGTGCCACCGTATGTGGGGGTCTCCACCCCATTTCCAGATGTGGGGTAACGATCCTCTGAGACAATGAGGCAACCTCTGCTCTGAGTTGCTGAGCCATCTTCTCCACCGCTTCATTAGTATGCCTTTGGAACCTAGTCTCCATCGCCTCTAGAGTCAGTGTCAGTGCCAGAACGATTTTCGCGTCCATCACTGCAATCTCCGCCTCCAATGCCTCCGGCCGTTGTGCGTTCGTTCCCGATGCCATCCCACAACCGGCAGTTCTTATGGCTCTGATACCACTTGCAAGGAACTGGCTTACCACCCGGCAAATACACGGTAATACTATATAGAAATGGGGAAAATCAGTAAGATTGTATTGATGCCTTCATTCGAGAGGAAGGGCTCTCCACTACAGTCTGTTTAATCCGTACAAAAGATCCTCCCCCCCTTGCCTATTCTTTTCCCTTTTATTTACATAGCCTCACATGTTCCCATACTAGCCATAAAATATTTCTTACAATATTCCCTGACTTTCTTAACTAACTTCCTTTTGGCTGATCCTTTCCCCCTTGTGCGTGCCTCTTCCTTGAGTATGTTTTGAGTACCGGCGGTCTTGCATGGCTCCTTGCATAATATACTACATGCTTAGAACATTACAATCAATATTTTGCATGCTTTGGAAATTTTCCAAAATTTTACTAATTTGGTTTTCATGGCCTTTCTTGGATTTAAGAGTTAAAAACGAAGAAACTTTAATCCAAAATTTTACTAATTTGGTTTTCATGGCATTCCTAGCAATTTCTTGGATTTCTTGGAGCAGATAGAGGTTGGTCAAGCTTACCAGAAATGGATGAGCAAATTGCTAGGCTACACCTTTGAAATTCAGTACATGCAGGTACTAGCAACACAGAGACAGATACATTATCACGGGTATTTGCTCCGGAGTTTTCTTGTTCCATGATGGTTTCGGTTTGTGGGCTTCAATGGGCCCTATATATAAGCACTAATTCTCAGAAGGCATTCATTTTGAAACTAATCGATCATATCAAGCATGGGCTAAGCGTTCTAAAGTGGTTTACACTAGAATATGATGTTCAGAAGTATAAGGCCCTGTCATATAGAATACAATGAATCTCCAATAGGAGGCCATGCTTGGGACTTCAAGACTTAAAGGAGGATGGCAGCTGAGTGGTATTGGGTGGGAATGCGGAAGGACATAACCAAGTATGTTCAAGTTTTCCATGTTTGCCAACAGAATAAGGCAGCCACGGTTATCCTCTTAGGTCTACTTCAACCTCTGGCACACAAAGTTCGGGAAGACATATCCATGGACTTCATTGAAGGCCTCCCTAAGTCTGCTAATTGGGATACTATCTTAATTGTGGTTGATAGGTTGTCTAAGTATGCTCACTTTATTGTCCTAAAACACCCTTTTATAGCTCCACAGGTGGCACAAATCTTCCTCCGTGAAGTAATGAGTAGCATGGGGTTCCTTCCTCCATTGATTTTGATAGAGATCGGATTTTCCTTAGCCTTTTTTGGACCAAGGGGGTACTTAGTTGTCTAGGAGTAAGGCTAACCACCCTCAATCTGATGGCCAAACTAAGGTCCTCAACAATACATCTTTGTATACTGCCACTCACTATACGCCATTCAAAGTGTTGTATGGAAGGGACCCGCCTCACTTAGTTTGTTTCACTCCTGGCTCCATATCAGTCTCCACAATTCAAGAGCAATTAATGGAACGTGATATTGTCCTTGACGACATTAAATTTCATTTGCTCCAAGCTCAAGAATACATGAGAGCATAAAAAAACAAGAAGAGGGAAGGCCATTTCCATGTAGGGGGCTAGGCATACCTCAAATTGCAACCTTGTAGACAACAGCCGGTGATCAAGAGAGACTACAAGAAGCTGTCACCCAAGTACTATGGGCCCTATCAAGTGACTCAGCGGATTGGGATGGTAGCATACAAATTGGAACTGCCAGAGGGGGCCAAAATTCACCATATCTTCCATGTTTCCCAGTTGAAGAAGGCATATGGGCAAGACTTTGCACCATCTCCTCTACCTGATCACTTATTAACTGATTTGGTTTTGGAAGTAGTCCCCGTCCTGAGGGTCCGGAACAGGATAAGTCTGTTGTTAAAGTACTCATTAAATGGACACACCTTTCCAGGTTTAAGGCAACCTAGGAACCTTTTGATGACTGGCTCTCCGTTTCCCTACTTTCCCCCTCGAGGACAAGGTGAAACTTGAGGCGGGGGGGTATTGCAAGGAACAAGGCTAAACCACCCATAGTGATGACTAGGCAGAAGCAGAAGATGGCAGCAGCTAATCAGGGCATAAGGGAAACAAAACCAGATGTTCAGGTAAAGGCATGGCTAAGGGATGACATGTACCCTAACTTTTTTCTGTTGAAATAGGTGAGGGGCTCTCTGCTTGTGAGGCGTTGGACCTTGGTATAGGGAATAATATGCACTCAGAGTTTGTTAGAAAGTTAGCAGAATATATTTAAGGGGATGATTAGCAAAAGGGGAGGGCATTCAAAAAAAAAAATTGTTAACACTTTATGATTGGAGAGTCCCTTCCTCTCGAAAGAAGGACTGAAATCTTCTGTATTACAGAGGCAATATAAATAAAAATACAACTTCTGCTCAATTTCATTTCCAATATTCCAACTCCGTACAAAATTCCCAGCAACAAGTCAAACCAAACAAACATTTTCCAATCATCCATAGCACTTTGCCTAAGATCTACTTTACCTACAACCCTTTCTTCTAAGCATTTCAATACACAATTGATGATTTTTTCATCAAATGAATAAAGGTGACAATAATAATAGAAATAGCCATATATAGATAGCTTACCCATTTATAAGGCAATGTAGTAGCAGAGGATATATATTGTATGAGAGTATCAGCTGAGATGGGAGGACAGATTTGTCAATCAAATTTTCAAAAAGGAAAGAAACCTGCATTCAAATAAAGGAATACTATTCATTAAAATAAGCAAGCGTAAGTCTGTCAATTGAAAAAATAATAATGATAAATTCAAACAAATTTAGACAAAACCATGAAAACCAAGAAAATAAAGAAAAATATTTAGGAAACAACAGAGATGATGATTGTGAATATGCATTGTATTATCCTCCAAGGCATTCATACTTTCACAAACATCATTCTAAATACACAAAAGCACATGCCTCATTCAGAATTTGTAACATATACCAACATACAATTCTCGAATTTCTTTCGTCCGAGAGCAGCTAAATGGTTCCAAAATTATTTTATACAAACACAAACACCCAAGGTATTAGAAAATATAAGTATACAGACTATGAAACTATACTGCACTTACTTCCCTATAAACCCATATCGTTCAGGTTAATACGTGGAAAAGTAGAATTCTAAGACTAAAGATTTAAACTTTTTGAAAAAAATACTTCCATCATTCTTTTTAGATGACCCTTTGACTTGTTTGCAATATTCACATACAGAAACCATCTTTAATGATTTATCCTCAAGAAAAAACATAGTCATGTGTGATCCTATTAGATTTTTCTCAATGTAGATTTTTAAAAATATCAACTTCATACTTTATATTCACTAAAAATTTAAAGATATTTATTGTTTTAAGTTATGCATAGGCAAACGTGCATAAGTGAAACAAGTCATCTAATAACAGATGAAATAACATTTAGTGGTGAGAACTAAAGAGATACGACTTCATATATTTTCAAGACCGAAGAGAATATGAAATCCAAACACTTTTAAATATAATATAAGCCTAGTTGTAACAACAAACCATCATATGCTCCATAAAACAAAAACTAAATCACACACATCTCCCAGAATCTTAACATCCATCTACACCACCTGCTTACAATAACTGAAACATACCCCAGAAACAATGCTCAAACTTAGCATCACGATGACGAAGTGAAATATCACTAAAACTCCTGCATCCGAAGGCAAGTCAAGACTAGGCAACAGCACCCCCTATCAGCAAATATCCATCGCCTAGTCTGAGGAAAAGCTAGCATAAAAAAGTTTAATGTAATGCATCTATTTGACACGAACCACATGAGTATCATAGAGTCAATTGTATTTTGACAATATTAGTTAAATGTGGAACATATGCCACATTATTATCTGGAGACCAGTTAAAACTGTAAAAGTTGAGTTCAAGCCATGACTGGCAGCAAAATGTTGCATAGTATCATTCTTCATTTATTTCTCCAGTTCTTCATAAGTTCTGCGCCTATTTGGTTCACCATCCATGGATAAGAAAGTGCAATCTTGTTTAAATAATATCAGAATCATCTATTTACTCAGTGTAAGAAAAAAGTAGCTGGTGGGTTTTGTCATCTTGTATTTAGCTCTTTTTTTTGGTCAGAAAATAAAATATATAATCAGCTGATAAATTGTTTACAAAGAAAGAGGACAAGCTGTCCCTAATAAATAAATAAAAACAAAACTAAAACAGATTATGCCTGTTTCTTTGAACCATTCCAATCGAATAGCTCTTAAATGCCCCAGCCGCTTTAGCCCATAAAGAAGCTAGAAAAGTTACTTTATTCCACACCAAATGAGAAGAATTTTTTCATCCTAATGACCTACTGCAATAGATCTTGTCTGACCATCAGCTTCCAGCTAGTTTCTTGGGTTTATTTTAGAAGCATTACATGTAATAAGAAATTATCTAATTCATGCAAAATGGTGTTAGATTTAAATAATTTTACATACCTTAACTCTATCTATCAAGCCTCCAGAAATGGCGGTTAAAAATGTATAGATGATTGAAAAAAAAAAATTCAAATGATAGCATATGCTAATCATGAAGATGTTCAATTGATTCGGCTTTTCACTGTTAGTGCGCAAAATGACTTGACATGGGAAAAATAGTTAAAAAGCTACTTCTATAAGCTTTCCAATTTTGGCCAAAAAGATAGTTTTCCAGCCCACGATAAAATTATTGGACAATCATATTTCTAGGTGATTCAACCACAATACGAAGCTAAAAGTTCAAAGCCAATCAAAAAGTTGGGAAAGTCACTTCCCAAAGTATGCCATAGCAAACATATTTTCCAAAGAAACTTAGGAAAGCCAAGCACCAGCTCAGAAGTACAATTTAACCATATGGTCAATGTTTTCTGGTTAGAGATATATTGATTTAGAAGGTGGAACACTATGACTTTGTTATTTTCACCAGTTTCAGGAAAAATAAGTTCACATGTTCGAAAAAGTTCCATCCCAATAAAATCAAATAATTTTTGATAAGGGCTACTCAAGTAACATTTACAACTGAGATATATTCTGGTAAATTCCCATAAAGTTTAGATAATTCCAACAATTTCAGACATTAGATAGATGAATTTCAGGTGAAAGAAAGAGCCAAATATCATTCCTAATTAAATCAATTTGGTGTTAGATCTCAGCCTTATTGAAACCCCATTGTATAGATTACTTTGTAACTGAAAAAAAAAAGGTAGCAACCGCCACATTCCATTTGCCAGAAAAAGTGATACCAAAATCATTGTCGCAATCACGATAGCATAGGATAATTATTTATTAGTGACCACAAGATGTAAGCCTAAATTTGCACAAGCTACTAATTCAGGTGTGCATAGTTAGTTAAGAGATAGAGAGGGAGCGAACAACAGGTAATGCCCTTACAAAATTAGTAAAGTACCATCTCAAGAAGAAAAAAAACTTTATCTTGAACCGAACCATATTAATAGGACACAAAAAATAGATGGGTAGGGCCAAACAAGAGTGGGAGCATATAATATATGTGAGGTGTGTAGGAGTATCTCCAAAAAAATATTCAACCACTCAAAACTAGCCCTAATGACAACCAGTCACTTGCCAAAAAAAAAACAATAATAACAAGCTTGAGTAACTACCAATCTAGCATTGATGAAGAGAATGTATTTGTTAAAAAAGAAAAGAATTGAAAAGCTAGCAGAGTGGATATACATAATGTTTGTGTACATACTATTTTGCAAGCCAGACATTGTACTGATTCTGATTCTGCTTGTAGACCAACTTGCAAAAAAGGCTGCATAAAAGGGTTAATTAGTGTGTCTAAAGATGCCTAACCAAAAATAAAAGCAAAAAGTTATAGCAATTACTTTAAGGTATGACAAAAAAAAAAAATTATTTCAAATTACAGCTAGCAATGGGTTGGATTGGATTGGGTTTAGGTTCAACCCAATTAATTTCAAGTTGAGATTTATCAACCAAAACCCAACCTGATTATTTATGGGTTGAAAATTTCAACCCAATCCAACATGCTATGGGTTGGGTCAACCCAAATCCAACCAGTTATAAAAATATAATAGTCTAATTTTCTAAGTTTTAAGCAATACATAATGAAAAATCTCAAATCTTAACATAGTTAGTTAGTAGAACCAAATTGAAAAGTTTGACAAAACTTTACGACTCCATAATTAGAGGTGGCTACTGGGCCGGGCTAAACTGACCCATCACCAATTCGGCCCGAGTTTTGGCCCGGCCCACTAAAGACCCATTTCGAATTCGATTCGGCTCGCCAGCAAGGTGGCCAAACACAAATCTGATTTTTCAAACCCTGACCCTATTCGATTCGGCCCGACTCATTGAACAAGTTTGATTCGGCCTGTTCAACCAGCGTGGCCCGGCCCTATTTGGCCCGCCTAAATCTTCTAATTTTCTAAAATTTAGTTTATTTAAATGTAGTTTTGTTTATATAATAGTTAGTTTAGTTGAATATAAATTAATTTATACAAATGTTAGTTGATTTGCATATTGTTTAATTTATATGAATATTTATTTGAATATAGTTTAGTTTACATAAATGTTAGTTTTGTTTATAAGAATCAATGAATGTAAGTATAGTTAAATTTAGTTTAGTTTATATGACTCAACGAATATTTGTTTAGTTATATGAATATTAGTTTAGTTATATGAATGTTAGTTTAATTGAGTATAGTTTAGTTTATATGAATATTTATTTAGTTGAATAATGTTTAGTTTATATAAATCAATGAACGTTAGTTTAATTTTATTGTATATAGTTTAGTTTATATGAATCAATGAATGTTAGTTTAGTTGAATATAGTTTAGTTTATATGAATTAATGAATGTTAATTTAGTAAAATATAGTTTAGTTTACATAAATGTTAATTTAGTTGAACATAGTTTAGTTTATATGAATTAATAAATGTTAATTTAGTTGAATATAATTTACTTTATTCATTATATGAATCAATAAATGTTAGTTTAGTTGAATATAGTTTAGTTTATATGAATAATGCAAGTTTAGTTAAATATAGTTTAGTATATATGAATTAATGATTGTTAGTTTAGTTGAATATAATATAATTATATGAATCGAATATGATAAAGTCCTTTTGTGATTTTATGTAATATATGTAATTTATGTAAATATGTAATGAAAAATGAAAAATATCGACAAAAGAAATGAAAAATGAATGTGATTAGTCGAATATAAAGGTTTACAATGAATGTCATTATGTGATTCGTGAATATAAAAGTTTAATTACTTTCAAAACAATTCATTTCTTCTAATTTCTAAATTTCATTATATGAAATTCGATTCGATTTGATTCGTGAATTCGGTTTAATTCATGAATTCGATTCGATTCGAATCGTTAATTCAATTCGATTCAAATCGTGAATTTAATTCTATTCGATTCGGTTTGTTATTCAGTACGAATCCAAAAACCCAACCCAACCTAGACCGGCCCGCCCCAAGGACCAGTTCGAACCCAGTCCCCATTCCCACAACTATCCAGCCCCATCCAGACCGGTCTCGTGGCCACCACTATCCATAATAATAATTTAAGCAATGGGGCAAAGTTTGAACATAATAAAAGGCGATGATATTAACATTTCCGATGAAATACACTTAATACTTGTTAGATTCATGGATTGTGTGGGGAAAATCTAGCAAAGCTAGGGTTAAGGCAAGGGTATAAAGTTTTACTTTTACACTTTATCTTTTTAGTTTACCTGATTCATAAAGCAAAATTGAGCAAAATCAAAAAAAATATTCAGGCTAGGCGGGTTGAAATCCGGTTGAAAATTTTGACCCGACCCAACCTGTTTTTTTATCGGGTTGGGTTGAGTTGACCCATTTGAATATTCAGGTTGAAAATTAAAACCCAACCCTTTATAAATGGGTTGGGTTTGGGTTAAGTCAGCTTTTACCGACTCTACTTCAAATTAAAACACCTAATTTTTTTGGTTTATTTTTGCTTAACCCTTCCTCTCTCTTTTGTAACTCGATTAGTAATAATGACCTATGTTTCTATTGTAATTTATAGGGTTAAAGGTACAAGTAAAGGGTATGATTGAGTGATTTGCAAAAACTTATAATGACATTCAATTTAAAATTTCATAGTGTTTGAGAACTTGTTTTAATGAGGAAAACAAGCAAAAATATCAAAACCAATGGAATTCTAGAGTCTACTATGTTTGTATATTTAAGAAATAAGAATGGAAAAGTCAAAATACATAAGTATGTGAGAATCCTCTTAATAATTTTTTTGACAATTTGATTTTTCAAAATATTACCACATGGTGATATGACCTTTCAAAAAACAAGCAAGTCAGCGTTATAACACCAACTATGTGATCCTTTTCCCTCTACTAGCTTTGGTTAATTATTTATTTTCCTCTTTGATTCCATTTGGCACATCTACTACAAAATCAGAACACTTGGAACTATTGTTCTTCTATATGTTAGAATCGCTTTCTGGATACACACCCACTGACACAATACACATTAGATTTTCCCACCAACACCTTTGCATTTTGTAGCAACTTAATAAAACAGTTGGGCAAAGTTCTTTAGGCTGTGATGATCAAATCCCAAATCTTTCACATGACTTCATGTCAAACACCTCAGCTCATCTTCTCGAGATTTCAGAATCAAAATTAGTGAGAACCCATATCTCTAACACTGAGATGGACAGTCTCAGTAAACATATTTATAACGAAAAGGAACAAGTTCAGTTAAAGTTCCAAGCAATTATATAAATGTTCCAGAAGAATCAAAGAAAAGAAGCTACCAAAAAGCCTCAAAAAGTTGTAAGCAATTTGTGAGAACCATACAAGCGGTTATGGTAATCCAATCACTAACAAGTTACAACAAATCATTAACAACTTAATAATATCCAAATATAGAAAATTTTCATAACTCATGCCTTCAAAAAGAAAAACTTGATAATTATTTAGGTAGAACAAGAACTTCAAAAAAGAAGCAAAATCAAAAGTAATGGTAGAGGAAGCACAAAGCGACTTCTCCAAGGCTCTGGTTTATACCATTGAAAGGCCAAATATCCTGCCACAATATCTTATTGATCTATTTTTCCTCTCTGTAACTATAAGTATTGGGGCCAGTTTCTCTGAATTACTTAGGTTTTTAAATTTTCCAAAAAAAAACTCACAATTTAAAGGACAGCAAAGAGCTATTAAGTTAGGAAGTTAATAAATCATGCTGCATGTTCATGATGAAGTTCTATAAGCATACATACCATATAATGCGGGATGAGAGAGGAGCCATAATTCGTTCTAAACACTCTTTCTAGACAAGAAACCAAGGCATTTTCCAAACCAGGCACTGCCGCTTTAGTCTGCAAGGCACTGCATTGAGACAAAAATAAAAATAACAAACCCACATGAAGAATTCATGCCCCCATAATAAATCAATTTTCATTTCTTTTAAGGAAAATTAGCAAGAAACTAATAAATACAGAAGTTGTAAACAATTATCATTTCATTTCACTTCTGTCAACCATCAATATGTCATTTTTCTTAGCAAGACACCACCTTTAAGCTAAAAAAAGTTGAATTTTATTTCATATGACTATAAACTGCACATAAAGAATAGCTTCGTTATTAATTTGCCTTGAGTTAGCGAGTGAAAACGATTAACTTAGATTGTTTTGTTGGTGAAAGGTGGTGTTTCACAAAGAAAAAAAAACTTATAAGGTAGCATTCAACAAAAAAAATTTTAAAAGGTTGTTTTTTAGAATTGAGAAATATAAAGGTGGTTGTTGGCTAACTTTTCTCTCTTTCAACATAAACAGGCAGCTCGTCATACAGAAACATAAAGAGAAACAAAATTACTTCCAATAATAAAATAGTGAGCTATGCTGACATGAACAAATGATAGATCAAGTGAAACCCAGTTTGGGCTCCTTGGTCAAATTTTTAGAATCTATATCTGACGCATCCCACAAACACATCAGAAACTCTCGACAGCCTACACTAATCACAAATAAACAATCCATCCTCTACTCTTGAATTTCAATGACCTACAGTAAATCCTTTCGAAGCTTTGAAATTTTATGGCGCTTTTCATTCATTTTCAATATCCTAATCCCCCTCCCCTCGTGCTCCAAAATATAGTCCAAATGTGTATATGACAATTAGCCCATCAAAGCATATAACACCAACAATCAACTCAACATCCTCAAATACCATGATAAGGAGTACCCTATAAAATTCGTTACCCGAACAACATCATGTAAGACTGTAAAAGTCATCCCTCCAGTCAAACACAAACTACTTTGATCAAGAATTCTCTCCAATCTATAATAAAATACATAATCTCAAGGGATCGTGATATTTTCGTCTTAATATATATTTTCCAAATAGGAACTTTTCCTAATTTTCGCAAACATACAATTGAAGATTTTAAATAAGCAAACAGGAAAAATAAAAGAGAGGGGAGAGAGTATATCACCACATCATCATAAAAAAAATTAATAGTCCAAAGTATATAATATAAACTACATAATGCAATTATACCCTCTTCCTTTATTGATCACTATCAAATCCAAAATCAAGCAATAATACACAAATGCTCAAAAATTATTAATATACAATAATTCCAAATTCAACGAATTAAACAACAAAATTAAGAAAAAAGGGGTTAGATATTACTCACTTAATGATGACTGGGAGAGGAAAACGGTTAAGAAAATCTTTGACTGAACCGTCATTAAGTGCACCTGCAAAATCATAATTTCATATATATAATAATTAATGGATGACCCAAAAAAGGAACACAAATTGAGAGAGAAGAGGGAGGTTACCTGGGTAGGAAGCGAAATCTGATGCTGCTTGAAGTAGTTGGCTTGTGTCTGAAGCTGAAAATTCTTCCATTGTTTGGAGTCCTTGGAGTGTTGGAGATGTACAAATGAGCAAGAAGACGTTTGGGTTTGTTGAAGTTTGGGGGTGACACTTGGGATAGTTATTTACACGTGCCTATGCAATAAGGTTGGTTTTGAGTTTGTATGTAAAGGGTTTTGAAGTATTGGGAAATACTTCGAAAACTTACCCGATCCGAAAATTCGATTTGAACCCGACCCAAAACTAGCAGGTTAGAGTTGACATTTTCGACACAAAAACTTAAATGGGTTGACACGAACCCGACTCGAAATAAAATGAGTTAGGTTAAGGTTGAAAATTTCAACCCGAAAATGACTCACGTAATCCAAAATTATTTTCGGGTCAAAATTAAATTGGGTCATACCGAACCCAACCTTATAACCAAACTATATTAAGTAGATTAAAAAAAAGTTACTTGGCCAATCATCCGCCCAAACCCCAAGCACAAATTAAAATCCTAAAAGACAATTAAACTATTACTATCAACTTATCACTCATTTCATCTCAACCTTAAAAGTCTTCTTTTTCTTCAGCCGCTCTATTGAATAACCATATCTCAGAGGTGAAAAAAACTGACCCGACCCCAAAACCCGACTCGAAAATAGCAGGCTTAGGGTCGAGATTTTCAACCCAAAAACTTAAATGGGTTGACACTAACCCGACCTAAAATTAAATGGGTTAGGTTCGGGTTGGAGTTTTCAACCCGAAAACTTAAATGGATCAGGTTTGGGTTGGGGATAGATGACTCGAAAATAGGTGATCCAAATACGAATCAAACCCCGACCTGATCCTTTTACCACCTCTAGTTAAAGATGAGGTCAAGTCAAATAAGAACAACAAAATACAATGAAGAGAGTATTGGATTGCCATATAATATATCTATTAACTTAATTTAAAGAAGAATAATTTCACAGTTTAAGAGTGTGCCACGTGACATCACTTTATCTAATACGTGTAATATCATATACGATGACAACTAGAAAAATTCTACATACAAATATAGCATTCAAGTTGAATTAGGAAACAATTCTTTTGACAAGTAAGAATGCAATTCGTCTTAGTTTACATGATCATTAATTTTTTTTTCGTAGTTATCCTTATAATCATATAGAAAGCAAAAAATGCAAAATAATTAAATACATGATCATTAATTTTCATTTTTCATACAATTTTCAAAATATCTTGTTATTGTCTGATGCGAATGAATGCTTGAAATTCTTTCAAGTTATTTGAATCTTATTCCTTCTACGATTCATCATATCTTAGTATGGTGTTTTTCTTATTTTATGCATATGTGTTTTTCGAACTTTCCTTTTTTTATTATGGTTCTATAAGGTGTGAAAGCTATGGGGTTGATGATTGGTAGAAGGTCTTGATCAAAAGCTTAAATCTTGGAATAATTTTCGAAGATTGAAAATTTTGACCAAGGGAAAAATCGCTATTACAATGGTCGGTGGGTTAAGACCATGTACGGTACCCATGAAATGGCGTGGCGTGCTGACATGGCGTGGTACATGTCGCTAGGAGCATGGGACGTGGCAGGGAGATAGAGTGACATGGCTTCCACAAGTTAATCTTATCCTTTGTAAAGTTAGTCCTAATAGAAGTGTGTAATAGCTAGGTGTCAAATACCTATTGGCTATTAGGTGGTTATTAGAAGTCCTTTTAAAAGTAGGAGTTCTAATCTCAATGTGATTCAAACTCTCAAGCTTAGGGAATAAATGGATGTGTGCCTAGTTGAGAAAAATCAGATTTTGAACTTGTTTTTCTTGTTTAAGCAATAAACTTCGAAAAGTTTATTATTCTCTTGTTCGTAGAAAGATTGTGAATGGTGCATGTTTTGCTTTAAATTCACGTGAGGAAGTGAGAGGAATTTAGGACTTTTTTTAATCAATTTGCCAAACTTTCGCCCTAAATTATAGCCCTTGGTGTGTTGATTTATAAGATTTATATTCTAGTTTCTATCCCTTATGTGGATTAAGGTTTTCATATCTAGATTTACATCATTGTCCATTTAATAATCTAGCACATTGTTCGAGCTCAATACTAGCAGAGGTTTATACTTAAGGTTAAGGTGTGATTAGAGCATCTAATATATGTATTCAAGTACACCTTCTCACATTTTATCGCTCAAATGTTCTACATATTGACATGTGAGTTTTCTCATGTGAGATAGTGAACCACATATGTCCATCTTTCAAGCATTTTAATGTATACATGTTTTCTTGTAGAATATGAAATGTATGTGATTTTATTAACACAATTATCATTGTATGATTTGGAAGCTATATTATAATTTGAAAATAGAATTCTAGTTGAATTAGACATCAGTTACCAACTAATATAAAATAATATAATCTTCTACATAGTATGATTTTGAAATTACAATGTGACTAGGATTTATTTGACTTATTTTCTAATCACAGTAATCAGTAGTAATATTTTGATATCAGGTTATATATCTCAATTTAAATAAATTTAGATCAAAGATATAAAACATAGATATTAGACTAAATTCCAACTAAAATCTCCTACACTAATTAAGTTAGGAATGCACAAAACATTGTTATGTTTGTTATTAATACTAAATAGGTTTATCTTAACTAATTCCACGACACTAACATTTTTTTGCTTTAAACAAATATATTATAAATAAATTTTATTAAATTACTTATAATACCCCAAAAATTATGAGGTCTTAATTGTATTTTTATCGAAAATAATTGCTATGCATTAATATAATACATATACTCTACATATATACATATATATACACATATATGTACATACATATTTTTAAACTAAAATGCAAATTATTCTTATTATTTAATTAAATCCTAAAACTTAAATTTTTTTTACAAAATATATTTTTCTTTTTATTATTCTCCTAAGAAACCCAATAAGCCCAATTACCTAAACCTAGTACTACTCTTTTATTAAAACTATACTACCTAACCCTAATCCTATTTATTTCACAAACTCACAAAACCCAAAACACTCCTCCTCTCCCTCTCCTTGCCATGCTTCCCCTAGCCATCGCCGCCCAGCTGCTGCCACCTCCTCGTGCCACCACTGTCCACCCTTGCTCGCCGTCGATCGGTTTTTCCTTTCTTCTTCTCTTTGTTTTCCTTCTTTTCTCCCTTAATTTTCATGCCCTAGTATACATGTTTATTAAAGTTTTATATGATTATTGTATTGATTTATTACGGGTTAAAACTATATTGAAAGTGTATAAATTTTTATGTTCCAGAATTTATTTTGTGCATACTACTAGTTTCATAAGATTTTTATGCATAAATATTAATGCCTAGGCATGCTAGGATCATAAATTAGGGTTTTTGATACTAGGCTTTAGATTTTCACATAAAATCTTAAATATTTTGTGGACCATCTATGTTAAATTTTATGGGGTTGTTTAAATGAATTTTCAAAATTTAGAATCATATGTTTTAGTATAAAAATGATAGTTTTCGTGGTTTAAGACTTAGATTCATATACTAGTATTTATTTTATGAAATTTTGACTATAGTATAATGTATTTTGATAAAAACTTAATAGTATGGTATTTGGAATAAATTTTTATAATATTAAACATATTAGATTATGGTTTAATTGTTGAAGATTTCATGCATGTTTTAAAGATTGAAATTATATACTATTAGTATATATATTAAATTAAGACTATTTTATGATACAATTGGGAGTAATTTGAGTATACTACATGGAATACAAATTTTCAGATTTGAAGAGTTATAAAAATGGAATTTTATAACATATATATTAATGAGTTTTCTAATAATACTTGTAGTATTGGATTGGAGATACTAGATTATCTTTTGGGAGACTTAAAAAGATGTTTTGAGAATTGTTTTAAAACCTTAGAAAGGTTAGTAAGATTGCTGTAAATTTTGGGTAATGGTGTGTTGATTTAGACTGTATAATTTGGTGTAGTAGAATATTTTGTAGAAGGTGCTAAATAGTAAGGAAAGTGGTCACCCGTTTATTTTACTCCAGGTACGTACATATTACCAAGTTACCTTTAGGAGCATGATTTAAGGTGAAATGCAAACTTTGTATCACGTTTACGGAACGGAACCCTTTTGGGTGAGATTGTATGGTTATTTATTTGAAAGAATTCATATTCTTTATATTAGGGGCATGGTTAGGTATTGTTGGCGAGAAATCATGATTTAGTAAATTGGTATTAATTTGTTAATTAATCCATGAGATTGTTTATTATTACTCTTTCATTACTAATAGTATGATTGGAGTAAAGGTGAATTTTTAAGTCTTAATGACAAGGGTAGTTGACTTTGTTCAACAGGTTTAACAGTTGAATTGAAATTAAAAGGTTAAAAATTACAATATAACGGAGATTGATTGTGTAACTATAATGTTTTCATGCGTGTGCTGTGATGATTGTGTATATTGAGTTTAAACAGTAAATCGCGTAAAGAGAAAGAGGATAAACAATAAAACTCTAGGCTAGTGCACGTCTAGAGTATTGACAATCAGGGATTGATGTTTCACGGGGTATTATCCTTGACTTTTATTGGAGACCATGTGATCTACGAGTCTCTCTTTTATAAAGTTTTAAACTTAAAATTGGGGTTAGTTGATATCTCATCTAGCTATGGTGATGGAGTCGCGCCTTACCATTTGGATTTTATATTGTATTTTGATGTTCTCCGACGAGAGTGCATGAGTTATTTATCTATTTAATGTCCTTAATCAGGACATGGGGGAGACAACCTTGTCTATTGCTTAATCCAAGTAATTAATTAGTTTATTTATCGCATCAGTTGAATAAAATGTTGCGTGATATGTTCTTACATTCCGTATATTCTTATTTAATTATTATTTCAACTGTTATACTTTGTAATCTATATGTACTCAGCTTGCTGATTACGTATTTTGTGTGTTTTTTGTCATGACTTTTGCCTATAAATGACACTGTGATGATCCAATACTTACATTTGTATTATTGGGGAGCAGATTGTTGACAGGTATCCAAACGAGCATTCATACATGGGTGGTTTGAGAGGAGCGTTGTTTTAATTCAGATTTCAGAATAAGTTATGTTTGTTTGGTTTGATTTTAGACTATTGGTTTTGGATTTGAGTTTAACGTTATTTTGGTACATTGCAGTAAGGGCTGTAGTGGTTCTAGTTTGTTATGTTAGGAATTTGTTTTACAATTAATGTTATTTCAAAAAGTCTTTTTGGTTTTTCACTGTAAAACTCTGTTTTATAACCTTAACGTTTGAACACGTGGCCGTATCACATGTAGTTTCTTAAAGGTTTGTTTTTTGGAAAATGGAAATTACTGGGGTGTTACATTACTTTTAAAGATATGTTTAACAGTACAAAATTTAATTGTTTTGCTATTAGTTACATAAGAGATGATACTTTTATTTATGCAAAATGTTTGTAGCTTTTTTTTCCCAAGGAAGAGATGGTACAAGCATCAAAAAGTATGTATATGACTACTACATGATTCCTAATTTAAGTTTAGTTTATTTGTTTCTTAATGTAAGTTGAATTGTATGGCTTGTAAAAGAAATTGTTTTCTATTCCCCGGTTAAAAATTAAATTTTTTTCTTATATTAAAATTTTTCCTAATTGTTATATTAGGTGGTTCGAAATGTGTCAATAAATAATGATGCAATGCCAATATTGCCAAGTGACATGCTCTTAAATTGAGAAATATTCCCATTTAAATTAAGTTAGTAGAATAAATAGAATATTATGGGAAAAGAAGGTTGAAAACAAATATAGGCTTAGTTAACTTTAAAAGCTTCTTAGAGAAAGAGCAAATGCAATGGCCTAATGGAAGTGATAATGCGTGATCTATTGGTCTTATACTCTTATGTTAAGTTTCTGAGTTCACCAAAGCGAAAACAAGCATATTATGACAATATCAAATTATCAATGGCTCATTCAACCTTGTATCGTGTACTCGCTTACTCACAGACAAATAACAACCAAATGCCCCCAAAGTCCTGAATCGAGGATGATTGCACTTTGCAACCAAACATAGTCCAGCCAGAACTTTAGCTTCTGGAATTTAGGTTCATTTCCATTCTGCATTCTTGCATCAAATTTTGTACATTTCATACTACTGTAACAGTTCATTTATTACGTTGTTTACCCAACAATAAAAAAGGCCAAAGTTTTCAACCCCAAAAAATATAGAGTCGACTATATGAATCAATAATCTGTTCTACGTGATCATCCGTAAAAATCTTCTTCCCCATTCCCTCTTATTTAAAGTCACATTTTTTTAAAACTTATTTTCTTCATGTTCTTTTTCATTCTATTTATCCTAATTATCTTTGGACTATCTTGATCGCATTTGAGGTCACATTACCCAACCATCCACCAATCTCAATGGTGCATTTACTACTAAACTAGTCGTTTCACATATCTAAACCGT
The DNA here is from genome assembly GCA_026401315.1 of Dysphania ambrosioides. Lineage (NCBI taxonomy): Eukaryota > Viridiplantae > Streptophyta > Magnoliopsida > Caryophyllales > Amaranthaceae > Dysphania > Dysphania ambrosioides. The sequence continues at coordinate 26,440,702 of CM048666.1, forward strand.
CATAACTAATTCTCCCTTATTTTATTCTTAATATTTAATTTGCTACTCCAACTTTCTTTCGGATATCCACATTCCTAATTTTGTCCTTCAAGATGTTCCCGCGCATCTTCTTGACCCATATAATAATGCTAGTCTAATTGTCGTCCGGTATAATTTTCCTTCCAACCTTAAGGCTACACTAAGATTACACAACAGTTTAGTTGCAACTTTTTATTTAAGACAATTAGATTTTATTCAATGGATGACATCTTTATCAATATATCAATTCCCTTGAAGAACCGAACCCAAGTATTTGAAATATTCACTTGTAGGTAATATCTTGCCATCCAAATTCACGCTAAATCTAATGCTAAAATAATACTTCATATACTCTATTTTACTCCTAGGAACTCTGAAATTTCTAAAACCAATATTTATCTCAATTGTTCTAACATAACATTTACCCCATGCTAGTCTCTTCTACTAGAATATTATCATCTACAAAGACAAACACTACCACAGTATCTCTATTTGTATTGTCTTAGTTTCTTCGTCCAGGACTGTCGTGGAAGGGAAGGGGCTTACGGCAAATCATTGGTGTAATGACTGTAATAGCTGGGGAAGTCCTATGTCGTTATTCCCCCACAACTTCTAACATTGGTTGCAAGATCCTGATACATATCCTTATTACCTAGGTCGATGTAAGTATGCCCTTCGTAGTCAGATGATTGCGTACTAAAGTACTTCTTTTGGTAACTTGTCATGTGCCTTCTCCAAATCAATAAATACCATGCATAAGTCTTTCTTCCTTACACAATAAAGATCTATCGTTCGCCTAATAAGGTGGATAGATTTTGTGGTAAATCCACCTGACATAAATCCAAACTGATTTTTCTAAATACTAGCATACTTCCTCAGCATTTGTTCAATCCCTCTCTCGCATAATTCATGGTGTGACTCGTACATGATTATTACTCCATATACACTATATACATCTGATATTTTAGAGGGTTCGAGTTGTATTACTATGATCAGTTGTAGAGAAAGTGTGTGCTGTTAGAACATTAATGCTCGTGATTACATAATTTGATTAAATATAATGCCCTAACTTAAGTACAATATATATCCAATCTTATTCGATCTGCTTCAACCAGACATGCGATTTTGTTTGAAAAGCTATTGTACAATTTTTCTTTTGGGTAGATTGTGGAAGATTGTAATATATAACTGTCACAATTCAAATGGAAAAGTGAAATCTTTTGGGTAAATCATGTGACAAGGAATGAAGACGAATAGGTAGGCTACAAAAACTCCTCGAAGTTTTATCAACTACTACATTCCAGCATTCCTGTAGTGCATGACTCACAGATTGGTCTACCTCTATCAGTAAAAAGGATATAATCTGTTACACAGAGCTTAGGGTGTAATATTTACATTTATACTAACCCCAGTTCGGAAAAAATAATCATAATACATAGTATATATGTTATTTTATGATGTCCCATAAATTAAATTAGATGAAGTTTATTCTATGGAGAAAGCTAAGCTAGCAAATTGTGTAAACGGTAATTTGTGACATTATTTACATTGTATATGAGGATTCTAAACCATGAGAAAATACAATCCAGATAGATGAATAATAATTTAGCTAATCTCAGGCTGGTTAAAATGACACAATTAATCTAGCTTGATGCGTAATATATAGTAGTGGATGAAAATTTCCCAAAATATAAGCATGCAGAGACGTAGCTAGTATCGTTAGAACTGAGATTGCAACGCTGAAGTGATCAGAGCACGCGGTTTCTTTCCAAACCTAATTTAGCTAAGTTTTTATGTTTTTGGACCACCCTTTTCTTTGTACAATGAGCTCTCGTCATACTTTATCATTATGAACTTCAAACCAGTAGCTTCTTGTCCCTATTTCAATTATACAGATACGGATCATTTTCAACAATTCTGGAATTTATAGAATATGATGGGAACTTAGGTCTCTCAACTTATTACTGTAGATGTTACAAGTACATTCGTCACTTTCTCTGATATCATAAAGGTAACCAGCTTTTATAACAAAGAGATGAAACACTTGTGAATTTTGTTGAAAACCACATATTCTTAATGGCTAAGTAATCATTGGGTTAACACTGTCATCATTGTAAGGAATACATGCGGTTTTGGTATATTGGGTGGGGGGGGGGGGGGGGGGGGCGGCTCTAGTTTGTTGAGCTGATCGCATAGTTTGATTACAAAATAGTTTGATTACAAAACTTGTATCTGATCGCATAGTTTGATTACAAAATAGTTTGATTACAAAACTTGATCAACAGTACATATAGTTGTGGGAGTATATTTAATTAGGGGTGCTAAGGAGTTGAGTCAAAATGTTGCTTAATTAATTGGAGTCGAGCTGACTCGACTAAACGTAGAACTTGTAAAGCTTAAATTATTATACTTGATTGAACTTGCTACTACGTCGTACTTAATTAAGTTTGTGAGCTTGACAAACCCTAAACTTCTTCATTTCTTTAAAAATATTTACTTTTATATCAAACTATCAAAAAAGAACATACACATACGTGTAATAATGAAATGTTTAGGTAATGAATATCAAAGAAATAATACATTATCTTACTGTAGAACCCGTTAATAGTGAAAAATAGTTGTAGTGTTATGAAGCAATTATTTCTTACAAATAATTGATTTTTTTTGTTATGGCCATCAAATAACTCTACATGTAACAATTTGTTACTCCACTGATTCAAAATACGAGTCATTCAATTTTAATTAAAAAGTTGGTATCACAAATTGGCATATTAAAGTACGTATTGATACAATGAAATGAACTACTAATCCATTTAATCTAATATTAAGAGATGACGTACTCCCTAAAAGATTACAATGCATGATAACGAAAATATTCATATATTTTGGACAAAAAGAACTAGCTAAAGTGACTTATGTAATATATCCCAGAATAAAGTTGTACTGTTGTAATACACCCTATTGTTGAATTTCCACCCTAGATTTTCTATCCCATAATCAAAAGTAATATCGTACAATCAATTCTTTTGCTCTAGGATGCACTATAGATGCAATTTCCTTTCACACTTTCTCAACCTTTTGATTCAGAGATAAAAGTGAATATATATGTGTCACTAGAGGCTCATACAATCTTCCTCACTAAGTGTACGTCAAGTCTTGATAAGGTCTCTCATGCATAGAGGCTCATACAATCTTCCTCTACACTCTCTTTCTTTTTTTTTTGCAAAAAAATTTCCTCTATTTTATATACAATATATATTGTTTTTTTTTTTACGTATGATTTATATACAATATAGGAACACATTTTACATGAGTATTTGATCTTGAGTACGGGCACTAGAAGAGTTGGTGACGGCGAGGTAAAAATCCCCATTTTGCTAGTCCCACAGTCCCACTGGGTGGATGCTTGGTACTATAGAACTATACGTTTATACTCATTAAGACATGGAAAATCATTTACTACTTCATTTAAGGCTTACATATTCACATACTCTTAATTCACTAGTACACGGGGGAATATATTTCCTGCTCAATGAAGCTTGGCAGCTTGCATTGCTGCACAAGTGAGAGGCAAGGGAGATAGAAAAGCTTGGATGTAGATAACCCAGCCACTGTAAATATTGATACGTGAACCCTTTATCCATCCCCAGAAATGTGCTGACAGGCCAAGAAAATATACAAACAAGGGCCACCAGTATCAGAGTGAGAAATATCAGTATTGCATTTAATATACAACACTCCCACCTCCCTCAAGTTACACAGAGAATGGAGACAGAGTGAATTTTGTCTGTCTAGCAGTTCAATAGTCCTTTCAACTTGGAACGCATGTGAAAGCAATGAAGCAATTGGCTTACTTCGTCCTTACTGATTCAATAATCCACTACCCCGCATGTAACGAAAACTCCTTCCCATGTTAATTGTACTCTTTTTATTTCCAAATCACTCATATTTTGTACTCCGTATTTTGATTCTAGACATTAAGTTAGTCATTATTTTTTATATTCATAATTTTTTGCCTAATTTAACTTTTCACAATCTCCAATAAAATGACTTAAAACATTTTTTTCACTAAAGTTATAATACAAAATTATAAAAAATTAATATTTTGAAAATCTACTAAGAGACATAACCAATATAATGAAAACCTATGGTCAAACTTTTAAAACATTAACTCTATAAATAAAAATAGAGTAAAAATAAAGAGATACTTTATTATAGACCAAATTAATCATATATTCATATGACAATTTTTAAAGTCAATACCGCTGAGCCACTTTAACAATCTCAAATTTACAAGTTGTAACATTTGTATTTTGGTCCCTTATTTAAATTAGAATTTGAATATCTAGTAAAATTTTGCACTCCTTAGTGAAGATATTGCCACTTTTTTATTATCTATTGGCTTACGTATTAGACTAACAAATCACCCTTGAGCACAAACACCATGCATGCAATCCGCTTCTTTATTATCTATTGGCTATATTAAGACTAAAATCTTAAGTTAACACCATGCATGCCATCCACACAAGGGAACAAATAAATTTATCAACACTAATGCCATTGAGCACAAACAACTTATTAATAAGACCTCAATCTAACAACACATCAACAATTATATAGTACAGACCCTTCTTTTCGATTCCCCGTTGCACTCAGATTACCAATTACGGAGTATAATTCAATTAAATCACGTACCACTACATAATTTTAAACTAATTAATAAGTTACACAACAGCATACTAGCTAGAGACGAAATTATTTTTCCTAATTAAAAAAAAAGAAAAGAAATACGCACATTACACAACAATAATAAAAATACTACAAGGATCATAGTATCACTGGTTTACAAACACCCAAGGGCCCAAAAGTCAAACCAACTCAGACATGTATGGGCATACACCATGCAGTTGCTTAGGCTTGTCATTATCACTAGCTCCACATGTAGTCAAGCTCATTTCCACCACCACTCATACCCATCATCCTTCCACCGCCTAAGCCACCACTACTTCCCATGCAATGGTTGTGATCAAACCCTCCACCACCCCAAGTGGTGGTAGTATTGCCTCCCATCATCACATCCAACTCACAACCACCTTGACCACCCCCTTGCAACGGTGAAGGATTTTGGACCCAAGGAAGGTGTAGGTTATCCTGGAGAGACCTTAGGCTAGGGAAAACCGGTAAACTCGCGTTCGAAAAACTGAACGAACTACTCCTAGGCGTTGTAATGCCCATCATGGAAGTTGGAGTGAGTGGTGACGGTGGTGCAAACGTGAGCTCAAAAGGATTAAAGTTGCTGATATTAGTGGCATTAACATTTATGTTGCTGTTGTTGTTGGTGTTGCTGGAGAAACAGGACACGTGCTCTTTCTTGATTGAATTGATGTTGGCTTCGCTCCCATCGTTGTAGGAGCAAGTCTCATTGATGACTCCTCGGTAAGGGGAGGAGTCAAGGAGTGCAGGAAGCTGCTGAGAAGTCGAGATAGAAACCGAGGAAGGTGAGCTGCAGACATCATTGGAGTAATTGTAGAGGCCGGTCATGATCCCGTTGCTTCGAGATTTCTTACCTCCTCCACCTCCGGTAGTGGCGCTGCTGCTCGCTGATGTAACGATGCCAGTACCGGTCTTTTGAAACACCCTTGAGATCACCCATTCATCCTACAAATCAAAATCAATGATTGTACAAAAGATATGATCACAAGACTGTAAAAATCAGTTAAAAAATATTAGTTCACCTTAGGTTTTGTGACTAGTACTACATTGCAAACAAATGTGTGACGGTTTGTTTTGTTTACCTCAAGATGTTACGTTACTCAATAGAACTATTAGTAGTAAAATTTGATGACATAGAATAGTCTAACAGTTTTTTAGTTCATTACTATTCAATATTTAGAGAGTCTGAGGTCTCAAAGTTTCACTCAAAATATCACAACTTTTTGCAATAAAAAGGGTACAAATTTATGAAACTAGCCAATTTTCAGAGTCAAACTTATTATAATATCACGATTTGAATTGAGATATCAAACCACATGTCAATTATTACACCTGAGAATACTTGAGTATGGCTTAGCTTATTCACAGAAAAGGATATCATATCAAATGTCAAGTTCATACATACTAACTTCGTAAAAATGTCCCTATCCCATGTTTATGATCTATTGACAGCCAATGCATGCAGGATATCCCTTCTCAACTCTCATTAATCAACCCTCAATTTGAGGTATGCGCTACATATTATAACTGAACTCAGTTCAACTAACCACACACAGCCATGCATGTTAACTAACATACCCTTCATTTTATAATGATTTTCCAAAGTTTATCCTCTCTAGAACTTAGAAGACGAAATGATAAGAGTGTTTCAAACTAGTATATATGGTGACAACTAAATCCGGACCAAGGGGCAAGGGTGTACCATGAAATAATATCAAGTAATACAATTCAACAGCCATATAATATACATTATATAAGCTAGCATAAATATATACTTCGTATCAGCTAATGTTAGTTACGTAATTTACTTTGGAGGTCCGGGAAAGGTAGTGGTAGGAAAATTTTCCTTCGAGACGGTACTCATGCATAACCCAGTTACTTTTCTCACCCTTGGGGGCTCTTCCCCGGTAAAACACCAAAGTTTTCTTCATTCCAACCAAAGCACTTGTCTTGGAGCTGTAAATTTCCCGGTCTTTCCCGGTTGCCTTCCAGTAACCGGCTTCAGTTGCCCGGTTAGTCCGTAACCCCGTTGGATACTTCCTGTCTCTCAAACTGAAGAAGTACCACTCCTTCTCCCCCATCTTAGCCTTCTCTGCAAATATGACATAAAATAAAAGTCAAACCACACACTTAGAACAAAAATAATCATTTTAAATAATAAAGATACAAGGTACCAACATAAATCTCGGGATCATTTTAACAATCTTGCAACTTGCGCTAACATAACTCTATGAAATTTGAACTAGCTTAGCCATTAAACTTTAATACTTAGTGGATATCTGAGCTCATTATATCGTGGAGTGTTGTTATAATAAGCTAGCTACGCATATTTACACTTATCATATTGTAATATTCTAGTAGTACGTTATTATATAAGGTGAACTGTTAATTACGTACTACACTATAAAGTCTAAACAAGAAAACAAAGACGAGCTGAGATGTTTTAAGAATTGTAGTTTATAATTCATAAATTTGTGATTAACAAATTTTATAACACAAAACTCAGCTCATATGTAAATTAAAGGAGTATAAAACAAGTAAGAAGAACCTAACTCTACGTAACTATATCACTTAAAAGTTGTTAGTGACTAGTTGTACACAAATTGAACCCACTAAGCCAAAATTAGAATCGCATTACTGGTTCAGATTACACTATCAAATTTGAAAGACCCGAGTCTTAAAAGTAAAAAATTACCAGGAAGTTCCCAAGGCTCGCACTTGTTAAGATCAACTTCAGCAATAGCCCTCCCACTGAAATTCCCATCAAGCACCTTCTTCAGCAGATAGTATGAAATGAGCTCCTCATCAGTAGGGTGAAACCTAAACCCAGGCGGCAAATTCGACTCACTGTTATCAAACTGAAGAAAATAGGGTTGGTCCATTCTCAAAACACACCAAGAAGAGATGAGAAACCTCTCAAAATAAATTTGCACCAGAGTATTTCAAGGGGTGTTTAAAAAGAAGAGGTAGGGGAGGGGCTGGGGCCCAAAGCCCAATAAAAACTGTGGTTTTTTATGTTCTGTTCTGTCCTGTCCTGTTTTCCAATTTCTTTTTCAAAAATGTTTTATAACCTATGGTTTTTTATTTAATTTTTTGGATGTGCACATTTATGATTTCCGTTGGCTTTAGGTAATGATGTGTGACATGAGGAGAGAGACGGGTATGCGTGCGTGTGTTAGGAAATTTGCAGAGGTACTCCTGTATTTTTCGTATTTTTATATTTTTATAGATGTGTAATATTTATATGTTTTTAATGATTCGGGGATGGGAAAATGAGAGGAAGGAAAAGAGGGGGAGATTTTACGATTTTACCAAAGATCGATAAAGCTGAAACAATATCTCAAAGTGTCAGAATAGTACTACAAAGAATATGTAGAAAGAAAAAAAGGGAAAATAATTTTTGTTAGAAGTGAAATCTTTTACTCCGCAGAAGAGCAGACGAAGACAAGGCTGGTGTGTAAGAAAGTCTGAGGTAAGGCAATGTAAGGTTAAATTATTGGATGGGTGAGGGTCAAGATAGGTAAAGTTAAGATAAGGTCTAAAAAAAACTCTACAATTTACCACCAATATTTTAAAAGTATTCAGTTGTGATTATTTGAGATTTCTTTGAATAAATAGTATCTAAACTTAACAAGTAAATTTCTGTCTAAATAATTAAAAATATCATGTCATCATATTAATGCTGGAGACCTTGGAGTGATTATATTTCTAACAAAAATAAATGACAAAAAATAATTATATAAAACTCTCTATTCCTCTCTAATCATAATTTTCCCTAAAAAAACTTCTTAATTTTATGGTACTTTGTTATTTTTCTATGTAATGAGAGCCGTAAACGACATAACAAAAACTAATGTAGAACAAATTTGATCTCAGAGATACCAACCTCTAATATTTTAACCAACCAAACGAGTTTAGGTTCACATACTTTGTCATATTTAATGGGTAACAAAAAAAAAAATAGTATTAAAATTGGAGTAAAAACTCCATAAGGTGTATTTTTCTAATCTATAGTAAAACATGTCAACACTTTTTCTGTCATATATTTGATTTGTTAATTTCTTACTATATTTTCTTTTACTACAACTAGTAATTTATTATCCATGTATTTAGTGCACAAATGTCTACGGCTTAAGCCTATTTACATTCGGACCAAAGCATAGCATGAAGTTTACTTTGTATTTGAAATTTCTTAAAGATAGTTGGTGGCTGAAACTCTGAAAGGAGTAATTACAGGAAAATTTACCTTTAAGTCCTTAATTAATCCATAGTATTTTGCAACATGTGAAACTCAAAGCCTTTCTTGCAATAGGCCCTTTTGGCTTTTGCGATAATGCTCTCAAACCATTGCATTGTTATTATTTTTGACGAGGTGTCGTTGTTTGTTATCTAGTAAAACCATTAAATTTCATTATTTATATGACTTATGTAGCTTTAATTAGGCAACCATATCAGTTGATATTCCTGTTGTTAGGCTCAATGTCATCTCGTTGATCTATAGTAGAAAAGAAAAGAAAAAAAAAGAAAAAAAATCTTTTGGCTCACATGACATTCATCATCCATCTTTGAAGCGATCATCTATCTTCGATGTGTGCTCACTTCATCTGTTTTAATTACTATATCAGATTGCTTAGTTTGTAAGAATTATCATACCTTGATTTAATTTGAAGCATATATCAAGTTGCCAATTGAACGCAATTTTGGAGAATTTATTAGTACCGAACAACTTATAAAAATATTTTTTTAAAAAAAACTTGTAAAATCTATTTTTCTCCGTAACTTCTAGCGTGTAAATTCACCTTACTTATTATTCTTAAATCATGTACGTACTATATTAAACCACAATCATGGGACGAAAGGGAAATTAGTAAGCTAGAATATAGTAGATTGGAATTAGATGATATTGCTCACATTATGTAAAACTGGCTCAAATTTAACCCAAAATGCCTTGATCGAATGATTCACTTGGCCCGAATTCGCGCATCCAACCCGTAATCAACTACTCTTTTCGTTCTGATTTAATTGCTATATATTTTTTTTAGAGTCAAAGTTTAGTCAATAAATAATATATTAAAAAAAAAAATTTTAGATGCATCTCAATGTAAATTTTTAGAATATTAAATTTTGATAGTTTTTATCTTATAAATTTAGAGGAATCAAATGATTAAAATTGTACTTTCAACACTTAAAAAAGTCAAATATAACAGTTAAATTGAAATTAGATAATAAATAACTTAGAGTACTGATCTGAAGCATGCATGCGATGATGATGATAAAGTGATTAAGTAGCATCCATAGTCCATAGACACCTAAATAGCCTAGAAGGGAACCTAAGGTAAATCAAATAGCCTGGTGTTATCATAAAAGTTACCTGTATATAGTGATAAACCCCCCACCTGGCCAGCTAATAGATGATCAGTCCCTTTTAACTCTGCTAATTCCCCCTTCCTTTTCTCACTCTCTTCTTCTCTGCTCTCAGCTTTTTTTTTTTTTTTTTTGTTTTTGTTTTGCTCTGATGATATAATCTGCTTTGGAAAGTGTTGTTCATCTGTATTTTGTACCCACTCTTTTGTCCTCCAGCTATAATCACAATCTTCATACTTTTTGCGCACGTTATTCATTACTACTAGCAATTACAGGAATTATTTTTGTTAATTACTCCGTAATTGTATAGTAATGCATGGTAGTCCTTTGATTGTGTGATGTAATGCTTATTCACTGTGCGGTGATGTTGATCCTTGCGAACGACTTGCACCAAAATATGGACAGCACTCGCACGTTATAGTAGCATGCATGTCGTTTGATACAGTGAAGAACTTCCCCAGTTTGGTTTAGCAAATGAAATCTTTCCAAACATAATAGGGTGTAATATTAACCAACAAGTATATATAATTAAAAATTTAAACTATATAACTAAACGTATGAGTAAAGATGGTCATATTTTATTTTATTTAAAAAAAAAAGTGAAAAAGTTATGTGAAGTATTACTTACTTATAAAATTGCATCTATATTTAACCAGATTGTCACCTAGCAGACTAGCACGACTGAAACCAATTGGCCTAAAGTAAAGTCGTTTAAAATGACATGATTGTGTTTGTCTAATTGTGCTATTTATTAGATTTAGAAAATGAAACCATGAGGGTTAACTTGTGTGTACTATCTAACCAAATAAAAAAGCATGTTCGTTGTGTATTTACACTTTAATGAAATTTAGCTAAGAGCCATTTTATTGATTTTTGAGCATATTGATGGAAACGCAGAACAAATTAGATGGCTAGATTGGGCAGCGCTGGGGACAACATGGTACTTTCAACTCAATTATTTTACAGGAGACGTAACACTCGTGCTATCAATATCATAATATCAATATCAAAATTCGTAATACTAACAGTAAATGAGCTGTACACATCTCATCAAATTTTGCCTTTTAAGAAAATATTACAAACACCTCATAATAATTATAATATGGTCTGATCTCAAACTTCATTATCATTGATAGGGAGATGTAGATAGAACCAAACAGTTGTACCATATCAGGTGATCTGATCAGAGTATCAACAATTCATCATTGTTAACCTTTCATCAATAAACCAAGGTGTAATATTATTTGAGAACTAATTTCCTTTGGATACTGATTCAATCTAAGCAGAAGTAATTTTTTTACCCTACTTTTCGCTGTTTTCAAACACGATTAGAATTTGTTATTCAAAAAATTTATATTGAAATATATCTAGTTAGGTCATACTTGAATACTCTTTCCGTTTTTTTTTTGTTCTTTTCATTTGGAATATTGTATAATTTAGAGCCAAACTTTGACTATAAACATATTAATTTGAGATTTTGATAGATTCGTCTTAATGTGTATTTTCAAAATATAATTTTTTTATAATTTTTACAAAACCACAATTGAAGATATTTTAATTTTAAATTTACATTGGAATTGATGCAAAAAAACAAATAAGAAGAACAAAAAAGAACATTTTGATAATACGATGAAAATTTATAGTCAACCTTTTTAAATTTTAATTGTATAGATAAAAATGGGACAAAAATAAAAAAGTCAGTCACTATAAACTTTGATTGTATTACTAGAAGATCCCTTATACAATTTATGCATGCACGTATGTTACCTAGCACTACCATGAGTCCATGCATCCATACCGCAACGACGCAACGTATAATACTACATCTGCCATCATACTATAGAGTACCATTAACCTTCGTTCGATCCATAAATTTTTTTTATAGGCAATGTTATATGAACGAAAAATAAATAAGAAAAAGATTTATTCATGTTTATATAATATATTCGTCCACACAATGTTGCTCCGCGAATTTCGACCATCTGTGATAAATCCAAAATAGATTTTAATGAAAATATATACATTTATACTGCGTACTCCGTACCGCGAATGTTTCAATAATTTATGATAATGTTTCTATGTTAACAAAATCAATTAATATAATTTCAAAACATAAATTTGCGTTGAGATAACAGGCAAAAGAGAAAGAAAAGGAGATCAATAATGGTAAATGTAAAAAGTTATATAAAGGGTGGAAAGAATATCTGGTATAAACAATAAAAAAAAAAAAAAAAAGCTAGTAAAAGAGAAAATAGTGCGACTAAAATATATAAGGAGTAGCTTCGAAAAGACAAATGTGTGGAATTGGAAAAAACTATGGAGGTACAATATCCATAATAAATAATCATAATTTTAATTGAGAAATACTCCAACTCCAGCAGCAGTACAAATGTACAATAGAGAAGCATGGATTAAATAGAAATATAAATGAACTCATATATACCTTAAGATTGAGGACTCCTGCAAGGATTAATTTCACCAATCCCATCCATCTTTAAAAAAAAAATTGAATGAAGTCGGGATTGATGGTCAAGGCTTGTAGCATGGGTTTTGAAAGATTAATTAAGAAAGTAGTGTTCCAAAATTTGAACTCTCTCATCCCAACCCGCCCGCATGCAGCTTTACATCAAATCATGCATCTCATCTCATCTCATCTCATCAATTTGAATTATCACAAATCCCGGCCCTCTGGATTCTCACCATTTTTACCTTGTTGTCCACAATTTCATTGATTGCCTCTTCTATTCCATTTTCGCAATTGCTCAAGTTGGATGAATTAAGTTCAAGAAGAATAAGTCCATACGTAGTACTCATTATAAATTATGATTGTGACATTACTCTTGATAATTGAAATGTTAGTGAAGAGAACACCTTTCTGAAAATTCAACTTTTATAAAAATATATATTCATAAGGGAATTTTAAATATATATTCATAAGTAAGTGGTATAAATGTATAATGGTATCTTTTGAGAAAGAAATGAAAAAAAAAACGGCCAAATCAAGTACGATCATATTATCGTAAAATCATGTTCATATATGGTCAGCTTAGATAAGTGAGCTCACAATTGTGTTTAAAACTCATTATTTAATATACTACTCTGTAGTTGAAGTAAAGCTTGTCCATTAAGACTGTAAATGACACGTTGATGAATATAATCGAGATTGTAATCACATTTAAATTTTTATTTTATCATTTTTGTTTACGTCAAGCTAAACTTTGTGTTATTGAATTATTACAGGTTTTTACAATCATGTCTTTTTCTTATAAATCCATTATACACCTAGTATTCTCTCTCACATTTCCATTATGCGCATGATATGGGTCTTATGTTTTCTTCTTCACTTTAAATTATAGTAATATACTCCCTCATTTTCTTTTTTGTTCTTCTCATTTTCCCCATCCGAAATTTTCAAAATGTTGTTCTCATTTGGAATCCTTCTATTTTAGTTTAATATTATGATTGATTGAAAAAGTTTGGTTAGGATCACTATCCATGTGATATGTAGCTTATTTGTTGATTTTTTAATTGTTTAATACCATAAACTTTAGAAATTCTACTACTTATTTAATGTTCAACCCACTTGCATCATTTTTTAATAGAATATATTCTTAATTTTAGATTAATTTAAATTTTTTTATAGAATTTTAATGATATTTAATATTATCTTGGTTTTTTCCCTGATTCCAAATAGAAAGGAAAAAAAAGAACGGAGGGAGTATATGAAAGGGTACACTCCATTAATTATCTTTCACAATCTTGATTACCTAACCTAAACTTATTATGGAATATATAAATAATATATTCAAACTTATTTTGATTTTTTAGTGAATATACTCCATAATATTATTGAGTGTTAAATTAAACAAAAGATGAGTTCTTCTCAAAATAATACTTTGATTTTTAATTTTTTATAATAAGAAGTTTTAGGAGTGTTTCCGTATTATGAATTAGTGAATTTAAGTATCAATGTCATTGTTTTTATATTTGTTAATTTTGACTTCTTTTGTACTTTTGTATTATTCCAAAATAATGAGTTACCTCAATTTTTTAGAAGACAAAGTATGACATTGTGCTTCTCATTTTTTGGTTAATATTCCCTTGTACTTTATTTATTTGCTACATTTAAAAAATGTGATCGTCTCTAAATATTTATTATATTTTCTATATTAGACATGTTTTACTTCGCAAAATTAATAATTTTTCATTAATCCATTTATATTTTTTCTTTGTATTAAAATAACAAACTTTATCAAATATAATGAATAAATAGAGACAAAGACAGTAATTACAATTCTAGTAATGAAATTGTTAGTTGTTTCTTGTAACTTGTATTCAGTTTGTGATATTGATTTGATTATTGTCATCTCAAAGCAGTTGACTTTCGTTGTCTGTATTTACTCCACTCATTCTCATGCATTCCCTTTAACTATGGTGAAAGATTGAAGTGAAAACTGAAAACACCATTACATCCAAAAAGGCTCAGAGATCAAAAAATGTGAAATATGTATATTTCGCAGATCACAACAAAAGCTGAAGTCATCTTATCAATCACCCTCCCTTATTATGCATCCCATATTCTCTTGCTTGGAGGTGCCGTGGTGCGAGTGCCATCCATAGACTCAAATCTCAACTCAAATTTTGGTGCACTCCTTTGACACCATAATTCTACCCTAATATGCAAGTTCAAACATCTTCAAGCTTTTTTTTGACTTGATCTTCAATCTTACTATAGGTGCAAAAAGAGAAAGTTTGGTTTCATATATCTTTGTAGTTAAACTCACAAAGATGTTTGGCTAGTGAAATAAAATTTTGCCAAGGTTTAGTCAAAGAGACTTAAAACAAATAGCAATTTTTACCCCACACAAAACATGCTAAAAATCCTTTTCTACAACAAACTCAAATAGTAGTCCATATAACATGAGATACTAGCAAAAACATTTTTCTTATGTTGGGTATTATGCAAAGTATTTTAGAATTACGAGTTATGACCATAAATAATCTCACGAACATCCAACAATTTATTTTTGATCCAATAAATAGATTTGTGCATTTGGCCAGATTAAAATCGGGTCAAATCAGAGTTAAACAACTCTGATCGAATAAGGTCTAATTAGGGTCATGATGGCTCGACCTGACCCATTAAAATTCTTATTTCACCCTTTTGCTTTTTATCACATCCTTGGTGGATCAACAAATAATTAGAGGTAGTGACAGATTAAAAATGACGCATTATGCACGCCACACCTCAATGTACACAAATACTCAACTTAAGCTTTCGAATAAACACAATTCACTACCTCCCTCGGAAATAGAAAATCACTCTACAAAAAAATTGTTTTCTAAGTTGATTTTATCTCAACTTACGATAGCCTTATCTCTCGTCCTTTTACATATTGTTAACAAAAGTATTGATAATTGAGGGAAAAATATGATGCGAGTATGCATTATTATTACCTTATTTCTTGGAGATCCAAATCTAGAGTATCTTAGTGTTACATATACTTCATCATGGCTCCACTTCGTAGAAAAAATCACACCAGGCTAGCTAATGAAATTAGAGATATACGATATGATATATCAATTTGAGGGGTGGTTCACGTTCAAGGGCAAAAACTTTATGAAATTGAAGAATTTAAAGGGAGATCAATTGATTTGATTTATTCTTCAACTTCAACCTGAATGAAGACATCGAAATTCCGTGTGCAGGTGTTAGAATATATTTAGCATAATCATCTATCCTAAATTAGCTAACTAAATTGTTACAGATAATGAAATAGATGCATACACTGATTATGGTTGATTGAGATAATTGTGCTAAATATATTATAACAGCAGGTCTATTTTCTTGGAGAACTCTAAACTATCTCTCTCGTGATTTCTTGTGGTCAAATAATTAGTTTCAGATGGAGCGGGTAGTTCATTCAATTTGAAAGTTCATCCATACGATAATATTTGAAAGCCAATTAATTTATTCAGAACCACCCAATAAGAACTCACTGCAATTCGTTTAAAATTTTTGATCCATTTAAACTCCTAATCAGTTTGACCTTTTAAAAGGATTAGCGCATTTTCAGAGGTCTACCATTGAAGCTAGCTGGGGAGGTAATGGTAGTGATTGTCTTTGCACTTTCCTATGATTGGGCCTTGATGATCCTCATAGTAGTAGGGGTGCACTCATGCACAGCTAAACTGCGTAACTTTTGTAGAGATAGAGAAAGAGAGTCTGCGGGCGTCATTGAGTAGTCAATGTCAATCCGTTCCGTCCAATGTTGACAAGGGAGGCTGTACACTCATAGTGTTCTTGTCTTCATTGCATGCAATTATATCACTTATTTATATCTTTAAGCTGACTTTTGCAATTTTTCGTAAATCTAAAAATAAAATAATCCTCTCTAGTTTTATAAGGATTGTTTTATTGGTTCACAACTAACCATTATAGAAATTTTTATACAACTATTTTCATAGTTAAAACTCTTTAGTAAACTTCTATTTTTGACTCTTTTGTGTTGTATTGGGAGGTTTTTGTCTGTCTTTATGCCTTGAGATGGTGTGTTTTAGTTGGTCCGACTTTTCTTGAATTCAACCAATCTTTTTGTTTCGCTGCAATCTACCAAAACTCCTAGACTAAAAAATTTCAAACCCGACAAGGAGATTTTTCTTGAAATTAGTTTTTAGTTTCAAACTTGCATAATTCATAACGTGAATTGCAATCGAGTTTATAGGGCACACATTCGAGCAAGGTCAGCTAACATGCTTCATCCTTTATTACTTATATTCTTTAGTTTTTGGTATTTTTTTAATGTTAAAAAAAACTCCCTAGTCTATAGTTTTTGTTTTCAAGAGATGATGCAAAGTTATAATGTAGATTTATAAGTGTTTACTTCCTATTAGGTATTGACTTTTATCAAAAGAGTAAAAAAATTAATGCTTAGTTTCAATTTTTGACTATCTTTATTATTCAAATTTTCTCTGATAATGTTAGTTATTTTCTGATCAAATTTAAATAACTGATTGATAGAAGGACGGAGTACAAATATTTTTTTTTACTTACCCTAACCCATAAAAGAATTTGTAATCAGTTTTAGTTAAACCCTTGCCCATAAATATTCACACAAAGTAGAATGTGGTTGTAAAAGAAGGGAAAATCTTAGTGAAAAATAAGAAAAGAAAAAAGTAACTATATAAGTTGAAAGTTTGGTTTAGTTCCTAGTTCCTAGTTCAGTTGAGTTGTTGAACATAGTTTCAGAATTCAGATATAGGTTTATGATTTTCATAGAAAGGCATACGGCCATACCTACTACACAAGCATAATTATTAACATTAAATGGAAAGAGTAAAAAGTAGAAAATTAGCTTTGTGATTTCTCTAATCTGCAGAGCTAGAAAAGGAAAGCTACTCGCTGGACTACTTGAGGAATCGTATAAATTTAAGGCAGTCCTGACTCCTGAATTGCGATGAGCTTGGTCTTGTTACACCAATCTGGTATGACGCACTAGTCTTACATTTAGCACGTTGTGCACCATAGTTATGAAGGCGTTTATTCATCTCAAATTCTCAATCATTGACTTATTCACTATTACTGCTGCTTGCTTCTGAGCCGCTGGGGGCTGCATCTCATTAGAGTACTCGTATCAGAGAGATCTGGATATAGCTGAATTCCCAAATAAATTGGGTTGTGGAGCTGCATTGGGCCTACTGGGTTGTGTGTATCAATATGAGGCCTAATAATTCGGCCTATTACTTGTGTCAAATTGGACTATTGAGGCTACTTTCTAAAGATTTGCTTAATGAGACTCAATACTTGTTTGGTGGATAGGATCCATACGAAGCACCTAGTATATTGTTGTTGAAGTTAAACTTATTTTAACTTATTTTGTTTTTGTTGAACATATTGTATTTTTGGTTAAATGGAGCCTAAATGAGTGATAAATGTCGTTGGTGCATAAATGCATAGTCCTAGAGCCAAGGCCTCAAAAGCTGTGTAGAAAATTAAGGCAATCTTGCAAATACAGTATCGGGATGTCTGAGGCCCAAAAAACCTTACTTCTTAATGGGCTTGATAGGATAAAATCGGGCCCAACTTCTTTGTTATGCACCCGTTTTCAAACAACTATAGAAGTATGTTTTATAACATACATTGCAAACTACCAGCCACATTTTACTGGCTTTTATTTTTCTGCATTTTTATTCCCTCTCTTACAGTCTTACCCCTCCCTCAAATTCATCCCATTCTTAGTTATATTCAATTTATAATAAATCAAGTTCATCCTAAAATCATCTTAAATCAGTAATAAATTATGTACAATATATTCAATAATCAAGCAAATTTTGGTGTTTTTTGCTGTGTGAAATATTTTTAAAAGATTTATTAAACCCTAAAATCAAATTCAAAATAACATAAGCATGGATAATTTCAATTTTGCATACTTCTGAAATTAGAAAAAAAACTGCACATTTTTCCTACAAATTCTACTTGATTTCACTATTATTTTATTTTTATTTTTAAGGGTTTGAATGATTCTCTATTTTATGCAATGATTGTGTTAATTTCTGCGATAATTTGAGAAATCCTTGAATTAATTTTTGCTTAATTATCATGCAACTTTGTGGGAATACCTCTATGCGATATTTGTTAAATGTCCGGTAAATTTGTGAAATAATTCTGGTAATTCCAATATTTATTCAGTCAAGAAACTTATCGTGCATCAATTTTTTTTCTTCTTTTACCATATTCACTTGTATAAATTAAATGTTTTGTTATGATTAGATTAATGTTCACTTCTAAGTCAATGTTCAAATTATCGAGTATAATGCTCGTCTTCTAAATTAAAATGTTTGCTGGATGCCTAGGGTTTCATGATGGAAAATAAGATGTTCAAATGTTAGCTAGATTATAATGTTCACTTATTGGTATAATTTTATCATTTCCTAAATAAAATGTTCACTTTTAATTTGATTAGAATAAAATGTTCATATTCTTGTATAAGATATTTACATGTTGGCTAGGGTAGAATATTCACCTATTGGGATAAATATTCATTATCTAATTGGAATTTTCACTAGTTAGCTAAGGTAGAATGTTCACTTATTGGGATAAATATTCATTATCTTATTCACTTGTTGGATAGACAACAAGAAGTCTTCAAAATCAAAGCACATTGACATCAAGTTTCGAGTTAGTACAGAAAGTGTTCACAGTGGAAACGTGTTTATCGAACTTATGGGAACAAATAAAACTCTATATATGATAGCGCCACCCAAGGTTTTTCGATCGAGAGCTCCCTGCTCGTTTGAGTGTTATGGCATTTGATGATATTCAGGCTTAGTGGAGTTTGTGTTAAATTGTTCATTTTGATACAGACACGGCTTTTATTTTAAGATATTAACAAACTTACCACTTTTTCAGTTTCAGTTCACTCTGAATTATTTTAGTTTGACCTCCCTAATGTAAGGCCATACTAGTTGGATATAGACATGTTATGATCACATTTCATGAAATTTCCATGCTACATCAGTACTTGATCTTTGTTGTTTAGTTATGTTGATATATAATGTAGGACTATTAGGGGCGATTAGCGGAATTTTAGAAATCACATGATCTCATGCATACTCATGATACAAACCATATAGTAAGTAGTTAGCTATATACCTTTGATGTATGTTTCAACAATCGAATAGAATGAAAATTAAGAACTACAAATGTAGTTCCTCTACTTAGTCCACAAACGCACAAACAGCAACCATGTATTCTACTACGTATGTGAAATAGGAAGAAAATCTTCCTATTCGCTCTTCACAGAACTTATCAGTATATTTGAAGAGTTTAGTAATTACTCCTAATTACTCCCCTTTATATACTAACTAATCCTGGGAACCACAACCAACAAACCCTAATCAACTCTTCTCTTGGCCGGCCAACACATTGCATAAATGGGCTTGGTGAATTTCGATATGTTTGTGTTTATTGCGTGACCTTTTCGGATTCGATTAGAATAGTTTTATATAGGCTCAATTATATTAAATCTATGTACCACAATTGGCTTCTAGCTAAGTTACGATACTAAAATAATCGAACTAATTATCTCCATAATGATACTAGCATATATTTAGGAATTGCGTAACAATTGAGGAGACTTCCTTCATGTACACGATCATTGAGAGTTTAGTCTTAAATGGACGACAAACTCCTTGGTTCTATTTTGGAATGACTATTAGATGAGATTGTCCGAGGATATCTTAGGTTATGATAACAAACTTTTGAGCTCATAAGGTTATACATATTACATAAGGAAACACATGTGACCAAAATGCATGGGAGATTTTAAGAAAAGACAAGTGACCTTACATGTATAATTTATATGTATAAATGCTTCTTAATGTTAATCCATAAAAGTGATTGGTTATATAGTTAATATATTAGGAGAATTATGTATCTTACATGCGATCTTGGAGATATATACCTATAAGTTTTATGACCCAATTCAAAGACATATTTTTGATACTTATGATGTATTAGTATGGGATACTGAAGGTCTGAGGATTAAATTATTACTATTCTTGAATTGATAATCAATTCATATAGTGCTATTTTTTTTATGAAGTACTTGTAACAATTAACTCCAGGTGCTCTACAGTCACTTCTGATTCAATTCATATTCACTTTGCGAAAGTTCAAAGTTAATTGGTCATGAGGAACAAACTAGGGAATTCTTTATAGCGATTGTGTCATTGCAGATGATTATGTACATATGCATGTAATGGCCTTAGTAGGAACCAGTGCTATAAGAACTGGGAATGTGCTCATGCTAACTACAACAGATTGAAATGGGAGAAAATAGCGAAAGCAGTCAGTAAAGCACCCGATATTGTTTGGGAGTACATATAGTGTCAGATTCAGGATTTTCCACCTAATGATTCACAATCGATAATCAAACATGTAATAATTTTTTTTACCAAACAACCAAATAATAATACTAAAAAATACATCAAATTGTTCAAAGAGTAGAAAATACAACCAAATGTTTAAATAATACTACAGTTCCATAGAGGCTCCAAAGCATGACCACAAAGCTCTAACAATTTTATTGCCTCTCTTTTCTTTCATTTACAACTCACTATTGTTTCTAAATATGTTCATTCCCAATTGGCCAAAGATGAATTTGTATCACCTTAAGGCTACCAAACGCGGATCACAGTACAAACAACAAACCCAACTAGGCGTGGTCGTGGAGGCAGGAGGCTTGGGGACGGGCTGCTAGAGTCACGGTCTCACGGAGTGAAGTGGGCTGTGGGTATATTATTGAGTGAACCGGGATGAGTAGAAGAGAGACATACTATGTTTTGAAAAAGTGTGAAAAAAGCGGTCAGTTGCTAAAGGTTCGAACCTGGGTATAGAGTGTAGGAGTACCGAGCTAAGAGATTCATATATAATTATATATTAGGAAATGTTGTAAATGATATATAATGTTTTTTTTTGTCCATTGATTACTCACCAGGTCAATAATTCTCTTCTTAAGATCATGAGATACAATAAAATTCTTCTTTTTCAAATATCAAGATAAGTTAAAATATATATAGTGCATATTAAACCTATACTAGTCTGGACTGCAGATGGTGCCGTAGTTCTGTTCATTCAATTCTTCTTTTGATAGGCCTAGAGAGTGAAGGAGACATTGCTTGGCCTATTATGGAAGCAGAATGTAGATTTCTCATATTATTGTACTCCATACATTACAAATTCTTTTGTGGTGCAACCGCATACTGAGTGAGTGAGTGAGTGAGTGAGTGGTGTAAAAGACCATTCATTCATCAACTACAATGTACTGTAGTAAGTCAACAGCAAAAAGTATGCATGCTACAATGAATTTCATGATTCGTTTAATTAGTATGATTTGATTGTGCTGATTCTAGCCCACTTAACAGAAAAACACAAAATAGAATTTTGAACAGCATTTTTTGCAAACTAAATAAACATAAACTAGCTCACTATATAACATACTCATATATCTTACATACAAGTTTCCAATATAATATCATAACAAGCCACAAATTCTGATAATTAAACAGTACTACTCCTTATTAATATAAGTTACACTACCAAACTTAACCAACCACCAAATTAATGTAACTAAGTTTTTACCCCATTAACCAAGTTACATTAACCATAAATTTTTAACCATTAGTTAAAATGCTGAAAGAGAAGAGCTAGCTAATTGCTGAACTAGTGCAGTAACAGGAGCAGCCAGCGTTGGTTGATAAGCAAGGCCATGCAAATCACCTTCAACATCATTGTTAAACTCACAAGACAAGCTACCATTGCGTGGACAACAAGGCATCCAAATCCACCTCTTACTCTTAAAATCAAATAATAATCCCTTGTTAATCACACCTTTAATCATAATCACAATGTACTCCCGACTCCCTACACAATCAAACCCTCTTCCTCCTTCCACTTCCTCAAACTGAGCATACAGCTGCTGAGGCATCCTCTCAATCTCAGCCCACTGTGTCCCACACTCCTGCAGGACCCACATTCTCAGGCTTCTAGGCACATTCAGCTTGCTCTTCTCGACGGCTGCAACTAGGACCAGCTTCTCCTTGCTCTCAACCAAGCATGGAGACCTCAGGAACCTCCTCATAGGAGCTTGTATCTTCCACCACGCGTTGGAGGAAACATCATATGCTAGGACACTGAAGGGACTGTAGTTCATGCAGTAGAATCTGCCATCAGAGTGAACCATCTGACCTGACTCAAGGCTGCAGAGTCTAGGGAGGGAAGAAGTAGTATCCCAGACAGAGTAGAACCCTCTCGAGTCAATATGAAAGGTCTCGGCTGTAAGATTCTTCACCGCATAAGGGGAGATCATGTCGTCCCCTGAAAGAATCAGGTCTACAGATGATGCAGTGACAGAGAGGCCAACAGAAGGGAAGAGCCGAGGTCGGCGTGTAGGAGGTAACTGTGTTACTGACCCTACTAGAGGGTTGTGGAGGAAGACGTTTTTCGACCCGGGTTCATCAGACATCCAACAAACAAGCCCACCCGAGGAGGTAGCAGGCGAGAACCCGAGTGGGATGACGGGGAAGGGAATTGTGTACCACTTGACCTCAGAGGGGTCAAAAAGATAAGCCCTAGAAGAGGATACAACACATTCTCCTTGTTCATCATTAAGGTGGTTGTTAGTGTTGTTGTTTCGGTAGATGGCGCTTGTGTTAGGTGTTTTGTGGGTGAAGAATATAAACCAATGGTGTCTAGGAGAGACTTGAAGGTAGAGTGTAAGGAAGGAGTTTGAATATAAGAGGGCATACCACCTCTTGCAGACGGACCGGGCGCGGAAGAAGGCGGGCAGGGGGAGGAAGGCTAGGATTCTGTCCAGGAGCTGTTGGGGAAGGCGGCTCCATATCCTAGTATCCATCCATATGGAGTTGGTGATGATAGTAGGAGTGGCAGGAGGTAGAGGAGGAGAAAAAGGTGTGTAAGGATGGAAAGAAGGGGTGAAAGTAGGAACATTTGTTATGCCATAAGTGTAAGGAAAAGGGATGGTTATTGAAGCTGCGTTGAAAGTTTCCATGACCTGTTGAAAAGGAATTGAAGTGTGGGGGTTTTTTGGGGAGGAGTTGTTTGAGTGAGTTTGTGAGGTGTAGCTCAAGTGTCTAGGGGTTTATATAGGAAATGAGAAAGAGGAGACTGACCTCATTTCCCCTGTCTGGCTCTCTATATTAGTACGGGGTGCAGTGTCAAAAGGGGTAACTTTAACTAAGATCATCCATTCATCCTACTAGAGCGATGAGTTATTCCTTGGTTGAGGTAAATTCTGGTTTGAGTCAAAATTGAGTTGTTTCATTGAGGGTTTCATTCGGGTCATTATGGGTTATGTATGTAGCTCACCAAGTCAAAATTGAACTAAACTAAAGATCGAAATCTGTCAATATAATATTAGGGAGCTAATTACACCAATAAGAAGTGTAAAATTTTGGCTTTGGATTGGATCTGTTTGTGCAAAAATCTTAACTCCTACACTAGTATATATATGTTGTAATTTCCATGTTTGTCATTGGGCATATATATTGAATAGACAAATAGAGTACTAGTAAATATATTAAAAATTTGGACACCCCAATTATCAACAAATATTAGGGTGAAACTAATTTAGAATTGGTAGTATTTCAAAAACGTAAGTAAATAGAAAAATTGTGTATAGATTAGATTAGACCAAAACTTAAAATTTAAAAAGAGGAGATTTGAAAAGCAAACCAAAATTTGTTTTTAATTGGGGTTAGTTCGGTTCTATATTGGGGTATGAAATCTATTTTGCATGCTCCAATCTAAACATAGTCACCTGAAAAAAGTTCAAGTGTGCATGTTAAAGCTGAAAGAGCTATCTGTCACTTCACTGTGTTTACTTCTGAATGCTATTAAGTTTCATGTCATCCCTTCACACAAATGTTAAAGAAAGAGGCCGCACCAATATAACCTGCAAGTCCACTTTAAACAAAGGAAATAAAAGGGTGATGCGCGGGTATAAAATGAGGCGCACCACACCACTCTCTCTGTACGTACAACTGCACCACATTTACTTGCAAGTTTACTTTTTTTTCACCAGATCAGTATGAGTTGTTTTTGTCAAACGTAAGCTTTTTTCTATTTTGCATCATTTGTCTTTCTGATTGGAGAAAGAATTTTCAAGTTGTTCCTATAATTAGCCATATTGTAGTGTGTAAATTTGGAAATTTCTTTTTCACTTGAGAGACTTTTTTTTATGTCCAAAGGGTTCTGTTCAGATTTGGAAGTTGCGTTTTCCTCTAAGAAATCTCCTGAATTTCTTCATATGGGAATCACTCCTATGAAATTCAGTATTCTTCTTGTGCCCCTGCTACAATTTTTGTGTCTCTTTAGCCTTGTGAAAAATGTAATAGAGACCTATTTACCATCCAACCGCCTCATAAATTGACAATTTTGCCCTCCCTCATCCTCCCCAGTCCCCCACTAGTATCGCTAACCATGCACCATGCTTCCTCCATCACTCCTCTTATATCGCCGCCAATATCTCGACTACCACTTCATATCTCGATGCAAGGGAAAAGGACCCGCTACGGACTAGAATTCGCCAGCCACTTGATCGCTACGAACGAGAATTGAGCGCCTAACTTAGACCCTAGGGGCTGGATGTCCTATTTAGATCTCCCTTCCCCCTCCCCCTACTTATAGCTATTTTTATTGTTATTTATTCATTCATGTACATTAAATATTATAATAAACTTATAATTTTTGTATTAATATATGATTAATCCATGTAAATAGAAGGTTGGTAGTA
The DNA here is from genome assembly GCA_026401315.1 of Dysphania ambrosioides. Taxonomy (NCBI): domain Eukaryota; kingdom Viridiplantae; phylum Streptophyta; class Magnoliopsida; order Caryophyllales; family Amaranthaceae; genus Dysphania; species Dysphania ambrosioides. The sequence continues at coordinate 26,466,111 of CM048666.1, forward strand.
TTTTTTAATATATTAGTACTAATAGAATTAATTAGTGTTAATAATAAAAAATATAATATTAGTAGTATTAAAATTGATGATCATAATGATATTAAATAAAAATAATCATAATAATAATAAAATCATAAAGAAAATACACAATACAAATATTGATAGTTAATCTAATAATAAAATCAATAATGATGATATTAATAAGTAATAATAATATAAATATTAATAAATATATGAATATTATATTATATTAAGAAAAAGAAACATAAAAAATCATGTACATTAATTATTATTGTAAGATTATTTTTGTTAATTATCATTAGTCCATGTAAATAAAAAAGTTAGTTGTATGTTTAATGTTGATAATAACAATAATAATAATAATAATAAAATAGAGGGTCAACTATTAAATTTAGTTTATATATTATAATTATTAATGGTAACTATTATTCAAATGAAAAAGGGTTTGAGAAAATCTTTGCCCTAGTTTACGACTATCGATCAACATAACAATCTAGAAATACTCGACATACTCAGACTCACAGTATCAGTGCTTTGGTGAAGAGGGCAAGGGCGATAATGGGACATTAACTGTCCCGTTTTGACGACCACTACTATTTTTTGTCCATGACTTCGCGGTGACTTGGAGTAATTACGTACTCCAGGATGATGACGGTGATATCACTCCTTCATAGGATTCGATGAAGGCTTCTATTGACGACTCCATTATCCCTATTTTAGAAGCAATGGCTCAGCCGAACTCCACTATTGTTCCAATTACGGGTCATGGCACCGACACTAGTATATAATGCACGAAGAAGATTAGAGATGACCCTTAAATAGTCTCTAAGGAAGCTTTTGAAGTTTGGAGTGAGTATGTTGCTAAGGTGTTCAACATTTCAAAGTTGGAGCATGCGAATAAAAGTGAGGACAAGGACAATGATGATTTGGATTGCCCGATAGATGAGGTTGTTAAAGATCAACCTGAATGGGATACAAACCAGAATAGAGATCCTCTGAAATTTGATGTTTAGATATAACTGTTGATGAACGTGGGCTTGAGAATGCTCGATCGAAAAGAGAGGCTCATTGACCACATCCTCATTTTTATAAGTTTTGGGAAGGGTATTATGTCGAGCTTCCGAAGAAAGAGAGTTGCATCTTGGATTGATTGAAGGGGTATACACCTATGTACCTAAAATAATTTAATTTGAGTGCTTTACATTTTCTTTCTTCTCTCTTTCTCTTGTATAATACTTTTATTCTTTTAATCATGTTAGACTAGTTTATAATTCTAGAATTATAGTGAACCTTAATAATATGTGTTAATGTTTTAATTTATTCTCAATCCCCAATTTAATTGTTTATAGTTCTTTTTATTTTAAGGTTGATTTTAATCTTATTATTCTACTAGATGCAATATATTTAATGAATGTGATTATGTTTGCAATGATAGTTAGTTATTATTTGACTTTAAAACCCTAATTTAAAGTAAGAGAAGTTATCACGACATTAGTTGAAGAGTTTTCCTATGATCTATATTAAATATCTTTAACTTTAATTTGTCCACGACAGTAGGCATGGTTTCATTGTTAAGAAAGTTGTTGACTTTCAAAAGATTTCTTTGGTATTGAAATAGGGTGCATTTAACTTGAAGAATCAATAGGGAGATGAAATATGATCAAATATACTCTAAAGTGGGGTGAATAAATCTAATTTTCACAGTCAAGAGCTCAAAGTCTTGAAGGGAATTTTAAAGGCAGAATGCAAGCTTTGAAGCTTAACTTTGAAGTTAAATGTCAAGGCCTTGAAATTGGTTTTAAAGGTTGTTGCTTAGACTTTGACTTTGCTACTTCTTTGAACATTAAACAAAACAAGTGATAAAACATAAGCAATGAAGACATAAATTAAACGAGAAAAAACATGGTGATTTGTTATGAAGTTTGGTAGTAATTTGCCTACGTCTCCGCCTAGGATTGTCCAACCCTTATGATTTAACTTGTTTTTTATTTCTTTTTTTTAAAGACATAAAGTTTTCTAGACGATCTCACTTCCTATGTTCTACTTTATAGCCGCACAGCTACACTTCATCGCATCAGATCCTTAAATTAAAAACCCCTCACTTTTACTATACATTTGAGTATAGCACTCTCTATAAATATTCTTTTAGACACTCAAGAGTTTATATGGGTTTTCTCTCAATCTAAATACAAGATAAGGTATGCAAAACTAGAGAGAAAATAATGTATTATTGCTGCTTGTGTTTGAACGTGTAGGCTTCTTTTTAATCTTCAAGTCTTCCGCAACTTTATATAGAAAAACTTTGTTGACTTCTCTTTGCTTGGACCCACTGAGATAACCATTGAAAATAGGCTGAAAATGGGATGTTGAAATTCTTATTTCTCTTAAATATTTTCAGCATGATTACCTTCAATATAGTTGTAATTGAATTATTGATTTGTGGATGTTGGAGTTTGATATCTTTTGAATATTTCACAGCAAGAATCTTTCCACATAAATTGGTGCACTTTAATCTTCAAACAAATTTCTTCTTCCAAACTTATCTGGAAGAATCTTCAACATATTTGGGTGTCAATGATTTGCTAAAATCAAGGGGTATCTTTGACAAAGTGCATGAAATCTTGGCTGATTTATTTGGGGCATGACTACATCAAGTAATCTTCAAGAAATCTTCATGCAACACATAAGAATATAAATTGGGCTAAAAACAAGATAAGAAAAACACATTAAAATATAGTAGCTTAATAAAATATAGTAGAAAGATTTAAGCACTAAGTAAAAGTTAGACAAACTAGTAATATAAAATTAGAAAGTTGAGCCCAACAAGCAGTGGCGGATTCAGGATTTTCAAATAATACATCCAATTGTTCAAAGAGAAGAAAATACACCCAAGTGTTCAAATAATACTACAGTTCCACAGAGGCTCCTCTTTTCTTTCAATTACAACTCACTATTGTTTCTAAATATGTTCATTCCCAATTGGCCAAAGATGAATTTGTATCACCTTTCGCCCCCTCTTTACATTGATCTCAAAAGAATACACAGTCCGATCAAGACGAAGGCTACCAAACACAGATCACAGTACAAACAACAAACCCAACTAGGCTGCCCACCCTCTTAGATGACAGAAAACCCAAACACATAGAACTCTTACACTATTACATATGATTTCAAGGTTCCAAACAATCAAACAATACACTAAAATACGTAGTAGTCAATTTCGACAAAGGAAATACACTATCGAATCATTCAAAAAAAATAAATTAACAAGGAAGGAGGCGTTATCTATTGGTCGCCACTCAAGAAGCCAACCAGTGTGTGAGGTGGCATGGTCGTGGAGGCAGGAGGCATGGGGACAACTTCTAGAGCCATGGTATCATGGAGTGAAGTGGGCTGTGGGTACATTAGGGAAATTTGAGTGAATGAGTGAATCGGGATAAGTAGAAGAGAAACATAATATGTTTTGAAAAAGTATGAAAAAGAGGTGAGTTGTTGCTCTAAAGGTTCGAATCTGGGTATAGAGTGTAAGAGTACCTTAGCCTTACCATTGAGCTAAGAGATGCATAGATGTTTGAGAATATTGTAAATGATATATAATGTTTTTTTTGCCCACATTTGACTCACCGGGTCAATAACCCCATCCGCCCTTGCCAACAAGTACTTGGATGCACAAACACTTTGATTAGTATACGTTAGCATAATAAACGTCAACCCAATAAAATATGAATTAGGATTTGAGCACGTAGGTTGTAATCGGTTACGTTGCTTACTCTCTTGGACTTTGGATTTTGGCTTCCATCAAATTGTCAACTTTCTAGGACATTGCATTTTCGACTTCCATCATTAAACATAAAAACGTTAGTGATCAAGGTGGAGTCTTCATATCCTATTGAACATAATTCGATTAGTTAGGGACGGATTGAACACTACATTGGTCTAAATTAGCAGGGATATTTAATTTTAAAGTCTTAGTTCATAAATTAGTTCTTAAGATCATAGTTCACCTAACCCATTTGTTTGATCGACTTGACTTATTAGATTTTTAGCGATTACAGTCTTATCTTCTTTGTGGAATAAGATCTTTACTTTTTTTCACTAAATATTAGTAGGAATAGTTAGGTATTTTTAATAGATTTGAGATAACCTCATCAATTATCAACAAATAATAACAATTTTATTGATCGAATAATTCGTGACTATAACTCTCCTTCCCTCCCTCATATATATATATTTATACTTTGTACTTTTCTTTCTCATTTTTTACGTATTGCCTTTATACTTTGTTTAATTATGTTAATCACACTAGTGTAGTTTATTAATTTAGGTTTTATTGAACCCTAATCATGGATTTAATTACATGATTAATCTCTTTAAAATTTTAATTAATTCATTTATTTATTTGTTTATACTTAGCTGATTGTGCATATTACAATATTAGATTGTGACGCTACTTTGCATTGTTATTATCTCATTGTTTCTATTAGGGTTGCTTAACAAAATATACTACTCGAGCTCATCAGCTTAGCATCAACTCAGTCAAAGTTGGGTCAACACTTAAAAAAACAAGCTGAGCAAGTCCCAACTTGGCTTGAAAGCTCGACAACAAGCTCAATTATTTATATATATAAATAATAACATGAAACATCAAAAAATAAAGGATACCTCATAAATTATTTAAACTTTAACACTTATTAAATTTATATCTTATATATATAAATAGTAACATATATCATGGTAAAAAATAAAGAAAAAATATTTTAAATAGCTAAAGTAAACAAACTGACTCCACAGAAATGGTGAGATTGCGTACATTTTTAAATAGTACAACTTAATTTGCATTTGCAAATAGTGCAACTTTAATTTTAAATAATACAATTTCACAAATAGAAATACTCATTTTACTCCAAAGTATAAGCAAATAGTATATATCATATACAAATTCGAACAACGTTGTTGTTAAAATTTACTTCAAGCTCAACCACACTACTACACTTTGCAAATACAAAAACATTAAGAGTGCTGGCAAAAAAAATTGTACTACATAAAACAGGTTTGTAGTACCTGTATACTGATTATGCTTATGACTTGATCAATGATCAACGAAGAGTGGAAGGTTTCCAAAACCCTTGGTCACACTTAAATCGAAAGAAGACATCTGGCACATGCTGCACTACTGAATAATATTGCGCCCCGGTTTGAATGGAATCAGTAAAACGTTGTGACATGTTAAAGAACTTGAGGGTTTGCAGCCTGTGGAGGTATTGAATACCAGAGGGAACTTGCAGTTTTGAGCTTTCCCCGATTGACAACTCCTCAAGAAGAGGCAGAGCTCCTTCATTTATCAACAAGCACTCCAGTTCATGCAAATCAAGGAGATGCAATACCTTTAGCTTTCTAAATCCTTCATTTGTGATTTCTAAAAACTCACCAATATATGCTTCTAACAGCTGAAGCTCCACCAGGTTAGGCAATGCACTTAGGTTCACAAAAGGTGTGGAATCATGCAAACTCGACCACCTTAGACGAATTTTCACCAGGCTGTGGAGACCAAAGATCCAACTGGGGAAAGTCCTTAATGGTCCGTTTAGGTAGAGACGCTTCAGTGTTTGTGGAGGTGACTGACACTGCTCTAAATCAATCATTTCAGTCTTATCTTTGGAGTATACACTGAATGCCTGAAGGTGGTTCATGTCTTCGATTGCAGCACAAACATCTCTCCCATCCTCCAACTTGATCCCTATGATTCTTAACCTTCTCAAATTCCTAAGCTTTCCTGTTAACTTAGTTACATGGCCCAAATCCACAAATGCCAGCTTTTGCAGGTCCCCAAGATTCCCCAGTGCACCATCTGGTATCTTTACTCCTGTTACTTTCTGGATATGACAGCTAAAAGCAAAATCAAGCTTATAGCTATAAATCAAAAGATGACGTAGCTTATGGAAGGCATTGATTTCGGTTGGAAGTTCATGAATGAGAGTTTGTTTCAAATCCAATGTTTGGAGATCTTGCAGCTTACCGATAGAGCCTGGAAGCCTCTTAACTCGTGTATTTCTTAGGCTTAAGTAACGCAAGTTGCGTAGATTTCCCACCTCCCAGGGAATAGCATCCATGGGAGCGTTACACAAATCAAGAACTTTCAAGAGGTGAGCGTTCTTCAAGAACCTTGAAGTTAACACCTGGGCCGATATGTCTTTTGCTGGCTCGAATAGATAGAGACTCCGAATGTTGGACTTGCTTTTGGTTATGCTCTTCAAGACTTGACATGCATCAGTCATGGGGTACTTCTGGAAGGTTTTTCATCATGAATACAACACTTTCCGGAAAGAATTTGACTAAAACTGAGCTCGTCTAGTTTAGAAAGGATAATCTCATGCAGGAATTCATGGATTCGCAAGGTTTTGGGTCTTTCTGTGGGATCTCTGTATTGAACTTCAACCAAACTCATACTCATAAGTTCGTTCAGATTCTCTTCTGCAACTTCTTCCAGTGATAAATTGCCTCTACCTTTTGAAATGAAACCTTCTGCTATCCATAGCCGAATTAACCTCATCCTGTCAACAGGACGACCTTTCGGAAATAGACCAAAATATAAGAAGCAATGTTTCAGGTGACTAGGCAAATCATAATAATTGCGGATGAGGATTTCATAGATTCCTGTAAGCTGACGATTTCTCTCTAGATAAAAACCTAGACTGTCATATACCTTTTTCCACTCGTGCAAGTCATTCAGCTATGTAGATAGAAGACGCCCTATTGCCAATATTGCAGGCGGCAACCCTTCACACCTTTCAACAATACCCCGAGCCAAGTCCTCCAACCAATAAGGGCATCTTCCCCCTTGGCTTTGAAATGTCTTCTTGCAGAAAAGCATCCATGCCTTTGGTGAAGGTAGAGGTCTGAGCCTGTACGGACCAATACAAGATCCGTCTAACCAAACATGGGCCACATTTTCATAGCGTGTCGTCACCAGTATCTTGCTACCCTTTTTTTTTGTACGTAACAAATCTTTGACCCAAGTCGCCATTTCCATGTCCCCGTCTTGAACATTGTCAAAAACTACGAGGTACCTAGGAAAATCATCAAGAAATCAAATCAATGATTCAATCCAAGGTTCACTGACAGAAGGTTTATATGCAATAGAATAAGTTCACGATGGTCCAATTGTGACCTGCCATTCTTTATATATTCTAATCCAAATTAAGATATATTAAAGTAACTCGTTAGGTATTGAGGTAAAGCATTAGATTTTTTGAGGAAAAAATAAGATACCTTTCCTCCTCCACACACTTCCTCACTAGATGTTGCAAGGACCTCCAATCCATGGAATTCCTCTCCTTGTGGAAGTGATTAATCCGTCGAACCTTATTGAGTTCTGCTGCCTCATAAAACTGCTTCATCATGCTCTTTAGAATGTCTAAACTCTTGCGTGTTCCGGATACTGATATCCATGCACATAGGGGAAAGTAGTTTCTAACTGTTGGATCATCATAAATACTACGAACAACAGTAGTCTTTCCTAGACCACGCATACCAACCACTGCAACTGTAGAGGCTTTTTTATTAATCTCCTCAATCCCTAGTAACCCAATTATCTCTTTTCTGGGAATTTCAGCTCCAACGAGTTCAGAATCTTCAGAGATACACACAGTGAATGTAGCCGTTTGAGTGTCTACAGAGCTGCATATGCCCTGCTCAGGAACATTATTGACTCTGTAGACGTCTTTGTTTGAAGCAATGTCAACTGCCCTTTGACGTATGGACTTGATGGTAGTGGCCAGCTTTCGTACACAAAGTAATAAAAAGTTCTTGGCCTTACCATAGTTACTTTCTTTCTGAAAAAGCTGGTATTCTTCAATGACATCTTCTATATCATAAGCCAAGGTTCTCACTTGTCTCACCCACGCTTTCGTTCCTTCATCTCCCACAGCTCTCTCTTCCGCACTATTTAGAAATGCTGAGATGCTGACCAGCTGGTCTGTGATGGCCCTTACATCATCTTTGAGTCCTGATATTAAGAAAATCTCGTTTGTGATCAATGGTGTTAATATTTCAATTGCTGCCTGAACCGCAATATCTGCCATCCTTGTTCAGCTCGTTATTCCATGGATGGCTCTTTTTACAAACATAACCTGCAGTCACAAGAATCTGTGTATGACACATGCTGGATTTTGTGATTCCAATGAACAGAAAAGAAGAATTTCTATAAGGTAATCCCTGTGTCTTTTCAAATACATATTAAAATTGATCTACTCAGATAATATTGCAATCAATTTCTTACATATCTGAAGTAGACATGACATACTGAGTCAACAATGCTCTTCTCAATCTATTTTTTCCCCACTGCAAAATCTTACTATACACATGTAGCCATGCATTTAGCAAAATGCTTGGGGCCACTAAAAGGATTTGAAGAATTGATCTGGGATGCAAAATTTTTACAAGAATTCTCATTTTGGTTTTGATCCCATTAAAAGCACAAAATGCCAATTAAGAACATGGAAATTACACTTGTTAATAGACTATTCCATGTGTCCATCCATCTGAATTAAGGTGGAAGTGGAACCATTAACCCCCTGCTCCTCAAATTATCCTAGACTATGGAAATTCAATGAAAAAGGTAGAAGTGACTCGGGAGGACCACAAGTCCACCAACAGTTTAGAAAACAACACATGTTTTCAGAAGATCCTTTGTTTCCTCAACCAACTTACTCACCTCTAACAGCGATTAGAGATGTCATTCTTAAAACTGCCTGTCAGTTAAAAGATACTTGTGTTACAGATTTCCCAAAAGATATATGTATAGATGAGCAGGAAAATTGGTTTCATCTAATGCAAAATAAGCCTAAAGTAGAATCAAATTCGATTCTTCATCTATTATGATCTATGTGTTCAAGCTCAAATCAACATGTAAAAGTACGAAGTTTCATTAAAAACCAAAACTAACTACTACAATATGTCATAAAGCTCTAGTTTTGAGGAATTTACTCAGGAATTGGGAAGCTTATCACTGTATTCATGGCTGATAATACTATATCTGTTCATCAATTAGGAATTGTGGATGCTCTATATTGTATTTCATAAATAGAAGGTAAAGTATAAATGAGTTTACACAGCACTTACAACAGATCTGCCTAAGTTATAACAGTAAGACCTGTGAACATGAAATCCATAAAAGCTGAAATCAGGCATCAAAGAATATAATTCCAAAGATAATGGCCTAAGTTATATGATCATTGTTGATACCTTGCAATTAAAGTCGTTGATGCAGATTAAGCGAATGCAGTGTGTGTGTGTAGAATAAACGCAACTGTAAGAAATCTTGAACTCAAATAGTGTGTGCTTAAGTCACTTACCACGAAAGTGTTCGGAAAGCTGGATGAAGGAAACCAGGCAACAGACCCCTGTAAGCAATTTTAAAGTCAAATAGTGTGTGCTTAAGGCACTTTCCACGAACATGAGAAGAAGTTTCAAAGCAAATGAGAGAATGAGGTCCATACGATCTATGTTGATCAGACAGAAGATATTTTCCAAGTAATTGAGGACCATACATTACTAATCCCACAATTCCAAGTACCAAGAAAATTCAAAGCAAATTCACTAGGCCTTGAGTTTCTTTGATCATGATGCTCCAATGTCTTTGAGCATAATTGTGCCAAGCCTCTCCCACTTGGACTCCTTTTCCTTCCGTAGCGCAATTCCTGGAAGTTGGGGTGGGACAGATTATGAGAATTAGCTACAAGAGTTAATTCTCTCGAATTCAAGTCAATCTGAACTCAAGAAGTTGCTGGAAGTAAATCAAGAATATTGATGAAGAACAGAGAGAATAGAGAGATGGAAGAAGAATGAAGAACAGAGAGAATCTGAAAATGAATTAATTTTGTTGTCTCCATACAAAGATTATGTACATGTATTTATATAGAACTACCTCTAACTAATTTCCTGAAATTCCAGAAAGTTTGTTACACCGGAAAGTTTGCTACAACTCAATAAATATATTTATGCTATTTACATAATAGGCTATTGTTCATCACCCCCTCCTCAAGCGAGACTTATGATGGAAAAATCATACCGAGCTTGACAGCTAGGAATTGATGTTGAGCTGCTCCTAAGGGCTTTGTAAAAATATCAGCCAACTGCATTGCAGAACTCGCATGTTTTGTTGCTATGAAACCAGAAACTACATTTTCCCTTACATAGTAGCAATCAAGTTTCAAGTGCTTAACTCGTTCATGAAATACAGGGTTCTCAGCTATGTGTTGAGCAGATTTATTATCACAAAATAAAGGTATAGGTAAGGATACAGGTACCTCTAAATCTTTCAATAAATATGTTAACCAAGTCAGCTCACTAGTAGTCTTACTCATGCTTCTGAGCTCAGCTTCTGTAGAACTTTTAGACACCACAGTTTGCTTCTTTGTTTTCCAAGAAATCAAAGAATTTCCTAGAAAAATTGCATATCCTGTAAGATATCTGCCAGAGAACTCACAACTACCCCAATCAGCATCACAGTATGCAACAATATTCAATGAAGAATCATCAGAATAAAAGAGACCATGATGTAGAGTAGATTTCAAATATCTGAGAACATGCTGAGCTGCATGGAAATGGGATGAAGACCCTTTGGCAAAGGAAATTGAACTGGCTATCTTCCAATTTTGTATTCTTGAGCAAATCAAGAATATAGTTTCTCTGATTCAACATTATACCAGAAGAATCTCTAGTCACTTCAATGCCTAAGAAGTGCTTAATAGAGCCAAGATCCTTTATTGTGAATTTATCATGCAAAGCTTTTTTTATCTACTCAATTTGATGCAGGCAAGTACCAGCTACTAATAAATCATCCACATAAGCAATTATAGCAGTAAAAGAATCTTCTGTTTTCATGATGAACATCGAATAATCACTTTGAGATCTGACAAATTCAAAACAAATGAGAAAATTTGTCAACTCAATATTCCATTGCCTACTTGCTTGTCATAGACCATATAAAGATCTATGTAACTTGCACACTTGTCCCGAAATAGCCTTACTATATCCTGAAGGTGGCTACATATATAACTCCTTATCAATATACCCATGCAAGAATGCATTATTTATGTCTAGTTGATGAAGGTGCAAATTACAAGCAGCTACTAATGCAATCATAAGTCTAACAATTGTAAATTTAGCTACTGGACTAAAAGTATGCTTATAGTCTTTTGTATCTGTCTGTCTCCTCTAGCAACCAAACGTGCTTTACATCTGTCTAGATCACCATTGGGAAGAAACTTGGCTTTATACACCTATTTACAAGTAATAACCTTATTTCCTTTTGGTAAATCAACCAAAGTCCATGTTTGATTGTCCTCCAATGCTTGAATTTCTTGTTCCATAGCATCAACCCATTTTTCATCTCTTAAAGCTTGAGCATAAGTTGCTGGTTCAATGACATTAAACATCTTTGCCAAACTGACTAAAGATTCATGAGAATGATCCTTTAATTCAGGACAAGTATAAACATTGAAGCTAGAAGCATAAGAAGAGGAAGGATAATGAGTAACATAATCACTATACTTAACATGAACCTTTCTCATTCTTGTAGAATGCCTTTCTGGAACAGAATTATTCTGAGATGATTCAATGCTTACAGAAACAGGCGCATTAAAACCAGTAGTAACATCAATATGAGACTCATGAATATGACCAGATTCTATAAGATCAGAAGGAGCATTAGTAGAGATCATATCATTAGTTAAAACAGGATTCACCCGAGGAAAAATCATGTCATCAATTGTATCTGTAGATGCTGAATTTTCCTTAAAAGGAAACACATGTTCAATAAATTGAACATCTCTACTGAGAAATACTTTGTGACTAGCAAGATCATATAATTTTTTATACCTTCTAAGCATAAGGATAACCCAAGAAAACACATTTCTTAGCTCTTGCTCTAAACTTATCACCAGAATTGTAAGCTGCATAATATAGACAACCTATGACCCTTAAACTGTCATAAGGAGGCCTGTTCATTAAGACCTCATAAGGAGTTTTCTAGTTCAACACAGAGCTAGGCATTAAGCTTATCAAATATGTGGCTGCTAGAAAACACTCTCCCTAGAATTTTTTGGGTTGACCAGCATGAAACTTCAAAGATCTAGCACAATCAGCCAGATGCCTGTGCTTTCGTTCAACTCTACCATTCTGTTGGGGATTACCAGAAATACTTTTTTGATGAATAATCCCTTTACTGTTAAAAAGAGTAGAACATTTCTCTTGGACTATTTCAGTGCCATTATCACTTCTAATCACCTTGACTCTTGTCTGAAATTGTGTTTCAACAAATGCTAGAAAATATTGTATAATATCACTGACTTGCATTTTGTTAGCTATCAAATGAGTCCAAGTTGTTCTAGAACAATCATCAACAATAGTTAACATGTATCTAGCTCCTCCTATAGCTGGTTGTCTATATGGTCCCCAAAGATCCACATGAATAAGATCAAAAGATAAAGCAGCATGAGAAATTGATGAATGAAATGGCAGCTTATGCATCTTGCCAAATATACAAGATTCACAATGAAACTGATCTTTATTGTGTTCATATGGAATTTTCAGCTTCGAAAACTTATGTACAGACATATGCCCTAGTCTAGCATGTAATAGACTAATATTAGGCATATTAGAAGCACTATTATAAACTGAAAAAACAGTACTGTTATTATTCTGACCAGTCAATGAAGTATTTGATCTGAATCTGAATAGTCCTCCATGCTTATGCGCAACAGCTTTGACTTGTTTAGTTGTAGAATCCTGAAACAAGCGTTGATCCTTCTCAAAAACTGCAATCAGCTTGTTATCATCTAATAACTTCCCCACTGACGAGAGATTATGCTTAAACTTTGGAAGTAGAAGCACATTTTGAAGCAATATATGAGAATTGAATTGAACATCACCAACATAGTTGACTATTTGAATAGTGCCATCAGGTAGACCAATCATGCTTTCTAAAGTTTTCAGATAAAGAATTAACATTAGAAGCAGACATATTACCAGCAAAATTGATAGCATGCTCAGTATCAGATGATTGCTTCTCCTTCATAATTTTCATCATCTCTTTATAGATAGCATTCACTAGATTTGAATCAACCTTTGTTGACTTGTTATTAGTAAATTCTAGAGGAGTATCAACATATTCCTTAGAGTTTTCAGCAGCAGTAGCAGTAGCAAATCTGCTTCCAGAGCTTCTATTCAATTGCTTATTTTTCATGTTCATCCACCACTCAGGATATCCAATTTCTTGAAACATTGCTCTATAGTATGACCACTCCTTTTGCAGTGATCACATTTTCTGTCACTCTTATCATTTCTTGAATCATCATACCTCGGTTTCTTTGATTCTTTTCTTCCAGATTGAAAATTATGAGGTTGTTTCATAGAGGTAAAAGCACTCATATGATGAGATTTCTCAGTCAATTTATTTTGTCTTTCTACTTGTAAAAAGATGTAATATGCCTTGTTAACAGTAGGTAATACATCCATGCTCAAGATATTTGTCTTTGTTGAATCATAATCTTTTTCCAATCTTGACAATAGTTGTATTAATTTTTATCTTTGATCAGCCGCAAGTACTTTCTTGAGAATACCACATGTGCAAGATGCAAGAGCTCCACAATCACAGTCTGGAAATCCTTCCAGAAGCTGAACCTCATCCCATATCCTCTTCAATTTTGAGTAATACTCAGTGATTGTGTCCTCTCCTTTTTCTATAGACATTATCCTCTTATGCAGGTTAAATAAAAGAGGAGCATTCGACTGGCCATACCTCTCGATGATCTCTTCATATAATTGACATGCTGATTGCTGAAGAATAAAACCTTCTGAAATAGTCTTCTCCATGGAGTTGATAAACCACGATTGTACCATATAATTGTTTCTGATCCACTTCTGCATTTCATCCGATCCTTCTATAGGCCTTCTGCATGTTCCATCGATGAAGCATATTTTGTTCTTTGCACCGAGTGCCATCCGAATCAAGCGGTTCCAGGTCAAGAAATTTTCTCCATTAAAACGATGAGACGTTAGAGTTTGCTCCAGATTATCACCATTTGACAGATAATACTTGTCATTGTAGCCATTGCTCGACCTTTGTCCATTACCCATGGAATCCTCCACACTCGCCATTGATGAAAAGAAAAAAAAGAAAAAACAGAAAGAAACAATCAATCGGGGATTGATTCTCGATGCTCTGATATCATATGAGAATTAGCTACAAGAGTTAATTCCCTCGAATTCAAGTCAATCTGAACTTAAGAAGTTGCTGGAAGTAAATCAAGAATATTGATGAAGAACAGAGAGAATAGAGAGATGAAAGAAGAAAGAAGAATAGAGAGAATCTGAAAATGAATTAATTTTGTTGTCTCCTTACAAAGATTATGTACATGTATTTATATAAAACTACCTCTAACTAACTTCCTGAAATTCCGGAAAGTTTGTTACAACTCAATAAATATATTTATGCTATTTACATAATATGTTATTGTTTATCACATATACTTTTATTCCCTTTCCCATAGGTAACCCCTTCTGGCCCTAAGCCCACCATCTTTGTCGTCAGTCCACTGGACTCTCCTGACTCATTTTTCTCTAGCTCTTCAGCTCTAGCTTCCCTGGACCATGATTTGGTCGATAGTGCAGTGAAATGTTTGGTGAAATGTCCTGAGTTTTTTGTTGGCATTGCTTTTTTGCTAGTAGGAAATGGAACTTTGTGTAAGAGTTAAAAAGCACACTTTTAGCCGGAAGACGCTGGATAGAGTTAGAAAGGCTGCTTCTGCTGTATTGGTTACAAGGGATGAAAGGAGAGGAATGATATATGGTTTCATGGAACCTTTAGATCTATTTATTCAATAATCTCATCGCTGCTAAGATATATCTTCTGTTTCAAAATGTGCAATGTGCAGAAACAAAGGTAATCTTTTCTCTCTGCCTGTTATCTAATGATAGGTTTCTGGTTATTGTCATACGGAACAAATAGTGTTTTTTGATTTTATGATGTTTGTGCTTCTGTAAGGCTGTAGCTATTCTTTGTAGAACTGTGGGTGGATATTTGCCACACCCCTTACAATGTCTTTGGTACAAATAATATTGAGTCACAAGGCAGATAGTGAGCCAGAGAGACTGAGATAGCCAGCACATGGGTTATCAATCTGAGGGATTTAGTTTATCCTAGTAATCATTCCGAGAAACAGTGTGCCTGTGGATGGGGATGCTACAAAATACAGCTCAAATAGGAACGAAAAGACAACGTGACTATCTTTAAGTGCTGTTTTACAAAATCCTTTGTTTATGGATAATGAATTTTCAGATCTTTGGGCTGCTTTAAATAGGTTGTATCTTTTTTAAAGGATGGAGGTATTTTCTCCTCATTTTTAGGAGACTTTGATTAAGTTTGTTAAAGTTGTTTTCTAAGTAACTAACCACTTATAGACAAACTAAGCTACTTTCTAAACATGAGTAATGGACTTAAGTAATGCTTCCTACTTTTTTTAGGGAAGATGGCATTAGCGTAGGGATCATGTAGGAGTTGTGCCTTGATACTAGGATTCATATTTGGGAGGCTAGGCAACAGTCAACTCCCATAAACTCTATGTATTGATGAAGATTAAGCTGAATAGACACACAAAAATAAATTTATCTATAAGCTTGTTGTTCCTTGTCCTGTACTTTCACAGTTTTGTTTCCTTAGTAAGTAGCGTTGAAGTTTACATTTTGAGTAGTTGTTTAACCATATCTACTTGGTTTGTATTTTCAATTTTGCACTTAGATTTTAGGGAAGTCTAATGAGGATTGTTGTGTGAACAGTCAGGTGTAGATTAGGAAACAACAATGTCTAATTGTGGGAACTAGAGGGAAATTAAGTTGAGGAACATACAAATTATATTATTAGTGTGTGTAATTTCTTTGAGGTTCAGTATTAATAGAATTTGTATAAAAATCTCTTTAGGTCGTGGTTTTCCCTTTCTTGAGCCAGAAAAGTTTTTCTCGTAAAATCACTTTGTCTCTTGTTCTATCTTAGTTATTTCATTTTTGCATTTCAATTAAGTATATATTTATTTTCCAATTTTGACAAAAAATACAAAAAGGAAGAATTGTTCCTACAAGAGACAATTCACCGCCCCCTCTCTTGTGCGTTCCTCCAAGTGGTGTACTAGGCTTTTACATGATGTAACTTATTCCTTTTAGGAAATAATTAATTTGATGAAATATGCAGATAACATTATACTAACAATATAATTAGGCACAAAGGGCCATATTACATAGCTGTAACAGAAACAAATTATTCCAATAATAAACTCCTGTTATACATGATTTTCGAGGTACATAACATAAATAAGGAGATACGAAGCTCATATTAAGTAGATAATAACATAAGGCCTTCGATATAAGAAGAGCACGAGCTTGCTTAGTGAGAGCAGCAGCTGCAGCTGGTGCATGAGCAGCTAGAACCGCATTTGCAGCCGTCACAGTGACCGCCTTCCATCACCATACCATCATAGTTGCTGCAAAATCATTTGTGTGTGCATGTGAGACATAAAAGTTGAATTTGAAATAAAACTATTGAAATTAATTCCGCATATTTTGACTAAATACATCAGTTTCCTAACTTTATTACTACTTAATTATTTGCCACATGTATTAGATATGACAAATTAGAGGGATTCAAGAGTATAGAAATAAGAAGGCCCCTAATATTATTCCGTATATTTTGATCATCAAGAATTCTCTATATTCTTACCAAGAACATAAGTTCCTTAATTTCTAGCTTAGACCGAAATGAATTCATCAATCCTCAAACCAACAGCTTAACCAAGTGCAACAAGCTCAGATTATAGGATCCTCATCCAGTCGAGAGGAGCTAACAGTCGCATGGTTTTTACTAAATCTTTTTTGACGTTTTGCCCATGACAGTGTAACACAAAAAACTTCATCCTATAATTAGCCTCGTCGCTTTGTATATTAGATTAAGTCGCACTAATTATACTTTCAAGTGGCTAAATTTTAAAATTACTAACCTATCCATGAGTTAATGATCTCCCCTTTACCTCCAACGACGTCCGCCATTTTCATCAACACTAGCAATGAACATAGCTTATCTTCCTATGTCAACGCTTCATATATCTTTAATGCAGTAATTCTCTTTGATTGGTTACCAAAAATATAAAATAAATAATTGGCAAATTGTCTGATGGCATGAAGAAAAAGATTATACCTTGCTTACTGTCAAACAATCAAATACTTCTTGTATAGGTTAATAACGAGTATTTGAATTTGTTAAATAATCAAGCTATGACTTTTGAAAAATTCTGAATTTTTAGACTCCTTGTTTGGAAGAAATCAGTGGGGAGGTGAATATAGAATTGAATATACTCTAGAGGGTAGTGGATAGAGTATGCCAACTTTTCGCAGATTAGGTATTTAAAGTATTGAGATGGATTTCAAAAGCAGATTTGAGACTTTGAAATTTAATATTGAATTGAGATGTCAAGGCTTTGATATGAGTTTCAAAGGTTGCTGCTTAGACTTTGACTTTGACTTTGCTATATCTAATTGACAATTAACAAATTAAATAAACGTAAAACGTAAGTATGAAAATGCAAGAAAATAAATGAGACAAGACACGATGATTTGTACTATGTTCCGAAATTCGCCTACGTTTCTGCCTAGGATTGTCCAACTAGTAGGATTTAACTCCTTTTTAATTTTTCCTTTAGAGATTTAAAGTTTTTCTAGAAGACCTCATACCTATCATCTACCCCGTAGCTCCCCAAGCCTCAAATCCTAGAAATAAAAAAGATCTCTCACTTTTACTATACTTTTGAGTATTATAATTTTACTCTAAGTATATATCTCTTTTTTGCGATATTCTTTTATCACTAAACTTATTTTTGTTGCTGTAGCTTACAAATTTTTCACGTTGACTTTCTTGGATGTCCTTCTTCTGAGCTTCTACAGTCCTTTTATAATACCACTTGTACTAACAACTTTCCACTCGACTTGGTGAATATGAGTGTTGGAGAACCTTTTGGAGAATATGCATGGCTATTGTAAATTTGAATTTGCTTCAACATTGTCATCATAAATATCTTCCAGATTTAGTGGGATGAGCAATTCGAATTTTCTGACTTGTTTGCTAACACAACTTCGGCCACGTTATTAGGAGCTTCAAATATTATCTGTTGAGTCCACAAACTTAAGAGCTTCGTTGGCTTCAAATAACTTTGGCAGCATCTCATCAAGCTACGATTTCAGGAATTCATCATTAACTCAACCTTATCTTTTTATCATGTGACCAGAACTTTTTCCAACCACATGGAATAGGATAGAATTATCCAAATTCGTTGCCTACCTGCTTGAAAGATAAGATTGAAGCAACTAAAATGATTAGCTTAGGCAGGAAAATACAAATAACATACTACACTAAAATAATCATTGGGCTACCGCACAAATATGTTAGAATAAAACGGCCCAAATAAAATAATATAGATCAAGGCTTTTACGAGCCTTCATTTGCATGGCCTTCACTTAGTTTGCATTGATTAATCAAAATCCATTTCTTCCGAGCTACCACTTTCTCAAAGTAGAAAATTTTCAAAACTTAGTTAAAGTCAATCCAAGTCATTGCCTTAAAATATCATAGACTGGGGTTTCGTACTAACTAGGAGCAATTAGAAACCAAAATTCCCTAAGATAAGTTTAACTAGAATTACATACAACTTTGTTGGTGAATTAGTTGGTGTTCTGAAAAAGTTTTTCGGATTCATTGGTGGTGTATCTATATCCAACCAATCCCAAAAAAAGTCCAACACGTGCATTTTCGCATGTAAACCATTAAGCCTTTTGACTTCCATCATTCAACAAATGTTAGAACATATACCTCATCAAGGTGGAGACTTCAGTTTGGATGTGTTTTGTAGGATACATGCAAATATTGCACCACTAATAGGCTCATCACCATCAAATACTGTTGCCAATAGTACCATCTCCACCAGTTAAGATGTTATAGTGTTACACCATCAAAGAGGCCTAATTTTAGTTTCCCTTGAGTTTTTGGGATGAATAGAAGAAGGTGCAGATGGCCGGGCAGATGTCTATGGGCGTTTCATAGAAGAAGAGTATGTTGACAGGAGAGTTGTCTTTTCGAGGATATTATAAACTCAAGGCTAGGTTAATAATTTTTGTTTTAGTGAAGAAGTTAGCCTTATATTGATGATTAAACATTCAAAAGTATATTAGCGCCTGCTATTCAAATGATGCTTTTTTAATTCATACTTGATAAAACGAATCATCCCAATTTCAAAATCCTCTTGTTCCTGTACAGGGGTTAGTATTGAAGATCCATAAAAATAATATGTACAGAGTCCTTGACGCACATTATTCTTTTGTTATACACTCTATAAGCTTTATTATCAAGGGCATAACCTAGAAATACTGCCTCATCACTTCTTTCATCAAATTTACCTAAGTTCTTTTTATCATTGTTATGAACAAAACATTTACACCCAAATGCTCTTAAGTAGGATATATTAGTTTTTTTGCCTTTTAAAAGTTCATAAGGAGTTTTGTTCACTATAGGTCTAATCATAACTCTATTTATCACATAACAAGCTGTGTTAACTACTTTTACCCAGAAGTTCTAAGGTAGGTTGATAGCAATCAACATTGTCCTTGCCATACCTTCAAGTGTTCTATTTTTTCTTTCAACTATCCCATTTTGTTATGGTGTTCGAGGAGTAGAAAAGTTATGACTAATACCGCGTTCTCTGCAAAAATCATCAAATTTAAGATTTTGGAACTCGGTTCCATGTCAGTTCTTATGTGAACAATCCGAGTTCCTGTAGACTTTTGAGATTTGTTAGCCCATACAACAAATTCATCAATGTTCCATCTATACTACTCAGAAAGATAACCCAAGTAAAACGTGAAAAGTCATCAACAATAACAACTACGTTATGTTTACCACTTCTACTATGGATACACATTGGACCACACAAATCCATATGAATGAATTCCAAAGGCTTTGTTGTAATCACAATGGTTTTCACTTAAAGGAACTTTTGACATGCTATCATTTCACACATGCATCACATACCTTATTCATTTGGAACTTTATTGAAGGCAAGCCTACAATTAGTTGCTTTGAGTTTACTTTATTAATGAATGAAATCCTAGCATGTCCAAAGCGTCTATGCCAAAGTAATGGATCATTTTCTATGACTCTTAGGCAAGTTAGATTGTTCCTTGGAATCTCATCAAGGTTCACGGTAAACGTGTTCCCTTTTCGAGTTCCTTCCAAAATAACTTCTTTATTGTCGGTTTTGATGATTTTGCAATATTTAGAAGTAAAGTTCACAGAGTTACCTTTATCAAAAAATTGTGATATACTTAGTAAGTTATATTTCAAGCCCTTGACTAAAAATACATTATCAATGGAATGAGAACTAGGTTTCCTACTTTTCCACCTCAAATAATTTCTCCCTTTTTGTTATCTCTAAAGGTCACAATTCTTCCATTGTATGCCACTAGTGAGAGAAACCTGGATTTGTCTCCAGTCATGCGTTTGGAACACCCGCTGTCGAGATACCATGAGTTGTTCCCCCTTACTAAGACCTGCATAAAAATTAGTTGTTATGAATAGGAACTCAGTCTGGCTTGGGTTCCTTTTCTTCTTCATAGACTCTAGACTCTTTCAAGGAAATATGCATAATATTCCTGTTAACACAATATTCATTTTTAACACAAGTTCTAAACAAGTGTCTTGTATGACCGCAGAATGAGCATACATTGCTACTTGGTAGATCCACATATTTGTTCTTTTTAACCTTTTTTATTTTGTACGTGAATACTAAACCTTCTGTTCTTTTAGTTTGGGCATTTTCCGTTTATTTTGAAACTTCTACAAACTTTACACTTTTACCTCTTCTAAACATCTCGAGTTCCTATTATAAAATATCATTTGATCTCTTGACAGCTTCCAAGTTAGTTTTTAATTTTTCAAATTCTTTGTTAAAGCTGTCCATTTGAACTTTGGTTGTTTTAGTGGTGATATTAAAGTGAACAAGTTTGTACTGTGCTAACTTAACATTTAGCATTAAATTTTCATTTCTAAGTCTTTCATAGTCTTCTTTTAAATATATGTTCTTATCCAAAAATTCAAAAAGGCGTTCTTTTACATTTGCTCTAGTGTTAGATATGTAAGATATGTTATCTTTATTGTTTTGTCATGTTGAGCCTTTTTATGCTTAAGTCCTTGTAATCATCCATTAACTCCTTAACCAAATAAATAAGCTCATTTTTGGACATGGACACAAGAGAGTTGGAACTTACCTCATCATGAGTTGTCATTAAACATAGGTTGACACACTCTTCCTCTTGTTGTTCCTCTTCTTTTGTGTCTGAATCTCCCCATGCTGTAATCATGGCTTTTTTAGCATC
Source organism: Dysphania ambrosioides (assembly GCA_026401315.1). Taxonomy (NCBI): domain Eukaryota; kingdom Viridiplantae; phylum Streptophyta; class Magnoliopsida; order Caryophyllales; family Amaranthaceae; genus Dysphania; species Dysphania ambrosioides. Next base: position 26,487,591 of record CM048666.1, read on the forward strand.
TGATTCTGAGTATGAGTTCATGTCGGGATTTTCTTTGACGTGTTCCTTTCCTTTGCGTCTACCATTTTCATTTTTCCACTGAGGACATTCTTTGATGAAGTGTTCCAAACACCCACATTTGTGACAGCCCGAGTCAGCTTTGGAACCTCGGTTTCTTTTTCCAAAGTTTCGATTATTTTGATCATCGATCTTTATGTTTTTGTACATTCTCCTAAATCTCCTCATAAGCAAGGCTTCCTAATTTTCATTTGATTTTGAATCTAATATTTCATTGACTTGTTGTTTGGAACTTTCAGCATTATGAGTTCCCTCCCTCATGAGTCATGAGTGACCTAGCAAGTTGTTCAACATTGAATTGTGTGAAGTCCTTGGTTTCTTGTAAGGATGTGACTTTGGCTCGCCAACTTTCATCTTGAGGGAGACTTCTTATGATTTTTTGTACTTGTTCATCAGTATGAATATTTCTACCAAGATAAACTAATTCATTTGTTATGTTAGTAATCTAGTCAACATGTCTTGAATTGTTTCTTTGGGAATCATTTCAAATCTTTCATACTTGGACATTAATAAGTCTATTTTGGAATGCTTAACTTTACTAGTTCCTTCTTGTGTAATTTACAAGAGATCCTAAATTTACAAGAGAATTGTATCTTGTGTAATTCTATTATGTTCTTGGGGACTTAAGCCACATTGAAGTAATATTATAGCCCTTGCATTTATATCCATTTTTTCAAAGTCATCTTTGTCATACTCGGAAATGGATTTAGGAACTACCTTATTATCAATGTTTATTGTGTTTACCTCATAGTTACCAACCTATATCACACGTCACACTTAATAATTTTCAGTTTTGATGTATATTTCCATATGGTTTTTCCATTATGTATAGAAGTTACCATTGAACATAGGAGGGTGTTGCATGAAGTCCCCTTCTTCGAGTTTCTCGTAGGTATTCATCCTTGATAGGAATTTGTCTCTTTAAAGTTACTTTAATTAGTGAGAACCTGCTCTGATACCAATTGTTGCTTGGATAGGTACTTACAAGAAGGGGGATGAATTGGACAGGAATACAAAGAGTGAAAGGAACACGCAAAAAGGAACACAAAGATTGTTAGCGTGAAAACCTTTGTATCTATCCCAAAGGAAAACCACGATCCTTCTCTGGAATTTTGAAACTCTTTCACTAATGGGCAACTACTAATATATCCTGTTAGGAACACTCACTCTTATCTTTCCACTCGTGTTCCACTCAGAACACTACGCTCCTGGCATTCACTGTCTTCTTACTCTTTTACCTTCCCTGAACTTAACTCAAAGTTCTTAGAAATACACTCAACCCCTTCTCTTTAGTACAACTCAATACTAAACTCTCAAAGAATACTACTCAAGATAGTGTACAAGAGGATTACAAATTAATATAAGGCTTTAGCATAAGTTAGAAGAACACTGACTTAAGATTTTATTTCTTGGTGAAATTGTTGAAGGCTTGGTCAGTGTTAACAAGTTAAGTGATGAAAGGCGTGTCACGCACTTAACAAAAATAAACCTATCTATTCCTGCTAACTATGTAGTAGGGCAAGTAAGGGTCGAATTCCAAGAGACTAATGGTTCAATTAGCTAGATTGGTTTGAACTAAACTATGCTAGTAATCAAAGGGAATTATGATGAGCTAATCTAATTGACTAAAATGAGCAATAACAATAGGAAATTATCAGGAATTAAAAGCTTCTAAGTTTAAGTATCCCCACTAACATGAACTAATGCAATAACAATTTCTTCTTTCATTATTCAATTACTAAACAATTCACAGGATAGATACGTCCTAATTAATACTAATGATTTCTTTCGATCAATTAATGACTTCTTCAACAATGCAATATATACCTATTTTCATGGAGTCATGTAATTCAAAGACTTTAAGCATATCATCTTAATATCCTAACAAATTCCATTAATACTTTTGTAATAATTTCCTTTATCTTAAATTAGGGTTTTAGATTCGATTAAGGATCAACTTTCATTGCAACCTAATCACATTCAATAAATACTATGTCTAGTCATTCATCAATAATAAAACCAACCCTAAGAAAAATGAATTGAAAACTAATAAAAAATGAGAATTTGAAATCAATAACACATCATTCTATGCTAGGGTTTAACCTAACCCTAGAATAAAGAAAACTACTCTAGCATATTGAATAAAATAACTAAAGCATTTTGAATTGAAAACATGATTAACAATAACAATAAGAGAAAAGAGAAGAAAAAATTATACTTGAGATTGATTGAGAATATCAATTTAATATTGAACACCAAACCTTGCTTCAATGAGTGCAAAAAAAAAAAAAAAAAAAAAAGAAAGAGTAGAAAAGTGAAAGCTATTGAAAACCCTAAGCTAATGAATAATGCAAACCCAAAATTCTGAAAACTAAAACTAAGAAAAGGAAATCATAAAATTCCTAAGCTAAGCCCAAAAGTGGCGTGTGATTCTTTGATGGCCAAGAGTCCTAGCTTCCCAAAACACTCCCCTAATTTCTCTCCTAGTGCCCAGGTTTTGGGGGCAACAAAATAGTTCTTCTGAGGTGGCCGCCAAAGTGTTGCGGCACAAAGTGAAGGACCGCCATCAAGGTGCGGTGTATGCTGTGAGATTCATTCTTTTGCTTGCCAAACTTCATTTTTCGCATCATATATGGGAAGATTAATGTCAAGCTAAAGCCATGTTGCAATAGATCTTCAAAAATCCCAAAACAAAGGCTACTAAATGACGCATATACTTCCAACATGAGTCAAACACGATGTTATGAGAGCTTTCATTGCATCAATAACCTATAAAATAAAGCAAAGCATATCCAAAAAGAGAAATATCAAAATATACGAAATAAAAGCTCATAAAGGAAGAAAATATGGAGGAAAGGTGATAAAAAGAGATCATCTAAGGCATTAAAACCAAGAATAAAATTGTGTTATCAAGTGATGAGTAAATTCTTTTACACTTAGATAATGATACTTGCTTGTTTTCATAAAAGAAGCTTAGGATAGTCTAGTACATAATACTCAAGTACCCATTGCAAACTTGTACAACTTGCGTATAACATCAACTAATCTCAAAGATTTTACTACAAAACATATTTTCACAAAGGCATGCTTGTGCAGAGATATTGCCGTAAGAAATCAGAAATCAAGTCGTTACTTCTAACAAGATTTGGTTTACTATAAAAGCATTTTTAAAAGAGATTTTCTCATCAAATTAGAATCATTTGATTGCTCATTTCATCCATTAGCTTAAAAATAGTTTTCTAATGATGATCCTTAAGTGACTAATGGTTATTAACCGATTGCCTTTTTGGATTTTCTTATGCCTTGATTGTATCAAATATGGTAGACCCACTTATACTTACACAAAGACCAAAGAACACACACATTCTAAGGCATTAAACATACTTTTACTCAGAAGCTTCAATCGAGAATTCTCACTTAGGATCTCCGCACCACTATGACTGGAATACAATTTTGCAGTGACTGGAACTTGGGCCTCTAAGTTCCAATGATGGATTTTCTTCATATTTGCTTGCTTCATAAAATTTGTTACACTTGACATCTTCATGTCTAAGTGTAATTTCTCCTTGGACACCCATGCTCCTACTCTGTAACTTGTCTTTATGCCTACTCACAACTTAGAACAACAAACTACATCAAACTTGTTTGCAATGCCATCACTAAAACATTAGGTGGTACAATAATTTATGTTTGTGATAAAGCCAATTCATAATTCATTTTTGGTATTTGCTTCAACATGGTTTCTAAAGGGATGAGAGACTTGCTAGGAAACCTACAGTCTGCTACTAGTAATGTACCTTCAGGAGAAGCTCTATGTATTTTGGTTTACTACTAGCCACTGGGGTATTATTTATCTTTATTGCTTTCACTGCACTATGTTCCTTCCGGTCATGGTTCCGGTGCCGCGAAAGTTAGCCATCTACATGACAAACTTTTGTTACAACTCTCACTTGGCTATTGGGGTATAGATGTTATTACTACTTGACAAAAACCTAGCTAGTATGTGCTGATTTTCATGGGGTTTGACCAATAATTCATAATAGCAAATAAAATGTTGGAGTAGACATAACACAGTCATTATGACAACTTATTGCAATGAATAGCTGAAGTAGACAACTGGGATAGATTAAAACGTTAGCTGAAATAGTAGAAGTGACTTCTGGACACAATGCTATAGTTTCAGGGGTAAGGTTCAATACCTATTCGGGCTTGGTGTAATATGAGGGCCATTTGGCCGATCAGGGTGAGGATTAGACCTATACATTGGGGCGGGTCAGGACCGAGATGGGTCACAAGAAAAATGAGTCGGGTCAAAGAAGATGCTAAACGGGTCGGGCCAAAGGAGATATATATATAATGGGCCGAGTCGGGCCGTCCAAGTAGAGTATAGTTTTTATCTATAGAGGGGGATAGTTTACGTGTATCACCTCCAATCTTTGGTAGTGGATCATCGGCAAGTAAGTGGAAATAATTCATTAGCTTATAGTGTTTAAAAGTCTTGGAAACTATAGGCCCATTATTGACCCGACTTGACCCATTAAAAACCCAATAAAACATGACCCTTTAAGAGACCGACCCATTAAGTCCATTATTGATTAGACCCTTTTACAAATGGGTTGGTAAAGGGCCCTTAACGGGCTCCCACTCATTTAAACAGGTCTAGTGAGGATTGCACGGTTTTCTGTTTCTCAGTACGAAGGAGAAATACCTTGTAAAGGAGATCCAATTATTGCTGTATATACAACAAGTTTATGTTGAAAACAATTCATGAAAATTCAAACATACAAAGATCACTTAGGGGTTAGGATTGTAAAAAGCTAGGCTGTAGGTAACGATTACATTCATATAAGAGAGTGAAATGTCTAATGAAGAAAGTTGAGCTTGGTTGATTCTACATGGATGAGGTGTTTATGAAGATATCTGCTACGAGTGCTAAAATTATTAATATCGAAAAAAAAATAAGAACATTCATGAACAAGTTTTACGTAAAAGGGGTCTAAATTTTGCATGATCTAGATCAAAGACAGATTCATGAAGAAGTATGAAGAAGTTATACAAGTACCATGCACAAGATTATTAGCTTTCGATGGTCAAAACAAATTATTATTTTTTCCCCCGTAAAATGAAGCATAGATCTGAAGTTGAATATTTGCAAAATCCCCTTAAAATTCTAGGCTATCAAGTTCCATATCCTATGAAAACTAGTCCATAACCATACTAAGTCATTTTGTAAGGAGTACATTAAGGTTTGCATTTAAAAAGAACAACGTTTAATATGTTATACTTTAGTTTATTTGAACATAAGATTCAATAAATAAATTTATACCACCTCGTGCATGAAGGAATGTCCTCAACAAGTGTAACAAATTTAAATATAATTAGGACTAATTATGAAGATAATAATATTCGATTATTTTAGGTGATATAGTGTTTTGCTGAAAAACAACTATAATCTGTATATTAATTAGATTAATATATTACTAATTTTAATCGAGTCCTATGAGATCATACATATAAACAATTGATTGGACAAATCTAATATAATTATGTGAGAGTTGTAAATTTAATTAATTAGATTAATTAAGTCATTTTGAGTTACTTAATTAACACAATCTCATATATGTAAATGTTACATATATATGTAAATACGTTATGTATGTAAAAACATTATATATGTAAGTTACATATGTAAAGTATCATATATGTACATGTTATATATGCAAATAATCATATATGTAAATGCTATATGTATGTAAATAATTATATATGTTAATACTTGCTTTTGCCTAATTCAATACTTGCTTTTGCCTCCTCTCACACAATTACTCCAAAACCCTAAAAAACAATCAAGAACAGTTCTTGATTCCATATTAGGATACGTGGGTGATCCAATCTTGCTTGTTAACCAATACTATAGGAACAACATTTGACGTTCTAGAATTTTCGGAAAACGTGCCATTTTGCTTTGAGGAATTCATACAATCAAGGGTATATTGGCATGAGATCCTGTTTTAGATGCTATGAAATCATTTCTTGCAATTCCGCTAATCGCATCTAAATTCCTACAGTGCATATTACATGTAAAACAGTAAGCTTAATTATCTGTAATGGGGTCCTTTAGCTAGCTTACAGTACAAAGACAGTTGAAAGAGTGACCACTAAGGGGATAGATCAATTTAAGTGTCTGCCTCACTAAAGAAGGTTACAATCGGACAGGGTATTGGGTTGTTGATGTTGCCTCTCCCACATGCTTCGCATTCTAGCTGTAGGCAGCAGTAGTAGCTCTGGATCGAAGTCTGGACCACTGAAAGGCCACCCGGGCACACCACTGATCAGCTGCTTAATGGCCTCTTGCTAGCCAGTTTCCAAACCTTGCATTGCTTCAAAAAATTTAAATAAACATCAAACAAGTAATAATAAGTGGCACATTCAAGATTTTTAACCGATACACTTCCGAGTATCAATTCTTTCAACAAAGTTTACATTTGCATTTGACCGTAATAAAATTTCTTTTTAATACGGAATTATTAGCTCAGAGACTTTGAGCCTTCTTTGTAGTTATTGCATGGAATTGTTAAAAGGCCCAGGGTCGTGTTTTAGGTAATGATAGTTAAAAGTTACCAAAAAGGTTTAGTTAAACTTCAGCCTGCAGGAGAACCTTTTCTGGGCCTCAGAAAAGCGTTGTATTTCTTAATTAATCAATTAATGTCACTAATTATCATTCTTATTTCTTAATTTGTGTAACTTGATTTAATTAAAAGTCGTGCATGGGAGCCAAAATCCTGAAATTGAGGGAAGTTTAGGGGCTACTAACTTACTAAGGATCAATGATATGACCTTTATTCCGGAATTTATGTCCAAAAGCGAAAAAGGTCATGGACCTCAGCCTCAACCAGTAAACCAAAGTGCTAATTCAAACTAAGGGAAAAGGCCGTTTAATTGACTGATTACGCTCCTGACATTAGACGTGAAGACTAGTATAATTCAATAATTTACCCTAAACTTTACTTATTGACCTGAAGACCAAAGTGAATATTTAAATAAATTAATATTTTGTGTGATAAACTAGGACCTCCTATTAATGGGTGAAATGCATGGAGAACAAAAAATCTAACTAAATATATAAAAAATAAATTTTTCAAGATTATAGGAAGTATCATGTACAAAAAGAAATTTATTTATTATAATTATATATTGTAAATGAGTTTTTTACTCGTTGTTGGTCCCAAGTCTGGATAAGGGAAGAGGGTTGTGATGGGCACATAAAAATTAGTATCGAACTTTGTCGTATTGATGAGCATTAACCAAGATGATAAATCTGTGGGGGCGTGCCCTACTCAACGCCGTACTGCACTTTTTGGACCTAGCTGTACATATATTGATAAGTATGCAAGAGTTGCCAAGTTGTCGCCTCGAAGCATTGCGCCAGATTAATTGCTCGAGTATTGTAAAACACGAGCAATGACAGTTAGGTTTCCAGGGAAAGTTGTTGGAAGAGGAGTGTGGAGACTAAGCTCTATAGCACATCTTGGAATGTAGGATCGCTTATAAGAAAATTTAGTTGAGCAAGTGGAGGGAATGAAGAAAAGGGAAATTAACATTTTGTATCTTTAAGAGATAAAGTGGGTTAAATAAAAAGTAAAAGTTATTAGACCTTGGGGTTATAAGTTGTGGTATCCAGGATAAGTAAAAGAATAAAGAATAGAAATGGAGTTGGGGTTGTTATCTTATTTATTCGATTAATAAATGATATTGTGGAGGTATTAAGGAAGGATGATAGGATTATGAAGTTAAAGATCAATTATGGAAGACATATTGTGAACATTGTGAGTACATATGCAACCCAAGTAATTTATAAGTGTAAAGGAAACTGTTAAATGAGGGAATTTTGAGAGAATATGATCTAGATGAGGTGGTACAAGGTATTCCCTAAACAAAGAAGCTTTTTGTTGAAAAAATTTAAATGGTCATGTAGGATGAGTGTTTGTGGATATCAAATATTCATAGAGGTTTCGGCTATGAAGTACGAAATTAAGGAGGGTAATCTATCCCAAATTTTGTGTAGTCTTATGATTTATTTCTAGCTAACACTTAGTTTAGGAAGCAAGATACACATTTAATTACCTTTTCTAGTGGGTCAAATGCAACCCAAATAGACTATGGGTTCGCAAGGAGAGTAGTTGTTTGAATTGTAAGGGGAGAGTGTTGTCACTTAATATAGACTACTATATTCTTGGATATTTGCATAAATCAAGGCCTAGAAGTGACAAAAACCAATGGAGAAGAGGATTAGATGGTGGAGTTTAAAGGACACCAACGTTAAGGTTGTAGTAGAAATATTGGTTAAAGAAGTCAATTGAGCTTTTGGGGAGGACTCTAACTCAATTTGTTAAAAGATGAAGAAATATATTTGTAGTAGCAAAGAAGGTACTTGGAGTATCAAGCTAAAAATCCCTAGTGCACTAGGAAACAACTTGGTGGAGTGAGGATGTTAAGTAGCGGTCAATGATAAGAAAAAATGCTACTTGGACATAGTAAAATCTGGAGATGACAAAGTTATGGCAAGATATAGAGGAAGCTAAACTCAAGGAAAGAGAAGCCATTCGAGGGACAAGGTGCATGTATAAGGATGTTTACAATAAATTAAATCCTATTGAATGAGATGAACACTTACAAGAGGGGGGGGGGGGGGGGGGGGGGGGTGAATTGGAAGTGTAAGTTATTTAAAATTTTTGCGGAATTAAACTGGACCTTTATAGAAGAAAGGAACTTGACGAAAGGAACACAAGAGATTTTAGCATGGAAATCCTTTGTGCCAAACCCAAAGCGAAAAACCACGACCCACTCGGGGATTTCTCAACTCTTTTCACTAATAGGGTAATCCTCGATTATAATCTATTAGCTATTCTCTACTCGAGTTCCACTCAGAACTGGAGTTCCCTTTAGCAATGACTCCCTCAAGTTAAAGCGCTCTCTTGATCTCTCTCAGACTTAATTCTAAGTCTATACAAGGTCCCTCAACCTTGTCACCCTAGTACAACTCAGTACTACGAACTCTTACAAGGTTCCTCAACCTTATCACCCTAGTCCAACTTAGTACTATGCACACCCTAGTACAACTCAGTACTATGCACTCAAAGATTACAACACTAAAGAACTTGCATAAGGACTATAGAGTTTGGAATAAGGATTCAAGCCTTTAACAAACTAGCGTATGAAATATTTTCTCTCAAGAAAATCTGTTTCAGAGTGGGCTATTTGTGTGGAAAATAAGTTTCAAAGAACGTTTATATATAGAGTTCTACATAGTTTTTGGTTTGGCCCAACTTCTCCATGATCTCCTTGATTTAAAGAAAATATGTCATAAGATTAGGAATCCTTCTTTGAACCAAATTGACCGTGAGAGAGTCCTTGACATATAAATCATTTAGCTATTGATTACAAATCCACTACTTTATATACTAACTCAACAATACTTCCCCATAGAAATAGGAAACTTGCTAACATTTAGTGCGTGTAAAGTAAAATTCACAGCCAATAAAATAGGAAATATAAGATATATTTTCAAAATCACGATTTTATGATAAAATCATTTATAAAATCATGATAATTAAATTAGAAGTTTTCCATAAAAATCTTTTTCCAAAAACTTTAGTTTAATGATTTATTTTCCATAAAAATGTTTTCCATAAAAACTCCAATATATCTCTTTTAATAAAGGGAACTTTGAATCTCACCAATTAAGTTTTATACCTTGTGTGCTCCAAATACTTAGACCTATATACTTACATAAATCCTAACTATACTCTTACTTAGTCTTCATGCTCTTCATTGCTTGGAGATTCTCCTCTGATGCTCCATCTTGAATTCCGACTCTGAAACTCGAAGGCTCAATCAATTGGAACTCATACTTAAGTTCCCATAGATGATTGACTCTTTACTCTTTGCTTGATTTCATAATTATTTTTAAGCTTGATGTCTTATTTGACTTAGTATAATAGTTTTAGGAACTCTCTTACTCCTACTCCGAAACTTGCTTTATTAACCTATACATTACTTAGACAAATAACATCAAATGCATTTGCATTGTCATCACCAAAACTCATCATAAGGTGGAACAACAAAACCTAAGGAGGGGAAAAAGGAGATATATATGTTGGATAGCTAAAAGGAGAAAAATGTTAGGTAAGATCGTGTAAAGGATAAAAACCAAGGGATTTTGTTGAGGATGACGAGAACAAATGCATATAGAGGGAGTATTTTGATGAGTTGTTTAATGGAATTGAAGTCAAGATGGATGTCTAGATGACTCCACTATTGAGGGTAATGAAGTTAAATGAGAGTTTATAAGGAGGCCAGATACAAGAAAGTGGAAATGGAGAAGGCATTGAAAAGGATGAAATTAAGAAAGGTTATTGACTAGATGATATTCATATCGAGATTTGAAAATACCTAGAAAATGTTGGTATTGAGTGGTTAATGGATCTCTTTAACAACATTTGAAACTAGGACAAGTAAGATGCCATAAAATTATAGAAAAGTGTTAGTAAAATACATTTAAGCACAATAACAATTCCCTCCGGCCCCCTTATTCTGACAAACACCATTTAAGTTGTTTCTTATGATTAAAAAAAGAAAGAGAAATAGTTAAACCATATAAGTATATTCATGTAATGAAAAAATGAAAAGAAAAACAAATAAATGTAAGAAAGTTATAAGCGCTACTAGTTTAATTTAGTGAACTTAAATAAACTGCTTGGATATATGGCATGCATCAAACGATGCATTTCCTTCATGTGATTACAAATAAACTGCTTGATGAATGTCAACTAGCTTAGTTGGTTAAAGTCTTGGAGGGTGGTATCCAAAACCTGTGATCAAATCCCGTCTACATCAGTTGTTGCCTTGTTGCTAGCGGCTTCCTTTACGTAAAAAAACAAATAAACCTCTTGAATTGGATGGTATACATCACGTGCCAGCACCATGACTTCTCTTAGTGGCCAAATTGCGATCAGATCTTTGCCTTTGATTGGCTTATTTATAAAAATAGATTAATCAACCCCTCATGTGATTACAATCTAGTTAGTCCAAGATCCATCTTAACTTCATTTCGGATCAAATACGTATAATTTGAATAATTGTTAATCTTAGTGTTAGGTAACTAGGTTAGACAATGTGCATTTTTGCAAATGAGCAAGATGATGCCAGTCATGCTCCCACTCCCAGCAAAGCTCAAACTCAAGATCCCTCCAATCTTTTGAAGAAGAGAAAAAAAAGCATCTCTAGTTTTGTTAGACATGGATGAATCTAAGCTTGTAAGAACACATATACAAAGGAGATGTAGAATTGTTACATGTTTTTATTGTTATAACTCATTTAAAATGATATGCATATAGATTCAACTCATTCAAGTATGGGTATATCAAGTGCAGGCATGAAATTTACTTTGATTTTTTTAGTGTTGTAGTTGATTAGTTGATTGATATTGAATTATTTTTATGAATTAAACTACAAGAGGAAAAAATGATAAATATCTATATGTGTAATTTTTATTTTTAAAAGTGAATTTTTTTAATAGCGATTTGAGCCACACCAATCCTCGAGCCAAACAAACCATCCAATTAGCGAGATCGAGCTCAAATTTAAAAGTTAGTTGAACTTTAAACTCAAGTTGAGTTTGGTATATGTTAAATGAGCCATAGCTGAGTCCCATGCTGACTCGACTCAATGATTATCACCTATTTCAAAATAGTAGTTTCAGATTTCAAACTTCCATCATGAATGGAACACCATATATAGATTAAAAGAGACATTCCTTGTTTGGATATAACTACCAACTTCAATCCATACTAGTGAAGGTTTAGTAGGATTTAGTTTACCACGTGATGTGCCCTAATAAAAAAGGACTTGCTTTTTTATGATCATCACAAAAATCATCAAAAAGCAAACAATATAGACTTATTATTTTGAGTATTTGAAAAAAAGATATTATATCTGCAATAACTTCACAATGAAAATAGTACCCACTCCATCCAAGAGCTTACTCGATAAATAACCAACAAAAACCCCGATCTCCTACGTCCTAACACCGAAGGACTTTCATGGCCTTTCAGATGTGCAATATTTTTCAAGCTGTAAAATGTACAATATTTTTGAAACTGTGTTTTGCCACTTTGTTGCACAAGCACATGGCTTTGATAAAAGGTATGCAGAATTTATTGTATTTTTAAACAATTTAAGAACATATCAGAATTTTTCTGCTAACACTAGAAAGGGTTGGATACCTTTTCTCATTAAACGTCAAAGCTCGATCAAGAAGAGAGTTAACCTTTGAAGTTGCTCTGACATTTCTCAGTTGCACTAACTTACTTGTGGCCTCAGATCTTTCCTTTCCAATACACATTAATGAGATGAAAGTACAAAGCATACAACACTTAAATCTAGAGGTGAACTGTTGATATTACTGTTACATCAGAATGGAAAGGGGTATGCTGTTAATAATTATTAACTCGTGCTTCACCTTGTTTATTGTTAATAAGTTTTACTTGTGGTCAGCCGAACGCCTCCTAACAAAGCTCCGCAATACATATTTCTCATTGGTTCACTAAAGTTGTTTATGCAGTAGATTGTACAAGTCACTCCTAATAAACTTCTACAAATCATATATGATCACTATATATGGTTGGAGTTGATTGTCATTTGAAAATTTTGAGACCTCTTCCTAGTAACAAAACGTTACATGCATCTAATTTTTCAATTTTTTTGGCAGGCGCATAATTTTTCGTGCTCCTTCTCGTATCACATAAAATAAAATAGAAGGAACAAACAAGTTTTTTTTTTTTTTTTTTCTTTCTTACTTTTAAACAAAATGATGGTAGTAATTACTAATTTGTATGGTGTAATTCAGCATAGTAATTAAGAAAATCTAACCTGATGTAATAGCTGTTGTCCCTCCTTTCTGGCAACAGAAGGCAGCCTTTCCCTGTAATTTTCTTTTTATAATACAGCGAAGAAAGAGCCGACAGTATGACCAGATCTGCAACTGCATGCAGTGAAACAATACTAAGAATAATTATAAATAAAAAAAATTCTCAATTCTTACTCTTGTTTGCTTTCATGTGCGGTTCACTTCTCCTGCAGATTCCATGACATATTACCCATCAAGAGCATAAATGTAATCTACATGCTTTTAATTAATACATCTTCCATACAATTTTTTAACCAATCTTGGATCCAACTAACTTCTTCCACCGATAAAAATATACAGATCACATTGATTAATCTTGATTAAAGATTTAACTTGATTTCACTTTAACTACTCTATGCACCGGGAGAAATTTAGTCATATCCCGCCACTATTCTTGAAATAAAGGGGCAGTTTTTCTACGGACATCTAAGTATCTAACAACGCTATTACCTATATGTATTGTAACTCAGTATTACTTTCTAACAAGATTTTACTAGTAGATCTTGATTGAACCATGTTAATCCGCCTAGCAGTAGAGCTGTAGAGAAGTTCTTCCATTTCAGTCAGAATTAAGTTCTTTTATTCATTAGAAAGTTATTGGACGAGTACTAAACTTGATGGGCAAACTTCAGTCCTGTGAATTATTTATGATTATGGATTTCTATTTTGACAAGAATTGGAGTTATATTAAGGATAACACAGGTGATAGATGTGTGACGTTTCATTACAAATAATTGTGAAAATTAATTTAATATGGTGGTCCGAATAACCAAAATTGTGCAGCAAAAGACAAATAAATAGCCTTCATATTTCTTAACTGTCGATAATAGCTTTGGATAAATGGGACAGAAAAGAAAACAGATGATAGGAAAAACACAGCAAATCCATCTCTAAAGTTAGAAAAAAGACAAAAAAGAAAAATAAGGGAAAAATTCCGTTTCTTTGAAGAAGGGCTACACAAGCAAAAGTACTCACATTTCACCTACAAGATTAGGATCGCTGTAAGTTTAGGTGGTACCATCCAATAAGTCCTCTTAACCAATCAAAAAGATTGAAAGCAATTGTTTTTAGGGACGCGAGAGTGGTTGTAAATTCAAGTGGTACAATTGCTACATCGAGTGAGTGTGGCAATCTATGGACATTACTCATAACACAACACATAACACATACGGAGTAAGCAGTAAAATAAAAGTTCACAAATAAACATCAATCAAGTACCAAACTCCAATGCCAAGAAAGGCACTGTTGTATTAAATCCGAAGGCGGGGGAAGAAAGGGATAATTATGAGTATAATAAGTTAATTTAGAGGGGACCCACCTGAATAAAATTAAAACTTTGTCCGTCACCATCCTTACTGAGCAAGAACAGGAATACAACAAACCAAAGAAGAAAAAAGAATATAAAATATCATGTGCAAGTAATCTGGAGGTCCTGCGTTTTTCTTCTATAAACAATACACGGGGTTTCCCTCCAATCTACAATCCCAAAGCCCCATCTCCCTTGTTTCTCTATGCTCTCTCACCAGCGTCGCAGCAATGCCTGCAAAACTAAGCAATCCCCTCTCACTTTCTCCTAGTAATGTTACTACTATTTTCTGCTTCACATTACTAGTTTTATCCCTCAACTTCTTTCTTCTCTTCCAGTCTTGCCTTTCTATTGATGACCAAGTCCAGGCTCTGTTGTCATGGAAGAACAGCTTAAACACCTCCACAGATACTCTGAACTCGTGGAAACCTTCGGACCCGAACCCCTGCAATTGGTTCGGGATTCGATGCAACCGCGAAGGACAAGTTGTTCAGCTCATTTTACAGTCTGTGGATTTACAAGGTCTATTGCCCTCAACTTTGCATTCCCTTAAGTCTCTCAACACCCTCATCTTATCTTCTGCAAACCTTACTGGCGAAATTCCAAAGGCGTTCGGTGATTACGAGGCCTTGACTCTGATCGATATCAGTGACAACGCCATCACTGGAAAATTCCCAGATGAAATATGCAGGCTGCAGAATTTGCAGACTCTTTCTGTTCACACCAACCATCTTGAAGGCTCCATCCCTTCAGACATTGGCAACCTCTCCCGCCTCGTTTTTCTGACCATCTACGACAATCAACTCAGCGGTGAAATCCCACCAAGCATCGGAAGACTGCAAAACCTGCAAGTGTTTCGTGGAGGTGGGAATCAGAATATCAAGGGAGAACTCCCAGCTGAGATTGGGAACTGCAGTAACTTAGTTATGCTCGGAATTGCTGAGACCAGCATCTCAGGTAGCCTGCCGAAATCAATAGGAAACCTGAAGAAAATTCAGACTATTGCAGTATACACTTCCCTTCTCTCTGGACCTATCCCAGAAGAGATTGGGAACTGCAGTGCATTGCAGAACCTATATTTGTACCAGAACTCAATCTCAGGTTCGATTCCTAAGAGGATTGGAGAGCTGAAAAAGCTTCAAAATCTGCTTTTATGGCAGAACAGTTTAGTGGGAACTATTCCTGATGAACTGGGGAGCTGCACAAATCTGTCTGTCGTAGACTTGTCTGAGAACTTGCTCACAGGAAGTATACCAAGAAGTTTTGGGAATCTCTTGGGTTTGCAAGAACTTCAGCTGAGTGTGAATCAGCTATCAGGAATCATACCTCCAGAGCTCACTCGCTGCAACGCACTCACTCACCTAGAAATCGACAACAACGCTCTATCAGGTGGGATACCTGAAAGTATTGGTGACTTGAAAAGCTTGACTCTTTTCTTTGCCTGGCAGAATAAGCTCACTGGGAAAATACCCAGGAGCTTAGCTCAGTGCAAAGAGCTGCAAGCACTTGATCTCTCTTACAATAGTTTGTTTGGTCCTATACCGACAGAGGTCTTCGGGTTGAGGAATCTCACCAAGTTACTTCTACTTTCAAATGAATTATCTGGGTTCATACCTGCTGATATAGGTAACTGTACAACTTTGTACAGGTTCCGGGTGAATAGTAATAAACTGGGTGGTACTGTTCCATCCGAAATTGGGGTCTTGAAGAGCTTAAATTTCCTTGATTTAGGCAAGAATCACTTCACTGGAAGTATACCACCTTCTTTGTCAGGTTGCTCCAGCCTGGAATTTTTGGACGTGCACTCCAATGGGCTCACAGGTTCCTTGCCAGATGCTTTGCCTAAAAGTCTGCAGTTTGTGGATATATCAGACAATAGGCTCACAGGTACACTACCGCCTTCTATTGGCTCTTTGAATGACTTAACCAAACTTAATCTGGGTAACAACCAAATTTCTGGTGGAATTCCTGCTGAAATTTTGTCCTGCAATAAACTACAATTGTTGGACCTGGGAAATAATGGTTTAACAGGGGAGTTACCAAAAGAACTGGGTCAACTCCCAGCATTGGAGATCTCTTTAAACCTTAGCTACAACCAATTTTCAGGAAAGATTCCAAGCCAATTTTCTAGCCTGACTAGGCTAGCTGTTCTTGACATTTCTCACAACAAGCTCTCCGGCAACTTGAACATCCTAGCAAGCCTGCAAAACCTCGTTTGCTTGAACATCTCCGACAATGATTTCTCCGGGCATTTGCCCAACACTCCTTTCTTTCAGAATCTCCCTCTTACCAACCTTGCTGGGAACAAGGCCCTCTATATTTCCGATGGAATAGAAGGCGCACCTGATAAACATGACCAGCAAGCTCGTTACACAATGAAGTTGACTATGTCAATCCTAGTTAGCATTAGTGCAGTTCTGATACTACTAGGAATTTATATGCAAGTCCGTGCTAGATTGGCTGATCGAAATTTGATCGAAGATGAAACTTGGGAATTGACTTTCTACCAAAAGATGGAATTCTCAATAGAAGATGTCATCCAGAACTTAACTTCAGCTAATGTAATAGGAACTGGAAGTTCTGGAGTTGTGTACAAGGTAACTATGCCTAATGGGGAGACACTTGCAGTAAAGAAGATGTGGTCTACAGATGAAACAGGGGCATTCAGGTCTGAAATTCAGACCCTAGGCTCTATCCGACACAAGAACATTGTCCGGCTTTTGGGGTGGGGATCAAACAGGAGCCTCAAATTCCTGTTCTATGATTACCTCCCAAACGGGAGCTTAGGCTCCCTCCTTCATGGCGCTGTGAAGGATGGAGGAGCAGAATGGGAGGCGCGATATGACATTATTCTCGGTGTGGCTCACGCACTTACTTATTTGCACCATGACTGTGTGCCTGCAATCTTACATGGGGATGTCAAAGCCATGAATGTGTTGTTGGGTCCTAGATTCGAGCCTTACCTTGCAGATTTTGGGCTAGCCACACTTGTTGATAACTATTCAAGCAATGGATGTCCCAAAGTCAACCAAAGACCACACCTTGCTGGCTCCTATGGTTATATGGCACCTGGTGAGTTTTACCTTCATTTATAATTTTCCAGAACCTGGCGAGTTAGCAGAAATTGATGATACTAATTCATGCCATTTATTATTTTCCAGAACTTGCTTCGATTCACCGAGTGACTGAGAAGAGTGATGTCTACAGTTTTGGAGTAGTTCTACTCGAGGTATTAACGGGGAAACATCCGTTGGACCCAGCTTTGCCAGGGGGAGCCAACTTAGTGCAATGGGTCCGGGATCACCTGCAAAAGAAAGGTGATGCAGCTGACATTCTAGACGCTAAACTCAGAGGAAGAGCTGATCCTCAGATGCACGAAATGGTGCAGACTTTGGCTGTCTCGTTTTTATGCGTCAGTACTCGAGTTGATGACCGCCCTTCAATGAAGGATGTCGTAGCTATGCTTAGGGAGATTCGACATGTGGACTGTGCTAGACCAGAACCTGATTTGACCAAAGGAACAATGCAAGCTCTGCCAACGCCCTCTCCCAATAGAAATGTTGTCAGCCAAGGGTCTTCTAACTGCTCAATTGCTTTCTCTGACGATTCATTGTGTTAGATAAGTTTTTAACCCAGAAGATGAAGCTATTGTTCTGTACATTTCCAGATGAGTACCTACATAGAGCAGCTTAGAAGCGCCAAGATAGATAGTTCTCCATGAGTCTAAGAGTTCATATTTTACACAATATTTTTAGGTGCTTGTAGATTATATTAATAATTAGCAGTAATTTGCGTCATTAGCTTGTTTGTAGTACAAAACAGTTGGCTGAGATTATACAATAATCAGCAGTAACAATGTCCTATGCAATGAGGAAACGTCATCTTAGGAGGAGAAAATGGCTCATAACTCTGGTAAAAAATAAATCAAGAAAGTGGCCTAGATAGAATGTGAAATGGTACAAAAGGAACAAGAAAGGTTGATTATGGAGAGATGGGATCAATGATTGGTGAGTTTGGATTGTTGTAAATTAGAATTTAATGCAACGGAACGAGATTCCTTTGATATTCCTCTCTTGTGCAAGGGTCACGTGGTCCCGTCCATGTGAGTTTCGGCATTCTAGGCTCCTTCCTCTTATTGAGACAAATTCTAATCTTGATTTGCAAGGCTAAGCAAATAACCTATAAGAGACTAGAGCACATGCCTAAGCATGCAATTGATGGAAATGTCAGTAGATCTGTGCATTGGGTAGGGTTAGGGTCGGGATGAGTCACAAGTAAAACGGGCCCAAGCAGGCCAAAGAAGATGTAAAATGGGCCGGGTTGGGCCAGGCCAAAGGAGATACCTAACAGACTGAGTCGTCCAAAGAGAGTATAGTTTTTATTTATAAAATGATAGTTTAGATGTATTATCTCCAATATTTGATAGTAAATCATCGAAAAATAAATGAAAATAATTCATTGCTTAATAGTGTTTAAAAGTCTTGAAAATTATTGGCCCATTATTGACCCAACTTAATCCATTAAAGACCCAATAACATGACTCTTTAAGAGACTGATATCACTTTACAAAGGGACAATCAAGTGCCTATTAACAAGGCCCCTCCCATTTGAATGATATTCACACTTCAATTGGAGAAAGAACAACACATTAACAATCAACTCAAAGATTTACACTAGTGGTCCTTTAATACAGGAAAGAACCCCAACAGTAACACTAGGGGTGACAACATCAGTTGACAGTCACACCTATGTTGGTCTAAAACAAACCAATATAATGTGAGAAAGTATGAACTCATACAAAATGTGGAGTACTCCTTATAAGATACTGATATCACCCTCATACACAATGCTCCGTATCCCCAAAATGCCCTGATAAAGTCCAATA
Source organism: Dysphania ambrosioides (assembly GCA_026401315.1). Taxonomy (NCBI): domain Eukaryota; kingdom Viridiplantae; phylum Streptophyta; class Magnoliopsida; order Caryophyllales; family Amaranthaceae; genus Dysphania; species Dysphania ambrosioides. The sequence goes on from CM048666.1 coordinate 26,506,806, forward strand.
TCCGATTTCCCCCTTTTACTAATGAAACATCGAATGTGCACCTAGATTACTTATTATCCTTTCCATTATTTAGAGATCATGTGGTATGTGGATCAATTAACTTTGTGCTCAACCAAATCCCAAAGTAGGAAAGGATAAACAATGGGAACAATGGGACTGTGATTTTTTGCTTTCTTTATTTTAACCAAGTTTATGGACGGGTTCAATTATTTTTAGTCCATTATTCTATTTGAAATAAGTCCAACAGAAAAAGAAATGATAAATATAGGGGCCAAGGATCATATTAATAGCAAAGTAGTGACTGTATGCCTACTTTCCAAAACAAACGTGACCAATAAACATCCCGAATTTAAGGCAAATCACATTACTGGAAGTTCCCCTTCCTCGGTTCATTTTAATGAAACTCATTTGCATAGTTTCATGCTTCTAAATTCACCCCAAATTATCTCACTACTAAATAAGAATCTTAGCCATTATAGTCAGCAGATCTGGAGCAGGTCCGTGTTGCAATCAAACTGGGCTAGATCAAGGGCACAAATAGTCAAAAATAAGTAGGAAAACCAAGCTGATTCTCGTCAGGCAATTCTCTTATCAACCATTCTTTTTATGAAAAAGTTTTCAGGAAATTCTTTTGGTTTATCTCCACAACAATAATCTCCACATCAAAGTCCTTCACTTTTTACCAAATTTTGATCCTTTTTCTCAAATGTATGACCATTTCCCACATAGAGCAAGCAACAACCTCATTGAAGAAGACGAAGAAGAAATTGGTGCAGAGACATTACAATACGTACCCTTTGTAACTGATTTTGTCACATCAGATGCCGTCTCTCAAAATCAACCACTTCTTTTTGCTACAAACAATCATAATTGGTCTGTAAGAGAAAATGAAGTTTTAATTAAGGCCTACTTTGAACATTGCACGGACTCAAGTATTGGAAAAGATTCAGAAATTTTCAAATTTTTGGCGAGCTATTCTTATGTCTTACAAAGCGTCTAAAAAATAGACTATATGAGTTGCCAGAAATAAATTTGAAAATGTTGAAGTCTCATTGGAAGAGGTTATTTGTAGACCCACTCGTTTAGGCTAATGCTTTGGAAGAATCTGTTGGAATAACGGAAAGTGGATATAAAAAAGCAGATGTTATTAAAAATTCCCATACTATCTTTCGAAGGTCTTACAAAAATGCACCAAGAAACTTCAAATTCTAGATACTTGAGAGATGGTGAATGAATATCTGAAGTGAAGATCATGAGATAGGTCTTGGATAAAAAAGAAAGGGATTAAGAAAGTTGACGCTGAACACAAGGCAGAAATGGAGCAAAAAATAGCAGTGGTAGTGGTAAGAGAAGTAAAGATGATGCTAGTGGTAGCTTCATATATGTAGGCATGACTCATCTTGAAGGTGTGAAGGCCAAGGCGAGAAGAAAGGCAAAGGTGTCGTACTAGAAGATATTGTTTTCAATATTGGTGAACAAATTAAGATCCACTATGAGGTACGCCAATTTGAGTTGACTATAAAGCAAGATAATTTAAGATTTAAAGGCATAAAGGGATTATAAAGCTTAGACAGTTGGAATTAGAAGAGAGAAATCTTAAAATCCAAGAATGGGAAGTGCAAGTAGAGATGCAGATTCATAAATTTGATAGGTTAGTGGCAAGTGTTGTTGCCTAAGACATCACATACCACAAGTGAGGAGAGGTTTAAGGAAAAATTACTCGCGAAATTATATCAGTGATTTCTAATAAAGCGTTAATGAGTGGTTTATGAGATTAATTAATTATTTAAGTTCTATTTTATGTTTGTGTTAAGTTTTAGTCTTTATTATTGTATCATGTATGTTCTAATGAAATGTTTAATATTTCTTTTTCTTATGTTTCAGCGTAGTGTTAAATTTTTGTATTACTTTGTCTTATGCGTTTATCAAATACTTAAAACTTTTGTATTATTGATAAATTTTTGTATTACTTTGTCTTATGCGTTTATCAAATACTTGAAGCTTTTGTATTATTGATTAGAAATGGTTGTAATAAGTCAGTTGTCCTACTTTTGCAGTTGTGTACTTATAAAGGCTAATTCAGTTACTGTATTATCTTTTTCAATCAATATTTTCCCTAATGAAAGTGATATATATCATTGCTTAATCACAAGGAGAAGTGTGCCAATGAATTGTTATATTCATTTGATTCTATGCGTTGCTTTCTTTTTTCAATGAAATGTCATTGTCTATATAAATGTATTTTAGGAAATTGTAAGATCATATTCCCCTTATCATAATGACAAGTGTGTCATTGACTTGTTATATTCATCTCATTCAATGCATTTTTGTCTTTTATTAGTGAAATGTCGTTGACTATATTGATGTATTTTATGACAATGTAAAGTTAAATTCACCTTTCCACTATAAAAAGTATGTCATTGAATTATCACATGCATCTTATTTAATAACTTGCTTATTCTTTTGGTTGTGATGTATATAAAGCATATGACCTTAACATTCACTCCCAATTTAGTACCTCCTCTTGAAGACACTAAATCAAACATAATGCTGTTTAAAAGAAGTTCAAGTAATGATCTTAATAAATTATACATTCTCCTATTTTCAATGATATTTTACAAGGTCGTGCACCTCTTGTGAAATTTATCATCAATGGCTACAAATACAACCTGGTATACTACCTAGCATATGGTATTTATCCAAGTTAGCTACTTTTGTACAAGTATTTACCCATCCTTTCTCGATCAGATTACCAAGCTTAGTTATGTTGCTTTAGTCATGTTCCTTAATAATAATGTTCTTTAGTCATGTTGTTATTTTGGCAGTTGATACATGAAAAACTTCCATAAGATATTGCTAATCGACATGTATTTCTCTTGGATCTAATCCTAGGAACAGGTGTTTTTCTCCTCATGGTGCAAACGACAAAGTTCTAGTTAGGAGGCCTTCCCTTCCTCCTCTCCCCAAGCTCTATCCTAAATTAAAATGGATGGAAACTTATGTTCAAAACTTACAGAATCATTAGTATTCATAGATTTTCCTTACCATACCCTTCATGAGGCGATTTCCGAAAAGTCTAGACCTAATGAATTTTTTTATGGAAAAATTAAAATGAAAAATATAACTTTTGACCTATCTTGTCTATAAAGGTAAACCTTCACTTTATTTATGAAAAATCTCACCTTTCCACATTTTTTATTTTAAAGGGTTAAATGAAAAAGAGACCGACTGGGTTGAAGGTAATTACGATGAGATGGCGGTTGCTTTTGAAAAATGATAGTTGCCTTTTAATCTCCCTTACCCCATCCTTCATACCCATCCCCTACCCCAGCCTTCATACCAATCCCTTAGCCCATCATCCTCATCTCTATTTTTGAGTAATTTGTAGGTTGACTAGATTATGAGTATAAGAAAACTCGATCTTGTTGGTCGAAGGAGGGTGAGTGGTCAGAGTTAAAGAATGGTTTTGATCTAATTATGCTATAATAAAAGAAATAATATATCATATCATATCATGTGTCTGTTGAAAAGCAATTCCCCATCATCTGAATTCTTCTAAGTACCTTAGTTGAAGAAGCTAAGCCTTGTTACAATAACAAAGGTTTGACTATTTCTCACTTCCATTTGATTTGTTTAATAATTCTTTCAATTTGATATCCTCTTTTATAATTGTTTGTATTCTTTAATTTGATATCCTCTTTTATAATTGTTTGTATTCTTTAATTTGATATCCACTTATCTAGTTGTTTGTATTCTTTCAATTTGATATCCAGTTGTGGAGAAATTATGAGTGTAAATGTTGCTCTTGTGCTAACCTTTCTTATGTGGTACAAATGGTATGATTGTGGGAAAATTCTGGCTATTTTGTAGTAGAATCTAATAGCTCAAAATCGCTTTTGAGTGCTCATTAACTTGTTGTATAACTCAGGTTGTCCATGAAATTAATTTATCAAAATCTTATTGGTGGACATTATATATTGATTTCAATAGCAATTTCTTGTCTCTTTTGCATGATCTTATAGGTGTTCTACAAAGTTGAGAAACTCGTTACATCTTGGCATTTTAGCAGATCTAGCCAAAATGATAATATATTGTATAACATATATGTGAATGAAGTCGTTACCATTAAAATGTTTGTGGCCTTCTTTGTAAGATACCATTAAAACTTTAATCTCTACTAAAGTGAGGTATGAAGAAAGTGTTGTTAAAACTTCTTAATACAAGATGCTTTTGTACTTTGTTGATGTAACTAAATGTGATGACACAAGCAATCATCTTATATTCGCATATTTAGAAGGAAAATTAATGTGTTGGTTGAAAAACTTCTCATAACCATTGTCAATCATGTTTGTAGTTGTCTAGCTAGCAGAGAATACAAGTGCTAAAAAACTTCTCATAAACATTGGCAATCAAGTTCTCCCTCACTAACTCCGTTGGAATCCTTAACTTGGTGAGTCACTTGTCTTCTTAAATCTAAAACTTGTTGATATCTTCTGGATGTGATGTGAATAGTTTGTTATAAATACGATGAGATCTGAAGCACAGTAAACCACCTACTAAAGTTGAGTTGGATATTGTTGTTATATAGGAAGTGTTTGACAAAGATCGGTTCAAGGCATATGACAAGATGGGATGTGCTCATGTGAATGGTCAACCACTTGTATCTGCTTACTTTCGTTGAGAATGGAGGTCGACTATGCTCTATGCGTGGAACATGAAGAAATGAAGGGGAGTTACTAGTTCAACAGGTAATTGGTAAAGGAACCCTTTAAAATACAAAATGTGAAAAGGTGAGATTTTTCATAAATAAAATGAAGGTTAGCCTTTGTAGATAAGATGAGTCAAATATTGTATTTTTCATTTCAATTTATCTTTTTTTTATTAAAAGAAAGCATGACTAATCTGTTTATAGTAAACTTTACCGTCTTTTTTGGGGCTGAATCTTGGAGGTTTAAGTTTATTGTAGATTTTGATAGTGGCCTTTTATGTTCCCATTTGAAAGATTACTAAAAAACTCTCAAAGCCCAACTTTGGGTTTGCTGTGACAGTCATTCACTATTTCGAGTTTTTTTGCTATATTTTATCTAAACGTATAGGATGGGCCACCTTATCTCAGGACATTGATATTTTGGTATTATCTCAGGAAATTCTGCTATACAAGCCATATCTTTACTCATAAAGAATGGTGTGCCAGAGGGGAACATTATATTTCTTAATCTCATATCTGTGAGTAATTTTGTATATGTCTGTTGCTTCAGTCGACATCCAAAGGTATGTTTTAGTATCATTAATTATAATTTGTTTTTTCGTGATATGAACTTGTCTGAATTCCACATCAAGCGCCCCAAGGAGTGCATAAAAGTTTGTAAAAGCTTCCTAAGAATAAAGATTGTGACTTCTGAATTAGAAATAGACTTAAATAAATATTTTCGTGTCATCCCAAGAATGGGAGAATTTGGAGACAGGTATTTTGGCACAGATGATGAATGAATGAGAAGTGGCAAGCATTTTAACAGTTGATTTTAAGTTGCAGGCTAACTATCAGTAGGTTGAATTTTGCAAATGATTTCCAAGAATGGTAGCCTGCTGATCCATTTGCGTGGCAGGTTTAGCCTAGTTAGTGCACTGCCTCCAATATACTTCAAATCCTTTAACATATAAATTTCTAACCACCTTAGGTTTCTAACTTGGAACTCAATTTAACACCTATTAAGGTATTTGTCATTGGTTTACAGATGGTTATTCAATCAGTGCGAAGTCAATTTTAAAGGACGTGTCCTCGATGGTTTTGCAGTTATTAAATATATATTAGGATAGTTATGGAGATAATAAATTGGGTTATTTTAGTATCGTAATGTTTTGCTAGAAACCAATTGTGATACATGGATTGGATTTCTTCAAAACCGATCCATTTGCGATTCTTCAAGCCCATTTATCGAATGGGTTGGATGACATAGTTTGAGTAGGGTTAGAATTATATATATATATATATATATATATATATATATATATATATATATATATATATATATAGGGATCATATGAGAACTCCTTCTTTATGTGAGAACTCTTTTTGTGTGAGAAAGAATGGAAAAAGCATAAATAATGAAAAAACTGACACACTTTTTTAATTTAAAAAAAAAACTGACACACGTTTCCCCATTTCAGAAAAATACTGAGACAGACACAAATTTTTGCAAAACCAAAAGCCAAAAAGTTGTACTTTCTGACACAACTGTTCTTTTCTCAAAAACATTTGTTCTAAAATTTTGTTCTAATTGTTCCAAATGTTTGTTCTATTGTTCTAAAGTTATGGTTTATTGTTCTAAACATTACTTTAATGTTTTAAATAGATGCCTCTCTTTTTCTAAAATAGTTTAGTGGGTTGTTCTAAACTAATGAACCTAATATTCTAAAAAGTTCTTCCATTGTTCTAAAACGTTGCTCTAATGTACTTACGTTGCTCTATTATTTTAACGTTGCTATAATGTTCTAAAATGTGACTCTAATGTTCTAAGTAGATGGTTTCGTTGTTCTAATTTAGTGAACTCATGTTCTAACTTATACTTTTTTGTTCTACATAATGCTTCTCTTGTTCTAAATAGGTTGGTTGGTTGTTCTAAAATAATGAACCTAATGTTCTAAAAAGTTCTTCCATTGTTCTAAAACATCGCTCTACTGTACTTATGTTGGTCTACTGTTTAACGTTGCTATAATGTTCTAAAACATTACTCTAATGTTCTAAGTAGATGGTTTTGTTGTTCTAGCTTAGTGAACTCATGTTCTAACTTATACTTAGTCGTTCTACATAATACTTCTCTTTTTCTAATTAGAAGAAGACGTTAGAACAATATGAGACAAGAGTAACATTTTAGAACATTATAGCAATGTTAAAACAGTAGAGCAACGTAAGTACATTAGAGCAACATTTTAGAACAATGGAAAAACGTTTTAGAACATTAGGTTCATTAGTTTAGAACATCCAATCAACTTATTTAGAACAAAAGAAGCATTATATATAACGAGGGAAGTATAAGTTAGAACATGAGTTCACTAAATTAGAACAACGAAATCATCTACGTAGAACATTAGAGTGACATTTTAGAACATTATAGCAACGTTAAAACAGTAGAGCAATGTAAGTACATTAGAGAAACGTTTTAGAACAATGGAAGAACTTTTTAGAACATTAGGTTCATTAGTTTAGAATAACCAACCAACCTATTTAGAACAAGAGAAGCATTATATAAAACGTGGAAAGTACAAGTTAAAACATCAGTTCACTAAATTAGAACAGCAAAACCATCTACTTAGAACATTAGAGTAACGTTTTATAACATTATATCAACATTAAAACAATAGAGCAACGTAAATATATTAGAGAAAAATTTTAGAACAATGGAAGATATTTTTAGAACATTAGGTTAATTAGTTTAGAACAACCAACCAACTTATTTAGAATAAGAGAAGCATTATGTAGAACGAGGAAGTATAAGTTAGAACATGAGTTCACTAAATTAGAACAACAAAACTATCTACTTAGAACATTAGAGTCACGTTTAGAATATTATAACAACGTTAAAATAATAGATCAACGTTTTAGAATAATGGAAGAAATTTTTAGAATATTAGGTTCATTAGTTTAGAACAACCCACTAACCTATTTTAGAAAAAAGAAGCATCTACTTAAAACATTAGTGTAACGTTTAGAACAATGAACCAAAAGTTTAGAAAAATAGAACAAACATTTGGAACAATAAAACAAAAGTTTAGAACAAATGTTTTCGAGAAAAGTACAACTATGTCAGAAAGTACAACTTTTTGGCTTTTGGTTTTGCAAAAAGTTGTCTGTCTCAGTATTTTTCTGAAATGGGGAAACTTATGTTAATTTTTTTTAAAATTAAAAAAATATATCAGTTTTGTCATTATTTACGCTTTTGCCATTTTTTTCACTCAATACCATCTTTTAGATCTTACAAGTGGATGGTCTTAGACGAATTCTCATATACAAAAGAGTTCTCATATTAGGAGGGGTCTTCACATGAACCCACCCAATATATATATATATATATATATATATATATATATATATATATGTGTATATATATATATATATATATACATATATATACATATATATATATATATACATATATATATATATACATATATATACATAAATACATATATATACATATATATATACATATACATATATATATATACATATATATATATATATACATATATATATATATACATATATATATACATATACATATATATATATACATATATATATACATATATATGTATATATATATATATATATATATATATATATATATATATATATATATATATATATATATATATATATATATATATATATATATGGGATCAATCAGGTCTTTTGACATAAATAGATAACCCTAAAACACATACAACCCTAAACCTACTCAAAACCCTAGCCATCCTAAAAATATTTTAAACGATAGAAATATAAAATATATGAAACTTAAACTAATTAACAAGATTAGAACATAAAATATTTCATTAATAGTAGATTGTTTCAATGTACATACAAACAAAGAACCTATATATTGCAAGATATTGAAATTAAACTTTACCAAATTCTCAAAGTATTTACAATATAACACTAGAGGATATTGACATTCACATATCCTATTTCCCATTACCATTCTCAGCACTTAGCTATAGCAATCACTCTTGGAATTTAGGAAATTTTCTGCCCAAAGTTCTCGAGTTTTGCTCAGGTTATTCTTATGAAAAACTGAAAAATATTGAACTTTTAACTAATTTAGTTAGTTAGAATCAACTAGAACCATAATGCATAATATAAACACACACCAACAAATTCTACGCAAGAGATCAAGTATAAATTTCGGCAGAGTTTCGTTTCCCAAATTTTAATATGTCTAGGTACTTATTTACAAAGACCAATAATGACAACATTGTCATACAAAGGCCGTACAACATAGTACGAGGGCCAAAACACTTAACCAACTCTATAACGAGAATAATCTTCAATTGAAAACAAATGAAACACAATCCAATATTCTTTTCTTGTTTCAAATTGGAATTTATCACAAATTCAATTCTATATGATCATTCTCTATCTCAATTAATTCAAGTATGAAAGTTTAGAAAACATACCTAAGCAATATCTTGACTACTATGATGTGTAGTAACTATTTCAAAGACAAATCGCATGACGTAGTTTCCACACTCAATACTTTCCACTTGCTGAGGGCACTACACCATATAAGCAAAAATAATTAAAATGTAAGAAAATCAAAGAATATATCTTTAACTTGAAATAATCTTGTCATGTAAAAGTATATATACCTTAGTCGAAGTCCAATTTAACTTGTTTACTATTCTATGCTAGCTAGTATTCACTCTATGACTTCGAAAATATCTAATGTACCCAAAACAAAAGACAAATAGTTATGTCGGAGTATAAGATCAAATGGTACAACATAGACTTAATTGGATCAAATGAAAAGTTTTTAACACTTACGTATTCATTGGTTCCTTAATTGCCATATTTCTTTTTTTTTGGAGAGGATCAAAAATATAGACAATCCTTTTCTCTAAGAAAAGTACGAAGAGGATCCACTGATTTCTATAAAAATGAAAAATTAGTATATTCATGAAAAAAGAAATTATATATTTGCAAACCTAGGACAAATAGTTAGAAATTCATACTTTTCAAGGTACGGGCATATAATGAATCATTTAGAACTCAAGCATCCCATTACATGATATGACACAAAACTATTCATATCATTTGTGGCCATGGTTGCAGAAATCTAATAGGGCACATGAACGATATGGAGATGTCTACTCCGTCATCATCGTCGCACAACTCATGACAAGCCCTATATCGATCACCCCAAGGAACAAATAATAAGTACTATATTAGAGCTAAGAAATAATTGAAAAGATAAATATCTTACATCATAAACACTTGTAACACTGAAACATTAAGCCAAGCTCCAGTGAGAAGTTGAGTGACATCGTCCTTCATGACTATAATGTCGGTTTCTTCTTTATAATGGAATGTCCTTATCCCACCACGAATTATAACAGAAGTACCTTCGTCACGGCTAGAGAAATAGTTCTTCAGAAGAATGCACTTCTAACCCAAATTTTGTATTGCGTAATAAGTGAGAGAGTGTTGTTGCAGATTTTTCTTGACAGACTCAGATGTCTTTCGACCACTTTGCATCTCCATTCCTTTATTCCCTTACCTATTAGCATCTATTTTCTTTGAGGGCAACTCCTAATAATGTGACCAAGTTAAATAATATTAGAAGAATTTACGGACTAACTTAATGATATGTCTTCAAATGAATTTACCAAATAAATAGACATAAGCGATTACCTCATCATTATTGAAGAGCAAAACTAAGTCTTTAGGCCATTGAGTAATACCGTGAGTATCTTTTAGCTTTTTTTTATAAATGATGAAGGTGCAAGAATTGTAGCATCCTTGAATTGAATATAATAATCATCCACACTAACTTTCACATGATATGGAAGGAGGTTAGAGTGGTGGTCTAGGGTTAATGATGGATGTACAATCCCGTGAGCAACAACGACTTTTTCTGAGTCATTCACCAATAACAGCAACCTGTAGGAGACATATTCCTATTTTTTTTAATTGTTAGTACCCATACTAGTATTTAAAAGGGGAAACACACTAAACTTTATGCTAATTGAGTGATCATACTTGTATTTCATGAAAAGGATCATTTTCCCCTAAGTTACAACTACTAGGATTTATTGGAGTGTTACACCTTTGGTTGCTTACTTCTTATTCTTGACTTGGTAATTGAATACCGAATTGTTTAGAAAACATCAAAAACTTCTCTACAACCAATGGATCCATCTTCTCCTCCATTTCTCTTGTGGTTTCTTCCCTAACCCTTTTGGATTCTACCCTAAGATACTCTTCTACCTTCATTTGCACATGCTCTTGAACTTGCGTTTGCACCTGCTCTTGCACTTGAGTCTACACCTCATCCTGCATTTTTGCTTGTAACTCTAGCATTATCTCTAGACCATAATTCACCTTTCGCACATCGGGACCAAACACTGATCTATGACCAACTCCGGTTCAAAAACCAACTACTCGGTTTGCATGGTCTCTCTTACCAAGAGCACGAGATAAGACATCGTCCCTAGTCTTGGGAACAAATTCTCCAGCCTTCTCTTTCTGTCTCCATTCCTCCTAAAAATATGGGGTAAAATATTAACCAAATATAACATTACCAATTTAATATAATTATTCAAATATGATTATAAGGGTTAAAATGAATGAATAAATATACTTATAATAGAATCTTTCACTAATTATGTCTATTTTAGGAACAACAAAATTTCCTTTATTGTCAGGAACTAATCTTGGCAACCAAGTCATAGTTCTATTCGGTAAACTAGAAATGATGGATAAAGAACTCAACAATGAAGAACCATAAGTAATGTACCCTTTTCTACGCCATATGGAGTTCATCTCAGCGTAAGAGTGTTTCCCCATATGGTGATGATACAAGTCAAGAGCGACACTCTTCTTTGCCTTTTCACTTTTCAACTGATTTTAGTAAAAAAGGGTAAGTGTTATTCAACATAACAATGGAAAAAGATATTCATGAACATAAGAGTGTTACTTAAGCATATAAACATACCTTGAACTCTTTTGTGGTGTGTATCCTAAAAAATTCATTCCAATCCTCTTCAAAATTAAAATTATAAAGATCAAATGGTTTCTTCCTAATTTGTCCCTCCTTGTTCCTCATGCAAGAGATCCAACCACTCACTAACTTTGTCTTGAAGTCTCTCCATTTCTAATTAGAGGTTAGGACCATTTGCTTTTTTCTAGCATCCTCTTCAATGTGGAATTCTCTCAGCATGAATAGGAAATAACAACTATAAGTTTCATAGAAGAAAACAACTTGTGTAGTAAAATATATATTTGAACTTCAAGAAAATCAATATTACCTTAGCATCTTCCCGTAAAGTTTCCTTCACTCCCTGTAGAACTTGGCTATATTCTTTGGTCAAAATTGACACTTTAGCACGACTTATTTTACCAAGGTGATTGGTGATTCTTGAATGCCTTTTTCTAATTCTCAACGGGTCAGTTGAGCTCATTCCATTCAAGCACTCTCTACACCCCGAGTATGGCCAATAGAATGAATGAATAAATGAGAAGTAACATTTTGGTGGATACTTGTCATTTGGTATGTTTCTCCTTTTATTTTCGTGAATAAATTCTTAGCTAGCTTGCATCAAATAGTTCTTATAACTTGGATAATGTGTAGCTTATATGTTGTCTTGGTAATTGGTAATTGGTAATTGGTAATTTGCTCCACAAACTCGATTTGTACATGATGTTCCTATCTTGGCTATCATGGATTTTATGAGAATAGTTTCCTGTTGTTGTTCTGTGAATTATGCATGTTGACTCACTGCTTGAAATTATGTTGAAAATACAGTTCTTATGGTGTGGGATTGAACTTTCAATTGCACTTTTTTATTGACTGTTCCCAGATTCTGCTGCTCCAAATGTCTATAGATTGAGCTCTATTATTATGGATTGTTAGGTTGCTTAATTGTTTGATGTCACTTCTTAAGGGAGCTAGTGTTAATAAACTTAGATATAATTTTATAAAATAGTGTTGGTAAACCTTCTATGGGAGGAAGTAGTTAGTTCAAGATGACGCGAAAAGAGCGTGCAGCTTCATGATGATGACTTAGCTTTTGAAAAGTTGAAACAACTGAAATAGCTGAAATAATACTTGTAAGTTTGTCTCGGTTGATTGTCAAAAAGAAGCCTTTGAAGCTACTAAATATATGAATACTCCTACGACCATCTTTTTTTGTGCCAAGGGATTTCTTTAAAATCGTCTATAGGCTTATGACTTCTCAGTCTAAATTGATGATGGGTGCAATTTGAGTTCGAATATGAGAAGATATTCTATGATTAGGAGATGATGAGCTTGAAATTCCCTTTTTCATTGGGTTTCTGAATAATTGAGAACTCTAATGCCTGGAGACTATGCTCAAAATAAGCCATAAGGAAACTGGTTTTGTGTTGAGTGTTGAGGAGAGAAATGTGTTCATAGTGTTGGCATTTCGTATGGACAGAGAGTTTAGGAGAGTTGTTGATTATGTACCTTGAATGATTATTTAATCTAGAAGCTTAATTGGTTATTTTGTTGACATAAGAAAATATTACGTCCTAGGAAATAAAGTATGTAATGTTGTTTGTTTAACAAATAGATAGGATATGCAACTTCTTTAGAAGCTATGTATCTCATAGAATGGGGAAATTGAATTACCTAGTCTTCTTGGAAAATTTCTACTTTCTGAAATCAACCAAACAGTTTTTGCACTTCTCAAGAAGGTATATCATTTGGGAAGTAAATTTTCCTATGTGGCTGTGCATGCAACTAAACAACCACTACATGCTTAGGTTAGCATCCTTGTGAGTCTCATTCCATGTCAAATCAAACGTCTCTCCTCTCTCCATTTAAGACCCAAGATGATGTTCTTATTTCCAATGGTGGTATGGTTGATGGACTTCTCTTTCCCTAAGAACTTCAGTGAAGAATATGTACAAGATCCTTGTGATCAAGATGGATTGACACATTTATTAAAAGTTCAAAATCCTCTTCGAAGCTTCACATATGTGTTGTATATGGTTTTGTTGGTTCCTAAAGAGAATTGACCAATCTCTTAAATAATGTTGTATAATGGTTTGATCAATAGTTTCATACAAGGAACAATCTCTAAGCTTGGTTTCATATTGCAACCTTCACTATGTGCTGGTTAATGTTGAAGCTTCATGATTGTGAGTGATTTTGGATTCTTGGAAGAATTAGGATCTAGAATATACTGCTGATGCAGTTTCATCTGGAACTCCAAAATTCTATTTTCAAAACTATTATTAGCAATTCTTAAGAATCAATAGGAGATAGAATATGATCAAAATACTCTAGAGGGGGGTGAATAGAGTATGGTCGTTTTTCAAATTTAGGCTTTCAAAGCTTTGAAACGGCTTTTAGATGCGGAAATATAATATAACTGGTTTCAAGGGCTTTGAAATGTTTTTCAGGATTTTGACTTAAAAACAAATACGAATAAGATAAAACAAATTAAGAGCGAAAGAGAAAATGTAAAGGGGACGATTATTTGTTATGAAATTCGGCAATGTGCCTACGTCTCCACCTATGGTTTCCTACCCTTAAGATTTAACGACTTTTATTTCTTCCCTTAGAGATCTAAAGCCACCTTCGAAGATATTCACCTTATCTTCTTTACCATAGCTTTTCCTAACTACAGCTTTTCCTAACTACACTTTAGCATCTCAATTCCTAGAAGTAAAAATCTTCTTTTTTTTTTCCTGAACTTTTGAGTATTATAAATTCTACTCAAGGTAGAAAATCTCTCTATTTCTTTTGATCTTTCTTTTTCACACTCAAGAGATACTTGTTTCTTTTCTCTCAAATCTTAATTACAATAAAGAGTAAGCACTTAGAGAGAAAAATGTTTGTTTGAGTTTGTTGTGGCTTGATTGTGTATCTCGTTGAAGGCTTGTATATCTTCAATGCTTCAGCATACTCTTTTATAGGAGCAATTTGCAACGGATAGATTTGAACATCAAGGTGACCGTTGCTCTTGAATCGAAGCTTCATTTGACTGACTGCTTCAAAGTTGTTTCCATAATTCTCGGGCAGTTATGAAAGCTGTTTCAAGGGACGTTGACCCTTTGAAATTTTCTTCAGAATTTGCAAAACTAACTCCACGAATATAGGATACTTTGTTGAAGCGATTAAGTCTTGCTGTTTGAATAATTTGACTTGTTTAGAATTTGAATAACTTCAAATTTTCATCCTTATCTAGCTTAACCAATTCACGAAACAAGGAGCCAATGCATGATGACTTCAACCATGACTTATCCCATGAAAGTAGTAACCGAGCTTGTTTGAATTTTGGTGTTTTGAATTACAGCAAACACTTCATCCTTATCTTGGCTCGATCATGAGAATATGGTTCTTAAAAAATAGCATGCACAACAACAAACACAACAGTAACAATAGCAATACATAACATTATGCATTTGTACAAAAACGTAGTATAAAAAACGTATGACTTCCATCACCTACAAAATAGAACAAGTTACTATATATCAAAGTGGACTCTTCAAATTCTTTTTATCAGAAAAAGCTGTTACATGTTGGCATGACCCACTTCTCTCAGGTTAACAAACCCAGCCCACCAAGACTCCCCCTATTTCTTCCAGTGACCCCGAGCCCATAGCCCCATAGGAATCAAGTTCATATCATAAGGGTGATAGGTTGGAGGTGTCATCACCTTAACCAACCTTGATTGAGTTGATTTCTGACTGTTTCAGCTAATTATGTAAGATGTTTTAGGAATCCAAATTCATACCTCTTAGGTCTGTTCTCATTATCACTGGATCTCAAAGCCATTGAACCATGGCCTCATGGGGAAGTGTCTACTTTCTACTGCTGATATTATGAAAATTACAGTTTTCCTTCTGTTACGTTAGATTGTGATCCCACTACATGACAAGACCTTGTCATCTTCCACTTGTTTGCGTCCCTTCCCAGAAACTCCACTGTTTGAAAATTGACATTATTGTTGATCTACTTTTTTGACTGAGGGAGAAAGTGGGGAAAGGAGTTACCTCAATCGGATGTAAGTGGTTTTAAAAATATAGAGGACGATAATCTGACTGTGGTGATAAAATGTTATTCTCCTACTAATGTCTTTGATTGGTAATTACATACAAAGCAATAGTTTAAACCAAGAGGTAGATGCAAAGCTGAATCTGTTGCCTCTAGCAGGTGACATGACAATTTGGAAAACCTAGTTACAAAATTCAAGACTTTCTAGTGATAAGTGATATACATCAATATATGTAGCTGGATTTCGTAAGACTAACTTCTGTACACCAAAATAGCTTGAGCAAAGCTAAGAGATAATAGTGCCTTCAAAAATAATTATGATAAATCAAAAATTTGAGAAGATGAGAAGATAATACTATTTGTTCTCCACGAAATTCATTTTTTTTTAGTGCTGCAATTTCTAGCTACCAAAACTCCGCTAGGGGGACTGGTCATCTCTAATTGGCACCTTGTGTGCAACCAGTATGTAAACGTGGCAATACCCACTTTTGCTCGGACCCTGAAATCGCCCCTGATATTATACTTTACTCTATTGCTCTGCACTTCTCTTTGGAGCTCAACAGCAGGATTCGGTGGCAGATAAACCAAGCTAGATATCAAGTGAATCATTTCCAACCTTGCTTCTCCTGGTCTTTGACTAAATGGTTTGAGTGCTTGAGTTGCTATCAGCCTGTCGACGAAGTAAAGCTGTACATCCAGGAAATCAAATTTAATATTGATTTTCCTATTTGGGTTGGTGAAATTCGCTAGCAAAGTGAAGTCGCCGTTGAAATTTTCAGGCGAATCGAAGTAGATGGCATTCAGGCTTGCATTGGGAACATCAAATGACGGGTATTTTGGCTTAACAACTAGGAAGATGATCAGAGTTGTGATCCCCAAGAAGATTATGAGGAGGCAGAACACGAGGCATATGATCGCACTGCACCAAACTAACGGGTGGGTCCGCCGTGGCTGTTGGAGTATAGGGTCAGTGCTTAACAGCCTGGTAAAGGGCGCTGGTGAGTCTTTCATTCTGGGACTTTTGTAGCTTACAGCTTGCTTTGATATTGATAAATGGTTTGGAGTGGTTGATGTATTGTATTGCCTTTGTGGAGGAGGTGGAAGAGAACGCTCTGTTTCAGAGAGATTAGACATGGGTTGAAATTTCTGTTTGTATTGGGGCTATCAGAGCGATATTGAGGCTCCAAGATGAAATCTAGAAGGATTTTTTTCTTGGAATCATTAAGTTGTTTGTGTGAGAAAGTAAGCTAATTACTGGCAGAAATCTCTCTGGCTAAGGTTAACGTTAAGGATACAAATGAAGGAAGATCTGAAATGGTTCATGTGTAGGAAACTACGATATTAGTGGATCAGGGCCATCAGGCAAAAGTGAAATGAAGCAAACCAACTTTTATTTGTGTGCTTTTTTATATGTTAATTGATATTAAGAAGAGAGGACAGGTGAGTGGCCCAAGAGTGCTTCTTTTTAGATAGACAAAAGGTGGGAACTGGTAGGCAGATAAAAGTTAGCCTCATATGCAACCAGTATTGTTGAATTCGTTTAATTAGTCCTTAAGAAATTTGACCCACCCTAGATCCACTGTGGGGGCTCACTATAAAGATTTTAATAATGTGTACATGATGAATTTCTGATGTCGTGATCAGCGAAATGGGCGGTATTGATTGTCTAAAGGATCTTCTACATTCTAGTATGCAGTACTATATTGTGTGTTCTGCTTCATTAGAATAATAGTAATGTTGCAGAAAGTATATGGTTTTCATCATCCACTCATTCATGATATTTGCTTGTTATCTGTATGGAAAGCTTTATGCAAAGGAACAAAGCCATACAGTATTATTTTGCTGGATCTTTTACAAAAGAGGATACTAATATCATACATGTGAAATATACCTGATGGCAAATAAGCTAACCCAGAAAACTTGCTTTTGTTGTAGGACTGCTTGTGAAATATATGCAGTGGACTTGGAGCGTGCAAGGCAGTCGCGAGCGTTAGACCGGCACATTAGCCTTGTGTATTCTATATTTCAATATTTGTACATGCCCCCGCGCCCATTTACAGGGCCGAAGATATTTCATTTAAGTTTCCAAAATTTCTACTTCCTTGCATTTAAGAATATGTGAAAAATTTATGTTTAACCTCATGACATGACCTAAGAGTCTAGTACACTTGTGGAGAACAATACATCATTGAAGGAAAATGTCATTTGATCAGGTGTAACGATTAAGTATAATATGGACGAATTATGGAGATTATTATAATCGGTTATTTTAGGTGATCATAGTGTTTTACTAGAAACCGACTATGATTTGTGAACTAATTTGATTAGTGCATGGCTAATAATAAATTGGTCCTATAAGATCACACATATAAGTATATGATTTGATTAAAGTGCAAAAGAGGTTAAGAAGCTAAATAGCCATGCTTATGTAAACTATTGACTAATGAGTTTATTTTGTAATAAAAGGATGTTACTTATAAATAAACAAGGGTAACAATCGTCGCTTATGAGATCACACATATAAGTATATGGTCGTTACTACACTACTTAGTCATATTCTCTCAAAAGCTCGTTCTCTCTTAATTTGTCATCACCAAGAAAAGTAATAAAGAATCTTTTCTTATTCCGTACTAGTATATGTAGGGTTTCAATCGTTGCTTGTGGACCTATACTAGAAGAGCAATCTTTGGTATTTTAAGGATCTCCATATAGAGGTGTGAAGTGCTCTTTGCTTTGTTGAAATTACGCTTCGAGGGTATGAAATTTTATTCCTATAATTCATATTAAAATGTGCATGAGATCATGTTGTAAATGCAAGAAATTGTTTTTTGAAATTCCTCTTTATATATCTATATTCTTACAGTGGTATTAGTTAACATCTTGTATATTTTAATATGATTATGCTTGATTATTTTGATTCAATTAGGAGAGGTTTGATGTGTGGTATTGAAATGTATGATTAAATTTGATTTTAATCTATTGATATTGATTAGTTTAATGCATTTTGATGCTGGGATTAATCAAAGGTTTAGCATGAATTAGATGAAATTGTTTCAATTTTTTTCGTGTTCATGGCAAAGTCCCCAATTTGAAAATATCAAGCATGAAAATGTGATGTTGGCATGATTAATATTCGAATTCTTGAGCATTGTTGTTTGAATAGCATGTAATTACAATTTGATTGTATTTTTACATTTAAATTCGCTCAATAATTTTCTAAGAAGCACACGAATACATGAACCCTAAAATTTGCCCCAAATTTGATGGATTCTTATAAAACTTATGGTTTTTTATAATTAATCCATCCCAAAGTGCAATCGGTTCAATTTCACATCGAATATCTCTATTTTGGACTCAAATTGGAGCAATTTATTGCTCGAATTTCGACCCATTGTTGCGTGAGAAGTCATGCATAAGGGGGGAGTTGGTGGCTGCCGTGGCTGGGCTACGGTGAGTTTCCGGCGAAGGAGGTGCAGTTGGGTGGTTCGCCTGTGGACAGAGACCCCCATGGTGGTTTGGTTTTGTCTGGATCGCCGGGAGTTGATGTCGGCGTGAGGTTCTTTGCGGGGCTGTGCGTGGTTCGCTGCTAGGCTGCTGCACACCCATGGGCCACGACGGGCCAGCCTGGGCTCCAAGCCCAGGCATAGCATACTTCAAGTTTTGGGCTGTTTTCCTCATTAATTGGGTTACTTTTTTTTTTTTTAAAAAATAATTGGGTTACTTATTATGTGTTAATACCACATTTAAATTATAATTAAATCAATATAATTAATATTTTGGTTAATAAATAGTAAATTAATCCATTGACTGATTTATTGATGGCAAGTACTACTAGGATTTTATTAATATACATAATAAAATGAGTTAGTTAATGACATGTCTTTTGTTAATATGATTAATGAAATGGGTAGTTAATGTCATGCTTTAATATTATCATTATTTTATTAATATAATTAATTAGGTTAAATAATAATTTTAAAAGTAATTTATTTTATAATATTTAATTTAATTACCTTGATTAATTAAATTTGACTTTATATGCCTTTTTTAATTGCTTTAATGACATTTAAGACTTAATTTTAATAATTTTTTGTTATGCATTTTGTTTAATAATATGTGATATTATTATTATTTAATTTTATGCATTTAATAATATATGATATTATTATTTTTGTTATTAATTTTGTATGTTTATGATAATATTTGATGTTATAATTGTATGAGGTGATTGATATGACCCAAATTAGGATAGAAAATACGACCTACACATTGTTAAAGTTTTTCTGTATCCTAAATACTGTATGCATATTATTTGTATTTTCATGGAGAATTTCATGTCCTTATTAAATTAATCATAACCATCTAAATCTAGCTGTCGTTGACAAATAGAAATTAGATTCAAATTAATACCAAATTACGTCTAACCTAGTATTAATAAAATAACACAATTCTATAAGCAGGAACATATAATATAATCAAATTAGGGATTGGAATAAATTCATATATCAAATCATATTAGCATTCAACCTAATCCTAGATTATGAAACTACTTAAACATGATAATTAAATAAATAAAACAATGAATAAGAGAAGACATAATAATAATTATAATAAGATATTAGAGAAAGAAGAATACAATACTAGAATTAAATTAATTAAAAGTATTCAATTAAAATAATGAACATCAAGGCTTTAATTTCATAGTTGCAAAAGATAAAACTTAAAACCAAAAGTGAAAACTATGAAAACTACATTTACCGCACCATACATGGGAAGATCAACGTATGGCTAAAGTTATGTTGAACTAGGTCTTCAAAAATCCCAAAACAAGGCTAATAAACGACGCAACATGAGTCAAGCATGATATCATGAGAGCTTTTATTACATCAATAACCTATAAAACAAAGCAAAGCATACCCGAGAGGAGAAATATCAAAATATATGAAATGAAAGCTCGTAAAGGACGAAAATATGGACGAAAAGTGATAAAATGAGATCGATAAAGGCATTAAAATCATGAACAATATTGTGCTATCATTCAAAAAGGAAAAGGGTTTAAGAAGGTTGGGGATGGTAAAAGAAAGTATGATAAAGGTAAACAAGGAGTTACTACCAAACTTTTGTAAAGCTAAGGGCTACAACAAAGACAAGGGTGGCTGCGGAGAGCAAATGCTTTTACTATGACGTGTATGGCCATTAGAAAAGGAATTGCCTAAAGTACTTGAAGGACAAGAAGTCTGGTGTTTCAATTTCAGGTATCTATGTTATAGAACTTAATTTGATACCAGTTGTGTTTCTCACATTTGTTCAAATGTGCAGGGACTCAAAAGGAGTAGAAAGATGGCAAAAGGGGAGGTAGAAATGCGTGTAGCTAATGGAGCAAAGGTTGCTGCCATAGCAGGTGGAACTTATTATCTACCTCTTCCTTTTAGATTAGTATTAGAACTCAATAATTGTTATTTTATACCTAATACTGATAAAAACATTGTTTCAATTCATGTTTTTGATCATGAAGGATACTCTTTTACGATAAAGAAAGATGGATTCTCTATCTATAATAATGACATGTTTTATGTCAGTGCTAACAATACTAATGGGCTGTATCTACTTAACTAAGATAAGCCCATCCTTAACATAGGCAAGAAACATAAATCAAATGATATAAACTCCACCTATCTATGACTTTGTCGTTTGGGCCATATAAACCAAAATCGTATTCAGAAGTTACATAAAGATGGGCTTCTAACATTTTTGATTTTCAATCATTTGATGTATGCGAGTCATGTTTGATGGAAAAAATGACAAGATCACCTTTTTCTGGAAAAGGTGAAAGACCCAATGAACTATTGGGCCTAATACATATAGATGTATATGGACAAATGAGTACAAAAGCTAGGGGAGGTTATAACTATTTCATAACTTTTACTACGGATTTAAGTAGATAGGAGTTTATTTACTTAATGAAACATAAGTAAGAATCCTTTGAAAAGTTCAAAGAGTTCCAAAATGAAGTAGTGAACCAACTTGGTAAGACAATAAAAACATTACAATCAAATTATGGTGGTAAATATTTGATCCAAGAGTTTAATGATCATTTGAAAAATTGTGGAATTATTTTACAACAGAATCTACCTAGAACACCTCAAATGAATGGTTTTCTGAGAGGAGAAATTAAACTCTATCTGATATGGTTCGATATATGATGAGTCTTGCTGACCTTCCAGTATCCTTTTGGGACATGCTCTCAAAGCTGCTGCTTTTACACTAAACATGACTCCGTCCAAGGCAGTCGATAAGACACCATATGAGTTATGGAGAGGAAAAGTTCCTAGCCTGTCTTATTTATGCATTTAGGGCTGCGAGCCTTATGTAAAACCTTTATATCTTAAAGGCCACAAATTTTTCTTCGTAAGTTGTCCTAAAGAAACAAGGGGTTATTACTTATACAACCGTCATGAAAAAAGTGTTTGTTGCTAAGGATGATACCTTTATGGAAAGGGATTTCATTTCCAAAAAGGTAAGTGGGAGTAATGTATTTCTTGAAGAAGTTTGAGAAGCGCAATAAGCGGATATGGTTCAATCCATGTTAGAAGCAGAATTACTTATGCCATTGTCTGTGGTATAGGTAGTGCATCCAATGTATGACCCCTCTCCCATGCATGACCTTATGCTGGAGGAAAAGCATTCAATGATTGTACCTCCTATTGCTTCACTTGAATCTAATTCGAGCAAAAATTCTCAAACCATTGAAAAGGAAATTTCTCATGTTGTTGCCCCCTCGTAGATCTAGTAGACTAAGAAATCCACCAAAGAGGTTTGTGGACTTCTTGTTAACTAAAAGTTCTAAAATAATAATTCTATAACTTGAGGAACCTACTAGCTAAAAAGATGCCTTGGTGAGTCAAGACTTTAAAATATGGCTTGGAGCCATGAAATCTAAAATGGAATCAATGTCTGTGAGTCAAGTATGGGACTTGATTAATTTGCTTGACAGGGTTACACTATCGGTTTCAAATGGATTTTTAAATTGAAAATAGACAAGGATGGAAACATTGATGTTTTCAAAGCTAGATTAGTTGCGAAAGGGTTTTGAAAGATTCATGGTATTGACTATGATGAAACCTTTTCACCAGTTGCAATGTTTGAATCCATTTAGATAGTCCTAGCGATTGCTGCCATCTTTGATTATGAAATTTGGCAAATGGATATCAAAACCACTTTGTTGAATAGGTTCTTGAAAGAGGATGTGTATATGACACACCGTAAAGGTTTTGTGGATGCTGAGAATCCTAAGAAGGTATGTAAGCTTCAAAAGTCCATTTATGGACTGAAGCAAGCATTTCAGAATTGGAACCTTTGATTTGATGAGGCTATCAAACAATTTGGTTTTCTAAAAATTGAAGAAGAATTCCTCTAAGTGTTTTGGCAACGACAAACTCTGTTCCTAATAGATTCTTTGTATAGTTGTGTGAAAACCATTGCTCATGTTCTAGAGTAGGAGGAAAGGGAAGATAAGCTACAACAACTTCACTTAGTCCACCCATAAGGAGAAGAAAGCACTCAGCGAAATGCAAGAGCAATACATCACTTTTGTTGGAGCTTGATGAGGAGTTCCAATCTATCATGGTGGGCTATTCCAAACCTGGAGGACTCCACTAGACTGAAGCCCAAGCTTTGTAAAGCAAGAGTGTTGTCCAAGCATGAGTTTGCTTTAGGGTTATATAGAACATAAGATGGGATTCATGGCTCAAACTTAGCTTAATTTGTTTTTCATTAAAATATTTTTTAAAAGGGATTTTATCTTGGAAGCTTGTAAAGAAATTTTTTTATCTATCATGTATTTAAAAAGGATTTTATCTTATAAGCTTATTATATAGAGTTATGCAATAGGTATAGTGAATTGTAGAACTTAGAGTTAAGTTCAAGAGTGAAGAAGAGTGAGTGACTTAGAGCTAAGTCAAAGGGAGTAAAGAGCAGAGAGAAAGAGATAGTAGAACTTGGTGTTATGAATGGAATACGAGTGTGAGAGAAAGGGGAAAATCCTAATAGTGTTGTAGGTGTTGTCCAATAGTGAAGAGTTGGAAATCCCTAAGTAGGGTTGGGATTTTTCTCTTGGGATAGGAATAAGAGTTTAAAAAACCCTGTTGTTCCTTTTTGTTTCTCTATTCCATTTGTTCTAATTCTGCAAAAATTGGAAATTCTCCTCACTTTTAATTCACCCTCCTCTTGTAAGTGTCCATCTAAATAACAATTGGTATTAGTGAAAGTTTTTACTAATTCAAGACACCTTAAAGAGTAAAGTTCTTGTAGGAAGATGAATACTTATGAGATGCCTGAGAAAGGTTACTCTACCCAACGTCTACCCATGTTCGATGATAAATTCTATACTTACTGGAAAAATAAAATGGAAATCTTTATTAAGGAAAAAAATTACCAGGTATGGCGTGTAATAGAAGTAGAAGATTTCGAAGTGACTAACTAATGAAAACAATGAGGTTGTTCCAAAGCCTATGTCTAAATTTGATAGAGAAGATTTTAAGAAAATGGAATTAAATGTTAAGGATATAAAAATACTTCACTATGGCTTAGGACCTCATGAGCATAATAGAATAATGGGCTGTAAAATGACTAAACAAATTTTGGATTTGTTACAAATTACTCTGAAGGAACAAGTGAAGTAAAATATTCCAAAATCAATATGCTTATGTCTGAATATGTCTGAATATGATGCCTAGAGAAACTCATATAAAATAGTTAAAGTAGATTCATGTTGTGTGAAAAATAATAATAAAGTAGACATATTTAGTTATTATAAAAAGAATAAAATGAAAAGTGGATGAATTTAACATAACACCTGTAAACTGAAAAAAGAAAGATCTTTAAGAAACGAATAGAATACATAACTTTCATGTGTTATGTTTAAAAGATGATAGATAAAGGAATATAAAAGATAATAGATATTGTCTCTTTAAAAAAAGGTATAAAATAATGTATTTGAACTAATACTTGTCATTACGTATACAATTTACCACCGACTATAAACATGTCACTCATATACTGACATTGATTTCTTATGGATATATGAGTAAAATTTAAAAAATTTACACATATATAATAACTATTTTGTAAAACATAAATCTTTACATATATAATACATACAATCTCCCATAATGTAATGCAAATTAAGAAAAAAAAGTAGTTCATGGCTGAATTTAGGAGTGTCAAATCGGGTTGTCGGTACGGGTTCGATACTTTTGGGTCAGGTTGGAACATGCTGTTAATTATATTCAAATCGGTTCAGTTTGGATTCGGGTTAATAATCTGATTAGGTTCAATCGGTTATTTACTTAATCAGTTTGGTTCGGGTTCGATCCGAGTTTGGCAGGGTTAAGAACGTTTATTCTAGGTTTGGTTCGACTTTAGGCCAAATCCAATTTGAGAGGTTAATACAATTTATTTCAAATCATTTTGAGACAATTTGGTTCGATTTATGATTATTTTACAATCATGTTGTAAATCACATTTTACAAGTTATTTCAAATTCATGATTATTTAGTTTCTACTATGCACTTGTCAATTCTTTGACAATAAACGATATTGTTAAGATCATGATTTTATTTTGATAAAACGGGGTTTGCATGATCTGCTCGAATCGTATAATCACGCACTCCTATATAATAACGTATTTACACTTATAACTCTCAACCTTTATCAACAATATTCCTAATTTTTTTATTGTTTTGAAGAAAAAAAGGACAATTTATAAAACTAGAAATTGTTAAAAAATCATAATCATTAACTTATTGGAAACCAATACGAAAAAGTATAAAGGTATGAATTTGTTATTTTGATAAAAATATCAATCATCATATCCAAAAATCATAATCTTATTTAAGATCATTAAAACTAAGGGTGTGCAAAATAATCGTAACCGCTAACAGCGTATAACCGATTTATATTAATGGTTATTTACTATTTTAAAAAATAAACCTAAAAAGGATAAAATATGAATGAATGTCATAAGTTTTTTTTTATGCATGATCAATCCTTGTATAAATATGTGTTATTACTGTTGTAGAAGATCAATTTGAGTAAAGGAATCATACAAGTAGTTTCAAATATTAGGTATACAAGTGCATAAAAATGGAATGAAACGGTTAGTGGTTAACTGGTAAACCTTATCGTCAAATACCGGTTAATCGTTTATCAGTTACCATTACTTAAATATACAGTTATAATTACCCTTTTCCAATAACCGTTATAATGGTTAACCATACTGTTAAGGATTAACGGTACGGGTAACCATTTATGGACACCCCTAGTTAAAACCAACTAATGATTCTCCATTAATATTTCAATTACGTATGAAGCCATAAAAATCAACTAGTGTACCAAACATTTCAGATTAAATGATAAGAATCAACGAGTGATATACAATTGATTAAGATTTTGCATCACGGTAAAGTATCATAGTAAGATACTAATGAAATTACGAGAATATGAATTCTATGATTCTTTCTACTTAGAATTCATATAACTTAATCAACAACATCAATATATTTGAGCATTTTTAGTTGTTTTTGTGTCCGAAAAGATAAAGTGGAATGTCAATTAATGATGAATGAAAAAGTATTTTATTAGATAGTCTTTAAACTTCTTGTGCAGTTTTGCGTAATTGACTATTTTTTTAATTTTCAAAAATTAGTTTTAAAAAAGTAATTATAAATCCGTAATTAAAATTTTTATATGCTTATCATTAATTTTGCAGAAATATCTTGTTTTTTTTTATTAGAATGTAACATATATATTTAGGTATTTCATATATATTAAAACATACGGTCATACTTAGGGGTGTTCATAAATGGTTAACCACACCGTTAAAGTTTAACGGTACGGTTAACCATTATAACGGTTATTGAAAAAGGCTAATCGTACCATTAAGTAACGGTAACCAATAAACGGTTAATCATTATTTAACGGTACATTTTGAAATATATAAATTGTTGAAGTGTAAGACAATTTTTTGGGATGGTAATTTGAAAAACAATCATAACCTTGGCAGTTGAAGAAACTTTTTTAACTTTGTAATTCTAGCCTTAGAGGCAATCTTCTAGCCTAATCATAGTTAATATTCTTAATATATAAATATTCATTGTTAATAGATATAAGTAATTGATGCTTCTAAGATGGAATTTTGCAAAATAATAACATTTGTTAAGAATCATAATAATTTGCAAAAAAAAATGTGATTTGAGTATGTTGGGTTTGTAACAGGTTAATTTTAAACATGTTGTCTTAAATTGGGTTAAGGGTCACTATCAATTATGCCTTATTAGTTTTTTGTCGAGTTGAATCGGGTTCAGGTTGTTACTAATCGGTTTATAATCGGATTGGGTTGTTAACGGGTCGGGTCATTTCTGAATCGGGTTATATTCAGGTGGGAGCCGGTCGGATTCGATTCGGGTTGTATTTCTGGTTAAATCGGTTTTCGGGTTGAATATGGGTTGGATCGGTACGGGTCACACCTTTCAAGTTGTAAACCAGTTTGGGTTAAAACGGATCTTGTCGGTACAGTTAGATTAACGATTCGGGTTGAAAATGACAGCCCCACTTGAAATGAATCGCTGTAAAAGAGGCAACAAGTAAATAAATGAAAAGGTTTGGTTTAGGAGTGTACATAAGATTGATTGTGAAGATTCAAGAGGCTAGGTAGTGAACATGAGTGGAGTGGAGGAAAGGCGACAAAAATGGCAGGATTTGTGGTTAAGTAAAGCCTGAAAAATAGGAACTTCCCAAATGACACTTCCAATTTACATTATTTAGACAACTATTGGTACTCCGTTTTATCAAAATTACGATTCCTTGAAAGCGAAGCCAAAAGAAACCATTTCGGTAGTAGGATTGGTGTGATTGGCATTGGATATGTGGTTGGTCCCTAATATATTGATTGAAAGTAAGATTTTAGGCATACAACTTAATTGTACATAAGTGGGTGTAGTAGTAGTCGCAGAACCCGTGGATTGCCTTTTCAAGCTCTTCCGACTATTCAGTCATATTCCTATTCCAAACATTATTTCATCAGGACTCAAATTGGACAGAGTTTGGATATGGAATGACAATTCACATTAATAAAAGAAGAAATTTACATAGAATATGCAGTTTACGATATGATATCGCTCACGTTTTTTGGTTAATTCATCAATAGGAATGATTCAGATACTACCTTACCTACCCATCATTTGACTGCTAATCAATCATAATTTTAAAACCCTAAGAAAATGAATAAGGCTACCAACACTGATCCGTTTCCCATCTTCGTGTGGAGCGACGACCCACTGTTTGATATTCCGATGAAACTCCCATTCGAACTCCAACCCCAATCCCAATCCCAATCCCAATCCCAAAGCCCTTGGATAAATCGTAGAGGGCACGAGCAGCAGGATCTGAGAGTGTTTCGTAGGCGTTGTGGATTTGTATGAAATCAAGGCCGTCCGATGAACCCGACAAGGAGGTGTCAGGGTGGTGCAGCTTGGCTAGGCTCCGATAAGCCGTCTTGATCTCAACCGTGGACGCGTTGCGATTGACATGGAGGACTTCGTATAAGCAGGCGGATTTACGGGCGGGCAGAGACAATGAGCGGACAGCGGCTCTACATCGGAATCGGCAACTCAAACAAGGGAAAGTTAGGGTTTGAGTCAGCATAATTACAAAATAAAGAGTGGCTAGTATTCTTAATTTCTTAATATGTAAACACAACAACAACGACGACTTCTTCAGGAGCGACTATTAATAGTAGTATTCAAACTCAGAGGGCTTAGAGAGTAGTCATTCCCTCCCACCGAAGTACTAGGTTTGGGACTTGCGGTCTTGTGTGACCGTCTTTTTCTGCGTCCCCTCTCAAACATAATTACAAATTCGAATCCCGTTTTTTCAGTCCTGACCCTATTAGATTCGATTCGAGAAAAAATTCAATTCAGCCCGGCTTGGCCCACTAAATCGGCCCACTTTGGCCCGTTGTACCGACCCAACCCTATTCGATCCGCCTAAATCTTATAGTTTTGTAAAATTTAGTTTATTTAAATGTATTTTAATTTATATAAATGTTAGTTTAATTGAAAATAATTAGTTTATATGAATGTTAGTTGATTTGCATATAGCTTAATTTATGTGAATGTTAGTTTATTTGAATATACTTTAGTTTAATTCCTATGAATCAATGAATGCTAGTTTAATTGAATATATTTTAGTTTATAAGAATGTTAGTTTAGTTTATATAAATTAATGGATGTTAGTATAGTTAAATTTAGTTTAGTTTATATGACTCATTAAATATTAGTTTAATTATATGAATGTTAGTTTAATTGAGTATAGTTTAGTTTATCTAAATGTTAGTTTAGTAGAATATAATTTAGTTTATATGAATCAATGAATGTTAGTTTAGTTTAATTATATATAGTTTAGTTTATATAAATAAATGTTAGTTTAGTTGAATATAGTTTAGTTTATATGAATTAATAAATGTTAATTTAGTTAAATATAGTTTAGTTTACATGAATGTTAATTTAGTTGAATATAATTTAGTTTATATGAATCAATAAAATGTTAGTTTAGTTGAATTGTATATAGTTTAGTTTATATGAATCATGAAAGTTAGTTTCGTTGAGTTTAGTTTAGTTTTTATAAATTAGCGAATGTTATTTAGTTTAATATAGTTAGTTGAATATAATTTAGTTTAGTTGAATATAGCTTAATTTAGATGAATCAATGAATTTTAGTTTAGTTGAATCTTTTTTTAATTGAATCTTAGTTTAGTGTATATGGATGTTAGTTTAGTTAAATATACTTTGGTTTATAAAAATCAATGAATGTTAGTTTATTTGAATATAATTTGTTTTATTCATTATATAAATCAAAATGTTAATTTAGTTGAATACAATTTAGTTTATATGAATAATGTAAGTTTAGTTGAATATAGTTTAGTTTATATGAATCAATTGATGTTATTTAGCTGAATATAATTTAGTTCATATGAATCAAATATGATTTTTTTATTATATGTAATATATGTAATTTATGTAAATATGTAATGAATAATGAAAAATGAAAAATGTCGACAAAGAAAATGAAAAATGAATGTGATTAGTTGAATATAAAAGTTTACAATGAATGTCATTATATGATTCGTGAATATAAACATTTAATTACTTTTGAAACAATTAATTTCTTCTAATTTCTAATGTCATTATGTGAAATTCAGTTTGATTTGGTTCGTGAATTCTATTCGATTCGTTAATTTGGTTCGTGATTCGGTTCGTTATTTAGTTTTTGATTCGATACGAATCGCAAAACCCCGACCCCGACCCTAGCCCGCGCCTTCGACCGGTCTAGTCCCTATTCAAGTTTTCCCAACCTGGCCCAGCCTAACCGGCCCGATACCATGGCCACCTATACAAACATTTATAAGCAATACTAACTCACTTTTCTTTTTAATTTTTTAAAAAATATCAAGAGAGGAGTCTGATTGTCTAAATAGGGCATTCTTCATCATTTCATAGGTTTGCAACTTTGGAATTTAGGTTGCCCATTCCTTTGTTGTTATCCCTTCTAGAAGACTATGCAACATCTTGTCTTCTTCCATTTTCATTATAGACCAGGGCATGGGCCATACCACATTATCGCCTCGCGCTTGACCACTGGTTGGGTCGGGAAATGTCGTGTTTGTGGGCTTGTGGCTAGTCATATCGTATTGTATTGGCTTCTCTGTGTGCTGTGTCGGTTAATGGACTGCCTTAATAATTTCTTTTAATATTTAAATGAAGTACTCAAAAAATTTAGAATAAATAATTACGAACAATTATAATAATTTTAAAAAAATAACTTCAAAAATTGTAATATAATCGAAAGTAATCATTTCGCACAACGGTATTATAAAAATATATTTACTTTTTTTATGAAACAAAGAATGCGTTTGCTTTCAACAATCTAGTTGGTTAATAATAAGTAAGAACAAATAAATATGAAAAAAAACCTTCATTCAATAGTCATTATTTCTTTATTTTTCTTCTTGTTTAAGGTCATTGGCTAATTGAATTGATTAAGAACTATTAGACCCTAAACTATCGAATGCAAACAAGCCATTGTCATTGTCAATTCCCACGTATGTAGTATCTTGAGAGTGATTTTTAGTGTCCAACTAATCTTTTACATATACAAATACTTCAAGTGTGTCAAAATTTAGACTTGTTGGACTTGTGGTAGCCTAATAGAAAGAGATAAATTGGATAATAAAACCTTAAGAGTCACATGGGAGCACCAATGCAAAGTCATTAAAGGCTTGAAATGGGAGGGTCCAAGACCAAGGCAACGACCCCTTTATGGGTATTATCAAATCGTGATGAGAATCTGTACCATTTTGATATTGGTGTAGAAAAGATAGAATAAATACATGTAGTAGAGTT
Organism: Dysphania ambrosioides; assembly: GCA_026401315.1. Classification (NCBI taxonomy): domain Eukaryota; kingdom Viridiplantae; phylum Streptophyta; class Magnoliopsida; order Caryophyllales; family Amaranthaceae; genus Dysphania; species Dysphania ambrosioides. The sequence continues at coordinate 26,538,007 of CM048666.1, forward strand.
GTATAGGGCTACAAATACTAGTATAAGATCATATTAGAAGTAGAATCCGAATAGGACTATACCTAAGATCCACAATAGGAGCATTAGATCAAACAATATATATATGCCAAGAATTGTACATATTTATTCAAGAAATATAATAACCAATTAAACCAAAAGCATTAGAAAGTCTTTTACGGTATCAGAGCCATAGGGTTTTTGATCCAAAAACCTCAAACAAGCATCTTCATCTACCAAACACATACCTGAAACATGGTGAAAAATAACGACTCAAAAGATTCGAAGGACCTGACTCTCAACTGGTTTCCATGGACCAACTGGTGCAACTTTTGCATCAGTGAAACACCACCCGAAATTCAAAAGTAGGTGGCAATTAGGCCTCGATATCTCTGAGTGAGAAACTGAATCACTACAACTATACCAAGTGCTCCAAATTGATGCATCTGGCAGTTAGCGAGGGGGGAGCTCAACTATAACATTACTTTACCACCATCAACTGATAGCTCAGGATAAATCAAATGGACACAGAAAAATTCCACAGTTATTACCTGGATAATAGAAAACATATCAGCATATTTGGTAAGTCAATTCTTAGACTACCCCACAGCAAGAGATCTGTGGAAAGGCATAGAGTTGCTATATAGCAGTGGACAAGATGGACTTTAGATATATGATATGACAGTCAAGGCTAGCACATTGAAGTAGGACAAAGATACAATCTAGGTGTACTACAACAAACTAATCAATATCTGGAAAGAAATTGATCGACGGGTACCAAACTCGATGAAGCATATTGAAAACATCAACACATACAATCAAATGGTCCAAACAAATAGATTATACCAATTCTTGGCTGGAGTAAACGATAACTTTGACATAGATCAAAGGGATATCCTCAATAAAATCCCTTTACCTTTTGTGGAGGAGGCATACGCATGCATTAGGAGGGAGATAGCAAGGCGAGGGATTCTTACCAGAGACGAGTCATAGGAGAAGACCCAATTTGGGATAGGTAGTGGGCTCGCCACTAAATCAAGGCCAGGAAAAGCCCAGACCCACCGAGAGGAAAAAGATAAATCTAAGCTTCAATGTAGCCACTACGGAGGGACCAGGCACACCAAGAGTGGGTGCTTAAAACTAATCAGCTACCCATATTGGTGGGCCGACTTGCAAGAATGAAAGAAGGGACAAAAAGGAACATGGAAGAACTGAGCAACAGAACCAAGTAAGAGGGAGGGAAGTGCCATGTATGCAAATGGAGACTTACCGGAGAAACAAGACGAAGGAGACATTGTAGAAAGAGCCCAAACAAACTCGATTCAAGAGGGAGCATGAGAGAATCAAGGTAAAAGTGGAGTAAACATATACATAGACCCACACACATGGCAAGGAAAAGCAGAAAAAGAGAGGTGTATAGACCCACACACAAACCAAAGGAAATTATTCATTGAAGTTTGTGCTGCCAAGAAAGTAATTAAGAATCAAGAAACTGATTCTTGTCTTCCCGAGGACAAATCAAGACCGCATGATAAAGCATGCACATCACAGCCGTTGATTTGCCTCCTGAGACCAAACTAGGAAAAAACCCTAAAGACTAAGGAAATTTCAATCCCAGTAATGGCCCAAAACGTAGACATAATATTTGGGCCAAATGTTCAAGTTGGATATTTGATTGGAGGGTAACAGACACGATGACACACGATCCCAAGGATTTTATCTCATTTGGGAAAACCCACAAAACTACTATTTAGACGGCTAACAGAGAGTGTGTCAAAGTTTAAGGAGATGGGGAGATTAATATTTTTCCTAATTACACCCTAAAAACTTGTCTTCTCATCCTTAAATTATCCCATAAATTAATTTCTATTAGTTAGTTAACTCGGGAACTTGATTGTATTGTTCTAATGGAACCAAATTTGTGTATTATGCAAGACCACTAGACCGAGAGGATTATTAGGCATGGAACTGAGAAGGTCGGCCTATACTATGTGGACATGGTGTCTTAACAAGGTAACACAGAGCTTGCTCGCGGGTCAGTAGAACAACTCTGGAGATAGCATTATCGACTTTGACACCCGTCTTTAGGTTATCTAGAGTATCTTTTTCCCTCTCTTAAAGGTTCGAAAACAAAGTTAGACTACAAATCTTGTGTGTTAGCAAAAAGTCGTAAACATTCATACTCTATTAGTACTGGTCATGCTGTTAAACCTTTTATGCTTGTACATTTTGATGTTTGGGAACTAGCACCGAACACTGGATCTCATGGTTTGTCATACTATGTGTTGTTTATTGAGGATTGTACTAGACTGAGTTGGGCCTACTTTCTCAAACATAAGGATGAAGTTTTAAGGTCTTCTTTAACTTTTACAACATGATTATCACTTAATTTCAAACCCAAATTTGTAGTTTAAGAACCGATAATGGGGGTGAATATGTTAACTCTAACAGGAAATACTTTTGTGCTACTCATGGGCTTCTCCACCAGACCACATGTCCCGTTACCCCACAATAGAATGGGATAGTCCAAAGGAAAAATCGGACATTACTTGAAATTACTCGGGCTATTATGTTAGAATCCCATGTACCACCCCATTTTTGGCCAGAAGCTGTTGCTACAACTAATTATTTAAATAACCAACTCCCCACCAAGATTCTAAACTTCAAAACACCATAAGACACTCTTAGCACACATATGCCGATTCTGTCTACCCACTACCTCCAACCTAGAATCTTCGGTTGTACTACATATGTCCACTTACCCAAAAAACCCGAAATAAGCTCCAATCCCAAGCTGTCAAATGTGTGTTTTTAGGGTACATGGTAAACCAAAAGAGATATAGGTGTCTTGATCCTATCACTAATCATATGTATTCCACTATGGATTGTGATTTCTTTAAGGATACCTACTATTTCCACCACCTTAGACGTAAGGGGGAGAATTAGGATATATGAGTCTAAGTTGGCTAATCCATCTAGGGGGAGTTGGTATAGACCAAAAAGAGCAAGTAGGAAACACCACAGAGACTGCCGCCACAATAGACCTAACAATCTCACATCCAGTCCCGATCCCGACCGAAGGTTCAATAAAGGAGGTAAATCCTAGTTATTCTCTTGATAAAAGTGATATTGTATCTCCTAATCACTTTTTACAAGAAGAGGTTATAGAAGATTTGGGCATCCTTCAAGAGGAAGGCTTGATTTCCATATGCCATCTATCTCCTATAAGGACTAAGGGAGTCCTACCAAAATGATATGATCCAGATTATAAAGCCTAGAGATCCAGATATCCCATTCCTAATACTAGCGGATTATCTGGAAGTGTACCAGCCTTTAGTGCAAGCTTATACTCTGCCACTATACTGAAGAATAAAGAGGAGGCACTCAGAGATGACAAATGGAGGAAGGCTATACAAGATAAAATCAGTGCACTTGAGAAAAACGACACTTGGGATAGGTGTACTATTTCAAAAAGGAAGAAGACTGTAGGATGCAAGTGGATATTTACCATCAAATATAGAGCAGATGTGAGTATTGAGAGGTATAAAGCAAGTCTTATGGCTAAAGGCTACACCCAGGTATATGGGATTGACTACTCAGAGACATTCTCTCTAGTAGCAAAGATTGATACGATCAAGGTGGTGTTTTCAGTAGCTATAAATAAGGGATGACCCTTACATCAGTTTGATGTAAAAAAATGCCTTCTTTCATAGAGAGATTGTTGAGGAGGTATACATGGAATCACCTTTGGGTTATTCTCAGGATTTTTCTGGAGGAGAAGGTTGTAAACTCAAGAAAACTCTATATGGACTAAAAAAATCTCCTAGGGCTTGGTTTGGTAGATTCATAATGGCCATGAAGAAGTTTGGGTATAAGTAGTGTGGGTCTGACCACACCTTGTTCTTGGAAAGGAGGGGTGATTTGGTTGTGTGTCTTATCATCTATGTAGATGACATGATCATCACAGGAGATGACAAGGAGGAAATTGAGTCACTAAAAATAAAGTTATTTCAGGAATTCAAGATGAAAGATATGGGAAACCTTAAGTATTTTCTCGGGATTGAAGTTCTCAGGTCAAAACTTGATATCTTCAATTTTTAGAGGAAATACATTCTAGATCTTTTGTGAGAGATTAATATGGTGGACTACAAACCGACAGATACACCGATGATGTTCAATCATGGGATGCAGATCACTGAGGGGGCTGAGATGGTAGATCAGGGTCAATATCAGAGGCTTGTAGAGAAGCTTATATATTTGTTTCATACTTGACTAGATATTGCCTATAAAGCAGGAATAGTGTGCATATTTATGCATAAACCTCAGGTGCCTCATATGGAAGCAATTTATAGAATCTTGAGATATCTTAAGAAAAGACCAGGCAAGGGAGTCTTATTTAGGAAGAATGGTCATTTAAGCATTAAGGCTTATATTGATACTGACTGGGTAGGAGATCGGGATAGTCAAAGGTCAACATCAGGGTACTTTACCCTGGTTGGCGGGAATTTAGTGACTTGGAGAAGCGAACAACAAAAGGTTGTCGCTATGTCGAGTGTCGAAGCGAAATTTCAAGGAATTGTAAAAGGAATTACATAAGTTCTTTGGTTGAGGAAGCTTCTATTTGAGCTTGGTTTTTCCCCTAGAAACTAGTTGTGAGGTGTTTTGTGATAATAGGGCTGCTACTCCGAAAATCTAGTGCAACATGATCGAACGACGCATATTGAAGTTGATAGGCATTTCATCATAGACAACCTGGAAGTTGGAGTGGTGAGCCTTCCGTTTGTAGGGTCGAGTGACTAAATGGTCGATATCTTGACTAAAGCAGTCGGAGTACATGTCTTCAAAGATGTGCTGAGCAAGTTGGGTGTCTAATATCTCACAACCAACTTGAGGGAGAGTGTAGAAAAGATAGAATAAATACAAGTAGTAGAGCTGTATAGGGCTACAAATACTAGTATAAGATCATATTAGAAGTAGAATCCGAATAGGACTGAGATCCACAATAGGAGCATTAAACAATATATATATGCCAAGAATTGTACAGATTTATTCAAGAAATATAATAACCAATTAAACCAAAAGCATTAGAAAGTCTTTTAACTGGGCATGGAAAACCCGATTGAAGCCCAAATCATCAGCTTTAAGTCATGACTGTGGACCTAGAATTCTGGTGGGAACATTGAACGGGTATTCTACTAGCCTGCTATGTAGGATTGCCGATGGAGTTCTGTTAACATAGTTTTAACGTGTATTTGGGGAAACTTTTAATACGGAGTAAATGTTTTCATTAATTATTTTACTGAAAGTTAGCTTTATAAATAAGTTGATCCAATTTTATCTAAACCCTTTTAGTATGATGTAATCTAATCATTTAGAATTTGATTTAATCTTTTTTCAGTCGAGTTGAAGCAAGTATGTTTTTGTATACTTAGAACACTTTTCAAAATATTCTTGAATATTCTTGCCAATGAATATTTTTAATTATATATATAAAAAAAATTACAAAATTTAATATTAGTGAAAGATGTATTAAAGAAGAAGAATTTAAGAGGATTAGTTTAAAAACAAAAGTGTTGCATGTTAAATAAAATGAAGTAGGTATTTTGTATAAAATAAGGTCAGAGACAGAGAGCCCAAGTTAGGAGCAATGTAGCATATTTGCATAATAAAAGATGAAGCCTAACGCAAGAAGGTAGAGACAAGGGAGCATGCAAAAGTCACAATAAATGAGTGCGGTACATGCCACGTTATGCCGGGTGAATTGACACGGAGGCGTGCGAAGCGATGAAGAGCTATGCATGTATATAGCCAGTATACCACCTGTCAGTTGTCGAGGCAGATAATTATATAACCAGAACAGTGTGACAAAATTTTGAGGGGTTGCGTTAGTTTTTGAGCGATACATACAAAGCTAATTAGCTAGCTTAGTTGGAACACCAAAAAAATTCATGTCTTGATGAGTTTTTAGAAAGCTAGTTGGGAGTAGTTAGTAGTAGTAGGCTGGAGGAAGATATAAAAAAATGGCAAGTCATGATGAGTACTATTATGAGTCACAGCTGATACCAATTAGTAGTGGCAGTAGTATCATATCATCAGGAGATTACGAAGATAAGGGAGTTAGGTTGATAATGGTAATAAGAAGAGTGGTTGGGGCGACGGTGGCTGCGATGTTGGTAGGAGGACCACTGCTAGTGGGGATGGGCGTAGCACTGGCAGTATCACTCAGTCTTGCAGTGATTGGATTCCCATTGATGCTTATCTTCAGTCCTCTGTTGATATTACCCACTTTCATTTTGGTGACTTGTATTGCAGGCTTTTCTGTTGCGGCAGTCATGGCCTTGACCGGCATTTCCACCTTGAATTGGGTGTTTCGCTCCATCCGCCTCACTTACTTATATAGTCACCAAGGTGTAGGGAAAGCAAAAGCAACCAGAGAAGAGGAGGACGTGGCTGCAGAGGCTGTTGCTCAGGGATGGAGGCAGCAAGAACAACAGAAGCAGGAGAAGGGGATAGCAGTTGGTAAGGAGGAGGAAGAGGAGGATCGGCGCCCTGTAAGCTCAACTGCAACAGAAGATAGTAGAGGTGGGGAAGAGGGTAATTTGGAACAGCAGGAAGAAGATGTCACTACCGCCGCTCCTTTTAAACAAGATCAACTTGCGACACCCGCCAGTGCCACTGCCACTGTACCCACAACTGATAGTTCAGAAATGAAATTACAAGGCCAGAAACAAAAAAAACAGAAAATTCCCAAAAAGAAGTAAAAACGGGGATTTCAGTATTACGTGGTTCATTTTAGCTTTTTTTCCATTTGTTTTACCTAAGCAATCTTCACTTTGAACTTATGTTAATTTTGGTGATCTGATGATGCAACTGTTTAATTGGCGCTATATAGTTAATTTCTTGGATCTTCTTTCTACTTAATTTATTATGTACTCCGGACCCTCCATTTTATAGAGAATTCTCCGGGGATCAGAAAGATGTTTCGGGTTACTGTAAATTAAGGAATACTGCGAGTGAGTTGAGTCTAAAATATTTTTTTTTTTTTTGGTTGGATAGAATCATAGGAAGGAGGAAACTATTTAAAAATTGTATAATTAAGTAGTTAAAGGGGACTTGTTGGGAAAGATAAGATAAGAGAGGGTAGCGACCGACTCCACGTTGGAAAGAATCAACCGAGGATTATGGTCTCATGGATCAAATCTGCACAAAATAAGTCAATCAGTGATAAAGTAGCCAAAAAATCAGCATATGTAAATTAGGAAACTTATGTACTATTTAACTAGGCTTGTAATTTACGGTGAATCCAACGGAACACAATTCTTCAATTCTACGCCCTATAGAGTAGTGGGCATGATGGTTTACAGATATTTGACCTTATGAAAAGGGCGAATACTCTCAAGCAAGGGACAACGAATATCGAAGAACACAATGACATGCTAAAATGACAAAACCATTTACAATCAATTAAATCAAAGAATAAGGGTTTACCAGTTCTTGGCGGGATTAAATGAGACCTTCGACAAAGAACGAAGAGGCTTAGTGAGCCGAGATCCCTTACCGTCACCTAATGAGGCTTATGCCACGATCCGGAGAGAAGTAGCTCGTCGGGAGATTATGTCCACCGAACACACCTTACAAATCACAAACTCCGGAGGGATCAGCAGTGGGCTTGTCGTAAACAAGGTCAGATCAGGTAAGGGTCTATCACACCGAAGAAAAGACGACCGTACTCACTTGAAGTGCTCCCATTGTGGCGTGACAAAGCATACAAAAGAAGGGTGCTTTAAGCTGATAGGCTACCTCGAGCGGTGAGGTGATGGGAAGAAGAATGGAAGACCTCAAGGTGGGGCGAATGCTACCATAAGAACCGAAGAGGAAGAACTAAAGATGCAAGAGGTTGAGGAGAACGCAAATAGGACAGTGCACCCGGGTGCACGATGCGCATCGTGCACCCGATGCAAAACGCAAGAGAAACAAGATGAAACGCAGAGGTTGAGACGCAGTGGAATACAGGTCAGCAAATGTGACAGGGTGGTAACGTGCTTTGTGGTATATAGTTGGTAAGTGTGAGAAGACATACTTGGTAAACGTGAAAAGCAAAGATTTTTTACAGTGGTCACTGTAGTAGGTACTGTAGCGCATAGACACACTACTTTTTTGCATTGGGAATCATGAAACGAAGCTAAAATGAATGTCACAATTAAACGGGTGGAAAACTACGTAGTCACCAATGAACATATAGTTGAACATCACTGAACATTTTGTAATAAACAATGAACATTTCTTTACTGGGGGTGAATTAGTTCAATATAAATCATTGGAAGTTTAAAAAATGAACATTTTACAACGAGTCACTGAACATTTGTTTGAGAGGAAATGAAAATTTAGTATTATGCATTGAACATTTGTTTTACTTCACAGAAAGAGTTTTAAAAAAGCATTAATTTGTAATGATTATGTATTGGCATATGATTAATTTAATATTTCAATTATTGTTAGGTATGAGGACTTATGTAATATATTTAATGATTGTAAAAGTATTTTGAAATTGTGATATATTTTTAATATTGTGTACGCTATGCCAATGATCATACTAGCCTAGAAGAATGAACATTATAGCATTATTGACTGAACATACTAGTATAAACCAATGAACATACTAGTGTTGTGTTTGAATGAACATTTCATTCCAGTCCATGAATCTAAGAGAACCAATGAACATACTCTTGTAAACCAATGAACATAGTAGTGTAAACGAATGAACATTTACGTTTTTTGTTTGAATGAACATTACATACCAGCACAAAAATCTAAGAGATTGCATTGGGAAGGCGCATTTTTTTGTAATGATGATGCGTGCGCGTTTTCTTGGCAGATATCTTTTGAATATCTACTTCATTATTTTAGATTTTCCAACGTTGCTTTTGGCACTGTAAATTTTGTATATTATTTATTTGTGGTCTACAAAAGTAGAATCCTTCGAACTTGTTCCTTTTTTATTTTTTATCTTTGTGAATGAACTACAATGGCTTCTTTGATTCCCTTGGGTGAAGACGTTGATGATATAAGCGTTGGTTCTGTGGAGGAATGTCGAAGTGGTAATATTGAATTAAGTGGAGGTATATTTTAGCATATTTATGCATAATGTTCATTTATAATACAAATTATCATATATTTTAGAAATGATTTGTATTCTTTTTGAGGTTTATGTTGATATTTTAGAAATGAATTGTATTGTTTTTGAGGTTTTTGTTGATTTAATTATGTGTATTGTGGATTTTATAAAGTAATTAGCATATTTATGCATATTGTTGAATTTGAGTTTATTTGAATTTTATATTAAATTAGCTTAGTTAATGTTGATTTAATTAGCAATATTAAGTTTATTTATTTTTGTAATTAATTTTGGTAAGAGTCAGAGAGAATACACTTTTATGCAATCATTGAATATTATAAGCACTGAATATTATTAATTTCAGTCATATTGTTGATTTTTGTAATTGATTTGGTAACAATACACTTGTGGGAAGGGAACTTATGTTAATAAGCACTGAATATTATACAAGATTTGACTGAACATCAACTTTTATGCACTGAACAATTGTACTGGATAGGCTGAACATGAACACATTTGTACCCCTTTTGTTTACTTCCCAGAAAGACTTAAAAAAAGCATTAATTTTTAATGATTATGTATTGGGATTTGGTTAATTTCATCTTTCAATTATTGTGTACGTATGAGGACCTATTGTAATATTGGGATTTAGAATTGTGATATATTTTTTAATATTTGTCTAGGCTATGCCAATGAACATACCAGGCTAAACGAATGAACATTCTAGTATTATCGAATGAACATACCAGGATAAACCAATGAACATACTAGTTTTATGCACTAAACAATTGAACTGGATAGGCTAAACATGAAGACATTTGTACACCTTGATAAAAGGTATTGAACATTTAGTTTAAAAAAGCACCTGAGGGCACTTAACATTAGGTCATTATCACTGACCATTAAGGAAGCGGGCACTGAACATGTAGGGTAAAACAGTGAACATTAGGTTTAATGTTTGTTATTTGCAGTTAATATTAGGTTTAATGTTTGTGTTTTTGCAGAGTGTTTTGTAGAGTCCACATAGTCTGAGCTTATGTACAAAGAAGTAAAATCTGATGAAGAAGCGTACGGATTATATAACAATTATTCGTTCAAGCATGGGTTTGGCACTCGTAAAGGAAAAATGGAGATGAGGGCCGATAAAAAAACTACACAACTGCGGATATTTGTATGCTCCTAGCTGGGTTTAAGAAAAGTAGGGACTTATCGGTTTATCAGAAAAGGGATGTTAGAACTGGGTGCAAGGCATTTATTCAGTTTGATGTTGATAAGGAATCGGGTTTATTTATAGTAACAAAGCATTACATGGTTCATAATCATAGTAGGGTCCCCATGTCACAACGACATTTAATAAGATCGCACAAGAAGTTGTCCGATAATCAAATTGCAATGCTGAGCAACTTCGCCGAGAGTGGAATACCTATTGCTGATGCTGTCCGTGTTTTGAGGAACGAGGCAGGAGGTGAAGCTAATCTTGGATTTCTTGCTAGGGATGCTTATAATGCGTTGAAAGGGCAGAAAAAGGCGAAATATGATGGTTGTGATGCAAAGGGATTAATTAAATACTTTAAGGAATGGAGTAGAAACGAGGTTGACTTTTTCAACGATTTTGACGTGGATGAGGAAGGTCATTTAGAGTCTTTCTTTTTAGGGATGGTCGTATGAGAGTAGATTACGACGTATTTGGCGATTTATTACTTCATGACACAACTTACCGCACGAATAAATATGACATGATTTGTGGCCCTTTTGTTGGAATGATCCCTCAAAACAAGAATGTGATGTTTGGCATTGGATTCATACTGAATGAGAAGTGGGAGTCTTTTGAGTGGTTATTTAGCACATTTTGAGATCCATGGGTGGGAAGCATCCGATTACTATTTATGACCGATCAAGCACAGTCAATGGCTAGAGCGATAAAGATTGTGTTCCCAAACACCCGTCATCGTTTATGTACGTGGCATATCGGGGAGAATGCTAAAAAGAATATTAAGGGATTGAGGTCTATGGAGGGTTTCAATGATATATTCAACATTGTTTTAAAATACACTGATACGATATCTGAATTTGAGCACTACTGGTCAAGGTAGTATGTATATCATAAGAGAGGTTTCCATTATGTTCATTGGTAATCAATATTTTGGTCATTAATACCGAGTACAGTGTGCATTGGAATTTATAATATGTATTTTAGGAAGTTCCTGTTGAATGAGTTTTAGTATGTTCATGAAGAGTTGTCAGTGAACATATCTTAAATTCCAACGAACATCTACTCAATCTCACTGAACATCTACTTAAACTCATTGAACAAGTCCTTCATTCCAATGAACATCTATTTAGTACATCTCACCGACCACTCAGCTTATCCACTAAACATTTAGAGTATTGCACTGATCATTTTTTCATTTCTACTGACCATTTACTTAATTCCACTGAACATTTAGTCATGTTCACTGAACATACGCATAATTCCATGAAATAATTACAAATTGAACCGAACATTCGCATAATTGACCTGAACATGTTAATGACCATTTACGCCATATTGCTGAACATCTATTAAAAATCCAATGAACATGTATTTTATTGAACAACACAATTGATAAAATTCACTGACAATGTAGATAACTCCATTGTGCATTTACTTAATTTCACTGAACATGTCTGGCATTTCCACTGAACATTTGTATTGAATACCTCATTTATTATATACCAATGACCATGCAGCCTTTTTGCACTGAACATGTTTTTGATTTGGCTGAACATTACGTGTAATTCTAATGCACGAAGTGTCAATTGTTTCATTTTGCAGCATGGTTACGAAGTTTGCGTGTTCCTCCAACAAATGGATTCAAAATCTCTATCTTATCAAGGAGTTGTGGTGCCCTGCGTATTCCAAGGATTACTTTAGTGGAGGAGTACTGTCATCCCAAAGAAGTGAAAGCACTAATAGAGCTATCTCGAGGAGATTGCATAAAACTCACAGACTTTGTGATTTTTATAACTGTTTTGTTGGTGTGGTCGAAGAGTGGAGGAGTAATGAGAACATCGATGACTACAACAGCATTACTGGTAGCAGGCACTTGGTTTGGGCGGATGTGGGTATATTGGAGCATGCAAGGAAGGTTTACACTATTCCCTTATACATCCAATTTGAGGATAATTTTGTCAATAGTGTTCCTTGTATTGCGAAAGTTATCCAAATGCAACCCCCAACTTATGAGTATCATGTGGGCCATCCGAAAAAGGACATTATAAAGCATACTGTTACATTCGATGATCGGCTAATGACAATTAATTGCACATGCAATTATTTTTCTGAGGTTGGGCTTCTTTGTAAACATTCTCTTCGTGTTCTTCACCTCAACAATGTTACTTTTATACCAGAAAGATACATCCTAAGGACGTGGAATAAGTCTTCTATGTGCACGAAGGTGGATGATAACGTGGTTGAAGGGTCAGGTGCTACACCTTCTGGAATTTGGAGGTTATATAACTTACGATGTTTTACAAAGCTAGTTAATGCTGCTCAGTTTAATACGGCTGCTCGAGGAGCCGTAGAAAAGTGCTTAGCTGAGTGCAAGGAGAAGGTTGATTTCTATTTGAGTGGTATAATGGACAAGAGGGATAGTAATGAGTGTACCAATGAGGATAATGGTGTTTTAGAACCCACTGCATATGGTTCACAAATACACGATGACCAACCCGTGCGTCGTGAGGAAGAGATAAAGGACCCAATAAAAAGAAGGAAAAAGGGTGGCAGAAATGATCGGCTTAAATCAACGCAGGAGAAGATTTATAACAGGCTCAAGGGCCGGAAACTTCAATCATGGAAAAGAAGGACGGGTAGGGCTGTTGATAAGATGAAAACGAGGGCTACACGTTCTATAAAGGTACTGATCATCATGTTCACAACAACCAGAGACAATGAACACTATATTCAAAGACAATGAACATTATTTTCAATGGTACAGAACAAGAAGTCATAGGAGAATTATCATGAGGTTATATATGCAATGAACATTAACTCTGAAGTGAATGAACATACTAACTTGAAGACTCCACCTTGATGTATACATCTTGTTACTTTGATATTTATGTATATGTATATGTTTAATATAAGTATGGATGATGGAAGTCAAAATGGAAATACAAATCCTATACTAAACTCACGTAACTTGCCTCATACCATGCAATATATTCATGCAATTTATACGTTTGTAGTTGATATGTGTCTAATGCTCATGCTCATGTTTCTACGCTCATGTTGCTTTATACGTTCCTATGCTCATGCTCATGTTTCAAATCCTATACTAACGGTTCATCTAATAAGTTGTTGTTAGTGGATAATGATTAATGTTTTTCAGATATAGCAATTTAAATTGGTCCCTTAAAATAAGGACTTTGTTATTCCATGGACTTCAAGCATTTGAATTAATTCAAACTCTATCAAGATAAGGATGAACAATATTCAAAGTGGTCTTCCTAAGCTTAAGGAGTTGAATTGAAGATATGCTGAGTTGAACAACTTTATTGGACGTGCTCTCATAGAAGAACTTCAGTCAACAACCGAAATGTGAGTAATTCGGAAAATCTGTTACATTTCAAGCCCTTGAAGCGGTCAGTCAAGACTCTGAAGCAACGACATTTTGAATAAATCAGTTATGAAGCCTATCCGTTGTACTTGTGTCTATATAAATAGAATGAAGCTGAAGCATTAAAGAACAAGAAGCTTTCCAACGTGATACATTCAAGCTACTGCAAAATTACTTTCCTCTCTAGTGCTTACTCTTTATTGTAATTTAGAATTGAGAGAAAAGATTACAAAGTATATCTTGTGAGTGAAAAAGAACTATCAAAAGAGAGATATACCTTGAGTAAAGTTTATAATACTCAAAGGTTCAGAAAAATAAAGGAGATTTTTATTTCTAGGAATTGAGACGCTAGAGTGTAGCTAGGGAAAGCTACGGTATAGAAGATTGGGTGATAATCTTCGAAGGTGGCTTTAGGTCTCTAAAGGAGGAAATAAAGATCGTTAAATCCTAAGGGTAGGAAACCCTAGGCGGAGACGTAGGCACATTGCCGAACTTTGTAACAAACAATCGTCCCCTTTACTTATTGCATTTACATATTCATTTGCTTTACCTAATTCTTTCATCTCGTAATAACCTATTCTGTTCAAAAGCCTGAAACATACTTCAAGCCCTTGAAACCTGTTTTAATTATTTTTCGCATCTCAAAACCCGTTTCAAAGCCTTGAAAGCCTAACTTGAAAAACGACCATACTCTATTCACCCCCCCTCTAGAGTATATTGATCCTATCCTATCTCCTATTGATTCTTCAATTGGTATCAGAGCTATACTCACTAAAAAGGATTTAAACATATGTGAGGCATCATGAATCAAATAGGTGATGGTGGTTTTGCTCAAGGAATAACTTTGCCCATTGGCGCTCCCTCATGCAAATGTTTCTCATAGATTAAGATATTGAATTATGGGACATCATAAAGAAAGGTCCTAAGGTGCCCATGAAGAACGATGGAAGTGGCATTCCAATCCCTAAAGAAGATGGCGACTTCACTCAAACCGATTTGGAGAGTATCGCGAAGAATTATCGTGCTATGAACTTGCTCTATTGCGGATTGGATGCTAATGAGTTCAATAGAGTCTCCTCTTGCAGAAGTGCTAAGGAAATATGGGACAAGCTAGTGGTTACTTATGAAGGAACTAGCCAAGTGAAGGAAACAAAGATAAGTATCTATCTCTGGCAATATGAATTGTTCAAAATGACGAATAATGAAAACGTGAAGGAGATGTTCATAAGATTCACCCAAATAGTGAACAATCTGGATTCTCTTGGCAAATCATTCACGAATGAAGAAAAGGTTCGAAAGATCCTTCGTTGTCTTCCCAAATCAAAGTGGGGTCCTAAAGTGACGGCAATAGAAGAAGCTCAAGACTTGCGAACATTGCCCTTGGACGATCTTCTTGGAAAACTCATCACCCACGAAATGTCCCTAAATGAAGAAGATGGAGAACCAGCTTCATCAACTAAGAATCTAGCTCTTAAAGCTAAGAAGGAAGAAGTCTCCAATGAAGATGGCAAAAGTGATGATGATGAGGATGATGAAGATCCTTTTGCGCTTATTGCTCGAAGTCTAGCAAAGATATCAAAGATGAAGAAGCAATTTCCAAGAGGAAGAGACAACTATCGTCCTAATAAATATAAAGGTAAGTCATCTAACTCAATGAATAAAGTTAATACACTAACTTGTTATGAGTGTGGTGAAACAGACCACCTTGTTAAAGAATGCCCTCAACGAAAGAAAAAGGCATATCCTAAGAGGGATTTCAAAAAGAAGGCTATGGTAGCCTCATAGAGTGATTCAGAATCGAGTGACGAAGAAGAAGAGCATGCAAATCTATGCTTGATGGCAAATCACGAAGAAAGTGAAAAGGGAGAGCACCTTGAGGTAATTGTGAAGAATTTAATGTCAAGCCCTACAAATGTTCTATCCGAATTTTTGCAAAGCATGATAATGAATGAAGAAAGTTTGATTCTTGAATCAAAAATTCTCAAAGAAAGGCTTAACAAACAGGTAAGTATTTTAAAAAGTCTCTCAAAGGAATTATGTGATCTCAAAGCTACCCAGTCAGCCTTTGAAAGCAAGGTCAAGGCCGCGGAGTCATCTCTTGAAACGCAGGTCAAGGCCTTGAAAACTGAAAACACCATTTTAAAAAGAAAGCTCGCCTCTTTAAGTTATTGCAATGATAACTTAGAGAAGGAGAAGAAGCTTCTGGCTGGGAAGTGTAGAGAACAACATAATGCCTTGATTAAATTTACTCATTCGGAAGCAATCCTAAACAAGTTGTTAGGGGTACACCAAGCCTCCTTAAACAAAAGCGGTCTAGGTTTCAATAAAAATTTTCCAAAGAAAAATTTGACCACTTTTGTCAAAGCAAAGGATACTTGGAGTACACCTATATGTTTCTATTGTTGCAAAAAGGGTCATACCAAATTAACATGTCCTTTTAGAAGGAATGACCCTCATATTATTAAGAACTCTTTTCCTATGTATTTTTGAGACCAAGTGAAGCAAATATGGGTTCAAAAAGGGACTAGACCTCCTAATATGGTCCATCCCGAGTATGAAACCAAATTTGTAAAATGGTCTAGAAAGGTTTGATGTCTTTTTATTTTGTAGGAAATCACCAAGAACAAAGATCATAAGTGGATTCTAGATAGTGGTTGCTCTCGGCATATGAGTGGAAAATCTTCGTTATTTTCAATAATCAAAGAGCAATCTTCCGGAACAATAACTCTTGGTGATAAAGGAAAATGCAGAATTATTGGCATTGGAAAAGTTGGTGAAACCGAATCAAACTCCATAGATGATGTTTATCTTGTCGAAGGTCTAAAATACAACTTGCTTAGCATCTCTCAATTATGTGATAAAGGTAATAAAGTTATTTTTGACAAGGATAAATGTGAAGTTCAAAGTATAGAAAATGGTAAAGTCATCCTTACAGCCCCTCGGTGCAATAATGTCTATGCTTTTAATACTAACAAAGTTTCTAGTGAAAGCTTGAAGTGTTTCAAAGCCACGACAAGTGACTCAAGGCTTTGGCATAGGCGTCTAGGCCATATTAACGTGTATACTATGATGAAGCTTTCTTCAAAAGATTTAGTATGTGGCCTCCCTAGAATGGATTTCAAATACTTTGAAATATGCAAAGCTTGCGCTAGAGGTAAACAAACGAAAGGCTCATTTAAAGCTAAAAAGGTTGTTTAAAGTTAAATAAACATGAAGGATTTTCATCTGATGAAGATGAAAGCTTATCTAATGAAGAAAGGCCAGAACCTGTTCGTAACATGCAAGAGCCTATAAGAAATGCAGACGAGATAGATCAAGACCATGATGCATTGGCTCAAAAGCCTGATAAGCCATCTCAAAACCTTGAAACTCCACCTCAAGAATCAGTACAATCAATGGAAATTGTTTCAAGACCCTCAGAACCATCTCTAGGTCTTGAAGGAGTACTTCAACAGCCAGATTCTACTCCCTTGATGATGAGACGAAAATTTAAGCACTCCTCTTCTCACCCAATTGACAATATCATCTCCGATCCAAAGTCTGGTATACAAACTCGTTCTAGTGCTAAAAATCTTTGTGCATTTCACGCTTTTGTGTCTCTTATAGAACCAAAGAACATTAGTGAAGCTCTTCAAGAACTGGATTGGATCATTGCAATGCAAAGTGAGCTCAATGAATTGGAAAGGAATAAAGTTTGGACACTCATTCCACGTCCTAAAAATCATTCAATCATTGGAACAAGATGGGTGTTCAGAAATAAGCTTGATGAAAATGGAAAGATAGTACGGAATAAAGCATGCCTTGTTTCCCAAGGATACAATCAAGAAGAAGGCATTGATTATGAAGAGACATTCACTCCCGTAGCAAGAATGGAGGCTATACGTATGTTACTTGCTTTTGCCTCATTCATGCGAATCAAACTATTCCAAATGGATGTAAAATGTGCATTCCTAAATGGCTACTTACAAGAAGAGTTATATGTTGCTCAACCTCCCGGTTTTGAAAACGAACAATTTCCAAACCATGTTTTCAAACTTAACAAAGCACTTTATGGCCTAAAACAAGCTCCAAGAGCTTGGTATGAGCGTTTGTCAAAATATCTTTTGGAAAATGATTTTAAACGAGGTTTAATTGATAAAACTCTTTTTGTAAAAACCAAAGGTAAAGACATTTTAATTGTTCAAGTTTATGTAGATGACATACTATTCGGTGCTACTAATGACTTGTTATGCAAGGAATTCTCTGAGATTATGTGTAGGGAATTCGAAATGAGCTTAATGGGAGAATTAAATTTCTTTCTCGGACTACAAGTCATACAAGAAAAAAGAGGCATCTTTGTTAATCAAGGAAAATATACAAGAGATCTCCTAAAGAAGTATAATATAACTCAATCAAAAGAAGCAAAAACTCCTATGAGCTCCACCTTATTACTAGATCAAGACGAAAGTGGTAAGTCGGTTAATCAAAAAGAATATCGAGGTATGATTGGCTCTCTTCTCTATCTTACCATAAGTAGACCCGATATTATGTTTAGTGTGTGTATGTGTGCACGATTTCAAGCTAACCCCAAGGAATCTCATCTAAGTGCCGTAAAAAGGATACTAAGATATCTCAATGGGACTAAGGACTTCGGTCTTTGGTACCCTAGAGATAGTAACTTTGAACTTGTTGGATATTCGGATGCCGATTTTGCAGTTTATAAAGTGGATAGAAAGAGTACTTCCGGATGTTGCCAATTTCTAGGATCATCTCTTATTAGTTGGCACTCGAAGAAGCAAAATTCCGTAGCCCTATCCACAGCCGAGGCCGAATATATTGTTGTCGGTGCTTGTTGTGCTCAACTCATTTGGATATCTCAACAGCTTCGAGATCTTGGATTTGATTTCAAAGGCATTCCAATTAAGTGTGATAATACTAGTGCCATTTCAATAACAAAAAATCCGGTGCAACACTCATGAACCAAGCATATCGATGTTCGACATCATTTTATTCGTGATCATGTTGAAAAAGGTGACGTAAATATTTCATTTATTTCTACTGAATTTCAACTTGCCGATATTTTTACTAAGCCCTTAAGTGAAGAACGATTTAATTTCATTCGGTTTGAGCTTGGTATGCTAAATAAAGAAGCATCTATTTAGGGGGAGCTAAGGTACGTTTTCTCTACAATTTGTTATTATGCGTATATACTACTGCATTACATGGCGTATGTGATTTAATTATACTGCATTACAATTTGTTATTTTTTTGTTGTTGTTTGTTTTGTTTAAATCAAGATGTTTACTTAAACATTTCTTGACTAAAACGTTATTTCAGAAAAATGGATCATTTGGTGTGATGATTATCTTTTTAGATAATTATATCACCTGTTTTATACTTGTACGTGTTTGTTTCAAATGTCTTGTTGTGTCTGTACGTATTTTATGCTGCCAGGACTCTTCATGATTATCCTTCTGATTCCTCTCCTTAATTACAGTGCTTCTCCCCTTTACCAATACCCTGAACCGTCACTTCATAACCCTTCCAGCTCCTTCCTCTCCTCAACCGTCACTTCCCTCTACTTAAATACCCCTCTGCCTCTCCTTTCACTTCACCTCTGAACCCCGAAATTTTATTCACTTTCTCCCCCAGAAATTTCCCTTTTCAATGGCTCCCAAACGCAAAATTGTTGCCCCCAAAAAGCCAGCACCCAAGAGGAGAATCCTTCCTTCTCGATCATCCAAGATATCCGTTCGCTCTGTTGAGTATTCGGTGCCCTCTACCTCACCCACTCCTCCTTCCTCTCCTTTACTAGAACAGTCTCATGCCAGCCCCAACAAATCTCCAGAACAAGTGGATCCATCTTCCTCCGATGCAGTCATTCAGTCTTCTTCTCCTCCTCCTCCACCTCCTGTTGAAGAACCCCAAGTTCCTGAAGAACCCCCAGATCCTAAAGAACCCCCAACTACTGCTGAACCCATTGTCCCTTCTCCTCCCAGACTTGAGGTATCCTCTTTAATTCAAACCCCTTTTGGTTCTTATCCTCAATCGTGGTTTAGGTCTTGTCAGCTAGCTAGTGTTTGGCAGGATGGTTTTAGAAATAGGCGTGTATGTGTTAGTGAATTAGTTGACCCTGCCCTTTTACGATCTTCTAAATTGGGTGGTGTTTGTCTATTTTTGGAGACCTCTTTAGCCAGAATGTTAAATGTTGGTGATAGGTTCTACCCTCATCTTACCCGTTTGTTCTACTTAAATATGCAATCTAAACGTGAATAAGGTGTCCTGACCTTGAACACGATTGTCAAGGGTATTCCCGTCTCCTTAAACCCTGAGGTCCTTTCCAAAATCTTGAAAGTCCCCAATGAGGACTGGTCCAATTCTCAGCCTGAGTATTTTGAGTGTGTCTCCCAGGCTAAGCAGACCCTATTTATATCGAATCCTCCTCTGTCAAAGCAGCTAACCCATAATGTTTTACAGGTAGAAGCCAAAGTTATTTATGCTTTATTGGTTAGGTGTGTTGTCCCTAAAGCCAATTCTCGTGAGCTTCTAACCGACCAGTGTCTAGCCCTGCTGTTCTTAGTGTTAAACGGTTTTGATGTGAACCTCCTTGTCACCATCCTCTCCCACATGAATCATGCTATCTCCTCAACTCGTGCAAACCCCCTTCCGTATGCAAACCTGCTTCCTTTGATCTTTGCTCATTTTAAAGTCCCGGTGCACGATGAAGAATTTGAGAGCTGTGCGCAGTCCCGCGTGACCATTGACTCCTTCAACCGAATTGGAATATGTGCTTCAAAGGACGGGTCATGGAAGCTTCATGAGGACTTGTCCCCTGAAACATTGGCTGTCCTGCCTCCAGTGAAAGGTGTATCCAGACTTACAGGATCCTCTCTGGTGGATATTGCCTCCAGGCTTGAAGCTCTTGAATTCGAAGTGGACTATGTTCGGCTTGATTTAACAGACTTCCGTGTAAGGATGGATGATAGACTTGATGCTTTGTTTGCTGCAGTTCAGTATTCGAAGCCATCAAAGAAGAAATGAAGTTTTTTTTTTAAATGCTTATTGTCCTTAATTACTATGCTCTCTTGTTGAACTTTTTATTTGCTATGGTTTGTACTGAATAATTTCTATGTTTCTGTTTTACAACACTTTTAATTGCAATTTGTTTTCTCTTAACTCTTTTCACAAATCGATCCAACATTCCTACTCACCCTTTCTAAAAGTCAAAAAGGGGGAGAAACTGATTGTTATGCATATGTTCATTTGCTGTTATTGCAGTTGCTTATGCTATGCGTGAATGGTTAGATTATATATGGTTAGATCATAAATGTTTTAAATGATTAGTTTATTATGCATATATTTTGACTTCCATCAAGGGGGAGATTGAAGACTCCACCTTGATGTATACATCTTGTTACTTTGATATTTATGTATATGTATATGTTTAATATAAGTATGGATGATGGAAGTCAAAATGGAAATACAAATTCTATACTAAACTCACGTAACTTGCCTCATACCATGCAATATATTCATGCAATTTATACGTTTGTAGTTGATATGTGTCTAATGCTCATGCTCATGTTCCTACGCTCATGTTGCTTTATACGTTCCTACGCTCATGCTCATGTTTCAAATCCTATACTAACGGTTCATCTAATAAGTTGTTGTTAGTGGATAATGATTAATGTTTTTCAGATATAGCAATTCAAATTGGTCCCTTAAAATAAGGAATTTGTTATTCCATGGACTTCAAGCATTTGAATTAATTCAAACTCTATCAAGATAAGGATGAACAATATTCAAAGTGGTCTTCCTAAGCTTAAGGAGTTGAATTGAAGATATGCTGAGTTGAACAACTTTATTGGACGTGCTCTCATAGAAGAACTTCAGTCAACAACCGAAATGCGAGTAATTCGGAAAATCTGTTACATTTCAAGCCCTTGAAGCGGTCAGTCAAGACTCTAAAGCAATGGCATTTTGAATAAATCAGTTATGAAGCCTATCAGTTGCACTTGTGTCTATATAAATAGAATGAAGCTGAAGCATTAAAGAACAAGAAGCTTTCCAACGTGATACATTCAAGCTACAGCAAAATTACTTTCCTCTCTAGTGCTTACTCTTTATTGTAATTTAGAATTGAGAGAAAATATTACAAAGTATATCTTGTGAGTGAAAAAGAACTATCAAAAGAGAGATATACCTTGAGTAAAGTTTATAATACTCAAAGGTTCAGAAAAAGAAAGGAGATTTTTATTTCTAGGAATTGAGACGCTAGAGTGTAGCTAGGGAAAGCTACGGTATAGAAGATTGGGTGATAATCTTCGAAGGTGGCTTTAGGTCTCTAAAGGAGGAAATAAAGATCGTTAAATCCTAAGGGTAGGAAACCCTAGGCGGAGACGTAGGCACATTGCCGAACTTCATAACAAACAATCGTCCCCTTTACTTATTGCATTTACATATTCATTTTCTTTACCTAATTCTTTCATCTCGTAATAACCTATTCTGTTCAAAAGCCTGAAACATACTTCAAGCCCTTGAAACCTGTTTTAATTATTTTTCGCATCTCAAAACCCGTTTCAAAGCCTTGAAAGCCTAACTCGAAAAACAACCATACTCTATTCACCCCCCTCTAGAGTATATTGATCCTATCCTATCTCCTATTGATTCTTCATAACTGAACATACTTGTTTTTCTAAGGCAGTGAATATTAAGTTTAGTGCTACTGATCAATAAGTCAAGGGGGAATGAACATGAGTGATATATACAATGACCATTAACTTCAAAATTACGTGGTAACTGTAACTATGGTTAAAAATGGCAGGATTATTTTTGTGTCCCTGTAGGGGATACTCTTGCTCATCCAGTGACTGCTGTCCAAGAACTTCAAAGTTTCCAGCACGATGAATATTTTGATGTCAATATCACTCCCTTTTAGTGTGTTCATTCCAAGTTAAACAATTCTTACTTTTGGGTAATTAGTATGTTCACTAGGGATATATTACATGTTCATTATGGATACTATGTATATTCATTATGGATATGTAATATGTTCATTTGAACTTTTATGGATATGTTCTTTATGGATAAATATTATGTGGGGATATTTTACATGTTCATTATGGATACGTAGTATGTTCATTATGGGTATGTAATATGTTCATTTGAACTGTATTTATAGATGTAATATGTAATTTGTGAAAAGAAAACGAGTTATACTGAACACTTTTTATATAGACTCTGAACATAAAACCCAAAGGGAATGAACATTAGATACGTAAGTACTGAACTTAAAAAAAAAGTGTGCATTCAAAAACAAAACCAACCGTAATGTAAATTGTGCAATAACATACATCTAGAAAATTTTAAACAATGTAATTTTACAATAACGATTCATCAGAATGTTCTTTTCAAAGCCAAGTAACGAACATCGCCCCTTTTCTTGTTCAGATCATCCACAAGGATCTCATATGTGTAGCACAAACGTAAACCTTTAAGTACTTGGAACTGCACGTTAATAATTGATAAGTAAGGATTGATAAGTAAGGATTTGGACAAATGATAAATTGGAAAGTACCAAATTCAAAACAACTACTCACGTCAATAGGACTCAGTCCACATTCCCACTTAGACTTCCCTTCGTAGGTTTCCATGTGTCGCATCACATATATGCCGCAGTCAACCTCATTTTCATTTGATCTCCATGGCATCTCAAGGTTCCTTACCTTGAAAGCGTTGAAATTTTTCTTACTGCCATTGTCTCTCATGTAGGTTGCCACAGCATTCAACTGTTGGTGAACAAATAGGATAATCATGGTCATTGAGAATCAGTCAATGTGCATTGAAGTTAAGAATATGTTCACTCTAAAGAAAGTCCATGTTCATTGGAGATATGTAAATTTTCAATGAAATGTTGTACGTATTGAGTGGTAATATCTAAAGTTCAGTGAAAATGAAGTGAATGTTCGAAACTAAATATATGTTCGGTAAAATACACATAAAGGTTCATTTGGTAATATGTAAATGTTTAAGTGAAAATGAAGTAAATGTTCGAAATTGAGTATATGTTCAGTAAAATGTACGGAATGTGCAGTGGTGAATTGTAAATGTTCAGTGAAATGAAGTTATTATTCAGTAAAGTTCAGAACATATTCAGTGTAGTGGGAGATAACTAACTAGTTTACCGGGATGATCATGGTATTTGTTTTCGAACAAAACTCCATCCGGAACAATTCTGTTGTCAAGAAGGTCTAAGAACTTGTTCTTGACGTTGACGCAGTACAAGTAGAAGTGACCCGACGCGTACGCTGGGAAGAAGATCTAAAACATTTGTTGAATTATATTAATTGTTATGTAATTATCCATATTTAATTTGCGCATTTTCTATAATTATCCACATAATGAAATAATATACCTGGTCGAAGGTCTTGAGGGGGGGGGGGGGGGGGTAACTTGCTATCAGCCAAGTAATACTCGATGCTCTCTATGAACTGTGCCATTCTGAATTCCTCAGTCACAGTTTGACTTGTTTCATCATAGGCATCGCTCATACACAGGACATTCTATTCACAAAAGGAGGATATGTTAGGGACAATTTTATATTATGCGAAATAATGATAAATGCTGGAGCTTACAAAAGGATTATTCGGGAAGAAAATCCTCTTCTCCTTTCTGGCTGTGTTACGAGCGTTGAGTATTGTGGCCCATGCGTCTATAATCTCTGTATAGATGTTCGCATCATTGGCCATCGACTTGAATTGATCCCGGGAGATAAATGTTTGGCCATCATCAAATAGTAACTCCCTAGGGTACATGTAACGAATTGGCCAGTGAGTACTGTATAATATGTGTCCACATTTATGCAATGACTAGTTTAGGAGTCTTACTCGGGATCGAGATCTTCTGCGTATGCATAGTCACATAGTGCTTGTACTTCATCGTCATCACGATCAATCAAATTCGAATACTGCATGACGAATGGGGATAAGAGCGCTGCAGGTTTTCTCTTTCACCTTTTCCTACAAGTGCAATGGACATATACTTAACTAATTTTAGAGAACGATTCATACCTTTCACTGAACATATACTTACGTTCACTGAACATACATTACCTTCCACTGAACATATACCACCTTCCACTGAACATATACTTCCTTCCAATGGACATATAATTAACTTGACTGACCACTCACTTAATATCGACTGAACATTTACCAATCTTCACTAAACATTTACCTATATTTCACTGCACATTTCCTATTTTTCAATGAACATTTTACTAAATTTCAATGAACATTTACTAATATTTCACTGAACATTTATTATATTCCACTGTAGAACATATACTGATTATAATAAATTTCGAGTGAACATATGGTTATTTCCTCTGAACATTTAATATCTTCAATTAACATTTAATATATTACGCTGAACATTTGGTACATAGTGTGCTGAACATTTGCTATATTCCACTGAACATGTCGAAACTCCACTGAACATTTAGTTATTTTCACCGAACATTTAATTCTTTCCACTGAACATTTAGTGGTATTTTCACTGAACACTTACTTATCTTTACTAATCATTTACTTCTTCTCATTGAACATTTCATACCTTTCATTGAACATTTACTACATTCCACTGTAGAACATATACTTATTTCCAAAGAACGTTTACTATCTTGAACTTTACATATAATGAATTTTGAGTGAACATATATTTAGTTCCACTGAACATTTAATATCTTCCACTGAACATTTAATATATTACGCTGAACATTTGATACATAGTGCGCTGAACATTTGCTATATTCCAGTGAACATGTCCAAACTGCACTGAATATTTAGTTATTTTCACTAAACATTTAGTTCTTCCCACTGAATATTTAGTTATTTTCACTGAACATTTTTTTCTCTTTACTAAAGCATTTACTTCTTCTTATTAAACATTTCATACCTTTCATTGAAGATTTTCTTATTTTCACTGAACATTTGACATACTTCGCTTGAACATATACCTATTTTGATTGAACATATTATTACTTCAATGAACATTTACTGGTAATCAATAGTACCTTTGTTCAATAGCAGATTCTGCAATTTGTGCTTCTTGATCTTGGGGTTCTTCTTGGACAACATGGACTTCTTATTCTTGGGGTTCTGCTTGGGCTTGTTCTTCAACTTCTTTTTCAACATTTTGACTGAACATCGTCATAACATATATTAGTTTATGTTCTTAAAAATACTTCATTCTGGTAAGATGATATTTTACCTTTCATTCAGGTCTTGCATTAAGACTTCCTGATCATGGTGATCAGTTTCTTCAGCTTCAAATTGTGATGCATTGGCTTCATCACTGAAATTCATATTGTTATGCATATTTATAATCGTAGTGAACATTATGTATATAACTAATGAACATGGAGATAAAAATACTGAACAATTCGTTGTACCTTGGGGGGACTACGCATGCTTCATCCCAAATAGCCTTCCTCACGGCTTCATCAACCAATTCCCCAAACCACGACGCACCGTATATGTCATCATCCTGGCTAATGGGGAGGACATCAACTCTCCTCTGGCTCAGTTGATTGAGGTCTGGTGGAAGAATTGTTCCCGAGCATCGAGACCACATCGATGCAACGTCAACGAGGGTGTTATCATTCAAAAGCCCTCTAGGGTAAAATTTCTTCCCGGCTTTTAAGACCTCGGTGAGATTCACAAAATCGGATGCCAACTTCTCCATCAACAATCTCACGAGGTCGTTGAATTCCTGAATATAGAACCAAACAAAAGATCACATAAAAGATGAATATTACACAAGAAATCAATGAACAATAAGTAGACAACAATGCACATTAAGAAAAGGGTCATTGAACACTTTCTTGATATTCATTTCACATTTATTAAACGAATAATGAACACCTACCTAAAAATCAATGAACATGCAACTATCAACAAATGAACATTTTCCAATAAGTACTATCTTATTCTAGGGAATTTATACCTCGAAGGTGGTGGGTTGGGGTGGTTGTTGGTGTTGTTGCTGCTGCTGTTCTTGTTGTTGTTGTTGCTGTTGTTCTTGTTGCTGTTGTTGCTGTTGTTCTTGTTGTTCTTATTGTTGATCACCATCCAGCAGGTGGATAGGTATAGGCGCTTGTGGAGATTGTGGTACCTCCATTCTGGTAAGCACACTGCCCTTACCAAAGCCATACCTCAGCTCGATGGCAATCCTTTCCTTCACCAAAGGAGCTTTCCAGACTGTCGTCAATGGAAAAGCCCTTGGTACACAGTTACCAAATCTTTGAAGACGATCAAAGTAGAATATCTGAACTTGAAGAAATATTAGAAGGAGTAAGTACACTATGAATGGAGGAGCAGGTTAGTGAGAATGTATTTTTGGTTTAGTAATTTACCGTCAAGAAGGGGAGGGGACCATTAAAAAACCTTGAAGGTTTACTCTTCCAAGTCATTGAAGCCTTAGCCAAGCTTCTTAACGTGTAGTTGCTCCAGTTGAACTCGCCTATGCGGTTCGTGTCATAAGAAGTGGTGAGAAACCTCACAAAGACTTGTTGGGAATTGGAGCAGGACTTCATGCAGGTGTTAACTACAAGCACCAGAAAGCTCCTCTTCCAATTGTCGTCAAGAGGGACATCATCCATCATCAACCTCTTCACGACATCCTTCAAGGAGGGCAATTTCCCTCCATAGTATGCCTTAAACTCAAGCATGAGTTGCGATAGCCTCTCATCGTGGTTGGTAGCTTCCACGACTTTTTCCCCCGTCCTCGGGACCTCGTACACCAAGTGTACGTCTGTATCTTCGATGGCTACTGACCTGTTACGGTCTAGTAGAACGCAGGTCCCGTCCGAATCAAAGTTCCGGACAAGGTCAGCTGAGAACTCGGGGTTGTTGGTAGGCAAATCGAGGTGTCGTAATCCGGCAAACCCCATGCTTCTTATTGCCTCCAACATGTCATTTTTGTTGGCAAGGGCCTTGACAACGTTCTGGAGGGGGATGAGTGTTTGCCGTATGTTCAGTCGTACCGCTCCCTCTTTTGCCTCTATCGTAGTTGGAGCATCCATTGAGGGTTCTGGTGTGGAAGGCTTCGATTTCCCACTGCACACACGAATAAAAATGCAATGTACATTGTATTAGAAAGCGATGAACATTAAGTACAGTAGAACTGAACATTATTTGTAATATAGTAGATTAGTAAATGGAAATAACATTAACATTCACCTCTTCCTTCCTTTTTGTCGTTTTGCAGTTGGCTCCAGCACGTGCTCAGTTACAACCTCCTCCGTTTGGGTTGGAATTACTTGTGCACTACAAACAAAGAGTTGGTCTGTTAGATTCAGTCGGAACATGCTATATGGTCTGCGAAATAAAGTGAATGGTCAGTGAAATTAACTAAATGGTCAGTGAAACGAATGGAATGTTCAGTGGAAATATGAGATTGATCAGTGATACAAGTGTGATGTTCAGTGGTTTAGGCTAAATTGTCAGTGAAACCTTCGGGATTGTTCAATGGAATTATTTGTATGATTACTGGAATTGTTTGAATGGTCAGTCGAAAATGAATAGTTGGTCAGTCAAATAATCTAAATGGTATGTGAAGTGAGATGGAATTGTCAGTGTAAATAATCTAAATAGTTATTTACAATAGATTCTAACCTTTTCTTTTTTTTCCTCTTTGGAGTTTGTGCCTTCTCCCTTTCAGTTGCAACCTCTTCAGCTTGGGATGGCATTTGTTTCCCCCTGCAAACAACAAATGGTTATTGAGATTGATTTGTACGGGTCAGCGAAAATAAGTAAATGGTTAGCCGAATAATCTAAATGGTCAGGCAAATGATTAGGAATGATCAGTGTACTGTTCAGTGTAAATATGCGTTGATTCTAACCTCTTCTTTGTTTGTGGCTGCTCCCTTTCAGTTCTAACCTCGTCAGTCTGGGCTGGCATGTGGTGTGCTCTGCAAACAGAAAATATTCATTCAGATTCAGTACATGGTCAGTGCAAATCGTTAGATGTTCACTTGTATGGCATTCAATTATTCGTTTAATTGTATTAATTCCAACCTTTTTTTCCCTTGGAGTGCTTATCCGTAGGATTTTCAACCACGATGGGCGTCGGTGTTTCCACGGCAACTGGGGTTGGCATTTCCACCGCCAGTGGGATTGGTATCGATTTCTCACTACATATAATGAAACAATCAATGAAAATTTATAAATTTTTGTTCCAAACAATCAATGAACATCTACACCGTTACAATGAACATTTACCTATGTGTCTTATCATCTACTATTATTTCCAAGTGACCATCTACTCGATTTTTACAATAAACATCCAATAATATATGCATGCTGAACATCAATTAATCATCTACTGACCATATAAACTATATACACTGACCATGTAGTTGTTACGACTGAACAAATGCAATGACCATTTTAAAGTGCACTGCACATACGACTGAACACATATAATGAACATAATACCACTGAACAATATAGCCATTTTACTGACCATTTGGTTATGTCTACTGACCATCTCACTTTCCTCAGTGACTATGTACTAATTCCCACCGACAATTTACGAAATCTCACCATATCATTTACATTATACCACTGAACATTTCTCCATTTTTAATGACCATTTACATAATTACAGTGAACATTAAATCAAATACAATGACCAATAACCTTCTTAGCAAATACATGATTCCATTATATTACAAGCACATATCCATTGTTCCCGTGAACATTCAAATCCAATTAAAACTAATTCACCATTTAGATTATAGTACTGATTATTTGTCATTCTTAACTGACCATATACAGAATACCATTGAACAATTAAACCATTTCATTGAACATTTGCATAATTCCACTGAACATCTCCTTTTTATCAGTTAATATCAACTAAATATCAAAGACCATTTACGAAATCTTACTGTATCATGTACTTTATTCCACTTATGATTTCTACAGTTCTAATTACCATTTACATGATTCCACTGATCATAACATTCATTTTCCCTGAGCATTTACTAAATCATTTAGCCAAGTTTACTGCACATTTCCATTACATTCTACTGTATACTAGCCTTTTGCAACCACCATCTAATTGCATTCAATGATCATTCCGTTTATTTTAAATGACCATGATTAAATATTCACTGAACATTTAGTTACACATACTGACCATGAATGTTATCCCAATGACCATTTGATCTATTTCGCTGACCATTTCATATGGTCTGGAAAACGATTTTGAACATGTAATACAGTCCACTGAACATACAATACAGTCCACTGAACATGTAATACAGTCCACTGAACATGTAACATACTCCACTGAACAGCAATGTACTCCACTAAACGTTATGGTAATTTCACTGAATATACAATATGGTCCACTGACCAAATCCATAATCTTAATGACCAGCACGTTCTTTTGCACTGAACATTTGGTCAGTTTGAATGAACATTTAATTCAAACAACTGAACATGTTCAACGCGTAACTTAATACACCCAACTGCATTTTCAGTGAACATTTAATCATTTCCACTGATCATTTACAGATATTGAATGCACATCTTGTCACTTACACTTACCTCTCACCTAATTTCATACAAAATTCACCCTCTATACAAATATAATCCATAAAAATACATTGTATAAAAAGAAAATTTGCAAAATGAGATTACTCTATGTTCTCGGCTATCTCTGCTATCTCCTCAAGCAACGCCGGATCTACAACTGGTTCGTACATGAATGTCTTTTCTTCTTTGTCTTCTGGGCTTGGACAATGTTAATTAAGGGTTCCTCCTCATTAAGGTCGGCAACAAACCTTCAAATTGGGCAAAAAATTAGTTACTCAATTCTCTAAATATGAAGAGAACGCCAAAAAAAAGGTTGACCACTTACTTGTTCTTCGCATGAGACATATTTTGATGTTGATGTTTGGAGAGGGTCTTGAAGGTTTGCTCTGAGAAGAGTTGAATGCTTTGGGCTAGTTTGTAGGGAGAGAGAGAGTGGTATGAGGGAAATAGAAATTGAAACGGAAGTTGAAAGCTTGAAGTGAAATGAAGGATGGAAGAAATGATGACAGTTTTATGGGGAATCAGCAACAGCCAAAATCCGCGAAACGAGGCACGTCTTCTACTGCCAAGATATGACGGTTTCTGGGGGGAAAAATTTAAACCGCAAATGGTCAGCGAAAACATGGGAATGGTCATTGGAGAAGCTGACGTGTAAAAACTGCTCTGTCCACTTGCTTCCCCCTTGCGTTTTATAGTCTTTTCCTCTGCGTTTCACCCAGGGTGCACGATGCGCATCGTGCACTCCGGCCCAATGTCCACCTTCTGTGAAGAGAAAGGAGGAACAACAGCTGCAAGCATTCCAACAAAACCAGGTATAAAAGTAGGTTTTGAAACCCTAAATAATATCCCTTGTGTGTTGGTGCAGTAGGTGGACCGAAGAACCTCAAAAATACCTTAAAGAAAAAGGCCTAGAGCTTATACGCCGGCCCAGCAAAGTTGTGCAACAGATTTGAGGCTCTAAGTGAACTCGCCCCAATTGAAAATTCAGATCTTGTGAAAAAAACCCGAGACAAGGTAGATAAATAGATTTTGACTATGGGGCAACCGACATCACGACCATTCACAAGAATGATTTTTAGGAAATTGATAAATCTAATATAAAACATATTTAAACTGCTAATGGAGACTTGTCAACAGTTGAAGGAGTTTGAAGCATTCGAGTTTCCTCTTATATAACTCTAAATAATTGTCTTTATGTTTCAACTTTATCTCACAAGTTACTTTATATAAGTCAGATGGCGGAGGAATTAAATTGTACTATTATAATTTATCCTCGATTTTTTCTTATACAGGATATTTGGACCGAGAGGATAATTGGGCGTGGTATTAAGAAAGATGGTCTCTACTATGTTGATGAAGTGATTCAACAAGGAAAAGCAGCGCTAGCTCATGGAACGGATGATCAGCAACTATGGCTATGGCACCGGCGTTTGGCCATCCATCTCCCGGGTATCTAGAATACTTATTTCCTTCTTTCTCAAAACTGAATAAAGATTTTAGTTGCGAAACTTGTAGTAGAGCAAAAAATCATAGACAAACTTTTTGTCCTAATAAATATAAGTCTGAAACTCCTTTTCAGTTTGTTCATTCAGACGTATGGGGCCTAGTGCCTGAAATTGGGAAAAATGGATTAGCTTATTATCTTATATTTATTTATGACTACACTAAAATGACGTGGGTCTATTTTTTAAAAAGAAAGTCAGAAGTGTTTGAAAAATTTGTGTCATTCTATACTTTTGTCCAAACACAATTCCAGAAACATATACAAATTATCCGAACCGATAAGGGGGGGGGGGGGGGGGGAGGGGGGGGGGGATATGTCAACACTGATATGAGGGATTTTTGTAGAAAAAGGGGGTTGGTCCACCAAACTACTTGTCTTTATACACCACAACAGAATGGCGTGGCCGAAAGAAAAAACAGAACTCTTCTCGAAATTACTCGGGCCATTATGATAGAATCACAAGTTCCAAAGATTTTTTGGCCTGAAGTTGTTACCACTACTACATATCTTACCAATAGGTTTCCATCAAAAATCATCAACTACAAAACTCCTATTGATCAACTCAATCACCACTTTCCCTCTACCACCTCCCTTACCCTTCCAGTTAGGATATTTGGTTGCACAGTCTTTGCCCATGTTCCGAAAAGCAACAGGACTAAATTAGACCCTTGTGCAACTAAGTGTGTGTTTTTGGGGTATGGATTAGACCAAATAAAAAATGAATGACTCACTAACCTGATTGATTAGTCCTAGTGTCATAGATCATGTTCCTTCATAGCAAGTAGGCAACGTCATCGAGTCTGCTTTAGAAAATATTGTAGAGCTCACCGAATTAATTCCGCAACCATTATTCTCCTTCTCTGAGAATCCCAAGGTAAGCATTCCTTCGATATTTGATAACATTTAATTAACTAATCCCATGTTGGAAACAAAAGAATAATTCTCACAGAAAACTCCAGAACCATACAAACTTCCTCCTAGAAACACTAGGGGGATTCTTCCAAAAAGGTATGAACCAAAATACACTCCATAAAAGTCCACCTATCCAGTAACAAACATGGCGAGTGAAAGGTTATCTAAAGAATCACAAGCCTTCACCACAACCTTATACTTAACCAAAATACCAAGAACAGTGGATGAAGCAAAATAATGTGAAAATGGAGGATAGCTATGAAAAATGAGATGGATGCCTTGCTAAAAAACAAGGACTGGGAGAAGTGTAAACTACCTCAAACGAAGAAGCACCAAATGGGTGTTCACAATCAAATATAAAGTTGATGGGTCAGTCCAAAGATAGAAAGCTAGACTTGTGGTAAAAGGTTACACTCAAACCTATGGCATATATTACTTTGAAACTTTCTCTCCAATAGTCAAGATCGACACAATCTGGGTTTTGTTTTCTATTATAGAAAATCAAGACTGGCCTCTAAATAGGTTTGACGTAAAAAAATGTCTTCCTACATGGGGATCTTCAAGAAGAAGTCTATATGGAAGCACCATCAGGTTTCACTGATGGGTTTCAGAAAGGAGAAGGATGTAGACTATTAAAGACATTATATGGACTAAAACAGTTGCCTAGATCTTGGTTTGGAAGATTTATTGTAGCCATGAGGAAGTATGGGAATATCTAGAGCAACTCATATCACAACTTATTTCTGAAGAAAAGAGGAAAACTAGTAACTTAATTATCTATGTCGATGATATGATCATCATTGGTAGTGACAGGGAAGAAATTGTAACTCTAAAGGGAAAGCTTTCTCAAGAATTTGAAATGAAGGACCAAGGAAGATTAAAGAATTTCCTAGGTTTTGAAGTTTTAAGATCAAAATAGGGAATATTTATCTCATAAATAAAATATATCCTAGATCTTCTTGCTGAAACTGGGATGATAGATTGCGAGCCAGCTGAAACTCCAATGATGACTAACCATGGTCTTTAGGTTAAAAAAGAGGCAAGAACAACTAATCAAGAGCAATACTAGCGATTAGTTGGAAAATTAATTTATTTGTCTCACATAAGGCCAGTTATTGCTTATGCGGTTAGCACCATTAGTCGATCCATGCATAGACCGCAAGAAGAACACATGGAAGTAGCTCTCAGAATTGTGCGATATCTTAAAGGAACGCCTGGAAAAGGGGTCTTATTTAGGAAAATGAACATCTAGGAGATACAAGCCTACACTGATGTTGATTGGGCAAGAGACCAAATAGACAGAAGATCCACATCGAGTTACTTTACCTTTGTAGGAGGTAATCTAGTGACATGGAGAAGCAAGAAACAAAGGGTTGTGGAATCGTCAAGTGCAGAAGAAGAATTCAGAGGAATTGCAAAAGGGAAAATTGAAGTGTTATAACTACAGAAACTCTTAACTGAAGTGGGTTTTGTGCTAGAAGAAAGTTTTAAGTTATATTGTGACAATAAAGTTGCAATCAGTATCTCAGAGAATCATGTTCATCATGATCGCACAAAGAATGTAGAGATTGATAGACATTTTACCAAGGAGAAGTTGGAAGACTAAACAATTTGTCTCCCATATGTTCAGTCTGAAGAACAACTTGCCGACATTGTAACGAAAGAAGTCCCATCAAAACCCTTTCAAAGTGCATTGTTCAAACTAGGTGTAGTAGATCCTACAACCCAGCTTGAGGGGGAGTGGTGGAAAGAATCAATCGAGGATCATGGATCAAATCTGCACAAAATAAGTCAATCAAACCAAAAAGAGGAAACAATCTCTATTAGTCCAAAATTCTATTAATCAGTGATTAAGTAGCCAAAAAATCATCATATGGAAATTAGGAAACATATGTACTATTTAACTAGGCTTGTAATTTAAAGTGAATATAACAAACACAATTAAAACCAAACACAATTCTTCAATTCTACACTCCATATATATTACGTATGAAATGGAGTATGTATAATAATTTAACAATTACCCGGTGTAAATGTCAAATAGAGCTCAACGAATTAGATTGTTTGGCTTAAATGCCATAATACATCGACTAAATTAGATGGCAGGGATAGACAAGCAAAAACCAGTTAGTTTATTATTTTGGCCCATTCTTTCTTCCCGTTCGTAAAATATTTGAGACCAAACAGGATCGGTTCTGAGGGTAGATTCTCTTGATTTTTAAGGTAGTTAGGCCTAAATCACAAAGAGCATTAACAACCTTATATATTCTACCTTTCATATTCTTTTCTATCTTCTGAATTCACAACTTCAACTTCTCTGATTATTTCGATCTTCATCACAATTTTAGCCCTTCATATTATTCAACCTTCTATCTCAAATTCCTCTATCTCACAATTTACAATTTAGTCAATTCATACCCTGACATACAAGAAGAAAAATTATTAAGATAAATAAGGGGCTTAAGGGAAGCAATAATGATTTATCAATCATCATTACCATTAAGCACCACTGTTCCTCTGGCGACCACGATCAATCTATCTCTCTTATTAAACCGTCATCATGTTCAATCTCTCTTTGAAAATATTGACTATACTAATTTAGGGGCTATTGGGACCAGTAAGCTACCATATTAGATCCCTTAAAATATAGATAAATAATTATTTTTCAAACAACCAAATAAAATTCTGATCTGGTTTCTCTAAGCTAATAAACATCTTGATAAGGTTTGACCTAATCTAAAAGATTTTAATAATTAGAAAACTTGAAGAAAATTAACATATATTTTGTTAAACTCTAAATCTCATATAAATTGTCTAAATTGTTTGAATTTATTAATGCAACTATGCAAGATACGTCTAAAAAAAGCATCTAGGCATTTAGAATTCCATTAAAAAAATCTCCTTGTAGAAGCTTAAACTTTACTCAACAAAAAAGAAAAGTCATGAGAATAAAATTAAATCTCAAGCATTTGCATAAAATAAATGCATTTTCATGCAACTACTGCACTAAGTTTAGCAAACAACTTCAGTCAAGAACAAGTCTTCAAACAACTTCAATCAAGAGCAAGTAACTTCAAATAACTTTGTAAACCAACATTTATAATGCGCGTAAGATATAAGTTTTAGGGTTATTTTTAATCATGAAATTTTGATGTATATATTGTTGGTTAAGAAAAGGGCCATTTTCTAATGTTTTGCCTAAGGCCCTAAAAATCTCAGGAACGGGACTGAGGCCAAGGCAGATAGTCGTGAAAGAGAGGAGCATCACTAGATACAGATTTAATTCCTCAACAGATCGCGTCTTAATTTCTGATAGATCCATTAGTTGTGATTGATAGGTCTAGATGGAGTAATACGTACAACGTAGGATCTAGAAAAAAACTTTAACCTTTTTTTTTAAATAATTCGAAATATAACCCCCGCATCAAAGTTTTTCGAAATATGACCTATAAAGTCGCAGTTCAGGGCAGTGACTTTGTACTTCACTGACGAGACAGCGACTTTGAGTTTTTTTATTTTAAAAAAAAAATATTTTATTAAAAAAATTTAAATAGAATTAATTTTTTTTCTTGAAAGTTGCTGTCAAGGACAACAATTTTCATATTTTTTATTTTTTTATTAAAAATATATATAAAAAATAATTTTTTAAATAAATTTTTTTTTTTTAAAATAATTTTTTGAAAGTATCTGTCATGGACATTTTCATTTAACAAAATATTAATAAAGAAAGTTGTTGTCCTTTCACATAAGAGTCGCTGCCCAGGACAACGATTTTAACTTAACCTAAATCCAAAGTCATTTTTTGAAATAGTTTGGTGTGGGAGTTATATTTCAAATTTTTTTTTAAAAAAAGTTTTAAAAATCCATGCATGCATATGGACCGTGGGAGTCAGACTTATCACCAACTCCAAGTCTCCACTCCTTGCAACTTGCAAGCCCATATATTGATATTTGATATAGAGATATAGTTCATATAATGCACTTTCATTGATTCATTATTGTTTTATTAATATTAATGGCCACCTGTCTTTCATAGTCTTGTATAAATAGATATACTTCAAGTCATTCTACTGCTGAGTGCGTGCCGAGTGATAGAGCAGCAGTTCATATTTGAACAGATCAGATGAGAAAAACCAGCTCTCTGGAGACAGCTTCCACTTATGATTTTGATGATGATGGTCCAAAGAGAACTGGTAACCGCAAGCCCCCGTTTAGTTGATATATGCTTCGACTCACTGGTTGCTTCTTCATTTCCGCAATTCCCCATACAATGCCTTTAGTTCAGTGAGTTATACTTCGAACTTCTATATCCTGACTTTGTTGTAACTTTGATCAGAGAACAAAACAAACAATAAAACGAATGTAAAATGCAAAGTGCAGAAATAAAATAGAGACAAAACATGGTTATTTGGTACGAACTTTGACAACTAATTAACCTACTTCTTTTTACTACACTTTAACGTCTTAGATCTGAGTGATAAAAGATGGTTAATTATTTTTTACCTTCTTTTTAAAAAAAATTCAAAAACTAACCTCCCCACCAAACTACCAATTGGCAAGGGGTCATTTTTCAAAATAATTTGGTGGAAATGCTAGTTTTCGAATTTTTAAAAAAAATAATTAATTTTTTTTTTGAAAAAAGTTAGTATTATAGTATACTCTTAGTATAACGCTCTATATAAAATATTTCTTTTATTAATCAAGAGTTTATACGGTATTTTTCTCTCAAATTAAAATACAAATAAAAGTACAATACTCGAGTGAAAATAATTTTGAATTGAGTGCTGATTGTATTTTAACTTGTATATCTTCAACTTCAATACTTTTGGAAGCAAGCTTTTGGAGTTTGAATTAATTTGAATAAGTTTAGCTAAAAGCTCTCCAACTCATTTAGTAATTTACTGAAGTTTGAAATTCTCCAGATTTGTTGCCTTGTTGGGATAAAGTTGTGCTTCAAATTCAGCAATATCTTTTTCTTAGGTGAAGCATGTGCCGAATTCTTGTAACAACTTTATGTTAAAAGTCCAACGTCACTTTTAAGATAAGAAGCTTGAGTGTTCAAACTGCAAAACTTATCATAAAGTAATTCAAGTTCACGTGGGAAAGTTAGGCAATTAAATTAAAGAGGATGAGAAGATTAAGGAAGAATAAGATTAAATAAGAACTTATCCAATCCACATGGGCAGCCTAATTTTATGGAACACATTAGAGAGTTTGCCGAATTTAAGGTCTAAAACGCTGCCTCGGGCAGCGTTATACCTAATTAAAAAACGTTACCCTGGGCAGCGTTTTGCATGGGGCTGAGTTTGGAGTGAAATTTTGGATCATGCGAAAACACTATCCTGGACAGCGTTATAGGTCAGAAAAAACGCTGTCTAGGGCAGCGTTTTTCTTTAGAATATTTTAAGAGTCGATGCAGGGGTGCAGGGGAATCTGTGCAGCAAAAAAACCCTGTCTCGGGCAGCGTTTTTTGTATTAAATGAAACGCTGCCCTGAACATCGTTTTTTCCAAGGCCTAATTTTTTTTTCTTTTTCTCCCTTCTTCCTCCTCATTTCTTCTTCCTCCATTCCTGCGCTTCGACCTAATTTCTTTAAGGAAAACCCTTTGCCCTCTTCCTTCCTTACACATAATTTCCACTCAATTTTCATCCCAAAGTCTTCCATTTTCTTCCTTTGACAAGGTTCGTTTTTAATTTTGAGTTATTTTATTTTTTAATCTATTTTTTTAAAGAATTTTCGGTTTTTTTTTTTTCATTTTCATGTTATGTTAGTTTCGTGTTTTTCATGTTAACTTATGAATTATGAGTTATGTTATGTTCTTTTTTTAATTTATTGAATTATGAGTTTTTTTAATTTCGTGAATTAATTTGAACTATGATTTATTTTTTTCCAATTATTTTCGTTTTTATTTTTGTAAATTCGTGAATTATTTTCGTTTTTTGTAATTTTGTGAATTATTTTCGGTTTATTTTTTGTAATTTCGGGAATTAATTTGGAGTTATGTTACTTATTTGTTATTTTTGTTAATTATAAGTATTTTTGTTATTTTTTGTGGTTAATTATTATTATTATTTTGGTAGTTTATATATTGTTAATTATTTTAGTTTAGGTTAGTATATGGATTTAGTTAAGTGACCTTTAATTTAGGTTAGTAAACCATAAATTAGGTTAGTATATTAATTTAGGTTAGTTGATGATTTGGGGTTAGTTTATTAGTTAAGGTTTTTGTATTAACTTATGGTAGTTTATTAATTTAGGTTAGGTGATGATTTTAGAGTAGTTTATTATTTTAGGGTAGTTTAGGGAATGATTTTAGTGTATAAAATTAGTTTACTAATTTAGGATGGTTTATTAGATGAGTTTATTGATTAAGGTTAGGTAATTAGATTTGTTTAATATTTAGGTTAGTTAATTAATATAGGTTATTTTATTAATTTTGTTTAGTTTATTAAAATAGGTTAGTTTATTAGATTAGTTTACTTAATTATTTAGGACCGACCCTTGGATAGTGTAGCTAGTTATAGCTGGGGTAGCGCGGCTCTATCCTACCTGTATCGAATGATGTACCGTGCTTCTCGAGTTAGACGGGGTCGGGCAACAGTTGAGATAGCCGGACCACTAGTTATTCTCCAGGTATGTATGTTCATGTTTTCATTCATGTTAAACTAACAAAACTATGCAATTAACTCATTCCATTTATTTCACTTACATAGCTTTGGGCGTGGGAGCATCTCACCGTCTGTCGTCCGGCCATACCCACACGACGCAGACGAGCTTAGGAGGAAGCTCAAGAGGTCCACATTTTTGTCGAGCAGGGCCACGCTGAAGATGGAGAGCCTAGCAACTGGGGTGAATTCTCTGCGAGATTTACTAGATAAGATGACAGATGAGCAGATACTATTCCAACTCATTAGTAATTTGTACATATATTTTACATAGATTTGATTTCAATATCTAATGTTTAACTGTCATTTATAAATAGATGGTATGAGATCCTTATCCCAAGGATAAGGGTGAGGAGGACGAGTGGCGTGTCATTTCGCCACTCATATGTTTCGAGTGCGTTGAGTTCCATTTGCCAACACGAGTGATGCGGCAATACAGATCGCATCAGGTCATACCCCCACCTATTGACACAAGTGAGGATTTACACAAGGTGGTCCGACGTGGGAAGGCTGAAGTCGTTTGGACGGACCAACACTGACAATTTATTGACGAGTGGGATAGGCGTTTACAGTCCATAGTCCAGGTCGATCCATTTGAGGGAGTTATGGACTACTTCGATCCATACTTGGTATGGTATCGACGTATCACTAGGTGGTTCATCAACCCTTTCTTCTAGCCGCCTGTGCCACATTTCTCCCCTGCAATAGTGGCGTTACACATCGTGGTAAAATTTCTAGCCAATTTAATTG
The DNA here is from genome assembly GCA_026401315.1 of Dysphania ambrosioides. Lineage (NCBI taxonomy): Eukaryota > Viridiplantae > Streptophyta > Magnoliopsida > Caryophyllales > Amaranthaceae > Dysphania > Dysphania ambrosioides. Next base: position 26,578,131 of record CM048666.1, read on the forward strand.
TTCATTAATATATAGTACACAACTAACGTCATTTGTATTTCTTTTTTGTCATGTAGACTGAGGAGATGTTGCATATTCGTGACTACGTTCACGACTCCCGAGACATGTGTCCTCCCATGACGGATCACATGTACGGTCTCGTCCAGGAGAGCAAGGAGAGGATACGGCAGCCTTACCGACTTTGGCCGTATCCATTACAGACGAATTGTGACGCATCCACCCCCGCCACACCCTTCACTATGCCGGAGACCCTTGCTATCAAGATGTCCAGTCAGCATTACACTCAAGGTCAGTCTTCGTCATCGGCTTACACATCTCCAGAGACCCCATTTGCACACCATCCAGGGTGGACCCAGCAAACTCAAACTCAGAGTTCGTATCCTTATTTGGACATCATTTTCAAGGAGCAAACTTTGAGTCCAGACTCTTAGGGCTTATTTCGTTTTTCATTACGTTATTTTATATTACAATTTGTTATGTATATAACTAAAACTTACTTTGAAACATTATACATTTTGAATTTCAACTTCATAATTTGTTATGACCTTCTTCCCAGTTTGTATTTATTTCGATACTTATTATTTGAATTTGCCTTTAGAAATTCACATTTTGATTCATACATATTTAAATATTAATGAGAAATTATATACTGTATTCCATACGTATTAGTTTACTTTGTGTAGGAAAAAGAAACTTTTAAGTTCAGGTAAAAAACGCTGCCCTTGGAAGCGTTTTTACCAAAACTAACCCAGATTTTCACCCTAAAACCCAGCTCCATGCAAAACGTTGTCCTGGGTAGCGTTTTTTCATTAGGTAAAACGTTGCCTTGGGTAGCGTTTTAAAACCGAACCTAAATTAGCTTATTTTTTAAAATAGTTTGAACAAGAGTTTATTTTTCAAATTTTTTTAAAAAATTGGCTTAAAAATAAAAAAAAAATTGCTGCACAATAAACATTAGCTTAAAGAGAATATTAATTTGGGCACTTTGCTTTGTTAGCCCAAATCAAAATGTATGCTGCAACAAACACGTTACCAAGCAAAACAATAAATCGTATGAGCTTTTGATCCAACTTTGTTCCATCTTTGTGTTGAGTCTATGAGCATTTGCATCAAGGATTGACTTCCATCATTTCATAAACATAAGAACGTAACCTGGAGTCTTCATGTTGGTTCATTTTTAGCATGTTTTCTATTTGCCCGCTAATATACCTGGATATATTATCCAATGATACAGAGTAATTTGAAAATCAAATTGCTACCACAATCAAGGGCATCAAGCATCTTATTCTTATGGTAATAACATATACATGTTACGCGCTATTTCTATGTGTTGAGATCATAATGTCTCATTATGATCACGTCATTTACCTGATTTCCACAACTTGAAATGGATTTCTATTTTAGTTGCGATCATGTCATTTGCCTACTCAACCATCGGATTGGCCCTTGGCTTTGCTACCATGATTAGCAATCAGTCCTAAATTATTCTATGATATTAATGTATAGTTTCTGAAGTTGTTGATCATATCATTTAAATCAACTCGAGCAATTAAGGGAAGTTAGTGGATTTCCAATTACTTCTCTAAAAAAAAAAAATTGATCTTATCCTTCTAATTTTGAGAAATTGAGCTTATCCTTCTAATTTTGAGAAATTGAACTTATCCTTTCTAAGCAAATGAAAATATTACTTTTTCTTATTCCATGAAATTATAATTTGATTAATTTCTGTGTGAAGTAACAAGCAATGACTAAAGACGAAAGAACGAATTTTGCAAAATGATTGGGGTAACGCCTGTATAGTTGTTCATAGAGCTGTCAGAATCAGACCCGACTCGATAAGTTACCCGAAATCAACCCGGACCCGACCTGGCTATGACCCGAAAAGTGAGACCCAAAAACCGACCCAACCCGACCTAAAGTTAACCCGAAATCGATTTGACCCGATATTCAAAGACCTGAACCCGATCCGTGTCCGACCCGTTCGGGACCCGACCCGTTAAAGACCCGACCCGTTACAAACCCGACCCGTTATGGATCCAACCCGAAAAGAACCCGAAATCGATTGAAACCGACACATAACTAATATAACCCGATTTATAACAATTCGTCACCCGAATTCACTGGATGTGTTAATAATCTAAATACATGAATATCACCTAATCTTTACAGAACTATTTTTTACCTAATATCTAATAACTTTGAAACCAAGCTTGTCATTGTCGATTCAAACTAAACATATTATAAGTTCTTATGTATATATAAACTTAACATATTATAATTTGATATCTCTTCAGTAAGGTAAGCGCTGTATATCGAACCTTCAACACGAGCCTTGTTGCCAATTTTCCGTTTTATAGGGTTTAGGAACCTGAAATTAAAGTATATTATGATTTTAAATGGTGAATTTGTGACTACTCAACAACTAAATCAAGGTTTCACTACCTCTCGAATGGATACATCCATCGATACTGCATAGGTCTACCTAACTTGCCCTCGTACGGTAGTGAATGGGTAAATGCTCCATGGAGTTGAAGAATGCAGGTGGAAAAATCTTGTCCAGTTTGCAAAGGATCTCAGCAATGTTCTTTTCCAGCCGTTCCATGTCACTGACTGTGACTGTGTAGCAACACAAGTCTCTAAAGAATTGAATGATCTCTGTAATTGCATTCCAGACATGAATAGGGAGCAATTCTCTTAATGCGACAGGTAATAACCTCTCCATGAACACATGACAATCATGACTTTTCATTCCGTGTATTCTACACGCCTGCATATCCACACATCTGCTCAAATTGGAGGCGTAAACGTTAGGGAATCGCAGGTCACGAACCTACTCACACAAAACCTTCCTTTGACCCTTATCAAAGCAGAATGGGGCCATTGGCATGACCTCATTCCCTCTGTCACCAGCCTGTAGATAAAGTTGAGGTCGCCTACAATATTTGGCAATGTCTTTTCTGGCCGAAGGTGTGTCAGAAGTTTGTCTTCTCACATCCATTACAATGTGAAATATTTGATCAAAGAAGTTTTTTTCAATGTGTATGACATCTAAGTTGTTACGAATCAGCAAATGCTTCCAATATGGAAGCTCCCACAGGAAACTTTGCTTGAACCACCCTTTCTTTTCCTTTTTCAACTCTTGCAGTGATTCGGGCCCATCGGTGGCCCTCGGAAGGTCTTTCACTTATTCCCAAAGTTTCGCCCTTGACATGATGTACGACGGTGAGCCTTTTTTAACTTTGTTTCTGCAAAATGTTGTTTTACTTTTTCGGAAAGGATGATCCGCAGGAAGAAATTGACGATGACAATCAAATCACGAAACTTTTCGGCCATGCTACAACCAAAATGCCTTGATTTTTTCCATGTAGTACGGACAAGCCTTCTTACCAGCCGTAGTCCATCCAAACAACATACCATATGCAGGGAAGTCACTAATGGTCCATAGGATGGCTGCTCTAAGGTTGAAATTTTGTTTCCTTGATTTATCATATGTACTTGCGCCAACTTCCCATAACTCTTTCAGCTCTTGTATCAGTGGTTGCATGTACACATCTAAATTTCCCTTCGGGTTTTTGGGACTAGGGACTATCAGTGACAAGAACATGAACTGCCTTTTCATACACATTGAGGGAGGCAAATTGTATGGGGTCAAAATCACGGGCCAACAAGAGTACTGACCCCCGAACTTACCATGAGGAGCAAAACCATCTGTAGACAGCCTTAGTCGAACATTCCGTGGATCCGAGGCAAACTCTGGGAAGCAGGTATCAAGCTGTGTCCAAGCTTCAGTGTCACTAGGGTATGCCATCGTGCCTTTAACACGAGGATTATTTGCATACCAACTCATTTCCTCTGAAATGTTCTTTGTTGCAAACATCCTTTGCAACCTAGGTGTGATCGGGAAATAAAATAGCGCATTCTTTGGAACCAAGCTGCCTTTAAAAGTTCTTTTGTATCGATCATTGCCACACACTCTACATGTAGGAAGCTCATCATCCTCTTTCCAAAACAACATACATCCCTTGGGGCATGCATGAATCTTTTCATGCGGCAGCCCCAACCCCTTAACAACCCTCTTAACATCGTAGAATGTCTCACCCAAATGGCTGTTGCCAGGGATCGCTTCTGTCAATAGTGAAATGAACCCATCAATACACCTGTGCAACAAATTTTACTCACACTTTAAGCTAGTAATTCTTGCCGCCACCTCCAAAACCGACATCGAACTTCCTTCATACAATGGATGTTCAGACGCCTTCAACAAATCAAGAAAGCGCTTTGCTTCAACGTTAGGCTCCTCCTCTACAGCTTCAGTACCCGATCGATCATAATTATGAACAACAACAGCCATAACATATCACGACATTTATTTGATTAGCCTTCTACTGAGGATTCAGGTAACCCTTCCCCTTGACACAACCACTCCCAATAACAAGGAGTGAATCCCTTGCTATACAAATGAATTCTTACTGTGTTCGGATCCTGAAAATGTCTGTTATTGCATTTAACACAAGGACACCTATATTCATTCTTTGCAGTCTTACGATGATCTTTGCAAAACTGTATGAATTCCTCTACCCCTTTCAAGAACTCAGGCTTGATAGAACGCCCATCCAATCTATCATACATCCAGCTCCGCTCTCTTCATTTCATTATTCTAACTTCAACGGGTATATATCTAAGCATATGATTATGAAAATTATTCATTTCAAACATTTTTAGAAGATTGAAATACTAAACTAACATATATGCATTATACTAAACTAAACTAACATACATACATTATACTAAACTAAGCTAACATATATTATACTAAACTAAACTAAACTAACATACATTATACTAAACTAAATGAAACTAAACTAACATACATACATTATACTAAACTAAACTAATATATATTATACTAAACTAAACTAAACTAAACTAACATACATTACACTAAACTAAACTAAACTAAACTAACATACATTATACTAAACTAATAACATAAATTATACTAATATAAACTAAACTAAACTAAACTAACATACATTATACTAAATTAAACTAAACTAAACTAAACTAAACTAAACTAACATATACATTATAGTAATAAACTAATCTAATTAAACTAACATAAAAACATAATTAACATATCAATAACCAACATACATTATATTAAAAATTAAACTAATTAAACTAATATAAAAACATAATTAACATATCAATAATCAACCTACATTATATTAAAAATTAAACTAATAAACTAACATAAACATTACATTAACATTAACATTAACATTACATATTAAAAATTAAACTAATAAATTAACGTAAACATAAACATTAACATTAACAAAACTAACCGGATTTAGGGTGGTGAGGTTGACGGTGGGGGTGGGATGACGGCGGCCGGTGGAGTGGTGGGTTGAGGGTGGTGAGGAAGCGGGGAGAAGCAAGTGTGGTGGGGTGAAGAAGACGAAATGAAGAAACAAAGAAGACGAAATGAAGAAACAAAGAAGATGAAATGAAGAAACAAAGAAGACGAAATGAAGAAACGAAATTACGAAAATGAGGCAGTTCGGAATTTAGATTCGAAAACATTCCGAAGGAATTTCCGACGGACTTTTCTGTAGCAAATCCGTCGCAAATTCCGTTGGAAAATGGTATCCAAGGTCAAACCATTTTTCCATCAGAAATCCGTCGGAATTTGCCGTCTCCGACGGTTTCAAACCGTTGGAAATTTTTCGACGGATATGTTCATCAGAAATTGCAGAAATCCGTCGAAAATTCCCCAATTTTCCGACGGATCCTTTTCCCTAGGAAAATATGCCTTTTCCGACGGACGTATTTTCCGTCGAAAATTTGGTTGATTCTTGTAGTGATTACCTCATAAATATTTTGTTTTTAAATGACTTATCGACATCATCATTGTCCAATTTATGAATTAACCATCATCATTGTCCGATTATATCAAAACCGACCTTGACCCGAAATAACCCGTTCAAGAATCGACCTGATTTTACCAGAACCAACCTTAACTCGAACCCGAAATAACCTCGCTATAACCCGTTTAGGAACCGACCTTGACCCGAATCCGAAATAATCCGTTTAGTTACCGACCCGATTGTACTGGAACCGACCTTGACCCGAACCGAATACAAACCGAACCGACATTGACCCGAACCGAATACAACCCAAACCGAACCCGACTAAGCAAATAACCGATTTAACCCGACCCAATAATGAGCCGACCTGAACTGGAACAGACCCGAACCGGAACCGACTCGATAGGCAAAATTGACCCGATAAGAACCGACCTGCGATGGGTCAACACAGAACTCGTTGGCCCGATTTAATAGTTGTTCATCTCGTGGGAAGTTATGACGTGCGTAACTAGTGCTTTATGGTTTAAGCGAGGCTAGCACTGAATTACTGGCACGTTTATTTAACATAACAAGCACTCCAACTTGCCAAAAAGTTGCGATTTAATAGTGAAAATGAGTAAGATAGATTCCGCTCAGACCCATCGATCAGTTGTAATGTGGTATGTTGTAGATTTACAGTCTACCAATATTTGTATTTCGAGACTAGAAAATGCATTAAAGCAACAAATAAGACATTGCAATAATGGACAACAAGCCAACAAATAAGACTTTTTGAAAATTGGCTGGGTTGGTAGTTGAGATATGAAAGACATGTTTCCAACACATTGTTTGGAATTCATTCAAGAAAATTTTCTGAAACTCAAGTGATGTGGGATCTCAGTGGAGAACATTCTTGTGACATGGTTATTGATAGGTGATATAGCATTTGCCTACCCATACTCCTTAATTCTTATTGAGATTCAGGTGTGTTACTTTGCTTCTTTTTTCCTGATGCATATGTGACTATGTGATCAGTATAATACGGAGGTTGAACCAAAATTTAACTCTATTTGGAATTGCTGTGAAATGAAGGACACTCTGAAGTCTTCGCCATCAGAGATTGAGACTATGAAGAAGGCTTCAACAATTTTAATTGCATTGACAACCTTATTTTATCTCCTTTGTGGAGGATTTGGATATGCTGCTTTCGGAGCTGATACACCAGGGAATCTTATGACCGGATTCTATGAGCCATACTGGCTGATCGACCTTGCTAATGCTTGCATTGTTCTTCACCTCGTTGGAGGATACCAGGTATGTTTATTACTAGGACTTGGAGGATTAGGATGTTTTCGATGATTAAGTTTATCAAATATCGAATATATAATTGCATAATCTGCCATGGTATGTAGGTATTCAGCCAGCCACTCTTTGCAGCTGTAGACAGATGGGTTGCTCAGAAGTTCCCTGACTATGACTTGATCCACCATTCATACACTTTGAAGCTTTCACTGTTGCCATCTCTTAGGGTGAACCTTTATAGGCTGTGTATTCGAACAGTTTATGTTTTATCAACTGCCATCCTAGCAATAGTCTTCCCCTATGTCAACCAAGTCTTGGGGATCCTCGGAGCTCTCATCTTTTGGCCTTTATCAATATATTTTCCAGTCGAGATGTATTTGAAGCAGAAAAATATTCAAGCATGGATGAGGTGGTGGATTGCTTTAAGATCTTTCTCTTACTTTTGCTTAGTGATTACATTTTTTGCTCTATCAGGATCAATTAGAGGACTTGTAAATGAAAAATTAAGTTGAGAGTTGCCTTATTTGTGAAAAAATAAAAAGGATATGTGAATGTGATAATGTGATATACTCATATACCTGTCTCTAACAAGGCACCTAATGGCTTTAGATCTAGTGAGTCAAACGACTCACTAGGGCCCAAAAAAAATTCGAAGATTAAAAAAAAAATTCAATTTCTAACTTAAGTGATTTCCTTCCTGAGAATCCTGACTTCTTTCCCTAGCCTCTCTTCCTCTGCTCTTCGCCTAATTGCCTCTACCCTCTTCACCCTCACTCGACATCCTTCTTGAATCCTGCCGGCGAACAGACCCCAGTGGCCAGCTCACCGCACTCCCTCATTTCAGTGGCTCAGTCGAGTCACTACCTCACCAGCCTCACCACGTGTCGACACTGTCCTTCAGGCTCTAGTGCTCCATCGCTCCACACGACCACACCGGCTCTAGTCCTCCACACCATGACATTGGGCACCCTCCCTAGGCACTGACTAGCCGACCTTAGTCACTCACCCACCTCACAAAGTCATATGGTAATTTCTTATTTGAGTAATTGAGTTATTTATAGGTTTTATTTAATTATTTACATTATTTGTATAATAATGAATTTCTAGTTATTTCATTGGATTCATTGGAGTAATGGAATTGAGTTGGGAAAAGAGATTTTTCATTTGGTTCCTCCTTTCCTTCTCCGTGGTTGATTTAATTTGATTATTTGGGTGTGTAGTGTGTTGTTGACTTGTTATTCATAGAATCATAGACATCATATTTATGAATGAGTTAGCAATTAAGCTAGAAATAAATACGAATAAGAATGGGTATGTAGCTAGCTAAGGTAGTGTATTTAATCTCTATAGAGTTTGTGTTTTAAGTTTATGTCATTGCACTACTACTAGCTAGGTAATTATGACTAAGATTTGAGAATGGCAATTGTCACATATTCGGAGGCACACAATAGAACTATTGATTAATAAAGTGCACGGATAATCTTATGAAGCATCTAGATACAATTGAATGTTAGCATGGAAGATATCATAAATCGATATCAAAACATGAAAATTCATCGAGAAATATTGTAATAAGTTTGTATTACTATTTAGTTGTATTTTGTAGTATTATTTGAATATTTGGTTGTATTTTATACTATTTGAACATTTAGATGTATTTTTTAGTATTATTATTTGGTTATTTGGTAAAAAAAATTATTACATATTTAATTATCGATTGTGATTCACAAAGCGGAAAATCCTAGGTCTACCACTATTAGTGGTTAGTATGTGAATGGAACCCGTACTATATTTTATGTTTGTTAAATGGCAGATATATCAGAGGTAGGATCCAAAGGAACTAAGCTTAATACAGTAAAAGAGCTACATGTCACGTACTGACTAATTCACCCAATCTTATGCACGCGACCTCTAGAGTCACAGTCCCGTCATGGCACTAGCAAGGCTAATCCCCAATGTCGTTAAGCAAAGGAGCTACGGAAAAGCTAAGTAAGGACGAATGATTTTAGAGCGAGTGGAAGTGTGTTTTGTAAGTATGCTTGATTGCTTTAGAGAGAGATATACAAGGCTCTTAAGGTTGCTACAAAAAGGGGGTTGAGTGCCCTATTTATAGGAACATTCTATTTACTAGTGGAACATTCTAGAAACCTATGTCCTACACCATTCTAATTCTAGAGCGTTCTACCTAACTTTATTCACTTGTGGACTATACAAATCACTCTAGAAGTTTCCACACTCTTCCTATGTATATGATATGTACATAGAGGCTTCTCCTTGGGTTTAGAACCTTTTGGAGTGCACTAGACTGTCCTAGGATGTTTCAAAACATTCCAAAGCCTTTCAAAAGTAAGTAATACATCCTAACCCTTCTTTTATCCATTTTAGGAGGATTCCAAAAGTTATAGCTTAATCCGATATTGTTTGGATCCATGAATCCTCTATTATTATATTATTGTCAACCGAGGGTTTCCTTGGGGCAACCCTGTTTTGCTAAATAAGCTTCTCTAGGGGAAGGCTGCTGCCTAGCAGCCAGGGCACCCCCATAGGACCCTTATCACATCGCTGCCCCATGATGCACGCCCATTGGCAAGGATCTAAGCAAGATCCGTGACATTCTCCCCCACCCAATTTCTTGATGTCCTCGTCAAGATTGTGCCCGTGGTGTAAAAAGACAAATTTGCCCCCGTTGCCTTTTGTCTTGACTTCGACCCTAGACGCCTTATCTCCATTGCACGCCCATCTTTGATGACCTTGCCATGGACCATCCCATGATGCCTTGTCCTAGGCACCGATTTTTCAACCCTTTCTCGGACCTAAGGTTGACGCTTAAGGACGAGCGTCTACCAACCCCTCATGGATGAGATCTTGGCTCCCTCATCCTTTCCTTGTGCGAGATGAATCTCATACTCGCACCCTTTATGGTGATGGTTATCATGCCATCACCCACTATGAATGGATGAATGTTGTTGATGAGCTCCATACCCAATAAAATATCCTCGTCATCCATGTCAATTAATAAGAAGTCGACTTTTCCCCTCCACTTCCCCAAGTGGAGAGGGACGTTCCACACTCTCGCATACACTAGTGAGGCATTTGAGTTGATGGCTTTCATCTTGTCATCACATTTGGTGAACCGGATAGCCAAGTCCCTCGCCGTCCTTAACGTAAGGAAGTTGTGTGATGCCCCTGTGTCCACAAGCGCCTTGGTATTTGCCCTGTTCACCTCCCCATTTACGACCATCAAGCTACCCTTTTGCTTGATGCTCATTCCCTAAGTTATCGCCGATGCCTTATCATTTGGCCCGTATCAACGACCACGACTTGTTTTGATGCTGATGCCTCTTCCTAGGCCCGTTGTCAGCACCCACGATCGTCGTATTCACCAGCCTAACGGATGCGAGCTTGGCACTCTCATCTAAGGTCATTATGTCAAGTCTCATATGTGGCTCCTCCGTTGTGGCTACCATGATAGTTATCTTTTGTCGCACTGGGTAGACCCTCGCTAAGTGCGGCCCTTTGCATAGGAAGCACTTCAAAAGCTTGATGTCTCCTTTGCGACTTTCCCCTTTGGACTTGGCTAGGTCCTTGCCATAAGCCACGAGTTTAGCCCTCAGTTGACGAGACCCATCCTCATCGCTACTTTGATCATCATATCATCATCCTTGATGATTTATTTTCCTTTGTCCCTTCTCGAGTTTCCCATGATTTCGATCAAGGATTTGCCAGTAAGATGGCCTCTGAAAGGTTTAAATGTTGCATCGTTTGAGCTCAATAGCGACCCACTTTTGGAGACTGTTGATGAAGTAGAGGAGGAGGGTGGACTCCGCTAGATTATCTACCTGGCCTCTAGCATAAGCGTTGAAAATTTCCTTATGTACTCCTTGATGCTCCCTATGTGTACAGTAGCACTCGCAACTTATGGTGGGAAATTTCCTTCGCATTATTCGGGTAGAAATGTTTCTTGAAATCAATCTTAAACTCGTCCCAAGTGTTGAACGAGCAAAGGTTCTTCTTTGCATCCACCTCTTTTCTCCTCCACCATAGTTTGGCGTCATCATTAAGGTACATGGTGGCGATGTTGATCTTGGAAGCCCCATCTTCCAAGCGTAGTGCATCGAAGTACTTTTTGATGCTCCAAAGGAAGTTGTCGATTTCCCTAGCATCTCGCTTCCCTTGGTATTTAGGCAGTCAGGAACCTTCACCCTTGGCCCCTCATAAATAGCTCCCCCGGCTATCGCCCCCTTACATAGCACTAACTCCGCCTTTAACGCCTCAATCTCAACACGGAGTTGTGCCTCGACCTCATTTTGTTGCCTTGCTATGTCTTCTAGCATGGATGCCCTAAGAGATGCCTTGACCTTGGTGAGGGTTGTAGACATCCCTTAGGGGAGTTTTTGGGCCAAGGGTAGTGCTTCCCTAGCAACACTATCCGTGTCCCGCAAATCATCCCTAAGTTTTCCCAACTCCCAGCAAGGCCTTGGCCGCGTCTTTAGAAGCTTCCATGGCGAGTGAGCCTTCGGTAGGATCAGAGGGCTCGCCACGGTTCTTCTTATTATTTAACTTAGTAGTGGTTAGCTCGGCTAATACTTGTTCCTCTTCAGCTATGTGGATGACCTGGACCTCTTTGTCTTTGGCCATCACGTATGCCTACAATATTTCCTTACTTAATAATGCTCGTAGTCAAATGTCTTACGTACTTACCTACAGGGAGCGTCCTCCCTTTGAACGTTGCTACTCTGATACCACTTGTCACATGTTGACTACTTCACACAGTCTTATGCACTCAGCCTTTAGCGTCATAGTCCCGTCATGGCACTAACAACGCTAATCCCCCAATGTCGTTAAGCAAAGGAGCTACGAAAAAGCTAAGTAAGGAAGGATGATTTTAGAGAAAGAGGAATTGTGCATTATAAGTATGCTTGATTGCTTTAGAGAGAGATATACAAGGCTCTTGAGGTTGCTACAAAAAGGGGCTAGAGTGCCCTATTTATAGGCCTCCTTCTAAGAACCTAGAAAGTTCTATTTACACCTTCTTAAATGGAACATTCTAAAACCCTAAGTCCTACACCATTCTAACTCTAGAGTGTTCTACATAACTCCACACACTTGTGGACTATACAAGTCACTATAGAAGTTTTCACACTCTTCCTATGTACATGATATTTACATAGAGACTTCTCCTTGGGTCTAAAACCTTCCAGAGCTTTTCAAAAGGAAGTAATACGTCCCAACCCTTCTTTTATCCCTTTTAGAAGGATTCCAAAAGTTATAGCTCAATCCGATATCGTTTAAGTCCCCGAATCATCTATTATTATGTTATTGAGCTGTTAAATAAGGGTTTCCTTGGGACAACCCAGTTTTGCTAAATAAGTCTCTCTTGGGGAAGGCTGCTGCCTAGCAATCAGGGCACCCCGTAGGACCCTTAACGCATCACTGCCCAACAATGCACACCCATAAACAGGAAGCTAAGCACGATCCGTACAGATAATGTCAAAAAAAAAAAAAAGCCACAGAAAATACATAAATGCTTACATACCGCAGCACATTTCTCGTATGGATATTGCTATGATATAAGAGCCAACATATAGTAGTATTAATTATATGGATGACAAATAATATAATGATTGCCAACCCAAGATTACCCGCCTTGTTATAGGGGTCGGGATTTCCAAAAAGCTTAACAAGAATGAATCACACCCGCACGTGTGGATCAGGAAACAAAGAGGGGGAGAAATGGATATTGTTGTGTGCTGAAAATCACAAATCTGAAAGCCAACTAACCCACTCGTGCAATAATCCGAGTAATCCATTCATTCACCAAAATCAATCAATCAAGCAAAGAGAGAAAGAGAGGGGATATTTAGTTGTGTGATGTGTGCGTGTTGACCAGGTGTCTTGTGGGTGAGCTACCAGCTTCTCCTCTCACACACTCTCAATGGCGTTGAATTCTTTAATCAACTCATGCACCTTTGGTGCCCCCCCCCCCCCCCCAAACATTATGTTGTGCATTTCATCCATAGTATTCTCTCTTCTCCTTCAACTATATAGTACCATTTCTTAATTACCCGCTTATTAATATTTACGAGTCCTAATATCGTCTCACAGTTTCGGCTATTATACCAATCTTTCTAGTATTTTCTTTTTGATTTTCTTACAAATTTTATCTCGACTTTTGATTACTTGGTACTAGTATAACCTTCCAAAGTTGCATACATAGCAACTTTTTCCTGTTTCTTGATAACCGAAGAGATAATAAAACCAACAACAATAATTTAAAGATATTTAGGAAAAAAAAAGGAAAACAATGGGTAGAATTCCATGCTGCGAGAAAGAAAATGTAAAACGAGGCCAATGGACTCCTGAAGAAGACAACAAGCTCTCGTCTTACGTCGCCCAGCATGGCACACGCAATTGGCGCCTTATTCCCAAGAACGCTGGTTAGATTTTCTCTATTTCCTTTTATTTTTTCTCAAGCGAAAAATGACCATTGTAATAGCAATCTTCGTTAACGATTGAGTGGACGTTCTTACGACACATTTGCAATCGTTCATACATAGGTCTCCAAAGGTGCGGAAAGAGCTGTAGGCTGCGATGGACTAACTACCTAAGACCTGACCTCAAACACGGCCAGTTCTCTCAAGCAGAAGAAGAAACCATTATGAAGCTTCATGCTGTTGTGGGCAACAGGTACCCACACTTTCATGAACTATATCCTTAAGGTATTTCCCCCCTACTAATAAATGCAATAATCTGCGATTTATGGACATCGTCTTTCAGATGGTCACTAATTGCTGCTCAACTTCCTGGCCGCACTGATAATGATGTTAAGAACCATTGGAATACCAAGCTGAAAAAGAAGTTGACAGGCATGGGAATTGATCCGGTCACGCACAAGTCTTTCTCTCACCTAATGGCTGAGATTGCATCCACACTAGGACCCCCACAGGTTGCCAATCTAACTGAAGCGGCACTTGGGTGTTTCAAGGATGAAATGCTCCATCTGCTCACCAAGAAGCGCATTGACTTCCAGCTCCAACCTGCTAGTTCACTGGGCAATATGAATGGCCCATATGGTATGAGTACTATGCCAGATGCCAAGGAAGATACTGTAGACAAGATCAAACTTGGATTATCAAGAGCTATACAACAGCCAGACATGATGATCTCCAACAAGCCTTGGGAAACTACTGTAGGTGCAACAAAAAATCATGTCAATGGGGGATGTAATGCATTTACGGTATTTCAGTATGGCCAATCTGCTTATGTCGCTGAAGAAGATGGATCACCGTGGAACCAAAGCATGTGTTCCACAGCAGGGGACCAACTAGGGCGTTTGAAACTTGAAGATGAAAATGGAGAAGAATCTGAAGGTGGAAAGGAGATTAGAAACGGTTCCAGCATATACAATACCGACACTATCCTGTGGGATTTAACATCAGATGACCTAATGAACCCCATGGTATAGGGTTCTCGGAGTAGTGAAGGAAGAAAAAAGAAAAGGGCGTTGGGCTTGGGGGGGGGGGGGGGGGGGGGGGCGCAATCGAGAAATAATATTTCATTAACCTCAAACCCGACATCATAAATGTAAATAATCCACTTTTATGGAGGCTTAGTATAACTATCATCTATAGCCTTCCTATCCATGAAATTTCAAGCAAAATATGATGAAGAAGAACCTGCAATGCTGTAAACAGTTGATGTAAGCTCACCGATGAGGGAAAAGACACAAACAATAACGTCTGTTGTAAGGTTTAGTCAATAGAACGTTTTCTGCTACAAAATTCAGATACCTGCTCTTCAGTAAATTGATCTTTCTGAAACTTCCATGTGTCTGCATAAGTCCGCTGAAACACTGCAACAGCTTTAGTAACAGTTGATCTCAAAGGTGATGGCTCATCAACAGAGTGAGCCAATAAGGTAACATGCTCTGGCAACCAACTGAAATAAAAGATTATCTTTCACAGCTATGGCTCAATCAAGTCAAAAGACCACAATAAAGCAGCCAAAATCAAGCAATAACATCTAGTGTTACTCGAATAAATGCAATTGTATTTATGAATATCATCCAAGTATCAAAGTCAACAATAAATTGCTGATACCTTTATGTTGAACTTAAGAAAATAAATAAAAAAATTTTGCTTGGGCATCCAGATTTTTACCATATTGCATCACTATTCAAGAACAAAGGTGAGGATAAACTGGAACTGCAAATTACATGGACAACTTCTCAGTCGCCGCAAATCAGTACCTTTCTCTCAGTACTTGCGTATTTCTCTCTTCTTGAACATAATACCCATTACCGGCTGTTTAGGGACCTTTGGTTACCAGAATATAAGGCTGTTTTATCAAACCCATTACCGGCTCACATAAAACTTGTCAAAGTGCGAATTTCAGACAAGTAGTTAAAGGTATGAGTAGTACAGTTAAACAACAACTCGCTAGCAGCTAATAAACCAAAAAATCTACACCATTCTTCTTTTTATCCTCTCTCTAATTTCTCAGGTGTTTCAAACGGGAGAGGAAGTTAGGTGATGATGTTTCAATTTAGTAAATGGTAATGTTGAGATAATAGCACTTTGCAGACATAATTAAATTGCTAAATGCTATCCTACCTCATTACCTTGTAAGTTGTAACTATGGTTCTGGATATTGTTGTCAGAAAGGGTTTTCGTAAGTATTGCAAAGTACTTATCAAGTGGTTTAGTAAGGGTCAACTGAGTTATTGCAAATTGAGAAGAATATCAATTCTATTTATTTGTAGTCTTCCCCCCTTTAAGTAATAGAAATGATCTCAAAATGTATACATACACTGAATATCATCTTGTTTGTTGTTGCTTATGTACTCCAAAATTCCTATTAATTACAAAAAAATTATGAATCCGAGTGACAAGCTAGCATAAAGAAAAGGTCAAGATCCCCCGACACAAAAGGCAGCATTTATACCTTCATGGGTTTATCTACAGTTTGCAGTACAATATGTGATCTTGTAAAACTAACAAAATTACTTATTGTAGCTTTACTGTGTAATGTTATGTTGAGTATATTAGAAAGGTGCATAATACTGAAAATGGGTATTAGTGAGCTGGCAATGCAAGAAGGGTATGAGTGACCTGGCAAAACCCATTTTCAGTTACAACAGAATGTAGTGTAATTCTCCTATATATATATATATATATAATGTAAATATATGTAATACACATATAATCAGTAAAATACACAATTTTCCATCCTGCTGCTAGTTCTCTCTGTCTTCTCATCTTCATTCCATGCATACACTTCATCATTTTCAGCATTAATACTGCAAATGCTTCATACTTTCACATGGTATCAGATGATGTCTTGCGCTTCACGCTCACTCTGATAATTTCTGAAATTCTGTTTTTTTTTCTGAAGTAATCTGAAGTTTTTTTTTTGCCGCACAAGGTTTCAGTTGAGGTTTGATTTCTGAATCTTGATTATCAATTTGAAGTTCTTGTAATTGATATATGTTCATGCAAAATTGCGTTGAGTTGCTACGTTGATTGATTGCCATAATTGAAATCATGGAATTAACGCAAGATCCTAGTTCAATTTTTTACATTCATCCATCAGACAATAATAATCACAAGTTCATTGCTAAAACTTTTGATGGATAGAATTATTGCTCCTGGAAAAGATCTATGGTCATTGGTTTGTCCACTAAGAACAAATTAGCTTTTGTGGATGGTTCTCTGTCAAGACCAGATAGTAATAATGATGTTTTCAAGGCGTGGACAAGATGCAATGATCTAGTGATAGGATGGATCTTGGGAACACTAGGACCTATCACAAAGAAGTCTGTATTCTTCTATAAGACTGCAAGAGAGATGTGGAAGGACTTGGAAGAAAGGTATGGTCAACTGTCCTCCACTCAATTGTTTGCAATACAGGAAGAAATATCGTCTATGCATCAAGAAAATATAGATATTGCCGAATTCTTCTCAAGAATCAAAGTAAAATGGGACAATCTTGATGATGTGAATCCTATACCTGTATGTGAGTGCAACGGTTGTAGCTGCAATCTAACAGCAAAATTTCTGAAAATTTAGCAAGATTATAGAGTGTTACAGTTCCTGATGAAACTGAATGAGTCATACTAGCAGATTAGGAGCAACATTCTTATGATGAGTCCTCTCCCTCAGCTCCATACTACATATCGATTGTTGCTTCAAGAACTGAAACATAAGCAACTGAGTGATTTAGCTTCAACACACACTGAGAGCATGGCATTTTTCAATCTCGATTTCAGAATTCAGGAAACAATACTAGACGAAATTTTCCACAGATAGAAAAAGGCAGTATAAGGCAAATGTCAGGGACCAAAAGGAATTTGAACTTGATCTATAATCACTGCAAGATGACTGGGCACACTATTGATCGCTGCTATAAACTTCATGGATATCCACCAAATTTCAAGCACAATCCTCAGAGACGCTTTGCACATGCTTCACAATTGCTAGATGATTCTCATAACTCAACAAATACAGATTCCATCACTGCTACTTTCACTAAGGAGCAATATACTCAGATTCTTAATATGATAGAAAAACAGCAAGAGCAACCTTCTATCAGCTGTTCAAAAGCTTATTCAGCAGGTAAATTCTGTTTTTTCTCCCATTTCCATGAAGGATGGATCATTGATAGCGGAGCCACAGATCAAATTTGCCATGACTTGAAACTCTTCAGCACACATGAGTCTATACAAAGTGGTGATAATAAAATAACTATTCCTGATGGAAGAAGTGTCTCAGTAACATGTATTGGAACTGTTAAGTTGGGAAGCACCATCACTCTCAATAATGTTCTTTATGTCCCTGAGTTCCATTTCAATCTGATATCCATTTCCAAGCTTTGTAAAGACTTGGATTGCAAAGTAGTCTTTTCTACTAATTCTTGTTCAATACAAGACAGGATCTTGAAGAAGGAGAATGTTCTTGGTAGAGAAAACTCTGGATTATACTATGTGGAAGATATTGATACAATCACAAGCACAAGGTGTTCTGGAACAACTTCTAATCTTGTTTCTCTTTTTGCCGAATCTTCTCACAATGATGTCTCAATAAATACTGGTGCTATATCTGTTGCCTCTCCTTCTGTACATAATCTTGCAAAGTTATGGCATCTCAGACTAGGCCATATGCCATTTAGTCAAATGAAGCATGTAATGCCTTTTGCTCATAATAAAAATATTGTGGAGGATATTTGTCAAATATGTCCTAAAGCTCGACAGTCTAGGCTATCTTTTTCTAGAAGTGATATAAAAACTTCTAGACCTCTCCAATTGATTCATGTTGATATATAGGGACCATACAAATGCAGAACATATAATGGATTCACAATGTTTTTGACCATTGTTGATGATTTTAGTCGACATACATGGGTGTACATGTTGAAGCATAAGTCTGACTCAGTACAGATTCTGGATAATTTTATTTTACTTGCCGAAAATCAATATGCTCAGAGAGTGCAATGTATACGTACTGATAATGCTAAGGAGTTTTGTGAAGGAAAGATAGCTAATGTTTATAGTAAACATGGGATCATACATCAGACCAGTTGCAGCGGTACACCTCAACAGAATGGTGTTGTTGCGAGAAAACAAAGACATCTTCTTGAAACAGCAAGAGCTCTATTTTTTCAAGCTAATCTACCCGAGAAATTTTGGGGGGAGTGTGTATTGTGTGCAGCACATATCATAAATTGAATGCCTCTACAAGTTTTATCTAACTCTTCTCCATATCAGAAGCTGTACAATAAGAAACCTAATCTTGATCATCTGAGGGTTTTTGGATGCTTGTGTTTTGTATCCACTTCTAAAGCCAACAGAACAAAGTTTGAAGCCAGAGCAAATGCATCTCTTTTCATTGGCTATTCTCCAACACAAAAGGGATACAAAGTTTTAAATCTCTCAACCTATGATATCACTATCACTAGATATGTGGTGTTTCATGAAGAAAATTTCCCTTTTCATAATAGATCTATCTTATCTGATTCATCATTTCAATTTTTTGTTCCAAGTAATACTTGTGATCATATATACACAGATTCTTTTATTGATAGATATGACAGTCCTATTACTAGTCATATACTTAGCCCTAATGCTCATAGAACAAATAATCATAAAGACAATAATCTTCTTGAGAACATCCTTGATGTTGTTTTAGACATGATAGAGACTCAAGACTTGAGTGACAGCATTCCTCTGCCTCAATTAAGAGCTTCCACCAAACCAAAGAAGACACCTTCTTGGATGAAGGATTATATTTGCAACATGATTTCTTATGGGAATATTCCTTGCTCCTCCAAAGCTTTTATCAGCAAATTAGCAACTATCACAGAACGAACCACATATTTTGAAGCATGCACAAATCCTCAATGGAAAGAACCAATGGAGAAAGAACTCAGTGCTTTAGCACAAAATAACACATGGGAAATTGTTGATCTTCCTAAAAACAAGAAACCTATTGGGTGTAAGTGGGTGTTTAAGGTAAAACTAAAGGCCGATGGCAGTGTTGAAAGGTTTAAGGCCAGGCTTGTAGCCAAAGGCTACATAAAAAAGTATGGGATTGATTATGAGGAGACATTTTCTCCTGTAATCAAAATGACAACAGTAGTGTTCTAGCAATTGCTGCTAACAATAATTGTGATTTATTCCAGCTAGATATCAACAATGCATTTCTCCATGGAGATTTGCATGAGGAGGTTTACATGAAGATCCCTGATAGAGTGGCTCATACAAAAGGACAAGTTTGTAAGCTTAGGAAATAATTACATGGCTTAAAGAAAGCTTGAAGGCAATGGTTTGCCAAACTTCACACAGAATTGATGTCTCTGGGTTTTCAACAAAGCAAAAATGATTACTCTTTGTTGCTAAAGAAATTAAATGGGAAGATAGATGTAGCTGTTGTCTATGTAGATGATATTATCCTCACAGGAAATGATCAATCAAGCATTACTCACTTGAAGAAGCATTTAGATGATTGTTTTAGCATAAAAGATTTGGGGAGACTGGGTTTTTTTCTTAGATTGGAAATTCTTCATTTACTAGAGGGGATTGTGATGGCCTAAAAAAAGTTCACTAAGGAGTTGTTGTTGGAGAGTGGCATAAGCACATTTAAAGGTGCGGTTACTCCTCTGCTAGTGAATTTGAAACTCAAGGCTGATGAAGGTGATATCTTAGAGGATCCTACAGAATACAAGAAGCTAGTTAGGAAGTTAAACTTCTTAACAAACACTAGACCTGATTTGTCTTATACGGTTCAAACTTTGAGCCAATTCATGCAACAGCCAAGATCATCTCATCTACATGCTCCATCACACTCTAAACTACATAGCGAGAACATCTGGTCAAGGGATTGTACTCAAGGGATCATCACAACTAACTTTACAAGCATTTTCTGATGCTGATTGGGTATCTTGTCTTGATTCGAGAAGATCTATTATAGGATACATAATTCAGCTGGGTGGTTCACCTATTAGCAGGAAATCCAAGAAACAAGCTACGGTGTCAAGGTCCTCCTCAGAATCAGAATATCGTGCTATGGCTAGTGCATCTGCTAAGATTACTTAGCTAGTCAGGTTATTACAAGATTTTGAGTTGCATAATTTGAAGCCAGTAACACTACATTGTGACAATCAAAGTGCCATACTTATTGCAAAGAATCCCGTTTTTCACGAGCGCACCAAACACATTGAGATTGATTGTCATTTTACTAGGGATAAAGTGCTGGAAGGGCTTATTCAACTCACTTATCTTCCTACTAAAGCTCATATAGCTGATGTTTTCACAAAGATCTTACCATCTCCTCAGTTTAATGAACTCCTTTCCAAGGGGGGGGGGGGGGGGGGGGGGGGGGGGGGGGGGAGGGTGAGTATATTAGAAAGGGGCATAATACTGAAAATGGGTATTAGTGAGCTGGCAATGCAAGAAGGGTATGAGTGACCTGGCAAAACCCATTTTCAGTTACAATAGAATATAGTGTAATTCTCCTACAGCTGTACACACATATATATATATATATAATGTAAATATATGTAATACACATATAATCAGTAAAATACACAATTTTCCATCCTGCTGCTAGTTCTCTCTGTCTTCTCATCTTCATTCCATGCATACACTTCATCATTTTCAGCATTGATACTGCAAATGCTTCATACTTTCACACGTTATTAACAAAATATGGAAAAATGAATAGAGGTACTCAGCGTGATAACAAGAACCAGCAAAGATGAAAATCTTAAAGTAATCAACCTTACAAATTGTAATTTACAAGCCAGACTATTCATATATAGGACACACAAATAAATGAAGTGAGTTGTAAGTAGATCAATATGTTCCCAAGTGTGAAAAATGACCCAAACCCCGCATTTCTTTCTCCAAAACTCTACCAAATCCTTTTCTCCTGGCTTACACACAAAATAGAAACTGTTGGGCTCTAATAAATGATTTATTCAATAATTTGTATGACAAAAAAGGAACATTTTTTTATTCCAATTGATTCGTTTTGAAAGATCGGATTTCTCAGCAGAGGAATCCTTCTTCTGAATCTTCCTCCATGATGACACCCCCAGATTTCCACTTCCATACAAGCATCCGATCAGTGATTTTGGAAATTTCGAAACAAGATTCCATTAATTGTCATCTATTTTTTGAACACTCTCCTTCATTGATGGAGACATATAGTAGATGGAATAAACCATTAAAGCAGAGAGAGATTAGTCCATTCTGATTACCTGATAGGAAATCCCTAACCAACAAGATCAACTAATAAATTCTTCCTTTTCCTTACGTGAAACTAATCAAATGAATTCATTCAGAAATATATTTGAAAATTTTGTATATAACATATATTTTCTATATTAGGGTTATTTAGGGGTTATAATGTAAATAACTTATTAACACACACACACACACACACATATATATATATATATATATATATATATATATATATATATATATATATATATATATTTGAATATAGCTAGGACACCTCTTATGAACATATATGAATTTGAGTATAAATAAGACATCTCTTGTATATATACACAGCTATTGATATCAATGAGAAATAAGGAAAATCAATTTCTCTAAATTCTATCAAGGTACTAGAGTTGTGTATATATACAAAAGGTGCCCTAGTTATACTTAAATACATATATGTTTATAAGAGGTGTCCTAACTATACTCAAATACATATATATTAATAAGTTATTTACAATATAGCTTTTAAATAACCCTAATATTCTATCATATATATTTCCTTATGTAGGCTATTGCTTCACATACAGTCATGGAAAGACCAACCTTTTGAACCAAAATTTTCCTTGCCAAGTTGGTTCAATTCTTGTTACTATCAATGATACAAGTCAGATCCTAGATCACTAATCAATGCAATCGTAAATAGAGGGATTTGAGCCCTTGGTACAAATGACTAGAATCAAATATGGAAAGAATTTACATGTAACACAATGCATGTACACTGCCAAGTATGTAATCAATACACCCAGTCTTGTAGGCAGGGTCGGTTATAAGGGTAGGCCCCTAGTGCGGTGGCCTAGGGCCCAGTTTATGGGGGGCCCAAAAATATAAATCCATGCTTATTTTAAAAACTCTTAATTTTTAAGGTAATTTGACTTAAATCACAAAGAGCATTAATAACCTTACACCTTCTACCTTTCATATTCTTTTCCATCATCTGAATTCACAACTTCAACTTCTTTGATTCTTCCAATCTTCATCACAATTTCAGCCCTTTATATTATCCAACTGTCTATCTCGAATTCCTTTATCTCACAATTTACAATTTACTCAATTCATACCATGGCAACAAGAAGAAAAATCATTAAGATAAATAAGGGGCTTAAGGGAACAACAATGCATCATCAATAATCATTACCATTAAACATCACCGTTCCTCTGGCGACCACCACCAATCTATCTCTTTTATTAAATCGTCACCATCTTCAATCTCTCTTTCTAGGGGGGAGTGATTGATGATGATTAAAAAATTTGGAAAATGTTACTATATTAATTTAGGGGCTATTAGGACCATTAAGCTATCAGATTCCTTAAAATATAGATAAATAATCTCTAAGCTAATAAACATCTTGATAAATAATAAGTCTCTTGTTTGGCCTAATCTAAAAGATTTTAATAATTAGAAAACTTGAAGAAAATCGATATTTTGTTAATTTCAACTCTAAATCTCATATAAATTATCCAAATTGTTTGAATTTATTAAAGCAACTATGCACGATACATCTAAAAATAGCATTTAGGCATCTAACATTCCATAAAAAAACTCCTTGTAGAAGTTTAAACTTCACTCAATAAAAAAGAAAGGTCATGCCAATAAGATTAAATCTCAAGCATTTGCATAAAATAAAAGCATTTTCATGCTATTGTTGCACTAAGGTCAGTAAACAACTTTAGTCAAGAGCAAATAACTTCAAATAACTTTGTAAACCTACATTTATAATGCACGTAAGATATAAATTTTAGGGTTATTTTTAATCATGAAATTTAAATTTATATTTGTCGGTTAAAAAATGGGTCGTTTTCTTACATTTCGCATAAGGCCCTAAAAATTTCAAGAATAAGGCTGCTTTTAGGCAGCAAAGCAGAAACTATGAATCTCCAGATATGGCAGAGGAGAACAAGATTTGGAAGAAACAATCAATAAATTCAAAATTGGGAACTTTAGCATTTAGCTTGGCATGTCATATGTAACAGACAAGGCACCAGCTGCCAGCATAAGCACAGCACAATGAACAGAAGCAACATAATATCCAGCTCTTCCCATTTTACAGATTAATAATAACTCAACATTGCATTTACACAACAGATTTATCAAAAGAATCACACTGAGGCTCCATCCTCCTGAACTTATTTTTGTTGTAATTATTTTATTTTTGCTGAACTTAACTTTGTTGAAATTAGCTTGTTTTTGTAGACTCATCTTTTCCTCAACTAACCTATTTTTCTTGAACTTATTTTACTTTTGCTGAACTTGACTAATTTATATTGAAACTTACTTAAAGAAGCTAAGAACTGAGCCCGAAGCCTTAATTACTCTATGTATGAGATGTGTAAAGCTTTGAAAAAATATTTCAGTATTTGCTGAAGTAAACCACTAGCAAACTTTGTGCAGTGACTTAATAGATAAGAGAGGTTCAACACATGCACAAACAAAGTAGAATGAGAGAAATCACAACGGAAATTCATAGCGGAAGAAAGCCAAACTAAAGGTTAGTAACACAGATCCAACCTTTGTTCTCTCTTCTTGAGAATGTGAGTTGCCAACGCATATGACCTTTCACAGAATCCCCTGCAAGGTTTTTATCCCCACCACCCTTCATCAGCCCAGCCAAAACTGCTGCCGCATGCTCCCATACCAGAAACCAATTAGTCATTAGAACATTAAAAAATTACTGCATAAAAACTAAGATTACTGAGACTAGAAGTACAAGTAACAGTTAAGGAACGGTTCATATCAACGAACAAGCTATATTTCTTTTCTTTTTTGTTTGGTAATAACAAGCTATATTTCAATGTAAGGCTTTTAAGCAATTGTACAAATATATAGATGAATGTATGTAGACATCAAACAATGAACCATAGCATAATAGTTACACTGAAGAAAGGATATGAGCCTAAAAAGTTCCTTGTAAGGATAATGCCACTCAAACTGAAGGAAAAACACAATAAGGTTGCTATGAAATTCCTCATACTATAAAAATTTAAATGTTGATGTCACTTCAAAACATTATATTGCTCAAGATTGAAGAATCAATAAGAGATATAATAGGATCAAGATACTCTAGAGGGGGTGAATAGAGTCTGGTCGATTTTCGTAATTAGGCTTTCAATGCTATGAAACGACTTTCAGATGCGGAAAACTTATTAAGAGAATAAAACTGATTTCAAGGGCTTTGAAACTGATTTCAGGATTTTGACTTGAATAATCTATTGCGGGAAGTACGAAGTAAATAAAGCAAAACGAATATGAAAATGAAAATGTAAAGGGGACGAGTATTTGTTATGAAGTTCGGCAATATGCCTACGTTTCCGCCATGGGTTTCCTACCCTTAGGATTTAACAATTTTTATTTCTTCCCTTATATATCTAAAGCCACCTAGAAGCTCTTTACCTTATCTTCTTTATCATAGCTTTCCCTAGCTACATTTTAGCATCTCAATTCCTAGAAATAAAAATCACCTCAATTTTTTATAAACCTTTGAGTATTATAACTTTTACTCAAAGTATATCTCTCTTTTAATTTGACCTTTCTTTTTCACACTCAAGATATACTTGATATTCTTTTTCTCTCAATTCTAAATTACAATGAAAAGAGTAAGTACTAGAGAGAAAAATGTATTTGAGTTGTTATAGCTTGATAGTTGGATTTCACGTTGAAGGCTTGTCTCTTCAATGCTTCAGCTAACTTTTTTTATACGAGCAACAACATAACGGATAGATTGAACTTCAAAGAGACCGTTGCTTTTGAATCGGAGCTTCATCATTTGACTGACTGCTTCAAAGTCATTCCACAATTTTAGGACACTTATGAAAGCTGTTACAAAGAGACGTTGAACCTTTGAAATTTTCTTCAGAAACAACAAAATTAACTCCACGAATTTAGGGGACTTTGTTGAAGTGACTTAATCCCATATTTGAAGTAGGATTCCACGTTAGAGTTTGAATGACTTCAAACACTCTTAATTTTCAGCCTTATCTAGCAGACTTATCTACTTAACCAATTCACGAAACAAGGAACCTATGTTGAAAGCTTCTTATCAACCAAGCTTCTTATCCTATGAATATAAGAGCTGAGCTTAGAGTTTGAATTTCAGTAAACGCCATATGGTTATCCTGAAAAATAGCAACAACAACACAGCAGCAAAACAGTAGAAACTCTAGCATTATGCATTTGTAATATGTTAAAGCGTATGACTTCCATCACCTATAAAATAAAACATGTTAGTGTATATTAGGTGGAGTCTTTAATCTCCCCCATTATGGAAGTCAAAACAAATGCTAAGAAAGCAAGATAAAATATGCATAATCATATATATATCCCCCTTTTTTACTTTCGTCAAGAGGAGAAAAATAATGTTTGGATCAAGAACGTTTAAAGAAAATTAAAGTTAAGATACAACCATATCAAAATAAAAAATTGTTTAACAAACAATAATCATAATTAAAAAATTTCAAGAGGAAGAGTGAAGAGCTTGAACAGCAGCAAGGAGCTTAGCAAATATGTCATCTAATTTTGCATTTAACTCAGCAAGATCAAGGCGGATTCCATCAACTTCAAAATCCAGTTCATCCAGCCTTGAGGATATCTTGGACAAGGCAGAAGAAGCAGGGTCCTTGGTGACCAGCATACGATGGACCCTCAATTCTCGTATAAGCAGGGCAGCTAAATATGCAATGGTCCTCAGTAGACAAATCTCCACGCAACTTCCATGATCCATCAGAGGAAGCAAAAATCCCAATTCGATTAAAAGTTTCCATTGTAATTTGGGATGAGGCACAACTCTCAAACTCTTCACCTGAAACATCAACCTTGAAAAACTTAAAGATTTTAGGCAACAAATTTTCCTAGGGTAAGGGATTTGCACGAGAGGATGAAACGGAATGAGACATATGTTTAAGAATGAGGTTGGACAGGCTGACATCAAAACCACTCATGATTAAAAATAGTAGGGCTAATCCTTGACACCACACAACGAGAGTTAACGAGAGTTAATCCTTGACACCACACAACGGACTAACATCGAATGGACAACCTTAGCATCAACCTTAAGCACACTATGAGTCAACTAACGTGAAGAAGGAAGATTTGGTAGAAAATAGGATGATTTAGCTTGAGAGACACACTCGGTATAGGAAGGAGATGAATTGGTCCAATCTTCATTAGGTATATTCAAGATTTTAGACAAAATTTCAGGGTTCAAAGAAAAATGAGTACCTTTGACAATCGTACTCAAGGAGATAATGTCATTTTCTCGCTTTAAAGTCATGTTTAAATAGAATAGACAAGTCAATCTAGGGTACACAATATCACCTATGTTGATCATACGCACAAGAGAGGAGGTTTTAAACATAATATCTCCTTCTAACTTAGAGGACTCAAGCAATTCTTTAGAAATAAACTCACAAACATAGAATTTGCGGGATTTAAAACCATCTTCCCATAATCCAGCTAGTTGATGATTCCTAAACCAAAGTAGAGGAAGGGAACCAAAAGAAGGATAGATAGAATCGGGTACCTCATAAACTGGAAAAGAGGGCAACAGAGAGATCTCGGGTTTTTCAACAACAAACTTACTAGGAGAAGAAGGAACTTCAATTTTGGAAGGGTTTCGAGGAGGAGAAACTTTAATTTCTGGAGGGTTTTGAGGGGGAGGAGCTTCAATATCTGGTGATTGGGGAGGAAGAGGAACAATTTCTTCAATAACTGTGGGCTCAATCACGATAGAGGGAGAAGGGGGTTTAGGAGATGAAGGAGGAGAAGGTGAGGCTGAAAGGATGGAATAATCTACAACATGAACTTTAATTTTAACCTTGCGAGAAGGAAGTGTACAGTTCTTTTTCTGGGCAGGCTTAGAGGATACATTCTTTCTCTTAGGGGCTATTTGAGAGAGATGAAAAGGATGGGATTGAAAAGGATAGAGAGGAAGTACAATATTGAGTACGGTGTAGGTTAAAGGGATAGTATTGGATGGGGTATTTAAGGAAGTGAAAGGAATAGGGAAGAGCAAACAAATAACGGTTGAGAGAAGGGCTTGAAGTGACGGTTTAAGAAGAAATGATGCATATAGGCTAGGGTTAGGCTAAGTACATGGTATTCAAAGGATGTGAGGGGTATTGGGAAGAACAATAATGTAAACATAGCAAGTAATTGATGAGTACACGGAACATAACAAAAATTTTAACAAAAAAAAATTAAAACAAATTTAAAAAATAAATAATAAACACTTATCTATAGGATAAGCATCCATTTTAAAGATCCATATTAAAATTTTACGTGAAACATTCAAGAATCATGCAATTATACTCGATGTTAAACTTCACGCATAATGTCATGCAAGCTCATGCAATAGATACGTACCTTAGCTCAAATAAAATAGAGACTCATACGTAAAAGCACAACCATGCAACAATTAAGATGCTCATGCAAAGAAATAGTAGATTATACGTACCATTACTCCCCCTAAATTGATGCTTCTTTATTTAACATACCAAGCTCAAATCGTATAAAATTAAATCGATCTTCACTCAATGGCTTAGTAAAAATGTCAGCAAGTTGGAAATCAGTAGAAATAAATGAAATAGTAACATCAAATTTCTCCACATGATCACGAATAAAATGATGTCGAACATCTATATGTTTAGTACGTGAGTGTTGCACCAGATTCTTAGTGATTGAAATTGCACTTGTATTATCACATTTGACTGGTATGCCTTTAAAATCTAGTCCAAGGTCTCAAAGTTCTTGAGATATCAAAATGATTTGAGAGCAACATGTACCGGCTGCTATGTATTCAACCTCATCTGTAGAAAGAGCTACTGAATTTTGTTTCTTTGAGTACCAACTAATAAGGGATGTTCCTAAAAATTGGCAACATCTTGAAGTGCTTTTTCTATCAACTTTATAACCTGCAAAATCAGCATCTGAATATCCAACAAACTCAAAGTTACTATCCCTAGGATACCAAAGATCGAAATCTTTAGTTCCATTGAGATATCGTAGAATTCTTTTAACCGCGCTTAAGTGAGATTCCTTGGGTTTAGCTTGAAATCGAGCACACATACATACACTAAACATAATATCAGGTCGACTTGCAGTAAGATATAGAAGTGATCAGATCATACCTCGATATTCCTTCTAATTTACGGACTTACCTTCTTTATCTTAATCTAGTAATAATGTCAAACTCATAGGAGTTTTAGCTTTTTTGGATTGAGTCATGTTGTACTTCTTTAGGAGATCTCTCGTATATTTTCCTTGATTAATAAATATACCTTCTTTTTCTTGTTTAACTTGTAATCTAAGGAAGAAATTCAATTCACCCATCAGGCTCATTTCGAATTCCCTACACATAATCTCAGAAAATTCCTTGCACAAAGAATCATTAGTAGCATCGAATAAAATGTCATCTACATAGACTTTAACAATCAAAATGTCTTTACCTTTGAATTTCACAAAAAGAGTTTTGTCAATCAACCCTCATTTAAACCCATTTTCCAAAAGGTATTTTGAAAGACGCTCATACCAAGCCCTTGGAGCTTGTTTTAGGCTATAAAGCGCTTTGTCAAGTTTAAAAACATAATTTAGAAATTTATCATTTTCAAAATCGGGGGGTTGAGCAACATATACCTCTTGTAAATAGACATCCATTTGAAATAGAATGCACCTTTGACGTCCATTTGAAATAGTTTGATAATTTGCATAAAGGAAGCAAAAGTAAGCAACATTCGAATAGCTTCCATTCTAGCCATAGGAGCAAACGTCTCTTCATAATCAATCCCTTCTTCTTGATTATATCCTTGGGCTACAAGTCGTGCTTTGTTCCTTAAAATCTTTCCATTTTCATCAAGCTACACCCATCTAGTTCCAATGATTGAATGATTTTTGGGGCGAGGAATGAGTGTCCATTCTTTTTTTCTTTCAAACTCATTTAGTTCATTTTGCATAGAAACTATCCAATCGGGATCTTGAAGTGCTTCATTTTTGTTCTTTGGTTCTACAAGAGAAACAAACGCGTGAAATACACAAAGACATTTAACATTAGAGCGAATTTGAATACCAGACTTTGGATCTGAAATTATGTTGTCCATTGGATGAGATGCGGAGTTCTTGAATATTTGTCTCATCATCAAGGGAGTGGAGGCTGACTGTTGAAGTACTCCTTCAAGACCTAAAGATGGTTTTGAAGGTCCTAAAATGACTTCCACTGACTGTTCTAATTCTTGAGGTGGAGTTTCAAGACTTTGAAAAGGCACTTCATACCTTTGAGAATGTTGTTCAGTATCTTGGTCTAACTCATCTGTATTTCTAATTGTCTCTTGCATATTCCGGATAGGTTGTATCACCTCTTTATCGGATGAGCTTCCATCTTCTTCATCAGATGAATATCCTTCATATTTATTCAACTTTAGACCAATAAAAGTATCAATCAAAGTATCATTCTCGGTTTCATCAAAGATCACGTGAATACTTTCTTTAACAACTTTAATACATTTATTAAAAACTCTATAAGCTTTAGAATTTAAAGAATAACCCAATAATATTGCTTCATCACTATGAGCATCAAATTATTTACCATTACCTCATGATGTTCTTCTTTTTTTCCATCTTTATGATTAGCCATTAAAAACAAGTTTGCATGTTCTTCTTCTTCATCACTTGAGTCTGAATCACTCTAGGAGGCAACCATATCCTTCTTTTTAAAATCCTTTTTTGGATATGTCTTTTTCTTTCGTTGAGGACATTCTTTCACAAGGTGGTCTGTTTCACCACATTCATAACAAGTTAGTGTATTAACTTTATTCACTGGGTTGAATGACTTACCTTTGTATTTGTTTGGACGATAGTTATCTCTTCCTCTTGAAAATTGTTTCTTCATTTTCAATATCCTTGCGAGACTTCTAGCAATGAGGGCAAAGGGATCTTCTTCATCCTCATCATCATCATCACTATCGCCATGTTCATGAGGAGCTTCTTCTTTATTTGCCTTAAGAGCTAGATTCTTTGTTAATGAAACTGGTTCACCATCTTCTTCATTTAGGGACATTTCATGGGTAATCAATATGCCAAGAAGATCATCCAAAGTCAAAGTTCTTAAGTTCTAAGCTTCTTCAATCGCAATCACTTTTGGACCCCATTTAGATTTAGGAAGACATCGAAGGATCTTTCTTACATTCTCTTCATTTGTAAACACTTTTCCAAGTGAATCCAGATTATTTAAAATTTGGGTAAACCTTGTAAACATCTCCTTCACACTTTCATTGTTAGTCATTTTAAACAATTCATATTGACGAAGAAAGATACTTATCTTGGTTTCTTAACTTGGCTTGTTCCTCATATGTGACAACCAACTTATCCCATATTTCTCTGGCACTTTTGCGAGAGGAGACTCGGTTGAATTCATTTGCATATAATCCACAATAGAGCAAGTTCATAGCACAATGATTTTTAGCATTGCTCTCCAAATCTGTTTGAGTAAAGTCATTGTCTTCTTTTGGAACTGGAACACCACTTTCATCACTCTTCATAGGCACCTTTGGTCCTTTCTTAATGATATCCCATAATTCAAGATCTTGATCAATTATAAACATTTGCATCAACGAACGCCAGTGGGCAAAATTGTTTCCACAAAACAAAGGAGGACGATTTGATGAACGTCCTTGAGCAAAATGACCATTACCTATTGAATTCATGATTTCTCATAGATGATTAAATCTTTGATTAGTGAGTAAAGCTCTGATACTAATTGAAGAATTAATAAGAGATAGAGTAGGATCAATATACTCTAGAGGAGGGGTGAATAGAGCAGGTCGATTTTCACAATTAGGCTTTTAAAGCTTTGAAACGACTTTCAGATGCGAAAAACTTATTAAAAGAATAAAACTGATTTCAAGGGTTTTGAAACTGGTTTCAAGATTTTGACTAGAATAATCTATTGTGGGAAGTACGAAGTAAATAAAGCAAAATGAATATGAAAATGCAAATGTAAAGGGGACGAGTATTTGTTATGAAGCTCGACAATGTGCCTATGT
This sequence comes from Dysphania ambrosioides, assembly GCA_026401315.1. Taxonomy (NCBI): domain Eukaryota; kingdom Viridiplantae; phylum Streptophyta; class Magnoliopsida; order Caryophyllales; family Amaranthaceae; genus Dysphania; species Dysphania ambrosioides. The sequence continues at coordinate 26,610,093 of CM048666.1, forward strand.
CTCCGCCCAGGGTTTCCTACCCTTAGGATTTAACAATTTTTATTTCTTCCCTTAGAGATCTAAAGCCACCTAGAAGATCTTCACCCTATCTTCTTTACCATAGCTTTCCCTAGCTACACTTTAGCATCTCAATTCCTAGAAATAAAAATCACCTCACTTTTTTAAAAACCTTTGAGTATTATAACTTTTACTCAAAGTATATCTCTCTTTTGATTTGACCTTTCTTTTTCACACTCAAGCTAAGATATACTTGCTATTTTTTTCTCTCAATTCTAAATTACAATGAATAGAGTAAGTACTAGAGAGAAAAATGTATTTGAGTTGTTGTAGCTTGATAGTTGGATTTCACATTGAAGGCTTGTCTCTTCAATGCTTCAGCTAACTCTTTTTATACGAGCAACAACATAATGGATAGATTTGAACTTCAAAGATATCGTTGCTTTTGAATCAGAGCTTCATCATTTGACTAGCTGCTTCAAAGTCGTTCCACAGTTTCAGGACAGTTATGAAAGCTGTTACAAAGAGACGTTGACCCTTTAAAATTTTCTTTAGAAACAACAAAATTAACTCCACGAATTTAGGGGACTTTGTTGAAGTGACGTAATCCCATATTTGAAGTAGGATTCCACGTTAGAATTTGAATGACTTCAAACACTCTTAATTTTCAGCCTTATCTAGCAGACTTATCTACTTAACCAATTCACGAAACAAGGAACCTATGTTGAAAGCTTCTTATCAACCAAGCTTCTTATCCCATGAATATAGGAGTCGAGCTTAGAGTTTAAATTTCAGTAAATGCCATATGGTTATCCTGAAAAATAGCAACAAAAACAACACAGCGGCAAAACAGTAGAAACTCTAGAATTATGCATTTGTAATATGTTAAAGTGTATGACTTCCATCACCTACAAAATAAAACATGTTAGTGTACATTAGATGCAGCATCTCTAGATAACCCCAATACACCATATGCTGAAAGTGTTCCTATTCTTAGAGCAGGAAATGAGCAAGCACATGTTTACATTTAGAATTTACTGGGAATAAAACATATTGCACTTGGATGTCTATGAGTACTTTTAACATTTTTCCAAATTTTTAGTTTTTTTCATCATTTGAGAGGACAAAACTATGCCTGTTATAATTATGACTAAATGAGTAAGGACGCAAATAGACCAAAAACTTTTGGTATTGCAGAATAAATAACACAATACATGAAATAGCCTCAACATTACCTATACATAAACGTACCAAGAGAAGTCAGTGTAGCAGATCTGATCCTCCAATTAGAATCATTAGCGAGTCTTTGCCAATGTTGATAAATCATTATTTGGCGTGTTCTTCAAAATCCAAATAAAAACCTTTTAGTTTGATACATAAAGATGCTAACTAGTGAGTTATTTAAGGTCCTTCAACCCCTCACTCTTTCCCATAGGATAATAAGGCAATGAGGTCCATACAAGAAGTTATACATTAACACATATTAAAGGAGCTTTATAAAGCAGATGGAAAGTTTAGAAAGGAAAAGGAAAGTAAGCAATAACAAACCAGAGTGATCCTCTTAACAGTGCAAGACCATCAAATACAAGTACTTAATCTTTTTAAAAACTAACAGCTACATCTTCCTTTATTCCTTAACTAATGAGATTTACAGGTTTAGCTGGTAGAGAAAAGGAGTAAAGTCAACTATGACGCCTTAAACATACAAGAAGGTAAAGAAGACAAGAAAGAAATCGTTTTGCACGCCTGTAGAGATATAACGGGGTAAAGAATGCCAACACTTGTCTCCATCAAATACATTGATCTACCTGACTTCAGCAAAGAAATAATAAAAAGGAATATCTGCACATTGTAAAGTCATCAATTAGACAAAATGATTGTATCAAGTACAGAAACATCAATCAATCAATCATGTCATGGAACATATGACAAAGGATAACCCTGCTTTTTGTAAGATAGAGAACTACAACAACAAAAGTTCAGATCTGATAAATTTTGTCTAGGAAGAAATGCATTACCGTTTCCATCCATTTTTACATCTTCTTCGGAATCATCTGTGATCCCATTTTCTGAAACTACATCAGTTCCTGCCTCAACATGGTCGAAATGAGTTGTTTTCTAGATTGTAATGGCTTATTCAGTAGCTTTATCTGATAAAAGCTAACTCTAAGTACCAACAATAAACTCATCACTCACACCATTGCTTCCCCTTCGGTCATAACACGAACAAGCAAGCAATGTTTGGAGCGGAACATTTGAGCATTACACACAAAGGGTACCACCATCTGCTTCCCTCACATGTACCACGTTAAGTTTCTCTTTACATTCAGAACTGACAAGCATGGGCAATTCGACTAAAAGATGCAGTCGTATGATTTTTTCTAGCAAATTATGATAACAATCAATCAAAATTCCCAAGATGTAAATATCTAATCTTGAACAGATAGAAAACTTAACTAGCAATATGAAAAACTAGTGTGGTAAAGCATTCTATGAAGCAGCTAATAGATGAACCGACGGTTAACAACAGACTAAAACATTGCTACAGAAATCACCGCAATGTCAATAATTAGGCCATCTTCATACTCCGTATTGTGCAGCATTCGCGGTTTGATTCGGTACATAGTACGGATATGTAGTTTCTCGGGATTGCAAATTTTTGATCACTGGGGGTTTAGGGATCATTGACCTTTGTGGGGACAGGCCGGTATTTGACTTGCAAAACTAGGTAAAAGAATACTCCTTGTATAATTTGGACCTATTATTTGTACTTTTGCATTTTGATAAACATTCGCGGTTTGTTCTCAATTGACTTATGTCATAATATATTATATTCATAATGAATGTCTTTTATTTTGAATGAAGTAAATTAAGCTTACTTTAATTAATTATTTAAGAATGATTAAAATATTATGGCTTAGTGCTTAATTTAAATTGGGGTATATTGGTACAAACTAGTATAACAAGTCATAGGCAAGTAAACATAAGAAAACAAGTTAAAGAGTTAGTCAGTAAATTGAGTTAGCTAACAGAATATAAAGTTAGTTATGAGTTGAGAAGTAGTCTCTCTCTCTATCTCTCTCTATCTCTCTCTCTCTCTCTATCTCCCCCTCTCTCTCTCTCCCTCTCTCTCTCTTAATTTCACATCATCTTGATCATCTCAATCTTCATCATGGCATCAGAGAAAAAGATTTGATTCTCCTGCCCTTCTACTATTCGGTTTTAGTTCCGCTACAAAATTGGTTGTTTCTTTTCCTCGCTCTTTGTCTCATTCAATTTGATTTCTCATATTCAATTTTTTTTATCAATTTGATTGACAATCAAATGGCTTTAGTAAATGAAATTGATCTCACTTCTAATCCAAAATTCGGTATACTACTTGAGTAACTCAGACTTTGCAATACATATATTAGTGTTAGTACCTTTTGATGGTACAAGTTATAATGACTGGAGAAAATCAATGTTATTAGCATTGTCTACAAGAAACAAGCTATACTTGTTGATGGTTCTTTTCCTACCCCTACACTTAATTCAGAAAATCATAGAATTTGGAGTGGTGTAACGATATTGTGATTTCTTGGTTCTTGGCCTCTCTTGAACCCTTGGTTTCAAGAAGTGTTATATACTTTCATACAGCAAGAGAAGTTTGGAAAGATTTGGATGATAGATTCAATCAGTCTTCACTCTTCAGCTCCTCAATTGTTCTCTGTACATCAACAACTATCAGATATTCATCAACTGAGGGGATACAATGTGCCTAATGGTCATATCTTTATGAATCCACCAGAGGGGTACAATGTGCCTAATGGTCATGTATGCAAGCTCAAAAAGTCCCTTTATGGACTCAAACAAGCATCAAGACAGTGGTTTGCAAGGTTGGTTGCAGAATTAAGTTCCCACGGGTTTCATCAATCTAAGAATGTTTACTCGTTGTTCATAAAGCTAAAGAATCTCACATTACTCTTGTTGTTGTTTATATTGAAAACATAATTTGAACAGTATCCAATGTTCATACAATTGATTCATTGAAATCCCTTCTTCACAGCACATTCAGCATAAAGGACATCGGTGATCTGTCATTCTTCTTAGGGATCGAAATCAGCAGGTCCCAACAAGGCATCATTATATCATAACATAAATTCACTAGAGAATTATTGCATGAATATGAATTTGATCTTTCAAAGGCTACTTCAACCCCTCTTCCTTTTGCACTTGAGATGTACAATGATGACTCTGAAATTTTCAGCAATCGGGCTCAATACAGATGCATAGTTGGAAAAACTTAATTTTCTAACGTATATTATACCAGATCTTGCATTTGTTGTGCAAACTCTGAGACAGTTTATGCATTCACCAACCAAGGCTCGTGTAAAAGCATTAATACATATGTTGAGATATGTGAAACACACAGTAGGACAAAGGATATTTCTAAAAGCAATAAAAAGACTAACTCTACAAGCCCTTAGTGATTCAGATTGGGCATCTTGTCCATCCACCAGAAGATCACTAGCTACATAATGCTCCTTGGAAATTCACCAATCAATTGGAAATCTAAGAAGCAACGCACAATCTCTCGGTCTTCATCATAAGCAGAATATAGGGCAATGGCACATCCTGCGAGTGAAGTAACATGGATAGTTCGATTGCTTGAAGAAATGGGTGTCTCTAATCTTAAGCCAGTCACACTTCACTGTGATAACCAATCAGCCCTACAAATTGCTAAAAATTTTGTCTTTCACGATAGAAGAAAGCACATAGAGATCGATTGTCACTGCCCATAGAGATCGATTGTCACTTCACAAGAGACAAAGTGATTGAAGGTACGTTGTAACTCAGTTACATTCCCACACAAGATCAAATTGCAGACATACTGACCAAAACTATATCAGCCCCGTAACTCCAGCATTTACTTTATAAACTTGGCATGATCCACACCACTCCCATGCCTAGTTTGAGGGGGGTATTGGTACAGACCAGCATAACAAGTCAGTGGCGAGTTAACATAAGAAAACAAGTTAAAGAGCTAGTTGGTTAGTTGAGTTAGCTAATAGAATATAGAGGTTGTTACATGCTAAGGTAGCTGTACTTATAATCTCTCTCTCTATATATATATCTGTGTAAATGTAATACAATATATTTTTCTCCTATGTAATCAATTTTCTTTGTATTATAAGAATCAATATATACATAAAGAAGTGTTTCCTTTCTTCTATGAACATTTGCTCGAGATTTCATAAGCTGCAATTCTGCATCATCTTGATCATCTCAATCTTCATCAGGGTATTGAGGTAATAACATTTGGTTTAGCTTTCCGTTGCTTTACTAATTACTTAAGTTAGCCAACTATAATTTAGCGGGCTATTACAAATATAGTCTTCTATATGCATTAAATTTAACCTGCCTTTAATAGATTTTAGTTTTGTGTAAAATTAAGACTTTTAATATGTTACTTGTATATAAGTCTTGGATTAAGTGATAAGATTCTAGGAATGTAGATACGTAAAGCGGAATTTCAAGAAACATTTTCTTGCATCTACAACAGGATCTCATGCACATTTCAATACGAATTATAGGATTAGAATTCCATACCCTTGAAGCGTGTTTTCCACAAAGCGAAGAACAATTCACACTTCTATATGGAGATCCTTAGAACACCAAATGTTGCTCCTCTAGTGTTGGTCCACAAGCAACGATTGAAACACCACGTATGCTAGTACGGAATAAGGAACAATTCCTTATTGCTTTTGTTGGTGATGGCCAAGAGAAGGGTAGAGAGCTTTTTGGAGTATATGGCTAAGTATGAATGTTGAAGTGGTAGTCCATCCATGTCTCATACTTATTCATATTTATAAGTAACATCTTTATGTTACAAATAACCTCTTTAGTCCATACTTCACATAAGCATGACCATTTAGCTTCTTAACCCCTTTTGTATTTTAATTCAATCATATACTTATATGTGTGACCTCATAGGACCGGTTTATTATTAGCCATGCACTAATCAAATGAGTTCACAAATCATAGTCGGTTTCTAGCAAAACACTATGATCACCTAAAATAACCGATTATATATATCTCCATAAATTTGTCTATGTTATACTTAATCGTTACATTTGATCAAAGGACATTTTCCTTCAATCTCCCACTTGTCCTAGAACAAGTGTGTAACTACAAATTCCTTAAGTCTCTTAGTGTCTAATTTGATAATATGATAACATCCCATGTTATCCATACTAATATTCAAATCATTTCTCAAAATATGAGCTTGAACTGTCGAAACAAATGATTAACTTTTAATCCATTTGAGCACGGCCATGCATTTTCAATTCTTACTCTTCAAGAGGCCTAAGACACCAATCCTAACATTTAGGAGGACTTATTCAATCTTGCACAACCAAAACTCCCACTTAACTTTTAGCAGACCCGAACATTCCCTTTATAACCTCCTTTTACGGAACGGCGTTTGAGAATGTCAAAGACATACTAATCACAAAGTGAGACTAGTGTTGCACTCATGTCAAGGAATCCATTAAATGTAACAAATGAAATTCTAAAAACATTTTAAAGAATATCAAGTAGGTCTATCCAATATGTATCCATATACATATCCATGCAAGTGACTAGACATCTCCACGTCCCCATAGCCCATGAAACTGCGCTATCAATCAACTTACAAACTAGTCTTTGAATGAATCATTTATGTCCATATTAATGATTCGGACCAGGAACTGATAGTATTCATAACTTCGGTTCACTTAATAGGGTTTCATTCATCAAATCACATATTTCATAAACCTATCGAACGTTATATAATACTTTGGACATTTTATTTAACACCAAACCATAGTTAAATAAGAATAATACTTTATTGATAAACATAAACATACATATCTAAGTGTTTTATGTCTGTGACTAATTTTACAATAAAATAGTACACAACTAAAGCCACTCTCCAATATGCTTAAGCCCTAAACCCCTAGTATGACTTTCATGCTTGGGTTGAGGCAACGGTTTAGTTAACGGATCGGCGATGTTATCGTCCGTATGAATCTTGCAAACTATCACATCCTTCCGTTCCACTATTTCACGAATGATGTGAAACTTCCTAAGTACATGTTTGGACTTTTGATGTGATCTTGGTTCCTTGCTCTGAGCAATGGCACCATTATTATCACAATGTAAGACAATACCATTCCCAATACTAGGTACTACTCCTAGTTCAGAAATGAATTTCTTCATCCAAACGACTTCCTTTGCTGCGTCAGCTGCAGCAATATACTCAGCCTCAGTTGTAGAATCAGCTATGGTGCTTTGCTTTGAACTCTTCCAGCTCACTGCCCCTCCATTTAGACGAAAGATGAACCCAGATTGAGATCGGAAATCATCTTTGTCTGTTTGGAAGCTCGCATCCGTGTAACCTTCAACAAACAGCTCACTTTCACCTCCATAAACTAAGAAATGATCCTTAGTTCTTCTCAAGTACTTAAGGATATTCTTAGCTGCATTCCAGTGCGCGTCGCCTGGATTCGATTGGTATCTACTACACATACTCAAAGCATATGAGACATCTGGTCGAGTACAAATCATGGCATACATAATGGACCCTATAGCTGAAGCATAAGGTACATTACTCATTCGCCTAATCTCATCAATGTTTGAAGGACACTGAGTCTTGCTTAGCGATAAACCATGTTGCATTGGGAGGAAACCTCTCTTAGAGTTTTCCATATTGAACCTAGTAAGAACCTTATCAATATAAGTTCTTTGACTAAGTCCAATTAATCGTTTAGATCTATCTCTATAGATCTTGATCCCCAAAATGTACTCAGCTTCTCCAAGGTCTTTCATAGAGAAACAATTCTTTAGCCATTCTTTGACAGAGTCAAGCATGGGCATATCGTTTCCTATGAGTAATATGTCATCTACATATAAAACCAAGAAGACAATGCTGCTCCCACTAGACTTCTTGTACACACAAGATTCTTCTTCATTTTTTAGAAAACCAAACTGTTTGATAGCCTTATCAAATCGAAGATTCCAACTCCGAGATGCTTGCTTCAGTCCATAAATGGACTTCAGAAGCTTGCACACCTTCCTAGGATTCTCGGGATCCATAAAACCCTCAGGTTGTGTCATATACACATCCTCTTTCAAGAACCCATTCAAGAAAGCGGTTTTGACATCCATTTGCCAAATTTCATAATCAAAGAAGGCAGCAATCGCTAGGATTATCCGAATGGATTTAAGCATCGCAACTGGTGAAAAGGTCTCATCATAGTCAATACCGTGAATCTGTCTGAACCCTTTTACAACCAATCTAGCTTTGAAAACATCAATGTTTCCATCCTTGTCTGTTTTCAATTTGAAAATCCATTTGCAACCAATAGGTGTAACCCCATCAGGCAAATCAACCAAGTCCCATACTTGATTCACAAACATGGATTCCATTTCAGAATTCATGGCTCCAAGCCATTTTTCGGAGTCTTGACTCGCTAAGGCACCTTTGTAGCTAGTAGGTTCCTCATGTTCTAAAATCATTATTTCAGAACTTTCAGTTAACAAGAAGTCCATAAATCTCTTTGGTGGAATTCTTGGTCTACTAGATCTACGAGGGGCAACAACAGGAGAAATTTCCTTCTCAACGATTTGAGAATTTTCGCTCGAATTAGATTCGAGTGGAGCAGTAGGAGGTTCAACTATTGAATGCTCTTCCTCCAGCACAAGGTCATGCATAGGAGATGGTTCATGCATTGGATGCACAACCTCTACCGCAGACAATGACACAAGTACCTCTGCTTCTGATATGGGTTGAACCACATCCGTTTGTTGCGCTTCTCGAACTTCTTCGAGAAATACATTACTCCCACTTACCTTTTTGGAAATGAAATCCTTTTCCAGAAAGGTACCATCCTTCGCAACAAACACTTTGTTTTCATGACGGTTGTAGAAGTAATAGCCCCTTGTTTCTTTAGGATAACCTACGAAGAAACATTTGTCGACTTTGGGAGCGAGCTTGTCAGGCTGTAAACGTTTTACATAAGCCTCGCAACCCCAAATGCGTAAATAAGACAGGCTAGGAACTCTTCCTCTCCATAACTCATATGGTGTCTTATCGACTGCCTTAGACGGAGTCCTGTTTAGCGTAAAAGTAGCAGTTTCGAGAGCATGTCCCCAAAAGGATACTGGAAGGTCAGCAAGACTCATCATAGATTGAACCATATCCAATAGAGTTCGATTTCTCCTCTCAGACACACCATTCATTTGAGGTGTTCCAGGTGGAGTTCGTTGTGAAAGAATCCCACAACTCTTCAAATGATCACTGAACTCTAGGCTCAAATATTCTCCACCACGATCTGATCGTAGTGCTTTTATTGTCTTATCAAGTTGGTTCTCTACTTCATTTTGGAACTCTTTGAACTTTTCAAAGGATTCTGATTTATATTTCATTAAGTAAATATACCCATATCTACTTAAATCATCAGTAAAAGTTATGAAGTAGCTATAACCTCCCCTAGCTTTTGTACTCATTGGTCCACATACATCTGTATGTATTAAGTCCAATAGTTCAGTGGCTCTTTCACCTTTTCCAGAAAAAGGTGATCTTGTCATTTTGCCCATCAAACATAACTCGCATATATCAAATGATTCAAAATCAAAAGATGTTAGAAGCCTATCTTTATGTAACTTCTGAACGCGATTTTGGTTTATATGACCCAAGCGACAATGCCATAGATAGGTGGGGTTTATATCATTTGATTTATGTTTCTTGATTTCTATGTTAAGTATGGGTTTATCTTGGTTAAGTAGATACAACCCATTAGTATTGTTAGCACTAGCATAAAACATATCATCCTTATAGATAGAGAAACAACCTTTCTTTATCGTAAAAGAGTATCCTTCATGATCTAATACATGAATTGAAACAATGTTTTTATCAATATTAGGAAGAAAATAACAATTATTTAGTTCTAATACTAATCCAGAAGGTAGACGTAGATAATAAGTTCCAACTGCTGTGGCAGCAATCTTCGCTCCATTAGCTACACGCATTTCTACCTCCCCTTTTGCCAGTTTTCTACTCCTTTTAAGTCCCTGCACATTTGAACAAATGTGAGAAACACAACCGGTATCAAATACCCAAGAAGAAGTAGAAGTTGCTAAATTAACTTCTATAACATAGATACCTGAAGTAGAAGCACCAGACTTCTTGTCCTTCAAGTACTTGGGGCAATTCCTCTTCCAATGACCAATCATGTCACAGTAGAAGCATTTTCTCTCAGCAGCCACCCTTGGCTTAGCTGTAGCCTTTGGCTTTGCAGAAGCTTTGGCAATAACTCCTTGTTTGCCCTTCTTTTTGCCGGCCCTAACCTTCTTAAACCCTTTCCCTTTTTGAATCATAAGAACATCCTTCTTAGGTTCAAAGGGGATGTTTTGCTCAGCAGTAATGAGCATCCCATGTAACTCAACAAGGGTTTTCTCCACTCCATTCATATGGAAATTCAACCTAAAGTTTTTAAATCCATCATGAAGTGAGTGGAGTACAATGTCAGTAGCCAACTCTTGGCTATAAGGAAAGCCTAGTCTTTCCATGTTTTCAAAATGACCTATCATCTTGAAGACATGTTCTCCCACTGGCTTGCCCATCTCAAGCTGACACTCAAGGATCGCCTTGTTAGTCTCATATCTCTCAATTCTAGCTTGCAGTCGAAACATAGTTTTCAACTGCTGGATGATGTTATATGCATCCATTTTCTCAAACCTCTTTTGGAGGGAAGAGTCCATGGAGGCTAACATAAGGCAAGTAATAATTACCGACCTCTCTAAGATAGCCTTGTGAGAAGCTATCTCAGCCTCCATAGGAGTTGAGCTAAGCATCGGGATAGGGGTTTCAAGAACATCCTCTCTTCCTTCGGACCTTAGAACGATTCTAAGGTTCCGTTCCCAATCAAGGAAGTTTTTGCCGTTCAATTTATCCTTCTCAAGGATCGAACGTAAGTTGAAAAGCGATGCACTGTTGTTGTTGTTACTAGACATGATATCTACAATATAAAATGCAAAATTCAATATGTTTATCATAATAGGCTTTAAGTATTTAAACAATTTAAATAATAAAAGTCATGCACACTCAATTCAAGTTAAAATTATCCCTTTTGAATTAAGTGATTCCAAGATCCCTTTAAAAATAATTCTAAGCGGACTTGGGCCCTACTCTTAAAATTGTTTTATCGGGGTAAGTAAACTCTTTTACTAATTACAACTTTTATAATTCTTGGTCGATAGGTAGTAACTCCTTACCCATTACCCATCTCTATGCTTCAAAATCCAAAACCCTTTTGATGATTTTGTTGAGTATAACCAATCAAACGTGTAAATTTCCCAAATTTACCCTATTTATTCCTATATCATTTAGTGACACCCTGCTTAGGCAGAACCTACCACTAATGATTAAGGCTTCCATTGGTGTTTGTATTGGAAAAGCAAATTAACTCAATATTATATTAGGGACCTAAGTTCTATGTTGGTTTATTTAAATGTGAACACTTGCATTAAATAAACAACATAAACTTAATAAAGCATATTAAAGCAATAAAAGGCTAAAATATAAATGTGATCCTAGTATGGCCCCTAAAACCCTAAGACTACTCTTCATGGGCTTCATCCTTGAACCATCATGGATCTCCATCCTTGATCATTATTGGATCTTCACTACATGGATCTCCATCCATAGAGAATACATAAAATTTTTGAAAATTTAAAATAACAAATTAAATTAAATTACAAAAATACAAACGATACGCATATCGTATTTAGGATACAAAAATACTTTAACGATTCGCAGATCGTATTTTCTATCCTAATTTGGGCCATACTAGTCACCTCATGCAATCACAATATCAAATATTATAAATTGCATAAAACAATAATAATATCATGCATAAAATTAAATAATAATATCACATATTATTAGCCATAATGTAGAATAACAATTATTAAACATTAAAGAATTTAGCATGTCATAAAATTATTAAAAGAACATATTAATTCTAATTTAATTAACCATATTAATTAAATTAAGCATTAACAAAAACAATTATTAATAATGTCATTATTTAACTTTATTAATCATATTAATAAAATAAAATAAAGACAATATTAAATACATAACATTAACTACCCAAAATATTAATCACATTAAAAGGGTAATTAAAAGGCAACATAATTACTGCCTATTTTATTAATCAAATTAATAAAATTCTAATAGTAATTATCATCATTAAAAAAAAAAATTTAACTTCTCATTTCATTAATTAAAGAATAAAACTGAGAAATAATGGCCATCAATTCAAAAAACAGTCAAAGAAGGTTAATTAACTCTTAATTAACTAGAAATTTAATTACCTTGATTCAATTATAGGTTAAAAGTGGTATTAAGTCAATTAATTAAGAAAATTAAAAAGCATAATCGACCAAAAGGAACCGCACGGGCCCTCAGCCCGTCGTGGCCCATGGTGGCCCGCGAGTAAGCTGCCAGCAGCTTCACTACTGCGCGCAGCCCGCTCCCCTACAACCCCTCTCCGGCGATAATTCCCGGCGACCCAGACCAAGAACACCCCCCCTTGTGACCCCCGGTTACCGGCGAACATCTCAGTCCCAGAGAATTCGCCGTTCCTCCACCGGAGCTCCGCCACGGCAGCCACAAAGAGCCGACGGAAAAACGGAAGTTTGGAGTGAAAATAGAGCAACTCTTGCTCAATTTGAGTCCAAAAATAAGGGGAAAACATTTGATTATCATATAACCATAGTTTGGGATTGATGAATTATGAAAATTCATAATTTCCATGAGATTCATCAAATTGGGGAAGATTTTTAGGGTTCTTGATTTTCGAATGCCAATGGTCATGAATTGGTCGAATTTTAACATAAAAATTCAATCAAATTGAGAATTCATCCAATTCAATACATTCATGAAGCATGAATCGAGCCAATTAACATGCAATAATCAAATTATCAAGGCTAGGCAATTCGAATATGGGCATGATATGAACAACGAATTTACAAAACCAATTTTGAATAAAATTCGTGCTAATCTTGATTAATCATAGCATCAAAATGCCTTAAACTAATCATTACCAATTGTTCAAAAACAATTTTAATCATGCATTTTAATACCACATCAAACCTCCCTCTAATTGAATCAAAATAATCAATTATAATCATATCAAAATATGCAAGAGGCTAACTGATACCACTGTAGGAATGTAGATACGTAAAGCGGAATTTCAAGAAACATTTTCTTGCATCTACAACAGGATCTCATGCACATTTCAATACGAATTATAGGATTAGAATTCCATACCCTTGAAGCGTGTTTTCCACAAAGCGAAGAACAATTCACACTTCTATATGGAGATCCTTAGAACACCAAATGTTGCTCCTCTAGTGTTGGTCCACAAGCAACGATTGAAACACCACGTATGCTAGTACGGAATAAGGAACAATTCCTTATTGCTTTGTTGGTGATGGCCAAGAGAAGGGTAGAGAGCTTTTTGGAGTATATGGCTAAGTATGAATGTTGAAGTGGTAGTCCATCCATGTCTCATACTTATTCATATTTATAAGTAACATCTTTATGTTACTAATAACCTCTTTAGTCCATACTTCACATAAGCATGACCATTTAGCTTCTTAACCCCTTTTGTATTTTAATTCAATCATATACTTATATGTGTGACCTCATAGGACCGATTTATTATTAGCCGTGCACTAATCAAATTAGTTCACAAATCATAGTCGGTTTCTAGCAAAACACTATGATCACCTAAAATAACCGATTATATATATCTCCATAAATTTGTCCATGTTATACTTAATCGTTACACTTGATCAAAGGACATTTTCCTTCAAAGACCATTTATGGGTGAATTATAAGTCATGGCCTAATTCATACTTCATTCCTGAATATACTTGGGATAAAGACCATTAATGAGGGGAAACTTTTGCTATGAATATCTTTATATACTCATTGGCGGCTTAAACGACAAGCTCTTACTTCATTCGTTTTTTTTTATCTTCCCATTTGGAATCAGGGAAGAAATCAATATATAATTATATATCATTAAGATTTCTTGAAATCAATTTAAAATTATATGAAAAGAAAATCAAATTCCATTAAAAACAAACGTAAGTCAGGCATGCATTTATAACCATTGGAATTCGTAAAGTTTATTACATTAAAAAAATATAAAAATAGTAAATGAGGGTTGAAACTTTTAGGGCTAGTGGGGTATTTTGGGTAGTTCATATGTAAACTAAGGATATTATTATAAATTTATTAATTCAATTGGGGTTATTATAGTCAAAATAAATAATTAGATTGAATTAGAATAATTCTATATGAGAAGATCATTTTGATATTTTTGGATGGAGAATCTGTGAAGAATAACAAAGAATGGAAGGAGTATTTAATAAGTCTCATTTTTTTTGGGTTTAACAAAAGTAAAAATGTGATACGGGACAATGGTAATGAAATGGTTTTAAGTGACAGAAGTTGTTGAGGAACTGAGGGGGAAGCAAACTAGCAATGTAGCATTAAGGTGAATAGGATTGGTGACTTGGTGTTTGGGTTGGTTTGAGAGGTAATGTAGGCCAGGTAGGCACACATACAGAATTACAGAAGTAGAGTAACGGAGAATAAAGAAAAAGAAAAAGAAAAGAAAAGAAATATGAGCCACACAGTCACATACTGAATACTGACTACACAAGCCAACAACCGTCCATGAGAATGAGTGAGGGAGAGAGGGAGAGAGGGAGAGAGGGAGCAGGGTCACTCACTCACTCCCGTGTGGGCAGGCGTATTCACTACTCACTGTTTACGGAGTGGTACTGTTAGCAGCACTGCCCGACTGCCCGCATTAGCAGATTAATATTATAAAAAAAAAAGGAGACAAAGCTTACCCTCCTTTTGGTTATTAACATAAAAATAATAAATATTTAGAGGAGAGTGATATTGGTGGCTCGTCACCGACGCTGTCGTAGTTGGACTGTTGGAGTTGTAGGTTGGAGTGGGAGTTGGAGTAGCAGTTTTTTGTGTGTAGTTGATTGGTTTCAACAAGTTTGATACAAGGGAGTTCTGTATGTGGAGCTAGTTCTATCTTCAATTCCTTTATTTTTTTTTGTTATTCTGACCCCTCTTTCTCTTCCATAAAATATTAAAAATAAAGAAAGCCGGCAGTTATGGCTTCCGGCCGATACATGGCGTATTCACCGTCACCATCAACAACCCCTCATTCACCTCACATAGGCGGCCTCCGCTCCGCCTCCTCCGCTCTCACCGAACAAGAGAAGTACTCTTTCTTTATATCTTTCAGATCTTTCCTTCGAATCCGTCTATCCATCTTAGATGAACTCACATGATTGATTCTGGTTGATTTTTTCATATGATTTGGTTTTTGTAATTGGATGAGTGTTAAATCTGATTTATTCATTACATCACCGTGCTACTATGTTGATGTGCTTACTCTTTATGTACAAATATATATTCTTAAATTGTGGATGTGTGCTAGTGTGTCACAATTTTGGTAGGTTCCCGTATGCCGGATCCATTTCTTCCTATTGTCTTACTCATTAGAGCTTGTGTCTTGGCCCAGATATCTTTCTGAGTTGTTAGCTGAGCGTCAGAAAATCGGCCCTTTTCTGCCTGTGCTCCCTAACTGCTATCGCTTGTTAAATCAGGGTGAGTTTCTGCATTTCTACCTTCTAGCTTTCTTGCTAAGCTTCTCTCTTGTCGAGGCCACATATTTGCCAAATGTATCGCTCTAATTGTAATGCTACAATTATACTAAGTTATCAAGCTATTATAGCTAGAAGGTGGTCAAGTATCTACTTGCTATCCGTCAGATCACGGGTTTGGAGACAACCTCTTTATGAGAATAAGGGTAAGGTTGCAGAGCTTTGTGCTCTAGTTATGATCTTTTTTTAACAAGCTATCATCCATGCTCATTTCTCTTATATATCACCATACATGGTAATACCCTAATCTTTGGAATTCACACCTTTTCAAATGTAAGCAGATGTTTCTAAGTTATGTCATTATCAGAGAAAACTAACTTCCCTAAGATAGGGGAATTATTTTCTGTAAGAATCAAGCTTGGCGTATCCCATTTTGTATGGGACACAAACACTTTACTTCTATAGTTAAGTAATAGTCCAACTTTGAGGTGAGAGTCCTACTAATCTTAATTTCAGCATATTTTCTGGGGGATGACCCTTGAATTACATGATTGCTTCTATTTCACCGAAATATTTTTAGCAAAAAATCGTAATTTGTTGCATGATGGTCTTTAAGCATGGAGCAGGGAAGTAGTATAATATGCTCTCGAGGTCACTAGACATCTAGTTTGTTCAAGTCCTTCTGATGTGACAGCTAAACTTGGATATTACCATTTCATACCATTGTCCTAGTGTCTATGATGAGTGCCCTTAATCAGTGTCTTGGATGTTACTTCATGCAGAAAGATTGGTACTGCTAACCATTGTGTGGAGACTCATGGATTGCTGTGCCGTGTTACTTTAAATTAGGAGGAAAAGGACAGTGTAATGAGATCTTTGATTTAGTCTACTTCTCTACTATGGTTCTATGTGGGAAAATTCCTAATAATGACAATTCTACATTGATGAAAATTTATGTTTTGACTTTTTTGTTAATTGTTAGCTTTTTGTCATTTCTTTTCTTTATGTCATTAGGCAATATTAGCACTATTCTATGGCATCAAAGTTATGTGATTTCTTCATCCGACAAATCTTAGACGCATGTAGCTTCCCTATATGGACAAGGCAGGAGACAATTGTTTTATAACAGCTGCTACAGCCATAACTTGCCAGTGTTATGCATCTTTATGCTATCTTCTATGGAGATCAGCATGCAAAATTTATTGGAAATTAAGGGTGTATCAGCCTTTATTGGACGCTTTAGGATAGGATGTTCTGATTTTTAGCAGTTATTGATGGTGAAATGTGATTGGTATCGGTTTTCACGTGGTTTCGTGTCTTTGTTTAAGGAAATTGTTAACTAAGTATGTAGCAGCATGAGAAGTCAATGTGCGCCTGTATGTTAACTCTTTTGGCTGATAACAAGACAAGGGTGGTTATTAACATCTGGTCTCATTGTTAATCTCCTGTGCATCATGGAGCTGTTGTGGATGGATATGGTTAAAGTTCCTGAGATATGTTCCCTGAGACTATTTTTATGGAATATGTTCCCATCATAACTGTTTAGAGGATTATTTAGAATTAGCTCGTATTGTATATTCTGTGTTTGTTTATTATTCGTTTTGTTTATATTTTACTTTGAGCAGGTGAGGGAGAACAGACTATTTGTGATACGGGATAATGGATGGTTTTCCTAATAATTAATTTTATGTTGATAAAGTCCATAGAATGCTTTTGACAATTCTCCATTTGATTTTATGCCCTTTTTCTTGTTACAAATGGGTTCCTTTTACTTTTCTCCCCCCTCCCCTTCCCCCTCTTATGTTTGTTCATGTGTGTAGCCGGGGATGGTGAAGGAGTTTGATTTCTGAACTAACTCAGCAAAACTATATTGTGTTTGTGGTGAAATTGCCAACAAATCTTTAACAACTGCTAACTAGTACGTCTGTTATTGACAATTGACATTGAGCAGAAATATTGCGTATAACTACACTCTTGGGGAATGCATCAATTTTAGATCAAACTGGGCTTGAACAAGCTAGGCCTCTGCCATCTGGAGGAGTATATTCAAATGGAGGAGCAGATATGAATGGATGGGCATCACCTTTCCAATCAGAAGTACGGATTACTGACCATTAACACGACCTTTAGTTTCCGTCAAATTTTACTGTTTAAAATCTTTACTGACTCAATTTGTATCTTAGTGCTAACAGTCTGTTGATAGCGTATCCACTCTTCTCATGACAAGCAGTGATGAAGCTAACAATGTCATGGAATAGTTTTAGATGTAGGTTGAACTGCTCTGGAGATGGATAATTATATATATATAATTTTTTAAATGACCAAATGCATATATATTATGAATTCATGAGTTCAGCTGTCCATGTATTTCTCATATTTCAGTTCTTTTAATACTTAGTGTCAGGAGTGAAAGTTTTCTGGTTAAGCCCCCCCCCCCCCCCCCCCCCCCCCTGAGATGTTCTTGCAGTCCTTTTCTAATGATTGATTACCTGATTGTAAGCAGAACATTGCCATGACTTCTAGTTTCTCTGATGAGCATCTTGATGGTTTCTGAATATATTGTGGACTTGAATTTACACAGTTATGCTTAACTATTTTCTTCAGAATGAACATTTTCAATTTTTTTGTGGTCCTCTGTTACATATTTGGATATACGAGTCCCTTTCTATATGTTGGCTTTCCTTTACAAAGATAAGCTTTCTTTGCAGATGTCTGGTCTTTTGCATCAGTCTTCAGCTCAGAACTGGCTTGGTTCTCAGGGTAACTCATCAGGCCTCATTGTAAAGAGGACAATCAGGGTGGATATTCCTGTTGACAACTATCCCAATGTATGTAGTTGGTGTGGTTCTTATAAATTTATTATGGCGTCATGATACATGAATGGTACTTCCTTACGCACCACTGGCTTATTGTTACTTTGGTTTAATTGCTGTAGCAGTACAACTTTGTCGGGCGACTGCTCGGCCCTCGGGGAAACTCTCTGAAGCGAGTTGAAGCTACCACTGAGTGTCGAGTACTTATCAGAGGACGTGGAAGCATCAAGGATCCAGCAAAGGTGAATATAGAACTGTTCACGCACTGTTGCTGCAAGATTCTGATTCTTGTCCTCTTAGTGTTTCCATGTCAGTATTTAGTTTGTGGGCATTCATGATATTTTTCAGGTTTTAGGTGGTTCTGTGCAAAATGTATAATTTATATGCGTGTCTTTCACACAATTCCCAGTTTTGAGTGGTCAAAGTAGAATGTTTGTGCATCCTTGTAATGTTCCGAAACTATGCCTATATTTGTATCGGATTAGTTTTGATATCAATTATAGTTTTTGTTCATAGATTTACTGCTTGATATCACTTTGGCTCCGAACTACTTACACAACTGTTTTTGCATTACTTTCCATTGCAGGAGGATATGATGCGTGGAAAACCAGGTTATGAACATCTCAATGAACCCCTTCACATACTTGTCGAGGCAGAATTGCCTGTTGAAATAATTGATGCTCGCCTGATGCAAGCACGTGAGATACTTGAGGATCTGCTCAAGCCTGTGGTATGTCTCTTTTGAGGCTACAGAAATTGAGCATAATCTTGTGCATTTGTTTTTTCTTCTAATTTAGTCAATTGTTTGTATATATGGCACTTGAACATCTTCTCGCTGGATCAGGATGAGTCACAGGATTTCTTCAAAAAACAGCAGCTGCGAGAGTTAGCTATGCTCAATGGTACCCTTCGTGAAGATGGTTCTCACATGTCTGGTTCCGTGTCCCCCTTTCACAACAGCCTGGGAATGAAGAGGGCCAAGACTCGGGGGTGATACAATTTACGGTGCAATTCTGGAGAAATATAAGTATGAAGGGTAAAATGGACGCTCCCATGTCTGCTAGTCTGGTATGGATATACCAGCCACAATGCTTCTGAAGTCCCAACTGCCATCGGGGCACTGGTGTAATTAGTGTGCCAGTTCTATTTTTATTTTGATGGTAATCCAAGCATGTTAGCATCTAGTCTGGTTGGTTGAGGTGGTAATGGCTTATATACCTGAATGACCAGTTGAGTTCAGATGGCTTGCGTCTGTATGTTTCTTTAGGCTAGTTAGAAATGTGCTTTTCAGTCTTGTATTATGGGGTTTTTTTCATAAGATTGTGAAAGTTTTGGTAGGTCAGGTTGTTGGTATTATTATATGGTGTGCTTACAGTGGAGAACAGAGATGCTACCCATATAGATGATTTTGAATGTCTAGCAAATTTAGGCTTGAATGGATTGCTTTATGACATTTTTTTTCTTACCGTTGATTTGGACTCAGAGTCCTCATATCTTTTTGCACTGGTATATGTTCCAACTTATAGCAGTGTTTGTTTCTTGTGATGGAGATCCAGGACTAACAATGGAAAGGTAATCCATCTAAGCAAAGCACGCATTGGAATAATCTAACTGAAATATACAAAAATTGATTCACTTTCTTATGCAGCATGTTCGCAGAAGATACGTACGAGTCATATAAAATGCCATACATCTTCAGAATGTTTATGCTTTGCACTTATTCAAACCGAAATGTTGCAAACAACCAGCTATGTACATTGCACATTGATCAATCAGCAGCAGAGTGCCATCTAAACAAAGCAGCTGTGCCCTACTATAACAATTCAACATTGTGTTAAAACAAGAATCTGGACGCGAGCTCAATCCCCCAGATCAGCTCAAAATAATTTCTGTTACAGCTAATACATATTATAGTAATTAAATTGGAAAATCCAAGAAATCATAGATTAAGCTTTGCTTTCTTCCTCATTTTCTTCATCCTCATCTTCAGCTTCATCAATACCAACCCAACGGGTGAAAGCAAATAGAAACTCCTTGAAGTTAACCATACCATTTTTATCCCAGTCCATCTCTTCTGCAGCAGGAAGATAGCACGTTAAATATGGTTAATTACAACCCAAAAAATACAAATGCAGAGGTAAACTTCTGTCTAAGGAGTTTAGTTTACTAGCAAATACAGCACAGATATGTTCATTAAAGCCATTTGAACAAAGCAAACTTTATTCGCCAAAAAACTAAGTATAAACTTGAGCTAGCAGAAGCCTGTTAGGCTGATAAGCTGAGATGAAATTTAAGAAGGCGCAGTTCAGTCAGCTCTTAATGAGTATAGATTGAAAACGCAGAAGCAGATGCAGTAGGACACCAGGACATAGCATGATACGCAGGACAACCAAATATAGACTTTTTACTAGGTCCAGTCAAGCATCATCAAGTCCTTAGTCCTAAGTCAGCCTTTGATTGGTATACCACACCAGGACACATATTTACTCGGTACAACGGTTTTAAATATGATGCACAATAAAGAGAAATAGAGGAAGGGAGTGAGGGATGTTGACCAAATCTTTTCATGCCAATTCGTCCTGAGGAACGTTCCCCGCTGGTGGTTTCATTAATAGCCTCAATCATCTCAGTCTTGCTAACATAGCCATCCTTATTTTTGTCCAAGAAAGCAAAAGCATCAACCAGAGTCTCAAAAGTGGCCTCCAAGTTGGGCAAGCCCATCCGAGATTTCTAGGATTGTAAAGGGGACGCAGAATGAAGTCGTGATTTAATAAATAAAATTAAATCAGTGCTAATGACAAATGACATAGAGTATGCAAGAGGTGAAAGGATACAAGTTGAGTGGTAGATGCATCGTCAATCTCCTGAAGAAGGTAGACTAGGCAGAGAAGGACAATGAACTCGTTGAATTTCATGCCCATGTCCTCATTGATATCACACGCCTTGAAGAAGTCGTCGATTTCTTCCTCGCTGAAAGTAACTTCTAGTTTGCGAAGGCAGTGTTTGAGCTCACTGTGATCGATCATCTCATTTTTATCCACATCTTCAACCATATAACAAACAGCCAATCAAGGTCAGATCAACTTTACATTAATAAAAGAAAAACAAAAACAAAGATTAGGATGATACCAAATTGCTCAAAGATAGCCTTGCATTTCCTGAAGCTTTGATCAATCTTAGGGAACTTGAGGATGATGGTGTTGAATGATTTCATGACAGTGCCTTTAGAAGCCCTCTTTTGCATAGCTTCAACCATCTTCGATTCAAGTTTGGTTTCAGGCAAATAACCCCTTTTGGGGGATTCAGCAGCTATTACACCCAGCGCACCTCCCATTCTCACCTATCCCTATCATAACATTCATCTGCATCAATAATTCAATCTCAGAGCTACGCATTTTAATACAGAACCAATAAAATGAATCACCTGACTGGCGAAAGGATTAAAAGTTGTCTCCTTTTTGTTGAATTTTGATGTCACAGAAACAACACAACTGTATTGGATTAGTGATTGATTGAACGAATGTTGGGAGCACAGAAACGTGAAAAGATCTAATTAGAGCAAAGTTGATTAATTTGATTAGCCCCTCGAAAAAAATTGAATAAAGTTGGGTTTATGTGGACAGATATTTGTGTGTGTGTTTAGATGTTATCGAGAAACGAAGGAGTCGATTCCAAAGTAGTGTACTTGTCCAGATCGATGCACCTGTAAACTTAAGTTGGAAGTTAATCAAACCCAGTGATTGTTATAAGCCGTGTTATGTGCTGAGCCCACCACGTATTGTCTGTTTGCGTCATTCCTATTTCTGTTTCCTACTTTATTTTTGGCAATGGAAATAATGCAAGCATACTACAATTAAGCATTTAATCTAGCTTAGCTTCTGTTGTTACTTGTTAGCTTGTATGCTTTATCAACCAACACTAGAAACTTTAAAGAAGAAAAGAAATCAAACCTGAGAACCTCTTGCTTGATGTCGTCTACCACGGCTCTCAATTTCTTCAGGGATTTGGAGGGATCATTAAAGGCTTCAACCACTTGAGTATTATCTGTACGGATTAAGCAAGCTTCACCTCTTTTGATTGCCTCGTTCATGCCTCTCTTAAAGGCTTGACCTCCCCCCCCCCCCCCCCCCCCCCCCCCCAAATGTACTATCCATATTCCGAATAACCCATACCACACTTGATTTTCTTCTTCCTTTTTCAAGCTCCATCTACCTCCACTATAAGAAAATTTCTATCCTTAAGGCTTCCATTAGTCCAACACTGGATAACTGGGGGAATTAGGAGATGTCGTTTTCTTCATGACCTTGCCTCTCCCTAGCCATTATTCTTCTCATTTTCCAATCATTGAAGATGGAAAAAATAGCATTCAAATTCGAACGAGAATTCTTATAACACACATTGTTTTTATGCATGCAGCAATATGCTCCAACAAAGCAAGAGGAAGTCTTTAGCACTCTCTTGACCATGTGAGTCATTCTTCATGAGATAACAAAGCCAATTTCTGGTCCAACTAGCAAAGCCTGGTTCCATATCAGACACCCTAAAGCCCAGGAAGGAAGCTTGCCAGATATGTTTGGCAAGTTCGAATTTCAAAACAAGTGATCCAAAGAAACAAGGTCACTTTGGCAAATATGACAATCTTGAGTGATACACCTCTTAGAAAGTTCCACTTCGTTAAGTAGTTCCACCCAAATAGGAGGCATTTTAGTTGAATCTAAAGCTTCCAAACTTCTTATAAAAGTAATCTTGGTCATTCTTGATTAACCAAGGGAACATATTAAACTCCCGGTCCTTTTCGCATAAAAATCTACAACCATCCCTAATTGATAACGCGCCCATCCTTGTCTCCTCCACTAAGCAGGCGTGTAGCCTGGAGTTTGCAATTGATATTCTCCCCTGAGGCAACCACAAATCATCCTCAATCTTCGTGTTCTGGCCATTACCAATTCTCGTACCAATGCCCCTTTCATCAATCTGGTTGTGGAGAGCATACTTTTCAAAACCCGTGCCATGAACATTTGGAGAATTTTCTATTTCCATTAGGGAATACATGTACACTAGTAGAAAATCATTTAATTGCTTCGGTACAAATGTTGCGGTTATATACAATTCAAAACACTTAATGATTTGAAATATACCTTAATACCAAGTGCTACGGTTTTTTAAATAACCGCAACATTTGTGGTTTCAAGTGCTGTAGTGCTGCAGTTATTTAAAAAATCGCAGCATTTGTGACTCACTATATATACTCTTTTTCCAGCGCTTCCAGTATCATTTCAAACACGAAAAACACGCATTTACCTCTTTTCTAACCCTCAACTTTCCTAACCCTAAATAAACAAAACACTTAAATCTCCCACTCCTAACTTCTTTCTACCTATGACCATAACTTCTTTCTAAAGTCCCCATTCATTCTTCCTCACGCAAATTTGAAGCCTACTCCTCTCTCCCACTCGTGCCTCTATGTATATGGCGTAGTGAAGTGTATTGAAACATACTCATCTCTCTCATTTTGAAGAAGTCTACATACTCTAAAAAAATCTAAAGGTTTGTATATTCCTTGAACCCTAGTTTTAATTTTTTTTTAATTTTTTTATAGTTTGTTAAAATATTAATTTAAAGATGAAAGACTCTTGTGAGTTCACATCTGCATGTTATATGTTGTGTTTATGAAGAAATAACCCTTAAAAATTGAATTTCATAGATTATAAGGTGTTAGAGTCATTTTTTGGAGAAAATGAGTGGACAAATCCCCTTTTGAGGTATTTGCGGTCTGTAGATCTAAAAAATTCACAGTTTAGACATATTATAAGTCCCTTTCGGAGTCCCATAGTCAATTTTATGGCTTGTCAAAGATTATTTTCAATATCTTAGAAAATATGTCATCAAGGCCACTAAGGGACAACATGGTTGTGTAGTACCTCTAAAAATAGGGGGTTTCAAAAAATATTTACGCCGTTCGGACTACCGGGCAAAGAGATATGCCTCTCTGAATTTTTTGAAACCTCATAATACACCCGAAATCTATGAAGAATGAATTGGTTGTTAGTTTTGAGTGTAAAATCTTGTAGATCGCAATTTTGCGTGCCAAAATGAGTGATCATAATAGAATTTTGGATTTATATGCTTCACGATTGATCATTTCTTATTTTTTCTTATCTTTTTTGACATATTATTTCTAACACATTATGCATGATATTCTTACTTTAGATTATATTATGTTCTTGATTGAATATGGTGTAATAGTATATAACAATTAGATTTGCAAATATAACAATTTTGATGATATTAATTATTAATAATATACTTTTATATGTAATTAGCACCTAAAATAACATATTAAAATGTTTTTTTGACCCAAAAACCATCAATTATTGCGGTTTCCTAATATAGCCGCAGCAATTAATTTATATGTACTGCGGTTATACTAGAAAACCGAAGCACATATAAATTTCAGATTTAAAAAAAAAAATCAAAAAATCCATTATATGCTACAGTTTTTTGAAAAACTGCAGCATATATACCTAATAATTGCTGCGGTTTTTTGAAAAAACTGCAGCATATAATGATAAATTTTTTTTTTAATTTTTAAAAAAATATATGCTGCGGTTTTTTGAAAAAACCGCAATAATTATTAGGTATATATAATACGATTTTTCAGAAAACCGCAGCATTTGCTGTTTTATTGCTGCATCTAAAAAACCACAACATTTGTTGTTTTTTTATTTGCTTCGCCTATATGTGCTTCGTATCAATAACCGCAACATTTAAATCTAGAAAACCGTAGCATATAGACATTTCTCTTCTAGTGGTATTTCCCTAAGATCAATCTTGAAATTAAACTAGAGCATGGGGAGATAAGTGGATTCTCCATGCTTGTTTAAAGAGAAAGGACTGCTTGATGTGCGAGATATTCCTTATACCAACGCCCCCTTCAGCCTTAGGTAGAAACAAAATCTCTTTTCGCTTTCAGTAAAATGGTTTCCTATCCCCTAAAGAGCCCCACCAAAACCTAAGCAGAGCCGAGTTTCTTTGGCTTGAGGTAAATTGGGAGCAAATGAGAGGCTAGTGCAATGAGAATCGTGTTGATGAGTACAAGCTTTCCTACTTAGATCATATGGCAAAACTTTCCTTATTATATGCTCATAGATGAACTCCAGTTTATTGCACGACTTGCCATCAACCTGCATATCGACTAGTAAGAGCCTATAGACAATTTGTTCTTCACCCCTAATGGTTTGGACAAACATCGTTGCCTCGGGCAATGTTTTACATGGAGCTAGAATGGAGTGGGTGAAACTTGGATAGAAGAAAATGTTGCCTGAGGCAACGTTTTACTTTAGAATATTGCAGGGAAGATTGTCAGGGAATTAGGTCACTAGAAAATGTTTCTCGAGGCAACGTTTTCGGTCTAACTAAAAACGTTGATTACCTTATTTTTTAAATTAGTTTCAAATGTGGCTTATTTCTCAAAATATTGTAAAAAATATACTTATAAATAAAAAAAATTTCCAATTCTATAGCTTCAAGGCAACAATATCATTTCTAAAATTTCCTTTCTTTCACTGATTTGAAGTATGAAGAGGTCATCCTATCACCCATTTCGTCTCACCTTGATTTTTCCCTTTGCTTCCAGTACCACAATTGAAGAGTTTACTCTAAGTATGTTTCATTCTTGGAGTTGATAGCTTCATAGACATCTTGGACTGTATAGAGAATTTGCTGGTCCAACAAAAGTTTGTTTTGAAACTGATTTCAGCGAATACCTTTCTCCTTCTTGTACTTTAGACTCTAGTTCTTGAAATGTCTGGAAATAATTCCACAGTTTGATGTCACACTTTCCATGGTAGCTTTGTGACCTCAATCCATGACTTATCTATTAAGATATGAACTTCTTTAAATAAAAAAGGCCACGCATCTAGTTGATAGAGTCTTTGTTTCCTCTTTTTTAGCGGGGAAGTTTCAGGCATGATTAGGCCATGATCAAAGAAAAGGGTTGAAAAATTTGTGATTTTGGCATCAGTAAATAAGCTTCTCAAATCAGAATTACAATAGCCTCTATCTAATTGTTCAAAGATGAACCTCGCAGAGTCTGAGAGTCACCAACCTTTTGAATGTGAAAACCTGATTGTATCCTCCAATGAAACAAGAAAATCCCATCTTTACAAAATGATGATTGTATCCTCCAATGAAACAAGAAAATCCCATCTTTACAAAATGACGCGAGATTGTATGAACCTCACACCTAGTTTCACATAGGAAAATAATATTAAGATTAAACCTACTACTACTACTACTAATATACGGAATTATAGGGGTTATAGAAGATTTAACTCCCCTATAATTCCTAGCCCATAGTCATACTTATCCAGGTGTGGGTCTTCAAGGGTAACCACTGAAGGAATGTCCTCAACAAGTGTAACAAACTAGATATAATTGGGATGAATTATAGAGATAATGAAATTCAGTTATTTTAGATCATTATAGTGTTTTACTAGAAACCAACTATAATATGTATATTAATTTAATTAGTATACTACTAACTATAACTGAGTCCTATGAGGTCACACAAATAAGCATTGATTGGATAAATCTCAGATACTTATGTGAGAGTTGTAAGTTGATCAAATTAGGTAATTGACTCACTTCGAGTTACTTGATTATCATATATATATATAGATATATGGGGTTGAAATATTTGATTGATTATTTTTCAATACTAGCTTTTGCTTTTTCTCACATAACCTAAAACCCTAAAAAGCAATCAAGAACCGTTCTTGATTCCGTACTAGTATACGTGGGTAATCCAATCCTGCTTGTGGACCAATACTAGAGGAACGACATTTGACGTTCTAAATTCTCCGTAAAACGTGCCCTTTTGCTTCGAGGAATTCACGCATCAAGGGTATATTATATTGTTCTGATAATTCGTATTATTATATGCATGAGATCCTGTGTTAGGTGCTAAGAAATCGTTTCTTGAAATTCCGCTAATCGCATCTAAATTCCTACAGTGATATCAGTTAGCCTCTTGCATATTTTGATATGATTATTTTGATTATTTTGATTCGATTAGGGGAGGTTTAATATGTGGTATTGAAAATGCATGATTAAAATTAGATGCTTGGATTTTGATGTTTAGTTATTGATTAGTTTAATGCATTTTGATGCTTGGATTAATCATGTTTAGCACAGATTTAATTAGATTTTATCTTATTAATTTCGTGTTCATGGCCTAACCCCCAAATTTCGAATCTATTATGCATGAAATTGTGAATTTTGGCATGATTGATGTTCAAATTCTTGTGCATTATTGTTTGAATAGCATGAATACACAATTTGATTGGGTTCTTCATGAAAATTCATCCAACAATTAAGCCATTAGAATTTCGAAATGAAGAACCCTAGAATTTGCCCCAATTGGATTGAATTGCATGAAATTTGAGAAATTTCACAATTTATCTATACCAATCTATGTTCAATTGATACTCAAACCTTTTGCCCATAATTCGGACCCCAAAATCGTGCAATAATGGGTTGAATTTCACCATAAAACTGCGCATTAGAGGCGAGTTTTGGGGTGGGTTTTGCGGCGGTTTTGGGCAGGCCATGGTGGCCGGAAAACGAATGGTTTTGGGTGGGGTTGGTTTGCCGGTCGCCGGCGAGCTGTCTGGTGGGTTCGGTTTCAAGTGGGGTCGCCGGCAAGGGGCTCAGCATGCGTGGCTGCGAGCCCCTGCTGCCCTACGGAAGTGCGGGCCACAACGGGCCAACCTGGGCTTCGAGCCCAGGCGTTTCCTGCTCCCCCTTTTAGCTGTTATGTGGTTATGGGTATTATTGCATGATTAATTGGACTAATTAATTTAGTTAATACCACATTTAAGCTTATAATTGAATCAATATAATTTATTTGCTGGTTTATTGTGTTCTTTAATCCATTTACTGTTTTTTAATTTATGGCCTTTATTACATGGATTTTATTATTTTGATTAATAAAGGATGGTAATGGCATGTTTTTTAATTGTCACCCTTTATTAATTTGATTAATGAAATGGATGATTAATGATTACCTTTTAATTACCTTTTTTTTAATATGATTAATAAATGGGTAGTAAATGGTTTTTTATTTAATATTCTCATTATTTTATTTTATTAATATGATTAATAAAGTTAAATAATGACATTATTAATAATTGTTTTTGTTAATGCCACATTTCGTTATTATTTAAATTTATTAATATGATTAATATATTTAATTAGTAAATGCTTTATGTTATTTTATTTCATGGCATAGTTTATTTTTTTTGAACATTATTTGATTGTATTAATGTGATTAATAAAATTGAATGATGAATGCTTTTGTGCATTAAAGGCATATTTTATGTATGGTTGGATTATTATTTAATTTTTTAATGTGATTAATAAATTGAATAATAAATTGCTTTTAATTGTTAATAGCATGATATTTATTTTCTAATATAATGATATTATTAGTAGTTTCTTTTGGTAATATTTAATTTAATTAATTTGATTAATTAAATTAGACTTAGTATGTCCTTTTAATATTTTAATGGCATATTTAATGTTTAATAATTGTTATTATGCATTTTGTTCAGTAATATTTGATATTATTATTTAATTTTATGCATTTAATAATATATGATATTATTATTATTATTGTCATTGTTATTTTATGTAATTTATATTATTCGATATTATGATTGCATGAGGTGACTGGTATGGCCCAAATTAGGATAGAAAATACGATATGCGTATCGTTTGTATTTTTGTATCCTAAATACGATCTGTGTATCATTTTTATTTTTGTAATTTATTTTAAGTTTGCTATTTTAAATTTCAAAATATTATGTATTCTTTATAGATGAAGATCCAAAGAGTGAAGGTCCAATGATGATCAAGGATAGTGATCCATGATGGTTTAAGAACGAAGCCCATGAAGAGTAGTCTTTAGGGTTTAGGGGCCATACTAGGATCACATTTATTTTTTGCATTTTTATATACTTTCTAAGTTTATGTTTCTTTATTTATGTTATGAGTTTGCTTTTAAATAAATTAACATGACTTAGGTCCTTATTTAATATTGAGTTAATATGCTTTTCCAAACAAACACCTATTGAAGCCTTCGATCATTAGTGATAGGTTCTGCCTAAGCAGGGTGTTGCTAATGGTTTTAGGATAAATAGGGTAAATTTGGGAAATTTACAAGTCTTGTTTGTTTATACTCAACAAAATCATCAAAAGAGTTTTGGGTTTTGAAGCAAAGGGATAGGAATAAGATAAGGAGTTATCACCTATCAACCAAGAATTATAAGTGTTGTAATTAGTAAAGAGTTTACTTACCTTGATAAAATAACTTTAAGAGTAGGGCCCAAGTCCGCTTAAAATTATTTTAGATAGGATCTCGGAATCACTTAATTCAAAAAGGGACATTTTGAATGAATTGAGTGTATGTCGCTTTTATTATTTAAAAGGTTTAAATATATAAAGCTCATTTTGATAAACATATTAAATCTTGCATATTTTATTATAGATATCATGTCTAGTAACTACAACAACAATTCATTGCCTTTTAATTTGCATAAGTTGAATGGGATGCTCATAACCGCTGAGCAAAACATCCATTTTGAGCCAAAGAAAGATGTTCTTATGGTTCAAAACCGAAAAGGTTTTAGGAAGGTTGGGGCTGGCAAAGAGAAGTTTAAAAATGGTAAACAAAAAGTTGTTTCCAAATCTTCTGAAAATCCAAATGCTACAGCAAAGCCAAGGGTGGCTGCTGAAAGCAAATGCTTCCACTGTGACATGATTGGTCACTGGAAGAGGAATTGCCCCATATGCTTGAAGGACAAGAAGTCAGGTGCTTCTAATTCAAGTATCTATGTTATAGAAGTTAATCTAGCAACTTCTACTTCTTCTTGGGTATTTGATACCGATTGTGCTTCTCATATTTGTTCAAATGTGGAGGGACTCAAAAGGAGTAGAAAGCTGGCTAAGGGAGAGATAGAAATGCGCGTAGCTAATGGAGCAAAGGTTGCTGCCACAGTAGTTAGAACTTATTATCTACCTCTACCTTCTGGATTAGTATTCGAACTTAATAATTGTTATTACGTACCTAATATTGATAAAAACATTGTCTCAATTCATGTTTTGTATCATGAAGGATATTCGTTTACAATAAAGAAAGGTTGTTTCTCTATCTATAAAGGTGACATGTTTTATGCCAGTGCTAACAATACTAATGGGTTGTATCTACTTAACCAAGATAAGACTATCCTTAATATAGAAAGCAAGAAACATAAGTCAAATGATATAAACCCCACCTATTTATGGCATTGTCGTTTGGGCCACATAAACCAAAGCCACATTCAAAAGTTACATAAATATGGGCTTCTAACATCTTTTGATTTTGAATCATTTGATGTCTGCGAGTCGTGTTTGATGGGCAAAATGACAAGATCAACTTTTTCTGGAAAAGGTAAAAGAGCCGATGAACTATTGGGTTTAATACATACAGATGTATGTGGACCAATGAGTACAAAAGCTAGGGGAGGTTATAGCTACTTCATAATTTTTACTGATGATTTAAGTAGATATGGATATATTTACTTAATGAAACAAAAGTCAGAATTCTTTGAAAAGTTCAAAGAGTTCCAAAATGAAGTAGAGAACCAACTTGGGAAGACAATAAAAGCATTAAAATCAGATCATGGTGGTGAATATTTGAGCCAAGAGTTTAGTGATCATTTGAAAAGTTGTGGGATTCTTTCACAACGGACTCCACCAGGAACACCTCAAATGAATGGTGTATCCGAAAGGAGAAATCGAACTCTATTAGATATGGTTCAATCTATGATGAGTCTTGCTGAACTTCCTTTATCTTTTTGGGGACATGCTCTTGAAACTGCTGCTTTTACACTAATCAGGACTCCGTCCAAGGCAGTCAATAAGACACCATATCAGTTATGGAGAGGAAGAGTTCATAGCTTGTCTTATTTACGCATTTGGGGATGTGAGGCTTATGTAAAACGTTTACAGCTTGACAAACTCGCTCCTAAAGCCGACAAGTCTTTCTTTGTAGGTTATCCTAAAAAAACAAGGGGCTATTACTTCTACAACCGTCATGAGAACAAAGTGTTTGTTGCTAAGGATGGTACCTTTCTGGAAAAGGATTTCATTTCCAAAAAGGTAAGTGGGATTAATGTATTTCTCGAAGAAGTTTGAGAAGCGCAACAAACGGATATGGTTCAACCCATGTCAGATTCAGAAGTACTTGTGCCATTGCCTGCGGTAGAGGTTGTGCATCCAATGCATTAACCCTCTCCCATTCATGACCTTGTGCTGGAGGAAGAGCATTCAATGTGTGAACCTCTTACTGCTCCACTCGAATCTAATTCGAGCGAAAATTCTCAAATCGTTGAGAAGGAAATTTCTCCTATTGTTGCCCCTCGTAGAACAAGTAGACCAAGAAATCCACCAAAAAGGTTTGTGGACTTCTTGTTAACTGAAAGTTCTGAAATAATGATTTTAGAACATGAGGAACCTACTAGCTACAAAGGTGCCTTGGTGAGTCAAGACTCCAAAAAATGGCTTGAAGCCATGAAATCTGAAATGGAATCCATGTCTGTGAATCAAGTATGGGACTTGGTTAATTTGCCTGATGGGATTATACCTATTGGTTGTAAATAGATTTTCAAATTGAAAATAGACAAGGATGGAAACATTGATGTTTTCAAAGCTAGATTGGTTGCAAAAGGTTTTAGGCAGATTCATGGTATTGACTATGATGAAACCTTTTCACCAGTTGCGATGCTTAAATCCATTCGGATAATCCTAGCGATTTCTGCATTCTTTGATTATGAAATTTGGCAAATGGATGTCAAGACCGCTTTCTTGAATGGGTTCTTGAAAGAGGATGTATATATGACAGCCTGATGGTTTTGTGGATCCAGAGAATCCTAGGAAGGTGTGCAAGCTTAAAAAGTCTATTTATGGACTGAAGCAAGCATCTCGGAGTTGGAATCTTCGATTTGATGAGGCTATCAAACAGTTTGGTTTTCTAAAAAATGAAGAAGAATCTTTTGTATACAAGAAGTTTAGTGGGAGTAGCATTGTCTTCTTGGTTTTATATGTAGATGACATCTTACTCATAGGAAACGACATTCCCATGCTTGACTCTGTCAAAGAATGGCTAAAGAATTGTTTCTCTATGAAAGACCTTGGAGAGGCCGAGTACATTTTAGGGATCAAGATCAATAGAGATAGATCTAAATGATTAATTGGACTTAGTTAGAGAACTTATATTGATAAGGTTCTTACTAGGTTCAATATGGAAAATTTGAAAAGAGGTTTCCTTCCCATGCAACATGGTTTGTCGCTAAGCAAGACTCAATGTCCTTCAAACATTGATGAGATTAGGCGAATGAGTAATGTACCTTATGCTTTGGCTATAGGGTCCATTATGTATACCATGATTTATACTCGACCGGATGTTTCATATGCTTTGAGTATGTGTAGTAGATACCAATCGAATCCAGGCAACGCGCATTGGAATGCAGCTAAGAATATTCTTAAGTACTTGAGAAGAACTAAGGATCATTTCTTAGTGTATGGAGGTGAAAGTGAATTGGTTTTTGAAGGTTACACGGATGCGAGCTTCCAAATAGACACGGATGATTTCCGATCTCAATCTAGGTTCATCTTTCGTCTAAATAGAGGGGCAGTGAGCTGGAAAAGTTCAAAGCAAAGCACCATAACTGATTCTACAATAGAGGCTGAGTACATTGCTGCAGTTGATGCAGCAAAGGAAGCAGTTTGGATGAAGAAATTCATTTCTGAACTAGGAGTAGTACCTAGTATTGGAAATGGTATTGTCTTACATTGTGATAATAATGGTGCCATTGCTCAGAGCAAGGAACCAAAATCGAATAAGAAGTCCAAACATGTACTTAGAATGTTTCACATCATTCGAGAGATAGTAGAAAGGAAGGATGTGGTTGTTTGCAAGATTCACACGGACGATAATATCGCTGATCCGTTAACTAAACCGTTGCCTCAACCCAAGCATGAAAGTCATACTAAGGGTTTAGGGCTTAAGCATATTAGAGAGTGGCTTTAGTTATGTACTATTTTATTTTAAAATTAGTCACAAACATAAAACACTTAGATATGTATGTTTATCAATAAAGTTATATTCTTATTTAAATGTGGTTTGGATTTAGATAAAATGTCCAAAGTATTATATAACTCTCAATAGGCTTGTCAAATGCGTGATTTGATGAATGAAACCCTATTAAGTAAACCGAGGTTATAAAATACTGTTAGTCTCTGGTCCGAATCATTAACTTGGACATAAATGATTCTTTCAAGGACTAGTATGTAAGTTGATTGATAGCGTAGTTTCATGGGCTATGGGGACATGGAGATGTCTAGTCATTTACATGGATATGTATATGGATACATATTGGATAGACCTACTTGATATTCTTCAAAATGTTTTAAGAATTTCATTTATTATATTTAGTGGATTCCTTTGACATGAGTATGACATTATTCTCAATTAGTGATTAGTATGTCTTTGACATTCTCAAACACCATGCCGTAAAAGGAGGTTATAAAGGGAATGTTCGGGATTACTAAAAATTAAGTGGGAGTTTTGGTTATATAAGATTGAATAAGTCCTCTAATTGTTAGGATGGATGTCTTGGGCCTCTTGAAGAGTAAGAATTGGAAAATGCATGGCCGTGCTCAAATGGATGAAGAGTTAATCATTTATTTTGGACAGTTCAAGCTCATATTTCAAGAAATGATTTGAATATTAGTATGGATGACATGAGATGTGATCATACTATCAAATTCGACATTAAGAGACTTAAGGAGTTTATAGTTACACACTTGTTTTCAGACAAGTGGGAGATTGAAGGAATGTCCTCAACAAGTGTAACAAACTAGATATAATTAGGATGAATTATAGAGATAATGAAATTCAGTTATTTTAGATCATTATAGTGTTTTATTAGAAACCAACTATAATATGTATATTAATTTGATTAGTATACTACTAACTATAACTGAGTCCTATGAGGTCACACAAATAAGCAGTGATTGGATAAATCTCAGGTACTTATGTGAGAGTTGTAAGTTGATCAAATTAGGTAATTGAGTCACTTCGAGTTACTTGATTATCATATATATATATATATATATATATATATATATATATATAGATATGTGGGGTTGAAATATTTGTTTGATTATTTTTCAATACTAGCTTTTTCTTTTTCTCACATAACCTATA
This sequence comes from Dysphania ambrosioides, assembly GCA_026401315.1. Classification (NCBI taxonomy): domain Eukaryota; kingdom Viridiplantae; phylum Streptophyta; class Magnoliopsida; order Caryophyllales; family Amaranthaceae; genus Dysphania; species Dysphania ambrosioides. The sequence goes on from CM048666.1 coordinate 26,644,941, forward strand.
ACCCTAAAAAGCAAGCAAAAACCATTCTTGATTCCGTACTAGTATACGTGGGTAATCCAATCCTGCTTGTGGACCAATACTAGAGGAACGACATTTGACGTTCTAGATTCTCCGTAAAACGTGCCCTTTTGCTTCGAGGAATTCACGCATCAAGGGTATGTTATATTATTCTGATAATTCGTATTATTATATGCATAAGATCCTGTGTTAGGTGCTAAGAAATCGTTTCTTGAAATTCCGCTAATCGCATCTAAATTCCTACAACCGCCACACCCTTTGGCATAAGTACCTCATCAACAAAACTGTAGTCCACCTGGGGACCAATTCTTTCATCCCATAAAGAGAGGACTTATCATCATCATCAGACAAACCTAGTTTCTTAGCCTCAAAACCCCTACAGATAATGGTCTGCTTCTTCCTTCTAATCCCTTCTTCAAGAATTTTCCTTTTGTCTCCTTGAGGTTCCTAGTTAAGATGAAGTGGAATATTCCCCAATTTAGCACCTGTAATGGCCAAAGCCTCATTTAAATTCCTACCTAGCATTTCTACCAAGATACCCCCGGTCTTCCAATATCCACTATCTCTATGAGTTCTTCTACCCTTGTGACTGCTATGAAGTACCTCATAAGAAGATGATCTTATTGAGTTTAGTTCAAAGACTTTTTCTTGGTGATCTTGGACAATAGAGAAATTATTTAGCTTAGTCATTGCTACTGACAATTGAATATCGTCATGCTTGAATTCGAAAGGAGGGTTTTCATTTTCAGAGTTTTTGTTAGGGGAGTTGGGCCTCTGGATGGACCATACTTAAGCTAGGGAAGGGAGCAAGGGGTCAACCTTTGATAAATCTAGAATGGCCGGAAAGTCGGTCACTTTTTGTAATCCAACTCAGCAAGTTTAAGGATTCGTCCTCTAGGTAGTCAAGAAGTAAGATATTTGAGATGGATTCATAAGCATCCATGTGGATTGCTACGGGAGACGAGGAATGTAGACCATTGGTAGGGAACAATTGCTGATGGATAAAAGGTAATTTGTTGGGGAATGGAAGCATGTGAAGTAAAGAATCTAAGGGATTCTTATAGGAGGACCACGAATAGGGCATGTTTTGGGTAATTGGAAAAGACAACCTTATCCTTGACATGGTGAAAGGAATTACCAACATAAAATGAAAGAAGAGTAGGGGTTGAAGGGGGAATTATATTTAATAGAGATGTATCCATCGTTCTTGCATGGAGATTGCATGAATGCTCCTTAAATAACCCAGCTTCTACCCTTATAATCTGAATTTTTTTATTTTTAAGCCAAAAAAAAAAAAAAAATTCGAAAAATAAGCTATTGTTTAAAATAATTTCAAAAATAAGTCAAATTTAGGTTCAAATATAAAATGTTGCCTTGGACAGCATTATATTTAATAAAAAAACACTACCTAGGGCAGCGTTATACATGGGCTGGATTTTAGGGCAAATTTGTTGGCCATGAGAAAACGCTGCCCAGGGCAGCGTTACAAAAAAAACGCTGACTAGGGCAGCGTTTTTCTTTGGAATATTTTCAGAGTCAGTGCAGCAAGGCAGGGAATCAGTGCAGCGAGAAACGCTGCCTCGGATAACATTATTAGCATTAAATGAAACGTTGCCCTGGCAGCGTTTCCCCTAAGCCCCGATTTTTTTTCTTTTTCTCCCTTCTTCCTCCCCATTTCTTTCTTCTTCCTCCTTTTTCTCCAGTGCTTCACTCACTGCCATTTCCTCCCCTCTTCGTACCTTTCCTCCCAAATTCTTCCATTTTCCTCCCAAAGTCTTCCATTTTCTTCCATTTGACAAGGTATGTTTTTAATTTATAGTTATTTTAAGTTTTTATCATTTATTTTCTTTTCATTTTCATGTTATATTAATTTTGTTTTTTTCATGTGAAATTATGAGTTATGTTATGTTATTTTTCTTAATTTCGTGAATTAATTTTTGTTATGTTAATTTATGTTAATTTTGTGAATTAATTTTTGTTATGTTATGTTAATTTGCAGGTTTTTTGTATTATCTTAATTTTTGTGAATTAATTTTATTAATTATGAATTATGGTATGTTATATTATTTTTGTTAATTATTATTAATATTTTGGAAGTGTTATGTTATAGTATTTTAGTTTAGGTATTGATATGGATTTAGTTAAGTGAACTTTTATCAACTATTCCCCCTTGCTTTTGCTCTCGTCGAGGATGAGAACGGAGAGAGTTGGAGTTGGTTCATGGCATACATCAGACATCATGTTACGAATAGAAGGGGACTATGTGTACTATCTGATTGTCACCTAGGTATTATTCAGGCTATGAATGACGTTTATAGTGGTTGGACGCCGCCATACGCTTTTCACCGATTCTGCATTCGTCATGTTGCTTCGAATTTGAACACCCACGTCAAGAATGCCTTAGTAAAGACAACATTCATTAGAGCTGCTTTCCAGCGGAAAACTTCGAAGGTCGACAAAGCCATCAGAAAAATTGCTCAGGTATCCCCTGAAGCTGCAGAATATATCCAAGACATGTCAATTGATAAATGGTTTCTTGCTTATGATGGAGGACATAGATATGGATATGCGACAATGAACATGGCAGAAGTGTTTAGGGTTTAGGGTTTAGGGTTTAGGGTTTAAGGT